>CM019704.1:14990928-16345928 GCA_009760885.1 Achatina immaculata | reverse complement strand
ATAACTTGTGAAGCTTATGAATTTTACAGTAAAACTAAGACATAATACAAACATTTCTACATACACATAATAAAACAGCAATCACAAAGACAAAAACAATGCTAATTCACATACTGACTGCATAGATTTTAAGGATTCTAGTTTCAATAATGAAACCAAGTCAGTTTTCCCAAGGATTGCAACTCTTCTCCATGTGCCCCTTAGTTAACCAGTACACATAAACTTTTTACCCCTTAGTTAACCAGTACACATAAACTTTTTACCCCTTAGTTAACCAGTACACATAAACTTTTTACTCCTTAGCTAGCCAGTACACATAACCTTCACACACAGATTACTCTCAAAGACTTACGAGAAAAGAGAAGACAGGCTCAACAAAGTTCTGGAAAATGATTAAGAACATCATCACTGTAAGAGATTGTAAGAAAGATTATAAGAAATAAAAAATGTATACAAAATTACATCCCTCCTACTATTAAACAAAAACAAATAAAAGTTAACCAGGGTAGGGCACTTGGATTTTTGAAAGAAATGGAAAGTGACATAGATACTAAAAACTTAAAGCAAATTTAAGTATCTGAACTCAAAAGAGTTTTACTGAACATGAAGAAGCAAAGGACTATCTGATGTCAAACAGCAATTAAGAATAGCTTTCAGGTACCGTAACATTTCACTGCCAACAAACCACTATAAGACTGCTATTCACCAACAAAGTGTCAGGTACCGTAACATTTCACTGATAACAAACCACTATAAGACTGCTACTCACCAACACAGTGCAGTCTGAGCACAACCTGAAACCTACAGTTGTCAAAGGATACAATTTCTGTGTCTGTCCGTACACGACGTGCATATTTATTTAGTGGGCAGACAGACAGGGTTGATTTGTCAGCTTTTACCTCTTATTCACGTTCGCTTTTAAATTCTTTTTCAAAAAATTCCGTTCACTCTTAACCCACAATAAGCCATTTAATTGGCTTTTCACACACTTAAAAGTAAACTAATTGCAATTGTATGGTTTTATTCAGTACTTGGAAGTTCATAAAATGGCTGCAAATGCTAAAAATCTGCATCATTTCCTGTCATAACATCCTGGTGATTTTGTATGACTAAAACTGTTCAGGTGTCATGGGCGCTGCATTTGGCAGGATATGAGCTACATACACTTATTACAAGACATGAGATTAACAGACAATAAAACTCTTGTGAGCCCATTTAAAGAGCAATGCCAAACTGGAAATAAGACGCCTCACACATTTATGAATATTCATGAAAGTTGTAACCTGCAACATTTACATTCTGCCAATCTTCCCTGATGTATTAAAATCCTGTACAAATGTAAATGAAAGCAACTGGAATGTTAGAGCAAGGAATCACACTGCACTGACTTCAACTTGATGAATAGAAAACTGTTGGAGAGCCCGATATCCACTCTCAAACTGAATGTTATTTTTAGTTCCTGCCCAGTAATAAATATATCCTAACTGGTTATAAATATATCAGCACAACCAATTAACAGCCAGTGTTCACAGTAACTAAAAAGAGAAAAAGTTAACTTTTGTTGGGTTTGTATAAAAATAACCAGTATTTTTAAAAAAAACAAACAAAAAAACTATACAGTAATCTTCATTAATTTACCAATTCAGATATAAAGATTACAGAGAATGCACATAATCAAGCAATAATGTAAAAATAATAAAATAATGAATTCAACAACAGCAACAAAAATGGACTTCTTCTCAACACAACCTGTTTAATATAATACATTAACAAATAACCACATATAATAACAGTAACAATAATAAGAGGTGAATGAGGTAAAATGGAGCACAGATTTAAAGTGACGTAGCTGAAACATATCTAGATTTACCCACGAACACAGCTTGGCTCTCACCATTATGATGAACAATGTCAGAATTCAAAGAAAAAATGATGGTCATTAGTTACATTTGTATACGACTGTAAATTAGTTTTGTGCATCTATTGAGTATCTACCCCTCAGTTGACCAGGAGAGCAGTTTTTTTCCAAAAGACAAAGTGATCTCGTATCACTGCATGATATTAAGAAAGCATCGCTGATCAAGGAAAATCAAGGCTCATCATCATCATCAGGGTTTCTCCATAGTACCCGATCCTTCATGCAGGCCATCGGTTCAGCTGATGATCTCATCTCACACCATCTCATCACACTATCTAGTATTATTTTTCTCTGTCTCCTCTGACTCATATGCCATGTTTTTCCTACTGTTACAATATCTTCAATGCCCCCTCTTCTCATTGCATGTTTATGAAAGTACACTGTCTCTCTCATATTTTCTTTGCCTTTCCAGTTCTTCTCATACATTCTTCACAAGTTATCTTTGGTGTCCTTGGAATTCACAACATTCTTCTGACAAACTACATTTCTATTACTTCCAATGATCTTTGTGACTATAGGGTTAGTGTATGGAATAACTGTTGGATGGTTAGAGTTTACAGTTTCTGTGGGTCACTTGAAAACTTCCAGTGTACCACTGTGGTACAAGCACCATACTTTGAGAACCACTGAACCAGGGAATAAAAGGCAGCTATGGCTGTTTTAGTGATATTTGTCCTAACAATAAAGAATGTTGGGAGGAAGAGAAGAACTAAATACAAGGAAACTCCATCATATGATTACATATGTATGATGAAAGCTGGTAACTGTTTAGAAACCTATGCCTCCAGTTATCTGCTGCAACACGCAGAAATAAGCCTCATTAATTTAAGCTACAAGCTAAACATTTTTTAAACAATTTTTTTATATATAGGCAATTTTTGCCCTCGGTAAATGCACAGCAATATAGTGTCAGTTTTACTTTCATACTGAATGCGAGGAGGTCTGAGTTGCTAAGTGGTTAGTGCACTGGTCTCTCATTGTGAAGGTCAGGGATTCGAATCAAGCTGGAGGCACATTAGTTACCCAGCTGCAGAAATGGGTACCCAACTTCTTCTGGAGTTGGGAAAAGAAAGGAGGCCAGGCGTGATGCTGACCACATCACTCTCTAGTCAAGGAGAATATAGGCACCTACACCATATCCCTATGTGCCTCTAAGGCATGACAGGGTTACCTTTACTTTACCTTACTGAATGTGACAAGAATTTGAATGTTTACTGAAATCTCTACTGCCATAATAGATGACACAGTCAAGCACATTTATCAAAAGAGTCTAACAGCCTTGAGTATTTGTATGATGTCCTTTTCCGTTCACAGTCAAAGCTCTGGACTGAAACAAGACAGGAAGAAGCACATCACCGACTTCTGCAAGTGAGTGATAAGATTCTTACAGATGACTACATCACTAGATATGTGGCATCACCAGCACTACTCATAAACTTCCTAGCAAGGTTCAGTGAAATCAAAACAGTCCTGCTGTAAGCCAAGAGGATCATACATGAAACCCACATATTTTTGTCATAATAAACAAACAAACAAACAAACAAAAACAGAGTGATGTACTCAGTATCACACTAAGCCACATTTCCTTCCCCAAACTCCAATAAAGAGTCGGGCTCTCATTTTAACAGATGGGTTAACTATTAGCCCAGGGCTGAATTGCCAGTTAATGAAACAAGTCTTCTAGCTATTTTACTATTTAGGAACTCATGGTAAAATAGATACCAGGAAATATATGCTTACACATGGAAGAACACCCTACAGCAAGAACAATTTCTACCGCAAAAAAATCTTACAATAATAAAGAAATAAAAAAATAATTGTTAAGTATTACAAATATAAACATGAATTAATCTGTTACAAAAGCAGACATGTTTTTAGCACAGAGTACAGTGTAAAATAGTTAACAAAACTTAATTTTTTCTTTAACAACAAAAAGCAACTGCTACAGCAGAACACAACAACTGCTATGTAAATAATATATAGGAGTTTGGTAAATATAATAATATATAGTTAGGAATGAATCACATACATGTATTATGGAAGAGAACAGAAAACAGCACAGATAACAGTAAAACTAGAAGCCTTGTCAAGCTATTAAATGAACAACCAAGAATATTTCACAACACACCACAATGATTCCACTGTTTGTAAGTGAGTAAATGCAATGCATGATTGTTTGTCAGCACTCAACTTTCCACTGCAGAACTCTTCCTAGTGACACTCTCTCCATTTCTCTACCTCCCAACTCTTCCTAGTGACACTCTCTCCATTTCTCTACCTCCCAACTCTTCCTAGTGATACTCTCTCCATTTCTCTACCTCCCAACTCTTCCTACTGACACTCTCTCCATTTCTCTACCTCCCAATTCTTATTGTTCCTCACAAACAGCTCAAGGCAATTCTTAAAATATCAATATAACTGAATGAGTCCCACATTATGTACAAGTCACATAAAGGCATCTAGATTATTTTATGTACAAGTCACACAAAGGCATCTAGATTATGTTATGTACAAGTCACACAAAGGCATCTAGATTATGGGCATTTTGAACTCCCAACACAACTCTTGTGGTTCTTAAAACAACCAAAATATTTTTTAATTACAAAATGAAATTTAAACAAAAAAACAGTACCAAAGGAATATATTTTTCATTATATAACATAAACTTTACTTAAACAAAAAACAGTACCATGGGAATGTATTTTTAATTATATAACATAAACTTTACTTAACTTTTTCCACCCGCGCCAGCCCTAAAAGGTCTGTTCCAGTATATGCTGCTCCCAACGACCCAGCCCTATGAGGTTTCAGACTTTCTTTCATTGAAAACTTGATGTTAACTTTTTCATTTAACCAGTCAGAGCTCTTCTGAATCCAAAGGTTAACTAGTGTATTCCAGCATGGCCGATAAAGGGAGAAGTTGAATATCACGATAGGAGTGTAAAATTCAAGTTTTTTTTTTTTTTTTTAAGATCGAGTGGTAGCATGGTCACACCGACCGACTAGACCTATCTTACTATATGTGTTTATTGTAGATGTAGACCTGTTAGATTTATTGAATGTCAAAAACATCCATAAATATTGATTTTTCTGTGTTGAAGTTTGAATGACTATGTATTCTATATTGGATTATGACACAATTAAGGTGTAGATTTTATTGCTCAGCCCTAAAAAAAATTTTTTAGTGCCCAAAAATCACTCCATTGTCTCACACCAGTTGTTTTTTTTTGTCTTTGTTTTTTTTTTTAATGACAAATAACTTCATTTATGGAATCTTCATTCATTTCCACTTATTTTAATGTGTGATACACAAGTGGTGGTTATGGAATTAATTCGGTACAATAACTTTTACACAGGGACCCCCTTCCCCAAAATGTCTGTGTCATCGGGAAATTAAGGAACGTTTTTGGACATAATGCGGGTGGAAAGAGTTAAACAACAAATCAATACCAAGGAAATGTATTTTTAATTTTATCAGCTGAACTTTACTTCAAAAAACTAAAAACAGTCTCAGAAAACTGCTGATCTCCTTAAAGTCTGGAATGTGTGGGTTTTTTTTTTTTCATTTATATTACAAAGATCACTTCTTATGTTTCTACACAGAGAATTATGATACACTTTGACAATAATATTATATACAATATATTTGATAAAAAAAAAATGATACATGAGTAGATGACATATGAAGCACAAAAGCATAGTCACAGAAAAGCTGCACACTACTGTGTCTCCATTATATGACAAAATAAAACAAATGACAATGATGTTATCACTGCAGTTTGTGCAAGAAGTATATAAAAAGGTCAGGAAAAAATGGAATGTTCTATAAAAAACTGCCTCATGACTGCTTCACTCAACATAACTGTTTCAATGAACATCACTTGTCACAACACGGACTTGGTTTTTATTGACCAATTTTTTTTAAAAATACAAAAACCGATGAGTTTTCAATGCCCACATTTTGACTTAACGAAGACTGCTGCATTCATAAACTTCGTATCTTGAACAGTCAGCTACTGCTGTCAGTTTAGAAATACAGGGTCAGCATTTAGGGTGCTGAAGTGTTGTAGTAATCAGTGCACTTGCCTGCCAATTAGAAGGCCCTTGGTTCAATTTCACACTCTGGCAAAGTAAAATATTTTCTGACCAACCAGCACTGGATTCCACCAAGTCTAAAAGAAAAAGTGGGGGGGGGGGTGTACACCTGGGTCTTCCCTAAGAAAAAAAAAAGCAATGAGGACAGGTGCTGGCATCCCTTCTTCACATGCTATAGTTGCCTAGAAATGTGAAGGCATTAACACTTCATATCCCTACAGCATGCAAGTGCTACAGGACATAAAGACCTTCCCTAATTTCAAACATTTATTATATACAAAAACCACAGTAGATCCAGACATGTGGTTTTTACACAAGTTTTACCTCTACTAAAACAGTTCTTTTCCTTCATTTTGTGCAACTCAACATTTGCTCCATTTGTTGCTTGGAGAACGTCTAAACAATACTCGATTTCTTGCCATGCGCTTTAACATATTTTTAGTCGAAGTCGCTAAAGCATCCATTATCATTATCAACATTCACTGGGCATTACCCCTCTTGACTTTTTTTACATGGGTGTAAACTAAGGACAAAGTGTTCAGTTCATTTGTTCCTGATACTAAAACTTAGAAGGCAAGGATAAAAGATACATGCATGTGTATTATATAATTCTTAAAGCTGTAATTGCATTATCAAAATAAATGTAAGTTTTTCAAACACATAAAAGTTACAGGAAATATACAAAATAACTTTGGAAACAACCGACTTATCACATGAAAGATAACAGATAAACACAAGTTAACGTCTCTTCAAAGAAATGAAACACGTTTTCAAACACAGGATACCTTTAAAAAGCCGAAAACATACTATTTAAAATACAAGGTGAAATGTTTCTTTCAAATACTTCAATGTTTCCAAGTACAACATATTCAGAAGATAATTTTTACCAAGCATAAACTGCTTTTGAAATTGAAGACATAATGTGAGCTCCTAAAAACTTTACAGAAATATGTGAAATAATATAAGCATTATATTGTTATAGTTCATTGTATATTAAAAGTAGATCACCGCATCTATTTATACAAAGAAAAAAAAATGGATGCAACAGAAATTAGCCCCTCTATATTAGTATGGAAATACTGAACAGAAAAAAGAATGGAAGCGTTATCAACATTTAGAACAAAAGAGGAAGACATTTCCGAAATAACAGAACTGCTTAAGAAAAATGAAGATGGGCGCAAGACATTGTTGATGATCTGCACATGGATGCATCAGCAGCTGGCCGTCTTGCTCACAACCAAGAGGCCTACAGGAGTGCTGTTAGGGAGGCAAAGTTCCGCAAGGGACATGCAAATGAATGAATGACTTGAGAAAAATGGCACTTTACCTATAATTAATATGAACTATGAATTAAGGAACAAATAACAGACGGGACAGACAAACTGCATCATGAAAGATGTGAAAACTTCTTTAATTTAATAAAGAAAAAGGAACAGATGGACATAAAGAGTGGACATTCAGAAATGCAATGTACCAGATACTATGCATGACCCAGGACCGTACTCTTCTTTCAGACAGAACCAGTTTGAAAAGATACAGCTCTATACACAAGAAAAGTTCTCTGATTTGAGAAGAATAAATGTAGTATACTCCCTCTCCATCACAGATTAGTCAGGAATTAAAAACATATCAAACAGTGACATGAAATGAGCCTCTGTATGAAGTCAGTATTCAGCTTTATATTAATGCTATCAAAACATTTGATATGTCCACATCAATGTCTTAGTCTTGTACAACTACTCTAGCTAAAAAAAATGGTACAGTGCAATCAAGGTCTTAGTCTTGTACAACAACTCTAGCTAAAATAATGGTACATTACAATCAAGGTCTTAGTCTTGTACATTACTCTAGCCAAAAAAAAACAAAAGGCACAGCGCAATCAAGTAGTTGGAGCCTGCCACTTCCTGAAAGATCTTGCACCATCTTTCTTCCACTCCTCTTTTGATATAGCCATTCCTTCAAACTGAGGCATCATGGCGACAGAGCAACCACCAATGTAGGCGGCATGGTACCGCTGTGGAGCAGCATGCACCTAATAATACAAGAATTAAGACATGAAGTAGATTCTAGTTTAGGAAATGATGCTATGTCTGATGAAAATCAAAGGACATGTGACGAAGCTGGACATAAAGATATTTTGATGACCGTCAGCTGAACTTAGTCTATCAAAAACAAACTATAATACATGTGGAGAATTCACAGATAAAGAGATTTTGATGACTATCAGCCAAAGTCTATCAGAAACTATAATACATGTGGAGAATTCAAAGATAAAGAGATTTTGATGACTGCCAGCCAAAGTCTATCAAAAACTATAATACAGGGTGATTGATAAGTTCTCAGCATAAGGTACAACGGATTATTTGTGGACAACTTTTTGGGGTTATTTCTCAACATAGTCCTCTTGCAAGTTTATGCACACAGTCCAACGATCATGGAGCATACAGACCCCTTCTTTGTAAAAGCCAGCACCTTGTGCCAGTAGAAAGTGATTTACAGCATGAACGACGTCATCATCTGAAGCAAATTTGTGACCACTGACCTCCTTTTTGAGGTGGTAAACAGGTAATAGTCCAAAGGGGCCATATCTGGGGAATAAGGAGGATGTTCAAGAAGCTGGAAGCCACATTCATAAATGGCAGCCATTGCCACCACCGACTTGTGAACTGGAGCATTGTCTTGATGAAAGACGACTCCTCTCGTCAATTTCCCTCAATGCTTTTCCTTTAATATGACCCACAGTTGCTTCACAATATTAGCGTAATAGCCCTGATGACTGTTCTGCCCTTCTGAAGATAGTCTACTACCAACAGCACACCTTCTGAATCCCAAAAGATGAAAGCCATCACTTTGCCTGCAGACAGAACCACCCGTGCTTTCTTTGGAGGTGGGCATCCATGATGTTTCCACTGCTTTGATTGGTCTTTGGTTTCTGGTTGAAAATGATGAACCCAAGTCTCATCCAAATTGCTGAAGAAACTTTTCAGGATCTGCAGAAAAATGGCCAAGATTGTCTCTTGACATGCTGAGACGTTGTCGTTTGTGATCAGCTCCAAAAAGTTTCTAGACCCATCGAGCAGAGACTTGTCATTTGAAGATCATTGTGAATAATGGCATGAACATGTTCCTGGGAGATGCCCAACTCAGTAGCAATGTACCACTCAGTTAGTCGTCGATCCTCCATTATCATGTCATGGATTCTGCCTGTGGTTTCATCAGTGGTTACCGTTCTTGGTCTTCCTGGATGGGGATCATCTTCCAGACTCTCCCTTCCATGTTTGAACTGAGCTGTCCATTTCTTAACTGTGCTGTAAGAAGAGGCACTCTCCCCTAGAGTCTCTACCATATCCTCATGGATCTCCTTCGATGATAAGCCCTTGATGCAGAGGTAGCGAATGACTGCTCGATGAGAAATTTTATCCATTTTCTCAATTTCTGCCACCCTTACTACTTCAGTAGCCTGTAAAAAAAAAAAAAAACTGGTTGCAGTTAATTTCTTGAAACTTGGTGTTTAATGTTACATTAACCTGATTTACAAATGCACCTAATATCAACTTTGCATTTCAAGTATTTGTACCTTATGCCGAGAACTTATCAATCACCCCTCGTATTATAGTTTTTATTGACTTTGTCTGGCAGTCATCAAAATCTATTTATCTTTGATTTCTCCACATGTATTATAGTTTTTGATAGACTTTGGCTGACAGTCATCAAAATCTATTTATCCTTGAATTCTCCACATGTATTATAGTTTTTGACAGACTTTGGCTGGCAGTCATCAAAATCTATTTATCTTTGATTTCTCCAAATGTATTATAGTTTTTGACAGACTGGCTGACAGTAATGAAAATCTATTTACCCTTGACTTCTCCACGTGTATTATAGTTTCTGACAGACTTTGGCTGGCAGTCATCAAAATACATGCATACATGTGGAGAATTCAAAGACAGATTTTGATGACTGCCAGCCAAACTAAATCTGCCACAAACTAGAACACATGTGGAGAAGCTAGATATAAAGAGATTTATATAACTATTTGCTACATTTAGTCTAATACTGACTACTAGAGCCTTGAGACACTGTACATAACAAAACTTAGATGACAGTTGGAGCAAGAGATGATTTAAACTAAATACAGGTAAACTCACACAAAAATTTGATTTATTATAACAGAATCTCACTGCCATCAGAGTCAGTGAACTGCAGCTAGTCAAGACCCTGTTCTGCAATTTAATTTTAAAAAAATATTCGAGAAGCTGAACAACACATGTATAAAACACAAAAGCAAACAAACAAACAAACACCCACCCGCCTGCCCGCCCGCATGCACGCACACACACACACACACTCATCAGCGAACACAACTCTACCTCGACTGGAACACCAGGTGGTGCTAGTTTGCTTAGCTCCTTTTCAAGTCTCTCTGCAAATCCTGGCAGTAAGGTGACCCCTCCACTTAGAAAGATAGCTCTAGAAGCAAAGCCATATTATTTAAAATCTTGGCTACTGAAGCAATTTAACTAATCAACATTTTAGAATGAAAAAAAAAAACAACTTTTTTTTTCACAATTTTGTATCTTGCATGACTATAAAATGTTACTTTGTAGCTACTTGATTTCAATAAATCCAAAATTTGTCACCCTACTGTAAGCCAACAGGTTTGTATGTGACAAGAGTATGCTGAAGTAGGGATAGGGTGTGGAACAGAAAGAAATGCTCATGGTTTTAGATGGTGTGGACAGGAAGGGACAATGTAAATAACTGTTTGGGTTGCGATGAATCTGATGGATTTTATACAAATATTTTACTTGACTGAGGGATGTAGGAGACAGAAAGAAAGAAAGGAAAGGTCTTATTGAAAAATGTTATTTAAAAAGGAAAAAAAAAACTGCAGTCAGCCCCCCCCCCCCCATCCTATTTTTTCATGGGTCACAACTAGCACAAAGCAAAATAATAAACATGTCTGTTAAAAAATAAAAAGTAGAGACAGCAGAGACTATCTAACACAGATAAAAATCTATTTTACTGTGTAAGTGGAAACAGAGAGTTAAAGATGCAGTGTCTTAAGAAAATGTGTTACTATTAAACTATGCTAATGACTTAAAAAAATATAACAACTTCATAAAAAAATAACAACTTCATTAAAAAATGTAAGAAAATAAATCAATACGACATTTACGGCTGACTGCGAACAAGTCATTCTGTGCCTTTGACTTAATTAACAATATAATCACACAAAATAAATCTTGCTTCCACAGCTGTGATCTGGGGCAAATCCTTACCACCACCACAACCACCACCAGCAAGTGTCATGCCGACTGGCGTTGGCTATTATGCTTCTCCAGAGTACATGATCCTTCATGCAGGCCATCAGCTCAGTTGGTGATCTCCTCTCACACCATCCCGTCAGACTGTCCAGTATCATTTCTCTTGGTCTTCCTCTTGATCTTCTTCCTTCTATTTTTCCTGTTGTTATAATATTTTCAATGCCCCCTCTTCTCATTGCATGTCCTATGAAAGTACATTGTCTCTTTCTTATCTTTTTGACAAGTTTTTTTGTCTCTCCATCTCTTCTCATACATTCTTCATTAGTTATTTTTGCTGTCCAGGGGATTCGCAGTATTTTTCTAATAAACCACATTTCTGCTGCTTCCAATGATTTTTGTGCAGACCTGCCTATTGTCCATGATTCACTTTCATATAACAATATAGGTTCAATATAGCATTTTAGGACTTGTTTTCTAACATTCATTGATAAGGATATGTTGGATAATGTGTTTCTCATTCTCTGAAATGCAGTCTCTGCTTGTCCAATTCTGTTCCTAATTTCTGTCCTGCATTTCCCATCTGAAGTTATTACTGCTCCAAGGTATTTGAATTTCTGTACCTGCTTTAGAATAGTTCTGTTTAATTTTATATTGCATGTTGATGGATTCTGTTTCTTAGATATAACCATAGTCTCTGTCTTTTTGATGTTTAAAGTAAGGCCTTTCTGTTCACTTTCTTTGGCGACTTTATCCAAGAGATTTTGCAGGTCTTGTTGGTTCTCATCTTTTCTATCATAAGAAAATATGGAAAAACTAGTACTGGATTCAATTTGGCAAGCCATCATGTTAGTTCTCTGTGCACATGTTTGGAATTTTGTCATATAGTTAGCCACATAGGTTCAAGACACTTAAACCTTCTTAAAAACAAACAAAAAAACCACCACAAAACCTCACCGCCAAACATGCCTCCTGTTATCCATCGGGCAGGTCTGAATGGCTTGGTATACCAGTTTGTGCAAGGTTGGGTAGTCCATCTCCCACATGTCAACATTGAAAAACCCTTCAGGGCTCTTAAATCTGCCCAGGTCACACTCAACACCTCTACAAAAGCGAACATTTAAAAAAGAAATATATTAGTTTTTTATCACATTTTTTTTTATCTTTTCTTTGTTCAAACAGGCTCAGTTGTCAAGCTGTGAATGCTGGTAAATTTGAATCAGTTAAAGAAAATGCTCTTATGAATAATTATTATTATTTCGACAGTTGCCATTATAGAATTTTCTTTTCTCTTTTGTATTCTCCCAGTCTGGACTCGGGCACAGCCTCTTATTAGGAAGAAATAAGTTTCCTGTGATATTCTGTTACTCACTTGAGTGACAAGCAGCTTGATGTGCCTAGCAATGGTAGCAGATGAACACATCATCTTTGTCCTTCCTCATATACCTTTCAGTCTTGAGGGAACAAATAAACATCCTGATAGTCTCCGTAAAACCGCTGAACACAGGAACTAAACTTAATTAACTAAACTGATTCTCATCAGCTCAAAATGTCTGACACAGATGAGTGTCCATGTGGCAGACTCCAGGACATATCCTTCAAGAGCGCTCAAACCATGCGGACCTGAGGCACGAGACATGGCCTAAGGGCATAAGCATAGGGCAAAAATTTGGGGGAGAGGACCGTGGGCTTTGCCCTGTTGACATGGATCAGGATCTGACACAAATAACAACTTCAGAGACAGAAGAAAAACTATAACTGAAAAAAGACTGGAGTTACTTTAAGTAACAAAACACTTGATGACAGTTACAAGGTACAATTCCTGTTTCTATGCCATTAAGGCATACTGGGATACAGTGTTAGGTCTGTATCTCCATGACCTTTGGCACATGAAAGTGTGATGTGGTCAGTATCACGGCTGGCCTATCACTTGATGATAATGTATATATTTATACATAAACTCAGTTTCAGATAAAAAAAATGCCATATATTCTTATAACTGAATGAGAAAGATAAAAAAAAACATGTAACAGCTTGTAGTGCACTCTTTCCTTTACTGCAAAGTTTTATGCACAAACAAATATCTCAGTTTATTTCAGACTTTCCTTCTCTCTCTATCAAGGTCCCTGCCAACAGGCATGGGATGTCATGTCTTTCCATAATGCTCAATCCCTTGTGCATCTCAACAGGCTTGTCACTGATCATTTTCCTTGCCAGGATGCCAAACCATCAAACATCTTCTCTTTCTGTCTCTTCTATCTTCAGTCTTTGCTGCTGACACTAGGTGCTCTACCCATAAGTTTAGATTGTAGTTTTCTGACCCTTTTTATAGTTTCCCTTGTTTCTTGTGCCTCTTTCAGAACTGCCTTGTCTAGTTTTCCCTAGCTTTCATTACTTACTTTTCTCCAGTCAATTTCTCTAGGACTATCTTTGTCCATCAGTTGATGTGGAATCTTTGTTACAACAGCCAAAAGCGGCAAGTACATACAATTTTCAGTATAAAAATCCCAAAAAATTTCACTTAAAAATACACAGCAAAAAATTCTCAGTGGCACACTGGGGAAGTTTAAGAAAATAAAATAAAAAAGAAATAGTTGCTTTTGGCCTGAATTCTCAAACAGGTTCACCATCTTTGATCCAAGGGATGCTTTTTCTTCTACAATCATAGAAATTTTCCTAGAAATTTCCATACCTTCCTCTGCTTGATGTTGGTAACAGTGTTGAACAAGGAAACCAAAATTGTAGAACAAGCAAGTGATATTCAATCCATGGCTGTATTATTATGCCAGATAACACCAGTGTAAGTTTAAAAGCTGTGTATTTACTATACATACAACAAAAGAAAAAAAAAAGAATGTTAAAAAAAAACATAAAAAAAGGCTCAAAACTCACGTGTATGCTCCATCTGGTAAAGCAAATTTTTTAAAGTTCACATGTGCTTTAACACTCTGCGGTTGACTATTGCACCAGTCCACTTCCTGAGCATAATCCATGGCAACATAGCAGCTCTGAACAAAAAAAACAAAAACAGGAAAAAAATATATGAATCTATACACTATCTGCATAAGCAATTCATGATGTGTCTCAAAATACATTTGTCATTTGACTGACCAGTAGGAACATTACACTAAATAAATGAAATCTTTTTCTAATTCTTATACAGCCAATGATGGCTGTATTTGCATTTGATAAATTTTTTACCTGTTGAATTTATATGTTACATTTACATTTTAAAAATTTTTTTTTGTTTTTGTGCACAGTATGTGTTCTTGCAGACTAAATGTTTATGAACAATTAAAAGAATATTTTGGCCAAACACCATAAGAAATAATATCTTGTTGGCAGAAATGCAGATGAACCAACCGACAACAATTACTGAGGAAAGACGCTGGCGATGGTTGGGACATGTGCTTCGGATGACTGATGACTCACTACCAAAAATAGCACTAAGATGGATACCACAGTGGAACAGAAATATGGGTAGACCAAAGGAGACATGGTGAAGAACAACAGAGAGGACGCTGAGCAATAGTGGACTCACCTGGGCAATAGCAGAAAAAAAGGCAAAGGACAGGCATTTGTGGGAAAACTCTTGCGGAAGCCCCATGTGCAGTGGCCACGTAAGGTTCGGAGAGAGATGTGTTTTTCATCCTTTCTTTTCAGTTCTGCTCTCTGTTGCCTAAAGTATAGGTAAAATCCCTGTTTCCATGCCATTAAGGCACACTGGGGATTAGTATTAGGCCCATATTTCCACAACCTTCAGCACATGAAAGTCTGATATGGTCAGTATCATGCCTGGCCCCATTTACCTTCCCAGATCTCCCTGGTACCCATTTTTAAAGACCTTTTTGGTGTAGTGGAACCAGAACAAAATCCCACTGCTGGGACTTTCAACCTGGTACCACTAGTTTAGTAGCCAGAGGATCTCCTAACCAGCCAGCCAACCAAGCTGCTTCCTATTGCCTAACAAACTGAAATAATACATTTTACTGGGGTTTTTTTAATGATAGGAAACTTACTACTTTTTTGTGTACAACTGATCTTTTTTATATGCCTATTAAGTCTGTTGTCACTGCTGTCAAAAATATTTATGACGGAGCTGGAATCAGTCAAAACAAAAGAAAAATAGAGAGGTCAGAGTCAGGAGTCAGAAGTCTGCTATACTAACTCACAACATTGAATGTTAACATTCTCGGGTTCAAAGAAAGCTCTTACACTCACTTCAAAAGATAAGTTCTGATGTATGGGCAATGCTAGTAACACACAGGATGTTTAGTGATTATCTGTCTGTGTACTGACTCTCTTCACAAACCCCCACAGACTGTCCTCTACTTTTTTTTAAAATGATCCCTATAAGATTTTCCATAGTCCACTCTAATCTGTTCAAGCTGTTTGAAAGAAAGCATTTCAAATATTCTAACACATCAAAACTGTCTCTAATATTCAGAAGGACAATTATACCAGAGAACACAATAATTGGTGTATAAGTATACAACTATACCACACCTTGCAATTTACAGCTAAGTACTCCTTTAAAAAATTTTATTTATTTATTTATTTATTTTTTTAAAAAAATAGTATTCATGTAAATCTATACTTTATCTCCTCTCCCTATTTCTTCATCCTGTATGTTTTTGTATGATTAAGGCTCACGCCGAAACGTCACAACTTTGTAATCGTTAAGTAATAAAGCTGCTCCTACTTTTTTCCAATTTTATACATTCAATTATACCAGAGATACTGTAAGATACTCATAAATATTTCATTCTGATAATCACCTTTTCCATTGCATATCTGACCAGGAGCTGTTCAGTTGTGGAGTGAAACTTGTAATTATCGCTCAGCAGAGAAACTGTCAGGGATTCCTGCACCTTCTGAGCACCATATGGGCATCGGGCCACACCTCCTTCTATCACAAAACCTAAGCAAAAAAAGGAAATATTACTTGTCAGGGTGATGGACTGTCTCAATCAGTTTTGTCAGCATCATTAATAATAAAAAAAAAACAAAAAAAAACAGGACATTATGCATCAATAAAAAAAACCCATAGTACTTATGTCACCTACCTGGATGCTCATTTGTTCAACGATATGTATATCTAGTTCACCTTCTTAAAGCTTAATACCAGAACAATCCCACAGAACTGTATTAAATGCCTTCAAAGGAATTTGGAACAAACATTTCTCTAAATAAGTTCAATTTTTTCCACATACTGCAGCACACTGAAATCCTATCTTGATAACATTTTCATAAACTTCTTTAAAAAAAAAAAACGGAAGCAAAATTTCTGTTTCCACGTCATTAAGTCATGCTGGGGGATGTAGTGTTTGGCCCGATATTTCCACAACCTTCAGCACGTGAAAGTATGATCTGGGCAGTATCACATCCGCCTGCGTTTATCTTCCCAGATTTCTCTGGTACCCATTTTTAGAGGCTGGGTGAACCCCGGGGCCTTTTTGGTGTGTTCCAGAAAAATGTCCACTGCTGAGGCTTGAGCTCAGTACCACCAGATTAGTAAACCAAGCATCTAACCACTCAGCTAACCAGGCTGTAAACTTCTTAAAACCATTCTGTTAATCTCTGTACTCCTCTGAGAGCAAAAACTAAACTGTACAGAGATACAGAGCTATTTCATGACATAAAAGGGACACTTGTTACATACATTGTCATAAGTGTCAAAGAATATATAACAAATAAAAAGAACTTTGTTAAATGAAATGATCGCAATAAAATACGAATTAAAGTAACTAAGAAATAATTATTATACAGAAAACAATCAAATAACATAATGAATGGAACAATGAAATGTCAAAGGCAAGCATAAAACAAGTGTAATTCATACAATGTGAAAGCCGTTACCATCAAATATAGGCAAAATCTCAATTCTGTGTCCGATGTCCACAATGATACCAGAGGTCGCATTGTAAGAGTAGAGAGACAACAGTGCTTGCTGGACCATGCAGACTCCCTTCACTTTCAGTGTATCCACCAGAATCTCCATCAGACTTTTCTTCAGGTTGTCTCCCAGGCTTTGTGGAGTGCTCAACATAACCTGGTAAAGAATTGGTATAGTCAACATACTTAAATGTTGCATGTGGTACAAGGTCCGACAATTAAGTAATGAGACTGGTTTTATTATGGCCAAGAAAAAAAACGCCATCTATGAAGCAAAGCATGGAATCCAAAGATCTATGATCTGGCAACTTTTCATCACCACCCAATAAGCAGACGACAAACAAGCCACCATTTTGTTGACCTAGTTAGAGGTGCACTGTTATGTAATCAGCTGAGAGCAAAAAGCTAACATAAAATTCTGCTTAAAACTCAGAAAAAGTGCCACTGAGACAGTCGAATTGATGTGACAAATTTATGGGAATAATTGTTTATTTCGTGCGCAGATATTCAGGTGGTATTCACAATTCAAAAGTGGTGTGGAAATGATTACAAATGCAACTAGACATGGACCCCCAATTTCTGTTCGTAATGAGGAATTCATTGCAAATGTCTGAGAACGGATACAAGATTGTTGTTTGACTGTGAGAATGATTGCAGATGAATTTGGTGTTAATCTAGAGACCATTCGTAAAATTTCAGTGGAAGATTTGGGCAAGAAAAAAGTTGCTTGCTGGTTTGTACCACGTGCGTCGTCTCATGACCAAAAACATCATCATGTTGAGTACGCAAAAGATATCATCAAAACGTGTTGCAGAAATAAACATTTCTTAAATTTGATTGTTGCAGAGGATGAAACATGGATTTCCGCTATGATCCCACAACTAAATGCCAAAGTGCTCAGAGGAAGTCATCATCATCACCAACAGGCAAAACACTTCATCTTCAAAAGTTGAAAGTAAAGACAATGTTGGTGTGCTTCTATGACAGCAAAGGAGTTATTCACAAAGAATTTTTTCCAGAAGGACAGACTGTCACTGCTAAAGTTTATTTAAGTATTTTGAAACACCTATTGAAAAGGATTCTCCGAGTCTGACCCAAGTGTTCTGCACCTCGTAGTTTTTTCCTTCTTCATGATAATGTACCGGCTCACCGGGCAGTAGTTGTACAAGAATTTTTGGCCCAAACATAAGTGTGTGTTCTCTACTATAAACCCTATTCCCAGATTTGTCTCCCTGCGATTATTTTCTATTCCCAAAATTAAAGTTACCATTGAAAGGACACTTCTTTGATCTTCTTCTTCGTTCGCATTGATGATACTGATGACATCCAAAGGGCCATAACATCAAGTTTAAGGGCCATACCAACAAAAGAACCACAGAGGTCGTTCCAGTGTTTGTTAGATCGTGCCACTCAATGTATCAATGCACAAGGGCTTACTTTCAATAAAATACAGGTTATATTTAAACTGTTGTTTATTTTATTTTTTTATGGAATTAGTCTCATTACGTAATTGCCAGAACTTGTATGTTCAGTTTTATGAAATGAAAGAGTAACGAAGTGGGCAGAAACAAGAATGGCAGAAAATAAGATGAACACATGCAAATGAAAGGTCTCTCTTTTAAGGATAACAAAAAAAAAAAAAAAAGATAAGTGTTTAATTGTTATTTTTCATGATTTTATCACTTACGCTGCTTTTATATGGGATCCTTGAAAAAGGGTTTTGCCAAAATATTGGATTGTTTTATGATGTTCATTTATATGTGCTCATCTTACTTTCTGTCACTCTTGTTTCTGCCCAATTTCCTCATTCTTTCCATCTTTTTTTTGTAAAACTGAACCATACACCTATATTCATGTATGGAATGTTTATCACTCGTCACATCTTGCTGCATGTTGGGAAGTGTCTGTCAAGTTAGTTTTCAATATTACGAAAAAGTAAAGGTGATGACACCGTGTTAACACTGTAGCTAAGTATCTCCTCTCCTTATACAGCTAAAGATTACCCTTTTCTACAGCCAGACTGACTGGTGCATCTTCAGCTGCGATCAAATCATCAACAATCACCATGACTGATGTGCTTATGTTCTGCTGTTAAGGTGCCATTTTTATCCTGAGGACACTCAAAGAAAACAGTACTGACATTCCACTGTGGAGATCATTTACTTGCTACCACAAAACTATCACTACTTTCAACACTTTAAGTTTACTACAGTTAAAGTCAATTAATATTATCACATATATAGCCACACCTATTTTACACATAGTTTTGCAAACAAAAGCACAAATCTTCATAAATGAAAGATGGCTGGCTAAGAAATGAGACAACAAAACCAACTATTTACCCAGAAGTCTGCAGGGTTGCTGTTTAAACCCGTGAAGATTTTTTCAAAGACAGCTCTCATAAGCTGCACCTCTATATTGAACTGAATGAATAAAGTAATGCAATTTAATGCATGCAAAAATTACTGAATTTATTATGCAACATAATTATCACTGACTGAAAAATGTCGCTATTTTTGTAACTGATATTGAAAATAAAAAAATTAAAGTGTCATTTAAATGTACTATACACCTTTTCAGAACAAGCATTATTTATGTAACAAAATTATATAATATTCTGACTTTGGCCTTTGTTGAACAAAACCAGTGTGACAGGGAGCAACAGATGTCATGATATCTGTGTACACAGAGCAACATATGTCATGATATCTGTGTACACAGAGCAACAGATGTCATAATATCTGTGTACACAGAGCAACATATGTCATGATATCTGTGTACACAGAGCACATCTGATTACATACTAATAGAGACAGAAATCCCTGCATATGCCATGATGCCGTTAAGCTGAGAAACCATTTTTTTGTCTTTTCTGTCTGATCACATAGACAAAACTAAAATGAACAAATATGAAAAAAAAAAATCTATAATGTGTGTATCTTTGAACAGAATAAACTCTGTTAATTTCATAATAATATAAAGGTTCTACATGTCGGACATGGCTTTCTGGGTATGTTAATAACAAAATGAAAGATGCCACAGTGGAGTGATGATGAGTATTTTAATGCACATGGATGCAAAAAAATCAGGGGTGTGAATAGACTTTCACAACAAGTAAGGTTCAAATATATATAAGACTTTTTTTTGAACTCTTATTGTTAATCATTTTTCCCTGGAGAAAAGTAACAGTTGAAACATTAGCATCAATACTTTGTTACCAACTTAAAGAAAAAATCCATTAATCTTAATTCCTTCATTAACAAGCCATTTCATTTGTCATTATTCACATTATTACACACCAAAATTTAAAAAAAAATACACAAGGGTGGGATCACTCCAGCTGTAAAGAAGAATTTCTAAGATGCAGAATTGGATTCAATGAGTCTACTCACACAGAACAAATGAAGATTAAAAATAAACCAAAATCTGAGTTAGAAATTGCTTAACTGAAAACAACAAAGGGCAAAGTTCATATATACAAGACCACATGGCCAGTGAAGTAACTAAAGAAAATGGTCTGGTATCACAGCAGAAGGATGGTCCTTAAAATAAAAAATAAAAATAAAAAGATAGAGACCTAGAGACTGTTTATTAAGAGCATTTTAAACATCATAAATGCTTAGAACAAAAGAAAAAAGATGTAATTAATTAGAGATCTGTAAACAGTGTGTTTTAATCATTTTCAATCACCCCAGATCTCCAAATGAAAAAAAATGTGTTTTAATCATTTTCAAAGACCCAGCACCATGAACCTACAATTAAAATAAAACAAAAACTAAAAAATAAAAAAAATCTTGGTTGATCTTTTTTTGTTTGTATGTCTGACTCGGTGATGGGCATAATTTTGTTTACAATAAACTGCATTCTTCACACTTCCTCAAGATACCAAATTTGATAATTAAATGCCTTTAGGAAAACATTTTTTTTTGCTGGAATTTGGGTACAGAACTAGATACATCTAAGTGTGAGTCAGGAAGCATCTGCAACATCATTCTGTATAACTCTCTTCATTATTTTGTCCATAGCTCTAAGCAAAACTCATGTGGTCAATGGGAAATCAGATGAATGACCACTCACAATTTTTCAAACAACAGTAAGTTCCATACATTCACCAGTAACATATTCTGTGTTAGCACACATTTAAATTTACTTCTCAAGCTCACTTGGTGCTGCTATGTGATTTGGTTTTCCTATTAAAATTTCTACATCAGCTTTTGTCTGTGAAATACTTAAAGCAGTAATAATGTGTGTAATAATTGTTTTCCGAAACTCTAAAGAGGACACTGTTAAGAGAGGCCAGTTCAATGGGCATAATATCCTTTAATGAGATTGAAAAATTTGCCGAAGACGGGAAATCTTGGCGAACTACCATGCGGGCCCTAAGTAACGTTCAGCGGCATGGGAAGGATGTAAGAATGTGTGTGGATAGCAAGCATGTGGTTTGAAGTTTAATCCTAGAAAGGGGTTATTTTTCCTGTTTTGTTTTGCTTTGACAAAGCTTGCATAGTTTTAAGTACAAATCATATTTTAAAATGATTTTCCCACCATTTTTGATGAGTAACTGCTAGTAATGTTCTTTAGAATGAAGAAAAGTCTAAAGTAGTCTCATTCTTTTTTTTTTAACAGTTACATTTTTTATAGTTTATAAGTTGGCTGAGTTGTTAGGTGCTTGGTTTACTAATCCAGTGGTACCAGGTTCAAGTCCCAGCAAAGGAGATTTTTTTCTGGTACCACCACAGCAGAAAGGCTCCAAGGTCCATCCAGCCTCTAAAATGGGTACCAGAAAAATCATGGAATGCAGCCTGGCGTGATACTGACCACATCACACTTTCATGTGCCGAAGGTTTTGAAAATACGGGCCTAACACCACATCCTCAATAATCAATATGCGTAATGGAATGGAAATGGAGATTTTACCTTTACCTTATCTATAGGCACCTGCATAATTTTTGACTAAACAAGAAAAAAAAGTCAATTCCACCCTGGCATTCATGGTGGACTAGACTACCCATCACTGTCTGTTCAGATTAAGAACCCCTGTAAGTAAAAACCCTTCCTAAGGTACTGACCATCAAAGATCTCATGGACGTCAGCCGCGGAGAGCTGTTCAGCGCAGGCTGCTGTTGCACAGGCCGACCGTTCTTTTGGCGAAAAAGTGCTCTCAAGTTCCGTGCGTGGGGAGAAAGGTCTTTGTTCCCTTCCTGGATGGCGAGAGTTATGGTGGTTCGATGCAGAAGCAAGTGGTTTGTCCGTTGAGTGAACCTTATAAACAGCTAGCCAGTCAGGTTCGTGCTAACACGTCAGTGGTGTACTACGGTGTTGTTGATCAATGGTCTCAAAATTGGCCCATCTCTCGGAAAGAGTATTGGGTCTGCAATATGTAATGTGTGTTGGTTGTCAGAGTTGCGCTTTCTTCTTGTTTGTTAGAGCAGAGAGAGCCGGCTGCCGCCACTGGTGGTTATAGGAAATGAAACGCCACCGGGGTTGAAAGGGATCTGCTCTGAGCAGAGTGCTGTTTTCCTTTCCCCACATCAGTCAGTCGGCAGATATCCAACTAAGGTTCAGTGAAGAAAGCTATCTGGTTGATCCTGCCAGTAGTCCTATGCTTGTCTCAAAGATTATGCCATGCATGTCTAAGTTCACACTGTCTCACGGTGAAACCAGGAATGGCTCATTAAATCAGTTGAAGTTCCTTAGATGACATGATCCTACTTGGATAACTGTGGCACTTCTAGAGCTAATACATACTTAGCAAGCTCCGACCCTCGTGGAAAGAGCGCTTTTATTAGTTCAAAACTATGCTGTTGGCAAGATTCTTCGGCTGCTGTGCGTGGGCTGAATCTTCTCCCGGCAAATGAAGAAAAATGCGATTAGGGCTGCTGCACAGCGCCACCATAGAAAAGGTAATGTAAAGGCTTAAGTGAAGTTAAATCAGCATGGCCAGTAGTCTCGCAGTGAGGGCTACCCATATCACGGCACCTCTGCTCTAGAGGCCGGCCACGTCCTGTGTGCACCAGAACTGGGATAATATGTCTATACCATCTTAACCCAGGGGTGAGACTCACTAGTGGCGAGGATTCATCCTCCTCGGCAGGGGCTCCGTCTTGGTCACCACCAGGAAGGGTGGCAGCCACGACCACATAACGCTGAAGTCGGAGACACTGGACCAGTACAGTCTAGATAGACAACCTCTTCTCACCCAGTGGGGATATATTCATATCCTAACCACGTCGAGGTTTTCCGGTGAGTAAAGTCAAACTCGAGGCTGAACTGGTGCAACAAAAACCACAGTGTCACGCAATTCAGCTTCTGTGACCCACCGAGAATACAGGCCCAAGCCCCACGATGCTCTGAGCTTCCATCCTAAATGAGACTATCTCAAGGACCACAGGAGTAAATTCAGTAGGATCACGGGGCTCTTGGTGGTAGAAGCATACAAAGAAGAATTACTACTTGCAGTGGGAAATCTGCCTATGATGCCTATAACAATACTTCTGCCACTGACCTCTCCAGCTCCTGACTAGTTCATGGAACCCAGCTGCTGAAATTTTATGAAGAAACAAGCCAGTTACAGTGATGCAATGGACAGAACTCCAGCAAAACATCTACTACTTGACTGAAGTCATTTTCCCCACTACTAAGCATCACAGAGAAACCTTGGACACAAAAGAATATCTCTGTTAAATCTTGCTCACAAAAATGTTCATTTCTGTGATCTCAGTAAGGATAAGTTTGACACTACTATAGTGACTATAAGTAACAATTGCTACACTGCTGATTCATTACATGTGCTTCATTAGAACACAGACTGTAGTTCATCACTGTCTGCAGAAACATTCCTCACTACAACACAGTTGAAGCTTTTTTTTCAAAACCTCATGAACCACATTAGATTGACTACTTGCCCTTAACACAAAAACACTGAAGTGCTGCAGATACTTTCTCACTCACATAAAACGTGAAAAAAAAATACATGCATGGATGTATATATAAAACTGAACTCGCATGCATAATGAAAATACACTTTTTTTTAATAACACACTGAAAAAAATCTGAACACTCACAGGTCTGATCACATTCTGTGTAGAACATACACACACACAATCAGGAAATTAATTTATCTATGACTATTAATGAACTTCATACATAGAGCAAAACAGCAGCCACTACTACTTAGTGATTTCAACTTCTGATGAGCTAAGCGTGAATGGAGATTACTGTCTTTATTCAATCGTTTATTTAAAAACAAAAAAAAGCACTATTTAACTCATGGTGAAGTTCATAGCTCGAATCCGACCAGTGGCATCCTATCGCTCAGCTGTAAAAATGGGTAACTGGTTTCTTTTGGAACTTGAGATGGAAAGGCTGCCACGCATGGCGCTGACCAATGAGCCCTCTAAAGTTTCACTGTTCACACACAACAATTTTCACCCTGTGTGCAAATATATTCTCAAAAAACATTTTGTGGGTATACGTGCATTGCAACTTCAACTTTAGGATTTACAGTTCTCATAGAAAAAAAAATACTAAAAATAAAAGAAATTAGGAAAACAAACTCATGTACTGCTATCATACTTTTCTTCAGTGCTACTACGGCAAACAGAACATCAGGAAATTGAAAAAGAAAAGTATCAATTTTATTCTTCTTTCTTGCACAGCATATAAAATTCATGTGCAGCATAATTTTTTGTGTGTGCAGCTGTGAAGTTTAGAGGGAACATTGGCGTTGACCTCATCACCTTCTAGGATGCCGAATGGTCAAGAAAAATACGGACAGTAACCTCATACTCCCTGGGTGCCTCCATGGCGTAACAGGGCTACCTAAGAATTCACGCAGAACTGCATACTTATATTTCAAAACAAGTTCTTGTTTTTGTTGAGTAGGCCATCCTGTTTCAGTTAAGAAATGGTCACTACAAAGTCTCATATCACCTCCAAAGGCTCGGTGATGTACCACACAAATGAATACCCTAGCATGAAGCAGTGTACACACTGAAAAACCTTAAAAGAACTGCTCTGAGCTTCATGCGTGCAGCCCTAGGAAACCACACTTGGCTGCAGCATCTAGAAGTGAAAAAAGAAGCTAGTGTGGGCTGTCAAGGAAAACATGGAGAAGACTATGCACCTCATCCTGGCAACTGTGCCTCTAGATATAGCATGACCTGGTGCTTAAACGTAGAAGAATGATTATGAATGTTTCAGTCAGCCACATACTGCTTAAAAACTGATAAAAAAGGTCATTGATTTATACTTTGTTTGAGGTCCTGCTAATGATTTTACATATATTTTTAGGATGTGCCTGTACATCTTGACACAAACTTTTAACAGAAGCACAAAATAATAAAGAATGTTTAAAAGCTGTGGCACACAACAGAAAAAGAAATGATACATGCAAAAGGAATTTTGAAAAGCACTGGCATAGGAAGTGAAATCACAAAACTAACGTCTTGAATGTGACTGCTCAACTCTTTCCGTGCCAGGCGTTAATTTTTTTACGCTTCCTGTACCCCCGTTGCTTACCAGGCATCAATTTTTTGACGCTTGGTTTGTTTCAATAAAACAACCGGTGTAACATTTAGATTGTACATATTTCGTCCGCGTTTCCGGTGATACTTTTCAAAATGGTGAAAGAGTCCTTAGATACGAGCGATGCCGAGCGAGAAAAATGACGAGAAACATGGAAATTTTTCAATTTTTGATGACGTAGATAGGGGTATGGACATGGCCTGTGACCACCCCGCTGCTCTTGAATGTATCTCAAGTAGATCTAGACATATTTAGACGACTGGAGAAGTAGTTAGGAGGTTATTTCAGACATTAATTTAGCGAGAATGCAACACAGAATCATAATACGAGATCGACAAGTAGATCTAGACATCTCAGATGGTAAGTAGTGCATATCTATACCTAGCTGATGGTGAGCTGGGCACAAGCATTGTCTAAAAACATCAAATTACTTCTTTTTCCCCAAAAACTCTGCATTTATGAAATTTTCATTCATTTAGTTATACTTTGAAACATAATAAGTATACGGAAGTACATGGAAATACTGTTTTCCATTCCATTTTATAACTATACCCACTTACAGACCAAGACCGCTCTTTTATTCTGGCACTCCACTACACGTCCGTGTTTCTTCCTGCGGCACGGAAAGAGTTAAGCAACTAGACAATCCAGAGTTCATTTGTGTTTAAAAATGTCTTACAATACAATATCACGGCTGACAATTAGCTATAGATTCAAGTGCATACATACTAAATATACCAAGCAAAACCAGTTATTAAAGACACGAACCAAAACATGACAATCAGGGTTTGAACCAGTGTAAGTATAATCTTACTTCAAGTGATAATATCCCAAGACAATCTTCCAGGACTCTCATTTCTCTCAAATAAAAACTGACATATTATCTGATCTAGAGTCTGAGTGACAACAGATCAATTCAATGTTAACACTGTCTTGATCTAGAGTCTGAGTGACAACAGTTCAATTCAATGTTAACACTGTCTTGATCTAGAGTCTGAGTGACAACAAATCCATTCAATGTTAACACTGTCTTGATCTAGAGTCTGAGTGACAACAGTTCAATTCAATGTTAACACTGTCTTGATCTAGAGTCTGAGTGACAACAAATCCATTCAATGTTAACACTGTCTTGATCTAGAGGAGTGACAACAAATCCATTCATTGTTAACACTGTCTTGATCTAGAGTCCGAGTGACAACAAATCCATTCAATGTTAACACTGTCTTGATCTAGAGTGTGAATGACAACAAATCCATTCAATGTTAACACTATTTAGCCTGGCCTCATGTCTCGTACAGAAGCTCTCACATGCTCACTCACCTGATCCACTTTGTTGGATGGTCTTATGGGCTGTATTATCTTACACCTGTGCCGAATGTCAGGTCTCAGAGCATCCTTCCCCACTGCCACCACTGCACCCGAGTCTCTGTCTACTGCCACAAGGCTTAGGAAAAACAGCTGAGGTAAGCTCGCTGCGGAGGAGTAGAAACATGCAACTTAAAACTGTAATGATGCTTTATGTGGCGGCGATGAAGATAAAGACAATGAGGCTGCCAACTTCTTCACAGCTCTCACGTACACCTCATATGGGAAAAGTCTGCATGTCAAATTCATGTCCCTGCAGTAAAGTAACATTAAGTCCAACTGTTATTTTCATGAGATTATATCTTTCCATTCCTAGTTTTGCATCCACCAACACTGCATTCATGTCCGCCCGCATTAGATTTTTATATGTCATTTTAACAACCTCATTTCTCCTTTACACATCAAATATGGTTCCTCTCTCTCTTTCTCTCTCTCTCTCTGAACCTTAAGTGCCCAGGGCACATGGGGCTTCCGCAAGGGTTTTCCACAAATGCCTGTCCTTCGCCTTTTTTTCTGCTCTTGCCCAGGTGAGCCTTCTATTGCTCAACATCCTTTCTGTTGTTCTTCTCCATGTCTCTTTTGGTCTACCCTTACTTCTGTTCCCCTGTGGTGTCCATCTTAGTGCTATTTTTGGTAGTGAGTTGTCAGTCATTCGGAGCACATGTCCCAACCATCGCCAGCGTCTTTCCTCAATAATTGTTGTCAGTGGCTTCATCTGCATTTCTGCCAATAAGATGTTATTTCTTATGGTGTTTGGCCAAAATACTTTTCTAATTCTTCATAAACATTTAGTCTGGAAAGAATTCAACTTGTTTTCTATGGTTTTGGTGATTTTCCAGCATTCACTTCCATAGAGTAGTACACTTTCAACATTACTCTTAAATATCCTGATTTTCATATTTATGCTTAGTTTTTTTTATTTCCATATAGTCTGCAGCACTGCAAAAGCCTAGTTTGCTCTAGTAAGTCTGCTGTTGATGTCCTCTGTGCTGTCTCCATTTTCTACTACTCTACTGCCAAGGTATACAAATTCGTTGACTAACTTGTTATCTACTCTGAGTACATTTCTGTTGTTTACATTTTGCTTCATTAACTTTGTCTTTCCTATGTTGATCTTTAGTCCTATGTTGTTTGCATTCTGAGTTAGCTTGTTTATTTTATCTTGCATATCTTTGTAGCTGCTTGATAGTATACAAACGTCATCTGCAAAGTCAAGGTCCTCCAGCACTGTGTCAAGGTCCTCCAGCACTGTGTCAGGGGTCCATTGTAATCCTCTGCGTTTGTCTGATGTTGCCTTCTTCATTAACCAGTCTACTGCCAAGATAAATAATGTTGGTGATAGTACACATCCCTGTTTCACTCCTGTTTGTACCCTAAAGCTACTGGAGGTATGTTCTCCGCAGATCACTTTGCAAAATATGGTTCCTAGCTCGAAGTAAATTTTCAAAATGATTTGATGAAAAAAAAACCCTCTGTCAACCTTTCAGCCTTATCAAGCATACTTTAAAATAATAGATTCCTTCTCGTTACAATGAAGTGATCATGAATATGAACAATAAGAGAAGACAGCAATTTACCCTGCTGGCCCAGAATTCCTGCTCGTATTGCACTGCTTCCAAGATCAATTACTACAACATTCTGAAATACAAATTGAGTGTAAATTATTGAAATATATGTAATTTAATTACAGTTTTCAATTCAGAATATTAATAATTTAACTACTTCAGCTAAATGATTATTGTTATTATTATAATACAGCACTGGCAATCAAAAACTGAATATAAAGCAAAAAAAAAATACTATAAAAAATGGAAAGTATGTAATCTTACTACAAATTAGCAAGCATGATCCCACTTTTGCTAAGAAACCACAGAATAAAGAACAAATGGCCATGTAAAACAAAAATTTTAAATGAACAATATCAAGAAATTAACCTGAATGAGATGACACTCAAAGACAGTTTGAACCATCCACACAAGAAATAACCTGATTGAGATGACACTCAAAGACAATTTGAACCATCCACACAAGAAATAACCTGAATGAGATGACACTCAAAGACAATCTGAACCATCCACACAAGAAATAACCTGATTGAGATGACACTCAAAGACAATTTGAACCATCCACACAAGAAATAACCTGAATGAGATGACACTCAAAGACAATCTGAACCATCCACACAAGAAATAACCTGAATGAGATGACACTCAAAGACAATTTGGACCATCCACACAAGAAATAACCTGAATGAGATGACACTTAAAGACAATCTGAACCATCCACACAAGAAATAACCTGAATGAGCTGACACTCAAAGACAGTTTGAACCATCCACGCAAGAAGAGACTTGCAGGACTTGGCTCCAAAAATTGCACTTGGAAATAAAACATAAATGTGTACTAGTCACTGATTATAAGTGGAAATTCTTCAATATGTGTGGGCTATCAAAACCGCTGTCTGTAAATGAACACACATTAACATTACCTTTCTGTCTGTAAATGAACACACATTAACATTACCTTTCTGTCTGTAAATGAACACACATTAACATTACCTTTCTGTCTGTAAATTAACACACATTAACATTACCTTTCTGTCTGTAAATTAACACACATTAACATTACCTTTCTGTCTGTAAATTAACACACATTAACATTACCTTTCTGTCTGTAATTAACATTACCTTTCTGTCTGTAAATGAACACACATTAACATTACCTTTCTGTCTGTAAATGAACACACATTAACATTACCTTTCTGTCTGTAAATTAACACACATTAACATTACCTTTCTGTCTGTAAATTAACACACATTAACATTACCTTTCTGTCTGTAAATGAACACACATTAACATTACCTTTCTGTCTGTAAATTAACACACATTAACATTACCTTTCTGTCTGTAAATGAACACACATTAACATTACCTTTCTGTCTGTAAATTAACACACATTAACATTACCTTTCTGTCTGTAATTAACATTACCTTTCTGTCTGTAAATTAACACACATTAACATTACCTTTCTGTCTGTAAATTAACACACATTAACATTACCTTTCTGTCTGTAATTAACATTACCTTTCTGTCTGTAAATTAACACACATTAACATTACCTTTCTGTCTGTAAATTAACACACATTAACATTACCTTTCTGTCTGTAAATTAACACATATTAACATTACATTTCTGTCTGTAAATTAACACACATTAACATTACCTTTCTGTCTGTAATTAACATTACCTTTCTGTCTGTAAATTAACACACATTAACATTACCTTTCTGTCTGTAAATTAACACACATTAACATTACCTTTCTGTCTGTAAATTAACACACATTAACATTACCTTTCTGTCTGTAAATTAACACACATTAACATTACCTTTCTGTCTGTAAATTAACACACATTAACATTACCTTGGTCAAATGTCTCTGAGATCTGAGGACTGGTCTCACGTACGTGGCTTTGGTGTTGTCCGCTGTCTGTGACTCCAGCGCCACCTTCCACTGCCCATACTCCATTTCCGTCGGGCATCTCACCATTAGATATCTGCCTCTCTGATAAGCCACGGACAGGCAAATAAATATCTTTTTTTTTTTAATGCAAAATTAAACACTTTACAAACATCAGTGGATATATATTGTTTGTGTGAAATGTTCTTCCTATCTTATTTTCTGTGAGATACAATCTTTATAAAATGCTCACATACTGAATCAGTCAAAACTGTCTTATTCTTGTCCATGAAAATTGAGCATCATCAACCTACTGGCCAGATTATTTGCCAACCGATTTCACTGGGTTGCTTTTTTACTAGGTTTTTGATAATATAAACCAGTTACAGTAACCAACAACCTTCAAAAGTTTCAGTTTTTCTATTTTTTTAATCAGTAGTTTACTGGTAACTGTCAATTAATGCAAATCACTGTTACCAATATAACTTCTCCTTAAAAATAAACACTATACGACTTAATCCTGCTCACATAAGTCTGCATACGTAACCATAAAACTCTGATTCATGATTAATCAGTTTTTCAAACAGCTCATTCATTCATTCATTCATTTGCATGTCCCTTGCGGGAACTTTGCCTCCCTAATAGCACTCCTGTAGGCCTCTTGGTTGTGAGCATGATGGCCTGCTGCTGATGCATCCATTTGTAGATCATCAACGATGTCTTGCAGCCATCTTCGCCTTGGTCTTCCTCTCTTTCTTTTTCCCATTATATACTCTTCCAAGACAGTTTTCTCTAGATTATCCTGATGTTTAATGTGTCCAAAATATTTAAGTTTTCTCTGTTTAATCCTCTTTACTAGACAACCTTCTTCAATATTAAGTTCTTGTAGTATGTGTTGTGGACAGTAATACTATGTCATCAGCATATCTAATCTCTGGTGTTTCATAACCTCCAATTGTTATGGCATTCTTTGTCTACATCTTCTCTAACATTCCTCATCATATTTTCCGTATACAAGTTAAATAACTAATGCGACAATATGTACCCCTGACGGACCCCTTGTTTTATGTCAAACCAAGCTGTTGTTTCACCATTTATTCTTACTGCTGCTTGTTGGTCTAGATACAGCAGTGATGTTAATTGTATCAAATGTATTGGAAATCCCATTTTTTCCATTATTTCCCACAGTTTCTGGTGTTGTACACAATCAAATGCTTTTGAGTAGTCTATAAAGGCTAAATATAGATTCACATTAAACTCTCTGCATTTCTCTATTATTTATCTTATATTGAATATATGATCTCTTGATCCCCTTCCTTGCTTGAAACCAGCTTGGACCATACTGACTTCTTCTTCTATTTTCTTCTGAAGTCTACCCATTATGATTTTTAACAGAATTTTACTGGTATGACTAATCAGGGCAACAGTTCTGTAGTTTGTGCATAATTTCAGGTTACTCTTTTTTTGGCAGTGGTATAAATACAGTTCTTTTCCATTCTTTAGGCCAAATACTTGAATGCCATATCTTTTTACATGGTGCATGACAGATTGTTGCACATTCCTTTCCTCCTGCTTTAATAAATTCAGCTGTTATCTCATCACATCCTGGTGATTTACATTTTTCAGATTCTTTATTGCCCATAAAACTTCATCTATTGTCAGTTCAGGTTCTTTCTCCTCCAATAATAATTCACACTGTTGATTCCTGCTTTCACAGTCAGTTGTTTCATACATTCCTCTGCAATATTCCTTCTATCTTTCTAGAATTTCCTCTGTCTCTGTCAAGGTATTCCCCATCTTGTCACAAATTACATTTAGCTTAGGTATGACATTTCTTGTCAATGTCTTCACTTCTTTAAACATTTCACTATCTCTTCCACACTTCTGATGTCCTTCTATTCTTTCACAACAATCTTGTATGTACTGTTTTTTGTCTTTTCTTATGTTTCTTTGTACTTCTTTTGTTAAAAATTTATATTCCTCTTTGTTGTTGTTTGTCACTATACATTGTGTCTTCATTTCTCTACGTTGTTTTATCAGTTCTAGTGTGCCTGCTGTAATCCATCCATTCTTTTGTATTCTCTTTACTGGAACCATGTCTTTAGCTGTTGTTATTAAGATATATCTGCCCTGAGTAGCCAAATCATCTGGTGTCATCTCCTCTTGTACAGCCATCAGGATTTCGAAATGATTCTTCACTTCTATATTGTACTGTTCTGGTATTTTTGTAAGACTAAAGTGGAGTGGTCTTGATCCCGTAACTGTCTTTTTTATCTTTAACTTCATGTCTGCTATTAATAGCTCATGGTCTGTGTCACAATCAGCACCTGGTAAAGTTTTTGGTGATGTCATACTTGATCTCCACCTTCTTTGCACTAAAATGTAATCTATTTGATTCTTGGTTTTCTCATCAGGTGATGTTCATGTGTAAAGTCTTCTTGGATGTTGTTTAAAAAATGTGTTAGCAATTATTAGCTCATTTTCCATGCAAAAAGCCATTAGACTGTCACCTGCCTCATTTCTATGTCCTATGCTAAATTTCCCTACAACATGTCCTTCATCTTCTGCTCTTTTCTGTACCAATCTTTGCATTAAAATCACCCATTATTGATACAATATCATTTTTCCGTACCTGGTCTATCGTCGTTTGCAGTGTGTTATAAAAGTCTTCTACTTCCTCTTCCTCTGCTGCTGATGTAGGTGCATATATCTGGATGATTGTTACATTTCTAGGAGTGCCTTTAAGTCTGATTGTGAGGATTCTATCACTTACTGGATTGTAACCTAGTAATGCTTTTGATGTTGATTTGTCCAAGTAAAAAGCCACTCCATTCTTTCCTCCTAATTCTCCACCAGAGTATATAAAGATATTATCATTCTCGCTCTTGAAGTGTCTTGATCCTTTCCATCGATGTTTGCAGATTCCCAAAATGTGTATCCCCATTCTTTTCATCTTGTCACTTATTATTTGATATATTTTATCTCAATCATTATTCTTACATTCCATGTTCCTACTCTTATTTTTCTTTTTAGTTTGATGCAGGGGTTTTCCTTAGTAACACCATCAGGATTTTGTCCATCATCACAATTACTAGTACTGACCTCGGTTTCACACTCTTCCCTAGTGTTAATCTATCTGGCCTGGGGGCCTCACCACCAGATCTTTTTCCTATTTGACTTTCCATGTTGCTGTTTGGGTTTCTTGGCATACTGTCATAAGATAGTTTACCACTGCTTTCCTTCCGGGCAGCGACTGTACTAGTCAGTGATCGTAGCCATTGTCCCTACATTGAGATCATCTGCCTACCATCATAGAATGGTGACCATAGCCAACATTATTTGTCGGCTGCTCTCCCATTCTATCCACCACCTGCTCCCATGGTTTCACGTCACACTGACTGGGGGGCTATACAGGTACTCCACCTTGCCCAAGGGTGTCCCGTAGACTGACGGAGGTAAGGAGGCATCTTACTTCTCCTTTGAAAGAGGATAAGAGGATACCCTACAGGAATTAATTCACTTAAAGGGAAAACCTCCCAAATAATGTTATGCTTTCTCTATAAACTTGTGAAACTGAAAGACTTCAGCATCTCAGATGAATGACATTTTTAAAAATGGAAACCAGTGAACTCAGTGACAACTCTTCTAATAAACATTGGCTATGTTTCACACAGTCATTGCCATCATTATCTATTACTGCCAAAAAAGCACAGGCCAAACTGTCTATCTAGAAATAAACACTCTTTTTTTTTTTTTAATGTTTTCCATCAAATATCTTGGTTCTTTCATGTCACCGAATTTCTGGTGACTTCCTCATTCTCTTTTTTTTCCAATGTTCTTTCATGCTTGTATAACCTTTTTTTTCTGAAAGCTGCATTCCAATTTGTCAACACCAATGAAGGTTGTTACTTGATTGTATCTTTTTTTCTCATTTACTTCTCTCAAACATTTCAATGTTAAATAGTTTACAACATGAAATAATATTACTGCACATAAAAATACACCTCAGACTTTCATACAGAGCTAAATGAAAACCAGAAAGTCATACCCCATCATCAATTCCCAGTACTCTGCTCCCTAAATCATGAATGATGCCTCCCATTAGTTGAATACTTTCACTAGGCTGGTCTCTGTTGCCTGTCTATAGAAAGACACCCAAATATCAGCAAATCATGGAGAACCCAAATATAAGAAAGAAGTGAACTGTAATGTAACTTGTTTCAAGTCAGAGGACAGAGATTCCCCTTGAGAAATCCTCGTGGGAACAAATATTTACAACACACTAGATGTAAAAACACAAGACAAATGCACTGAACCACATTTATCACTCTGAAACATTCACAAATTACAAGGAAGGCTCAAGGAAGTTGACAGAAGAAAGAGCAAACCAACTCCCCCTTCAAAACAAAACAAAAAATAAAACTTGTCTTTGTCTAAACATGGCTACTCAAAGATAAAAGTTCAATTACACTGTTAACTGAGGCAAAAATTAAGCCTGTGTGTTTCTGAATACGGACTAAACTAGTTAAATCTTTCAACTGTGTTCTTATTTTTGTTCTACATCTCTGGAACTGCATGCAGGATGTTCTTCGCTGTGGATATGGGGAAGGTGCTGGAGCACAAACATTGTACCATATTACAGCAGCTGCTTGGAAACAAGGAACAAATGTAAAAAATCATGGAAAAAAAAAAAAGATGAAATGCTTCTCATCAGGCTCTACCACCTTGAGAACCCACAGCCACCTCTGCTCCACTGACCAGGCTCAGCCTGCTACTGGGAGCACCAAAGGAGAAGTGAGACTGGGTCCTGACAAGTTACGCTCACCCTCCATTTATCCTTGGTGATAGTGAGAGTGTGATGGTTGTTTAAAATTTCTGACTCAAATAACATGGGGGAACAAACTACTCTGTGGCTGGCTTCTGGCTTTTCTCAGACTCCACGGCTACACAGATTAATAATGATCATTTTGTAGTAACAACGGCTGGTTTCATGAGAACTATGACCTAGATGAGGTCAGTTAACTGACCAGAGTTTTTGTGACTGGTATCTCTATACCTTGGAACATGAATCAAGAATGAGGGTCTGAAAGAACCACGACTACCTAGCGCTATGGTACGGAACACAGCCAACAAGAAATCGAAAAATGAAAACAGAGGCATATATTACTGTGTTAGTCATCAATGAGGGTAAACCTCTCTCACCTGCTGATTGGTGCCATTAGTAACAGGCTGTTTAGTTAACGGAGTAGGGCTTGCTAAGGTCCCCGTTGTGGTGCAGACTGCTGTAAGCCTTTTTTTTTTTTTTTCTGGATCCATTATGGGTTTTAATGTTAACCACTGCAATCCACTCCTGTTTTCACACATCTCACTGTCTTCATGATGCCAAGAACACTATGCTTACACCTTCAGGATGATACAGATCAGATCGGACAGTGCCATGCCGACAGGCACAGGCGGTCATTTCTCCCCATTTCACTCGATCCTCCATGACTCAAATCAAGTCAATTTGCTGTTTTCCTGCTGAACCATGCTGTCAATCCACCCAGGAATTTCTGACTTCTCCGCCCTCTTTGTCTTTTCTATTTATTTATCTTTCCGGCAGTCATGACCAATTTTTCGAGACCTTCATGTCTGCTGGTGTATCCGAGAAACTTTGATTGTCTTTTTCTTATTTACGGCACTAGTTTGAAATGTTCCTTTGTTGCAATACTTCTTCATCTGTCTTTCTGGCTGTCCATGGTATGCAACGCATCCTTCTTAAGAATCACATTTCAGTGGCCTTTATTCTTCATTCTAACTATTTATTCATAGTCCAGAACCTACTCTTCTTTAAGCAAATGAAAATTTGCTTAAAGCAGAATAGGTTCTGTTTAGCATCTAAGAACTCTTTTTCTTATTGCCAATAAGATGCAACAACAACAACAACAAAAACTATACAAAGACATGTACTATGGTTCTTAATCACAGGAATGCTAAATATAGCAACTTAAAAGATTAAAATGCTACCTCATAATAATACAGCCAGCCCTCCACTGCCCTGAAAAAACGCCTCTTCCAAGTCTTCAACAGTGTAGCCTTCCTTTTGTTCATTGGAAGCTTTTCCATGAGACCTTCCATTGTGATGAACTGATGGGAGATATCCTCTACTACCTACAGAACAAATAACTGAGATCAATTTTCTGCTAAAGATCTAAAGCTCTCTCTCTCTCTATCTCTCTGAACCTTAAATGCCCAGGGCACATGGGGCTTCCACAAGGGTTTTCCACAAATGCCTGTCCTTTGCCTTTTTTCCCACTCTTGGCCAGGTGAGCCCTCTTACTTCTGTTCCCCTGTGGTGTCCATCTTAGTGCTATTTTTGGTAGTGAGTTGTCAGTCGTTCGGAGCACATGTCCCAAACCATCGCCAGCATCTTTCCTCAGTAATTGCTGTCAGTGGCTTCATCTGCATTTCTGCCAACAAGATGTTATTTCTTACGGTATTTGGCCAAAATATTTTCCTAATTCTTCATAAACATTTAGTCTGGAAAGAATTCAACTTGTTTTCTATGGTTTTGGTGATTTTCCACCATTCACTTCCATAGAGTAGTACACTTAGAACATTACTCTTAAATATCCTGATTTTCATCTTCATGAGGTGTTTTTTAAACCATCACAAAATCTGCATACAGACATATGAAAGATGTATGCTTATCTTCTAGCCTTTGCATGTTTAATGAAAAGGGTGCACCTGTCATTATCTATCAATTTTAAATGTACAGAGGTTCTTTAATTTAAAATACTGAGTGACATTCACTATTCACATATCTGTTGTCTTCCTCTGTGCTGTCTTCCTCTCTATACTGTATACTCGTTGTTTTCCACTTAGCTTCTGTCTCTCTCTATCATTCTCATCTCTTCTTCACATCTACCAATCCTTCCACAAAACATGTCAGTCAGTGGTGGCTCTTCAATCTCATCTCTTCTTCACATCTTCCAATCCTTCCACAAAACATGTCAGTCAGTGCTGGCTCTTCAATCTCATCTCTTCTTCACATCTTCCAATCCTTCCACAAAACATGTCAGTCAGTGCTGATCTCTTCTTCGCATCTACCAATCCTTCCACAAAACATATCAGTCAATGCTGATATCTTCTTCACATCTACCAATCCTTCCACAAAACATATCAGTCAGTGCTGATATCTTCTTCACATCTATCAATACTTCCACAAAACATGTCAGTCAGTGCTGGCTCTTCAATTTCATCTCTTCTTCACATCTACCAATCCTTCCACAAAACATATCAGTCAGTGCTGATATCTTCTTCACATCTATCAATACTTCCACAAAACATGTCAGTCAGTGCTGGCTCTTCAATTTCATCTCTTCTTCACATCTACCAATCCTTCTACAAAACATGTCAGTCAGTGCTGGCTCTTCAATTTCATCTCTTCTTCACATCTACCAATCCTTCTACAAAACATGTCAGTCAGTGCTGGCTCTTAAATCTCATCTCTTCTTCACATCTACCAATCCTTCTACAAAACATGTCAGTCAGTGCTGACTCTTCAATCTCATCTCTTCTTCACATCTACCAATCCTTCCACAAAACATGTCAGTCACTACTGGCTCTTAAAACTGTCAAGCAGAAGTGTTGAAATTTTGACTGAATCTCAAAAACAGTGGCAATACTCACTTCATCCATCAGCTTCACTTCATACAGCTCTGACAGGACAGGATTCTGTGAAGTGACACAAAAGAAAAATAAAAAAAAGAAACAATTAGGTGCTGATAAACACAAGACAGATAAAAAAACTGAAAATGAAGATGATTGGGTTAAAAGATGGACTTCTTCTGGGACAAATGATATGGAAGAAGCTCATGAATAAAATGACTGAGAAAAAAACAAATGAAAAATGAAAGAAGACACACAGTTTAAAGAACAAATACCAAAAGCAAAAAAAAAAAAAAAAATGTATATTTATTTATATACAAATTATAGAAAATTGTTGCTTTCTATTGATGTTCTGTTCCGACAGCCCCACCAGAAAGTGAACACTGACGTAAAGCAAATCTCATCAGAGTTGGTATACGTCAAGAGACATACATGTTTTAAAACAAAAATAAACTAGTGTGACCTTATAATTTGTAAACAAAATTTCAAAATAAATAGTTTTACAAGTACCGCATATTCTAACAAAAAATTCACCCCCAAAAAAAACTATAAATTTACAATAAGAAGTCAATACCTTGATGGGCAGAAAAATTAATCATCATTATGCAGGACACCAAAAAGCTGGGACTATCTGTATAAAAGGCCAAGCAAAGACTGCATTTCATAGAAAGAGAAACATATTATGCAACACATCCTTATCAATGAATGTTAGAAAATGAGTCCTAAAGTGCTATATTGAACCTATCTTGTTATATGGAAGTGAATCATGGACAATAGGCAGGTCTGCACAAAAGACATTGGAAGCAGCAGAAATGTGGTTTATTAGAAGAATGTTACTAATTCCCCGGACAGCAAAAATAACTAATAAATAATGTATGAGAAGAGCTGGAGATAGAAACAAATCTTGTCATGAAAATAAGAGAAAGACAATGTATTTCATAAGACATGCAATGAGAAGAGGGGGCACTGAAAATACTATAACAAAAGGAAAAATAGAGGTAAGAAGAGCCAGGGGAAGACCAAGAAAAATGGTACTGGGCAGTCTGACGAGATGGTGTGAGAGGAGATCACCAACTGAACTAATGGCCTGCATGAAGGATTGTGTACTCTGGAGAAGCATAACAGCCAACGCCAGTCGGCACGGCACCTGATGATGATGATGATGATCTGTATATGGGAGGACAGCCCAGCTATCCATTTTTTGAGCCCAGGTTTCCCATGATGCCTGTTCCACCCGAGCGTGAAATCGCACCTGGGACCTTCTGATCTGTAAGAGTAAGTAACCACTGCACCACTGCGGCACTGCATAAAAAGTCTCTACCGTACAACTAAAGATTCTTTTCTTTAATTATAACTTCATAGCAAAAACCAACAACAGAAAACTGGTTACAAGAAAGTGGTCATGAACAGTTTATCTGATGGATGGTTGGAAGAATGTGTGACCAAAATGAATGAAAACTGAAAAGGTGAATGAACTATAGAACAGATGAACAATGGTTTCTTCTTCTCCATCAACAGTTTATATCTACAGTTTTGTCTCTTGCATGTATGTGATTTTTTTTTTTCAACAGTTCCTCTGTACAAAACAAAACCACAGAAATTAACTTCTTAAGCTGTTCAATTCGGCCAGTAGGTGTAAAACAGTGTTTCATTTGGGCCAGAAGGTGTCAATCAGTGTTTCATTTGGACCACTAGGTGTAAATCAGTGTTTCATTTGGGCCGGTAGGTGTCAATCAGTGTTTCATTTGGGCCAGTAGGTATCAATCAGTGTTTCACTGGGCCAGTAGGTATAAATAAGTGTTTCATTTGGACCACTAGGTGTAAATCAATGTTTCTCTGGGTTAAATCAATGTTTAATTGGGCCAGTAGGTGTAAATCAGTGTTTCACTGGGCCAGTAGTTGTAAATCAATGTTTCTCTGGGTTAAATCAATGTTTAATTGGGCCAGTAGGTGTCAATCATTGTTTCATTGGGCCAGTAGGTGTAAATCAGTGTTTCACTGGGCCAGTAGGTGTAAATCAGTGTTTCATTTGGATCACTAAGTGTAAATCAATGTTTCTCTGGGCCAGTAGATGTAAATCAATGTTTCATTGAGACAGTAGGTGTAAATCAGTGTTTCATTGGGACAATAGGTGTAAATCAGTGTTTCACTGGGCCAGTAGGTGTAAATCAGTGTTTCATTTGGATCACTAAGTGTAAATCAATGTTTCTCTGGGCCAGTAGATGTAAATCAATGTTTCATTGAGACAGTAGGTGTAAATCAGTGTTTCATTGGGACAATAGGTGTAAATCAGTGTTTCACTGGGCCAGTAGGTGTAAATAAGTGTTTCATTTGGGCCAGCAGGTGCAAATAAGTGTTTCATTTGGGTCAGCAGGTGCAAATCAATGTTTCTCTGGGCCAGTAGGTGTAAATCAGTGTTTCATTTGAGCTAGTATGTGTAAATCAGAGTTTTATTGAGCCAGCAGCTGTCAATCAGCATTTCTCTGGGCCAGTAGGTGTAAATCAGTGTGTCACTGGGCCAGTAGGTGTAAATCAATGTTTCATTTGGGCCAGTTGGTGTAAATCAATGTTTCACTGGGCCAGTAGGTGTAAATCAGTGTTTCATTTGGGCCAGTTGGTGTAAATCAATGTTTCTCTGGGCCATTAGGTGTAAATCAGTGTTTCATTTGGCCCAGTAGATGTAAATCACTGTTTCCCTGGTGCTGTAGGTGTAAATCAGTGTTTCATTGGGCCAGTTGGTATAAATCAATATTTCATTGGGCCTGTAGATGTAAATAAGTGTTTCACTGGGTCAGTAAGTGTAAATAAGTGTTTAATTGGGTCAATAAGTGTAAATCAGTGTCTCATTTGGGCCAGTAGGTGTAAATCAGTGATTCATTGGGCCAGTAAGTGTAAATCAGTATCTCATTTTTGGCCAGTAGGTGTAAATAAGTGTTTCCTTGGGCAAGTAGGTGTAAATAAGTGTTTCAATGGGCAAGTAGGTGTAAATAAGCATTTCACTGGGCAAGTAATTGCAAATAAGTGTTTCATTTGGGCCAGTAAGTGTAAATCAGTGTTTCATTTGGATCAGTAGGTGTAAATCATTGTTTCATTTTGGTCACTAGGTGTAAATCAGTGTTTCATTTGGGCCAGCAGGTGTAAATCAGCATTTTACAGAACAGTTCTGGAGGATGCATTCTCCAGTTTGAGGTGCCTGAGGAAATACATACAGGGCCAACCTTAAACTTTCTATAAATATGATTTTGATAAACAGGTGATTACAAAGAGTGAAGACTGACAAAAGGAAATAAACAAATTAAAAGTTGAAAGAACTGGCTGACGAATGGACAACTGGAATGACATCACTGAATCAGTATACTTACAGGGTCCCAATCTATCAAATTCATTCTGGTAACTTTCTCCTCATCTTCCACCTCAATGCCATCATCAATGAAGACTCCATAGTCCGCTGCTGTAAGCTTCTCAGTCTCTGTGAGGACAACACTGGATTTGACGGGGGAAGACTTGTTTCCTCCCTTAACTTCTCTGTTAGGGCCATCACTCTCTGTAAAATTAACAAGAGGAGAATCAAAACAGACTGGAAGATTGCACTGGATTTTAGATGCTAAAAGTAATTACAGCTCAACATCAAGAAGATGGAAATGATGGTGATATCAGGTGCAGTAAAACAGCAAAGTGCAATATGCATGCAAATACTGACACAAGTATATAAATTTAACTACATTAAAATAAAGCAGTAGTAGATGACAAACACAAAGCCTTCACGTCAGACCGTCCATGATCTTCTCATTTTGCTTGATTCTGACTCCCCACTGTTCCTATTGCTGTGATGTTTCCATGTCTCCCCCCCCCCCTCTCATTTTATGTCCAGTGAACATCCAAGGTCTTCATCTAATGATTTTACTTAAATTCCTTTGTTAATTCTCAAAATTTCCTTGTCTGTCATTTTATCAGAAATCATTTTATTGTTCCCACTTCTATTTTTTTACAAATAATCTCCTATTTCTGATTATATGACTTTGGGCTTTTTCACTTGATTGTCATTTTCCTTCTCTCTTTCTTGTACTGAACGGATGTTGAATGCAATATGGAGTGAAAGCTGAGAAAAGAATAATAGAACAGTTGAAGAAATATGTATGCCAAATTCTTCATCCTTCCAAAATAAAGCTCTCTCTCTCTCTATGTCCAATCTTATTCCCTTGATCAATACAGTCGACCTGGTTACTTCCATCATCACCAGCAGCTAGGAAGCTGCATGCTCCCAAGGCTGAAACTCTCTTAGCAAACTCATGACTCACCAGTACTCCTCACTACCGCACCATGAGGTCAAAAACTCGAGGGAGACGCTCGCTCGCACACGTTCGATCAACTTATTATTAGCTGCCGCCAGGAGACAGTGTCAAACTAACACGTTTGAGCAGGCATTAGCATGCCAATTTTCTCATCACTCTTTTCGCTCTCTAATTCTCCTCCTCCCCTCATCTTCTACCATCTTTCACTGTTAATAATCCTCTCAATCTGCAATCAGATACTACTACACCCTCCTGCTGACAAAGATGAGGGTAAATTATTCCTCCATCCTCCTCCTCTTCCTTCCCTATCCCCATCATCAATTTTGTCAGCTAACTGTAAGAATTTTGAAAGCTTGTTAATGATTTCTTTTGCTCCCAGGAGCAAATAACAAGCAGCTTTTTTTGGAGTGTAATCAACAAATGACAATCTGTGAATGATTAACTAAGAGTGAATAAAAAAAAAAACAAGTTAACTGTTGAGAATTGGTGTGAAAACGCGCCCATCGTCATATAAAGTTATTTGTGTATGTAACAATGTATGTTTACGGGTGACCGCTCTTTTTAGCCATGACGCTTTTTGCTGTCGACGCCCATGATTTAGTGTTTACGTTTTGTGCTTTTTACGTGAGCCGGTTGCCTGAGCTGTCGGACTCCGGCAGAACGGGATTGGCGGGGGTTAAGCTGGAAATGTTCAGAGATATGTTTTGTTAATGGGGGACTGAATGGGCACCTGACCAGTGCGAGTGTCTCTTTTTTGTCGCTGTCAGCTTCGGGTGGAGTTTTGCCGTGGGATCTGAAAGTTGGAACTTCGTTATGTATCGTCTCATCATTTTCCCCCAAGATTATAACTGAACTACCAGTTGATAGCTGAAACTGTGTGTCCTGACATACCACTCGACGTACTTTTTCATTCACCAAGTTACCATCATAATCTGGTTCCACGCATTAAACCTCTTGCTTGTATCATCAGCACTGGACCTGGAAATTGTGTGCAACTCATGATGTCTTGGCAAAGTGTGAAAGAATCCTAGATACTTGTCTCAGCGGAGACTATCAGTTCTGACTCAGACAGAGAGAGAGAGAGAGAGAGAGAATTGAGAGAGTTACCAATGCTGTAAAGCTTTCCAGCACTGCCTTCAGCAGATGAACGATATATATATATATATATATATGGAATCCAAAGAGGCACCCTTCATCTATGATCTGGCAACTTTTCATCGCCGCCCGATAAGTAGACGACAAACAAGCCGCCATTTTGTTGACCTAGTTAGAGGTGCACTGACATGTAACCAACATGGAGCAAAAAGCTAATATTAAATTCTGTTTAAAACTCGGAAAAAGTGCCATTGAGATAGTTGAAATGATGCGACAAGTTTATGGTGATAATTGTTTATCTCGTGCACAGATATTCAGGTGGTATTCACGATTTAAAAGTGGTGTGGAAACGATTACAAATGCAACTAGACATGAACGCCCAATTTCTGTTCTTAATGAGGAAATCATTGCAAAAATCAGAGAACGGATACAAGAAGATAGTTCTTTGACTGTGAGAATGATGGCAGATGAATTCAGTGTTAACCGAGAGATCATTCGTAAAATTTTAGTGGAAGAATTGGGCAAGAAAAAAGTTGCTTGCCGGTTTGTACCACATTCGTTGTCTGATGATTAAAAACATCAGCGTGTTGAGTACGGAAAAGACATCATCAAAACGTGTCGCAGAAATAAACATTTTTTAAACCCGATTGTTGCAGAGGATGAAATATGGATTTTCCGCTATAGTCCCACAATTAAACGCTAATGTACTCAATGGAAGTCATCATCATCACCAAAAGGCAAAACAATTTGTCTTTAAAAGTCGAGACTGAAGACAATATTGGTGTGCTTTTACTACAGCAAAGGAGTTATTCACAAAGAGTATATTCCAGAGAGACAGATTGTCACTGCCAAAGTCTATTTAAGTATTTTGAAACGCATACTGAAAAGGATTCTCTGAGTCCGACCCGAGCATCCAATACCTAGTAGTTTTTTCCTTCTTCATGATAATGCACCGGCTCACCGGGCGGTAGTTGTACAAGAATTTTTGGCCTAAAAACAAGTGTGTGTTCTCAACCATCCACCCTGTTCCCCAGATTTGGCTCCCTGCGATTATTTTCTATTCCCAAAATTAAAGGTGCCATTGAAAGGACGCTTCTTTGACGACTCTGATGGCATCTAAAGGGCTGTAACATCGAGTTTAAGGGCCATACCAACAGAAGAACTGCAGGGGTCGTTCCAGTGTTTGTTAGATCGTGACATTTGCTGTATCAATGCATAAGGGGCTTGCTTTGAATAAAATACAGGTTATACCTTCAACTGTTGTTTATTTTATTTTTTAATGGAATTAGTCTCATTACTTAATTGTCGGACCTTGTGTGTGTGTGTATATATATAAACAGTGGATACTATAGTACAATCTGATATACGATGTGGTAGCTCACTCTGTATACACTTGCTCGCCTATAGTGCCACGGTGAGATAGACAGTTCGTCAAATTAACATCACATGTTGATGGACAATAGTTCTGATAGACACAAGACATGACACCAGGTTCGCGGGAGCTACATCATACGACATTCAGGGAGGTCAGACATCTTGCCAAGTTCAAATAAACAAGCTTAATGATGATGATGAAGTCTCATAGTTGTGATGATGATTATGATGATGATGATGACGTTTCATAGTTGTGATGATGATGAAGTCTCATAGTTACGATGACACTGATAGTGAACAATGAATAACTCTCCCCAGTAGGCAGACATTCCCTGTGTCTTATGATGTCAGAGACATACAGAAATCTGCGCATATTTTACAAGCTACAGTTACTCACTTCCATGAGCACACAAGCTTGCGCACGCTTAAACCAGTCAAGGGGGAGTCAATCAATCACCTCTTCCTGTGCTAACCTCATGGGAGTTCGCCTATAATTCTAACAACAGGGGAAGTAATCCCAGAAAATACTGTACACTGTTATAAAACATGTGCGGAAAGTTATATTCAGTTTTTTTTTTTAATTTAGTTCAAAATTAAATGAAACAATCTTTTACAACGTGTGTTTGTTCGCCCATTCACCCAACTGTCCATCTATCTATGGTGTGTCTGTGTACCTCCGTGTCACTATAACTGATAACAACATATTAAACGTTGAACATTAACGCAAAAGAAACAACAAATAATGAAAACATTACAGTGCTGCTAAATTCCGTATTTTTCTTGCGTGTGTGTGTAGGGGGGGGGGGGGTTCATACTATTTCAATCTATGAGAGAATGGGAACGCTGAAAGAGTAGTTTTGGTGAAGTAATGGTTAAAAAATATAAGCCACAAAACTAAATGGAGAATATTCATAAGCCACAAAACTAAACGGAGAATATTCATAAGCCACAAAACTAAACGGAGAATATTCGTAAGCCACAAAACTAAACGGAGAATATTCATAAGCCACAAAACTAAACAGAGAATATTCGTAAGCCACAAAACTAAACGGAGAATATTCATAAGCCACAAAACTAAACGGAGAATATTCATAAGCCACAAAACTAAACGGAGAATATTCATAACCCACAAAACTAAACGGAGAATATTCATAAGCCACAAAACTAAACGGAGAATATTCAGAAGCAATGTCTAAGTTCCTCACTATATCCGAGCGAATGCTGGAAAATGACACAGGCAACCTTTCAAATAAAATGTCATCGTAAGATCAAAAGAGTGTTCTGACCAAATACCATAAGCACTGACCTTTTGTTAAGAGACAGACGCTCTGATGTGGACCCCACGGTGCGGGAGCGAAGATATGGAGATGTACAGCAGAGAAAATGCCGACTGACATGGGAGACAGCCAAGAAGATGGCAAAGGACCGACAATACTGCCGCCAGCTGTCCCGTGTAAAGAATGGCAAATCCTGACTAAATCAAGCAAAAGCTTTCAGGACAACGATCAAGGAAAGACTACTCAGTTCATACTGGGAATACATTACCGCATTAGACAAGACATAAAATACAGCCAGCGCCTGTTTGAACACAGAGGACGATCCTGATAAGTTGAGGATACCAGAGTTCTGTGTTACAGACATTAGCTTTTCCAGCAGAAGACATCAACATGTCGTTTGTGTTTATTTCATAACATTCTCTTTGTACTGACAATTGACACTATGGCTGTCACTTGTATGAGGACGGATTCTTTTTCGTTTAACAAAACAAAACTTGAGTGTGGCACGCGGTGTGCCTAAATCTTACCTTACACTGTGTAACTAATATTTAATTATGTCAGTCTTCCCAAACCTGACGTAGACGTGTTCAGTAATGCCTCAACGGCATTACTACAACGGGCTTTCGTCCTGGTCGTATCTCTTTTCTATATCATCTTGAGCATTCCTTGCGCATTCTTTCCTTTGTAAGTTTGGTCCCCCGTACCATTTTTGTCATCTGAGGACACGGTTCACTGTAGGATACGGGCGTATGTTATACGTTTACGCCTAACCGCTTAACTTGCGCCTTGTTTCTTCAGCTTACCGTATACTATTACGACAAAGTATTTTGTTTATGTCTGCTTTCTCCGGATATTTTTTCTACGCTATTGCCAGGGTATAAGGGCCAAGACATTGTCGGATTTGGCAGTCGACGGCTCATAAGTGACGTGCTAGCTGACTAAGACGATGTCCTACTTCTCGGCCGCTACCCTCCTCGAGTAACAGGCCCAGCCTGGTTAACTAGACAAGGATCGCCATGGTATCCCATCGTCGTGAAGTCTGCTAAATATGTACTGGCACATCTGCTTTTTTTTAAAGCTACATTCAGGGACTGATGAAATAACCGCTGTAATCCGCTCCCATTTCGGCATGATGCTGTGCCTAACACCTTCACCTCATCGGCTGCCAAGAAATCATATTAGATCCAGGAGGAGGAGGAGAAGAAGAAGAAGAATGCGTCGCTCTAGCACCTGACTTTTCTCTCTCCCACATAAACTGTCTGATTTCTGACTGACTGTCTCTCGCCTAAATCAAATGACAGAATTCGTGAATCTTATCTGCAGAAAAGCACGGATTAGCTGTCGGTGAAAGCTCAAGCTGAAAAGAAGACGGGACAGAGATGTAGAGAATCAGAGAACACATTCACCAATACTACGCTGCTGTAGAAAAGCCGACTTAACACAGTCCCTCGTGCCATGCAGCTCCTTTGACTTGCTACACTCTGCGTGTGTCAGTGTTCCTACCTAGGACATGGATTAAAAACATCATATACTGAGCCAGAACACACCAGTTGTTGAGAATGACGCTACGTTCTTTTAGAAGTCATTAAAACAAATATTAAAATGGATTGATTCCGGAATTTCTAAAAACCTTCCTCCTCTTTTACTTCTGCGCTCGCCCTTAAAAAAAAAGCGTTACTTGCGCATTGTGTGGTTTGTTTATTGTTTTTTTTTTAAAGCTACGCTGTGATATCTACACCCTTCGGCATGACACATCCATTTTCGGCATGGTTTTATTTTGGGGACCAGAATGACCTTTTCATTCGATCCCTTTTAACTCACACAAAACGTGGTTCGTTTCTGCGGGAATTTCTATCAGCCGCTGAAAGGCAGCACTAGGTCTTGGTTAGCTATGGTTCGCTAACCCTAACGCAGGCAGTAGCTTATGAGTTTGATATTTCATTTAGCTTCTACACTAGTGTCTCTGTGTAATCCAACAATGTGCTAGATTTATCAGTGTTTCCCGCCAGCCTTTGCTGTTAGGTACACCTAAGCACTTTTTGCTATCATAGAGAAGGCAGATACAAGGAGCCTGAAATAAGAGTTCGCGGCGCAAAAGCATTTGTTACAGCACATTTCAGCTTCAGTCTGGAATAGAATAATCATTCTACATCGTTATTTCAATACAAGTTTGAGATAAGAGTTGACCTTCTTTCTGTAGCCGATGTTGCCTTTCGGGTTCTACTCATACAAGTCTGAGATAAGAGTTGACCTTCTTTCTGTAGCTGATGTTGCCTTTCAGGTTCTACTCATACAAGTCTGAGTTAAGAGTTGACCTTCTTTCTGTAACCGATGTTGCCTTTCAGGTTCTACTCATGACCTGCGTAATGCATTGTTCTTAAAATCTTCTTGTGTAAACTCGTCATTTATATTACTGTATTTATCTCTCTGGGTCAGTGATTTTTTATTTTTTTTTGCAGTTAACGTTTTGTCCGTTATCTCTAGAAAACAGCATCTATCGGAGAGGCAGCCCTGCGACTGGTACAGTTATCTTTGCTCTAGAAAGCAGCAGAGAACCGAGTTAAGTCGCCAGGAAGAATAGAGGAATTGCTCGAAAAGATCTTAATCACTGTAGGAAAATCTGGAGTTTCAGCATATCATTTTTTTTAAAGCTGTCAGCTAACATACACAACAGTGTTTCCATCTTCAACCTGCGTTACCTGTTTAGGTGTGGGGAGGGGAAAGGGGGTTGGTTTGTGGTTTGAGGGGGGGGGGGGCAGTCAACGACTCACAGCTGACATATTAGCTTCAGGGCTGGTTTGTTGGGGGGGGGGGCAGTCAACGACTCACAGCTGACATATTAGCTTCAGGGCTGGTTTGTTGGGGGGGGGGGGGCAGTCAACGACTCACAGCTGACATATTAGCTTCAGGGCTGGTTTGTTGGGGGGGGGGGCAGTCAACGACTCACAGCTGACATATTAGCTTCAGGGCTGGTTTGTTGGGGGGGGGGGCAGTCAACGACTCATAGCTGACATATTAGCTTCAGGGCTGGTTTGTGGGGGGGGGGGGGCAGTCAACGACTCATAGCTGACATTAGCTTCAGGGCTGGTTTGTTGGGGGGGGGGGCAGTCAACGACTCATAGCTGACATATTAGCTTCAGGGCTGGTTTGTTGGGGGGGGGGGGCAGTCAACGACTCATAGCTGACATATTAGCTTCAGGGCTGGTTTGTTGGGGGGGGGGGGAAGCAGTCAACGACTCATAGCTGACATATTAGCTTCAGGGCTGGTTTGTTGGGGGGGGGGGGAGCAGTCAACAACTCATAGCTGACATATTAGCTTCAGGGCTGGTGAACCTTAACCGACCACCTCTTTGTTGGTACCTCCGGGAATCGCCATAGTCCCCAAGTCAGTGGAGTCTGTCAAAGTAGTATTTCACACCCCTACTTTTAAGCTTCATTCATGGACAAACAAACAAAAATCCAGTCCCAGTCGGACACGACGTTGTGTCTCAACATAATCACTGCATCAGCATCAGCAAAGAACATCATCTCTTAGGTCCAGAAGGAGGAGGAGAAGGAAGGGAAGAAGATCACCTATAATGGTTATGCTTTAGTTTGATGGCAAAGACCCGCTGCCGGAAGGCTGTAATTTGTCTATGTCTAATCACTCGTTCAGAAGCCAAATGTGCTCTCATAACAATGAACTAATTTTTAATGTGAACACACATTTTCCTTAATATACTGACAGAATAATTTGTAGCCTTTACTCTGGAGTGATCCACATTTCAGGCAAATTTTCTGCTTTCTCATAAGCCAGGCATCCAAGAACCAAAGAAGAGACATTATACCTCTCTTTCCTTTCATATTCTCGATTTGATTTGGTATATGTTTTTATATGTCATCTAGTGCAACTGTTTATGATAGTTCATATACCTGTTTCACTGGCTCTACATTTGCCTCTTGATACTGTCATCATTTTTATCTTGGTTAAAGGTACAGGTCCGCTGTTGGCGAGATTTTTCAGTTGCCGTGCGTGGAGCGGTGCTCCTCCCGGCCAATGAAGAAAGGTGCAAATGAGGTTGCCGCGCAGCATCACTGCGGAAAAGGTGGTAGAAAGAATAAAGCGAAGCAAACAGTCAAATCACGGCACCTCTGGTCTGGAGGTCGGCCACGTCCTGAGTGCAGTCATATCGGGTGAAATGCATGAACCGGCTTGTCCCAGAGGTTAAGCCACTGCTGGCGAGACTCTTTAAATGCCGCGCGTGGACTGAAGCTCCTCCCGGTCAAGGAAGAAAATGCGGAAAAGAAATAAAGGTTGCTGTGCGGCGCCGATGGGAAAAGGTGGTGGAAAGGATAAAGTGAAGTTCAATCGGTATGTCCGGTAGTATCGCTACGAGAGCTATACATACCACGGCACCTCTGCTCTAGAGGCCGGCCACGTCCGAAATACACCTACACTGGTGAAATATGCCTAAACCGGCACACACCAGGGGTGAAACTTGATGGCTAGACATGTCATGCCACCTCCGCTCTAGAGGTCGGTCACGCCTGATATACACCCATACTGGTGAATTTTGCCTAAACCGGCTCATACCAGGGGTGAATCTTGAAGGCTATGCATGTCACAGTACCTCTGCTCTAGAGGTCGGTCACGTCTCAAACACGCCCATACTGGGATAATATGCCTAAACCGGCTCAACCCAGGGGTGGAAGTCACTAGTGGCGAGGATTCGTCCTCCTGGACAAAAGCTCCATCCTGGTCACAACTAGGAAGGGTAGCGGCCACGACCGCAAAATGCTGAAGTCGGAGACACTGGACCAGGGCAGTCTAGATAGGCAACCACCTCTCACCCGGCGGGGATGTTTGCGTATCCTAATCACGATGAGGTTTTCCGGTGAGAAAGTCCAACTCTGGACTGGATGGGCAACCACCTCTCACCCGGCGGTGATACACGGGTATCTCAAAACACGTCGAGGTTTTCCGATGAGAAGATCTAACTCTGGCCTGGGTGGGCTACCGCCTCTCGCCCAGCGGGGATGCACTGATATCCTAAACACGTCGAGGTCTTCCGGTGAGAAAGTCCAACCCTAGACTAAACTGGTGCAATGAAAACCACGGTGTCACGCAATCCCGCTTCTGAGACCCACCAAGAATACAGGCTAAAGCCCTGTGATACTCTGAACCCCTTGTGGTCCTCACGTGGATCTCGTGTGGAGACCACGGGACCTAACGAGGACCACAGGCGTAAATTCAGTAGGATCACAGTGCGGTTTTGGTGGTAGAAGCGAACGAAGTAGAAGAAGAAAAAGGTACAGGCAAAATCTCCGTTTCCGTAACATTAAAGTATACTGGGGATACGGTGTTAGGCTCTTACTTTCCACGCCCTTCGGCACACGAAAGCGGGATGTGGTCAGTATCACGCCTGGACGCATTTACCTTCCCAGATTTCCCTGCTACCCATTTTTAGGGGCTGGGTGGACCCCGAGGCCATTTTTTGTGTGGTGGTACCAGAAAAAAAAAATCCCACACCTGGGACTTGAACTCGGTACCAGCAGATCAGCAGACCGAGTGCCTAACCACTCAGCCAACCAGGGCGTCATTTCTGTCTTGGTAGTGGGGGAAATAACAAGAACTGAACTCTGTGCTGAAAACATGACTGCCAACGCCTGTCGGCATGGCAGATTAAAGATGGTGACGAAACTGTTAAATAATAACGTAACGAGACAAGCAAGGAAAGAAGCGTTTATCTAACAGAATGAAGATGCACTAAACCAACACATACACAATTATACGAATATACAGATTCAGCACAAGTTGTGTGATTTTCTTTCCTTATTTAATTGTGTCTGTACATAACACAGCAAATATTAACATATATATGCTTCAGTTATAATTTATAACACATAAATTGTATAATAAGCATTCAAAATGTCTCAGTTTGTTCCAGAGCTTATTTTTCAAGAAGCAAGAATAACTGTTATTTTAAGAAACAACGACAGAGTAATTATTATTTTGAATTACGCAGTGCTCTAGTTCCAAAAGTCCCTCGTGAAAAACATTTCAAGCTGTTATAATATATTATAAAATAATGCAAGTTTTAACTCGTTATAAAATATACTTTAGCTATTGTTACCACTTTCATCTTGCATCACTTATGATAAATAATAGTGCAGAATGTAGTACGATGAGTATGAATGATCTATATTGTTACAGTATTTGTTACATTGACTACTGTTATAGTAACGTGTTTCATGTGACTTGCTATAGTAATTTGTTCCATGTGACTATTGTTACAGGGTCTAAATCTGAAACTGAGATTGCAGCCACCAGTGTAGAAACTCTGCAGTGGGCTATAAAATGTCATTGTATCGCCACTGCTAGAATGTTACAACCTGGCACTGTGTATCGCCACTGCTAGAATATTACAATCTGGCACTGTGTATCGCCACTGCTAGAACGTTACAAATCTGGCACTGTATCGCCACTGCCAGAACGTTACAATCTGGCACTGTGTATCGCCACTGCTAGAATGTTACAATCTGGCACTGTGTATCGCCACTGCTAGAATGTTACAATCTGGCACTGTGTATCGCCACTGCTAGAATGTTACAATCTGGCACTGTGTATCGCCACTGCCAGAACGTTACAATCTGGCACTGTGTATCGCCACTGCTAGAATGTTACAATCTGGCACTGCGTATCGCCACTGCCAGAACGTTACAATATGGCATTGTGTATAGCCACTGCTAGAATGTTACAATCTGGCAGGGCGCTGACCGTGCTCACTGCTGAGATGACGTGACTCGTTACAGCAGCAAACTGCTTGCGTGATGTTACGTCGCTGCTGCAGATACTGTTATAACAAACGACGAAAATGAAACCTCGTCGTGTTTGTATTTTCTGTTATGTAACACATGAAACAATGTAGATAACGTTATAATAATAAACACGTAAGCTGATGTACAATGATGCCAACTCTGTGGTTCCTTCCGTTCCCCGACCACACGTCTCTCTTGTCAGCACAGGCTGCTCCCTCAACCTCCCCTTACAGCATCATCCAGAAAGGATTTTCATCTTTATACATTTTTTTTTTTTTGACTGTGATAATTCCTCCACGGAGGCTCACCTGCCTCCTGGTTGAGAACCACTGTGTTAACTGCTTGCCATCGACTGCAGAGTTAATGATGTGCACGCAATGTACTCAGGTGTGCCTTGCCTTGCGTCCTGATATCCTCCATTTTCTGAGTTTAGACCAAATTTACCCAGTAATGATTCCTCACTGACACCGCCAATTATTTTTCCTCACGGCTCATTTAACTCTTTCATTCATATGAATAATATATAATAATACACAATAAATTTTGATAGCAGAGAGAAACTGGAAGCAAGTTACTCTGTAATTTAAAGATACAGGCTAGATCAGAAACCTGGTGCTCTTCATTTAGTAAACTTTGCCTACATATCGCTCTCTGAGCGTTGATTCACACACGATTTACCAGCACTCCCAGTGTTGTTTTCGAGTGAAAGAGTTAATGTACGAGACAATAAATAACAGTTCATTAATGCATCCCCCCACCCCTTTTTATAGTGCTACATGATGATGATGATGATGATGCAGGAAATATTAAAACGCCCTTATTTCTACATGCCCGGTTGTCGTGTATCCAATATTCCAGTACAGGGAAGACCAATACTGAACATGGATTGTCTACTCCGCACAGTTTCACAACAGATACGATTACAAGACGACGAAAGAAGAAGATGACTATTAGTCAGACTATCTACATAAGATTTTTCACCACTTTTTAAAAAAATTAATCTTTCAGTTCTTTTTGTTGAATTAAGTCTACAGAAAAAAGATTCAAAACAAAAAAGTTTCCGAAACTTCCCAGAAATACAACGGATACAAAACGTTGGTTACATTTCTACTAGCAGCAGTGGCCCATATAGACTGACTCCGGCGTCATTCTTGCTTCAAGTGCGCACAGTCTACATGAGAAGCACCTTGTCGCCAATTACGGAAAACAAAACAATCTTAGCTGTGCAAGGTTACGGTGACACATGACGGTAATGAAACAATGATAAGTTGTATGGCAATTAACCCATATTTCTGCTCCGTATTTCTCTTAAGTCTTGCAGCCTGACAGTCCAGGATGATGTCGAGTAAAGTAAGCCATAATAAAGCGTGAAGGACAAAAACTACTTTGCTCCAGGGTTGCCAACTTTTATTCCACTAAAATATCCAGAACTGTCTCAGAATACATCTAGAGTTATCTAGATTTTTTTAAAGAAAGCATTTATCCAAAAAAAAAATCTATGAAATATTTTGTATTTTAAAATGGAAATGTTATTGAAAGTAATGCTAATACGTTATTAGTGATAATATGTCATTAATGTTAATAATCACCTTGACACTGTCGCACACAAAAATGAAGGTCATCATCATCAGCTTCAGCGAAATGATGTAGAAGTTCCATCTCTTGCAGAATTTTTTCTTGATATGTTGCCCTAGTTAAGTTGCTCCTATCGCTTTTTAAAGTTCAGGAGGAAGCTGGTAAGTGCCATGTCTTGATAAGCTGAATGTGACCATTAAAATACTGTAGCATGAGGAAGTTCCAGCTTCATTTTGTTGCAGTTTTACTATCAGGAATGTTGACCTTCCACGGATCAACAAGATGGCCACAGTTTACAGTAGCACAATGGCAACTCATAAACATACTAACTGATCCTTCGAGATTAGAGGATTCATTATAAACACGTATAAAAGTCAAAGATGCTCGAGTTTTAAATGGCACTCAACTTGTGTGTTTCCTTAAATTTCCATCGCATTTTCAAAATTTTGTCTTAATGTCACACTTGCAAAATTTATACTAGGCTCTGGTATCATACCCAACAACCATCATTGTCCTTTTTGCAAATAATTAATCTTTCAACCTTTCCCTTCTAAATTTTTGTTTGTATTTCTTGAATTTTAACATTTTCAGAGAGACATAAAGAAGAAATAATTCCAGTAAATATATTCATACACAATTTGCGCTGAGAGCAATGAAACTGTTGAACAAAGTTTCCAGAATGTTGGGTTATCCTAACTAGAATAATTCTGTGGCTCTACTCCACTGGGTTCACTCTCCAGAATACTAACTTAAGATTAAGACTGGTGGCCATATAACAGAATGGGCCTACCTAAAAGTAAATGTCTCCAGAAAGTCTGGTGATTTAATTATACATCAGAACAAAGCTGCCCTCACTAGCAGAAATGGCATTCCTCCATAACCCTCTGACCTTTAAGTTGTGACCCTTCCTCTTCCTTTAATTATATAATAACTTCTCTCACTCGGCTGATATTTTGACTGTCATTCTAGGGCTAAGCAATTCCCAGGCTAGTCCATTTAGCGACCTAGTTAGTTTTTAATCTGTTATTTTAATCAAGACAGCTAACTTCCTGTATTACAAACACTGATTTCATTTACTGAGAAAGGGCTGATTTTGGAAAATTTACAAAAAAACTTTTTTTTTCCTTTTTTAAAATGATCTAAAATTATCTAGATTTAATTTTAAAATATCTAGATTTATAGTTAACATTTATATGACTATTTTCATTACCTAGGCAGGACCAAAATTATCTACATCTAGATTTTTTTTTAAAAATCTAAATTGGCAAGCCTGCCTTTCTCTCTTCAACACATCACTATTTCCCTGGTGATTATATTCTATATATTTCTCCCTCTATTTTATACAAGAAAATCCTGACCATAGAAATTGTCCATGCCAGTTTCAAACTCTGCTACAACATGGGAAAAGGGAAAAAAAACCAACTGGGGGGGGGGGGGGGGTGGTGTGTGTGTGTGTGTTTCTTGCTAGAGGAAAGGGAGGTAACCACAACATATATCATCACTGAAAGACACGCGGTCAAATACAAGATGGCGAAAACTGAAAGGAGAAATGGCGTATTCTTTAAGAGACTGGAGACAGTTTGCTACAACATTTTTTCCCCTCCTCTTTAAGAAGACATGTTAGCACTGACCTCTTGTTAAGTCAGGCAGACATAATACCAAGGCTGATAGTGAAAGAAAGGAAGAGGAGGCGCTGGAATGGGTACATTATGAGAGTGACAGACAAACACCAACAGCTTTGACGTGGGCTCCACATGGTAAAAGAGGACATGGAGACGTACATCAGAGAAAACACTGGTAAACAAAGGGCTGACATGGGAGTCAGCCAAGAAGACAGCGAAGGATCGACAAAAATGGAAATTTCTTGCTACACTAGTCCCGTGTGTCTTGGACACTGGATACTGGAGGGGCGTGAGAGAGAGAGAGAGAGGGGGGGGGAGGGAGAGAGAAAGAGAGAGAACGAGAGAACAAGAGTCCATGCAGAGAACAGCACAGTGAACGTCATGTCGAAAGAGAGACAGCCAGTACCTCACAACTCGTCAAGACCGTAAAAGAAGTCAAGACTGTAATTGAACTACACCAGGAACAGCTATTAACCTGCACATAATCTTACAAGGACGAATCACAAACCTGGACATGAATGGCATTACCACGATCTGGGGTCGCTAACTTCAGCCCAACACACGCGTTATTACGCGTTATGCATAATTATGCATGAACTGGAAATCTAAACCTGTTTCTAACACAGGTAACATGTGAAAGCATCTGCTTCAGACAACGTTAGCTGTTTCTAACGTTGTGGCAAGGCCAGCTTCAAACATCCTGTGTTACTACTGTCCTCAGTTTTTCTGGTCCAGATCAAAAACTCACCTCTAACCAACAGTGACAGAGTCCAGGGCGATGTTTGGGCAAAGTTTAATTAAAATAAAAAGCAGCAGCGCACTTCTAACCCTGCCCTGGCTGTTCTTTCTAACAAACTTTCTTATCAAAATTTATTCTAGCAGAGCTTGGAAATTAATCTAAGAGTTAAAGCAGAGCTGTAGTTGTTCTCCCTTTATAATCTGCCTAGCAACATTCATGAAACGCAAAGGCCATTGGTCGTGCACTTCTTCAATGGTCCCAGAATTTCGCCTATCTAAAGAGTAGCCTTCGCTGTCACTCTAGCGCAGTGGTTCTCAAGTGGCAGACCGTAGACTCAGTTGCGGGTGCCCATGACAGAAACTCAAGGTACCTCTTTAATGTCCATTGCTATGTGTTTTGTCTTCACCACATTATTGCCATTGTGAAAGTTTATCAAGTTTGTTCTGTTTTAGTGTGCTGTATCGTTTACTCATTAAAGGTTACCCGTATATTCTAAAAAAAAAAAATTATTTTGCATTTAAAGCACATAGCTACCATAAACTCTTCTGAAACAGAAGGGGGGGTCCGCGGACTTTTGTTGGCTGGGAATCACTGCTCCAACATATTGTGTTTCACTTATCCGGTCTTTAACCTCTCTGCTCAAATATCTGACCTGACATTGACAAACACAGCTGCAACACTTGGAAGCCTGGACTACCTGCACTGTGACATCTTTACACGGACTATACTTGTTATCTCCATAGATACAATCTTTCCTGCATAAGAGAATGATTTAAATCTTTCTTTTCAAATGACCTGTTCGGACAATCAATATACAAATGCACTAACAGGGAGGGGAAAATGGTATATACTTATATACGTTTCAGGATATGAACAAAAAAAAAAGCCGACTGAACGTGTGGGAAATTTAAGTCATCATTCAAAATCAAGTGAAGAAAAAGCATGTAAATATAGGCGACCCCGTTAACAGAAAATGCAATTATCAAGAGGCTAAACTTGCTTTCTTTTAATGCCAACAAAAGATGACTACGGGGTGACAGAACTTTTCTCACGTGGGAGACGTCTGTAGGTCACCGCCCTCCTCGCGTGTGACTTCTGTATCAGCGAACAGCACCAGCCACGCCTTGTATAAGCCACAGCTACCATGTTTTACCACCAAATGATGAAATGTTTATTTTTCTAAGTATTTACAGCAATTTAAACTACAAACTCTCAAATACGGAACAGGTCCTTGGCTGTATTATTAATTGTATTACCTTTTTAAAGTCATTTAAACGTCTCGTGATAGCCTGATAGTAAATTAATAAAGAGCTGGAACTCTTGTTTCCATCAGTATCCTGCAGAAACATCATTTTAAAAAAGAGAGCACGACCCGAGATAATCAAAAAGATAAATTCAGACACTTTACAAACAAATGCTAGCATATTAACTTGTATCTGTCTACTTCTTGCTTATGTTAGCTTGAATATGCCCGTGTCTCAAGCGATTAAGCAGGACGGTGTCGATCTCGTCCCCACAAACATCCAGCTGATCGAATACATCCGTCAAGGCGGACATCACATCTGTACCGGGAATGCCAGAAATGTCGGACACGGAGTGAGGGAAGTCGAATTCGCTGAACGAGCTCTGGGTTGGCCTCGTGGCAAATGAAGCACTTGAGAAGCAGCCACTGGAGGAGCTGGAATCAAAGACACTGCTCACTGACCCAGAAGGCACCGGAGCACCAAGCAGTGAGCCCCCGAGGCCATTATGGAATGATGGACTGACAAGATTTCCAGCTGCAGATTCTGAAATACTCGAATAGGCACTGTCAGTCCTCCATGGCAAGGAATCTATACTGTGAATGTCTGAGGAAGGAGTGATAACGTCATCAGTGGATCTAAAAGGCGAGGATAACCCGAGGCCGTGGTGGTGAAAGGATGTTGAACTGATCAGAACTGGATTGGAAATCCTGTGTTTTGGGGACGGCACTGAGCTGCTGCTGAAACTCCAGGCATTTTTGTGAGCAAGTTTGGCTTGTCGGTACGGACTGCTGTTGGGAGAGAACACAGCTTCCGTGACGCAGCCTAGTCTGCTAAGGAACCTGAGAACTTTCCTACCCTTCTTCCGCTTAGTGTGGGACTTTTTCAAGAACCGTTTGAATCTGAAAGCGCTCATGCTTTCATCTTCGAGCACCAGGCACACGTGGTTTTGTTTCTTCTCTGAGTCATCGTTGGTAAAAGACTTGTAGAGCTCTTCACAATCCAACGTGCTGCCGGTTCGTTTTTCCTCCAGGAATATAAAATCTGCAACAGTTTCGGATGTGCCTTTGTTCAGCTCATTCAAGAGCTTCTCAAACTGCTCGATCTTCTGGCTGTGGCATACGCCGCTATGGATGCCTCCGAGACCTACTTTCTCTGTAGCCGGTCTAAGATTTATCTCTGGTACTGGCACGTCGAAATGAAAGGAGGAGATTTTCTTGATTTCAGCTGTTCCTGTACAAGTGTACACTGAGTTCTCGCTTAAATCCGAAGGCGTAGGGCTGCTGCATGTTGTGATGGAGGACTGGTCAAAGGCATCTGTCTGAAAAGCATATGAACCTTCGTAAGTTTTGTCTTCTCTGGGGCTCTGGTGCGTGGGTGTACATCTAAAGTCTTGGTCTCTGGAATATGACTCGGGAAGTTCTTCTGTTGCTTGTGGGGGCTTCCAGTCTACGTTACCGTAATCCGGTGTGTCGTTGAACTGTTCAAGAGATGCAAACAGCTGATCTAGAGCTGAAACACCACCCAGCGCCTCTCTACCTTCAGGGTTAGCAACACAGAACTCTTGACTGGATTCAAACGTTTTAGTATGTGATGAGTCACTACTGTCAAAAGAGCAGTCATTGTGGTAACTGGTCGAGTCCAAGTGTGGGGATGAAACAAGCTCACGGAAAGTGATAATCTGATTAGTGTACTCACTCCCAGATGGATCCTCGGTGTTTAGAGAATCACTTTTGTCAAGGTGTACAGCAAGTGAGTCCGTTTCGCTTAACAGAGTCTGTTCTCTCTCCAAGCTACTTGACCGGCAACTGGCGCTCTCAGAAGTGCTAACTGATGAATAATTCCCATCGCTGTCATCAAAATCTGACGACTCAGACTCTGGAGTGATCTGTTGTCGTGGTGAGTTCAGGACCTGGTCAGAATCTTCTTTCTTGGTAACACTCGAGTGTTTTCCAATGGTTGGACTGGCTTGTTGAGAAGGAAGGAGATTAGCTGTTGTTCTTTCCTCGCACGCCGAAGAAAGATGAGACCGTTTAGGTGATGCTTTTGGAGACACAGTATCTGTTACACCTTCGGTCTCTTCCTGCAAGGTCCACAAACTGCTGGTCTTTAGGTGGCCATGCTTCAAGAGCTGCAAGTGGTGGTGGTGATGTGGTCGTGGCGAGAATTTCACACCTTTAGGGAAAGAGGTGGTAACATAATCATAATCGTTGTCGTAGTGCTCTCTGGGAGCCGCCTGCAAGTTACTGTTGACATGTGAAACCGAATACTCACTCAGTGTGTGCGAATGTTCGCTGCTCGTGTTAGAAGAATGAACAAAATCACTGGAATCACCACGTACTATCTCCTTCAGCATGCTGGTCGCCTCTGCGTGGTCTCGATAGAGATCTACTTCACCTGCTGCATTCCACCTCGAGCATGCTGGATCTCTTGAGATCAACGATAACTGTGTCTGAAGGTTGTCCAGAGTATTTGCACCCTGAGTGACTGTAGTAAATGTCCTTGTGTTGGAGGCCATTAGTTCACTGTGTCTACTTACGTCACAGCCATCCCTGAAAGAGGAACACGCCAAGTCCACCGCGATGTTTGGATCACTGATATCACTTTTATCTTTCATGGTGCGGCTTTCTGCTTCCGCCCTTGCATGACTAGCCAAGCGTGTCGCTGTCACCAGCTGGGTAGATGGGGAAATGTGTGCTGACTGCAGCACGTCATTTCCTTGCACGATAACACGTGCGACATCTGCTGAAGTTGAAGAACACGGCGAACACCTGGAGTATGAGCTTACCTCTAGTGAACCTCCGTCTGAACTTACCGCGCTTTCATCGCTCACACAGGAATTTTTCGCTGTTATAATGAGATAACTGTCACCCTTCTCTGCATTAAAGGCACCTGTAGTATATTTCTCAGTAACAGACTTCACAGATGGGCCATCACAGCCTAATCCAAGCGCTGTGTGGCCGGCTATGAGATCGCTAGCGGCGACCTCCTCTGTCGCACGCCGGCTGTGCTCGGCACATTTGCTAGCAATCTGGCGGACTACCACTACCGCGCTGTCCTGCAAACTGGGGCAGAACATGAACTCTTCACTTCTTTCCACAAAACCCCTGCCTTTTTCTGTGCGGAAATATTCCTGTTTGTGAATACCCGGACAGCCACGCTCTGCGATGTGGCTGGAGGTTTGTATTGATTCAACAGTGAACGGCATGACAATATCCGAGTTGAAGATATCGCTGACTTTATCACTGCCACTCGCTGCCAAATAATCTGCGTTAATATTATCCGCACCCTTGCTCAAATCGCCTTGAATATTCTGCCCGCCGCTATTCGCTCTTACAGCAGTGCTGACATCTACCTGCTCAGACTCGACAGTTTTAATTAATTCAGAAGAGACAAGCAATGAACTCGTCAAGTCCTCAGTCACCGCGACCTGTCCATGTAGGGAAGGTACATAATCAAGTCCCTGGCTGCTGTTTCTCATGCTCTCGATTCTTCCTCCAGTGGCGATTAGGTCCATCGTTATTTCAGGGCGTATCAAGTTCTCGATGTGTGAATCAATACCGTCTGACAAGCCCGTGCCTTCTTGTACATGACAAGCATCAATTGTTGACGCGTTCCTGGAACACAGATGAGGGCCGTGTTTCTTCTGTTGCTCGTCCTCTCCATAAGCCAGGTTTCCGGTAAGTGGCCCAGTACTTCCCTCGCTGATTGTGTGCTCAACAAACAGCGTGTCTCCGTCCTTGTTTTCTGTGAAATCACAACAAACACCACTAATCACAGGTGAGGTCTCTGTGAATAATGAACCGGCTGAATGATGAGAAGAAAGAGCACTTTTTAATCTCAGCCTAGCATCAGATTCGCCTGTATGTACGAGGCATTCCTTGTTAGCCTTGTCTGGTTTCTGCAGGAAATGTTCTTCGTCTTGATCCCTGTAGTTTTGCAAGTCAATGCTTTCATCCGAAGCGTTCACTGCCACCTCTCGTTCACTAAAAACGTCCCCTGTGTTTCCTGAAATTTCTGTGTCTAAACAATTACCTCTACTTGCCCCATGCGCGGCAGTATCCCCGACGCTTGCCTGTATCCAAGCGCCAGGTAAACCAGCGCTGATACTAACCGTATCCAAGGTTCTCAAACTTTCAGATAGGATTCCTTCAGGACTGCCTAATTCATCATCAATTCCCGTCCTGTGCTTCGGTCTGATAGGGCGGTTGTCACGGAGAACGTTTACTTCCTGTCTGCTGTTTACGCTTCTACAATCAACTACATCGCTCCTTGTTTCAGAGACGTTCGCCATTTCAAGACAGGGGAAACTATCGGGTTTATGTTTTCCACTTCCTATTTCCTCGAAGGAATTGGATTGCGCCCCCTCGATTTGTGTTTCGGCCAAAGTCAACTCGGTACGTGTTGGTGATTTCCGCTGGAAGTGCTTGTGGCTTACATGCGGTACTTCTCCTTTATTCAAACTGTACATATCATTTTCATTTGTAATATCTGATACTGCTGAAAGACTTCGTGCCGTATGTAAAGACTCACTTTTCCTGTGTTGTTCTTTCTCGCTCTCGCAGTTTTCATAGGGCTCACTGCGGTCAGATCTCTGTAACCCGTCCAATGGACGAAATGAATGTTCTTCAGAATTTGCCCGACTCTGCTGGTCGACTGGCTGACCCTCTGTCTTCCCGGCTGCTTGCCTAAGAGAGACAGCTGGCGACCCATCTGATGACCGACTGAGGGGTGGTGATGTCTGAGATAGCTGTCTTAGCTTCTCCTGTCCACGTTTCCCGGCGCTGATCAGCGGAATGTTCACATTCAACGGTTTCGGCCTACGTTTATCTTGCTCATCGCCAAACACTTTGTCTACTTTCCCAAACTTTCCTGCCTCGGCGTTGGCTTCGTGCTCCGTGATCTTCTTGCTGCTGTAGACCGTCCACCACTCGTCTCCTGGCTTGTCTCCACTGACATGTTCGCCGCTGGTAACACTAAACGATGATAACGGTAACTGCCTGCGTTGACCAGGGTACCCTCCTCCACCAAGCTCAGCAGAAACGATGCTGTCATAATCTTTGCTGTCCACGGCTTGTGATGTAGATCTTAAATGCTGACTGGACGCTCTCTGCACAACACCGCTTGTCTGGGAACCTGGGAGACTCTGTACGGTGTTTGCTTTAACACTCAGATGTTTGTCAGAGTGTTTCTTTACCAGTTTGGTTTTGCGAGGAATAGGAGAGGATATTGTTGTATTAGAGACGTCAGAAAAGTTGTCTTCTGAACAGCTGCTGTTACAGCTGGAGTCCTCTATCCTGGATGAATGCTTCGACTCGCCTTCTACGTTAAACAAAGCTCTTGCGGATTTGAGCTTCCTGGCTTCGGCATAACCACTGTCCGCCTCTGAAATGCCGTCGGCACTCCAGCTGGGCGTTATATATAGCCTGGCCTCATCCGTACCTCCAGGGCTGACATGGGGTGTCGACTGTGCTAAAGGTGTTGAAGACATTCTCCTCTCGTCTAATCTGTTTGACTCTCTTACAGACTTCGCAGACGTCTCGCTGCCAGGAATAAGCACTCTAAGCGCTTGCGTTCTGCTCTGTAGCTTGTCGAACTCCCAAGACGAGTTTGACATTACTTCTCTTTTCTTCGATTCTCCGCAGGTTAATGGACTGGTACAGGCGCTCTCTTGGTCCTCATGCTCGTAGTCTGACCTGGGTGCTCCTCGCTTTCTTTTGCCGCTGTTTTCGTCCGCATTACCTTCGTAATGAACAGCCAGTGCTCTGTCTCCAATGTAGTCTGTTCCACTGAAATTATCGCTGTCGCATCTGTCAAACTCGCTATCAACTGTGACTTCATTAAATGCGCTTGAGCTCTCAAAGGATTGCTGGGATATATTGTCATCTTCCCCGTCAAAGCCGAACCCTTCTTCCGACTCTCCGAAAGACACGCCGCTTTCTGATGGTGTTATGTCTGGGAAGAAGGGAGCTTTATGATAGATGTCTTCGCAGCTGCCTACTCGACGCTTTATGGCTTCTGTCGTGGCTCTGTCGAAAAGATCTTCCTGGGATGTGTACAAGTGAGAGGAGTTCATGTCATAGACTGAAAGGCTTTTGGTGATTCTGGTCAGAAGGCGGCCAGTTTTGGGCTGGTATAATTGAACCTTGTATGCTCTGTTCGGAGAAGGCGAGTGACGAAGAGGGTACGAGCTGATCACCCGTGTGGGAACACAATCGATGTAGTAGATTCGTTCGCTGGGTTGAGACACGCTTCGAAGCGGTACAAAACTGCGTCTGATCATCTGTGGCGAGCGCGCTGGAGATAGCGACTGATATCTAGGGAGGTGTGGTACGCTGCGACTTTTACCTCTATCCATTATGACGGGATATAACTTTTTCTCTGACGTCTCTGTGTTTAAGGACAGTTGTGTCTTCTCTCTGTTACAAACTGGCTTCGCTTTTCGACGAAACTTAGCTACAGTAACTTACACTTTCTGTTAAAGGACACAACTCAAAGAGCTTCACTGCTGACGATGCTTATTTCTGAGACAGTGTCATAAGACAAAAACCGTTCTAGGTCATGGGGAAGAGCCAAGAGCCCATGTGCTGATGCCTGGTTAAGCAATCCCAAATAATGACATGATGTATGTCACGCTAAAGAACAGCACAGTCTTGCTAAGTCTGAAAGAAAAATATTATGACGGTATAAAATGCAGTTCTAGTTACCATTAACATCATATATCACTTAGGCAAAATAAACTGACCATAAGTACATTTCTTTTAAAAGAAACTCATTTTTATATGACTGTAGACATCTTGTAATTCACCTAACATCTAACAAGAATATTAGGACACGCACACAAAATAGATAATGTAGAAAAAAAAACTTTACAAGAGACCACACAAGTCTTCAAACATCTGAAAGAACATGCAGAAAAACTAGGGCTAAAGATAAATTATGAGAGAAAAAAAAAACAAGAGAAAATATCAAAACCAAAATAATAATAACAACAATAATAAGAAAAATCAGAAAATCTGATCCAAATATAATGATTAAAAGAACAAACTGATATAAATAGCTGGGGGGGGGGGGGCGGCATTATTCAACAGCTCCAACATTGTGAGAAATGAAATTAGGGCTAGGATACAAGCAGGAAACACTTTAAACACTTGTTGCAATTTAAACAATCATGCCCCCCCACCCCACACCACTACGCTAAATATATACAAGACACAGATTATACCAGTTGTTCTGTATGGATCAGAAACATGGAGCAACTACAAGACAAGAAGAAGCACAGCTACAAACTTTGGTAAGAATTTCTGGACCGATGAGAAATCTTATATCACAAGAACGCAAAATTAGAAATAACTATTCCAATCTCCACTTATACTACCACTAAGAAAAACAACAGATTGAGATGGCTCGGACACCTGCTGATGATGAACTAGAACTGACAGACAAAAAAGGGCTTAGACAGAAGTGATAAATGGAGACAAACCAAGACAACGGTGACGTGACAACCTGGAAGACGACTAAGAACAGAGAAGTATGGAGACAAGTCTCGTCTACAGCAATAAGCCTGCATTGGCTGGCAAAGCTGAATGACAGAATAAAAGCCTAACATCAAACGTGTATCAACACTCTGCTTCTGTATGCAGTTACTAGAACTTTGTAAAGTAAATATATCTTAACCACTCTGCAGCTTCTGTCTGTAGAAACAAATATAACAAGAAAATATTTCACTGCACCAAGTACTATAGGGGAGTGGGGAGGGGGCGGCACCATATCTGTATCCACAGTCTATTTCAAGTCATCCCAACATCAACACAGTCCGATGCTGCAACAATCCATCAGAGACAAATAATGATCAATGAGACAAACAAGAACTCGCTTCCTGCAGATATTAATAGCTTTAATTATCCTTGTTTACTAAGAAGAACAGAGGGCGACACTCAATTCATGACTTAATTAAAACAACTCTCCAAGAAGCTGATATCGATAATGTGACGTAGAGAACATCCCAAGAAAACAAATGAAGCGGCTTTATGCGAGACTGGGCAAAATGGAAAATTATGGCAAAATTCAGAACACGACAATCCAGATCTGTGGGACACGTTTTGAGAAGAGGCAAATTGGAACACTTAAAAGACAACAGGAAAATTGGAGGGACAAAGGGACAGAGAAAGACAAAGAAACAAGACACACCACGGACTAAAAGAGTGGCAAAATGAATGTACAAACACGCCAGGTACTAGATAGTAGCAGGTAAAACAGTGTTACTAAAATGAGTGGTGCTGAGAGATTAACACAACAATGCAGACAGACACATCAACTGGTTGTCAGTGTAAACATGAAGAGATGCATTTCTAACTACGGACTTGTCTTCCCAGCTGGCTCAATTCCAATGTGACGTATAAACACGCTTTATCATGTTCTCAAGATTCCAGTAGTAATCTGCGACTTTTAGCAGCGCTGATAACTCAACACAACAGTAGTAATCTGTGATTTTTAGCAGCGCTGATAACTCAACACAACAGTAGTAATCTGTGACTTTTAGCAGCGCTGATGACTCAACACAACAGTAGTAATCTGTGATTTTTAGCAGCGCTGATGACTCAACACAACAGTAGTAATCTATGAATTTTAGCAGCGCTGATGACTCAACACAACAGTAGTAATCTATGAATTTTAGCAGCGCTGATGACTCAACACAACAGCAGTAATCTATGAATTTTAGCAGCGCTGATGACTCAACACAACAGTAGTAATCTGTGACTTTTAGCAGCGCTGATGACTCAACACAACAGTAGTAATCTATGAATTTTAGCAGCGCTGATGACTCAACACAACAGTAGTAATCTATGAATTTTAGCAGCGCTGATGACTCAACACAACAGTAGTAATCTATGAATTTTAGCAGCGCTGATGACTCAACACAACAGTAGTAATCTATGAATTTTAGCAGCGCTGATGAATCAACACAACAGTAGTAATCTGTGACTTTTAGCAGCGATGATGACTCAACACAACAGTAGTAATCTATGAATTTTAACAGCGCTAATGACTCAACACAACAGTAGAAGTCTATGAATTTTAACAGCGCTGATGACTCAACACAACAGTAGAAGTCTATGAATTTTAACAGCGCTGATGACTCAACACAACAGTAGAAGTCTATGAATTTTAACAGCGCTGATGACTCAACACAACACAAATCTCCGCAAACACTGAAGTCACATAAAACAAACTATTTTTAGAAAAACGAAACCTTCTAGTATTATTCCACGATAAACAACTGCTAATGTACATCAAAATTTCGCTCTGAAAGCAGCAGTGCGAGACAGTTACACCCCAGACTTAATTGTTAACACAGATAACACACCACCATCCGCTGGCATAAGTGTCAAATGAATACGCTTTTCTAGGGTACTCCTGATACTTCCAGCGCACACAAACTTACAGTGACAAGACTTGTCTTTGGCTGATCAGCTTAATCCGGATATTCCCAGAACTTCAATAATCCAGATATTCCCAGAACTTCAATTTGGATATACATATATATCCTATTTTCTAAGCTCTTTTCTCTGACCTAGGGAGATGGGAACAAAGAAGGACTAACATCCTCTTCTAATAAACAAAAAAAGGAAAGGGGGGGGGGAGAAACATACTCTCAAGTCTGAATATTAGGAGAAACGTGGATCATAGTCAATACATGGACACCGATGCTGAACACTCATGATGAACGAAGAGTCTAAACTACTGCTTAATTAGAAACGGTGAGCTGTGAGTTCGTTGATGTCCAGTGGTCCGCTAACTCGTGCTACATAAACTCTCTTCTCAAAGAGAAAAGATTACGCATACCCGGACATAAGTGCCGGGAATTGTGTAAGAAAATGTGCTGAGCGTCATACATTCGATGGTTGGAGGCCAAAGTGTGCCGTGCTGTTGTGCTGCTCATTACAAGTAAGGTTTTGTATCGATCCCAGCCCGTGTACTGAAACATCTGTTCCTCGTGATATTATTATTCGTCACTGTTTACTCACTTCTGTATTCTGATCATCCTAACGTTAAGTTTTAAACAAGACGTCGGTGGCTGGCTGATTTCTGAGGCACAGAAGACCTCCAAATTGTCAAGTTCTAGTGTTTCCACAGTGTGAGTCTTCTCGGTGAACTCATGCAGGACCTTGCCTGCTTAGAGCTCGTGTTTCTATTCTAAACTAGAAGAAGAGGAGAGAACAAAGACACCGCGGACTTCCTTATTTTGTTACTCTAAATTGTTCTCTCCGAACTCATTTAGATGAAACCACGCTACAGACCGAACACGCAGGAAGATAATGCAAAAAAAAAAAAACGTTGAGCAACTTTCATCCGTGAGTCATAGTGTATTTAGTAGGCTGGAGAAAGTGTTAAATATGGCTCTGAGATGTCCAGCTTTGTCACATATTACAAGATGAATCTAATGTTTCCAGGTATAAAACTTGGTCATATAGAAACTGTTCTTTACAGTGAATGAAGCGACCTCTGTGTGTGTGTGTGTGGGGGGGGGGGGGGTCCAAGATGGAAAACGAGCAAGAATGAAGCAAGCGAAGGAATGAAGTTCAATAAACACAATTATGAACAGTTTTTACAATTTATATGGGAAGGGAGAAGAGAGGATAGGACAGGGGAGGACAAGATATGAGAGGAGAGTAGGGCAAACTCAAAGTGCTAACGACTACAAGTCATAGCCATGTGGAAACGCTATAACCTTACTACTGCACTTGTATCACTTTAATCCATCGCCACATCTTCTCTGGTTGCCATATATATCTACAGCAAACCTTGTTAAAACACGCAACTTTTCTATCGCCAAGATCATCAACTTACTGTGTTCCGTACTAATCTTCCCCCCCCCCCCCCAAAAAAAAAAAACAAAACATCCAGACCACAAGAGACCAGTTTGTTTCTCTCTCTCTCTCTCTCTCTCTCTCTCTCTCTCTCTCTCTTTTACACACACACACACACACAAACACCACCCACCCCCCTTTTTTTAAAAGCAAATATCGATTCAAACACTCCAGATACTTTTAACACACATACAAGAGTATAGTTCTGCAACAGAACGTCAAAACGTGGCTTGTAGCCAGTCTCCTCTCTACAAGTGAAAGCCAACATACAACAATACGCGCAAGCTACTGGAAAGAATGCAGCTTCTGTTTTCAGCCTGTAAGCGGGTACCGTCAGTTCAAGTATGGTATTTGCACAGATCTGGTCACTGCCGGCTGAACAGAAAAATCAATACAAGGAATTGTTTTGGTTTTTTTTTTCTGGTGCATAAAAGAAACACTCCCAGACTAGAATCTTTCTAGAAGCATCCCTGTCTCTCCTCTGTGGTGTGGTAGTCCTCCTCGACGAGCTGTCCTCTACAATAACAATGACCATTACTCTGTCCATGGCAGACTGCTTCAATTCTTTTCTCTATACACTCAGTCAATAATTGTGGCTAGCCTCAAGATAAAGAGATAGACGTAAATACGGTGTAAAGAGAGACAGAGATTCAGTGTAAAGAGAGACAGAGGTTCAGTATAAAGAGAGACAGAAATTCAGTGTAAAGAGAGACAGAGACTGAGTGTAAAGAAAGACGGATATTCAATGTAAAAGGAGATGGAGATTCAGTGTAAAGAGAGACAGAGTTTCAGTGTAAAGAGACACAGAGATTCAGTGTAAAGAGATACAAACGTAAATACACCATAAAGAGAGACAGAGCTTAAGTGTAAAGAGAGACAGACGTAAATACAGTGTAAAGAGAGACAGAGCTTCAGTATAAAGAAAGACAGACGTAAATACAGTGTAAAGAGAGACAGAGCTTCAGTGTAAACAGAGCTTCAGTTTAAAGAGAGGCAGACGTAAATACAGAGTAAAGAGAGCTTCAGTGTAAAGAGAGAAAGAGCTTCAGTGTAAAGCGATGTGTCAAAAGCCCATGAGAACTAAGACTGTCAGAATTAGTACAAGAGATAAAACTAGAAGAATATGGGCGTGCAGGACCACATCCTGTCCACCATCTCTCCATGTTTATTCTAAAGTAATTATTCAATAGTAGTACAGAAGTAGTGTTATAAAAATTATATAGAACATTACTGAATATGAACTGAGCAACTTGTATATCTTCTTCTTCTTCTTCTTCTTCATCTCCCTGAAACTGCGAGCTGGTGTTCTTTGCAGATCACGCGGTGAAGATGTGGAGACACAGCGTGGTGTCGGCCTGGGAGCGGGTTACGGCGGCTACTTTTTCTGTCCCAGAGTGGCGCTAAAAAAAAAAACAAGGGTATGCAATACTTCTTTAGCAGGCTCCACCACCATGTGGACTATGGCGATACCTGCACCATTAGCCAGGCTAAGCCTGTTAATGGGGATACCATGGTGATGCAGGACGGGGTCCTTGGTCACCTATGGTCCACCAACTCCGACCCCAACATGTTAGCTGTGGGTCGCTGATTGTCATGTGATACACTCAAACAAAACAGGAGAAATATAAATGGATAATACTGAAGGAGATGATACACTCAAACAAAATAGGAGAAATATAAAATGGATAATACTGAAGGAGATGATACACTCAAACAAAATAGGAGAAATATAAAATAGATAATACTGAAGGAGATGATACACTCAAACAAAATAGGAGAAATATAAAATAGATAATACTGAAGGAGATGATACACTCAAACAAAATAGGAGAAATATAAAATAGATAATACTGAAGGAGATGATACACTCAAACAAAATAGGAGAAATATAAATAGATAATACTGAAGGAGATGATACACTCAAACAAAACAGGAGAAATATAAATAGATAATACTGAAGGAGATGATACACTCAAACAAAATAGGAGAAATATAAATGGATAATACTGAAGGAGATGATACACTCAAACAAAACAGGAGAAATATAAATGGATAATACTGAAGGAGATGATACACTCAAACAAAATAGGAGAAATATAAAATAGATAATACTGAAGGAGATGATACACTCAAACAAAATAGGAGAAATATAAAATAGATAATACTGAAGGAGATGATACACTCAAACAAAACAGGAGAAATATAAAATAGATAATACTGACGGAGATGATACACTCAAACAAAATAGGAGAAATATAAAATAGATAATACTGAAGGAGATGATACACTCAAACAAAACAGGAGAAATATAAAATAGATAATACTGACGGAGATGATACACTCAAACAAGACAGGAGAAATATAAAATAGATAATACTGAAGGAGATGATACATTCAAATAAGATAGGAGAAATATAAAACAGATAATACTGAAGGAGATGATACACTCAAACAAGACAGGAGAAATATAGAATAGATAATACTGAAGGAGATGATACACTCAAACAAGACAGGAATCGATAATATCACAAGAGGAGATAACGCACTCAAACAAAGCATATATCAAAGCAACACATCAGTAAACTGTTTATATCACTCCGTGGGCTGGTTGTGAATGACCTCCCCTAAGCACAATCCCAACGTCCATGGCATCACAACTATTCTCCAGCGAAAACCTTCAACCTTCAAACTCACTAAACACTCACAAGTTGCCATGAAACGACCACAAAGCATCGTTTCGATCTGAGGGAAAAAAAGAGGGGGGGGGGGGAGAGAGAGCCCTAGCCAACCATCAAAACATTATTGATTGTTACAGCAATAACAAAAAAATGATACGAACCCACAACCTGTTGTAAAGTGAAGACTATATTGAACACAAAATGTATGCTAAGCAATATGCGCATGTTTGCACACTCAGCGCACGCGTTATCTGATCAATGAGGGTTAGATGAATTAACTAATCAGTTTCTCTTACAATCCCGGACGTGTTCGTGCACAAACTTTCTAAAAATCAAACACTTTTACAGCAAACAATATCAAAGTAAAGTTTAGTGATTCTAATATCTCTGTTGCATTTAAGGCTCGTACAAACGACCACCTAACAGTTTCGTCCGTCCGTCCGTCCGTCCGTCCGTCCGTCCGTCTGTCTGTCTGTCTGTCTATCTATCTATCTATCTATCTATCTATCTATCTATCTATCTATCATAGACGTTAATGGCATACCATAATAATAATAATGATAATAATAATAAGAAGAAGAAGAAGAAGTAAACATATGAGAACAATTATACAGGTTTTACTGTAAAAGTTCCCGTGGATGCTTATAGATCGACAAACTGACTCGGAGGTTAATAAATCTCACTCGTTAATGACGCTGCACTGACTGCCAAGAACATGTCATTTCCGAAAAGAGAGTTTGTGTGTGTGTGGGGGGGGGGGGGGGAGGAGAGAAGGAAGGAGAGAAACACAGCCAGGACAGCGAGAAAAAAATCTGATGGATGCTTGATTGCACTTCCAATACACAGTGGAAATGGGCGGCACAAAGACTTGTCATTCGATATACCTGATTCAGGTGAGATATTTTCTTTCTGAGGACCATTCTACAATATTAAACTCCCCGCGCGTTTTACTTTCCAAAATTAGCTCTGCTACATCGTTCCGTCTGTAATAAACAATAGCACCAGTGAATTATTCTCCGTCTAGATGAATCATTATTACAATGTTATAATTTTAATAACTGATTTCTTGTTAAACTTGATTTTCTTTTACCTTATAGGGTTTTTTTTTAAGGAAGGGGATAACTTGAAATTATGCAAAAATTACAGAACCGTTGCCTTGATTAGTCATGCCAGTAAAATTCTATTAAAATCATAATGGGAAGGCTTCGTAAGAAAATAGATGAGGTCAATATGGTCCAAGCTGTTTTTAGGAAAGGAAGAGAAACAAGAGATCAATTAATCAATTAAATGCCATGCCGCGTGGCGTAGGCGATCATTTCTCTCCACAATTCGATGTCTTTAGATTTGATTATGAGATCCGCAAGTGACTTTCTTCCTAGAAACACTGACAGCCCATCCAGTAACCTCTCTCTCACTCTTTCTCTCTCTCTCTCTCTCTCTTTCTCTTAAACAATAGATCATATATTCAGTATAAGATTAATAATAGAGAAACGCAGAGAATTTAATGTGAATCTATATTTATCTTTTATAGACTATTCAAGGGCATTTTATTGTGTAAACCACCAGAAACTTTGGGAAATAATGGAAAAAAAGGGATTTCCAACACATTTGATACAGTTAATATCACTGCTGTATCTAGACCAACAAGCAGCAGTAAGAATAAATGGTGAAACAACAACATGGTTTGACATAAAACAAGGGGTTCATCAGGGGTGCATATTGTCACCTTACTTATTTAACTTGTATACTGAAAATATAATGATGAATGTTAGAGAAGATGTAGACAAAGAATATTACGATACCATAACAATTGGAGGTTATGAAATACCAGAGATTAAATATGCTGATGGACCAGTATTACTGTCAAAAACACAGAAAGGAATTAAAAACTAATTATGTCAGTCTGCAAGAATAGATGCAGTGCATCTTGCTTACAACCGAGAGGCCTACATGAGAGCTGTTAGGGAGGCAAAGTTCCTCAAGGGACATGTGAATGACTGACTGGGGTTATTAACTGATAATTGAGCTTAAATATTCAATAAAATATGAATATCTGATTTTCCGGACGGCCGATTATGAATATTACTTTCATGTAAATATTTCTTTCTGCTGAACATATGATGCTAGATATTCACAAATATACAAGAATAATTTAAAATTAATGACTTCTTATAGATGGTCAGGTTTGCTTTTTAAAGTTTGAAATTACAGCCGACTACATGATAAATTAAGACGTTATACTTATAGAAGGAAAAATCATTTACTATCATACCCATTTACCACTGGATTCGTATATTTTACACTGGTGTGATAGTTAAACAAACTTTGATTTCTAATCTCTTCCAAAACTAGCAATAAGCCGTATTTTCAAAGGCATCCCCCGTCAGAACCAATCAGATAACGCGATTTGAAAAAATGCTAATCAAACTGCCTATTCTCTCTCTCTCTCTCTCTCTCTCTCTCTCTCTCTCTCTCTCTCTCTCTCTGAAACTTAAGTGCCAAGAGCACATGGGGCTTCCGTAAGGGTTTTCCACAAATGCCTGTCCTTTGCTGCCCTTTTTTTTCTGCTCTTGCCCAGGTGTGCCCTCTATTGCTCAACATCCTTTCTGTTGTTCTTCTCCATGTCTCTTTTGGTCTACCCTTACTTCTGTTCCCCTGTGGTGTCCATCTTAGTGCTATTTTTGGTAGTGAGTTGTCAGTCATTCGAAGCACATGTCCCAACCATCGCCAGCGTCTTTCCTCAATAATTGCTGTCAGTGGCTTCATCTGCATTTCTGCCAACAAGATGTTATTTCTTATGGTGTTTGGCCAAAAGAGTTTTCTAATTCTTCGTAAACATTTAGTCTGGAAAGAATTCAACTTGTTTTCTATGGTTTTGGTGATTTTCCACCATTCACTTCCATAGAGTAGTACACTTATAACATTACTCTTAAATATCCTGATTTTCGTATTTATGCTTAGTTTTTCTTTAGATTTCCATATAGTCTGCAGCACTGCAAAAGCCTGGTTTGCACTAGTAAGTCTGCTGTTGATGTCCTCTGTGCTGTCTCCATTTTCTACTACTTTACTGCCAAGGTATACAAATTCGTTGACCTCCTCCACAAACTTGCTATCTACTCAGAGTACATTTCTGTTGTTCACATTTTGCTTCATTAACTTTGTCTTTCCTACGTTGATCTTTAGTCCTATGACTAGTATCTGTGACGTCAAAAGTGCCAGAAATAAATATTTCAGATCTGACCTCATTGTCCAGCTAATCAAATGATCCAACTCTTTCCAAATATACACAAACCAATCACATTATACCTAAGATCTCAGCCTGCCAACACTACTCAAAGGTGTCGACCGTCATTAGTCATTTATTTACTTATTTGGATATTTCACTGGAACGCAGTCCTACCGTGTAGCAACTGTAGTGTCTCCAGAAGCTGTAGGTAAAGGTAAAGGTAAAATTCCCGTCCCCATGCCCTTAAGGCATATCGGGGACACGGTGTTAGGCCCATATTTCCACGACCTTCGGGCACATGAAACTGTGGTGTGGTCAGTATCACTCTTGGCCGCATTTACCTTCTCAGGTTTCTCTGGTACCAATTTTCAGAGGCCGGGCCGACCCCGGGTGGGTGTATGTATGTATGCGTGCTTGCTTGTGTGTATGGTGTGCGCGCCAGAAAAAAATCCCACTGCTGGGACTGAGAACCTGCAGAATGAGTGAAATATTCAGAAAGACACTGGAAGAAACTAAGGACTTTATCTGCAGCTCAAGAATGACGACTGAAACGAACTGCTCAATGTCATATGAAAGAACACTGGCTGTTCTACATATTTCACTGCTTCTAACTCTGTAAGTAAGATGTTCCGCCCCCGTACTTCACATAAACCTTGCTTTTTACAGTCAACAGTTACCTCCCAGAAATTTCTACGTGCGCTAAGGAAAAACGTCAACAAGCCGAGACTTTCAAACAATAAAGGGCAGCAACCCTGGAACTGTGGGGAATACACAAGCATCAATTTTAATTCCAGGTTTTATAAGTTTAAAACTGCCAGTGTTTGCTTTTCTTTATTTGACCATAAAGAAACAGCTTCTTAAAATAAATAAACTATAACAATGTGCTATATTCACTTAACGAACAAATGTCCACATATAAACAAAAAGACAGCGTTAATAACACCAAAAAATTACTTTTGGAAAATCTACACAATCATCATTCAGAGCTGAGGCTTATTCAAAACCCAATGAAATAATTTACATTAAGATATTCAATGATGATTATCTATATCTAAATAAGATACCATGTAGAAAAAAAAGAGGAAATTTTCAATACCTAACCCGTGTGTTACTTTTTTTTTTAACAATAAGCTAAAATATCACAATCTAACGCTAAAATAGAGGACACGGTCAGACAAAAACAACTGGACTGTAGATTAAGTACTTAAAACATCAGAGAAACATCTCGTCAAACAGACGTAGGAAATCTGTACATGTCATACATCTAGCTCCCGTCAAAATCTTACTCGACACAGCTGGCTACGAGGTTAAACAAAAGTACACAATCCTGAAAAAGTACATTTATTGTGCTCTACATACAGACATAGTCTGCCAGCATGTATATAAAACAGAAGGATATAGTCTGCCGGCCTGTATATAAAACAGAAGAACATAGTCTGCCACCATGTACATAAAACAGAAGAACATAGTCTGCCAGCATGTACATAAAACAGAAGAACATAGTCTGCCAGCATGTACATAAAACAGAAGAACATAGTCTGCCAGCATGTACATAAAACAGAAGAACATAGTCTGCCAGCATGTACATAAAACAGAAGAACATAGTCTGCCGGCCTGTCTATAAGTCAGAAGAGCATATTCTGCCGGCCTGTATATAAAACAGAAGAACATAGTCTGCTGGGCTGTATATAAAACAGAAGAACATAGTCTGCTGGCCTGTATATAAAACAGAAGAACATAGTCTGCCGGCCTGTATATAAAACAGAAGAACATAGTCTGCTGGCCTGTATATAAAACAGAAGAACATAGTCTGCTGGCCTGTATATAAGTCAGAAGAGCATATTCTGCCGGCCTGTATATAAAACAGAAGAACATAGTCTGCTGGCCTGTATATAAGTCAGAAGAGCATATTCTGCCGGCCTGTATATAAAACAGAAGAACATAGTCTGCTGGGCTGTATATAAAACAGAAGAACATAGTCTGCTGGGCTGTATATAAAACAGAAGAACATAGTCTGCTGGCCTGTATATAAAACAGAAGAACATAGTCTGCTGGGCTGTATATAAGTCAGAAGAGCATAGTCTGCTGGGCTGTATATAAGTCAGAAGAGCATAGTCTGCTGGGCTGTATATAAGTCAGAAGAACATAGTCTGCTGGGCTGTATATAAGTCAGAAGAACATAGTCTGCTGGGCTGTATATAAAACAGAAGAACATAGTCTGCTGGGCTGTATATAAAACAGAAGAACATAGTCTGCTGGCCTGTATATAAAACAGAAGAACATAGTCTGCTGGCCTGTATATAAAACAGAAGAACATAGTCTGCTGGCCTGTATATAAGTCAGAAGAGCATATTCTGCCGGCCTGTATATAAAACAGAAGAACATAGTCTGCTGGGCTGTATATAAAACAGAAGAACATAGTCTGCTGGGCTGTATATAAAACAGAAGAACATAGTCTGCTGGGCTGTATATAAAACAGAAGAACATAGTCTGCTGGCCTGTATATAAAACAGAAGAACATAGTCTGCTGGGCTGTATATAAGACAGAGGAACATAGTCTGCTGGCCTGTATATAAAACAGAAGAACATAGTCTGCCGGCCTGTATATAAAACAGAAGAACATAGTCTGCCACCATGTACATAAAACAGAAGACATAGTCTGCCAGCATGTACATAAAACAGAAGAACATAGTCTGCCAGCATGTACATAAAACAGAAGAACATAGTCTGCCAGCATGTACATAAAACAGAAGAACATAGTCTGCCAGCATGTACATAAAACAGAAGACATAGTCTGCCGGCCTGTCTATAAGTCAGAAGAGCATATTCTGCCGGCCTGTATATAAAACAGAAGAACATAGTCTGCTGGGCTGTATATAAAACAGAAGAACATAGTCTGCTGGCCTGTATATAAAACAGAAGAACATAGTCTGCCGGCCTGTATATAAAACAGAAGAACATAGTCTGCTGGCCTGTATATAAAACAGAAGAACATAGTCTGCTGGCCTGTATATAAGTCAGAAGAGCATATTCTGCCGGCCTGTATATAAAACAGAAGAACATAGTCTGCTGGCCTGTATATAAGTCAGAAGAGCATATTCTGCCGGCCTGTATATAAAACAGAAGAACATAGTCTGCTGGGCTGTATATAAAACAGAAGAACATAGTCTGCTGGGCTGTATATAAAACAGAAGAACATAGTCTGCTGGCCTGTATATAAAACAGAAGAACATAGTCTGCTGGGCTGTATATAAGTCAGAAGAGCATAGTCTGCTGGGCTGTATATAAGTCAGAAGAGCATAGTCTGCTGGGCTGTATATAAGTCAGAAGAACATAGTCTGCTGGGCTGTATATAAAACAGAAGAACATAGTCTGCTGGGCTGTATATAAAACAGAAGAACATAGTCTGCTGGGCTGTATATAAAACAGAAGAACATAGTCTGCTGGCCTGTATATAAAACAGAAGAACATAGTCTGCTGGCCTGTATATAAAACAGAAGAACATAGTCTGCTGGCCTGTATATAAAACAGAAGAACATAGTCTGCTGGCCTGTATATAAAACAGAAGAACATAGTCTGCTGGCCTGTATATAAAACAGAAGAACATAGTCTGCTGGCCTGTATATAAGACAGAGGAACATAGTCTGCTGGCCTGTATATAAAACAGAAGAACATAGTCTGCTGGCCTGTATATAAGACAGAAGAACATAGTCTGCTGGCCTGTATATAAAACAGAAGAACATAGTCTGCTGGCCTGTATATAAGACAGAAGAACATAGTCTGCTGGCCTGTATATAAGACAGAAGAACATAGTCTGCTGGCCTGTATATAAGACAGAAGAACATAGTCTGCTGGCCTGTATATAAAACAGAAGAACATAGTCTGCTGGCCTGTATATAAAACAGAAGAACATAGTCTGCTGGCCTGTATATAAAACAGAAGAACATAGTCTGCTGGCCTGTATATAAGACAGAGGAACATAGTCTGCTGGCCTGTATATAAGACAGAAGAACATAGTCTGCTGGCCTGTATATAAAACAGAAGAACATAGTCTGCTGGCCTGTATATAAAACAGAAGAACATAGTCTGCTGGCCTGTATATAAGACAGAGGAACATAGTCTGCTGGCCTGTATATAAAACAGAAGAACATAGTCTGCTGGCCTGTATATAAGACAGAGGAACATAGTCTGCTGGCCTGTATATAAGACAGAGGAACATAGTCTGCTGGCCTGTACATAAGACAGAAGCCGTGAGAACATAATCAGAGTTTTGAGAAATCTGCACACTTTTTCCCCCCTGATGTCATGAATATGTTGATAACACGGGACGAATAAACGAGGCTGACTTTGGCAAAATTGTCAACATCATTACTTTTGCTCTTCGGTACCACATTAAGTGAAGAAAATCACAGCGAGCGAGCACCGTACAGTGGTTCCAACGATATACCACGAGCATGGATACTGTTTAGATTGCGGATGCTGTAGTGTAACTGTGGTAACGGGAGAGTGAGAACGGCAGGGAACTAGCGGGCGGTAAATTTATGAATTCAAACTGATGGATTTCTTCTATTTTCTAAGCGCGCGGATAGAGGGAGACTACTTAATAATTAGTGTATAAGTATACAACTATACACGAAGCACTGCACTAAAGCTGTGATACTAGAATGTATAAAATAGGGGAAAAGTAGGAGCAGCTTCATTACTTAACGATTACAAAGTGGACGCTGAAACGTCACAACTTTGTAATCGTTAAGTAATAAAGCTGCTCCTACTTTTCCCCTATTTTATACAGAGGGAGACTACTGTACTGTTCACGCCAGGGGAAGACCATCTGGCAGCTAAGATGACTGCGCTATAGTGACTGTACGGTGATCAGGACAGAAAAACAGGGCTGGCTAGGGCCTTATCTCATCTCCCTATTGGTAATCTGAGGTAAAGGCTTAGACGGACTAACGGGGCTGGGATTTCCGGGTGGTGGATATTATCAGAAATGCTCGCTTTTTTGTTTTTGTTTTTGTTTTGTAAGGACCAGTCAGTGTATCCAAGCAGGCCATCGCAATTCAACCTTAGCTCGAAGATCTACACGCCGTCCACTGCTAAGAATATCATCATCTTGCGCCATCTACCCAGGAAAGGCTCGACGCATTTTTCATTTTTTCTACCCCATCCTTTCCCACCGCACCCTGCCATGCTTAATTTCATCCATCTTACCATGGCTGTCCATTCACTTATATCGCTGTCGTCCTCATGCTCTTTATCCATCATCGTTTTTCTCAAGTATTGTCTTAATTACCGTAGTATGCCTCTTAGTCCGGCCAAAATACTTTTAACTGTCTGGTTCTGATGGGGTTTTTTTTTTCTTATTTCTCTTTCCAATATCAACTGATCTAGGACTTTGCCGCTTTCTTTTCCCTTCACAGAATTCTCACAATCTTTGTAGATCCAAATTTCAGCTGCCACATTGTCCCTTCTCATGACTTTTATTAAATCCAACGTCCAGGCTTCTACATCACAGGGCAGCCTGGATTATACACAACACTTAACAAAGCTCCAGCTTCGGCACACCCTGCTCGCAATTCCAGGAAAATGAAACACCAGCAGCAGGAGGAGTACCTGGACCACACTCCCTCTTATGATACTTTTTTATGGTCTACAAATATCTGCTGGCCTGTATATAAGACAGAAGAACATAGTCTGCTGGCCTGTATATAAAACAGAAGAACATAGTCTGCTGGCCTGTATATAAAACAGAAGAACATAGTCTGCTGGCCTGTATATAAGACAGAGGAACATAGTCTGCTGGCCTGTATATAAAACAGAAGAACATAGTCTGCTGGCCTGTATATAAGACAGAGGAACATAGTCTGCTGGCCTGTATATAAGACAGAGGAACATAGTCTGCTGGCCTGTACATAAGACAGAAGCCGTGAGAACATAATCAGAGTTTTGAGAAATCTGCACACTTTTTCCCCCCTGATGTCATGAATATGTTGATAACACGGGACGAATAAACGAGGCTGACTTTGGCAAAATTGTCAACATCATTACTTTTGCTCTTCGGTACCACATTAAGTGAAGAAAATCACAGCGAGCGAGCACCGTACAGTGGTTCCAACGATATACCACGAGCATGGATACTGTTTAGATTGCGGATGCTGTAGTGTAACTGTGGTAACGGGAGAGTGAGAACGGCAGGGAACTAGCGGGCGGTAAATTTATGAATTCAAACTGATGGATTTCTTCTATTTTCTAAGCGCGCGGATAGAGGGAGACTACTTAATAATTAGTGTATAAGTATACAACTATACACGAAGCACTGCACTAAAGCTGTGATACTAGAATGTATAAAATAGGGGAAAAGTAGGAGCAGCTTCATTACTTAACGATTACAAAGTGGACGCTGAAACGTCACAACTTTGTAATCGTTAAGTAATAAAGCTGCTCCTACTTTTCCCCTATTTTATACAGAGGGAGACTACTGTACTGTTCACGCCAGGGGAAGACCATCTGGCAGCTAAGATGACTGCGCTATAGTGACTGTACGGTGATCAGGACAGAAAAACAGGGCTGGCTAGGGCCTTATCTCATCTCCCTATTGGTAATCTGAGGTAAAGGCTTAGACGGACTAACGGGGCTGGGATTTCCGGGTGGTGGATATTATCAGAAATGCTCGCTTTTTTGTTTTTGTTTTTGTTTTGTAAGGACCAGTCAGTGTATCCAAGCAGGCCATCGCAATTCAACCTTAGCTCGAAGATCTACACGCCGTCCACTGCTAAGAATATCATCATCTTGCGCCATCTACCCAGGAAAGGCTCGACGCATTTTTCATTTTTTCTACCCCATCCTTTCCCACCGCACCCTGCCATGCTTAATTTCATCCATCTTACCATGGCTGTCCATTCACTTATATCGCTGTCGTCCTCATGCTCTTTATCCATCATCGTTTTTCTCAAGTATTGTCTTAATTACCGTAGTATGCCTCTTAGTCCGGCCAAAATACTTTTAACTGTCTGGTTCTGATGGGGTTTTTTTTTCTTATTTCTCTTTCCAATATCAACTGATCTAGGACTTTGCCGCTTTCTTTTCCCTTCACAGAATTCTCACAATCTTTTGTAGATCCAAATTTCAGCTGCCACATTGTCCCTTCTCATGACTTTTATTAAATCCAACGTCCAGGCTTCTACATCACAGGGCAGCCTGGATTATACACAACACTTAACAAAGCTCCAGCTTCGGCACACCCTGCTCGCAATTCCAGGAAAATGAAACACCAGCAGCAGGAGGAGTACCTGGACCACACTCCCTCTTATGATACTTTTTTATGGTCTACAAATATCTAAATACTCGCGTGCTCCACCAAACACTGTAACTGAGAAACTGTGGAGCAGATGGTGACTACTCGCAAGTAGAACTCTGTCATCGTCGAGAAGGTTTACAAAACACGGGTACTTGTCCTTGTAAGAACTCCCTGTAGTTCTCTGCGGCCGATCCTGTATAGGTGTTGAGGCACAGCATCGAATCGGCGTGGGCGCGAGTTATGGCAGCTACTTTTTCAGTCCCGGAGTACAGCTAAAAAGCATGGGGTGTGCAATGCTTCTTTAGCCGACTCCACCACCATGGGGGCAGGTGTCTTCAGCCCGACAATACACAGGTATGGTGATAAGAACTATTAAGATCTGGTGTGTGTGAGAGAGAACGTGGACTAGAGGGAAATATTCTAGCACAGAACAACGTCTTCTTGGCTTAGTTGTCTAACCAATGTCAAATATTTGATGTCTGTCTTTTAAGTGTTTAAATGAAAGATGGACTGCCAGCAGCACTTCCACAAAACCATTGAAAAATAGGCTGTCATAAACAAATCCATACAAAACACAAGCACGGGGTTTTTTTTTCCCTGGAATTCACAGACAAGACATTAAATATAAAAAAGGTATTTCTCAAATCCATATAACAGAGAACTAACCAAATAAAATAGGGGAAAAGTAGGAGCAGCTTCATTACTTAACGATTACAAAGTGGACGCTGAAACGTCACAACTTTGTAATCGTTAAGTAATAAAGCTGCTCCTACTTTTCCCCTATTTTATACAGAGGGAGACTACTGTACTGTTCACGCCAGGGGAAGACCATCTGGCAGCTAAGATGACTGCGCTATAGTGACTGTACGGTGATCAGGACAGAAAAACAGGGCTGGCTAGGGCCTTATCTCATCTCCCTATTGGTAATCTGAGGTAAAGGCTTAGACGGACTAACGGGGCTGGGATTTCCGGGTGGTGGATATTATCAGAAATGCTCGCTTTTTTGTTTTTGTTTTTGTTTTGTAAGGACCAGTCAGTGTATCCAAGCAGGCCATCGCAATTCAACCTTAGCTCGAAGATCTACACGCCGTCCACTGCTAAGAATATCATCATCTTGCGCCATCTACCCAGGAAAGGCTCGACGCATTTTTCATTTTTTCTACCCCATCCTTTCCCACCGCACCCTGCCATGCTTAATTTCATCCATCTTACCATGGCTGTCCATTCACTTATATCGCTGTCGTCCTCATGCTCTTTATCCATCATCGTTTTTCTCAAGTATTGTCTTAATTACCGTAGTATGCCTCTTAGTCCGGCCAAAATACTTTTAACTGTCTGGTTCTGATGGGGTTTTTTTTTCTTATTTCTCTTTCCAATATCAACTGATCTAGGACTTTGCCGCTTTCTTTTCCCTTCACAGAATTCTCACAATCTTTTGTAGATCCAAATTTCAGCTGCCACATTGTCCCTTCTCATGACTTTTATTAAATCCAACGTCCAGGCTTCTACATCACAGGGCAGCCTGGATTATACACAACACTTAACAAAGCTCCAGCTTCGGCACACCCTGCTCGCAATTCCAGGAAAATGAAACACCAGCAGCAGGAGGAGTACCTGGACCACACTCCCTCTTATGATACTTTTTTATGGTCTACAAATATCTAAATACTCGCGTGCTCCACCAAACACTGTAACTGAGAAACTGTGGAGCAGATGGTGACTACTCGCAAGTAGAACTCTGTCATCGTCGAGAAGGTTTACAAAACACGGGTACTTGTCCTTGTAAGAACTCCCTGTAGTTCTCTGCGGCCGATCCTGTATAGGTGTTGAGGCACAGCATCGAATCGGCGTGGGCGCGAGTTATGGCAGCTACTTTTTCAGTCCCGGAGTACAGCTAAAAAGCATGGGGTGTGCAATGCTTCTTTAGCCGACTCCACCACCATGGGGGCAGGTGTCTTCAGCCCGACAATACACAGGTATGGTGATAAGAACTATTAAGATCTGGTGTGTGTGAGAGAGAACGTGGACTAGAGGGAAATATTCTAGCACAGAACAACGTCTTCTTGGCTTAGTTGTCTAACCAATGTCAAATATTTGATGTCTGTCTTTTAAGTGTTTAAATGAAAGATGGACTGCCAGCAGCACTTCCACAAAACCATTGAAAAATAGGCTGTCATAAACAAATCCATACAAAACACAAGCACGGGGTTTTTTTTTCCCTGGAATTCACAGACAAGACATTAAATATAAAAAAGGTATTTCTCAAATCCATATAACAGAGAACTAACCAAATAAAAAGGTGAGAAGAGAGAGAGAGAGAAAGAGAAAACTGCTGTCGACGGCAAATGCCGCGATCTTGGATATCTCTTCAGTGTTTTGCTTCACGGGGGAGATGAGTAAATTAATTAAATGCTTCGCCTGTGTGAGCGGCACATACATCTACAGTGTTTTAACTAATTATGTTCTATGTCTGGTACAATAACTGAGCAGAGGGGATATATTGTTAGTGTCAGTCGTGCCATACAAACAAATGTGTGATATGGTGTTAGTGTCTGTCATGCCATATAAACAAATGTGTGATATGGCGTTAGTGTCTGTCGTGCCATACAAACAACTATGTGATATGGTGTTAGTGTCTGTCATGCCATACAAACAAATGTGTGATATGGTGTTAGTGTCTGTCGTGCCATACAAACAAATATGTGATATGGTGTTAGTGTCTCTCATGTCATACAAACAACTATGTGATATGGTGTTAGTGTCTCTCATGCCATACAACTATGTGATATGTAATGACATACAAACAACTATGTGATACAGTGCTAATGATGACATTTTCGTGACATGTCATGCAATATAAACAAGTATGTGATATGATTTTCATGACCTGTCATGCCATACAAACAACTATGTGATATGATGTTAGTGTCTGTTGTGCCATACAAACAACTATGTGATATGATGTTAGTGTCTGTCATGCCATACAAACAACTATGTGATATGGTATTAGTATCTGTCGTGTCATACAAACAACTATGTGATATGGTTTTAGCGTCTGTAATGCATACAAACAACTATGTGATATGGTTTTAGCGTCTGTAATGCATACAAACAACTATGTGATATGGTTTTAGCGTCTGTAATGCATACAAACATGTGATATGGTGTTAGTGTCTGTCATGCCATTCAAATAAACGTGTGATATGTCTTAATGGCTATATTTGTTCTCGACCTGTATGCAGTCACCGTGACCCTTCGCGACCTTTACTTCCCCAACTAGATAAGATGCCTGTACACATATGTACAGCTGGATCATTAGAGCGCCTGAAGATGTTCGAACCACTGGCATTCGTTACAAAAGACAAGACTAGCCACTTCACTGTTCAAGAATCCCTGCTAGCTGTGGCAGTCCAAAGACTGTCTTCTGTGGATATCTATAACCGTAGGCTGATAATTAAAAATAAAAAGGATTATTTCCTTAGTAAACCTATTATTCTCTGCGAGTTTGGAGATGGACATTTGTCGGTCGTGTGATGAGAAGAAACAACCAGAGAGTCCCAAAACAAGCTATCAAGTGGAACACAAAAGGCTGAAGAAAAAGAGGTCGACCGTGTGAAACTCTAAAGAGGACATTGTTAAGAGAGGCCAAATTAACAGGCATAAAATCCCTTGATGGGGTTAAAAGGCTCGTCAAAGACAGGAAAAATTGGCGAACTACCTTGCAAGCCCTATGTGACGTTTAACGGCACGGGAAGGATATAAGATATATAAGATATAAGAAACCTATTATTTAACACTGTGTAAATAAAATCTAATATATTTGTGCTTTGCAATAAGTTCTGTTATCTCATCAGCCGATATTTCTAAACTAAGCCAATTTGTTGTCGCTTTAAAATAATAAAAACTTACAAATTTCCGCAACATCTTACATCCTTCCAGTGCCATTAAACGTTACATATGGTTCGCATGGTAATTTGCCAAGATTTCCTGTTTTCGGCAAGCTTTTCAACCTCATCAAGGGATGTTATTCCCACTAAACTGGCCTCTCTTAACAATGTCCTCTTTAGAGTTTCACACGGTCGACCTCTTTTTCTTTAGGCTTTTGTGTTCCACTTGGTAGCTTGTTTTGGGACTCTCTGGTTGTTTCTTCTCATCACATGACCGACAAATGTCCATCTTCTTTTTCTGATCACCCATGAGACAGGTTATTCTTTGCTCATCTGTCTTATCTCTGCACTGTTCTTGAATTCGTTCCACATGATACCGAATATTTTCCTGTGGCATTTGTTTTCAAAAGAGTCTAATTTGTCTATTTCTTTATTTGTTTTCCAGTTTTCACATGTATAAATGAGGGTGGATATTACGTTTGAATTGAATAATCTTAACTTGGTTTTTGTGCTTATAACTTTTGAATGCCATATGTTCTCAAGATTTTTGAAGGTCAATGCTGCTTTTGCAATTCGAATTCTAACTTCCTTTCTGGTGTCACCATCCTGGTCTATGTAGCTGCCGAGATGTGCACACTGGCTTACTTCTTCAACAGCTGCTCCTTCTATGTACATTTTTCCTTCATGGTTAATGAGAAGTTTCATTATTTTTGTTTTTTCCTTGTTAATTTCAAGTCCTATTTTACTAGCCACTGAAGACAGTGTATCTGTTTTTTTTCTTGCATTGATTTCACATTGTCACTGATAAAAGTTATGTCATCTTCAAAATCAAGATCTTCCAGCTGGGTCTCACGTACCCAATCAATGCCCGTTTTACCTGTGCAGCATTTTTTCATTATGAAGTCTATGGCAATTACATAAAGCAAGGAAAATAATACGCATCCTTGTTTCACGCCTGTTTCAATCTGGAACCATTCACTCATTCTTCCTTCTGTGTTGACTGCGCAAACATATCCATTGTAGAGGTCCCTAATGATGCTGACAATCTTAGATAGTATTCCATATATTCTTAAAATTCTCCACAATGAATCTCTCTGTATCCTATCAGATACGTACAATATTTGTAATATGATCATTACAATCAATCGAGCAATATCTAGCATCTGTTTAGTGCAAAACCGTTGAATGAGACTGAAGTTGCCAATATGATTATTATTAAATTATAGATTATAAATACTGGATGCTTACTAGCTTTGTAAAAGCTGGCAATTGTTTTTGCATAGGAAGAGATGCAAGCAGAGATTCTGGAACTTAAAGCGACATCTGTGGTATGGCTAGGGGAAACAAGACCCTCCTTACAAAGTTTATGTATACAGGCAGTCCCCGAGTTACAAACAAGTTCCGTTCCTAAATCTGTTCTTAAGTCGAATTTGTAAGTCAGAACAGTTAGATATGGCTCGTGTGCAACGTAAGTTATATACACTTGTAACCCTTAACCACTCTAAGACCTTCATATCAGACATCACTACATCAACTTCGCTGAGATTCAAATAAAGTTTTGAACATCAGTTACCATCAACTTCATGGAGATTCAAATAAAGTTTTGAACATCAGTTACCATCAACTTCATGGAGATTCAAATAAAGTTTTGAACATCAGTCACCATCAACTTCATGGAGATTCAAATAAAGTTTTGAACATCAGTTACCATCAACTTCATGGAGATTCAAATAAAGTTAGCACTTTAGATTTTGTTATAATCCACTGGAGAAAATAATAAACCGCGTATTTTTCGTTTACAAAATCTCAACGTCATTTCCTTGGAATATTCGTTGCTCAGTCCATTAACGGTCACACATAAGCAGTACAAAAACCAAGTTAAGACTATTCAATTCAAATGTAATATCCACCCTCATTTATGCATGCGAAAGCTGGAAAACAACTAAAGAAATAGAAAAGAGATTAGACTCTTTTGAAAACAAATGCCTAAGGAAAATACTCGGCATCAAGTGGAATGAATTCAAGAACAATGCAGAGATAAGACAGATGACTGAACAACAACTAGTCTCATGTGTGATGAGGAAAAGGAGATGGACATATGTTGGTCACTTGATGAGAAGAAATGACCAGAGAATCCCAAAACAAGCTATCAAGTGGAACACAACAGGCCAAAGAAAAAGGGGCAGACCGCGTGAAACTCTGAAGAGGACATTATTAAGAGAGGCCAAGTTAACAGGCATAAAATCCTTTGATGAGGTTGAAAGACTCGCCGAAGACAGGAAAAATTGGCGAACTACTTTACGAGCCCTATGTGACGTTTAACGGCACGCGAAGGATATAAGAAGAAGAAGATAAGCAGTACACCTGACAGCAGGTATCTGGAACGGTGTCGCTAACTTCTCTCAAATGTACACGGTTTTCTTGATCTGTGACAGCCTAAGATAGTTTTATCTTCCTCGGACCTTCTCAGGCACACTATACTAATATATTTGGAAATTTACGACCTTCTTCATGCAGTAAATAACCCAACTACTTCCAGTTTGTTCAGTGCTTCAGCACTTCAATCACTGTATTGTAGGAAGAGACAATACTTCCAACGTTATAGAAAGATAATATATTTCTCCTCACACCGTCGCCCCATCTCAACACGGTTATCCGCTTGACCAAACCCAAAGCCGCACTCCCCCCAAACCCCCTCTCCATACTCGTCTCTTCTTGACACGCTCCAGTAGACAGGAACTACCAGTAAATGACGTCCACAACCTTACAGACGGGGCACAGTATCATGCTTGTTTGTATACCCACTCTTTAGACAGAAACAGGTTATAGAAAAAAAAACGCCATAAATATTTTGCAAATCAATATGTTGGGGGGGGGGGGGGGAAGAATGATCAAATTACACCCGTTTATATTTTTTTTAAGATACAGTGAAGCCATTCGGATCTTCCAATATGACAGTGCTATTAATGTCTGTATAAAGTGGATTTTTTTTTCTATTTTTGTGCCCGCCACCAAACATGTTCCGTGGCTTATCTTCATTTAAGGCGGACTCCAAAAGCGTGCGTGCGTGCGTGTGCGTATATACATTGCTCCGTATTTCCCGACAAAGGCGTTGTGCCGAAATACTGGCGTGTGCGTTTTCTTAAAAAAAAAATATTATGTGCTCTTTTCCCACTGTCTTTTACTGCCACATTTCTCGGTTTCTTGCTCTTTTACTCTTCTTATAAATCCACATCATATATCATCGACTACCACGCAACTCAACGCGCAAATACGTGATCCTTTTTTTTTAAAATGTCACTGAATATCCTATTTTATACCTTAACTCCAATGACTCTCGCCCTGTGTGTAAGTATTTTCTGAGCTCAGTTAGTTCCCTAATACAAGTGCCAGGCACCAATTACTTTCAGTTAGGACAGCCGTAACCAATCCCCTTTCCCTTGAGAAGACTGCTCCTCTGCTATTCTCCCGCTCATGTTTCTGTAAATATAAAACGGCAAACGTAACATACGAAATCTTATCAGACCGAAACAAAAATCCCCGAGACCGCACATGTATAATAAACACGCCCGCTATCTTTTACAGAAGACACGAGCTATACACATATTAATAGTAGTTTAAAAGTTGACTCTGAAAAACCTTCATCTGGGTCTTGTAGATGAAGGCACTCTATTTGTATCCCCCCCCCACCCTGAAGTCGTCTAAGATGACCCATGACAGACCGAAGATAAAATCAATATAATTAAGGGCATATGTTTCTTTAATGGTTTCTATTGACAAAGCTAACATCTCAATCAATAACAAATGTAGCTTGAGACTCAGTTGAAAAAATTATTTTTAAAAAAAATCTTCCAGACATCAATAAACTCACTTGCGCAGAAAATCTAATAAGCACACGCGATGAAGTTTTTTAGCAAAGAAATGTGATGAGAAATATTGTTGTGTCGAGAGAGAGGGGAGAGGAGAGCATATTCCTATCCCGAAATGGAGTCAGCTGTTGGATATGGCTTTTGTGGCTAGACTTTCTCTTTACCTGCCAACACACGACAGACTGATGTGGTCAGCTCTGTCAAATCAACGGCCGCTTTTCCTTCCCCAACTTAAGAAAAGTGCCAGGTACTCATTTCTACAGCTTGGGTGACGGGGGCGCCACCGGCCGGACTTAAACCACCAAGCTCGCCCGTAAGAGACCAGTGCACTAGCCAGTGTGCCACTCCGACTCTATATAGAAAATACGCATGTAAATGGTTTATACTTCCCCCAACAAATGTCATCTAAAAGTACAGATTTCAAGGACGAATAACTCTACCATTAGATAAAATAATCGGCAGCCTGACATCACATAATAACGGTTGAACAGAACTTTTACTCTGAGACGTGCCAGTCTCAAAGCATGTAGGCAGTGCAGCTCACTACACATCCACATCCTGGCATTAGCTCCAGTCTTTAAAACAATGAAAGAGCTAAAGACTATGATAAAACACCAGAGAACAATGTTAACTGCCTCGTACTTTGACCTCTCTAACTATAAACAAAATTAAGCATAAACATGACAAAACTAATGATAACAACGTAATTAGCTTTTTTAAACCCAAAACAAAAGAAACAAAAAACGACAACCTCTCTAACTATAAACAAAATTAAGCATAAACATGACAAAGCTAATATAACCTTTACCATAGCTTATACCCTACCAGTAACAGAGCTCCAGACATAAAAAAATAACAGAACTAAGATACTAAACAGCTACAGCAAACCTACCCACGTTCTCTACTTGAGCCCGCCACCGAAAGGATCTCACACCACGAAATGAAACGAGTAGCGCCCGCAAACTGAACCCCTCTCTCTTGTGTCCTGGCCTACTGCCAGCGCTACCACTGATCACGTTTCTCGGCACAGCGATCTCTCCATGTAGTTTGGGACAGTCCGATCAAACTCTGTACTAGATTGACATTAACCGTCAAACTACCCCCCTTCTAAACGTCAGCACTTTCTTGGTGGAGACAACAGATAAGAAGAACACTGAGGGGCGGGGGGGGGGGGGCCCGCTGATTTACATTTGTTATAGCAAATAAAAGACGCCACGGCCAAATGGAGAAATCAATGCCCAACTATAAAAACGTAGAAGACACCAACTTGGCAGGAATGCCAAGAAAGTTTGACAAAGCTTAACCCGGTATCAACCTCAAACTAGATCACTTACTCAGAAGAGAAAGATTGTAAGATTTCTTGTATTCAGTTGTCGCGTTACCATATATACTTTTCCTAAGCCTGAGACTTTTCTACTCGAATGTCTACATTTTATCAGAAGTTTGGAAAGCGCGAAAACCTGTTTTACGACAGTCCATGACAAATCTGAGGGGGGGGGGGTGAGAGAGAGAGGATGGCCACGAGAAACATATCTCAGCGGATTAAAAAAAAAAACCACACAGAAAAGCATTTAAACTGATCGGAAACATCAAGGATGGCAGGTGATGGAGAGGCCTGATCGCCACGGCCTGTCCGCCACGTGACCTAACGAATGAGTCAATGCCATAATACCCGTATAACGTTCCACTGTATGTTTCCTACATACAGTTTCCTGTTCTCTTACATACAGAACTCCATTACTAGAACTTGGTTGCGATTATTCTAACAAACAACTTGGTTGCGATTATTCTAACCTACAACTTTATTCCGACTATTCCAATCTAGAACTCAGCTACGATTATTATAATCTAGAACTCAGCTACGACTATTCCAATTTAGAAATCAGCTACGATTATTATAACCTAGAACTCAGCTACGATTATTCCAATCTAGAACTCAGCTACGATTATTCTAACCTAGAACTCAGCTACGATTACTTTAACCTAGAACTCAGCTACGATTACTCTAACCTAGAACTCAGCTACGATTATTCTAACCTAGAACTCAGAAACGATTATTCCAATCTAGAACTCAGCTACGATTATTCTAACCTAGAACTCAGCTACGATTATTCTAACCTAAAACTCAGCTACGATTACTCTAACCTAGAACTCAGCTACGATTATTCTAACCTACAACTTGGTTACGATTGTTCTAATCTAAAACTTACTTACGATTATTCTACCATTAAAAGCACAGCTGTTACTCTGGAATGTAAGATATTACAACAAAATCCGCCACGTCAAAGACGTCAAAATACATTTGTTAGAGAAAAAAAAAACAACAACTTGCTAATCTGGAAATCACTGCCTTCTGCGTGAGCTATTACACTCACTAGTAACACTCTTAGCATGTCACTTCTCTCCGCTGTTTTCATTTAGAAACTTCACGGGTCAAGAACAGAATTACGTTCTGCTTAATGAGTCCACTCAAAGTGTCTAGGATAGACTGCGCTTTTGTTTTATATTTTTGTTTGAACTTAATTTTTTAAGACAATGTCAGACTGATATCTGGCATGATCTATTCTGTGTACGGTTGTAGCGAGTGCTCTTAGCGGTTCAATCATTTCTCAACAAAGAATATTGCTCAAAGCAAATGACAAGCTTGCCAAAGCCCGTAAAATTCGTCATAAAAAACACCAGCCATAGAGATCAAAACCACCTGATCTTCACCGAATCTCTCAGACTCGCCGACACAAGATAGGGCTTCAATCGAACGTGCCAGACAGCGAAGCCGCAATTATCCCAAAGAAGGGAACCGAAGAACTGGACTTGTCAGATAAATCAAAAATGATATCTTAGTTTATCGTCGGGATCTTTTTGACATGAAGACATGCGAAAGAGGCGGCGTTCATCTCTACCTGATGTTGTTTTCCTAATCGCCATCAACATCATGTGCCGCACCCTTTTATCAATATTTCCATTGTCCTTCTCTGCTTAACATTTCGTTGTCTGCGCGGCACTGATTTGCCTTATCACGCAGAAAAAGGTCAAAATGTAAAACAAAACATGAGAAAGAAACCAGCTTCAATATCTGAAAGGTCACTGCCTCATAAAAAGCATTTAAGCAGAATGGAGGTCTGCACCAGTCGAACATATACATGCTTGCGTTTTGTCACATATTCCCATCATCTAACGCTCCGACAAGCCAAAGAAACTATGGACACATATATCCTATATGTCTGAACGGCGTGTAACATGTATTCCAGCCTAGTTTATCTAGTACAGGACTGTATAAAATTATACTTGTACGTACTCTTCTACAAACCTCTGAAACTACTTATAGCTAAAAACTGTGGTCCTCACTACAGAAACGAGCAAACTGCAACAAGGGAACCTGAGAGATGCGTATACAAAGCATATGGAACGAAAAAACAAAACAAAACAAAACACATACAAAAAACGAAAAAGCATGCACTCTTCAATTGTTGCACATGTTAATAAGCACTTACATCTTTCACTACAGCATGTGAACAAATGCTGATAGTGTAGGAAGTGTATATTAGCTAAATGTAAGTAAATTACCTAAATGAAATATTTGATTATGATGAACATTTTAACACTTTTTTAAATGTATTTCTAAAGACACAACCCGGGTGTATTTCTCATGTTTAAATGATTTACTAGTATCTCTAGTTGACTATGTTCTGTTACTCGCTACAGTCACCTTACTTTGTCAGGACGCGGCCCGGCGTTGGAGAAATTCTCTTGACTTTTTCTATTTATGAATATTTTAAGCCTTACATCAACATCAGGTGTCTTGACGGTACATCCTCGAAATTTTCCATCAGCTCAGTTGGTGACTTGACAGTGCATCTTTGATATTTTCCATCAGTTCAGTTGGTGACTTGACTGTCCACGATTTTTTCCCCTGCCTCTCTTTACATTTATCTTTCCTACTGTTGCGTTTTCAAGCACTCCCCTTCTCCTTGTATTGTCCAATGATTATGATTGTCGTTTCCTTGAGGAATTCATTAGCTTCATTTCTACATTTGCTTCTGCTAGACACTTCCTGTTTGTCATCTTAGCTGCCCATGGTACTATTAACACTCTTCTAAGAAACCAAATCTTTGTTGCCTCCAGTGATCTTTGCATCGATCTTTCCACTGTTCATAACTCACTTCCACAGAGTAAGATAGGCTTAGCTGTAGCATTTCAGAACTCTCTGTCTGATGTTCAGTGCTACGGATGCATTGCACAAGATGCTTATCATTTGCCTGAAAGCAGTTTTTGGCCTGGCATATTCTATTCTTGATTTCAGAGGTGCATTTCCCATTTCATGTTACTCGCGAGTCCAGATATTTAAAATATGCACTTGTCTCAAGGTTGTTTCTTGCACTTTAACAACCGCCTTTAAATGAGTTTCTTTGTGTTTTCTTGCCTTTCTTCCCACTTTCTTTTACTACGATATCTAGTAATTTCTGTAGGCTCTTTTCATTTTTTTTTTTTTGGCTACTGGTACTTGTAAGATGGGCAGAGATAAGAACTAGTTACCTAGGTTGGTTGGCAACCCTAAGCGTAGGAAATAATGTGTCAGTTACCGGTCAGTTTTCAGAAGTGCGCAACTCAGAGTCCGTCTCTGGCCCAGTATATAAAGAAAACGTGAGAGAATTTTACTAGGTCGGGATATGTTCTCTGAGCACGTAGGAGGTGCCAGCGGATCGGAGGAGGTCATGTTGTCGTTCAAGGACGAATGATTGTGTTTATTTCGTCGTTTATTTATATCGTGTCGTGGGTTAGTTTGATTTGTGAGAAAATCGTCCCATATATAATCTCAAATATCCATTCCTTAAAATGACTGAATGTTCTGATTGTGACGAACTGAACTATTTGCAGGAGAAAGGTATGATAAACAAATGCATATACATAAACATTCAATGTCATAAATGTATGTGTATGTGACAAACTATCTTTGCATATGAACAAAATATCTAAAGTCTCACATAGAACATAATTTTATAACGGGACAAAGATTATTCGTGTGCTGATTCTATTATCTCAATCAATACATGAGTGGGTTGGGATGGATCGGAGGAGTCGACAGCACAGCTTGCACGCGTCCACATCACAGAAATATAAACACATACTAACCCAACACAAGCATGTTTATCCATCGACGAAATAAACACTCATTCGTGCTTGAACGACAACATGACCTCCTCCGATCCGCTGGCACCTCCTACATGCTAAGCTTACAAATCCCGACCTAATAAAATACTCTCACGTTTTCTTTATATACTGGGCCAGAGACGGACTCTCAATCAGAGTTGCGCACTTCTGAAAACTGACCGGTAACTGACACATTATTTCCTACGCTTAGGGTTGCCAACCAACCTAGGTAACTAGTTCTTATCTCTGCCCATCTTACATACTGTATCAACTGTATATCGTAGGCTGTTCATGTTGTAGCCTCCATCTTGAATTTCTCGTTTATTTTAAATTCCTCTCACGATATTTTCATTGTACAGTGAGAACAAATCTAATGAGAGGACACAACCTTACCTAACTCCTTGCTTTACTGTTAGATACTTGTCTATCATATTTTCTACCACGATGACTGTTTCTTGATTCCAGTACATGTTTTTTTTAATCAGATCGTTGCCGTGAGTATTTATATCCTCTAATATTTTTTTAAAGATTTCCTCATGTTTTACTTTGTCAAATCGTTTTGTACAATCAATGAAGCAAGCAAATAAGTTTTCCTGCATTTCTAAGGTTTTTATATCGTGCTGATGTTTCTCGCTACCCAAATTTCATACAATCTCACAAGACACTCCATCCCCATCAAAGCTTCCATTAATTTTAGTGGTTGCCATCAACTTCTGTAAATACAGCTCCTTGGGAACAGCGCTCTTCATAAACCTCCATTTAGACAACGTGTCAATGGAGGTTCACTGAGCTCCTATCGATCAAACAGTCCAAGCGGAAATAACGGAAAAATAACACGAAAAGAGTAATAAAGAATTACAAAGCCCACAAGCACGAATGACTGGGAAGAATAAGGTCTCGTGGCATTAGGAACGGGTCTTGAAAAACATTGAGGCGAGTCGTCACTGAATGTGAGGTTGCTAAGGTAAAAGCTGTGACAACTGGGGTTACTGAGATCTAGATGGAAGATATGTTGGAACAGGAACAGACGTGTGGACACGAAAGCTAAAAGATATGAGAAGCGTGAATGAATGACAAAAATGAATTAAAAGATGTGGGGAAAGTGAATTAAAACATGACAGATGAACAGATTAAATGATGTGGGAAGAGTGAATTAAAAGATGTTTTGTCTACATGTTCATGTGCCCATTAGTGTTTCAGCGCGCAGAAAAACAGACTTCTTGATAACGCTGTACGGTTTGCTTTGTACAGCGGGTATTAATGTATGTTTATCTCCTCCATTCACTTCCTGCGTATGCGGTCTCTCCTGCTGTTTCCTACCATTCTTGGCAGAGAGAGAGAGAGAGAGAGAGAGTTTAAACATATGAGAAGAAAGAAGTAAAAGATGTAAGATGTTTGAATAAAAATACTTGGGAGAAAAATGAAGACGTAGTAGGAATAAAGGTGGTGTGAAATGTAGGAAGAATCACCTACAACAATGCAGAGAGAACAAAAAAAGCCACATGATGTGGTACGAGGAGATATGGAAAGAGGAGGCTCCAAAATATGGAAGAAGAAAGAACTATAAGATGTGAGATGAGCAGATTGCAAAATATGGAAAAGAAAGCGCTGCAGGATGTGAAATGAGCAAAATGCAAAATATGAAAAAAGAAAGAACTACAAGATGTGAAAAGAACAGACTCCAAAATCTAGAAAAGAAAGAATTACAAGATGTGAAAAGAACAGACTCCAAAATCTAGAAAAGAAAGAATTACAAGATGTGAAAAGAACAGACTCCAAAATCTAGAAAAGAAAGAATTACAAGATGTGAAAAGAACAGACTCCAAAATATGGAAAAAGAAAGAACTACAAGATGCAGGAAGAAACATCAAAAGTAACAGACCGACAGAAATAGTAAGACTAATCTTCTGGTGAATCGCAGCTGGAAGATGACAACACTCTCAATCAGCTTCAAATATAAATTGACAGTATCGATCCTGTACATTTGAATCAGACACTGTAGTGTCGCCGAGGACCTGATGCCCTTAATAATTTAGACAGACAGACAGACAGACAGAGACAGACAGACAGACAGGCAGGCAGGCAGGCGGACATGATTAAATCACTGGTAAACACAGATTATGAGGTCAGTTTATCGAACTAATGAAATAAAAAGCCCCCCCCCCTTTTCCATGAAGCTGTATTCTGTGGCGGTTTATGTTTATGATCCAGCATTTTACGGGATCAGCTGAGATAAGAGGAAACAGAATCAAATATATTCCGCTCGACCTACTCTTCCAGTGATGTCGGGTTCAAGTCCCAGCAGTGGGATTTTGTGTGTGTGTTTTTTCCCAGGTACCACCACACCAAAAAGGCCCCGGGATCCACTTAGCTTCTAACAATGGGCACCAGAGAAATCTGGAGAGCCAGGCGAGATACTGACCACATCACCATTTTCACGTGCCGTTGGTCTTGGAAATACTGGCCTAACACAGCATCCCCAACACGCCTTAGTGGCACGGAAGAGGGGAGATATTATGATATAGCTATACCAGAAATAGAGTGTAAGCTATGCAGCTTGTCTGCAGTCACAAAATGCTACCTACATGTGAGTTAGTGCAGGCTGCATTTTATACCGTGGGACAACCGTGATACCCAGCGTACAGCAGTGATAGCTAAAATATGTTCTCTAAATGAACGACCACTGCCACTTACAAATAAATCTGTAACGTAGCAACACTGCACTCGTATTTCTCTTGTTGCCGTGTTGTTCCTTCTCAAAGCTGCAAACATGCGTAGTTCTGCGCTTGATTTGGCTCCCATGGACAATTAGTGCGCCTTTAATTGTTTCCAGGTTAAAAGCTTTCCATTGCTTTTAACGCATTCCCTGGAAAGCTACTCCAGAAGGTGGCAGCCTCAACTAGTGCTATTGTTACAAACATGCGACATTCCGTAGAACAATTTACACCACTTCTCTGCCAACGGAGCAGAACTCTGATGTAACATGAAAAGGGCTGCGAAATATGGCGCCCAGGGAAATCTTCACACAACGTGAGCCAAAAGAAAGAAATCAAGAAACCTACAGCGGACGACATCAATCTTATTTACGACGACTGCTAAATCATGAAACACGAACAAAACCGCCAGTAAATAAAGAAACCGAAAATGTTGCAAAAGATAAGAAACACAACATGTCTGAGGTAAACATTCACAGACAAATGAAACATCACATTAAAGCTGATAAGACCTTTCACTGGACAAAACAGAAATGTATATAATTCAATATATTTTATAGCTTGTTTACATAAAGGTATTCCATTGACTGAATGTAGTTTAGTTTGTGTTTCTAACATTTGTTACAATGAGTATTTTCTGTATGCTTTTCCTTCTTCCTCTGCTCTACAGGGTCCGGCATAAAGGATCGCTGGGTTTTAAAATGGAAAATAAATAAGCTCTATACATGTTTTGGGTTAAAAAAAAAAAGTGAAATGAAACTCAGAAAAGTGGGTATTTTTATTATTACTGAAATCATATTTAGGTTTTGAAAATTACGCCGGTTAGATGACCGCCATTACATTTGATACATTCAGCCAGGCGTCTGGAAAATTCCTGCAATACACCATTTAACATGTTCAAAGGGATATTTTGAATGCAGTGTCGGATTCGATCTTTTAGGTCTGCAACTGACTGTGGTCGACTAGCATACACCATGTTCTTGAGATACCTCCACAAAAAAGAAGTCTGCGGAAGATAAATCCGGTGACCTTGCCGGCCAATGAATATCCCCAAATCTGGAAATAAGACTATTGGGAAATGCTTGTTGCAGCATGGCCATGGACTGATGGGCTGTGTGGGCAGTTGCTCTATCTTGTTGAAACCATATTAGTCTTTTATTTCTATTCCAAGTCTGGAATGAAGTATTCAGTTAGTATCTGCACATAAAGATCACTATTAACAGTAAGAGGACACCAGGTGCCAAAGCGTTCCTAACAGCTGATCGCCGAGGGCTACTCAGCAATGCGTTGCGGACTTCTTGAATTCGTTTAGGCGTCTGTTGAGTTCCTGGACGACCAGTAGACTTGTTATTAAGGCAATTAGCGATTTTCTTAAATTTGTTGACCCACCCCAAAACTGTTTTGTTCTCCGATGGAGAACATTATTCAACGGGGATGCAACTGAAAATGGCGACGAAACTTTCGTTGTACAGTAAAAGACGATTCTCCACTTTTAAAGTAAGTTTTAACAGTGAATGCGCGATGTTGTGTTTGCCAAGAAGACATTATTAAAAATATCACTTTGTCTGCTTCATCTCTGACGTCATGTTTTTTTTTTCCACACGTATTCAGTTTCTGTGCACTGCGTCAGTTAAATCCAGCTATGCTTTATGCTGGACCCTGTATAGTCCACTATGCAGACACTCAATGCCTTTATTTCTTCCTCCGTTCTATACCTCCACTACGCAGACACCCAATGCCTTTATTTCTTCCTCCGTTCTATACCTCCACTACGCAGACATCCAACGTCTTTATTTCTTCCTCCGTTCTATACTTCCACTACGCAGACACCCAACGCCTTTATTTCTTCCTCTGTTCTATAGCTCCACTACGCAGATACCCAACGTCTTTATTTCTTCCTCTGTTCTATAGCTCCACTACGCAGACATCCAACGTCTTTATTTCTTCCTCCGTTCTATACTTCCACTACGCAGACACCCAACGTCTTTATTTCTTCCTCCGTTCTATACTTCCACTACGCAGACACCCAACGCCTTTATTTCTTCCTCTGTTCTATAGCTCCACTACGCAGACATCCAACGTCTTTATTTCTTCCTCCGTTCTATATTTCCACTAAGCAGACACCCAACGTCTTTATTTCTTCCTCCGTTCTATATTTCCACTAAGCAGACACCCAACGTCTTTATTTCTTCCTCTGTTCTATACTTCCACTACGCAGACACCCAACGCCTTTATTTCTTCCTCTGTTCTATAGCTCCACTATGCAGACACCCAACGCCTTTATTTCTTCCTCTGTTCTATAGCTCCACTATGCAGACACCCAACGCCTTTATTTCTTCCTCTGTTCTATAGCTCCATTATGCAGACACCCAACGCCTTTATTTCTTCCTCTGTTCTATAGCTCCACTATGCAGACACCCAACGCCTTTATTTCTTCCTCTGTTCTATAGCTCCACTATGCAGACACCCAACGCCTTTATTTCTTCCTCTGTTCTATAGCTCCACTATGTAGACACCCAACGCCTTTATTTCTTCCTCTGTTCTATAGCTCCACTATGTAGACACCCAACCCCTTTATTTCTTCCTCTGTTCTATAGCTCCACTATGTAGACACCCAACGCCTAATAAATGCCGCAGAGCGTCCGGAGACTGCGCCCACAGACATTCTTGGCCGGATCTATATGCTAAAGGGGGGTAATAACTCCGTTAGACTTAACTTAACGCCCCTGTCTATGATATTATTGAGTTCTTTTGGTATTTACATGACTCGTCCTAAAAAAAACTATGCTAGATGGTAAATGTGTGTCCCTCTTTTTCCTCTCAGACTTCCAGATCAAGCGCTAACAACACACTGTATCCAGAGTTCACTGATGATGACCCTTCCTAACTAACCAACCAACCAACCAGACAGTCTAGTCCCTACTTCTGTCCCCGACGGCATCTTCAGCTGGCATGAATGAAACATGTCTCTGGAGGTTACCGATACGTGAGTAGTGCTTGCTGTCTGGGAGACTGCACTGTGGGGAGCAATGTGAAGCTATCCCTTTACACACAAATAAGAGTCTTGCTAGGGGAAATGCCGATACTATGTACTGAAAGTCTGCAACTTACATAAAGTGAATGGTTCCGCAAGATTATGTGTTAAGACGATTTGTACATAACTCGAAAACATGTTTTGCTAAATAAGTCTGTTAACCAGTGTTTTGAGTTACCTGTTTGGTAAAATTCTTTAGATTTTTTTTTTGTCCGAATGTTAAAATTTTTTACGTAGGTCCGGGTCTATGTACGTCGGACTTACGTAAATCGGGGCCCGTCTGTACATCACTGAATGAATTCTACAATTATGGAAATCCCCAAACAGGGTAACCAAGCTGATGGTAGATATTCAATACATCAGAAAGTCCTGTTGTTACAATGCGAGCTAGTTTCTAAATGTATACCACCATACAAGAGCAGAATCTCAGAAACAGAATACAAAACATCTCTGCTACTATTAACTGCTTGTTAATTCAGATTTAGCGCATTCATTTTTATTTTTCCCCCTTGGACGAGTCTGGCATTTTCTGCCCTCGCCAGTCAATGTTTCTGTCTCCTGCCACACAGGACAAGCCAGCTTTTCTAAGCGCTGGCCGCGACAATCCGGCCTGTCTTCACTTGCTTATAACGGTGAAGGGAGAATCTTGTTTACGAGCATATTTCTGGAATGTCTGTCGCGTGTAGTATTACACTTATGTTTAGGACTTGTTTCTTTGGAAGGTCAAAGAAGGTCAGCCAACTTGTGAAGGTCGTGTCGCGTCATGAAAACCACAAGTGTAACAACAGAAAACGGACGTGTACAAACATACCGGTGGCCGCTGTAACCACGCGTTTGGCTGCTGCAGCTGTGATTACTATGGCTAAGGTAGTGGTGCTGTAGTGACTGGTGCTACTGTACCACTAGCTTAGTGGTAACAATGGTTGTGGATTGAGTATGACAATGACTACTGCAGAAATCAAGACTTATGAAGGTTTTTGCATTTGACCATTCAGAAGGAGCATTACCTAGTATTCAGAACAGCTATTTTGTGTTCTTTATTCTGAACTATCCAATCACCGATATGTCTTCTCCCTTCCCTAGTGTTTATGACAGCTATTTTGTGTTCTTTATTCTGAACTATCCAACTACCGATATCTTCTCCTTTATCTAGTATTCAGAACAGCTATTTTGTGTTCTTTATTCTGAACTATCCAATCACCGATATCTTCTCCTTTATCTAGTATTCAGAACAGCTATTTTGTGTTCTTTATTCTGAACTATCCAACCACCGATATGTCTTCTCCTTTATCTAGTATTCAGAACAGCTATTTTGTGTTCTTTATTCTGAACTATCCAACTACTGATATGTCTTCTCCCTTCCATAGTGTTTAGGACAGTTGTTTTGTGTTCTTTATTCTGAACTATCCAATCACCGATATGTCTTCTCCTTTACCTAGTATTCAGAACAGCTATTTTGTGTTCTTTATTCTGAACTATCCAACCACCGATATGTCTTCTCCCTTCCCTAGTGGAACAGCTATTTTGTGTTCTTTATTCTGAACTATCCAATCACCGATATGTCTTCTCCCTTCCCTAGTGTTTATGACAGCTATTTTGTGTTCTTTATTCTGAACTATCCAACTACCGATATGTCTTCTCCATTACCTAGTATTCAGAACAGCTATTTTGTGTTCTTTATTCTGAACTATCCAATCACCGATATGTCTTCTCCCTTCCCTAGTGTTTATGACAGCTATTTTGTGTTCTTTATTCTGAACTATCCAACTACCGATATCTTCTCCTTTATCTAGTATTCAGAACAGCTATTTTGTGTTCTTTATTCTGAACTATCCAATCACCGATATCTTCTCCTTTATCTAGTATTCAGAACAGCTATTTTGTGTTCTTTATTCTGAACTATCCAACCACCGATATGTCTTCTCCTTTATCTAGTATTCAGAACAGCTATTTTGTGTTCTTTATTCTGAACTATCCAACTACTGATATGTCTTCTCCCTTCCATAGTGTTTAGGACAGTTGTTTTGTGTTCTTTATTCTGAACTATCCAATCACCGATATGTCTTCTCCTTTACCTAGTATTCAGAACAGCTATTTTGTGTTCTTTATTCTGAACTATCCAACCACCGATATGTCTTCTCCCTTCCCTAGTGGAACAGCTATTTTGTGTTCTTTATTCTGAACTATCCAATCACCGATATGTCTTCTCCCTTCCCTAGTGTTTATGACAGCTATTTTGTGTTCTTTATTCTGAACTATCCAACTACCGATATGTCTTCTCCTTTACCTAGTATTCAGAACAGCTATTTTGTGTTCTTTATTCTGAACTATCCAACCACCGATATGTCTTCTCCCTTCCCTAGTGTTTAGAACAGCTATTTTGTGTTCTTTATTCTGAACTATCCAACTACCGATATGTCTTCTCCCTTCCCTAGTGGAACAGCTATTTTGTGTTCTTTATTCTGAACTATCCAATCACCGATATGTCTTCTCCCTTCCCTAGTGGAACAGCTATTTTGTGTTCTTTATTCTGAACTATCCAATCACCGATATGTTTTCTCCCTTCCCTAGTGGAACAGCTATTTTGTGTTCTTTATTCTGAACTATCCAACTACCGATATGTCTTCTCCCTTCCCTAGTGGAACAGCTATTTTGTGTTCTTTATTCTGAACTATCCAATCACCGATATGTCTTCTCCCTTCCCTAGTGGAACAGCTATTTTGTGTTCTTTATTCTGAACTATCCAACCACCGATATGTCTTCTCCCTTCCCTAGTGGAACAGCTATTTTGTGTTCTTTATTCTGAACTATCCAATCACCGATATGTCTTCTCCCTTCCCTAGTGTTTAGGACAGCTGTTTTGTGTTCTTTATTCTGAACTATCCAATCACCGATATGTCTTCTCCCTTCCCTAGTGTTTATGACAGCTAGTTTGTGTTCTTTATTCTGAACTATCCAATCACCGATATGTCTTCTCCTTTATCTAGTGTTCAGAACAGCTATTTTGTGTTCTTTATTCTGAACTATCCAATTACCGATATGTCTTCTCCTTTATCTAGTGTTCAGAACAGCTATTTTGTGTTCTTTATTCTGAACTATCCAATTACCGATATGTCTTCTCCTTTATCTAGTGTTCAGAACAGCTATTTTGTGTTCTTTATTCTGAACTATCCAATTACCGATATGTCTTCTCCTTTATCTAGTGTTCAGAACAGCTATTTTGTGTTCTTTACTTAGTATTCTGAACTATCCAACAACCCATATGTCTTCTCTATTACCTAGTATTCTGTTCTGAACTACCAAACAGCCGTTCTGTCTTTTCCTTTATGTAGTTCAAATAGTCGTTCTGTTTCTCCTTTATCTATTAAAATACCTAATAACCGTTATATCTTCTATATATAACCTGCTAAACTACTAAGCTACCATTATGTCTTCTCCTTTGTCTAACTTCTAAACTACCTAACTACCTTTCTGTATTCTCCTTTACCTAATCTTCTAAACTACCTTACTACCTTTCTGTATTCTCCTTTACCTAATATGTTAAATTATCTAACTACCGTTACGTCTTCTCCTTTATCTAATCTTCTAAACCACATAACTACAGTTCTGTCTTCTCCATTACCTAATCTTCTAAACCACATAAGTACCGTTACGTCTTCTCCTTTACCTAATCTTCTAAACTACCTTACTACCTTTCTGTATTCTCCTTGACCTAATATGCTAAATGATCTAACTACAGTTACGTCTTCTCCTCTACCTAATCTTCTAAACCACATAACTACAGTTCTGTCTTCTCTTTTACCTAATTTTCTAAACCACATAACTACCGTTACGTCTTCTCCTTTACCTCATCTTCTAAACTACTACCTTACTACCTTACTGTATTCTCATTCACCTAATATGCTAAATTATCTAACTACTGTTAAGTCTTCTCCCTTACTTAATCTTCTAAACCATCTAACTATCGTTCTGTCTTTTCATTTACCTAATCTTCTAAACCATCTTCTTCTTCTTCTTCTTCTTCTTCGTTCGCTTCTACCACCAAAACCGCACTGTGATCCTACTGAATTTACGCCTGTGGTCCTCGTTAGGTCCCGTGGTTCCTGTGTGGTCCCGGAAAAGACCACACGAGATCCACGAGAGGACCACAAGTGGTTCAGAGTATCGCAGGGCTCTAACCTGTATTCTTGGTGGGTCTCAGAAGCGGGATTGCGTGACACCGTGGTTTTCGTTGCACCAGTTTAGTCTAGGGTTGGACTTTCTCACCGGAAGACCTCGACGTGTTTAGGATATCAGTGCATCCCCGCTGGGTGAGAGGCGGCAGCCCACCCAGGCCAGAGTTGGACCTTCTCACCGGAAAACCTCGACGTGTTTTGAGATACCCGTGTATCACCGCCGGGTGAGAGGTGGTTGCCCATCCAGTCCAGAGTTGGACTTTCTCACCGGAAAACCTCAGCGTGATTAGGATACGCAAACATCCCCGCTGGGTGAGAGGCGGCAGCCCACCCAGGCCAGAGTTGGACCTTCTCACCGGAAAACCTCGACGTGTTTTGAGATACCCGTGTATCACCGCCGGGTGAGAGGTGGTTGCCCATCCAGTCCAGAGTTGGACTTTCTCACCGGAAAACCTCAGCGTGATTAGGATACGCAAACATCCCCGCCGGGTGAGAGGTGGTTGCCTATCTAGACTGCCCTGGTCCAGTGTCTCCGACTTCAGCATTTTGCGGTCATGGCCGCTACCCTCCCTAGTTGTGACCAGGATGGAGCTTTTGTCCAGGAGGACGAATCCTCGCCACTAGTGACTTCCACCCTTGGGTTGAGCCGGTTTAGGCATATTATCCCAGTATGGGCGTGTCTGAGACGTGACCGACCTCTTGAGCAGAGGTACTGTGACATTCATAGCCTTCAAGATTCACCTCTGGTGTGAGCCGGTTTAGGCAAAATTCACCAGTATGGGTATATATCAGGCGTGACCGACCTCTAGAGCGGAGGTGGCATGACATGTCTAGCCATCAAGTTCCACCCCTGGTGTGTGCCGGTTTAGGCACATTTCACCAGTGTAGGTATATTTCGGACGTGGCCGGCCTCTAGAGCAGAGGTGCTGTGGTATGTATAGCTCTCGTAGCGATACTACTGAACATACCGATTAACTTCACTTTATCCTTTCCACCACCTATCCCATCGGCGCCGCACAGCAACCTTTATTTCTTTTCCGCATTTCTTCCTTGACCGGGAGGAGCTTCACTCCACGCGCGGCATTTGAAGAGTCTCGCCAGCAGTGTCTTAACCTGTGGAACAAGCTGGTTCATGCATTTCACCCGATATGACTGCACTCAGGACGTGGCCGACCTCCAGACCAGAGGTGCCGTGATTTGACTGTTTGCTTCGCTTTATCCTTTCTACCACCTTTTCCGCAGTGATGCTGCCTTTTCCGCAGTGATGCTGCGCGGCAACCCCATTTGCACCTTTCTTCATTGGCCAGGAGGAACACCGCTCCACGCACGGCAGCTGAAGAATCTCGCCAACAGCGGGGTTTTGAACTAATAAAAGCGCTCTTTCCACAAGGGTCGGAGCTTGGTAAGCATGTATTAGCTCTAGAATTGCCACAGTTATCCAAGTAGGATCGTGTCATCTAAGGAACCTCGACTGATTTAATGAGCCATTCGCGGTTTCACCGTGAGACAGTGTGAACTTAGACATGCATGGCTTAATCTTTGAGATAAGCATATGACTACTGGCAGGATCAACCAGATGCTTTCTTCACAGAACCTTAGTCGGATATCTACCGACAGACCGACGCGGGGCATGGGAGACAGCGCTCTGCTCAGAGCGGATCCCTTTCGACCCCGGCGGCGTTTCACTTCCTTTAACCAGCGGGCGCGGCCGGCGGCTCTCTCTGCTCTAGCGAACGAGACGAGAAGAGAGCCCAGCCACCCACAACATACGCACATTACATACTGCAGACCCGATACTCTTTGCGAGAGATCGGTAGACAAAACCGTACTACATTGTTAGCACGAACCTGGCTGGCTAGCCGTTTACATGCTTCGCTCGACGGACAAACCACTTGCTTCTGCATCGAAACACTTTAACTCTCGCCGTCCGGGAAGGGAAAGCCTGTCTCCCCACGCACGGAACTCGAGAGCGCTTTTTCGCCAAAAGAACAGTCGGCCTGCGCACAAGCAGCAGCAGCCCGCGCTTAGCAGCTCGTCGCGGCTGACTCTAAACCATCTAACTATCGTTCTGTCTTTTGCTTTACCTAATCTTCTAAACCATCTAACTACCGTTCTGTCTTTTGCTTTACCTAATCTTCTAAACCATCTAACTACCATTCTGTCTTTTCCTTTACCTAATCTTCTAAACCATCTAACTACCGTTCTGTCTTCTCTTTTACCTAAACTACCAAAGTACCTAACAGCCACTATGTTCTCCAAATATAAACTATGACAATGCTAACACTTCTTTTCTCTCAGCTCCCCCTTTATACAAATTCCATTTATGAGAAACTAACTGTCATTCTCAATCTATGATAAACTTTCAGAGAACTCAACACTAAAACACATTCCTGCTCCATGCTTATTGTGGCAATCCAATGCCGTATAATCCCGTGTATTTAATGACAATAATGCCATATTTCCTCTTCATTCTGTGGCGATCTAACAGCGCGTTAAAAACTGAAATATAAAACACTGCAAAGAAAGCAGCTTCACTTCAGATTACTTCCACTACTATCATGCTCCCCGTGTTGTCTGGCACGTGTATCTCTAAGAAAAGAAGATGTGCATGGAAGACAGTGTCACGCGTACATACAACTTTGATGCAGGAAACAATGTCAGCACCGAAGCTTTCTCAAATCTCAGAAATATTGATGCTTTTCTTCTGCTACACCGTTCTTTCTTAACATTTCTCACAACGGCCAAACCTTTCGATTAATAGCTTTCTCCTCTAACAAAACTTCTACACACATACTGTTATATCCGCAGACCATGCGAGTGTGATCTGTAAGTTGTTGATATCACAATCTAACAATAATTGTCAATGCTTTTTCTCAGTAAAATGAAAATGATATTCTTCCACGGATCTCTTTAAAACATTTTCTTTTCAAATCTTGATTTTTTTTCTGGCGGAATCCCGGCTCGGAAGCTCTGAGCTCCACTTTCATCATCCTTCCCAGACATCCGGCAGCTTTTCTCCAACCAACAAGGGTTGGTGACGACATACACTCACAAACAGCCCAAAACTGAATTACACTTTTTTTTTTTAATCTCGGAAATGTGGGGCTGAACACGCTGTCTAATCTGTCAATCAGCGATCCACATCTGACACACTAACGTCCGGGTTGGCAGATCTCAAATGACCAAGACCATGTCCCAACTCTCAGTTGGTAACCCCCCCCCCCCCACCTCGCCATTTAACAGGCGTTACCCTGGCTAACGAGACAGCAATAATCCCCATGGCGGTGGAGTCTGTTAAAGAAGAACTAAACACCACCTGCATTTTTAGCTGCGCTCGGTGGATGAACAAACAAACAAAAAACTACCTTAACCTGCAACCAAGCCGAAAGGATGATGTGCCTCAACATCTTCACCACATCGGCTGCATTTTTGACAATAACTCACGACAGGTTCACGAGAATCTCGTGAAACTTACTGAATACAAAACTCACTGATCGTGTTATGAATGCCTATAAACGATTGACGCTCCTCGAATCAATTCATTTTGAAAACTCAATGCCCAATTATGGCTCATCTCACTGCAGAACAACGACTCATCATCATGGGACGTTTACAGATTGGACAGAAACAAAGTGTATTGGCCAGACAATTTAATCTGGTTAGAAGCACCATTAGTCGCCTTTGGAGATGATTTTAAGAAACTGTCTCAGTTGCCGCTCAGTGGAAGACCCTTCAGAGGTCCTGTTCTTACGGATCGGCATCGCCAGACCCGACTGTTATATATATATATAACACGCTTGTAGACTATTACTTTCTGGCTCATCATTAGCAAAAATGTTCAAGCAGCCTTTCAGAATATCTCTCTGACCTTTAGGTGTCCATGGGGCTTCCAGGCAAGGGTTCCAAAAACGCCTTTTTTCTGCTCTTGTCCAGGTGATCCTTCTATTGCTCAACATCCTCTGTGTTGTTATTCTCCTCCATGTCTTGCCCAGATGAGCCCTCTATTACTCAACATCCTCTGTGTTGTTATTCTCCTCCATGTCTTGCCCAGATGAGCCCTCTATTACTCAACATCCTCTGTGTTGTTATTCTCCTCCATGTCTTGCCCAGATGAGCCCTCTATTACTCAACATCCTCTGTGTTGATGTTCTCCATGTCTCATTTGGCCTGCCCTTACTCCTGCTTTAGTGCTTTAGTGTCCTTGTCAGCGCTATTTTTGGAAATGAGTTACCAATCATCCGGAGTACATGCCCTAGCCATGGCCGACGTCTTTCCTCAATAATGGCTTCATCTGTATTTCTGCCAGCAAGCTGTTCTTTCGTTCAAAGTATTCCCTCATTTATTTCCCTTGTTGTCCGCGCCCTCGTGCATCAATAAATACGGTTTAAACGAAAGATAGAGTAATAAACTCTAACCACTCTTTATGTTTGTGAATATTTATGTACCTGAAGTCTGTCAATCTGAACTATTTTGTTGTTGTTGTTGTTGTTGTTGTTGTCAACAACGAAGAATGACAAGTAGGATAAAGAGATGGAAAGTAAGAGAGAGAGAGAGAGATGGTAGGAAATTTGTTTCCCTTCACTTCTCTCCGAATGTTAACTTTATTATGTTCGAAGAAAGCAAAGTTCTTTTCTTCTTCTCTTCACTACATTGCTCTATGTTCTTTTTTCTCCCTAGAACAGATTTTCGTGTTGGATAAACTGTTCTGTTCTCATTCTTGTGCTCATAACTCTAACCAGCATTTATCTGTTATTTTCTTATACTCCTAGTCTGATATAAAACCATGTCAGAACTCGTTCTTGTCCTTGTGCAAGAAATATACTTTGCCATGTCACATACAAGGTCTGACAATTAAGTAATGTGGCTAATTACATAAAAAAAATAAAATAAACAACAGTTGAAGGTATAACCTGTACTTTCTTCAAAGTAAGCCCCTTGTGCACTAATACAGCGTGTGGCACGATCTAACAAACACTGGAACGGCCTCTGTAGTTCTCCTGTTGGTATGGCCCTTAAACTCGATGTTACGGCCCTTTGGATGTCATCAGTATCGTCAAAGAAGCGTCATTTAAATGGTAACTTTAATTTTGGGAACAGAAAATAATCGCAAGGAGGCAAATCTGGGGAACAGGGTGGATGGTTGAGAATACACACTTGTTTTGGGGCCAAAAATTGCTGTACAACTACCGCCCGGTGAGCCGGTGCATTATTACGAAGAAGGAAAAAACTGCCAGTTGTTGAATACTCGGGTCGGACTCGGAGAATCCTTTTCAATAAGCGTTTCAAAATACTTAAATAAACTTTGGCAGTGACAGTCTGTCCTTCTGGAATAAATTTTTTTGTGAATAACTCCTTTGCTGTAGTAAAAGCACATCAACACTGTCTTCATTTTCGACTTTTGAAGAAGAAATGTTTTGCCTTTTGGTGATGATGATGACTTCCACTTAGTACTTTGGCGTTTAGTTGTGGGATCATAGCGGAAAATCCATGTTTCATCCTCTGCAACAATCAAATTTAAGAAATGTTTATTTCTGCGACACGTTTTGATGATATCTTTTGCGTAGTCACCACACGCTTATGTTTTTGGTCATCAGACAACGCATGTGGTAGTAACCAGCAAGCAACTTTTTTCTTGCCCAAATTTTCCACTAAAATTTTACGAATGGTCTCTCGGTTAACACCAAATGCATCTGCCATCATCCTCACAGTCAAACAACGATCTTTTTGTATCCGTGCTCTGACATTTGCAATGAGTTCCTCATTACGAACAGAAATTGGGCGTTCATGTCTAGTTGCATTTGTAATCGTTTCCACACCACTTTTGAATCGTGAATACCACCTGAGTGAATACCACCTGCACGAGATAAACAATTATCTGCATAAACTTTTCGCATCAATTCAACTGTCTCAATGGCACTTTTTCCGAGTTTTAAACAGAATTTAATGTTAGCTTTCTTGCTCCATGCTGACAATGCACCTTTAACTAGGTCAACAAAATGGCGGCTTGTTTGTCCTCTGCTTATCGGGCGGCGATGAAAAGCTTCCAGGTCATAGATGAAGACTGCCTCTTTGGATTCTATGCTTTGCTTCGTAGATGGCATTTGTGTCTTGGCCATAACAAAATCAGTCTCATTACTTAATTGTCGGAGCTTGTATCTTCCTTGATAACTGTCTTCCTCTTAATTCACGATTTGTTCTAAATCATTACATTCTAAAATCCTGTATCTGTCCATGATTTATACTAACTTTTTTACACTTTCTAATGCCCTGCCACCCTCCTCAGTCCTATGATATCTCCTAAATTATTACGTCCTGATACCCTGCCCTCATCTTATGATATATCCCAACTTATTACGTCCTGATACCCTGACCCCATCCTAGGATGTATCCTAATTTATTATGTCATGATACCCTACCCCATCCTATGATATATTCTAAATTATTACGTCCTGATACCATGCCCCTATCCTAAGATGTATCCTAACCTTTTTTTTTAAATTCTAATATCTCGCCTCTCAATCCACATAATTTACTCTGACTCCCGAAAGTTTAGCACCCTCTCTCCCAAATCAATGATTTATCTTAACTACTTATGTTCTAACAGCCTCTCTCTCTTTCTCTCTCTCTCTCTCTAATCAATGATTTATCTTAACTACTTATGTTCTAACATTCTCTATCTCTCAAATCAATGATTTATCTGAACTACTTATGCTCTAACAGCCTCTCTCTCAAATCAATGATATATCTTTACTTATGTTCTAACAGTCTCTCTCTCTCTCTCTCAAATCAATGATATATCTTAACTACTTATGTTCTAACAGTCTCTCTCTCTCCCTAATCAATGATTTATCTTAACTACTTATGTTCTAACAGTCTCTCTCTCTCTCCCTAATCAATGATTTATCTTAACTACTTATGTTCTAACAGTCTCTCTCTCTCTCCCTAATCAATGATTTATCTTAACTACTTATGTTCTAACAGTCTCTCTCTCTTTCTCTCTCTCTCTCTCTCTAATCAATGATTTATCTTAACTACTTATGTTCTAACATTCTCTATCTCTCAAATCAATGATTTATCTGAACTACTTATGCTCTAACAGCCTCTCTCTCAAATCAATGATATATCTTTACTTATGTTCTAACAGTCTCTCTCTCTCTCTCTCTCTCTCAAATCAATGATATATCTTAACTACTTATGTTCTAACAGTCTCTCTCTCTCCCTAATCAATGATTTATCTTAACTACTTATGTTCTAACAGTCTCTCTCTCTCCCTAATCAATGATTTATCTTAACTACTTATGTTCTAACAGTCTCTACAAATCAATGATTTATTTTAACTACTTATGTTCTAACAGTCTCTCTCCCTAATCAATGATTTATCTTAACTACTTATGTTCTAACAGTCTCTCTCCCTAATCAATGATTTATCTTAACTACTTATGTTCTAACAGTCTGTCTCTTAATTCACTATATACAGTAACACCCTACGTTTTCCCAATTCATTCATTTATCATAACTTTCTAACCCTCCTATATTATATCTCCAAATCTATTATTTATCCTAACTACAAATATCCTGTACCTCACTTCTTCTTCTTCGTTCACTTCTACCACCAAAAACCGCACTGTGAACCTACTGAATTCACGCATGTGGTCCTCGTTAGGTCCCGTGGTCCCCTGTGTGGTCCAAAATAGACCACACGAGTTCCACGAAAGGACCACAAGGGGTTCAGAGTATCACAGTGCTTTAGCCTGTATTCTTGGTGGGTCTCGGAAGCGGGATTGCGTGACACCGTGGTTTTCATTGCACCAGTTTGGTCTAGGGTTGGACTTTCTCACCGGAAGACCTCGACGTGTTTGGAATATCAGTGCATCCCCGCTGGGTGAGAGGCGTTAGCCCACCCAGGCCAGAGTTGGACTTTCTCACCGGAAAACCTCGACGTGTTTTGAGATACCCGTGTATCACCGCCGGGTGAGAGGTGGTTGCCCACCCAGGCCAGAGTTGGACTTTCTCACCGGAAAACCTCAGCGTGATTAGGATACGCAGACTCCCCGCCGGGTGAGAGGTGGTTGCCTATCTAGACTTCCCTGGTCCAGTGTCTCCGACTTCAGCATTTTGCGGTCGTGGCCGCTACCCTTTCTAGTTGTGACCAGGATGGAGCTTTCGTCCAGGAGGACGAATCCTCGCCACTAGTGACTTCTACCCCTGGGTTGAGCCGGTTTAGGCATTTCCCAGTATGGGCATGTTTGGGACGGGACCGACCTCTAGGGCAGAGGTACTGTGACATTCATAGCCTTCAAGATTCACCCCTGGTATGAGCCGGTTTAGGCAAAATTCACCAGTATGGGTGTTTATCAGGCGTTACCGACCTCTAGAGCGGAGGTGGCATGACATGTCTAGCCATCGAGTTCCACCCCTGGTGTGTGCCGGTTTAGGCATATTTCACCAGTGTAGGTGTATTTCGGACGTAGGCGGCCTCTATAGCAGAGGTGCCGTGGTATAGCTCTCGTAGCGATACTACTGGACATACCAGGTTAAACTTCACTTTCCACCACCTTTTCCCATCGGCGCCGCACAGCAACCTTTATTTCCGCATTTACTTCCTTAACCGGGAGGAGCTTCACTCCACGCGCAGCATTTGAAAAGTCAAGCCAGCAGTGACTTAACCTCTGGGACAAGCCGGTTCATGCATTTCACCCGATATGACTGCATTCAGGACGTGGCCGACCTCCAGACCAGAGGTGCCGTGATTTGACTGTTTGCTTCGCTTTATTCTTTCAACCACCTTTTCCGCAGTGATGCTGCGCGGCAACCTCATTTGCAAATTTCTTCATTCGCCGGGAAGAGCACCGCTCCACGCAAGGCAGCTGAAGATCTCGCCAACAGCGGCCCTGTACCTCACGAGATCATTACTTAACTTCTAAAAGCCTGTTTTACAACTAACTCTAAAAGCCTGTTTCACAACTTAACTTCTAAAAGCCTGTTTCAAAACCTAACTTCAAAATCCCTGTTTAACAACTTAGGTTCTAAAAACCTGTTTCACAACTTAGCTCCTAAAAGCCTATTTCACAACTTCTTTCAACTTTTAGCTTCTAATATCCTGCTGTGAGAACGCATTATTCTCTTCACACAAATGTTATGCCGTGGCTAAATGCTTCAATAATTACAGGAAAACAATTACAAGATGTACAGAATTCCCCCCCCCCCCTCTCTCTCTCTCTCTGGCGACTTTTCACATATCCCCCCCCCCTCTTTTTTTAGACAGAATAAAATGTAAAGAGAAAAGAACGTTAATATCATCGATTTCATCCATACTTTGTGACCCCTATTTCCTGGACCATCGTTAAATAGAAGAAATCGATACCAATGTTTCACAACACGTGCTCCAGTCAACACTACGTAGACTGCCTGCGTTTTGTTTTATATTCAATGAAGAACTCCGTCAATGTAGTACAAATATCGCATTCTAAATTCAGTACAGCTCATAAAAAATGTACGTACTGTATGTAAGACACACGCGAGGGGTGGCCTCTATAATTCGCTCAAATAGTTAAGTGTGCGTGCGATATCGAACGTGGCCTGGGATAGATATGTTTGCGAGACGCCTTAGCAACGCCAATCAAAAGGCGTAGGTTCTTAAGATACATCCGTTATAGGACGGAAAGGGAAGGTAAGGGAGAATGCCAGGTAAGGATACCAGGAATGGATACAGCACAATGACAGTACTGTAAAAGTAAAGCTATTACAGCAATAGTTGTCCACATTTTTCTTTCAGAAAACACAACATAGCGCACATAGTGAAAAAAAAAAAAAAAAACTGCCATGTTCACCAGCTGTTTTTGAGGGGAGATTATCATTTAAAATAAAATAAAATTGCCTTCTTTTTTTTAAGCCTTTCCTGAAACTTCCACTGCATGTCTACCTACCCTTAGCCCGCACAATGTGCCCTGACATCTTATATCTTATATCTTATATCCTTCCCGTGCCGTTAGACGTCACATAGGGCTCGCAAAGTAGTTCGCCAATTTTTCCTGTCTTCAGCGAGTCTTTCAACCTCATCAAGGGATTTTATGCCTGTTAACTTGGCCTCTCTTAATAATGTCCTCTTCAGAGTTTCACGCGGTCTGCCTCTTTTTCTTCGGCCTGTTGTGTTCCACTTGATAGCTTGTTTTGGGATTCTCTGATCATTTCTTCTCATCAAGTGACCAACATATGTCCATCTCCTTTTCCTGATCACCCATGAGACTGGTTGTTGTTCAGTCATCTGTCTTATCTCTGCATTGTTCTTGAATTCATTCCACTTGATGCCGAGTATTTTCCTTAGGCATTTGTTTTCAAAAGAGTCTAATTTCTTTTCTATTTCTTTAGTTGTTTTCCAGCTTTCGCGTGCATAAATGAGGGTGGATATTACATTTGAATTGAATAGTCTTAACTTGGTTTTTGTGCTTATAACTTTTGAATTCCATATATTCTCAAGATTCTTGAAGATTGATGCTGCTTTTGCAATTCTGATCCTAACTTCCTTTCTAGTGTCACCATCCTGGTCTATGTAGCTGCCAAGGTATGCAAATTGATTGACTTCTTCAATATCTGTCCCTTCTATGTGTATTTTTCCATTTTGATTGATGGGAATTTTCATTATTTTTGTTTTGTCCTTGTTAATTTCAAGTCCTATTTTGCTAGCCAGTGAAGATAGGATATATGTTTTTTCTTGCATGGAATTCACATTATTACTGATAAGAGTTATGTCATCAGCAAAATCAAGATCTTCTAGTTGGGTCCCATGTACCCAGTCAATACCTGTGTTACCTGTGCAGCATTTTGTCATTATGAAGTCTATTGTAATCCCAAAAAGTAAAGGAGACAGTATACATCCTTGTTTCACGCCTGTTTCAATCTGGAACCATTCACTCATCCCTTCTTCTGTCTTGACTGCACAACCATATCCATTGTATAAGTCCTTAATGATGTTGACAATTTTAGATGGTATTCCATATAGACATAAAATTCTCCATAATGAATCTCTGTGTATGCTATCAAATGCCTTCTTAAAATCTATGAAATTCAGTATTAATGGTTTTTGCTTTTCAATATGTTCTTCAAGTATTATTCTGAGAGTAAAGATCTGGTCGAGACAGCTTCTCCCTTTTCGAAATCCTGCTTGTTCTTCTCTCATTGCAGTATCCACTATATCTTTGAGTCTATTCAAAATGACCTTGCAAAATACTTTTGCATGTTATCTCGCCTAGTAATTTAATATTCCTGTAACAAAACCCCGGCTTCATGACTGCGTCACTCGGTATCTTGAGTAGTTTGCTAAGCGTATTAGTTTATAATCTCCTGAATTCCTGACTCTTGTTTTTGATTATCTGAGACTATCCCGTCTATTCTCACGTTATCTTAAGAACATTTCTATAGACCAGTTTGATACTTTCATGCCTGTTGAAGAGTGAACGTATATCGGAATACGTCTTTTTGTTGTGCTTTTTGTACTGCTTGCCCTGACATACACACTGGCAAAAACTACACTAAAGTGGACTTATTTAGATCATAATGTCATGTCAAGATATGTTTCTGACATAAAACAGCCGAGAAACACATAAATGCCTTTGAATGTAAATGCTATAGAAGAGTTCTTCAAATATCATGTACACAAAAAAAAAAAGAACAAATATATCTATACTACAAAAACGTAATACTGAAGAAAGCTGGCTAGTAAATATGATTAAACAGATAAAACGTACATATTTCGTCATGATAATTTAGAGAAGACCGTCTTGGAAGGATACATAATGGGGAAAAGAAAGAGAGGAAGACCAAAGCGAAGATGGCTGCAAGACATCGTTGATAATCTGTAAATGGATGCATTAGCAGCAGGGCGTCTTACTTACAACCGAGAGGCCTACAGGAGAGCTGTATGGGAGGCAAAGTTCCGCAAGGGACATGCAAATTACTGACTGACTGTCATGTCAAGATCTAAACGGATACAAGAAAAATGTTCATCGTCACGTACTTTTTAAAAAACCTTAATAGCTACTTGCCTCGGTAATTTCTTACTGAGACTTGTCAGGAACTGATGTTACATAATAATTTCTAAAATAAAACTGTGAGGATTAGAATTTAAAGTCCTCTGTGTGTGTGTGTGTGTGTGTGCGCGCGCGCTAGTGTCTTCAAATTGTTAAGCCACAGCATTATGAAATAGGGAGCTGTCTGCTGTCTGTTGTCAATGTCTTGGTCACCTTGGGAACCCAGTCCACGAGGCTGAGTAACACTGTGTCGACAGGTCCAGACAAATTTCGCCCTAGTGGGCAATCAAGCCAGGGTCCTTCGGCAAGCAGGCGAGCGTGCTATCCACCAGGGCCCCCTACATAAACATAAGGGTCATTTCGTTGATACTGTCACCAATATTTAAACAAATAAAACTTTTTAAAGTCGCTTAACTTCTAGAGCTACTGAAAGACAGGCAGGCAGGCAGAGACAGAGAGATTAAAAAGTGTTCAAGGGAGAGCCCACAAAGTCCGCTTCGTCGATAGCACAACGGCATCTTCGGTGTATCCCAGCAAAGTCTGTTCTCGCAAGATTTGCCATGGCGTATACCAACAAAACCTGACTGTACAACATATGTCGTGGGCTGTTGACTTTGTTTCGGAGATTACGATGTTCTGACAATTCTATTTAGAAACCACAGTGTATCCTGGCATGATCGTATCTACCTTGGGAATAAACACTCTGGCTTCTGACTCATTCAAAAAAAGAAAAAAAAAGACGTATTCCGATATACGTTCACTCTTCAACAGGCATGAAAGTATCAAACTGGTCTATAGAAATGTTCTTAAGATAACGTGAGAATAGACGGGATAGTATCAGATAATCAAAAACAAGAGTCAGGAATTCAGGAGATTATAAACTAATACGCTTAGCAAACTACTCAAGATACCGAGTGACGCAGTCATGAAGCCGGGGTTTTGTTACAGGAATATTAAATTACTAGGCGAGATAAGATGTCCAGGGGAAAAAGCGATCGGTTAAGCAATGAAAGAAGTGAATCACATGTGGCCTAACACCCATCATGGCAGTAAATGAAGGCAGATTACCCCGGCTGACAGGGATATAAAATAGACGCGCCAAATCTTCTATTCCGACGCTTTTATTTTTCTACTATTTGACTGCTTCATAAATAGCACATTTCCACTGACTCTGTTTCCACTAATTTTCTACTGTCTGACGTCGACTACTTTATAGATAGCACATTTCCACTGACTCTAGTTCCTCTAATTTTCTGCTATCCGACTTGGACTACTTCATAAATGGTGAATTTCTATCTGTGCACAACTTCTTCCCCCTGACTTTCTGTTGCCTCCCTTCGGGCCCACTCTTAAAAAAAAATCATCCGGGTCTCAGAACGAAGCACTGAATGGGCCCTCCTCCCCCCCCCCCTTTCCCATTGTGCCTGCTTACCATGTACCATGACATACAATTACCAGAATCTAACCAACTAGATATAGAGAATTGCAGAAAAAAATATAGCGGATACACGAGGTAAAAGATATACTAAGGAGATCGAATCTAAAGAAATGCCAATCAATACACCTCGCACTGGACTGAAGACATTCTCCAACGAACAGCAACTCTTTGTAAAGAAAGAAAGAAACAAACAAACAAACAAACAAACAAAAACTCCTGTATGTTAGGACGTGTGCACAAAAACGACACGAATGTTGTATGAAATGAGGAGGTTGGGTTTTTTTGTGTGTGTGCGAAACTAGACCTAAAATAATAAATCTGAGCTCAGGTTCTTCTTCTTCTTTGAGCAGCTGCTGAATTCTGTAGCTTTCCAAGCCATTGAGGTCCATTTCTGCAGACAAGACAAGTCTCCATTCCTTTCTGCTCTAAACTTTTCTTGCCACCTGTCGACTCTACGTTGTCTAGCCATTGTTGTTTAGGTCTACCTCTTGGTCTATCCGCTTTCATCACTTCTGTACATGCCACCTTTGTTTGCCTATCCTCCTCCATTCTCTCTAAATGCCCAGCCACCCCAGTCTGTTGCTTATCATAATGACTGTTATAAGCGGAGAGTTAAACAATGGGTACATTTCTTTGTTAATTATCTTCTATTATTGTATTATAGCGTCTCTTAATGGTTAATAAATTCTTCTCGGGATTCTAATCTCAGATGTTTGAGTTTGGTTTCATCTACTTTAGTTGTACTCCAAGTCTCTGGGGGTGATGTTACAGTTACTAATTAAAATACCTATTTAAAAACCTAAAGTGAATGAGTTAAAAAAAGACTCTTCTACAAGGGGTGATTAATAAGTTCAGGCATAAAGTACAAATACTTGAAACACACAGTTGATATTAGGTGCATTTGTTGATCAGGTTAATGTAACATTAAACACCAAGTTTCAAGAAATTAACTGCAACCAGTTTTTTTTACAGGCTACTAAAGTGGTAAGGGGTGGCAGAAATTGAGAAAATGGATAATATTTCTCATCGAGCAGTCATTCGGTAACTCTACATCGAAGGAGATCCATGTGGATAAGGTCGTATCTCTCTAGGGAAGAGTACCCCTTCTTATAGTACAGTGAAGAAATGGGCAGCTCAATTCAAACATGGAAGGGAGAGTCTGGAAGATGATCCCCGTCCAGGAAGACCAAGAACGGTAACCACCGATGAAACCACCGGCAGAATCCATGGCATGATAATGGAAGATTGACGACTAACTGAGCGGTACATTTCTACTGAGTTGGGCATCTCCCAGGAACGTGTTCATGCCATTATTCACAATGATCTTCAAATGGCAAAGGACTATGCTCGATCGGTCCCGAAACTTATTGGAGCTGATCACAAACGACAGCGTCTCAACATGTCATGAGACAATCTTGGCCATTTTTATGCACATCCTGAAAAGTTTCTTCAGCAATTTGTGACTATGGATGAGACTTTGGTTCATCATTTTCAACGAGAAGCCAAAGAACAGTCAAAGCAGTGGAAACATCATAGATCCCCACCTCCCTCCAAAGAAAGTACGGGTGGTTCTGTCTGCAGGCAAAGTGATGGCTTCTACCTTTTGGGATTCAGGAGGTGTGCTATTGGAAGATTATCTTCAAAAGGGCAGAACGGTCACCGGGGCCTATTACGTTAATCTTGTGAAGTAGTTAACTGCGGGTCAAACTTAAGGAAAAGCGTCGAGGGAAACTGACGAGAGGAGTCATCTTTCATCAAGACATTGCTCCAGTTCACAAGTCGGCGGTGACAACGGCCATTCATGAATATGGCTTCCAGCTTCTTGAACATCCTCCTTATTCCCCAGATTTGGCGCCTTCGGACTATTACCTGTTTACCAAACTCAAAAAAGGAGCTCAGTGGTTGCAAATTTGCTTCATGTGATGACGTCATTCATGCTGTAGACCACTTTCTACTAGCACAAGATGCTGACTTATACAAAGAAGGGATCCGTATGCTCCAGGACAGCTGAACTAAGTATATAAACTTGCGACTATGTTGAGAAATAACCCCAAAAAGTTATCCACAAATAATCCGTTGTACCTTATGCCGAGAACTTATCAATCACCCCTCGTAACTCGCTCCATTAGCCTGGGTTCCCTTTCATTTCAGCAAGAAGTCCCTCTCATAGAAGTCACTTGAAAGCCATTGCTTTTTTTTCTGTTCTCTGCCGAGCTCCATCACAGAACAAAAATGTCTCTCTATACAATTTACACAGACATAAAAACGTGCCTCGTGCGTGGTTAACTAATACCAGGGCCTGAATGGCACACATGCGTCTGCGTGAGTGTAAGGAATAACCTGGGCTACTCTTTTAAGGTGCATGCCTTCAATGTTCCAGCATGCGCAATGATGTCCGTTATTAAAGCAAATTATGAAGGTAGGTCGTGGAGATATATTCTAGACCCGTCAATCACACTGATTTCCTTTAAAGGTGAACTGCGCATTACTGTCGTTACCGCATGTACTGTAGTACCACTGGCTTTGTATGTAAAAACTGGAAATCAACTTGTGCAACAGCACAGTAATCAGCCTTTGAATATTATAATCGAATTCCAAGCTCAATCACAAGTAAAGGTAAAGGTAAAAGTATACTGTCCAAAAAAATAAACGCTCAGCTTATATAAGCTTCATTTTTTATGTTATGACAATTTTTTTCCCGGGTATCTCAAACAATGCCAAATACTGTCACCAAGATATCAGATCCATGATTTAACGTGAATTTTGCTATTCTCGTGTACAGTCAGAACGCAGTACCTGCACTTGCTAATCACGCATTTTTTTAAAACCATAACTCACGGTACGTTTATGGAAAAGTGATTTTTGTGGTAAGCACAACTCACTTCCCACGCAAATGAAACCTTATAAAAGGATGACGTTAAACAAACAAATTCAGTTAATCTTCAAGCAGACAATTATGGCGCGTCTACCGCAAAATTTACTAAACATTGCTATTGGTCGCCTGCAAGCAGGCGAAAGTCAAAGTCAGGTTGCCACGCATTTAAACGTGCAGCAGTCGACTTTGGCACCGTTTCCAAGCCACTGGCTCAGCTGAAGACCGGCACCACAGTGGACGACCCAGGGTGACAACAGCAGCTGATGATTCTGGTTCATCACCTCAGGAACAGATTTACAACAGCTTCCTCAAGTGCCCAGTCATTGCTTGCATAACGTCGTGTGTCTGATCAAACTGTCCGGAATAGACTACATGAAGCTGGACTGGTGGCACGACGACCTCACCGAGGTCCTGTCTTAACGAGACGCCATCACCAAAATCGACTTGTTTGGGCCAACCAGCATCGGCCTTGAACAAGCTGACAATTAATGGAGACGTGTTTGGTTTAGTGACGAATCTTCCTTTTTGTTGCACCGCCATGATATGCGGAGAAGGGTGTACCGTAGACCAAATGAACGTTTTGTCCAAAATTGCAATGATGAAGCTCCGCCGCACGGTGGTGGAGGTGTAATGGTATGAGGAATGATCAATTTCAACGGAAGGAGTCCATTGGTGCAGACTGAATGAGGCTTGAATGCGCAAAGATACGTCAATGAAATTCTTCGACCCCATGTCCTTCTAATTTTGGCTGCGCAAAGGTCTGTGTTTCACCAGGACAACGCCAGACCCCATTCTGCACGGTTCACTACACAGTTCCTGACTGGCAACAACATTCTCACCCTTCCCTGGCCATCCCTGTCTCCAGACAAGAATCCGATCGAACACCTATGGGATGAGCTACAAAGACGTGTTTGTCGCCGAAACATTTCTCCAGCCAATCGTTGTGATCTGTGGCAGGCACTCCAGGAAGAGCGGGCAGCCATCCCACAGGCGCACAGAAGACATCTGATCGCATCTTTGCCCAGGAGATGCCAGTCGCTGATCGATGGAAGCGGAGGTCACACATCATACTAACTTGAGAACCCCTGGGACTAACAAATTCTCGTCACGCAGATGCAAGAAACTGTCAAGTGAGTGTTTAATCCCTTAGGTATTATTGTATGCAATTTGAAAACGTTATTCATTCAATTTAAAAAGCTATAGAATATCAAAGTTATGGCTAAAACTAGGTCATCAGTAGTTATGCGTTTCTTTTTTTTTAGACAGTATACTAAGTGCAAAATGATTTATAGCTATGCCACATAGTAAACATTTATGAATAAAAATCTAGGCGATAACATTCATAAGAGCTAGCACATATGTCCTTAAAAGGAGGCTACTTTTGCGAGAAAGGAAAAAAAATGACAAATCGATCCTTGCACAAAAAAAAAAAAGAAAGTAGTATTTTGAAGAACTAAGTGATTGAGATAAATTTTTGTAAGTCTGGCACTGAACAAACATTCTCGTCTCCAAACCCACATTTCTTAGATTCTTAAAATAATAAATCTGGCGCGCTTTATGTTTACATTTCTTCTGTGACAGAAGGCGCGCCCCCTATCAAGAGGTGCTTTATGGCGCCACAGGCAGACTAGGACACTGCTTAAAAAAAAAAAAAGTGAAAACTCTATCCAGAAACAGGGATCTGTGGAGGTCTGAGTTCAGGTGTTGGTATCACTTTCGGCGTGTTGGGAGTCGACAGAAATGTACTATTTATAAAGGCGTCGGACACTGAGAGCAGACAATACAGAACTTTAAGTTGGAGGCAATTCTTACAGATCTGGAGTCGGAATGGGTAAAAAAAATCTATCAGTTATGAAGGAGTGTGGCCAGAGTCAGCAGACGAAAACAAAAGAAAAAAAAAACTCCTCAAGAGTTCAAGGTTACGGCATACATTTCCACGGCCCTACTTGAAACTGCGTATCAGCGATAAACTTTATGAAGCTGATATTTCCATTAAAAGGGGAGGTTATTGAACGAGAAGTAAGAGTGAGCAGTAGTGTGCCCTGAAACAGAACATTTCCTGCTCCACTAAAAATGTACCACTAACTAACTGCATCAGTCGGACGTGCCAACGTTTCTCCAAGAAAATATCCCACTAGTACATTTCTTCCGTGCTATAACCAGTCTGACGGGGACTGCATTATGGTTGCTTTCCTTACTTCCATCAATCATTATAACCACTCAGCTGGCTCTGTGGCCACGAAAAGCACGTCCATCCTAACCCGTCTTAATATGTATATACGAAGGTCATAGCGAAAGTCGTGAGCAATTTTCTTTTTTAATCAGAATTATAGAGAAAATATAAATGTATCACCTTAACTGCATGCTTTTCTTCGATTTTCAACATAATCTCCATTTCTCTGCACACATTTTTCCTGCATCTTTTTCTTCGCTTTTCAACATAATCTTCATTTCTCTGCACACATTTTTCCTGCATCTTTTTCTTCGCTTTTCAACATAATCTTCATTTCTCTGCACACATTTTTCCTGCATCTTTTTCTTCGCTTTTCAACATAATCTTCATTTCTCTGCACACATTTTCCCCATCGTTTTGCAAGTTTGGAAATACCCTCCTGGTAGAATTCCGTTCCAGCTGACCGAAGGCACAGACGCACTGCTTTCTGGACGTTCTCTCCTGTGTCGTAGTGATGGCCTCGCTTTTGTTCTTTCACAGAACCGAAAGATGGTAATCACTGGGTGCCAGTTCGAGGCTACAGGCAGGGTATGGAAGAATTTCCCAACCTATTTTCTGAATCTCCTCAGTTGTCCGGCGAGCAGAGTGAGGCCGAGCGTTATCGTGATGCAAGGGTGATTATCTTTCCAGGGCGTCTATCGCGCAAGGCACGACTGAGCTTCTTAAGTGTTTCCACATAACGAGCAGCACTTATGGTTTCATTAAATTCGTGAAATTCAACCAGAATGTACCGCTTTGCACCCCCAAAAAATGGCTCCCATAACCTTCCCAGCAGAATGCTCTCTTCTTGGTTGGAGAATCGAAGTGGTGCCATTCCATATTCTGCCGTTTTGTTTCAGGCGCATAATGATGGAACCAGCTTTCAACAACCGTCACAATACTCATCAAAAATTCACTGCCTTCGTTTCAATATATCCAAAGAAGGTCTTGAGTGATGGTTTTTCTCACAGCTTTGTGATCTTCATTCAACAAACGTGGGACCAAGCGGGGCACAAACTTTTCTATAGCCTAGGGTGCAAATCATTTCCTGTACTGCATTGTGTCCTATTCCAAGATTTACAGCGTTTTTAGACCCTGTGACACGTCTATCTTCTTTAGTGATGTCGTCAACCCTTTCCAGGTTGCGTTCAGTGGAGTTTGTTCGAGGGCGACCGCTGCGATGCATAATCCTGGATGTCCGTGTTTCCATCTTTGAAATGTTTCACACACCTCCTAATACTGCTAGAACTCATACATACATCTCCATAAGCAAGTTGAAGTCTTTGGTGAATTTCAGCAGCGGGGATTTTATCTTTAACGAGGAACTCAATAACAACACGCTGACGAAACGAAACTTCAGAACCCGCCATTTTGTTTCTGCTCCGCGTGGTCACGTAGCACACGATGGTGATGTGACCTCTACATGAAGCGCAAAGGATGCAGATTACAGTGATACATTTATACTTTTCTCAATCTATAAATTCTGATTTAAAAAAAAAAAAATGTGCTCACGACTTTCGCTATGACCCTCATATATATAACATAGTACGGCATCATTTTATAAAATTGTTCAGCTCTGAATATAGAAATAATGCGCGACTGTTTTCAACAATTCGTCAGTAAGTCTAAATATGGCTACCTGAGGGGCGTGGCACTTAGCGCGCTCGTCTATTGCACTCTCATACTCAGCTTCTTGCGAGTCACAGCTAAGCGCCCCTCCTTTTTTCATACTATTTGTTACACAGCATTCGTGTGAATTCATACTTTATCTTCTTTCCCTACTTCTTTGTCCTGTATGTTTTTGTAACGATTAAGGTGTAAACCGAAACTTTACAACTGTGCGCTAGTTAACTAATAAAGCTGCTCCAACTTTTGTTCAAAATAGTTTTTTAACACACTGATGATATGAGAGAACTGGTTTATTTTCTGAATACGAAAAAGCAACAACTCACAAGACCTCTGGGAGTCATGACCCAGAGAGACCCCTTAGAGTGTCAGGAGTTTAATAGGGCCGAAACACTTGTCGGGGAGGGGGATACTTCCTCTGATGATCTGAAGGAGTTGTGCTGCTGTTGTTCCACTTTCTACAGTAGAGTCTCCTGCATACTGAATATGTTATTTACTGTGCTCATTTTCGCGGTCTGGGGTGCATGTCATTGTGATGGAATAAAATATGGGAAAACGTTATACATTACACTGCTGCTTTGTGCCGTATGTACGGACTCGGGCCAGACTGCCTACAACATGATCAGCTGCTGTGCCATTATAGAAGCATAAACACGCCATCGCATTTATCATTAATAACGATAAAAAGCGCGCTCTGTTATTTAAAGGGGCGACAAAAAGAAACAAACCATCCACTTAACAGGGCCGAATGGTGATTTATTAATAGAAACAATTCTCACTGCTGGTGACTGGATAGAACTTGCGCCCACGCGCATTTAGTTTATTATTATACAGGGTAATCATAATACGCATGCAACTCTCTTAATTTTATGATGCCAACGGTTTGTACACCCGCCGACCAGCAAGTGCTGGCAGGGTGTATGTAGAGATTATGTCACTTATAGGAAGTGTACAGTGAGGGGGGGGGGGGGGGGCGGAAATGTTTCTAACAGTAATAAAATGGCGTCTTTTTTTTTTCCTTGGTGTAGTTATTGTACCGGGCAGTAGATATGGCCCTCAGAATAAATAATGTTATTTGTAAAAAAAAAAACAACACAGAAGAAACAAAGAATCATATACATGTATCTAGGCGTTTCCCTCGCGTTGCTATTTAAATGAAAAGCTCATCCCTGTCCACTGAAAGAAACCTGGTATCTTATTTCAATATCCGAGATGAGTGTTTTGAATGTGATAGTTAGCACATTAGATTAATGCTAAAGTCAACTTAATGATTGTACTCAAAGCTGGTTTCAAAACAGACACTATGTTCCAAGACCCCGTACTATATAAAGATGAACTGCGTAGTTTCCATATTGCACGTCACCGTTATCTTAAATTAAGAGTATTTCAGTTACTTACAATCTACAGACAACATACTTTCAAGTGCCCAAGATCGTGGAAATACGCGCCAAACACTACAGCCCCAACATGCTTCAATGGCATGGAAACGGGAATTTTACCTTTACCTTATTTACTGCCTACAGACTATATCTTCAGCATCTTCCACGGTATACGAGTATTTTTCATGCTGTTAGCCTGAGTACTGAGGTCAGCCCTCTTTGACATAGCTTTATGTGTGCAGCAAATGAAAAAGCTGTAGTTGTAGTGGAAGCAATGTAGTGGAACCTCTGCATATAACACACAACCGTCATTAATGTTTTCTCATGTCAGACCCGTGAAATGTACTTAATGAACCATCTCACACGTTTCTGTATCTTGTTTAACAACTGTTAGTGAACTATGAAAGATATTCACTGTTGTCAAACTCTTTACTGTCTTTGATAAAGCAGAATCTTCAATCGCAATTACAAACCTGTAGTTATGCACAAAGGATACAAAAAGGAGCTGTACCAATATTACTACTTAATTATAATCCTATCATGATGACTGTGAAACTTGGACAATTGACAAAAAGATGACAAAGAAACCGGAAGCAACAGAGATGTACTTCTGGAGAAAGATGCAACAAACACCCCAGACATGAGGAAAAACAAACGAAAAGGTCTTCAAAAAACGAAGTTTCAGAACGACAGAAACTAATTAAAATGATAAGAAAAAGACAGTATAAAACATCTTGGGCATGTCAAGAGAAGATAAAAGCTGGAGAATTTTGAAATGACTGGAAAACTCAAAGACAAAGAGAGAGAGAGAGAGAGAGAGAGAGAGAGAGAGAGAGAGGTCAATGAGACAGAGCAAGTGGCACGGAAAAAGAAAAGGATCTGAATTAATTATAATTGTCTTGTCTTCTTTCTCTCTGGTACTGCAAGCTGGTGTTCTCTGCAGCCAATGCTGTGAAGATGCTGGAAGCGCAGTACTGTATAGGAGCGGGTTATGGCAGCTATTTTTCAGTCCCGAAGTACACTCCACAAAAGCGGGGGGGGGGGGGCGCGTGCAATACGGATTAATTAGAAACATCAAGGACAGTACAAGATTGAGAAGCATGATCACCCACGCCACAGTGTACACGAATAATAATACTAATAATTCACGAAATCTGGCAAATCGTTGACATCGCCTGCAAGAAAAGAATGTAATAATGATGACGCAAAATTGAACCTCCTCTGGGAGGTGCCTGTAGGCAAACATTACATTTTCATTTTCTCATTAAACTTACAGCCATCGCATTAAATTATATTCCGTAAACATTAAAAGTCATTCAGTTTCTTCACAAGCAGAAAGACAGACAGGCAAGTACTGATTCTGGGATCCGAGGATTAAACCAAATCAATAATCAGCTGACAGTCCGCCAGCACCATAAACAAGTTCACCAGATTATTCGTAGGCGAGCTACGGCAAGGGCGCTGGAGAGTAAAACGTTTTTGGGGAAGCTGTGCCGTGCCTATCTGCATATGGTGCTACTGCTTACCCTGTTTTATGATCTCTCGGTATGTTATGGGAAGCGGTGGTCAATATCTCTAACACAGCCATATCTCTAACATCATAAGCTGTGGGTAGAGGTGGTCAGTATCTCTAACACAGCCATATCTCTAACATCATAAGCTGTGGGTAGAGGTGGTCAATATCTCTAACACAGCCATATCTCTAACATCATAAGCTATGGGTAGAGGTGGTCAGTATCTCTAACACAGCCATATCTCTAACATCATAAGCTATGGGTAGAGGTGGTCAGTATCTCTAACACAGCCATATCTCTAACATCATAAGCTGTGGGTAGAGGTGGTCAGTATCTCTAACACAGCCATATCTCTAACATCATAAGCTGTGGGTAGAGGTGGTCAGTATCTCTAACACAGCCATATCTCTAACATCATAAGCTGTGGGAAGAGGTGGTCAGTATCTCTAACACAGCCATATCTCTAACATCATAAGCTGTGGGAAGAGGTGGTCAGTATCTCTAACACAGCCATATCTCTAACATCAGAAGATTCGGCCAGATTCCAGCCTTCAAATCTATGTATGAGAAACCAGTCCACTAATACACTTCCCTGCTCAGATGGTAAAAAGAACTATGCATGCGTGTCTCAGCTTACAGTAATAGGAGGTGTCCACGCATCGTAACACTTTCACAGTCATCAATTTGACATCAGGTAAACTCTCTTATAGTCTCTACCCGTCTAACTTCGTCTGATTCTTTTTTTTTTCTTCAATCTACTTGGAACAGCGAACTGGTGTTCTTTGCAGCCAACCCGTTGAAAGTGTTGAGAGACAGCTTCGAGTCTGGCTGGAGGCGGGTTGTGGCGACTATTTTGTCAGTTGCTGAGAGGAGCTTTAAAAAAAAAAAAAAAAGAGAAGATAGAGGGTGGGCAATGCTTTTTTAAAATATTTTCCACTACCATCGAAACTACGGCTATCCCTGTCTCCTTAGCCAGCGGCCTGTTACCAGGCGATACCAAAGTAGAGTTGGGACTGAGTCTTAACCAGCGGCCTGTTACCATGGAGTACCAAGGTAGAGGTGGGACAGAGTCTTAGCCAGCGGCTTGTTACCATGGAGTACCAAGGTAGAGGTGGGACAGAGTCTTAGCCAGCGGCTTGTTACCATGGAGTACCAAGGTAGAGGTGGGACAGAGTCTTAGCCAGCGGCTTGTTACCATGGAGTACCAAGGTAGAGGTGGGACAGAGTCTTAGCCAGCGGCTTGTTACCATGGAGTACCAAGGTAGAGGTGGGACAGAGTCTTAGCCAGCGGCTTGTTACCATGGAGTACCAAGGTAGAGGTGGGACTGAGTCTTAGCCAGCGGCTTGTTACCATGGAGTACCAAGGTAGAGGTGGGACTGAGTCTTAGCCAGCGGCTTGTTACCATGGAGTACCAACGTAGAGTTGGGACAGAGTCTTAGCCAGCGGCTTGTTACCATGGAGTACCAAGGTAGAGGTGGGACTGAGTCTTAGCCAGCGGCCTGTTACCTGGGGATACCAACGTAGAGGTGGGACTGAGTCTTAGCCAGCGGCCTATTACCGGGTGGTACCAAGGTAGAGGTGGGACAGATTCTAGGTCAGCTACTGTTCGCCAACCCTGAAGCTTACATGTCAGCTAGGGATCACTGATTGTAGATTCAGACAGCGTATTCACCCTCCTGGCACGCGGTTAAAAGCAGCACAGATGTCAATGCCACGGTAATCTTAAAGTCCTCAAAGGAAGTAGATAATAAATCCAAAAAACAGGGACGACTGGCGAGCCTTTATCCGTGGCCTATACTCTCATGGTAGTGAAAGACTCAAACATCATCGCAGCAAGCTCTGTAAGACCCTGTAAACATTATGGGTGCTAGATAGTGTAGTTCGCTGGTAGGCTGTTCTCTCATGGCTAGACGGCTGCTCGTCCTACCGGAGTCCGTGGTTCGAATCCCAGGTAATTCTCTTGTGATTTTTCTTTCTCTCACTTATAAAAGTGCTTTGTCTACGATTTTTTCCAGGTCTAACCGAAAAAACTGCTCTCTTACTTTCCTGTAAACATCGGTTCTTTCTAATCACTTACTTTGATATTTTTCTTCCTTCAGTACAATACTGGCTTCATTTCGGGCACTGACACGTGCAGTGTTCTTCCTTTTTTTTTTCTTCTGCTGTTGCTGCTTGATAAGATATTCCTGTTACGTACATGAACTGACACCTTCCTCCTTGCTACTTCGTTTCTGTCAAACGCAATATTATAGACTAGCATAACTAATGACTGCACATATCGATATCATCGTCATCATCATCATCACTCTGTTTCCTCTTACCGCAATAGTCCTCCAACTTATTCTATATGGATGAATACATCAATTAAATGAAACTATGAGACTGAAAGGAACAGACTCACACACTCTCTCACACTCTCTCTCTCTCTCTCTCTCTCTCTCTCTCTCTCTCTCTCTCTCTCTCTTACACACAAACAAGACTAGTATGTCTGTGGCACACAACTGGCCGACAACATCTCCAAACTTTCTTGATGCTAACATAAGAAAATTCTTCAAGGAGAATTCTGTAAGTGGCGCACAAGTATTTCTCGCCCTCTTCCCTCAATTCCTCCCCCACCTCTTAGAAACAAAGTTCAATACTTAATAAGACTTGGGAAAAAAATTACTTTATGAATCTAGTACAGAATACATCAGACAGTAAATCAATTTGGAAAGCCATAAACACGCTATCAAATAAAAGAAAAGAGTTTGATTTTGAAGCCAGCAATCATGCATACACTAGCGCACATATCAGTACTCATTTCAGGGAAGAAATCAACCTTCTTAAATCATCAATACCAGCTCCTGTATGCGACTTACATGAACTACAAACATTCCTAGATAGCAGATGTACTCAATTTAAGCAATTACACATTCCATTCTTAACAGCCAGTGAAGTTCACAGTTATCTCTTATCCTTAAAAAAAAACAATACAGCTGGGCTTGACGATATTAGCAATAAGATCTTACGTTATGCTACACCTGTCATTTCACATACACTTACATACATTTACAATTAGTGCATTGCAAAATGCTATTTTCTTGAGGCTTTTAAAACTGCTAAAGTGTATCCTCTCTTTAATCTGGCTCATCTAACAATCTTACCAACTATAAACCAATATCCATATTATCGTCATTATCAAAACCACTCAAAAAACACATACACAAAATAACTCTACGACACATGCAAGAGAACAATTTACTCATAGACAGTCAGTCAGGGTTTAGACCCAATCATTCCTGGCACACACTCACCAAAATGACAGAAAACTGATTAGTAAGCATAAATGACGACAGACTATGTAGTGCCATCTTTGAAAAGGAATTTGATATGACTGACCATGATATTCTTATTTTTTTTAAAAAGACCTTGACCTAATAAAATTAACTGCATCATTTCTTTCAAACAGACAACAGGTAGTACTCTCAACAATTATCTACCAAATTCTGCTAAAGCTGACACTGGTGTTCCGCAAGGTTCTATTCTAGGCCCATTGCTCTTTGCTATCTATATCAATGATCTTCCACTTCATCTTAAACACTCTTCTTGTGACCTTTTTTGCTGATAACTGCACAGTCTACATCAGTGACTACGACTGTATTAACCTAGAATCAAATCTTCAGGTCGAGTTAAACAACCTAATTAGATGGAGCAACAACAATGGCATGATTATAAATACTGATAAAACAAAATCAGTGCTCATAACAACAAGACAGAAACTACAAAATGCAACAAAAACAACACTCCGAAGCTGTACGGAAACACAGATAGAAAACGTTAGCGAGCACAAAACACTAGGCATTACTACTGAGACAAACATCTGACCTGGAACTCTCATGCGCAAGGTCTAACAAAACTCATCGCGCAAAAAATATACCAGTTAGCCAAAATTAAGCACTTCATCGATCAAGACCACAAAGAAAACATACTATATGTCATATACACAAACACATTTAGACTACTGTTCAACAATCTGGGATGGCTGCTCAGCGTCAAATACAAAGAGGTTTTACTCACTCCAAAAGCGAGCAGTAAAGTTTATTAGCGACAAAGATCAAGCACAAACAACTAACCAGCACAAACGTATCTTAAGAACAGGTTCTTCTTCAACAAACCCAAGTTGGTACATCAAATTCTTTAACAGCATGCTCCGCTTTATTTATGGAAGCTGTTTAAATGTAGCCCAAAATGTAGCCAACGTTAAATAACGTATGTCTTCCAAAACCTAGACTTGATCTTTATAAGAAAACCTTTCTTTATTCTGCTGCTCATCTTTGGAACACCCTCCCATCCTGTATAAAAAATATAAACTATACTCCTTCATACAACTGCAAACGTTCCCAATATCTATTTGATGTCGACTACGTGCCTCCATGAATCATAAAACTTAAGTTATTTTAAACTGTTTTTACAGACACCATTATTCAGTTAACTGTTTATTCTGAACAGTACCGACATTTTTCGTGCCCAATTCTTAACCCTTTTGAAATAAAGATCAATCTCTCTCTCTCTTTCTCTCTCTCTCTCTCTCTCTCTCTGATAAACAACCAACACCATTATGTGGACAAAACACAAGCCCAAAAAGTATTCCTTGGAAATGAAAGAAAACAAAGCCAGATGAAAGACCGCTGCGATAGCATTTATGTTAAAACCATCGTTAAAAAAAAATAGCATTCCATAAATCGATTGATCTTATGTTTGTTCGATCATCCGTGACCAGGCAACCTCCCACAACGAACCAGGTTGACTGGTGCTCCAAAACAAGTGACATATCCCATGTCACTCTTTCTATATATGTTTTCCTCTGTTAACATTTGAGAACACAAAGAAACTTGGACTGAAATCTACAATGTCTGACATTTCTAAATGTTTTCCCAAGACAAACAGTAGACAACGCATTCAATACATACTCCTTCCCCCATTAAAAAAAAAAAAAGGCTGGCACATAAGAACAAATATCTTTGGCCCATGAACAGGAAATACGTATAAATAACTATTCTCTCTCACGTTTTCGACCATAATTCATATCACATTTATTTCATGGAAGATAATGATATCAGATGATTATATTTATTTTCCTCTGCTGGCTTTCAAACTGTGCTTACATCCCTGCACATGGGGCTGATTTCTAACATAATATTCTCTTTTTCATGTATAAATAGCACAGTCTCAAGTAAAGTGTTCTTTGTTAGGCTTCGCTTTGCTAGTGGATGTATCTCCGTTTCCATAGTCAGATTTCCTCAACACAAGCTTCAAGTACCTATTTTTAATACCGGATTGACAGGTGCATAGTGGAACTAGCCTACTATCAACTCTCCTCTCTACCAGCTCCACCACTCCTGACCGCTTTGACTGTTTTATATATGTCCAATAATTTCCAATCCCTAATTTTCACGAAATAGTCCATATCTCTATTGGGAAAACCGGTCATCAATCGCCATTTGTGGCGATCAGGTCATGGCAGGGTGGTGAATTTACTGTCATCCAAGTGACATGTACTATAATTAACCGTTTCTTAACTTTTCGTGAAAGTATGACCTACTGCCAGCTTTTTACTTCAAGAAACATTTATTAGCCATTAGTAATTTTTATATCTCTCTTTGAAACTAGGTCTAATAAACTTGAAACGATCGACATTTCATATACTTTACGGTCAACGATAACCGACTGCTCCGGTCATGAAATTTTCAAGTCCAGTAAAAGTTATTCTTTTCAACTCCACAAAAAAAAAAACTCTATTCTCTGTGAGTTATCCGCTCTTGTTGTCTCTTCTGTTCTCTTAATGTTTTTTCTATTACTGGTCTTTCTTCTGTAATATTTCTTCTCTCAACATTCTGATCGTGCTTTCTCATTCGTTGTCGTGGTGTACGTGTGTTTGTGGTTTTCCTTGGGTTTTCTATACATCGCTTCTCTATGCATAAGCAAACAGCTCCAGTGCCCTTTAATACATATGGTTGGGCACGGTAGCTGTGAGTGCAGATATTAAGTACAAAAATAATTCCGTGCCTTGAGTATGTTAGAGAGAGAGAGAGAGAGAATGAACGAGCGAAAAGACTATTTTCAAATGGTTAAGAATTGGGCACGCGAGGAAGGAGAGAGAGAGAGAGAGAATGAACGAGCGAAAAGACTATTTTCAAATGGTTAAGAATTGGGCACGCGAGGAAGGAGAGAGAGAGAGAGAATGAACGAGCGAAAAGACTATTTTCAAATGGTTAAGAATTGGGCACGCGAGGAAGGAGAGAGAGAGTGAACGAGCGAAAAGACCATTTTTCAAATGGTTAAGAATTGGGCACGCGAGGAAGGAGAGAGAGAGTGAACGAGCGAAAAGACTATTTTTCAAATGGTTAAGAATTGGGCACACGAGGAAGGAGAGAGAGAGTGAACGAGCGAAAAGACTATTTTCAAATGGTTAAGAATTGGGCACGCGAGGAAGGAAAGAGAGAAAGAGAGAGAGAGAGAATGAACGAGCGAAAAGACTATTTTCAAATGGTTAAGAATTGGGCACGCGAGGAAGGAAAGAGAGAAAGAGAGAGAGAGAGAATGAACGAGCGAAAAGACTATTTTCAAATGGTTAAGAATTGGGCACGCGAGGAAGGAGAGAGAGAGAGAGAGAGAGAGAGAGAGACTGCCTTTTAAAAAAACAAAACAAAAAGGACGATGTCTTCTACGCTATAACTGACAGGACAAGATCATAACAGGAAAAGACGTGGACGCAAACAAAACTAGAATCAATGTACGGATCGTAACTAGAAAATGAGAGTGAAACGAACACCAACGAGTAAGCAAAGCGACCGCACCACAGCAAGACAAACTCTGACGTGGAACACTCAGTTCACACTAAAACACACAAGACCAAAGAACACATGGAGAAGAGAAACAATGAAGGTTCTAAAAGCAGAGAGACTCCACATGATGCGACTTGGAGAACAAGACCAGAGACAGAAATGACTGGAAAGTCTTTATCTGTGGCTTATGCTCCGGGGGGGAGGTGTTACAGGCAAAGATTTAATCTGATATACAAGTGCCTAATGCAATAATTTGACAAATTTTCAGACGGTTCTCACTATTTATAAAAAAAATGACGTAAATTGAGACGACACAATCAGATGTTTGTGACGCACTACCTATTGTACTTGTATTAACTGATAGGCAACTCGGTCTGTCCGTGAAGTGATAAACTCAGTCATACTTGAAAGCTGTGCGTAACACACAAGCAAGGACGCTTCAGCAAAAACGAACAGAAAGATATAACAGAAACACAACAGCGTGGTACGGCCAGTGGGCGGTGTGGTCGGTGGAACTACAACACTGCCATTCTTGCCCCGTCGCCAAAGAGAGATTTTATTTTCTCATACAAAAGGCAAAAACATCATCCTGGAAACAATATTGCTTGTGTGACCAAAAAACTGCTTGTGTGACGAAAATATTGCCTGTGTGATGAAACTTTTTTTTTTTAACTACCAGTAAATGGGCGGTAACTTTCGCGATTTCCTACATGACACTTCTTCCATTTCTTTAGTGCTTGAAAGATAAAGCGAGTCCGCGCCTTACGGACATAAAACAGAAAAAAAAAAATGAGAAACATCAAATGTTATTATGTTGTCTGGAGACCGGGTAAACAATCACACCTGTATAATCACGGCTCTGGAACGTTATGATGTTTGTTGATTCTGTCTGTCTGTCCGTGTGTTTCTCTACATTTATTACTCAGTCATATTCTTGAATGCCATCACAACGTTCTCTGGCGTTTTAGTATCGACTCTTCCGAGTAGAGGCTTTTACAATTATTGTTGTTGAGTCTATATGTTCAAGTACATATTCAGGACTAGGGTATACTGTTTATCGTTAATATTTTTTGGGGGAGAAAGAGAGAAATAGTGAGAGAAAGAAATAGAGAAAGAGATAGACAATAAAAGATAAAGAGACAGACAAACATAGAGAGGCAGAGACAGAGAGAGACAGCAGACAGAGAGAGGAAGAGACAGAGAGACAGACATAGAGAGGCTGAGACAGAGAGACAGACAGACTTAAAGAGGCAAAGACAGAGACAGACAAACACAGAGAGGCAGAGAGAGATTGACACTCTAAATTTGGAGCACAGCCAAACCTGGTAGAAGTCTTCTCTCCGTCTACGGAGGCTAATACTGATAATGTGATAAATGATAGGTAGAAATGATATGAAGCCATATCTGTTTCTTGACATACATCTCATTCATGATATTCGTTTTGTGTGTGTTTTTTTTTTTTTTTAATATTCAGAATATTTCTTCCACAACTGTATGTTCATTCACTCTATTGGTTTTTATATCCAGGATATTCTTTCATGACTTTATGTTCATTCACTCTATTGGTTTTTATATCCAGGATATTCTTTCATGACTTTATGTTCATTCACTCTATTGTTTTTTATATCCAGGATATTCTTTCATGACTTTATGTTCATTCACTTTGTTGGTTTTTATGTCCAGGATATTTCTTTCACACACAACCGTATTTTCATTCACTCTTAGCTTTTATATCCAGGATACTTCTTTCACAACTGTACGTTCATTCACTATATTGGTTTTTATATCCAGGATACTTCTTTCACAACTTTATGTTCATTCACTTTATTGGTTTTTATATCCAGGATACTTCTTTAACAACTTTATGTTCATTCACTTTATTGGTTTTTATATCCAAGATATTTCTTTCACACACAACCGTATTTTCATTCACTCTTAGCTTTTATATCCAGGATACTTCTTTCACAACTGTACGTTCATTCACTTTATTGGTTTTTATATCCAGGATACTTCTTTCACAACTTTATGTTCATTCACTATATTGGTTTTTATATCCAGGATACTTCTTTCACAACTGTATGTTCATTCACTCTGCTGGTTTTTATATCCAGGATACTTCTTTCACAACTTTATATGTTTACCGTTAGCTAAAATACAGACGAACATGAGAAAAATAAAGAGCAATTCTGATTGCTATATTACAGATGTGAAACGAAAATAACAAACGGATCCATATCGTTAAGGAAGACGCCAAGATTCTAGTTCTCTGGCGTAATGATTTCCATCTCAGTTCTTCAGTGTCTGATACATGATTGGCGTCTGATTCTGTCTAGCTGTAGGGTGAAAGGGGGTGGGGGATTTTTACAACTATTCTGCTAGGTTTTATTTTAAAATGTAAAATGTTCTTCCATATATTGTCTCTTTGGTAGCAGTTATGTCCCTTGCTAAGTCGCTGAGCTTCAGCTTCTGTAGGAATTATCACAACAAGCTGTGGACACGATGGTGACACGACAGAAAACAACATACACTACTTACCTTCCAGCAGCAAGGACGGCATGGACTGTGACAGCTTTCCCATGCTACTAATGTTTGATCCTCCGCCGCCGCCTGATTCTTGGTCTTTTCGCTTTGCCTGTATCTGCTTCAGCAGTAAGTCCTTCTTAGTTCTTGCCTCGTTCTCGATCTCCTGCAGTTCTTCTCTGGACTTGGCTCTTCGGATGGTCACTGCCGCAGGTGAGACCATTCGATCGCCGGGCGTAGATCTTTTGGGCGGCAGCGTGGCGAAAGATGTGCTGGAGTTGCTGCTGGAGCTGTACGCCGGCTGGCCCTGCTGTCTCTGCACGGACTGTGATTCGGTTTGGTCATGCACGAGTGCCGAGCGTTTTGTTGCTTCGTGTGCTTGTTTGTGAAAGGATGTGGAGTTGGTAACATTTGGTTCGTGGGACTGTTGTGCTACTGATGCTTTCTGAGACAAACTCTGTGGTCCTGCTAATTGGGAAGGATTGCCCATTTTGGTTGTGGCTAACACTGACGATGAGTTTACAGACCTGGCGGTCACTGACTGGGAAGATGCCGACTGGGCAGTGCTCGGAGGCTTGCCTGGTGCGGAATCTTTCTTTTTCACGTACGTCCCAATACGTGAGCTCTCTGCAGATTTGTTGTCTCGTGCGTCTACCTCGTCCTCTAAGACGGTTCTGCCCGAATGCGACGTAACAGGGGCAACAACTGCAGAATTTCCACTTTCCTTCGCACCCCCAGAATCTAACTCCCTTCCAACAGACCGTAGCTTAGTACGCATTTGCTCTAGTTCATTCGGCTCGTTGCTGATGTTCGAAGGCACTGTGCTCTGGGGTACTCTGTTCAGCTGTACTGAGAACGGCTGCTGGGGCCTTCCATTTATAAACACAGCTGCTTCCTGCTGAGGTGTCTGCTCAACAGCTCCCGCCGCTGCACTGCCCTTTGTAAGAATGATACGAGTAGTTGAAACAGAGCTCTGGGGTTCACTTAAGTTCAAGCTGCTGTTAGATCTATATACTCCACCACTAAACACACCGGATCGATTACCGTTCGAATGAGTATTCGATGCAGGAACTACATTCAAAGCTGTGTTGCTTCCAAAAGACTGAGCTAACAACTTAACACTGGGAAGTATTCGATATCCCTGAGATTCTGAGTTTGTATCCGTGCTGATGTTCTGAGATTTGCTTATTCCCTTGCGGGCTTGGGCCATTTGTAATGGACTAACATAACTAGCTTGTGAAACTAAAGGCTTGGACTTTGCAACAGAAGAAATGGATGGTGCACCGGCAGGATGATGTGAGTGTGAGGGTGTGGCTGATGCAGGAAGGGTTGATGATGTGGTGCCGGGGAAAGCAGTAACTGGACCAGGTTCTGAAACTGGCGAGGATGGTGGCTGACTCAAGGGAAGAAACTTGCTAGAACTTATATTTGCTGTGGTGGTCACCCTTTGTTGCTGGCCTGGGTTGCGTTTGACATACAACCCCCCACTAGCATTGCCGCCGGCTGCTACTCTATTCGAAAGACCACCCTTGTCCATATTATCTTCCAAACTATCAATTTTATCATTAAACCCGCTCACAACTTTAGCCTCTACACCTCCTTTGGCCGATGACAACTCATTTTCTTTGCCGGAACTGACCGAACTCTTGGGCCCACCTACAAGTTTATCGCCGTCTCTAACCGTATTTGAAGACGCAGTTTTAAGGGGCTTGGTCACAGCCCCGTTAGTTGTGGCTCTCATTATAACCGGGACATGCGACAAGTTCGTACTATACTGGGCAGAAGTTCCCGTACGTGACTTCGCTGGCGAATGAAACGGGGATGAGAGATCAGAATCGGCTGTTTGATTAACTGTAAGCAGAGATTTGCTCCTCTGTAAATTGGTAGTCACTGAAGCGGATGTAATTAAGGGATTGGGCCCCTTTGCCGAATTTCTTCTTTTCAGTGGAGACTCGACAGTGCTGTTGTGAAAGCTTTGCTGCAGGGGCAGGATTGCAAGGGGGGGTGGAGAAAATAGGGAAAAGATTGGGAAGGAAGCATTCATTATAAAAAGAAAAAAATATAGCTCAGTAGGGGGAAAAAGAAAAATCATACTGCTTTCTTAGCAAACATTAACATTACTTTTCTAGCTGTACTTGCTTTAAACAACAATAACTACAATGTTTAAATCTTCATCTGGAACTACTACTACTAGTACTACTACTAGTACTACTACTACTACTATTACTACTACTACTACAATTACTACTACTATAACTATTACTACTACTACTACTACTACAACTACTACTACTATTACTACTACTACTACTACTACAACTACAACTACTACTACTACTGATTTTCAGTTAAAATTATATGATGATATTTGGGGGGGGGGGGGGATAAAAAAGCCAAAGTTTAATGAGATGCAATCAGCCTTTGCTGTTACTGGAAATGTTACTAACCTGACTAAATCAAATCAAGTCTATACTTGTAGCAGTAATACCCTTAATAAGTCTTTCGGTAAACAAATATATCTTAACCTTGATATTCTCACTGATAACCTTCTGCCATGCATCTATATGACGATACAACGACAATTTATAACTCGTAATACTAAAGCTAATATTTTTTATAAGAACAATAATACAAAATACAGTCACACATGCAAATGTACATGTCTGAGCAGCTGGGAATAACATGCAAATGAACTGCAAAGCAAATAACTGGAAGCATAAGCAATTATGTGGAAATGAAATGAAATGAAAAGCAATTTACGAAATAATGACCAAAGTCTTCATAATATAACCACTATAACCAGTCAAAATCTTCAATCTTACTTGCAATTTCTTAAAAAGGAAATAATCCCCCAACCTGGATAGAATAAAGAATAATATTGGCCAACAGCTCAATAAATGAGCCCGAACTCAATTTAACAATCGCTTTCAAGCCTTCACTTTGTTCAAACAATGGCTCAATAAGGCCGGGGTTTGCATGAAACAATCCACACTGCTTGTCACCTTTCACCATGATAGCCTATTGACCTAAGACATACAATTCACGCCTCAGTCTGTTTGCTTATACACTCTATCTGCAACACCTCTAAAGTATGTTAACTATATCTACCGCTATTTCGCTGGCCCGTGTCCTCATTAGACAGTGATAAGCAGCTATGGGATGATGATGTTCTTCGTAAAAGTGTGAAACAACTCGAAACCTGACAGACTGGGCCGGTTCTTGTATCTTTACTCTGGTTAATAACAAACTATGAACGGCACTATAACTTCAGCACTTCTGCTGTCCTCTCCTGTCTTCTATCTCGCTGGAGATGCGAGATGATGTTCTTTGCAGCCGACGCTTGTGAAGGTGTTGAAGCACAGCATCGTATCGGCGTGGGACAGAGATATGATGACTATTTTTTTTTTTCAGTTCCTGGGTGCAGCTACAAAGCAGGGGGCGTGCACTACTACTCCAAAACCACGGGGGCTCTGACGACCAGCCCCGTCACCCGGGCTAGGGCTGTTACTGGGGGCACCAACGGAGAGGTGGGAGCAGGGTCCGGGTCAGCTATAGTTCGCCAACTCTGACCTCGGCATTTCAGCTAAGAATCGCGGTCTGCCAAGTCGGACAGCGTCTTCGGCCCTAAGCTATGTCTGCTGTTAAAATGAAAGCCATACATTTACTACACAGCCAGCGACGTTCCGTAAATAAACAATGGCCCATTTAGTATTCTTCCAACATATTTATTGTCTGTATCTGCAGTTCAGTTTCTTGGGCAAGCTTAACCTTCTAAACCTCCTGTACAGAAAACAAACAGCCTAGTTTATTCCGCGGTTTCACTGGGCCAATCCATATAATGTTAATTTTGTTGCAAATAATTTTTAAATAAGTGTAAAAAAAAAAAAACTGAGGTGTGAATACAGGTGCCGCTTTCTAGGAATCTAGACGTAGCACCCAGTCAAACATGTGTTAATTTCAGTCAAATAACTGACAAATTTCATAACAAGTCTCCAATGTTAGATTATATCAAGACATGCAGTAAACAAAAGGCTGATACGAAATCAAAGACCATTTATCAATACAACCAAACTGAAGCTTATGGTCATCTGTAGATGGAGCAACAGGACACAAAGTATGATAAAATACACAGCAATCCTTTAACAGATACACATATATGGTGATATTTACATGCCATACGGACGTGAAATGTTAATATCTTGGCATTCCTGAATTATGGAATTGTGAGGTTGAGGTTGGGGGTGGGGAAGGGGGCAGAATCTATCTTTGCTGTCTTTACTTTCACATTACGCTACCCATTTCTTAGGGACAAGTTGATCCCAGTGACACGGGGGGGGGGGGGGGGGGGGGTTGAGAAAAAAAGTTCCGCTAAATGGGAATCGAACCCAGAACCTTCACATCGCTATTGTACTACCGTAGGGCGTGCGCACATACACACCCACCTACATTGTTTGTGGCTTGTATTCACGAGAAAAAGAACTAATTATAGAAGTTACCTGTTCGATCCCTAAACGAGACCATAGCGAAGCTTCCCCTATTAGTCAAGGTGAAATGAGACACACGTATCACTCTGTTACTAGCAGAGATGGACCAGCTCGCTCTTCCTACCAGCTAAACTACGGTTCCTTTGCTGTCAGCAATCCAATATTCAAAAAGAGCCAAACAGGCAATTAATATAAACCTCGGCTCCAAGCTCAACCATCTTTGCTGTCAATTATATGAACCACTGTGAAGATTAGTGACCTCTAAAAATGTCCAGTCCTTGTCGAAAGTCGAAGTTCGACTGTGAAAGAGGGGAAAGGGGAAGGAACCACAACCACTCTTTTATTCCATTTACATAATCCAGATTAGCCTCCCTTCCCAAAACATTAAAAGAAGGGTTAAAAAAAACAAGTCCCATAAGATAATACAAGTCACAGGCCTACACCACAGACACAAACTACGGCGACTTAATTACCATATCATTTGGTCCTTTTATCTACAAAGGCAGCATGGCAGAATGAAACAAGAAAAGCATGTTTGTGCATGTTAATCATCATAAGAAAGGTAGAGAATAATAATAAATAAGTCTATCAATTCTGTGCTGGTCCCCGATCACTCACTCAACTACACATTTTTCAAACTTAAGCTTAATGAACTTTTTCTGTTGTTGAATCATCTTCCTTGCAACAGTTAAACTTTAAGTCCAGGGCAGGTATCTGCCTTATCTTCTTCTTTTTCAATCATTTTCTAACACTGACTTAATGTAGTTTTGAAGTACTCAGTGGTCAGCTGAAGTCTGTGTACATTCTCACACAGCTCTACTTGAACTGATAAAGGCGGTAGGACATCAGTTTTCTCTGTTCTTCATATGTTAGGCAGCAATGCTGTATAATATGTTCTCTCGTTATGTGTGCCCCTTTGTAAATATCTTGAAAGAACTGACTGAATTATGAGTTTCAGTGGCTCTCAGACTACAGAAAAGGATAAATGTTCAGCAAATTCCACTACCATAAGCAGCTCATCAATCCCTGCCCTTTTAACTAGGCTTGTAACATTACAACAGTTTTGTTTTCATCATCATCATCACTGCCTGTCACTCTCTTGAGAGTATAGGCTACGGATAAAGTTTCACCAGCCATCCCTGTTCTTGGATTTGTTCTCTACTTTCCTCCATGTGTAGCCCTTGTCTCTGAGCATTTTTATCATTTCCCTTGTTTTCGCTACTTGCATATAAAACAGGATCTTATCCAGTATATGGTTCTCTGGTAAAGGTAACCCTGCTGTGCCTCTGAGGCACACAGGGATATGGTGTTAGTGCCCATATTTTCCTTGACCTATCAGCACACTAGAGGGTGATGTGGTCAGCATCACACCTGGCCGCCTTTCCTTCCCCAACTCCAGAAGTCAGGTGCCCATTTCTACAGCTGGGTGAGTGGGGCATCTCCGGGCAGATTTGAACCCCTCACCTTCACCATGAGAGACTAGTGCACTAACCACTTTGCTGCTCAGATGCCCATGGTTCTCTAGTCTCCTCTCTCCTCTGCTATTATCTTCCTTCTCAAGTATTTAACAATGAAAAAGTCCATAACAATCAATACCTCACACCTGTTAATCATTCCCATTATATTACTCTCTATATATAAATGACAAAAAGAACAAATATATCCATACTACAAGAACTTAATATTGAAGACGGCTGGCTAGTAAAGAGGATTAAAGAGAAAAAACTTAAATATTCTGGACACATTAAACGTCATGATAATCTAGAGAAAACTGTCTTGGAAGGGTATATAATGGGGAAAAGAAAGAGAGGAAGACCAAGGTGAAGATGGCTGCAAGACACTGTTGATGATCTGCAAATGGATGCATCAGCAGCAGGCCATCTTACTCACAACCGGGAGGCCTACAGGAGTGCTGTTAGGGAGGCAAATTTTCGCAAGGGACATGCAAATGAATGAATGAATATAAATGACACAATGACACACCCACTCCCCTTTCTAAGCTGCTGTTCTTTTCCTTACGGTACACAAAGTACTTAACTTACATGTATTACAGAATACTTATTTTCAAACAATACTTCAGATGTATCATATTACCACTAGGACTGCTTATGCTGCACAGAATTTCGAATAAGATTTTATGCATTTCACTGTGAGAACACTTAGTAATTGCTTTAGTTGATTAAACCAAGAATATCAGTTCTGCTTTGTTTTTTTTTAGAATATCAATTTAAAAAATACAGTGAACTATTATTACAGTATATAAAAAGTTAAAACAGCATTAAACTTAATGCATTTCAACAAATCCATTACCTTTGTCTGCAATTTATTTTACAAAAAATAAGAAATTAACTATTTTCAACAATTACTTGAAAATATGATGTTAATTATTTGGTTTTTAACTGTCTCATTTTTTTTTTCATTTTAAAGCATGTTTTCTTCAGTGAACATCAAGTTATGAACATATTTTTTGACGTTCAGATTCAGAACATGCCGGGGCACAGAGTCAACTAGAAAGAAGAAGGGATGCAGTGCTACAAAATCTTTTCATAAAATAATATGAAGAAGCATAGGTGCAAGATAAACTATTAAAATGAGCAACTACTGGAACTGTTTCTAGCTTCCATTATATATCTAAGAGTAAAAAAAAAAAAAAAATCTACCTGCACCAACAGAAATCTTTTCTTTAAAATCATTTGTGTAAGAAAGGAAGTCCTAATTGGTAAATTTACGATATTCACTGGATCTGACAGAAAACAGTGATATGCTAAGTAGTGGCATCACTAATATAACATCAATTCAAACTTTGTTCTATATACATCTTTTTCTAAAAGTAATCATAAAATTGCTACACTATGTGCTGGTAGATCTATATGTTAGTGATGACTGCTTTTCTCTTTAAACTTACATTAAAAAACTACAATGATTTATTCAGTTAGTTCGTGTTTGTACAAAGAACTGAGGAAGATGCTGGTGGCCTGGGATGTGCCACACATTCAGGAAATCCCTCCCTCACATCCATGAGTGTGTTCTAAACTCTCTCCATACAGCACTTGGATTATAACACCAGTGGAACACAACGAAAGAAAAGAAAAGAGAGCACTGAGAAAACAGAAGGGGTTTACAGCGCGTGCCTCAGGAAATGTGATGTGGTTAAATGATCTATGCTAAACAGAATATACTGAAAGACTGAGGATGTAATGATGAATGTCTTAATACTGAGTAGTTTTGGGGTTGTTTTTTTTTTAAATTCTTCTGTATGAAAACTGGAAAACCTATTGAATTAGGGGGACAATTAGAGGGACAAAGAGACAGAGGAAGACAAAGAAACAAGACAGACTAAAATAGTGGCGTGGAGCACGGTCCACCACACATCTTATAGAAAGAGCAAAGGGTAGATGGTTGTGGAAATCAATGATGACCAATGCCTGCCTGATTGGCATGGATCAGAGAGAGTATGAAAATTAAGGAATTTTAGCAATGACTTAGCATGTAATAATGGAAATGGAATAAGAGATTTAAGCATTTAATTCTAGCACTGAACAATTTCCCTGTTATTTCATATGCACTTCCATAAGACTAAAACATCATGCTGAAAAAAAAAAAAAACAAACAAAAGAAGAATGCCTAAAAATGAAGGGTTGTCTGTTATGTCTGAAGTCATGTATACTCATTAGAAACAAATTCTACTAATTCATTAAAACATCTATACCATGGATGGTCACATTCTAGATTAGTTCATAATAATCTATACTACAGATGGTCACACTCTAGATTAGTCATAATAATGTATACCATGGATGGTCACACTCTAGATTAGTTCATAATAATCTATATCATGTGTGGCCACTTTAGATTAGTTTATAATAATCTACAGTATATCATGGATGGCCACACTCTAGTTCTAGTGATTCAAACATCTATTAAAAATCTTTATGTAAATATAATGTATCTTCACTGATTGGTAAAAAAGAAAAACTGTACAAAAGATAAATAAAATATAAACTGACACATATTTTAATATAGTAATAAAGTCAGGGATACAAATCTGCTATATCTTCATTTACTAAAGTTAAACTTTTTATAAAACTAAATCAGTTACCTATAAATGGAACAATATTTATTATTAGCATTTTCATTGAAAGACTAATAGATGATACACATATCTCAATTTAATGGAAGATAGTTTACCAAAATATCTGGAAATAACTGAAACCAATATTTTCAATGTTCATCAATTATGTTGGCTTACAATTTTGCTTTTACAAGTAAATACTTTATATATAAGAAAAAAAGAATATTTATATAATTTAATTCACAAAAAAAATTATGTGAATCAAATGAAAACTATAAGCCATATTTCACATGAAACTAATTAAACAACTAATGACAATCTGCCAGTAGGTACTGATCAAAAGTCTGGCCACCCCTGATCTACCGCACACTGTAACACTAAAAGTTGGCCACCCCTGATCTACAGCACACTGTAACACCAAAGGTTGGCCACCCCTGATCTACAGCACACTGTAACACTAAAAGTTGGCCACCCTGATCTACAGCACACTGTAACACTAAAAGTTGGCCACCCTTGATCTACAGCACACTGTAACACTAAAAGAAATGTGCATCAAACTGGTTAGCGTTACATGAAAAACAAACTCAAACAGAGAAACAGTAAAGAAACAGAGAAACATTGTACTTCTAATAACCTGCTCTCAAATCTTATGAAAAATCTACCTGGGCAAAGCATTTCATGCTTCTGTCCATTAAAGATTTCAGCTGCTGCTGGGATGCCAGCATGTCCTTGGAGATCTGTTTGTACTGTCGAGAATTTCTCTCCCTGATATTCTGCAGCTCTGCACTCAGAGAGTTGAAATTCTCCTGCTCTTTTGACATTTCTTTTTGTAAGTTAGAAATGGTATCCATAAGATCCTGGAAATATACAATTCATAAGTACTTTATAAACAACACAGCAGATTATAAACGATGAGAAAACATCAAATTACTGCACTTTCACAACTTCAGCTACAGATTTCAAAGGCAAGCTATGGGAGACGTTTACAAAAATAAGTTTCATGTGTAAATAACACAGGTACGGCGCTGTTTTTGCGTATGCTCACATCTGTACTGAGTTCCATCTTTCAATCGCAAGCAACCCACAACATTTTCAGAAAACTGACCCGTGTTTATGCATCGTTTTGTATGTCTGAAATGTCCAAGCATTTTTTTTTTTGCTCGCTGTTGCTTCTTAAATACAAGACACGTGATACCAACTATTATTCGTCATCAGATCTGTGAGGCGTATGGGGAACATGGCATGAGTGGTTCAATGGTATGGGGATGAGTGAGAAACTTGAACGAACAATGTAGAAAATGTGCATGATTATCCAGCAAGCAGCAGACCATCTGATTTAGTGCATGCAGAGAACAAGAAGGCTCGTGCTAACACGTGATTCAGCATTTCCTTACTCTCCCTGCATTTTTTCACAGTTTCCACGGTCACTTGTTCATGAAATTGCATTTCCTAGGCTAGATTATCAAAAGTTGTGAGCACAGTGTGTGCCAAAGATGCTCACTTAAGAACACAGAAACAGCCTGGCACGATACAGTGAGCAAGGTGATGACTTCTTGAGCCGTATCGTCACAGGTGACCTTGTAAGTGTCCTACATGACCCCTGAATCGAAGCAGCAGTCCATGGAGTGGAGGCACACATCATCACCAACCAAGAAAAAAAATTCAAGCAGACCATTTCAACTCGCAAAATCATGTGCACAGTGTTGACACTTGATATGCATCCCAGGTGGCAGCTTTTTATGATGCAGAGGTACTTCTTCTTCTTCGTTCGCATTGTCTGTCTATACCTGCAGTCCTGTCTCTTTGATAAATTTCATGTTTTTTGTAACTCATGTATGGAACCGTAGAGCTTATCTTCTTTAGTGGTTTCACTGGGCCAGTAATTATTTCTCAGTGTTTCATAGTTGGTGCAGTTCTGGAGGATATGTTCCACAGTTTGGGGCACCTGGGCACATGTACATAGATTAGTAGTACCAACCTTAAACTTTGTATACATATGACTTTGGAGTCGAGTGTGTCCTGTTCGGAGACGGAAGATGGCGACTTGTTCCTTTCTGTTTAGCATGTGATAGTCATCATGTGGAGGTACAAAATATGGTGCCTTGCTATGACAAGTGCCTCTAACAATGATGGAAAGACTGTTGTTCTATCCTACAATGATGGAAAGACTTGTTCCATCATACAATGATGGAAAGACTGTTGTTCTATCCTACAATGATGGAAAGACTGTTGTTCCATCCTACAATGATGGAAGCTATGTAGAAAAGTGATCCAGTGTATGCAAATATATGCGGTTTTTTTTATTAGCTCACTGGAACTTACTTTGTGGGCGTCCCTCGTTACTTCCTGAATAAACTGCATTCTCAGTATTGTGGTACACACAGTTCTCACAAACAAGTCTCCACCATGTAATGTTATATTTAACATGCAAACCTAACAATTATGACAATTGGACTGTTTCATCAATGACTCACTGATTAAATGTATATCATGACACATGACACAATCAGCTAAAAAGCTTACTTAGAACATATTAGAGACAATATCTCGAATACTGAAAGATGTGTTTACATATAAATGATTAGTACTAAACTCTGAAATTTCATGGTCAGAAGAGAGAAAACATAGCGGAATATTTCAAAACGAAAAGTTATCAACATCCAGAAATAAATCCAAAACTTGTCTGCATATAAAATTTTCCTGAAACTTGGCACATTCTATAAAAATGTTAAAACTATTCAACAAACAACTGGAAACACCTTTATTAATTAACGAGCACACAGCTGTGACGTATCACTTTCATCTTAGTCATACAAAAATAGCTGAATTTTCAGCTCAAACCATGTAGTTCCAGAGTCCCATATTCCTGAATGCAGTAGTTCTTACACTACACTTCATTCCCTTTCCCCCAAATCATGTTCCCTCTTTATTAAGTTCTACTCTTTCCTCACCCGTAACTTATACTCCAGAACTCTCTCACTGCACTAGATTACAAAAACCCTAAACACATTCATCTATTCCAACCACTGTTTTCTCAGTCAGATTACCACTGTATCCTTCTATCTCTCCTTTCTGCTTTTCTCACCCCTTCTCTACTACCAACCTATCACGCATCCCTAGTCTTCATTTACAACATTCACAATACTTTACCACATGCACTCCAGGACACAGCTTCTTACAAGTCACAGCTAGGCGATCCATTTTTTTTTCACTCCTACTTGTATACTGCATTTATGTTTATATTATATCTTCTTTCCCAACTTCTTTGTTCTGTAAGTTTTTGTATGATTTAGGTTAAAACTGTGTGCTCGTTAATAAATAAAGCTGTTCCTACTTTGTTTCAAATAGTTTTAACATTTTATTACCACAGCTTTACTGCAGCGACTTTGTGTGTATTTGTATACATGTATTTAATTTTATATATACTTAAACCCACAAACTATTTGTGTGTTAGCACATTCTACAGGGCTGGTGCACATAAAACCAGACCTTGAAATACAATGCGGAAACTATTCTATGTATACCATGCCATAGTAAAGGAAAAGGATGCTGAAAAGCACATGATGATGATGATGATGACGATGATGATGATACAAAAATAAACTAACAACAACCTTGACCGTCATTTCCTTGATGGCCACACTGAAATCCTCCTCATCCATCCTGAACAGTTCTGGACCCGCCATTGTCTCTGTTGTCATCTGTAACAACATAAGGGAAGTGCTGGTGCAACAAAATAATGATTGACCTCTTTGTCTCACAGCGTCAGTAAATATCCACAAAATCAAAGTTATATGTACTGCTAAGTCCAACCAGTGGTGTCACTCCATTTTAAAAATGTAATGCACAATCAAATCTAGGAGCACACGTCACTGTGTCAGAGGTAAGATATAAGGATTATAGTCAGCAAACACTGAGCAAAAGACTATCCAATCTTCCTGCTGTGGGAGGTCGTTGGTTCATATCCGGCCCCGAAGCCCCCAACCCCCAGTCACGCAGCTGTAGAAACGGGTACCTGGTTCTTTCTGAAGCTAGGGAAGGAAAGTCAGCTACAAGTGAGGCTGACTAATATCACTCCACTGTGGGTCAACAGGCCAAGGAGAATAAGGCGCTAACACTGTGTCCCTTGGTGGACCTGTGGCATGCTAGGGCAACTTCAGAGACTTTTTTTTTAATGACAAATAAAAATTCTTGCAGAATAACGGAAAACTGTTTTCCCCGAAAACTCTGTGGGAGATCTCATGATTGTGGATCTGTTACTATGAGCTATTCTTGCAGTTTTGTTTTGTTTTTTTTTAGCTCCTGTATCAATCATTCCTCTCTTGTTTTCTTACATGATCTTTTCATCCTTGTTTTTATTACAAGAAGTCTAGGGAAGAAGGAATAAAAAAGCGGGTGGGGGTGTGAGGAGAGTGGTGGTGGTGGTGGTTTGACATAAAAATATTGAGGAGTCTGTCTATGTGGGTGGGTGGTGCTGAGTGCCTGATAAGTGGGACGGGAAAAGAAAGGCAAACAAAATGAGTGGTAACACCAAGGAAGGCACAGCTTGAAAAAAGTGTGACAACTAGCGCCTGCTGAATGAATGAATGGATTTCTTCTACTGTATTACCTCTTTCTGGCAGTGAGTGATTATCGTTACGTAGTTTTTCATCGTTTCTACTTTCTTCATATGTCGCATGCTCTCTCTCTCTCTCTCTCTCTCTCTCTCTCTCTCTCTCTCTCTCTCTCCACAGATGGCCTCGGAAATGTCCATTTCTGTTAACTCAATAATAATAATAATAATGCGAGCAACACGCTACAGAAACACTATTATGCCGCTTTCTATAGAAAGTTGGAAAGTAACGTGCGAAATCCATCTGTCATTGAGCCTTTCACCCCCCTCCCCCAAGGCGTCCACTCTATAACACACTTTTACATCAGTTTAACAGAAGTATAAGAGACACATAACCAACAACAATAAAGTGGAACGGAAAAAAAAAACAACTGTGTTTAACCTCTGACCCACAGTTCAACAATAAATTCATTCAAATATAACTATTTTCACACAACAGCCAAAGAGTTGAGGGAAAAAAAAACTTCTGCACGCTAACTGTACTACTGAATCATTCTGTGAGCATACGCTAAGTCTGAAAACGCAAGGACAATCGATGTCTTCGTAGCAGCACTGAAATAAGAAAGCACTGAAAAAAAAAAGTCTGAAGTTATCGGAAGGAAACCCGCTTATAAGTTTTAAGAAGTATGAGAGGTATTCCAAAGGAGTGTAGTAAAGCATATGTACTTGGTGAAGGGAACCTTGAAATCTGTGTGGGCTGAATTTAAACACTGACCACAAGCAGGGCGGAAGTTTTCAGAGACAACTTCGCTCAGAGTTATCAGAGACAGAACCTCACGTTTTCACAGACATAATCTCACTTTTTTTCTTCTTTTTTTTTTCTTTTTTTGGTGACTTAAGTAATTTCTAAGCTGTAAATAGCATGGATTTTGTTCTGGTGGTGGCTTGTTATCAGTCTGCCAGTGGTGTCATTCTGGAAAATTCGGCTGTCTGTTTCAATCTGAGCAGCTGATTCTAAGCTAATAAGGTCAATGGTGTAAACTGTGCAGTTGTCGGGAGAAAAAAACAGGTCAGACCAATGGAAGACCATATAATACGTATGTAACATTTAAAACTTGAAGGCTGAAGCATCAACAGAGTGGAACTAGTGGGAGAGATCTGATCCAAATGGAGGAGCACGAAAGAAGATTCCTGAAGCATAACAAGGAATCTCCGGAGCATGAACGACAATCCCCAGATCAGATTTGCCATGCGAGGAACGAGTACCTCCTGCGTGCGTTTCAACATAATAAACGGAAGACTGAAGATTCAAGATGAAGATGCACTTGTCAAGGACGCTCATTATGGACATGGAACATCATGACGACCGAAGAACATAATGAGAAAAAAAAATACCAAGCATTAGAACAAATGAGTAGGTACCATAACTAACTCATACCAGAGTAGTTCTGGTATAACTACGCTTTTCTTCCTATCTGCTTTCTTCCTAATACGGCTTTATGTCTACGGCTTGGCTGCAAAATCTGGACGCGAGAAATGACATCATTTTTAAATTTACAAAGACGGAAACTATTTTTTTATAGCCCGAGTTTCTGCTGGCTTCTGGAAACTACCAGCACATATAAACATAAGAAACCAACGTGAACATTCTGTTTCAGTGTACACAACGCTGTCGCGCACTGACATTCAAGTGCTCATTTATCATGCCCCCGGTGTACCGACTCTCAAAGCCTGCAATGTGAATACACAACGTCTGTAACGAAAGGAAGTGGCTCTCCTACCGTCAAACAAAAACGTTTCCTAGAGAACTGAAATTTGAGCAAACAGAAAGGCAGCCGGCCGAGCTGCTTCACGGGGGATGTTTAACGATTAAACGTCGTTCCAGAAGCACTGTAAAGAATGTTGCTGATTGGTTGCGATTTTAAGCTTTCTTGCTTCCCAAAAACATACAAAGATCCCGGACAACACCGGGACTAAGCAGAAATGTCAAGAAAAAAATTGCTTGTGCTTGTTTGTTTTTTTTTTAAGAACCATTTCATGCTACATACATGAAGTTCCAACTTTAACAGCTATCACGCTAGTGTCAGAGTTGGCGAACCAAAGCTGACCAAAACCCTATCCCACCGCTCCGTTGGTATCTACTGTCTAACGAGACAGTGATCGCCCCATGGCAGTGGATTCTGCTAAAGAAGCAGTGGAGTCTGCTAAAGAAGTAGTGGAGTCTGCTAAAGAAGTAGTGGAGTTTGCTAAAGAAACGGTGGAGTCTGCTAAAGAAGCGGTGGAGTCTGCTAAAGAAGCGGTGGAGTCTGCTAAAGAAGCGACTGAGTCTGCTAAAGAAGCGGTGGAGTCTGCTAAAGAAGTAGTGGAGTCTGCTAAAGAAGTAGTGGAGTTTGCTAAAGAAACGGTGGAGTCTGCTAAAGAAGCGGTGGAGTCTGCTAAAGAAGTGGTGGAGTCTGCTAAAGAAGTGTGAAGTCTGCTAAAGAAGCGGTGGAGTCTGCTAAAGAAGTAGTGGAGTCTGCTAAAGAAGTAGTGGAGTTTGCTAAAGAAAAGGTGGAGTCTGCTAAAGAAGCGGTAGAGTCTGCTAAAGAAGCGGTGGAGTCTGCTAAAGAAGCGGTGGAGTCTGCTAAAGAAGCGGTGGAGTCTGCTAAAAGAAGCGACTGAGTCTGCTAAAGAAGCGGTGAAGTCTGCTAAAGAAGTAGTGGAGTCTGCTAAAGAAGTACTGCAGATACACTGCTTTTTAGCACCACTCAGGGATAGAAAAAAAAATGCCGTCGTAATCCGCTCCCAGGTCGACACGATTCTGTGAATCAACATCTTCACTGCATCGGCTGCAAAGAACACAGCTCGCAGCTCCAGTGTAGTAGCAGTAGTAGTAGTAGTAGTAGTAGTTGTTGTTGTTGTTGTTGGTGGTGGTGGTGGTGTTGCTGTAGAAATAGTAGTAGCAGCAGCAGCAGCAGTAGTAGTAGTTTTTAAAAAAATATGTAACCGTCCTGTTATAGAATATTTGGATACATGACATAATAGGTTACCAAAAACGATATTTGCGGGAAAAGTTCAAGGCAAAAGAACTTTAAGGACGACAAGAGTAAATACCGGTGGGCAAAATCAAGCACTGAACATAGGGCACCATGTCCACACGTGTCCACATATCGAGAGATAAAGCGAACTGGAAGACTCTCACTGCAGACATGCCTTTACTGAGAAAATATATGTGTAATTGTATATTTTAGGTTTGTACAGTAGACTAGCATGCCCCGAGGTAGCCCCGGACCATCAATCAGAATCTATACAGTTGTCAATCAATTTCCTTTCGTAAACGAAAGACATACATCATCACAGAGTACCCAATCCTTCATGCAGGCCATTAGCTCATTAGTGATCTCCTCTCACCATCTCGTCAGACTGTCCAGTATCATTTCTCTTGTCTTCCTCTGGATCTATTTTTCCTGTTGCTATAATATTTTCAATGCCCTCTCTTCTCACTGCATGTCCTATGAAAGTACATTGTGTGTGTGTCTCTCTCTCTTATTTTTTGGACAAGACTTTTTTCTATCTCCAACTCTTCTCAAACATGCTCCATTAGTTATTTTTGCTGAACGGGGAATTAGTAACATTCTTCTAATAAACCACATTTCTGCTGCTTCCAATGACTTTTATGCAGACCTGCCTATTGTCCGTGATTCACTTCCATATAACAATATAGGTTCAATATAGCATTTTAGGACTCGTTTTCTAACACTCATTGATAAGGATGTGTTACATAATCTGTTTCTCATTCTCCATATCCTCCATATCTGGAAGACGTTCACCACCCGCTACCTGTGACGCGTTGGGTTGGGGATGGTCGCCCCAGCTTTGCCCCAGAAAGACACACATACCTATACAAAAGTTCTTCTCCTGCCTTATGTCTGACTTTCGCGGTTCAAATGTTTAATGCCCACCTAACAGTGTAATAGTCATACACGCTATTCAACAAAACATGATTCAATGGAAGCAAATTCGTGCGTAGAGTATATGTTTATGGAGTTTGCTATTACTTTTGTTCACAGCAGTATATTCCATCTACGAATCGCCACGAAGTGGACAGCTATCCGCAAGAGTTCCGTATAAAAAAAACACATAACAGGTGTAAGACAGAGAGAAAAAAAAATGAATTTAAAACTGATTCAGCTTATCGCACTACACACTGTAACAGTATTCAGGAGTTCGGTAGGGTTTACATTCGCTGCTGCTAAATAAATTCCCCCCTTTGAGACTTTGGCACAGCCTTGATGAGGCACTTAGCTAACACTACATTCAGGTTTAAGCAGGCGAAAGACCTCACTGTGAGAAGCGTTGACGCATGCAGTGATGAGTCAGAGAATATATAAAGACTTTCAAATAATGTAACGAAACGTGCAAAATTAAGACTTTCAAATAATATCAAGAAACACGTGTAAAAAGACTTTCAAATAATGTAACGAAACATGCAAAACTAAGACTTTCAATTAATATCAAGAAACACGTGTAAAAAGACTTTCAAATAATGTAACGAAACATGCAAAACTAAGACTGCCAAATAATATCAAGAAACACGTGTAAAAAGACTTTCAAATAATGTAACGAAACACGCAAAACTAAAACTTTCAAATACTATTAAGAAACACGCATAAAAGACTTTCAAATAAACACATATAAAAGACTTTCAAGTAATGTAACGAAATATGCAAAACTAAGACTTTCAAATATATCAATAAACACGTGTAAAAGACTTTCAAATAAACACATATAAAGACTTTCAAATAAACACATATAAAAGACTTTCAAATAAACACATATAAAAGACTTTCAAATACATATATAAAAGACTTTCAAACAATATAAAGAATCATGTATAAAAGATTTCCAAATACTGTCATGAAACGCATAAATAGTCTTTCTAAAACTACCAAACTAAAACTTTCAAAAACTATCACACATACAGTCTAAGTATCTCAAAAAACTATCACACATACAGATTAAAACTCTCAAAAACTATCAAACATACAGATTAAAACTCTCAAAAACTATACAGACTCTCAAAAACTATCATACATACAGGCTAAGACTCTCAAAAACTATCACACATCCAGGCTAAAACTCTCAAAAAATATACATACTAAAACTCTCAAAAACTATCACACATACAGACTAAAACCCTCAAAAACTATCATACATCCAGTCTAAAACTCTCAAAAAATATACATACTAAAACTCTCAAAAACTATCACACATACAGACTAAAACCCTCAAAAACTATCATACATCCAGTCTAAAACTCTCAAAAAATATACATACTAAAACTCTCAAAAACTATCACACATACAGACTAAAACCCTCAAAAACTATCATACATCCAGTCTAAAACTCTCAAAAAATATACATACTAAAACTCTCAAAAACTATCACACATACAGACTAAAACTCTCAAAAACTATCACACATCCAGACTAAAACTCTCAAAAACTATCACACATACAGACTAGGACTCAAAAAAAAAAAAAACACACACATGCAGTCGACGGTAGAGGAAACTATCAAGAAACACACATACACTAAAACTTTCAAATACCACCCAGGAAAAAAAAAATAATGATATGTGTTTCACTGTAACATAACCACGTACATGTCACATTAAGAAACTTAACTTCAGCGATGTACAACTTAAACCTCCACTTTAAACAGCGGCAGATGTTTTAATGCTCTGTAACCTGATATCACGAGTACAAGCGAACCAAAACAATTGAAGGAAAACACACACACAATAACGTTTCCCTTAACTACCAGCACACATCTAAGGCACAGATGTCCAATGTCAGGCGCACCGATATGATGAGACTGGAATATGTCATGCTTCTGTACACAGACAGTAACGGTATACTGTGCCTCACGCTCAAGACCCTCTGCTAGCTAAAATGCGAGGTTTTTTTTTTTTTATTCCGCCACATCCATCCTTAGCTAGTGAACAGAATAGCGCACTTGCAAAATTCTACGGCAGCCTTACTCTACGCCGGCCTTAAATGGGTGGATAGCTAAGAAAGTCGGGAAGAGAGTTTCTATGACCTGTATGCACAACTGAACAGCGAGTTACAAAAGCTGACACCATAAAGACTTGCAGCCAGCACAAACAGCAAAACAAGTTTAGCTTCACATGTGACATCAAATCCATGTTTTAAAAGCTGCAAAGATGTGATACAACAAAGATCAGATGAATATATGTGTACTTACTTGTTTACAAGTCTTATTTTCATCCGTACACAGAAAACCTCTAGAAGCATTTAGAAGGCCAGCACATTTAACATATCAAATTACATTTCATTTGTCCTAAAATCTTCTCTGTCACTGCGCGTATCCATTATCCAGTCACCATATGCTCCTTTCTACTGTCCAACCACTGATGTTTACCACGTTACTAAACCAAATTGTAGCACAACTGTACATTCTGTCTCTTTCTGAAGATAACGCGCCTGCAAAATACGCCTCTCCATCACAAACAACTGCGGCAAATTCTGTCATGTGATACGTCCGACTGAAGAATACGCCAGCGTGAGAAATAACAAGAAGTGTGCAATAGAGCGGATACTGGCAGTTTTAAATGACAAGAAAAAAAAAAAAATGTGAAACTATGGTTACAGAAGGTGCATGTGTGTTTGTGTATGTATAGGGGAGAGAATACTGATTACTATCTTTTGGGTGCCGAGATGAACTTGGCACAACCAAAAAGTGGGCGTAATGACAGCTTACAAATTACAGCGTTAAAAGAGAGAGAGAGAGAGAGTGAGAGCTATATAGTTCGGAACTATATGAGTTTTATGTCTCAAGACTATCTGCTTGGCGAAAGAGGTCTCACACTGTCTGTCTGGCACAAGAGGTCTCACGCTGTCTGTCTGGTATAAGGTCTCACATCGCCTGCCTGACATAAGAGTTCTCACACTGTCTGCCTGACATAACAGATCTCAAATTGTCTGCCTGATATAAGAGGTCTCAAATAATCTGCCTGGCATAAGAGGTCTCCACCTGAAGTCGTATCTGGCATCATGATGGCAAGATTCTAATGCGCTTATGAAACATGATTTTCATAATGGAGTTTTAATCTTTCATTAAGCAAAATATGCTTTCCTTATCAACAGTAAGAGGGACTTATATCACTTAAGAAGAAAAAAATGGCTTTCAGCCCCGTATATTTCTTGGTTATCAAAGGTTCTCAGCAAATATGACTGTACAGCGTCGGCGCAGCTGGATGCGGTCACACAACAGTAATGCTAAAAGACGGGACTGTAGCAGCTTTAAAAAAATATATTACTAGCGTTAAATAACTGCATACAGGCACAGAATATTGTAACTACTAGTAACAAATGAAATGTTAACAATAAAAACGGCGCGCTTCTGTCACACACAGTGCCGTGGCCATCTAGCAGCAGCCCCAGTATACTACTTGTCACAATTTTACCAGGATTAAAAGAGCTGCCAAATAATTTATGTCCGGAAAATCGGTGGTCAACCTGTACTTTATAGAATAAAAATAAATCTAGAAAGAACACGAGAAACACGATTCACAGAGCGCCAGGATGCGTGTCCTGTAACATGGGAACAACTGCCTATTTCCTCACATAAATGATGTCCGTTTATCCATCCACATCCCTCGACGGTGATCAACTACGCAATAACCAACCACTAAGCCTTGTGACGTTTCCTTTTCTCATGATCTGCAAGTCTGTATGGTACCCTAGTGTGCCATGTCCTTCTGCGTTCCGTGCATGGCGTCCAAACCAGCTTCCAACTTGCTCTAGTTATTCATCTATGCCCTCTCTTTCTCGTATCCATTTTATGCCTGCCTAATCTTTGAAAACGTGTGACCAATCCACTACCAGCGTCCTTCTGTCAAATATATACGTATATATCACTGTCTCTGTATGACCTTTGATCTCGGGCCACAACATTTCCATGTTTTTCCTGCACGCGGCTTGCGCGGAATGTGGCAATTACGTCATGCTTACAAAGAGGGAAAATGCCATTACTGACAACAACCGACCGAACCGGAACTGAAAACGTGTAAGTTCTAGTCGCTTTCTCTGTCACTGGGTCCTTGCCACATCTATCCCTGGACTTAGAATAGGTCCAACACAAACAATATATGTACAGAACCAGCTAAATCAGTTTACCTTGCCTGTTGAGGTCTGATGAAGCAACAGTACGGGCCTATACAAGTGGGTTAGCAAATTATGCAAGTGTACATTGATCAGCCAAGAAATGAAAATGCATTCGCATAATACTCTAACCCGTTTCTAATTAAATGTCTACAATTGTTAATGTCGTCTTTCTTTCATTTCAAAATAATCCAACGTTTCGGCTGCATTGCGTAGAACACTATACACTGGAGCTATTAGGCAACGATTATAGTAATATTCTGACTGATACAGAGAAATATGGATTTTGCATCGTGTATTTTGGATATGGATACGAGCATAATTTTGACATTCGAGTATTATGAAGTGAGTTGCGTTAACGTTTGTGACTGGCACGGACCGTGTAACGGAGGGCACGTGACAGGCAGGGAAATTCTGACTACTGGTTGGGTGTGTGTAAGATCTGGGAGAGACTGAGCCGAACGGACGTTGTGTGACTGTTGCTGGTTAAACACTGAGTTTCTGTTGTTTGAAAGCGTTAACTGTGGACATGTTTTGCCTTATACATTTTCGACTGTTTGTATGGCTCTCAAGTTTCATCTCAGTTCGATGGTCAGAGTGTTAAATGGCTGCACTGGAGACATTTATTTTGATATGTCACACGATGCATCTTCCACTCATCAAGTCATTCATTCATTCATTTGCATGTTCCTTGCGGAACTTTGCCTCCCTAACAGCTCTCCTGTAGGCCTCTCGGTTGTGGGTAAGAGGGCCTGCTGCTGATGCATCCATTTGCAGATCATCAACGATGTTTTGCAGCTATTTTCGCCTTGGTCTTCCTCTCTTTCTTTTTTCCATTATGACGGTTTTCTCTATATTATCATGACGTTTAATGTGTCCAAATTATTTAAGTTTTCTCTCTTTAATCCTATTTACTAGCCAGCCTTCTTCAATATTAAGTCTTGTAGTATGGATATATTTGTTCTTTTTTTTGTGTCCATGATATCTGAATAACTCTTCTGTAGCATTTACATTCAAAGGCATTTATGTGTTTCTCAGCTGTTTTGTTAAGTGTCCATGTCTCACAGGCATATGTTGCGATGGGAAAGATGCATGCTCTTAAAAATCTTATTTTTGTAGTTCCATCATCAAGTACCAGCCATTAAATGCCCATGTGTACTGTCAGAACTGGACGTGGCTGAGTTATTCAAACAACCATGGACAAGAATGACTTTATCCGTTGCATGTGCTCCCAAGGGAGTGAAAAATGATGATGATGATGATGATGATGATGAGATGGCGGCGGTGGCAGTGTTGATGATGATGATGATGATGATGATATTAAAGCATGCAGTTTTAAACTTTTGGTATCATCACAAAGATTACATAAATCGAATTTAAATTCAGAAAAAAAAATTTTTAACTACGTCCTGCTTGAAAAGAGTCTGATAAATATAAAACAACATACAATTATAAAAATTATCATCCCGTCTCCTAAACACCTTCCTTCAACTTATCCAAAACTGGTCACAAAAAAAAGTTTCCATTTCTTACGACAAACGCAGCCGCCTTTGGCCTTAAATAAACCAAGTTTGCGTGTGAGATAAAGTACATACCCGTCGTTTGTTTCAAGACAAAACAAGAGTTAGGGGAAGAAAGAACAAATATTGAGCTGGGCTAACTTGATTTGCTGGTAATCCCATTGTTGAGTCACGCGCGCCTGCTAGTGCCGGGTGCAATTTGTATTCAAATACAAGTGAAACTCGATCTCCGAACCTGTATTAACTAGCGTCTTTTATATGAGGAGCAGAGAATGTTGGGAAGAGGCTGTCTATCCATACGTCTGCCAGTTTGTCTGTCTGTTTTTACATATTCAGACAAGTCAGTCGTTACTGGAGAAGCATCAATGATCTATATATCAAAACTAAAACTATACTAGATGCCAGTACGACACTGCAGGAACAAGGACTCAGTGATATATAGTCTTCCTATGTGACTGCAGTTCAGCAATTCAAACCATCTGAGACGAAGAACTTGAAACCATCCAAGAAGAAGATGAAGAAGAAGAAGAAACTACTGTACCTATGTTTTGGGTTTTTTTTTCCTTTACACTCGATGTGACTTGGGTGGAGTACCGTAATCAAGGAACTGAGTTACACGTGATGATCTATCTAGTTTTGTTTCACCCACTGTAGCCCTGCACTCGGTGTAATCCAGTATGCTTCGTCAGTCAGGCTCCGTTTTTTGGATGTCATAATTAAGAACCTGGCTGTCCTCTGCAGTTGTTAAGACTTGGATTATAGATTGTTATAGAAGCAGTTTTATTCGTAGCTCATCTAATTTGGGGCATTGAAGTAGGAAATGTTCAACTATTTCTCTTCATTATAACATTATAACAGTGTCTGCAGTTCGGGCTGTGAGTTTTCTTGATTTCGCTCAGGAGTTTGTTTAAGGTGACACGGTTTGTCTGTAGTCTGCTTTGATTTTATCTATTTAGCTTGTATGGTTCGTCATGTTGTTCAGGTATGCTCATATATTCGTACAGGGCTCGCCCAGCATTCATTCCTATCCACTTTGATCAGCTATTCTTCTTTGGTGATGCCTCGAAGGATTTGCTGGACTGTGCAGTAGGATATTTCCTTCGTTGGGGGCCACTGTGCATCCCGTTCGGCAAGGCAGTCTACCTCTTCATTGCCAGGGATTCCACAATGACTTGGTATCCACTGAAGAATACTCCATATTCTTTGTGCAGTTTGTCTACAAGTTTCATTACTAATTGTGCATCACCTGGGGAATTGGGTTTCCAGCTGTCGATGGATGAAACTCAGTATTTCAGTACTTCTTTTGCCCGACGGTGGAAATCATCATTACTAGTCATATTAGGTACCAGAAACACACGTCAAACGATGTGAACAGTCTGCTTTATTTTACATAAAGATAGCCTGGGACAGAACAGCTGAAAGTAAATAATGACGTGTGTTTCCTCCTCCTCCTCCTCCCCCACAACCCGGAGACTGACTTTCCTCATCATTTAGTTCTCATTTCACACTCCCGTCCACCACCACCACCACAACACCCTTCCCCGCCTCTTAAGAATCCCTGTCATAGACGGACAAACTGGCCCAACAACTCTCTCAGCATTAAATGGACTTTACTATGACTGCTTTCTTGGGCTTTCTTATCAAAGCGAGCAAACGAGATTAAATATAATCAAGAAAATGAAGAGCAAAGCTGACGTCTCAAGAATGATGGGCTGGTCTGGACAAATAAACAGAAGAGTTCAGTGAAGAATAAACAAAATTTCATTAGGGATGAGAAAGCCAAGTTCACATTCATCCTGTACAATATTTTAAATGACTCATTCGTTTCACAGAATATAGTTAAATTATACATTTTACATAGCATTATTCACAAGATTTGATACAATTAACACAATATTTGAACTGGTCATCCATTCTTGGCCTTGACTCTAAAAACCATCATGATCTTAAGGAAAAGAAGGTTTACTCTCACAACAAATAAACTTTCAAAAAAATAATGTAAAATAAAGTCTGACATTATATTAATAACAATAATAGTAATAAGAATATTAATAGCAGAGCATATATGGTACAAATAAGATGGACACCACAGGGGAACAGAAGTAAGGGTAGACCAAAAGAGACATGGAGAAGAACAGAGAGGATGTTGAGCAGTAGATGGCTCACCTGGGCAAGAGTAGAAAAAAGGCAAAGGACAGGCATTTGTGGAAAACCCTTGTGAAAGCCCCATGTGCCCTGGCCACTTAAGGTTCAGAGAGAGAGAGAGAGAGAGATATGGTACATGCTGATGGTCTAAAACAAAACAAGAACCTGGATTTATTCTGAGCAAAGAAGGCCTTGGTGATAAAAATAACAATAATGGGGGAAAAAAAGGGTTTAACATTCACACCCTGGACTTGAACAGTTTTTAACATAAGAATCACTGCTAACACATCATATAATATCTAAGCTGACCAATATAAGTATGCACCTTAAAATAACAAGTGCTTTATACTGGTATCCTGGAGCAAAACAAAAATTAGCAACAAACAAAATTTTCCATAGTCATAAACAGATAAATATTACTAGCCTCAGATGACTAAAAATATGCTGCCATTTGACTTTACAAGATACTTATACAACAACAACAACAAAACAGAATCTGTATGGAAACAGTTTTCCCCCTGCAATACTTTTCTTGTGATTATACTTCTCTGTATTATAAGATTTATAAACCAGGCTTGTGGAGCCTGTATGCCAAACCTTCAACTCCAACTTCTTCATAAACATCAACCCCGACTCCACAACTCCACCTCCATGACTCCACTGCCCTGATGTAAACATGTTTTTTTCCTTTTTACATTCCTGATGTACCAACTCTCTATCCTAACTCTTTATGATATCCCTAATAGCAGGTTGATATGCTCTTACAGCCCAGCTAATGGGACAAGGCTCAACATGGTATCCTCCCTATAGAAGTGGAGTCTCTAAGTAGCCTATTTGTTCAGTCCATCATGGAAACTCAAACAAGCCATTGAAGACCTCTCCAGATACAACAGCTGAGCTGTGTGATCATCACTGCATTAGCTGTATAGAACACCAAAGCCTGCCTTTTTTTCTCTCTCTTTTTTTTTTTGCATATCAGGAAAAAAAAAGGTGGCCTGGTTGGCTGAGTGGTCAGATGTTTCGTCTACTAATCCAGTGGTACCGAGTTCAAGTCCCAGCAATAAGAATTTTTTTCTGGTACCAGCACACCAAAAAGGTCCCGGGGTCCACCCAGCATCTAAAAATGAGTACCAGAGAAATGTGAGAGGGTAAATGGAGCCGGGCGTGATACTGATCACATCATACTTCATGTGCCAAAGCTCTTAGAAATAACAGGCTTAACACCATAACCCCATACAGCCACAATGGCATGGAAACAGGACTTTTACCTTTCACCATATCAGAAAAAAAAAAGGAATGTAATCTTTCAAAACACACCAGTCATGATACTTTTGACTCTGTATGTTCTTACTCATAGGAAAATTCAAATGGAGCTGTGATAAACAGTGCAGTAAGACATACCCTCCCATAACAACAAAACCCAATGAAAAGATCCAGTATTCTGAATAATTAATCCACAGAGGAAACTTAACAGTGACAAGTGATGTGAATACTCAAGTAAGACAAGAGTGTATCCTCTCACTAATTCTCACAATAATCATCATGTTGCTGTGAGAAACCACTAGGCAAGACAAGACTAGAATGCAAGCTTCACTCAAAAGTATCTTCAAGGAAAGAGCTTCTTTTCACAAAGTAATTCTATATCCTCAAACAAAAACTGACTCTTATTTAGAACTGAAGCATAGTGTCTGTTTTCAGAAAACATTATGGGTTTTTTTCCATTTTCTTTATGACAACCTAGATGCTAATCATCTATATCCATTTATTTGTGATACTAGGAACAAAGTTGACTGCATCAGAGGGAACTGTCCACCTCCCAGCAGTGCTTCTGACAAGAAGTCTATGTATCATTTCAGCTTAGCTAGAGGTTAGACATCAACATATTCCATTATGTACAGACAACCCTGAACAGATAACAGCATGGTCCACAGATAACAGCACAGCCCACAGACAACAACAGTCCACAGAAAACACCACAGCCCACAGACAACCCACAGAAAAAACACAATCAAGCTAACATAAACAAACAGTGCTCAAAGAAAAGTTGACAGGAAACAGAGCATAAACAATAAACAAAAGAATCACAAAGAGGTTAACACCTTGACAAGAAGTGCTCTAAACCAGATGAGGAAATTATGACATCTGGAAAGCACTGTTATCTTGCAAGTGTAACAGAGGCATTCAATATCAGAGTAAATAAAGCTAAGTATATCCTTAAAAATGTATGAAATGAGAGAACATCCAACATCTATGTTAAATAGAACCAAATCTGGAACAAGAAAAATATCAAGCTGCTGACCCTAAACAAATTCATGAGGTTTATCCTCGAGACCCTTTGGCCAGAAATTGTAAATAACACACAACTATGGACCATAATGATCCATCTGCCTACCTTAGGTAGAAGAGTTTGCAGAAAAAAAACTGGCCATACACTCTTGACTGTTCCAGATATCTGAAAATCTAAAGAGTGGAACCCTCCAGAAAAGCTGAAGAGACTTGAGGAGAAAAAAAAAATAGGAACAATTAATAGAAGAAATTGAAGAACAAACCAGGAAAAGTATTAAATTCATATCACAAAATAGAAAGTGATGGATTACAAGAGTTGTCCTTTCGTGAACTAAAAGCATCAAGTTACACAGACCAAAAAAAAAAAAAAGCAACACAAATGAAATTTCTGATAAATTATGGTACATTTTTAGAGATCATATTTGAAAATGAGAAATTAAAACTAAAATTCTTCGAAATATGTAAAAGACTAAGGGGACACATGAACAAGAGCTTTAAAAGTTAAACTCTTTTCTGTAACCTCATCTGATATCAGGCAATCTAGCAAACATAATTCTGCTGCATACAGCACTTGCTAGGCATCGTAAGTAACATCACAGAATGGACATGGACAAATATTAGAAAAGAAAAGAAGCTAACACAACAAGCCAAAAACTGACACATCAGGTACAAATTAGTAATTCAGCCATCAGATGAACTCATGACTGAATAAATTACAGGAACTCCATCATTACCAGATAACTGCTGTGACAAAGAGATTCAACAATATATTTAAGAAATAAGGAGTAGTGCATGTATAAGGACATGGTCATTTAACACCTAAGTCTGATACTTACAGATATGTAACAAACATCATAAAACATGTTACATCTTGTTGCTATAAAAAAAAAAATGTTTGGCTGGCACTACCTGTGCTGTTTGTTATGGCAAACAACCATACTGATAATACATAATTAAATGCTCAAAGTTATATATATATATATCTTCAGGATGAGTAAACACTAACAGTTCTGGCAGCATAAAACATAATGTAAATATGACTCTGAGAAACACACATACAAGCACATATGCACCTGAGTTATGAAGACTGAAATAAACCATACTAGTCTATGATCTGTGTTTATGATATGCAGATAACATAGTCTTAACAGCGAGAAGAAAAAAAGAACTACAAGAACTACTGGATATAGTGGTACTTGTACTTGTGCTTGTACGAACTCCCTGTAACTGTGAGCTGTTGTTCTTTGCAGCCGATACTGTAGAGATGTTGAGGCACGGCATCATATCAGCTTGGGAGCGGGTTATGGCGGCTACTTTTTCAGTCCCAGAGCACAGCTAAAAAGCAGGGGATGTGCAATGCTTCTTTAGAAGGCTCCACCACCATGGGGTATGGCGATCCCTGCCCTGTTAGCCAGGCTATGCCTGCTCCTGGGGGTACCACAGAGAGGTGGGACAGGGTCTTGGTCAGCTATGGGTCACTAACCCTGACATATCAGCTATGGGTCACTGATTACCTTATCGAGTGTCTTCACCCCCCCTTCATATAGTGGTAAAGAAAAGCAAAAGAAAAGCTTGAATAAGAAGAAAACTGAAGTTATGGTCATCAATGTGAAATGAGAGATCCCTAAATGCAAAATAACAGTAAATGGCACAATACTAAAGCAGGTACACAAGTTCAAGTATCTAGGGACAATCCTGACACCACATATAAAATGCCTAACAAAGATAAAGAGCAGAATAACCCAAGGTAAGATAGCGTTCCAAAAGATGAAAAGTATTCTGTGCAACAAATCACTGTCACCGAGTGTAAGGAAGAGGGTGCTCCAATGCTATATAGACACCCAGTTCTGATCTAAGGAAGTGGAGCCTGGATGGTTACTAAAGAGATACAGCAATGTCTGAAAGCCACAGAAATGTGGTTTTTTAGCAGAATAATAAGGACACCATGGATGGCAAGAAAATCAAATGAAGAAACTTTGAGAGGACTGATTTAAGAAGACAAAATAATTACAACAGGCAAGAAAAGAGTCTAAATTTATAGGACATGTCATGAGAAAAGGGATACATGTCAACAGGAAAGTTAAGAGGGAGAACAGGCCAAGGTAGACCAAGAGAGAAAATCCTAAATGGACTGACAAGATGGCATGGAAAGAGGACACCAGAACAACTCATAGAGGCAAACAAAAGTTTGTGAAGAGTTATGACTGCCAATGCCAGTAGGCACAGCACTTTATAGTGAGTACTAAAAGTTATCCTTGGATCCATGTAACAGAAAAGATGGCTGCTGGACTTATGACCCACACCAGAGGTGATCAAGACCCTATTGTACCTCTCCATGGTGTTATCAGTACCAGGCTGATTTGCTTATTTAGCCTGGGAAGCAATGCAGAGCCTGTCATTATCTCACTGGCATCTGAGTCTGTCAAGGAATCGACTATGGGTATTCGAGCAAAGCCTTCATAAAGTCCACTCCCCATCTGATGTGATGCCTATGTTTCAACATCTTCTCACACTGCCTACAAAAGAATGATGGTCCCAAGGATATCAGAAGTAAGAATGGAAAAAAAGGCTCCATGCAAACTTGATGACCAACAAAATCAAAGAAGTAAATTCAATACTCTGCAGCATCTTGTCTAGTCTTTCCTTGTCTCCTCCCCACTGCCCTTTCAGTGTTGAGAGAACAGACTTGGCTAGGTAGTTTTGCTCATATAAGGAGATATTTAAGCTTTCTATTATTATTTCCCTCATTCACCTCTTGTTTTGGCTGCATTACATATACTTAAATTTCTCTTTCTTTTTGTGCGCAGTGAAAAGCTACAAATATATATTTCAATAACACAAGCAGAACTACTATATCATTCTGATCATTTCCTTCCTTCCTCACATTCTTTACCCCAATCAGGGGCATAAGCCATCAACATGTGCTCTTCGTTTAGTTCTTTCTATCCTGGGTTGTTTCTTCTATCTATCTCCAGCTGAAATTGACCTTTTTGATTTCTGCTTCAAGATTCATTCACCAGTTATTTCTATGTCTTCTTCGTTTCTTCTATCTCTGTGGATTCCATGTGAGAGCTTGTCTGGTTATGTTTGAGGTATGCTTTCGAAGTGTATGTCCTATCCATCTCCAATGTCTTTTTTTTTTATTTCCTTCACTGTGGGTTGATTCGTTTTCTACCACAGCTCTTCATTACCGATGGTGTCCGTCCATCTAACCTGAAAGATCTTCTTCAGACAGGTGTTAACAAAGGTCTGCAGTCTCTGGGTACTTTTGGCTGATGCTGCCCATGTTTTCTGATCCATACAACTGGACTGATTTGACATTTGTATCTGATGACTTACTGTACACATTCATTTTCTGACATCGCCCTGCCATCTGCTTACAAACACGAAAAACACATTTCTACTACTAATCAAATTCGGTACTCACCATGAAATCACAACCTCGCCTTCAACTGATAAGCATGCTAAATCACTGCTGCTGTTGTTAATTACTGTTGGCTGTCGAATTTTCTATTGGTTTGTTTTTAATTTTCTTCAACAATTTCACAAATGTAAAGAATGTAGCAATTGTTCATCCCCGAGTCTGATATCCAGTTACGACAAAGACTCGCAAGCCAAATTTGAATATTTTCGTTGGCAGATTGGACTGTATAATATTCTCTAATGAATCGCTCGTCTTTTTTAACGTCTTTATGACCATTAAAATATAAAGAACAACTTTTTACTGTCGGTCCTGAATTCTCTGATGATGTAATCTGGTTTGTTAAAATTATAACAATGTGTCACATTTAATTTTTTTTTCGCTGTCAAAGTTCCAACCCCGCCTTAATTCTGTTTAAACGAATCTTTGTTTACAAATGGCATCTTGCTACTTTATCTGCAACAACGAGTCGCTCGGAAAGAAGATTAGTTTCTTTTTTCCCCCACATTATATTTTGCGTGTTTTTTTTAATTTATTTGTGCTTATTTTGTTTGCTGCTATCATAATTTCGAAATATCAAATGTCGCTACTCTTTGCCTAAGCTAAGACAAATCATTCGTAGTATTTATAAACAGAATGCAATATTTAGAAAAGATAATGGCAATAGTCCTTTGGATTATGTACGTACTTCTCTCTCTCTCTCTCTCTCTCTCTCTCTCTCTGAACCTTAAGTGCCCAGGGCACATGGGGCTTCCGCAAGGGTTTTCCACAAATGCCTGTCCTTCGCCTTTTTTTTCTGCTCTTGCCCAGGTGAGCCCTCTATTGCTCAGCATCCTTTCTGTTGTTCTTCTCCATGTCTCTTTTGGTCTACCCTTACTTCTGCTCCCCTGTGGTGTCCATCTTAGTGCTATTTTTATGTACGTACTTAGACACAAGAAATTAGAACGAAGCTCTAATAAACAGTACACCTCTTTACCTCATAATAATAAAACATGAAAATATGTGCAAGAAAAGCTGAACATCTCAGTGTCTCCCCATCCCCCCACCACAGTCCCTTCTCTCATTCTTTTACCTTTTATTCACGTTTTCTCCCCTCCTCTCCTCTTTTTTCTACACCCCCAGTACACGCTGTACACACGATTCGCGAAGCTAATTATGAACTTACGTGACAGTGTTGGCGCTGCTGGCAAAGTTTAAATTTCTGTTACCAAATTCTTAGAAAAAAAATGTTCTTAATTAATGTTGTAGGCACTCAATGTGTATGTCCTATCCATCCATGTGTAAGTCCACACTGCATTTATTTATTCTTTTTTTAATAAGTCGCTGGTGTGGAAATTTGTAGCCCATCAAAATGACTTCTGATATAAACATTATCAGAAGTGAAAATGAAACTATAAGATTAATCGCAAGAGGCAATCAAAATACAATTTATGAAAGAATGAGGGCAAAGCTGATCCTTCGGTTAGTGAAGTTCGAAATTTTAAACAGGAAAAGAAAGCTGTCTAAAATAAACCTGTGCATGGGTAGGTATGTGCGTTTTGGGATGGGGGGGGGGGGGGGTCAGTTCTTGATTTTTTTGATACTTCTTTCAAGGAATTGACGGGAACAAAGTACAACACATTTTTATATTGTGACGCGCGACAATTCTTCGTCATTACTAATGCCACTAGAAAGGAAGTTAGGATCAGAATTGCAAAAGCAACATCAATCTTCAAGAATCTTGAGAACATATGGAATTCAAAAGTTATAAGCACAAAAACCAAGTTAAGACTATTCAATTCAAATGTAATATCCACCCTCATTTATGCATGCGAAAGCTGGAAAACAACTAAAGAAATAGAAAAGAAATTAGACTCTTTTGAAAACAAATGTCTAAGGAAAATACTCGGCATCAAGTGGAACGAATTCAAGAACAATGCAGAGATAAGACAGATGACTGAACAACAACAAGTCTCACGGGTGATCAGGAAAAGGAGATGGACATATGTTGGTCACTTGATGAGAAGAAATGATCAGAGAATCCCAAAACAAGCTATCAAGTGGAACACAACAGGCCGAAGAAAAAGGGGCAGACCGCGTGAAACTCTGAAGAGGACATTATTAAGAGAGGCCAAGTTAACAGGCATAAAATCCTTTGTTGAGGTTGAAAGACTCGCCGAAGACAGGAAAAATTGGCGAACTACTTTGCGAGCCCTATGTGACGTCTAACGGCACGGGAAGGATATAAGATAAGATATAAGATAAGACTAATGCCACGTGCCAAAAGGACCGACACTACCTACAGTGCAACACGTGCATTTGTATGGGGGGGGAGGGGAATGGTAAAATCGGGATGGACTGGGAAAAAATTAAAGTAGTATGAAAATAAATAAAAGGACTCAGATTGATTAGTTACAGACTGCGCTCCGAATATAAGTCATATTGAAAATGAATACCATTTGCAAGATTTGATACAGATCCAAGTGATGTTAATATTCATGTACATTTTCTTGATTTTATTCGTGTAGAAGTCACCCAGGCTTAGTGTGTATATGTTGAAAATTGTCAGACATGGATATTCCAAGTGCAGGTATGTGTGGCCACAGTACGACAATAGATCAAATATGAAAGGAAAACCTTCAGGAGTTCGACAAATTAGAGACCTGAACTCGTCAGTTTGGGGATTTTGTTTTTCTTTTTATTCTTTGGTGTTCTCATTCTCTCAACTTAGTTATCGGTGAATCCTCAATCTCGTCCAGAGATGGATCTTTATTACTTTCTTTAAACAGTTTAGAAATGTTATGTGTTGTTCTCAGCATTAGCGTTGTGTTTGGGGACACTTATAAAAACATATTACAACTCTAAAGCTCAAGTCACAAAGTACTACCTGCTGAGAATCTAGAATTGAAACTATTCGTATTTGAAGATATTATGTTGACGAATTTTGTGATGTTTTTACAGAAACTGCTTTATTAAGATGAATCAATGGGTTAACAGCAAGACATGCAGCTGAAACAACTGCCCTTAAAGTCAGAGATTTAAAATTGTTATGGTGCATTGTTATATGGCACAATGTTTTAGACTAAATTAATCTTGCTAGTAAACACAAAATAACAATCTACAAACCTATAATGAGACCAGCTGTCATGTATGGATCAGAAACATGGAGTACAACAAAGAAAGTGAACAACAATTGCAGAGCTTTGAGAACAAGATCCTGAGAAGAATCTTTGAGCCAGTAAAGGATACCAACAGTGGAGAATGGAGAGCTAGAAAGAACACTGAACTGAACAGACTACGCTGACTGGGGCATGTAGAAAGAATGGATGAGAACAGACATACGAAAATGATGTATAACACAAGAGATGAGGGAGACAAGACCAAGGGGTAGACCAAGACAGAGATGGAAAGACAACATAGAAGAGGATATAAAATAAATTGGTGTCACCAACTGGAGAGAGAAGATTAGGAACAGAGACGAATGGAGGCAAACTTTATCTGCAGCAATGAGCCTTAATCTTAATGGCTCGGAAAGCTGAAGAAGAAGAAGAAGAAGAAGAAGAAAACTTATTCACGCTAGACAATGACCGAAACTCGTTTGGAAGAACTTGCCATGATTTCAACTGAGCATGATATCGGTCAAAAATTGTACTGAACTGATCTCTTTCTAATTTTCAAATGTGAAAGCAAAGTGGCTTCCTGTTTCAACGCTAGATAGTTGCTTGGAACAGTAAGTGCAAATAACGCAAAGACATGTCCGCTGAAAACTAATTGTTTGTAGTTTGACAGCTCTTCGTTCTACATATGATGTGCATTATGATGGTGTAAGTAACATACATGTACCTACATTCCTTTTAATTCTTTCTTCTTTTGTTATACATGTGTAGTTTATCTTATGGTTTATTTAATTAATTTATAAACTGTAATGTGTGGTAGGACATGATGAAGCTTATTTAACATAATTGATTTTAAAATCAATCAGTCATTTCAGTCATTTCCGTGTCCCTTGGGGAATTTTGATTTCAAAATATTAAGTGTTAATATGCTGTTAATGTCAAACATGGACACTAACAGCCAAGAACAAAAGAAAAATCGTCAAGACAGAAATGAGATGTTTAATGAGAATACTAAATGTGACAAGAAGAGACCAAATAAAAAATGACACCATCAGGCCAAAAGTTGGAATAACACAAGTATTACATTATATCCAGAAACAGCAAGTCAAATGGTTTGGACATGTTACAAGGTTACCACCAGACAGTATATCACAGACAACATTCACACTAAGATTTGTAGGTAACAGAGGAATAGGCCGTCCACGCACGAGATGGAGAGAGGAAAATACAGAAGCATTAAATAACCCATTAAATGAAGAAATCGCCGAGCTCTATCAAGACGTCTATTTGTTCCCTCAACACCGAAAGTCATACGAGGAAGGAGACAAGACATGCGTTAATTTGAAAACTGGGTTCGGCGAAAAGTTATGCTCGTCAGGTTCGGCGGAAAGTTATGCTCGTCAAAATTACTGCAGAAAGAATGAACACATTATGCACAAAATATTACAGTTGTCTGCGACTGAACAATGTAAACACAAACACAAAATAGGTGAGTTAATGTCGGAAAGTTCTTCGTAACCGAGTTCGGAGAAATTAACTTTCGTGATTAAATAATTTACTCAGCATTTTCCGAGTTGAAATGTAAAAATAATTAAATTTCTTCGCTCTGACGTAGAAGTGAAAAACTTTACGTGGAAAACTTTACAAGCAATATCTGCAGAAGTCTGAAAGTTGTTTCCGACTAGATCCAAATGAATTAGTCTTTGCAAAATCTTGTTAATACGTGCCCAGTTTCCTAGGACACGATTTCACACGATAACTTCAACGTGAAAATATTTCACATTCTGGGGTTCTAATATCCAGAGTAAATTACAGAATTATCAAAGACATAATCATGATGATGATAGCGATATCTAAAATCACTAATGTTTCACAAACACTGACGACAAATGTCTTTTCTCACATTGAAAGTGTAATTCACGCTGTCAGAGAGAGAGAGAGAGAGAGAGAGAGAGAGAGAAGGGAGATTGTTTAATCCAAAACTATCAATCCAAAGTCAGTATTGTTGGAGCCATCTTTTCTAAAGTTTTTTTCTGAAAAGGGGGGGGGGGGAGCCGCTACAATGAACATGTTATATTTTGACACAAGATAATGTTTTATGCAACTTTTCACATTAATATGTTGCAAATCTTAGTTACCGCCCAAGACATATTATTAGTAATTGCAAATTTCAAAAACAAGTATTTCCACTTTATGCTGCGAAATTCTTTATTATAAAAAAATAATGTGCTCCCAGCTATGATACCCTCCCCACACAACGTTGAATGTCATCACAATTATCAGGAAGCGCGAAGCAACAACAGGACGGACTGTGTGATAGCCACCCAGTCACGAGGTGGCGTTTTATTGTGATTATAGTGATCCGTCATCACCCATCTTACCACCCCAGCATACAAATCATCAAGTTGTGTGTTATGGGAGGGACTGAGAATATGCCACATTTCATTACTGTTTACATCTGCGCCTTTGTTACTTTAGATTGATATACTAGTCTAATTTTTAACACTCATATTATTGTCCAATATAAAATACGAAAAGACTTCAGCAGGAAAAATAAGAGTTATTAAAAAATATAACGGAAATTTCAGGCTGATATTACGCTGTCAATACCAAGAGCAAAACTCAACATACTTTATCAGCCCTAACCTCTATTCTCGTCCTTTGCGTCAAAATACTGCCATCACCAACAAATTTGACCAAAGCAGAAACTACGAAATTTAAAAAAAACTACGCAACGATTATTTTAACCAAATAAATACATAAAAACATATTGTTTGGGTACTTCATGTCAAAATTGTGCCAATGGTAGCAATTCGTCCACTGAATCTTTATGAAAGAAAATCGGCGGTGTTAAAATATAGCACATGTGATAAATAACCACATTAATTTCAACCTTAAAAGAAAAAAAAAATTACCTGATAAAAAAGGTAATTGTGATGGTCAGTGCTTTTATGATCAGAGAGTTCTATTCATTCATTCATTCATCCATTTGCATGTCCCTTGAGGAACTTTGCCTCCCAAACAGCACTCCTGTAGGCCTCTCGGTTGTGAGCAAGATGGCCTGCTGCTACTGCATCCATTTGTAGATCGTCAACGATGTCTTGCAGCCATCTTCGTTTTGGTCTTCCTCTTTTTCTTTTTCCCATTATGTATCCTTCCAATACGGTCTTCTCTAAATTATCATGACGTTTAATGTGACCAAAATATTTCAGTTTTCTCTCTTTAATCCTATTTACTAGCCAGCCTTCTTCAATATTAAGCTCTTGTAGTATAGATATATTTGTTCTTTTTTGTGTCCACGATATTTGGAGAACTCTTCTGTAGCATTTACATTCAAAGGCATTTATGTGTTTCTCAGCTGCTTTGTTAAGTGTCCAGGTCTCACAGGCATATGTTGGGATGGGAAAGATGCATGCTCTTAAAAATCTTATTTTTGTAGTTGTCTGTTCCTCTCCACAGATTCTTTATTTGTTTTACTTTCTGAAGAGTGATAGATGTCCTCCTTTTAATTTCCCTCATGGTATCTCTATTATTAGTTAGTAGTGATCCAAGATATTCAAAACTCTCCACTTCTTCCAGTTTTTCCTCATTGATACATATTTCAGCTGCCTTGTTTGTTTTGTCAGTTGTCATCAATTTAGTTTTCTTTGCATTAAGATAGAGGTTCTGCTCTTTGCTGTTCTTACGGACTGACATAATTAGTTTTTCCATTCCTTTTTATGGTGTGGATAGTAACACTGTGTCATCAGCATATCTAATCTCTGGTATTTCATAACCTCCAATTGTTATGGAATCGTAATATTCTTCGTCTACATCATTCATTACAGCACGTATATTAACGTCAAGTGTATAGTTTTTATATTTCACTCGTAATGGCCACTCTCTCGCTCTTACCAACGTAAGACAGTTGAAAAAAAATTACAGTAGAAGAAAAAGAACTATTTCTACATTTTAAAGTCACAGTATCTAGAGAAAAATGATAAAAACTGCAAAAGCAAAATTAACTTCAAAGAGTTGCAATAATCTTCCAAATATTTTTTTGTCAGTGTTTGCAACATCAAACAATTTTATGCATCATTTTTGTCATGATGATAATGATGATGATGGTTATGATGATTATGAGGATCACGACGATGACAATGATAATATATTGATAGTATGTCTTATGATTTTATTTTTTATCTTATGATTTTTTGTTCACTGATTTATACATTGTTGTTAATGTTATTTAAAATTACTGCTCGGACATGCTAAAGCTTAAAGCGTAATCAGTTTCAAAATATTAAATGTTGCTTTGAGAATTAGGTGAGGCACAAAGGTATGTTAATGTACAGGGGGGGGGGGGGGTTGTAGAATATTCCTAGGATTGGCCCTGCATGCCACTAAATGTACATTCAGAGCACCAACGTGTATCAAAAAAGCTTCAGATCACGACTTGTGACTCTGCTGTAAATTATCATTATTGTTTTCTATAGCAGGAAACCATGTAGTACAACTGTACAACATTATCAGAGGAACCACTCTGTCTGCTCTCTCTCTCTCTCTCTCTCTCTCTCTCCCGCTCTCTCTCTCTCAGAATATCTGCGGATCATCTCTTCCTAGATCAATAAAAGACGTATCATTATTTTCCTATATATTCAGTGGAGATATCACCATCCATAAAATAATCAGAGAAACTACCAGTCTCTTCCCATATCATCACAGGAACTACCACACTCTTCCCAAGATCATCAAAGGAATTACTATCCTCTTCCCCGATCATCTAAGGAACTACCACGCTCTTTCCAAAATCCATCTTGGGAACATCTAAAATCACAAGTTTGTCTACAGCAGTGGTTCCCAAGTGGTGGTTGCGTGGGTGTCCGTGACAAAAACTCAAGGTTCTTTTTTGCCATGACAAGTAGAACTGTTAGTTGCTGTCTATCCTTTTTTAACTACGTTATTGTAATTTTGAAAACTCATCAAAGTTTACCGCGTTTTTGTTTTTTTTTAGTGTAGTGTAGCGTTTACTCGTTATAGGTTACCATATTTTCTGAAAAAAAAATTCTTTTACATTTGGAGCATATAGCTACCATACAGATATGAACCTTTTCCAAAGTATGGGGGTCCATGACCTGGATTTTGAAACAGTAGGGGGTCATGTCGGTCATGTGATGAGAAGAAACAATCAGAGGATCCCCAAACAAGCTATTAAGTGGAACACAACAGGTCGAAGAAAAAGAGGTCGACCACGTGAAACTCTAAAGATGAAACTGTTGCGAGAGGCCAGTTTAGTGGGCATAACATCCCTTGATGAGACTGAAAAACTCGCCGAAGACAGGAAATCTTGGCGAACTACCATGAGGGCCCTATGTGACGTTTAGCGGCACGGGAAGGATGTAAGAAGGTGGTCCGTGGACTTTTGTTAATTGTCTAAATCAATCTTTTCCATATCATTAGAGTAACTACAAAATGAAATACTGTATTTCAACACTTTAAATTTCAGACACTGAGTCTAAATATACACTTTCTCTTCATACTTCATTGTCTTGTACAAAGTTCATTTATGAATATATCGTAAGCCGAAACGTTACAACTGTGTGGTTTGTTAGTTAATAACTCTTTCTCCACTTTTTTAACGTCTGTTTATATGCCATTACAGCTTAACTACAGCAGCTTTGTGTATATTTATATAGTTTTATATACTTAAACCCAACAACAGTTTGTGCTACAGAATGCAAGAGTTCGCTGAAATTTAAAAATCTCTGCATTTTCATTCACGCATCTACGTATATAATAATTTATGGTCAGTTTCTAATAACAGCTATTGGTGTTTTAAATAAATCGTCGACTTTCATACGATGTTGTGGTTTGGTTGCCTTTTTTTTAATACGAGAACAGTACGTCCAGTACAAGCAACACATCGGACAGAAACTTTGTAAGCCGGCGCAACTATCCACCCTCTCCCCTTTTTGCTTATCAGTTTTTATCCACCACACTCCACTCTAGCCCACCCCTAAAGCACGGAAAACCCTCCGGGCCCAAGACCAATGCATCGACTGGACTTAATAGGGCTTGATTAGAAGTACTGAGACTGACATGACTGATTGATTCCTTAAAGAAAACGTCTGGTGTTGGTCTTCCATCATAATGTGTAGACTTCGTAAGAAAACAGAAGAAGTCAATAAGATCTAAGCTGGTTTCAGGCAAGGAAGAGGATCAAGAGATCATATATTAAATATAAGATTAATAAGAGAAAAATGCAGAGAGTTTAATGCGAATCTATATTTATCCTTTATAGACTACTCAAAAGCATTTGATTGTGTACAACACCAGAAACTTTGGAAATAATGGGAAAAAATGAGATTTCCAACACATTTGATACAATTAATATCACTGCTGTATCTAGACCAACAACCAGCAGTAAGAATAAATGGTGAAACAACAACATGGTTTGACATAAAACAAGGGGTCCGTCAGGGGTGTATATTGTCGCCTTACTTATTTAACTTGTTTACTGTTATAAATATAATGAGGAATGTCGGAGAAGATGTAGACACAGAATGCCATAACAATTGAAGGTTATGAAATACCAGAGATTAGATATGCTGATGACACAGTATTACTGTCTACAACACAAAAAGGAATGGAAAAACTAATTATGTCAGTCCGTAAGAGTAGCGAAGAACAAAACCTGCGAAGAAAACTAAATTGATGACAACTGACAAAACAAACAAGGCAGCTGATATATGTATCAATGAGGAAAAACTGGAAGAAGTGGAGAGTTTTGAATATCTTGGATCACTGATAACTAATAATGGAGATACAACGATCATCGTTGATTATCTGCAAATGGATGCATCAGCAGCAGGCCATCTTGCTCACAACAGAGAGGCCTACAGGAGTGTTGTTAGGGAGGCAAAGTTCCGCAAGGGACATGCAAATGAATGAATGAATGAGGGAAATTAAAAGGAGGACATCTATCGCTCTTCAGAAAGTAAAACAACTAAAGAACCTGTGGAAAGGAACAGACAGAACCACAAAAATAAGATTTTTAAGAGCATGCATCTTTCCCATCGCAATTTATGCCTGTGAGACCTGGACACTTAACAAAACAGCCGAGAAACGCATAAATGCCTTTGAATGTAAATGCTACAGAAAAGTTCTTCAAATATCATGGACACAAAAAAGAACAAATATATCCATACTGCAAGAACTTAATTTATATTGAAGAAGGCTGATTAGTAGAGAGGATTAAAGAGAGAAAACTGAAATATTTTGGACACATTAAACGTCATGATAATCTAGAGAAGACCGTATTGGAAGGGTACACAATGGGAAAGAGAAAGAGAGAAAGACCAAGGCGAAGATGGCTGCAAGACATCGTTGATTATCTACAAATGGATGAATCAGCAGCAGGCCATCTTGTTTACAACCGAAAGGCCTACAGAAATGCTGTTAGGGAGGCAAAGCTCTGGAAGGGACATGCAAATGAATGAATGAATGATGGTCTTCCTCATTTTTTTCCTGTGAAAATCTGAGGAAATATTCAATAATATTCATTATTTAAGCTCCAGAAAGCACTTTGTCTATAAACAAAGGGAGTAATAAATTTGCAATATACCCAAGTTTTTACCGAATTCTTAAAGTGTATTGCCGTTTCCCAAAATTGGCATCAATTGGGCATGTGAGCATTGTATTTGGGACAGTCAAGTCTATATGTGAGGGGGTAAACAGCTTAATAGCTACTTTTGTAAAAGAAGATAAATACTTATTTAATTTTTTTTACAAAGCACTAAATACAATCTTGCTTAGTTAAATAATATTATCAACTGAAATTAAGATTTTAAAATATATACGCATTAATTAAAATTGAGATCTAGACCGTACCTCCCCACAAGATAATGAGGATAAAGCAATCGCCATATTTCCATTTTACGTCACTTCCGTCAGTCGCCATCTCGACCTTCGTATTGTTACGGATCGAAAAAAAAAAAAGCAATGGCAAATAACGAAGATTATTTAGATGCTTTGACGGGTATGTATACGTTCTGGTACATATGGTCATATCATTAAAAATTATATTATTTTTAAATGTGTAGGTAATCATTAATTTTACCTCTATTTCAGCCTACTCGAGAAATACGTCGCGGGAAATCCCTCCAATCCTGGAACAGTATTTGAATGGTGTGGCGAAAAATGGAGAAACTCTGTAAGTCAGAATTTTCCTGTATTATTTTTGTCCGTGACATTAAAAATAGACTTAAAATCGTTGGATAATGACAGAAAGGTGCTGGAAATCGCTCATGGTCAAAATCTTTACGTCGCGTGTACCAGATTTTGGACACCGACGCAAATAAAACAGTGAAACAATGAACGTTAGTGCATGTTGCAGTGACATACACAAATAATGTTATGAAGAAACTGATGGAGGTTTTAGTTGGTGCAGATATATATATATATATATGCAGATATATATATATATATATATACACACGATGTACGAAGTCTTTAACATTTATGAATAGTATAACTTTTTGGAAACATTAAGAGCAGTGTAATTACATTGACTGACAATATTATATTTGGAGTCGCATGAATTTTTGGTGATAGTATTGGGAAAACCAGTGAGACTCATTGTTTGTGTTTTGAAAACATCAGTGTTGATATTTGTAGACATACATGGAAAAATAAGACAGTTTTTATAAAACTAAACTATTTTGTGATAGTCTTTATAACTGAACACTTGTCATGGATGGTTCAGATATTCACTTGCCAATTTAAAAAAAAAACAAAACTAACAGAAAACATGCCTAATTACAAATTTAAAAAATTGTTTTGAAAATGATGTTGAAACACATGTCAAAGGTAAACTTACCTCAGAATGTGTGGGTATAAAATGCACAGGGAATTTGAATAACAAGTGCTTGGTATATGTAAGTGTTAAGTTGTTTTGAACATTTTCTCTTTAACTCTTTCCCTGCCATCGACACTATAGTGAATTCTTCCTGTTAGTCTAGCGCCTGCCATGGTCATTATAGTGATTTTGTTTCGTTGTAGCGTAAAACTGTTGTAAAACTTTTTAGTGTACACGATTTATCTGCGTATTTCTGGTAACCTTTCATAGTTCAATCTAAAGCGTGGCTAACAACTGAACAAATTCGATGTTGTAACTGAGAAATTTCAATATTGTGATTTCGGAGGCATAAGGACATGTCCTATGACCTGACCACTGTTCCTGAATGTACCCCAAGTACATCTAGACCTATTAAATGGACTGGAGAAGTAGTTAGATGGTTATTTCAGACATTATTTTAGTGAGAATGCCACCACACAACGAGATGGGACGAAAATTTAAGCAGATCTGGAAATCGCAGATGGTAAACATTGTACATTTAGGCATTGCCAGCGGTAAGCACTACACAATTATCGGCTAAAATCATCACACTACTTCTTTTTTCCTAAAAAACTCTTCATTTATGAAATCTTACACTTACAACTATTTTCATGCATAATATGTATACTTTTAAAGTGGAAATACTTTGTACATTCACTTTTACAACTATACCCCCTATACATATCAAGACCCGCACTTTTTGTGTGGCACTGACGGGAACGTCCGCGTTTTTGTTTTAGGTGGCCCTGATAGAGTTAATGATTGGAAATATTAGCAACAGCCTGTCTTTGAATGGTGCAACCTTGACAGTGTAGTCTCTCTCTCTCTCTCTGAACCTTAAGTGCCCAGGGCACATGGGGCTTCCGCAAGGGTTTTCCACAAATGCCTGTCCTTCGCCTTTCTTTTCTGCTCTTGCCCAGGTGAGCCCTCTATTGCTCAACATCCTTTCTGTTGTTCTTCTCCATGTCTCATTTGGTCTACCCTTACTTCTGTTCCCCTGTGGTGTCCATCTTAGTGCTATTTTTGGTAATGAGTTGTCAGTCATTCGGAGCACATGTCTCAACCATCGCCAGCGTCTTTCCTCAATAATTGTTGTCAGTGGCTTCATCTGCATTTCTGCCAACAAGATGTTATTTCTTATGGTGTGTGGCCAAAATATTTTTCTAATTCTTTGTAAACATTTAGTCTGGAAAGAATTTAACTTGTTTTCTATGGTTTTGGTGATTTTCCAGCATTCACTTCCATAGAGTAGTACACTTAGAACGTTATTCTTAAATATCCTGATTTTCGTATTTATGCTTAGTTTTTTAGATTTCCATATATTCAGCACTGCAAAAACCTGGTTTGCTCTAGTAAGGCTGCTGTTGATGTCCTCAATGCTGTCTCCATTTTCTACTACTCTACTGCCAAGGTATACAAATTCATTGACAGTGTAGTGACCATAATGAAATTGCCTAGTTTTTGTTTGTTTGTTTGTTTTTTTTTTTTACTTGTTGAAGAAACCTTTGTCTCAGAAAAGATGTTAAAAACATTGAACAGAAGAAAACTAATACATGCAGTAAAACGTTTCATTTTTGAAATAATTAATGGTAAACTTTTCTTTACCTTTCATGAAGATTTCAGTGGTCGCTGCTGAAGCCCTTGATCGTTGGCAAGATGGAGCAGGTCATAGGAGAGTTGCGACAAGGACTGGGTTCAGAAAATATTCCTCAAAGGCCAAATGTGGAAAACGTTCGTTTTGATGTCATGCAGGCTCGAATAATGGATGCTCTGCATAAATTTAATGGGTATGTTTTTCTTATTTTGTTTCTTTCCTTGTTTACTTTTCAGTGTTGAGGGGATAGTCTTCTTGACAGAGGAGTGCTGTCCTTAATATAGGAGAATGTTAGGATTTCTGTTATTCCTTCCGCTCATTCCTAGTGTAGTGAGTCTCTCCCTGTTTCCTTTTGTTTAAGAAGTTTTGTGCCTGCCATTGACTAGGGCCAGATGGCACACACTGAGCACTGTTTAACTGTTTGCCAGAAACTTTCTAACTTGACAGCAAAGACTGTTTGTGAAAGTGAATTTGCTCATAATAACAATATGACAAATGTGTGGTAATTGCACACTGTACTTACATACACAAACCAGCAGACTTTGGTCGATCAAAATTCTGCCTGAAAATTCATTTCCAGGATATGACATACCCAGTTTCCGAGACAAATTTCTAGATGTTTAAAAATAAAATAGTATTTTTTTATGTTACTAACAGCAGCATGACTAAGAAATTTTTAATTAAATGCAGCTGTAAATAAAACTTCCATTTGAAATTAGCCACTATTAGAAAATTACCAGTGGAATGATAAATGTTCATCACCTTCTGTTAAGTTATGTGTTTTGTGATTAAAAAGTTACTAATGTGATTTTTTTTTTTTAATATTTCTGACAGAGCCCCATTTACAATCCAGAGATTATGTGAACTGCTGGTTGACCCAAAACGACACTATAAAAGGAGTGACAAGTTCATGAGGGGATTAGAAAAGGTTTGAAGTATCATTTTTAGACTTTTTTTTTTTTTTTTGGTTATTGTTTAATTTTTCAGGGATTGTTTTTTCTGCTCCTGAGGCTAAAGACAAAGATGAACAGAGAATTTTCACCTCTGCCTTAACTCCTTTAGCATCTTCCTGAGATATCTCACGTTCACTTTTTGTATTTACAGTGTTTACCCCGAGTTAACTTGCCAGTTATACATGGATGCACTTCATAGCATTATCCCCAAGTTTTCTCACTGTCATAAACAGTGGCTTACCTAGTTACCAGATTTCGTGAGAGCCTGCTGGAACAAGAAATTCAGCCAGCGGGTCAAGCTAAATATAGTCATCTTTTGTTATGTTACACATTTTGAGAACTAGGGCTGGTTGCATTTGTTTGGAGACGGTGAGGACTTCTTGCACAATAATCCAGTGTTTCTCATTATATGAACAGCAGACAATTTAGATTCTTCAACTTAGAGCAATATGTATGATAATAATCACAATACTGAAACTGAATTTGTATGATCTGATAGTGGTCAGTAGCCACATCCCAGACCAGCATTCATATTCACAGGGAAGTGTGGTATTTCTACAAGAAGCGCAAAGTGACAGCTCTTTTTGGGGTTTTTTTTTTCAAATAAATAATTATTCATTAGGATGTCAGCATCGTCATGCCATCACCATGACTACCACCTTCATCATCATCATCATGAGCCCTAGTCAAGAAATGACTGTCACATAGCATAAGCATTTGCAACCACCTTTACTCTCATCATTGTCATTGCCAGCACTTTCACCATCTCCAGTCTTTGTCAAGAAATGCTATTTTAATTTCTAGCATAATAAATATTTACTTCATATTTATAGCTGGTCTGCGTTCTACTTTTTTTTTTTTTGTGAAAATAATTTGCAATGGGTAAAGAGATGCAGTTTTGTTAAGTAAACCTGAAGCAGTTAAATGCCTGTGGGTAGGATGAGGATCAGTGATAATAATGTAACATTATTTGACATGCACAGTACTTCTGTTGCCTGAACTTTGCATGCTGTAGCATCATGTTAGAAGTCGCTAACTTTTAACTGGGTGTAAATATTACTATTTATTTCTGTTGCGTTTTTATACTCTCTTTTACTTTTTTTTTTCTTTTTGTTTTTGTTTTTAATGGCCAAATCATTTTTAAGAAAAAATGTTGTGGTATACCATTCTTAATTCCAAATTTGATGAAACAGAGGATGTATCGGCAATATCTCTTCAGAGATGTAGTTATACCTCTTTGGAACTGCAAGCAGGATGGTCTTAGCAGTCTGTGTGTGAAGTAAATAGGGTGTTACAGTGAGCATAGCATGGGCCCAGAAAGCAAGTTTTCAGCAAACACTACCACCACTGACTCCACAGTGAGCCCTGTTCCCTGTGGTTAGGTCAGACTTGTTAACTAGGAGCAGCCACAGAGAGTTGGGACAAGCTCTTGGCCAGCTGTAGTTTGCTGGTTTGTGATAACTGTGACATCCCACTATTACAAGTATCTTACCTTCATTTCGGAGATGAAAAGAGAACTCTATGGTTTTGATATTCCAAAAATTAGAAAACATTTTTATAGTCTTTATAACTTTTATTATCAAGTTTTTTTTTGTTGCTTTTTTTAAAAAAAAAATAATCCTTGCAACAGAAAACTTGTGAAGAATATCAAAGACAGTTTAATAAGCTCTGAACTCTTTAACATATTTGTCACAGTAATCATACTGTCATGTTTTATGTTTTAAGATCTCATAATCAAGTCTAAAGACAAGAAATTGTGGAGAGAAATGAATGCCTACACCGCACGGCACTTGAATGAATGATGTTTTATGTACAACATACTAACAGCTTTTTATCTTTCTTTTGCTTTTTACAGAATGTCCTTGTTGTCAGCACAGTGGATCCTTATGGGAGGTATAAAGTTTATGTACATTTGAAAAATCAGAGATTTGCTCTGTTTGTTCTATGTGCAGAAAGTGGTAGTGTGAGCACTTATTGTAGTTAATAACTTGACTATCTTTTATTGTTACTCATTTTCGGAACCTATCATTTGAATTGCAGGTGTACCTCTGAGACGTGGATTTGATTCCGGGTTGCTACAGTAAAGTAAAAACTGCAATAAAACAAATCACAGCCTCTGTTTTGGCCTTCTCATTACATATAAAAGCTGGAAACCATGTTTACACTATAGTCTGATTAGTGCACTGCAGGCTAGGTAAAAAAAAAAAAAAAGAACGGTGTACTGTAAAATTAAACATGCTTTATTACTGCCAAGCCTTCTTTCATTTCTGCACATAGAGATCAGTTTGTGGTTGGTTATTTATAGGCTGAATTTCAGTGAAGAAGTTTGAAATGTTGCAAGACTTGCCAGAATGTGATATAGAGACCATATAAGCAAAAATGTGGTAAGAAACACATCAATTGACTCATTTGATGCAGTGCTGTGATTGAAAAAAAAAACAGAAGAGAAATGCACATTCTGAATATTATAAACATGAATGATTTGGAGAGGGTGGGGAGAGTACAGTATCTCAAAACACAATACAACAAGATATGCCTGTAAGTGGAATCTAGGAAGTTTTTAATTAGAAGTGTTAATGGGAAATGTTCAATGACTGACTTCAGTGTAAGCTGTGAGTTGTACTTCTGCTGAAGCGATTATGGGTAAGTGGAATAAAGTAGGTTTGGTTTTCAAGTTTGAAGCAATAATCCTGCCTATTTTGTTACTAAGCAGGGCAGCTGTTGAAAGTTTATTGCCAAAATCTTTATTTCATCTCAAAACATTTGTCTTACAGGAAAGTTGTTTCAGAGTCCGGTGGTAAGCACCTCGTCAATGGCATGGACACGAACGGGTCGCCCTTCTTTCCCCGGGACTCTAACATAAGTTCAAATTTGCCGCCTGTTCCTGGATGGGTGACAACTACAGTTACCATGGCAACACATGCACAGAATACCCCGGCAGTGGACTCCTTGGAACAGAAACCAGCTCAGCAGGTAATAGATTCCTTTATGAATGAAGTATGGGTAGAAACAATTGGCCCGGAGCACAGATGGATACAAAACAGTTTTAGGCATAATTTTAGCAAAGACTGATGGACTTATTTTTTTGTTAAGGTGCTCATTCATTTTTCTGTCTTGTTAATTGATAAAATTTTATTCTTTCTTGCAAGAAATGTATTATATCTAAATGTTATAATTTCAGATACTTGATTTTTATAGTTATAGAGAAGGAAAACCTTGTTTATTGAGATTTTTGTTAACACCTTATATAGATGAACATATACGTGATTGAACTATAGGTCTTTATAAAGAAGAAGGATACGTGAGGGCTAAAGTGACTACTGTAACTATTAGAGATCCTGTTTATCTTCTTTGTACACATTTAGCGGTGATGCATGGTACCCTGATTTTTGTGATGCACCTTCTGGCTGGGTACCTCCGACTTCGGCACCTTTCCTTGCTAGGGCAGACTGTGGTCTTGCTCAGACTGCCATGAAGACAGTGGTGTAGGCTGGCCTGTTTGTTTTCCAGTCTCCACATCAGGCCCAACGGCTTTGAGACAGTTCCACCTTAGGGATGAGGAATCCAGTGAGTGGTTCAACGATATCCATTCCCCACCACCTATAGTCTGCTGGCTCTGTTTTGTTTACCTCATTCTGGTAGCTGTTGTTGTAGAGACCCATAGGCCTGTAACGTCCTGGATTCATAGGTTTCACATCAGATTTTCCTTATACCTGCTGGTGATCTCCATGTCCCTATCCATCCACCATCCTGACATAATTAGTGTTGATTGCTACAGGTTTCTGGGCTACATAAGTAGGTCAGAGTTTTTAAGCAATCAAATCTATGTTCCCTGTCTCACATTTTTAAGCAGTCAGATCTATGTTCCCTGTCTCACAAAGACTATGTTAAGATAAGTGTGTTCTTAACACAGTTGTTCCCAGGGAATCATGTTTATCTAATCTGGTTACCTTCCTCAGCATACACCTCAAGACTCTCCAGTGACAACTAGTGGTGCATCACTAAGTCTTGTGAGTTCAATTTATGCTGACCAAGGGGAACAGCTACCAGCAGTACATGCAGAAGAAGTTGTTGAGGAGACTGTGGTCAGTGTATTTTCAGTTTTGATCATGTTGAGTGTTGGGATTTGTTCTTGTGTTTAGATCTCAGTATTCTCTGTCCCCTTTAGAGTTAGATTTTCCCTGTACATTACCTTTAGTTCCTTTGGGTATATGGATATCAGGTTTTTCCTATTATCCCCACCAGCCAAGTGAGAAGGGTACTTGGGTTATGTTCATTTCTAAACATTCTGTTTCAGAAGCACACTTTTACATCTCAAGTATCATTTACCCCATCTTTACAGTTTGGTTGATTGGAGCTCAGCAGTCATACAGTGGATAGCTGCATACAGCTAAAAATGAAGAGGCAGAAAGACTGGCAAAGGAGGGAAGAAGGATGCAACGGATCAATAGAAGTTCAACATATGAGGAAATAAAGGATAGATTAAAATCTGTATATAAGGGCAAATGGATAAAACAACATCCCAAAACAAAATCAGGCAGAGACACCATCTGTATCAGATGCTGAAAATTGGCCCAACAGATCTATGTGACTGCAGGAAAGAGCAACAGGCACATCATGTCCTCCACAGAGTTGCCGGCTGCACGGCTCACTCAGGCAAAGGGTCTGGTGAGACCCCAGCTCCTGCTAGAGAAGCTCCATGACAGTGCTGAAAATCTGAGATGAACTGCCTCATTTGTGAGAGAGATTGGCGTCGATGTCTGAGCAAATGACAAAAAAAATATCCACATAGCAAGTCTTGTGAAGGTAGCTAACAGTCTTCTGCAGTATTCTCAGGAAAATGTTTTCAGGTAATTACTATGGATTTTGTTCCACTTTTATTTTATTTTAGTGATTGCTCAACAATTTAAAAAACTATGATGTCATAGTTTTTAGTCAAGCAGAGTGGGAATGTTGAGAAAAATGCATTTATTTTAGACTTGAGCATTTATTTTGATTCTTTTGTGGAATTTTTTTTTTTTTTAAAAAGGTTACCATGGATACAAGTGAAGCTGGTTCCGTGGCAGTGGATGGTGGTGAAGCCATGGCGGAGGATGCTGAAGAGGAAGAGATGGGAGGAGATGACACAAATGCTTCATCATCCTCGTCCTCCTCAACTTCTTCCGAAGAGCTTTCAGCATCAGATACAGGTAGGATGCATCACAGTTCTGTGTTTTGTTGTGAAGGGTTCCAGCATGGCATCATATTAGACATTGATACTGTGGTAGAAGATGATCTGTACTAAAGTGACATCTCCACTACTTTTGTTATGTAAATTGATGATAATTATGTACAAAAATGATAGACACCTAACGAGAATCAGCCATAACCAAAAGTACAGGCTCAGTGTTGATAAGAATAAGCTGTTTGAACATTCATTACTAAAATGTCCAAGATGAAATGAAAAATCTTGCTCCCAGAAGATTGTACATTTAATACTTGTACGCAACAGCTGCAGAGTAAATGATATACTATGGTATCAGCTGTTATTCTCACATCCATCCTATCTTAGTTGGTCATTTGATCTACTTTATATGCAGCTGCTTTAAATTGTATATAGCTGCCCAGTATGTCTTGTTCATTTTTCTCTGGTCAAGTTTGTTCACCCCCATAACCCCAACAACCACCAGCACATTCTGATACAAGAAAGTCGGGCAACAATCAGAAAAAAAGGTTGAGAAGCTATGATCTGCATGTCCCCTAGCACTATCTTAAAGGACAAACTAATGACTGAGTCGTTTATTGTTAGCCCACATGTGTACGTAAAAAAACTGAATAAATATCCAGCTATTGGCATTTTCTCTGCAAGTTGGTCACTTGATGAGAAGAAATGATCAGAGAATCCCAAAATAAGCTATCAAGTGGAACACACCAGGCCAAAGAAAAAGAAGCAGACCGCGTGAAACTCTGAAGAGGACATTGTTAAGAGAGGCCAAATTAACAGGCATAAAATCCTTTGGTGGGGTTGAAAGACTCGCCGAAGGCAGGAAAAATTGGTGAACTACTTTGCGAGCCCTATGTGACGTTTAACGGCACAGGAAGGATATAAGATAAGATAAGAAGATTGACATTTTCACTGAATTTTCACCAGGTGGAAGTCCCGGCGTAGCAACAGACAGGACAACTGCGGTGAGTTCCACAAGTGAAACACAGACAAGACCTTGGGCTTCAATTGCCAGTGAAGGAGAAAACAAGAGAGACACACAGGCATCTTCCAGCGGTGATTCATATTCCAGTAATGCCGCTGATTCTGCAGACAAACCTGAGCAGCTGTCGGAGTTGTTAGAGCTGTCACCAAATAAACAAATAGATCAACCCTCATCTTCAGAAACAAACACAGATCATGCAGAGCCTGCTGATGGAGGTGATGTGGTTGACAATATAGAAGAGTCTAGTTCTGAATCACTTCCAGGTACACCATCAGAGTCTGATAAAGCTCTGAGTAGCAGCTTTGGGTTTGCGGCATCAGCTTCAGTTGAAAATATGACAGCACCAAAAGACTTGAGTCAAGAGTCGGAAAGTGATGACACAAGTAGTATGACATCATCAGATACTGGTTCTGAGAATTCTGCCACAGGTAGTGATGACTTCATTCCTTCATCAACTGCCACAAACACAGCTGTGGCCAGTCCTTCCCTCCCACATTCTCATGAGTCATCTTTAAGCGACACGTGCAGTTACACAGAGGTGGTTGCTTCATCAAGCACAGATCCTCAGTCCACGAACATCTCAGATGACACCACTACAGAAGAATGTGACAGTGTAGCAGGTCATGAAAGACTTGTTGACTCAGTTGAACCATCTCCATCACAAAATGTACAAGTTTCATTGTTTTCGTCTCATTCTCCAAAATCTTCATGCTCTCCTCCCATAGAAGTCAGCAAAAACTCGGAGCAGTCAGACTCCTCAATCCTCTCATCTTCTTTGGACTCTGATGAGCCTCAGGCAGAACAATGCAGGATATTGGAAGAGGCATCATCACCACGATCATGTTCCACAGTGGCAGATACAGACGTATTTCCTTCAAAAGAAGCAGCAGCAGCATCCTCTAACAGATCAGACATGATTGCTGACACCACAACAGACTCCACCATCAAAACTTCAGCGTCTCTGGCCTGGGATAAGCCCTCAGAAGTCCAAGAATCTCATGATACAGTGTCTTGCAGCACCGGGGATCTTGATATTGCTGTACCCGCAGTGGAACCTGAAGATGAAGACTGCACCCAAGAGAAAGTTACATTTCCAGCATCTCAGAATTCATCGGGTGACAGCTTGGGTTTTGATGTCTTTGGAGGTATGGCTACAGAGGAAAATGTGGAAGAGAAACAGACAGAAGAGCTCGTAAAAGAAGAAACCAAGCAACAAGAATCAGAAGTTAAAACAGTGCTACCAGAAGCTGAAAATGACCATGAACCAATGGATCAAGAGTGAGGACCTGCTGAAGATGAGCGCTTCGTTGTTCGGTAGTAAACTCATTTGACAGAACATGCCAACCAGTCACAAGGATAAAGTTGATGGTTTATTAGACAGACATGAGAATGGTGTCTGCTACCAGAGCAGGTTTGAAAGGACAGTTTTACGTTACAGAACATTAGCATCCATCTTTCCCTACAGGCAAAATCTTTTCAGCCCTATTTTTTTTGTACACAGGAAAAAAAAAAATCACATTAGGTAAGATGTTTCTTGAAATCGTAGGCTGGGAGATTGGTTTTTCTTTGGGTCAGTTCTGTTCCTGTAATAAACTAGTCAAGTGGACAGGCAATTCAAAGTTTATGGTTATATTCAGTTTTTTTTTTTTTTAATGCAGGTTTTTGAAAGTATTGTGAGCATGAGCAGATATCTTCAGCTATAACCGGCAAAGCTGATGATGATCTTAATGCTGCAGAATAAAAAAAAATATTACAAGGGGTTGGCTAAAAATGATGACATGGTACATGCATTAAGTTTTGTAATGAAATGAGAATCTGTACAGAGAATTCAGATTTTTATGGTTCCGCAGAAGTTTTTTTTTTTTTTTTAAAAACACTATAACAGGATGACTGTGTACTTGTCCGACAGCATAACTTTGTTTTCATGATTTGACTGTGTAAACTACAGGAGTCTCGTACAGAGAATTCAAATGTTTCTAACAAAACTTATGTGCTTGTTTTTTTTTTTTGTTGTAAAATCATGACAGGTAGTTGGAACCTGTAGCTTTGACACATCTAAGGAAGATTTATTGACTGTGGAGCCCATCTGTGTGTTCAAATGATATTGACCTTTCCTAGATGGAACCTCCCATGTGAAAATATCAAGATGCAAGGCCTGTTAACATGATTCTGTAACAGTGGAAGATTTTCAAGATTTTTTAAAAAGTATTTTTTATGACCAAGAATTTTTAAGTAGAACTTTGACTGAACACTCAGGTCAGCTGATAGAAGAGGATTACCTGGCCATTGTGTTTGTAGGTTAGATTATTGTAAACATTTACACAAAAAAAAAAGTCACTTCTAGGATGCCCATTTTAGTCATCCTTTGTATGAACAGAGAGTTTAAAACTTTGGCTGTGAACATTTCTCATTTATAGTTTTACAGATGTACTCTAAAAAGTAATGTGCAACAAGTCGTTTGGGAATGGTGTTTGTTATTAGATGAGTGGTTCTGAAGCAGAGACTTTTCAAGATGTCACAATATCCTTTGATGTGATTTCTGTAGTTGGTCCATACATTTAGACTAAGTCAGCATAACTTGTTATTGCTACATATTGCAGTGTGAAACTAAATACTAGCACTTCCAAAAAAAAAAATAATCGGAGCAAAATCTGAAAGAGAGAAAAGCAGCAGGGGAATGATTTAGAGAAGTCTTTCTCAGTTTAGATTCATATTTCCTGTGGTTTAGTTGATGTTGAGGGTACTTCGTTGGAGAATAAATTGTCCTGCAGAACATGTTTTAGGAATGAGGCTTTTCCCCAGGGGTTAGCATTGTTTGTCAAGGACATAAAGAGTTTATATGACAGTTTGTAACAAGAAACATTTAATAAGTCATTGTTCATTCTGGTTCTTTTAGTCCTGAATTGGTCCTTGGCCAATACAGTCATGGCTGGCTGCACTTGTGTGTGAGAGTAGTACAACTTAACTGAAATGGCAGAATCATACAGAATAAAGGTTCATTGTAATGTTTCATTGTTTATGGCTTCTCTCTTTCTTGATATGGGAGTTTTTTGTTTTGTGTGTGTGTGTGTGTGTCCCCCCCCCCCCCCCCCCCCCCGGTCACCAGAATTGAAAAGCCTTTGGTAGTGGTTAGTACGCTCGCCTACTAATCAGATTTCTGGTTCAGTTTCACATTTAGGGTGGAGTTTTTTCCTGACAGACCAGCTCAGAGGTCAACCCAATCTCCAAAAATTTGTTTCTGATGCAAAGGACAGGTGCTAGCATGCTCTAATGGCTTAGAAATGTGAAGGCACTAACACTTCACACTCATGTTCTTTGTAAGCACATTGGCGATGCTTGGTACCCTGATTTTTGCAGTGCGCCTTTTGGCTGGGTACCTCCGACTTCAGCACCTTTCCTTGCTAGGCAGACTGGTCTTGCTCAGACTGCCTTGAAGACAGTGGTGTAGGCTGACCTGGCCAAAACTTTGTTTTCCAGCCTCTGGTGGCTGTACTTAACCCCCTTTCTCCACATCAGACCCAGCATACAACGCTGGCTGGCCAGACAGCTTTGAGAGTTCCACAGAGACACTCCAACTTTGGGATGAGGAATCTGATGAGTGCCTCAACGATATCCATTCCCCGCCACCTCTGTATTTACAATGTTCTGATAGCCATTATTGTAAAGACCTATAGGCTTGCCATGTCCTGGATTCATTGGTTTCACACCAGATTTTTCTCACTCCTGCTGCCGATCTCCATGTTCCCATCCATCCACCAACCTGGCATTACATTTTACAGAAATAACAATTACAATTAGTGTTGATTGCTACAGGTTTCTGGGCTACAGAAGTAGGTCAGAGTTTTTAACCAAACAGATCTATGTTCCCTGTCTCACAAAGACTATGTTAAGATAAAGAGTATTCTAACACAGTTGTTCCGAGGGGAACTTCACACTCCTGTGGCATCCAAATGTTATGGGACATAATCTTGTTTAACAGTTGTGCTTACAACTGCTTATGCAGGGAACAGATTCTGATGAAACACAGCACAATGATGTCCCTATTAGAAGCAGTACTGGGAATAAATAGCCATCTTAAAAATATGGCATGCTGCTGTTCTGGCATCCATTGTTGCAGCCCAACATTTACATTAGAATACACTCCACTATGACACTGGCCATTCCCGTGCTTATCACTCAGTGTATATGTGATGAGTATGTTGGGAATGTTTAATAAGTCAGTCATTTGCATGTCCCTTGCGGAACTTTGCCTCCCTAACAGCATTCCTGTAGGCCTCTCTGTTGTGAGCAAGATGGCCTGCTTCTGATGCATGCATTCACAGATCATCAATGATGTCATGCAGCCATCTTCACCTTGGTCTTCCTCTCTCTCTTTTTTCCCATTATGTACCCTTCCAAGACCATGCTGCTATCAGGATTTCATGGTATGTTTACAGAAGGTAGTTTACCATTGCCTTCCTTCCGGGCAGTGAATGTACTAGTCAGTGATCGTAGCCATTGTCCCTTACACTGACATCATCTGCCTACCATCATAGAATGGTGACCATAACCAACATTATCTGTTGGCTGCTCTCTCAATCCATCCACCACCTGTTCCCATGGCTTCACATCACCCTGATGGGGGGGGGGGGGGGAATACAGGTCATGTTTAATAACATTCTGAAAATTCTATAGTTAAGTATTAAATACAGCATTTTATATTTTGTTATTTTTCTGTTCTCATCGCAACATATGCCAGTGAGACCTGGACACTTAACAAAACAGCTGAGAAACACATAAATGCCTTTGAATGTAACTGCTACAGAAGAGTTCTTCAAATATCATGGACACAAAAAAAGAAGAAATATATCCATGCAGAGAAAACTTAGATATTTTGGACACATTAAACGTCATGATAACCTAGAGAAGACCATCTTGGAAGGGTACATAATGGGAAAAAAAGGTGAAGATGGCTGCAAGACATCGTTGATCTGCAAATGGATGCATCAGCAGCAGGCCATCTTGCTCACAACCGAGAGGCCTACAGTAGTGCTGTTAGGGAGGCAAAGTTCCGCAAGGGACATGCAAATGAATGAATGAATATTTTTCTGAACGACTTTTGTATCTAAATTCACATAAGCTGTCTAGAATGTATCTAGACACTGATTTAAGTATTAAATGACAAACATACAAAGTGACACATGCATAATACAAGATTACATTCTGGTGTTTTTAATGCTGTGTGTAACTCATAAAGTGAAAAATGAAACACAAAAATTGTATGAGAACAGCATATTCATAATGTAATGCTAGGTGATATCAATATGACTTTCAGTCCTCAGACCTTTTTTCTGTTGACAATGAATTAGAGGCTATTTGCCACATAATCCAGACATGCACTTTATCTAACACCAAATGAAATTATTCGAAAGAAAGAATTTTAGTATCAATGCTTTCATTATTTTCATACGTATTCAATTTCCATCTTCTAAAATGTGATGAGGAATATTTTCTGTATTAATCTGTTATATGGGAAATTTTTTAAAATAGCACTAAGATGCAGCCACAGGAGAACAGAAGTAAGGAGACATGGAGAAGAACAATAGAGAGGATGTTGAGCAATAGAGGGCTCACTTGGACAAGAGCAGAAAAAAAAAAGGTGAAGGACAGGCATTTGTGGAAAACCCTTGTAGAAGCCCCATGTGCCCTGGGCACTTAAGGCTCAGAGAGAGAGAGAGAGAGATGGGAAATCTTACTACAGATATTCTGATATCATTATTAACTGGTACCTACTAGAACCAAAGCTATCTGCACTCCTCTATGGAGCAGAATGCTGGAGAACGACTGAAAAAGAAATTGACAATTATCCTCATTCCACACAACCTGCCTCAAAAAGATTTTAAATATTTACTGGCCACAGTAAATGAATAATGGAGACCAGTACTTGCCCTATGAGAAGATATGCATGCCATAACGGCAAAAAAATGCTAGAAATAGATTGGTCAAGTACTCTGAAGAGATCCCAGTGCCACTTCAACACTCGATTATGCATTTATTATGGTCATCTCTAGTGTAACAATGAACAGAAAACACTAGGCAATACAATTTCATATCAGAAACAGGTCAAGGTTAAATACTGTGTGCACTATCCCCCAACTCAGTACAACATGAACAAAATAAAAGAATCTTAATAGTAACACAAACATCTACAAACTCATGCTTCTGAAACTAAACAACACATTTACACAGACCTTATATCCAAAAAAATTAAATTATTACTCCATGAGAAGAGAATGCGTTTAAACAATTATCTGAAAGTGAGTTACTAACAAGTTTCCAGACTTCATCTCAAAATGTTGCCCACGCTCAGATGATGTAACTAAAATTTTTCAAAAAAATCTGCCACATAAGAAAACAAGTTTTGGATGTTTGTAATATGCTTCTCAATGAATTCACTGATAAGCAATACCTGATATTTTAAAAAGTGAAGATGTGACTAGTGAATGATTATCAGGTATCATCATCAAGCTGCCAGGTTTTGGTGGACACTCTTTTCCATTTTGTGCAGTCTAAAGCATGGGCATAAAAGAGAAGTAAAGGTAGTCTCAACATACTGTAGAGGCATCTAAGCAAATATGGTGTTAGAGCCCTTACTTTGCTTGATCAGTTGACAAGTTAGAGCATGATATGGTCAACATCATGACTGACTGCCTTTACTTCCTCAACTTCATGAGGAGCCAGGTACCTATTTCTGCAGATGGGCAAATGGAGCACCTCTAGCCAGGCTAAGAACCACTTTCCTTGCCATAAAATACTAGTGTACTAGCCACCTCACCGCTACAGAACCTCAATGGTGTTGCAGATGGGCTACAGTGAGTACTCTTCAATGGATGTGGTAATGTAAGCAGATGAGCTACAGTGAGTACTCTTCAATGGATGTGGTAATGTAAGCAGATGGGCTACAGTGAGTACTCTTCAATGGATGTGGTAATGTAAGCAGATGAGCTACAGTGAGTATTCTCCAATGGATGTAAGCAGAAGGGCTAAAGTGACACTCTCCAATGGATGCGGTAATGTAAGCAGAAGGGCTAAAGTGACACTCTCCAATGGATGCGGTAATGTAAGCAGAAGGACTACAGTACTCTTCTTTAAACAAAGAAAGTACACACCCCCAAAGTCCTCAGCAACTGTTGATTTTGCAGTAATGTTAACCTGGCATGGTATATTTGTTTTGTCAATACATTACATAACTCCTTTAAAAAAATCGGGGGTGTGGAAGAGATTTACAAAACAAAAAGCCCTCAACAACTGACTGTGCAGGATGGACTAATTAGTGCTTTCATTCCACACACAAAGAACTAAATACCATCTATGAAAGAACAATAGTCTCAGATGTCCATGGTACATTTGCCTATTTGCAGAGGATTCCATAAGATTTGATGAACTAATATTAAGGAGAAATCCTTCAGTAAATATAAGTGTGAAAAACATTTTTTTAATATGAAATTATAAAACACTATCCAAAAATAATTTTAAAAATTATGAAATCAATTATTTTTTAAAAATTAAATGTAAAAATACTCATGGAAAAACAAATATGTAATTAAATATCTTTGAAATATGAAAATGCACAATGCAGAATAGGTAAATTCATTTTCAACAAAATGAGACCAATTTTACTTCCAAACAATGCAGATATTAAAGTTGGTTATTAAAAAAAAAAAAACACTGTGCAACACCATACAAGGAATCTGGGACTTCTGTTACAAAACAAAAGAAATCGGAGAAATTATGATAAACATTACAACAAAAGCTGAAATATTTTGGATATATCAGGATGTGTAACAATAGACCCACGAAAACACTGGAGGAAACAAATCTCACAGCAAAAGATCAAGTAAATGATGGGTCAAGAAACTTGTAGGAAAAAAAAAGAAGAAGAAAATAATCGGAGACAGATTATCTTCACAGGACTGAACTAGAAATGTATGGCAGGCAATCATATAACGCTGATTCTCTATTTGCAATGAGTAAAACAAATGGATGCCGACAATGTACATGGCTGTTAACTAACACGACACAACATTACAATCATACTTAAGTTACAACACAATGCATTTAGTAAAATTCAGTACAGATATTCATTTTTCCTGTAACAGATTCAGACATCAACATATAAATATGTTTTTAATAACAGAGTTCTTCCGACCAAACATGCTCTCTTGCCTATAACTCTTCTTTTATACTGTCTGTGCTCTCATTGAGGTCATCAGTTCCATTGTCATGAACATTCTCATCATTAGCACTATCTGTAGAACAAAAATATGAATAATTCAAGAATGAAATAAATGAACAGACAATGACAAGCAAACCTGAACTTGTTGACTTCTATACAAAGCAGAAAAGAAAAACATTAAAACATCATAAATGGTTATATAGTTCTGAGACAGACTGAGAAGTTCCTTAGTGTTGGAGCCTGACAAGTAGTCCAGCACTTTCAGTCCACTGAAGAAGTTAAAGAAAGCTACTACAACTCAGTCATCTAACTCAAATGCTGATGTAGCCTTGGTTTTTGGCTGCAAAGAACCCAAAACCAAAGAAAACGCACAACAGTTATGGGCAAGCCCATAATGTGTGTGTGTGGGGGGGGGGAAGACATTGCTCCACAGCCTGGAAGAGCTTCTCTTGTTTTAAGGAAGAATCCAAAGTGCTTCAAGTGGGGGCCCTCTCTCTCTCTTTGAACCTATTACTGAACATCCAGTCGGGCCCCTAGCTGATGAAAATGATTGGCTAATCAATAGGATAAGTGTGAGCAAGTGTGTGTGCATGACAGAGAAAAGGAGAGAGATGTAATACACAACACTCCAGAGTTCTCCCTGGTGTAAGGTACGAGTGAGCCACAACATTCACACCAATAACAAGACAAATATTAATGTCACTTTTACTGTCGCTAATGAATCTCAGTAGCATAGCTGTTCTTTTTCAATTTATAAGCAACTTTCATTTCAGCCCAGACACAATTTCTTGGCACGGAAATAACCTGCCATTAATACTTCTAATGACATTTCACTGATAAGCAATCTTCCCTGGTAAAATTCTCCATTCACTAACCAACCAACAATATCAGTATTACTCTCCAAAACTGTCAAATATGACAATGTAGGCATTTGATCCCAAGTAATCTAACACAGCAAAATCTCTTTTGAGTAAAATTAACATAGCATAGCAAAACCTCCTTTTGGGTAATTAAACATAACACAGCAAAATCTCTTGAGTAAAATTAACATAACATAGCAAAACCTCCTTTTGGGTAATTTAACATAACACAGCAAAATATTGGGTAATCTAACATAACACAGCAAAATATTCGGTAATCTAACATAACACAGCAAAATATTGGGTAATCTAACATAACACAGCAAAATTTCCTTTTGGGTAATCTAACATAACATAGCAAAATCTCCTTTTGAGTAATCTAATATCATCATCAGGTGCCTTGCCAACTGGCGTTGGCTATTATGCTTCTCCAGAGTACACGACCCTTCATGCATATAATATTACATAGCAAAATCTCCTGTGTAATCTAACTCAGAAAAATCCCTTTTGAATAATTTACATAGCAAAATCTCCTTTATCACTATTTAAAATTCCTGTTACTGAATACTAGTACCATAATATAACCATGAATGTAGACCATATAAAAAAATGTAGATATTATTATTCTTCATCATACACTTCAGCACCTTGCTAGGGCAGACTGTGGTCTTGCTTGGACTGCCATGAAGACAGTGGTGTAGGCTGACCTGGCCAAAACTTTGTTTTCCAGCCTCTGGTGGTTGTAATTAACTCTCTTCTCCATGTCAGATCCAACATGCAATGCTGGCTGGCCAGACGGCTTTGAGACAGTTCCACAGAGACACTCCGACTTTGGGATGAGGAATCCGATGAATGCCTCAACTAAATCCATTCCCCGCCACCTGTAGTCTGCTGGTCTGTTTTGTTTACATCATTCTGATAGCCATTGTTGTAAAGACTCATAGGCTTGTCACGTCCTGGATTCATTGGTTTCACACCAGATTTTCCTCATTCCTGCCAGCGATCTCAATGTCCCTACCCATCCACCAACATGGTATTACATTTTACAAAAATAACAATTACAATTAGTGTTGATTGCTACAGGTTTCTGGGCCACAGAAGTAGGTCAGAGTTTTAAAGCAAACAGATCTGTTCCCTGTCTCACAAACACTGTTAAGATAAGTGTGCTCTTAACACAGTTGTTACCAGGGGAAAAAATGCAGATAAAGTTAGCCTTGTCATGCCACTCCCAGTCACCCAGGGAATATAATGTTAGTGCCCTTACTTTCCCTTTCTGTCAGCACACTAGAGTATTGTGTAGTCAGGATCATGTCTTTCCTTTCTCAGCTCCAGACAGAGACAGGTACCCATTTTTACAACTTGGTGACAACATCCGGGCAGGTCTGAACCACAAACAAACTGCTGTGAGAGATGAGTGCTGTAACCACTATGCCAGTGAGGTGTCCCAGATTATATGCCTTGACTTATTGAATTTATACATTAAAAAGAGTAAAAAATATAGTCTGAAAACATGAACTGAAGTATAAAGCATCAGCTACTGTTTGTTTAACATAGCAAGTATTTACTGCTTAACATATGTATTTATCTTATCTTATACATGTATTTACTGCTTGCTTACCATGACACAAGTATTTACTGCATGTTTAACACGACAAATGTATTTACTGCTTGTTTACCATGGCACAAGTATTTACTGCATGTCTAACACGACAAATGTATTTACTGCTTGTTTACCATGGCACAAGTATTTACTGCATGTTTAACATGACAAATGTATTTACTGCATGTTTAACATGACAAATGTATTCACTACAATCATCTTCCTGTCAGTCTTCAAAAATGAAGCAACCCTACAGTTAAAGAATCAGACAATCTTTCACGCTTTAGTCTAAAGTCTTATTTTTTTCAGTTATGCCATTTGGGAAAGATTTATTTCTAGTATAACTTAATCATATTACATTAAAACACATTAACACAAAAGATTGACTAATATATTAATGCATATTAAATATTAATATAAGAAGCTCACAATCTGATCTATTTTCATGCAAAATATACTAAAATCAGTCACCGTTCCATATGAACACTAGCATTTTCTCACGTCTGCTATACGTTCTTTCATCTCTATGACTTATCCTATGAAGCACCTGTTCCCATGTTCTTCCTTTCCTTTCAAACAAATACATTCGTACTGTCAAGCTCAAAGAAAAGCATTCAGGATAAATGCATAATATTTTACAAGTAAATTTATATTGTACAGCTAAATTTATATTTTACAGCTTTGCTTACAGAAAAATGGTGACCAGCAATATAAAAAATGAAGGACAAACTCGTATGTTTTTTTACCCACTGTTTGGACAGTACAATAAGTGTAAACTTATACTGCATTTTAACTCTTTCTATACTTCGCGACACACTGTGACGATCCAGCTGACACTTTTTGCCTTGTGTACACGTCATGTGCTGTTAATGAGTTTGCCTCTCAAAGGGAATTTAATCACACAATGCTTAAAATCTGGCCAAAACTGGTTGTAGAAATCGTTTCCGGTGTGATACAAGCATCAACACAGGTACCACGTGTGGATTGTGAGCCATGTTGTGACACAAAAATTCATTTTTAAAATGTTTTTCTAAGCTTATGGGCCACCGCCCGTGGTGTTGCCATGTCATTAGTGTATTGTAGACTGTAAATAAATAATTAATGTATATTTTATGTGAGGAGATGGTGTTTGTGTAAAATTCTATTCAATTTGGATATCACTGGACCCACTACAAAGGAAACTTGAGCAGGGTAAAAGAGAACATTTTTCATCATAATTTTCCATTTTTTCTTCTCAACTCTCCTCAATTCTTAGCTCGTTTTTTTCTGTTATATACTAATATATTAATAAAAATTTTATTAGAAAAACAATATACAACTTTTCCTATTTAAAAAAAGTGTATAATATGTCATACTACGAATCAGACTATGCTTTTGTGATCCTTCTAAATGTGACAACCATCCCATTCCATGTTAAGAATGTTACCTCACTGAGATGACCAATGGTCATTTGAGGGAAAATCCCCAGTACACAAAGAGTTAACTTCCAAATACTTTTCAGTCTCAGGTGCATAAATCATTAACCTTATATACAAATCACCTTCGTTATGTTAGGTAAACTGGTCCAATGCTTGTTGTAAGAAAAATGTTACACCATCTCTGCCATGTGGCGTACTGTGATCTTTTTTTTCGCCTACAAGGATAGTATCAAGAATGGGTGGACAAGCTTCCTGCTAATGACAAGCACACAATTTGGATAAAGTGCCAGGTCAATGTTAAATTAATGCTTTTTTGTTTCAGATACACTAATTAGCTCACAAAAAAAAAAAGGATAACGTCCAATATTTGAAAATTTGTGCTGCTTTTGTAGGTCTTATGGTATTTCTCTGTAGCTTTATGATGAGGGGCAGAATGTTAGACGGGCCTGCATGCCCAATTCTTAACCCTTTGAAAATAAAGTATGTTCGTTTTCTACTTCATTCACTCAAAGTTTGATACCTTAGTCCTAGGCTATGTTTCTTACAAGACTGTGGGTTTAACAGCAACATGAGGCTATATAAAAAAAAAATAATAAAATCATGGATGTATGACATAAAATTACAATTTGTAAAAAAAAAAAAAAAAAAAACCCACACAATTTTATAGTATTTAATATTAAAAGTGCATAAAAATTATACATAGAAACTTAACTGAGAAATATATGAATATAATGCATTGCCTCTTTTTTTTTCTCATAGATAATACATGTGTGAATGCAAACTGATATGTCTTTCAACTGCTAGACTTTCCTGCATCATTTAGTACAACAACAACAAAAATGAGAGAGAGTTCTATGAACAAACAAAAAAAAAAAAAAACAGTTTCACATACAGCACAAGGCATGGGTTGGAAGGTCTCATACCACAACCATTTAAGCTTACTGGGCTTGTACCGATGAACCCATTAAACAGAACTTTCACATTTCTCAGCAAGAACTTGCAGGCAAATGTGGGATTTCAAATGAATGAGAGCATGCAGCAATGAGAATCTTGAAAGGTTTTTGAACATTGAAAGATGTGGTCTTGATTGTCTCATCCTAAGATCAAACAGAATAAAGGTGACACTAGTCAATGGCTACTATTGCGTTATAAGCATGAAGATTATACATTCCTAATCAATACCATGGCAGGATATGAAAGTTGGGTGCGCATTCAGAGCTAAACAGCAGTGGTTCTCAAAGCCTGCAATTTTAGGGGGCAGGGCGCAGTGAAGAACAAAGGTGGCAGCATCACAACCAAACCGGGCAAAAAGTTTTTATGAATGATAGGGATGTGGACCAGGAGACAAGGAGTAACAGCTTGAAAAGGCTTGGGAACCTCTAGCTACAAAGCAAGAGAATGGAGTTTCACTTCACGTGACTGCTGGTAACAGAGAAAAAAAAAAAAAAGCCAGGCTTCAGCATTAGCAGGTAGAAAGTCACACTCTCAGACCTGAGGTCTTCTTCTTCTTCTTCTTCTTCTTCTTCTTCTTCTTCTTCGTTCGCACCGTCTGTCTATATCTGCAGTCCTGTCTCTTGGATAAATTTCACTGTTTTTTGTAACTCATGTATGGAACCGTAGAGCTTATCTTCTTTAGTGGTTTCACTGGGCCAGTAATTATTTCTCAGTGTCTCGTAGTTGATGCAGTTCTGGAGGATATGTTCCACAGTTTGGGGCACCTGGGCACATGTACATAGATTAGTAGTACCAACCTTAAACTTTGTATACATATGACTTAGACCTGAGGTGTCTCAGGCACAGTCCAGACTCTGTGACTTATGACAGACAACAAATTACTAGTAGCTAAGACTAATAAAGCAACAGGAATTTAAAGTCTGAACACACACAGACAAGCATCAGTGACACATTAAAAAACTAGGAATCCCTGTACAGGACCATTCACCATTTTGCCTAGAGGTGTGCTACCTGAAATTCAGCTAAACACTGAGCTCAAGCATCATATCTGAGCAGGATAATGCTGTGATAACAAGAGCAATTCCATCCTGACAGCATCACATGCCTAGCAGAGCACTGTCTGCTTCATGTGGACCATCAAACTATACAAAAACTAGCAGAGCACTGTCTGCTTCATGTGGACCATCAAACTATACAAAAACTAACAGAGCACTGTCTGCTTCATGTGGACCATCAAACTATACAAAAACTAGCAGAGCATTGCCTGCTTCATGTGGACCATCAAACTATACAAAAACTAGAAGAGCATTGTCTGCTTCATGTGGACCATCAAACTATACAAAAACTAGCAGAGCATTGCCTGCTTCATGTGGACCATCAAACTATACAAAAACTAGAAGAGCATTGTCTGCTGCAGGTGGACATCAAGCTTTACAAAAACTAGCAGAGCACTGCCTGCTGCAAGTGGACCACCAAGCTGTACAAAAACTAGCAGAGCACTGCCTCTACTGACTATCAAAGGGATTAAATGGAGAAGTAAATGTGAAACACTTCCAAAAGTTATGTGGCCAAGTACTGAAATATCTACACCTAATTTCCAAGTAAAAAAGAAAAATAAGAGACATCACTTTTCAATATGTCCTATTATTATTCTTCTCTCTTCTCTCTCTGTAGATATGCTGTTGTTCCACAAGAGAGTTATAAGACAAAAATGAGAAGTATCAATTTCTCTCTCTAATTTCATACAGTACATATGATCAGAACTCTCTGCTCATCTGCTAGCAAATGCACATAACACAAAAGGCGCTCTCAATGTGAATTAGAGGCAAACCACACTACATGTATAACCATAAGCAAGGAGAGAGCAAACATTGCTAGATTGCTAAAAGTGGCAAATCTGCAGCTTATCCCATACAGTGCCATCACCAGAAAGTGGCCAGCTACACCTGGAGTGCCCTTGAACTTTTCCCAGTTGATGTCTTTACGCTTGGAGTTATTTTTCTTGAGCTGTTCCGCAAGGTTCAAGGGATCTTCAAACTTTTTGGAAGAGCTGACTTTTTCTGAAAATGAGAATGAAACATCACAGGACCAAAGCTACTGCCAGGGTAAATTTCAGATGCAGAAAAAATATTTGTAGTCTGAAAAACAACTGCAGAAGAGCTCATGAGTTTTGAGTTAACTAACATTACAGTAACAAAAGGTCAACGGTGTCATATACAACAAAACACCATGCTCTAATCCAAAAACAATGACACCTGAACACAACAGATATATAATGCACACGTGTGGATCAAGATAATGAATATTATGAAAACCACTGGTAAGGCACTGAAGCTAACAGTCTATATATATATATATATAAATAAAAATGAATGTGTGTATGTATGTTAGAGCATCACACTGGAACGCCTGGAGCAATTTCAACAAAACTTGGCATACATATGACTTAAAATCTGGACATTGCACCATGGGGGTTAGATCACCCGTAGGATACCCCTATTACACCTAGGGGTTGGGGTGACATGTAAAAATAATCGAAAATGAATGATGTTAGTGTTGAATTCATAGTTTTCGGGGTCGCTCAGATGAATAGTGACACTCCCAATGTCATTTAAGTCCAAGTTCAGCCCCCAACAGCATGGGGGGGGGGGGGTGTCCTAGGGGTGGGGGTAGCATGGGGTAACAAGCATAAATAATTGAAAACGACCGATATTAGTGTCGATTCCATAGTTTTAAGGGTCGCTGGGATGAATAGTGATACTCCCGATGCCATTTAAGTCCACGTTCAGCCTCTAACGGCATGAGGCCCTAGGGATGAGGGGTGGGATGGGGTGACATAAAAATGAATGTGTTTGTGTGTTAAAGTATCACGCTGGAGTGTCTGAACATCTTCAACCAAACTTGGCACACATATGACTTACAATCTGAACAGTGCACCATGGGGGTTAGATCACCCCTAAAAATAATCGAAAATGAAAGATATTATTGTCGAATCCATTGTTATTGGGGTCGATGAGATGAATAGTGGCATAGCGGCCTAGGGGTTGGGTGGGATTGGGATGACATGTAAAAACAATGGAAAACGACCAATATCAGTATCGATTTCATAGTTTTCGGGGTCGATGAGTTGAATAGTGACACTCCTGATGCCGTGTAAGTCCAAGTTCAGCCCCAAACATCATGGGGGGCCTCAGGGATGGGATGGGATGGGGGTGACATGTAAAAATAATCGAAAATGATTGATATTAGTGTTGAATCCGTGGTTTTTGGGGTTGCTGAGATGAATAGTAACACTCTCGATGCCATTTAAGCCCAAGTTCAGCCCCCATCAGCATGGGGGGGGCCCCCTAGGGGTTCATGGGGATGGGGAGACATGCAAAGATAATAGAAAACAACCAATATTAGTGTCAAATCCATTGGGGTCACTGAGATGTCATTAGCGATAATGTGTGTTACCCTGATTTTTGCGATGTGCCTTTTGGTTGGGTAACTCCGACTTCAGCACCTTTCCTTGCTAGGGCAGACTGTGGTCTTGCTCAGACTGCCATGAAGACAGTGTGGCTGGCCTGGCCAAAACTTTGTTTTCCAGCCTCTGGTGGCTGTATGTAAGTCCCTTCTCCATGTCAGATGGTTTGGAGACAGTTCCACAAAGACACTCTGACTTTGAGATGAGGAATCTGATGAGTGCTTCAACGATATCCATTCCCTGGCACCTATAGTCTACTGGCTCTGTTTTGTTTACATTATTCTGATAGCCATTGTTGTAAAGACCCATAGGCTTATCACGTCCTGGATTCATTGGTTTCACACCAGACTTCCCTCATCCCCGCCAGAGATCTCCATGTCCCCATCCGTCCACCAACCTGACATTAAATTTTACAAAAATAACAATTACTTCCTCTTCTTCTTCTTCTTCGTTCACTTCTACCACCAAAAACCGCACTGTGAACCTACTGAATTCACGCCTGTGGTCCTCGTTAGGTCCCGTGGTCCCCTGTGTGGTCCCCGAAAAGACCACACAAGATCCACGAGAGGACCACAAGGGGTTCATAGTATCACAGGGCTTTAGCCTGTATTCTTGGTGGGTCTCGGAAGCGGGATTGCGTGACACCGTGGTTTTCATTGCACCAGTTTAGTCTAGGGTTGGACTTTCTCACCGGAAGACCTCGATGTGTTTAGGATATCAGTGCATCCCTGCTGGGTGAGAGGCGGTAGCCCACCCAGGCCAGAGTTGGACTTTCTCACCGGAAAACCTCGACGTGTTTTGAGATACCCGTGTATCACCGCCGGGTGAGAGGTGGTTGCCCATCCAGTCCAGAGTTGGACTTTCTCACCGGAAAACCTCAGCGTGATTAAGATACGCAAACATCCCCGCTGGGTGAGAGGTGGTTGCCTATCTAGACTTCCCTGGTCCAGTGTCTCCGACTTCAGCATTTTGCGGTCGTGGCCGCTACCCTTCCTAGTTGTGACCAGGATGGAGCTTTTGTCCAGGAGGACGAATCCTCGCCACTAGTGACTTCTACCCCTGGGTTGAGCCGGTTTAGGCATTATCCCAGTATGGGTGTGTTTGGGACGGGACCGACCTCTAGGGCAGAGGTACTGTGACATGCATAGCCTTCAAGATTCACCCCTGGTATGAGCCAGTTTAGGTAAAATTCACCAGTATGGGTGTTTATCAGGCGTTACCAACCTCTAGAGCGGAGGTGGCATGACATGTCTAGCCATCAAGTTCCACCCCTGGTGTGTGCCGGTTTAGGCATATTTCACCAGTGTAGGTGTATTTCGGACGTGGGCGGCCTCTAGAGCAGAGGTGCCGTGGTATAGCTCTCGTAGCGATACTACTGGACATACCGGTTAAACTTCACTTTCCACCACCTCTTCCCATCGGCTCCGCACAGCAACCTTTATTTCTTTTCCGCATTTACTTCCTTAACCGGGAGGAGCTTCACTCCAAGACAGAGTCTCGCCAGCAGTGTCTTAACCTCTGGGACAAGCCGGTTCATGCATTTCACCTGATATGACTGCACTCAGGACGTGGCCGACTACCAGACCAGAGGTGCCGTGATTTTACTGTTTGCTTCGCTTTATCCTTTCTACCACCTTTTCCGCAGTGATGCTGCGCGGCAACCTCATTTGCAAATTTCTTCACTGGCCGGGAGGAGCACCGCTCCACGCACAGCAGCTGAAGATCTCGCCAACAGCGGATAACAATTACAATTACAATTACAATTAGTGTTGATTGCTACAAGTTTCTGGGCTACAGAAGTAGCTATGTTAAGATAAGTGTGCTCTTAACACAGTTGTTCCCAGGGGGGGTCACTGAGATGAATAGTAACACTCCCAATGCTGTTTAAGTCCAAGTTCAGCTCCCAACGGCATGGGGGCCCTAGGAGTTGGATGTGGTGACATGTACAAATAATTGAAAAACGACAGATATTAGTGTCAATTCCATAGTTTTCGGTGTCTCTGAGATGAATAGTGACACTCTCAATGCCATTTAAGTCCAAGTTCAGCCCCCATCAGCATAGGGGCCGGTTCTAAGGACTGTTATTGCTGGAGGTGAGGTGGAGAATTCGATCTCCACCCCAACGGCATGTGTCTCAAACAGCCTCTGGCAGTCAAGTCCAGCTCCTGGCCTTCCCGTGGCAGAACAGTTAAAACTGACAGAAGAAGAAAACCAGATACTTAGGGTAGATGAGTGGCACGTTTGGTAGCTCATCTATTGCTGTTGGCAAGATTCTTCAGCTGCTGTGTGTGGAACGGTGCTCCTCCCGGCCAATGAAGAAAGGTGCAAATGGGGTTGCTGCACAGCACCACTGCTGAAAAGGTGGTAGAAATGATAAAGCAAAGCAAACAGTCAAATCATGGCACCTCTGGTCTGGAGGTCGGCCACGTCCTGAGTGCAGTCATATCGAGTGAAAAGCATGAACCGGCTTGTCCCAGAGGTTAAGACACTGCTGGCGAGACTCCTCAAATGCCGCGCGTGGAGTGAAGCTCCTCCCGGTCAAGGAGGAAAATGCAGAAAAGAAATAAAGGTTGCTGTGCGGCGCCGACATGAAAAGGTGGTGGAAGGGATAATGTGAAATTTAATCGGTATATCCAGTAGTATCGCTGCGAGAGCTATACATACCACAGCACCTCTGCTCTAGAGGCCAGCCACGTCCGAAATACACCTACACTGGTGAAATTTGCCTAAACTGGCACACACCAGGGGTGGAACTTGTGGCTAGACATGTTATGCCGCCTCCGCTCTAGAGGTTGATCACGCCTGATATACACCCATACTGGTGAATTTTGCCTAAACTGGCTCACACCAGGGGTGAATCTTGAAGGCTATGCATGCCACAGTACCTCTGCTCTAGAGGTCGGTCACGTCCCAAATACGCCCATACTGGGTTAATATGCCTAAACCGGCTCAACCCAGAGGTGGAATTCACTTGTGGTGAAGATTCGTTCTCCTGGACAAAAGCTCCATCCTGGTCACAACTAGGAAGGGTAGCGGCCACGACCACAAAATGCTGAAGTCGGAGATACTGGACTAGGGCAGTCTAGATAGGCAACCACCTCTCACCCGGCGGTGATACACGGGTATCTCAGAACATGTCGAGGTTTTCCAGTGAGAAGGTCCAACTCTGGCCTAGGTGGGCTACCACCTCTCACCCAGCGGGGATGCACTGATATCCTAAACACGTCGAGGTCTTCCAGTGAGAACGTCCAACTCTAGACTAAACTTGTGCAACGAAAACCATGGTGTCATGCAATCCGCTTCAGAGACCCACCAAGAATACAGGCTAAAGCCCTGCGATACTCTGAACCTCTTATGGTCCTCTTGGGGATCTCGTGTGGTCCTTTTGGGGACCACACAGGAGACCACGGGACCTAACGGGGACCACAGGCGTAAATTCAGTAGGATCACAGTGCGGTCTTGGTGGTAGAAGCGAACGAAGAAGAAGAAGCATAGCGGCCTAGGGGTTGGGTGGGATTGGGATGACATGTAAAAACAATCGAAAACGACCAATATCAGTATCGATTTCATAGTTTTCGGGGTCGGTGAGATGAATAGTGACACTCCTGATGCCGTTTAAGTCCAAACTCAGCCCCAATTGGCATAGGGTCCTAGTGGTGGGCGTGGAATGGGGTGAAATGTACAAATAATTGAAAACGACAGATGTTACTGTCGAATCCATAGTTTTTGGGGTTGCTGAGCTGATTGGTGACAGTCCTGATGACAATTAAGCTCACGTTTAGTCGAACAGAAGGAAAAGAACTCTGTATAACCGCCTAGACTCTGTAAAATCTTACAGAAGGTCGTGGAAATGAATAGACCTCTGTAGAAGGCTGTGGAAATGAACAGAATGTTGTAGAACCATCTATAAGATTGTGGAAATGAACAGAACTTTATTGATTGAGATAAAAAAATACCCGGGCAACGCCGGGTAATCAGCTAGTAAAAAAGAGAATATGCAACCAGCTTTCCCCAAAATTATCAAGTTAATCTTGTATACAAATCATATATTTTAATTACCCAAGTAAGAAGCAACAGTAACAGCATTATTAAGATAGTCACCCAAAAAAAAAATATTTTAAAACCTCTGGGGTTTTAATGAAAACTGCGAGAATTTGTTTCAATATTTCACATAAAAATAATTAGCGCTTCTGAACTGGTCACACTTTTCTTCTTGCAAAATAATAAAAGTATTTTAAAATTTCACAATTTTCTTCATTTCATATTACCATTTGCGAGCCCTTACTTAACTTCACTTGCTTCCTCTATACATGAACTAGTAATTATGAATGAGGGCCAGGGCTTAGAAAAGCTCCACAAACATGCTGTACAACGTCAAACTGGTTTTAAAAGAATACACTGCTACAAAATGCCAAGAAGAAAACAAAAATTAGCTTTTGCTACAGAAACTAAATTTTATAATAATAACCTTATGCAACATAGGGTAAATACAAGGGTCATATCGAAAGTTGTGAGCTAAAATATTTTTAAAATCAGAATTTATAGATAGAAAAAATATAAATGTAAAATATAAATGTATCACCTTAACATGCATCTTTTCTTCACTTTTCAACATAATCTCTGCACACATTTTTCCCATCGCTCTGCAAGTAGAATTCTGTTCCAGTTGACCAAAGGTACAGACGCACTGCTTTCTGGACGTTCTCTCCTGTGTTGTAGTGACCAAAAAGATGGTAATCACTGGGTGTCAAGTCGGGGCTATAGGCAGGGTGTGGAAGAATTTCCCAACCTATTTTCTGAATTTCCTCAGTTGTCTTTTTCTCACAGCTTTGTGATCTTCAGTCAACAAATGTGGGACTCAGTGGGCATAAACTTTTCTATAGCCTAGGGTTTCAATCATTTCCTGTATTGCATTGTGTCCTACTTCAAGATTGACAGTGATTTCAGATACTGTGACACGTCTGTCTTCTTTAATGATGTCGTCAACCCTTTCCACATTGTGTTAAGTGGAGGCAGTTCAAGGGCAACCGCTGCGAGGCATATCTTGGATGCTCGTGTTTTCATCTTTGAAATCTATTACCCACCTCCTAACACTGCTAGCACTCATACACACATCTCCATAAGCAAGTTGAAGTCTTTGGTGAATTTCTGCAGTAGTGAATTCCTCTTTAACAAGGAACTCAATAACAACACGCTGACGAAATGAAACATCAGCACTCGCCATTTTGTTTCTGCTCCGTGTGGTCACGTGACACATGATAGTGACATCACTACATGAAGTGCAAAAGGATGCAGCTTGAGGTGATACATTTATATTTTCTCAATCCATAAATTCTGATTTTTTAAAACTTTTTGCTCACGATTTTCGGTATGACCCTCATAGAATAAGGCAAAACTGCGACTGATATGATAGAAAAAAATATGCTGTGAACGATTCATTAACTTATTTTTTAAAATTCACGAAGCTAAAAAAAAAAAAAAAAAGATGGCATTTTGATTTTAACATTGTCACTTCAAAACAAAATCCAAATTTAAATTTTTGTTTGAAAGTTACCAAATTCTCAATATTCCAGTCCGGTGTATCAGATTTACACTTTGGACTTTGCCACTTTAATGTCTTAATGTTTTAATGCCTTAATGTTTTGCAACTTAACCCCTGAGTTAACCTGCCAAAGACCATCCATGACCCATGAACATTATTTGTAATAAAAAATACCAACCAAAACATTTTTTTTACCGGAAAATGGCCTATTTTCAGCATTTATGGTAGTTTAAAATGATGCACTTCTAATTAAGGAACAAAACCATATGACTGAAATTATATATATATATTTTTTGAGGCCATTTAAATGGCTTGTGGTAAGTTAAGAGTTAACCAGTTGGCTTTTATGTTTATCTGCACTTTGAATTCACAAATGATTTCTATCACTAAATATAAATGAACAGTGCATGATTATAATTCCCCAAGTCATAAAGGAAGTGAATTTAAATAAATTTACTTCACAATCACCAAACTTCTCATTTTAATCAATTTCTCTTATCATATCACAGGTCGTGTTAAACTATAAAAAAATGTAATACAACGCAGAGTGATAAACTAAAAGAGTACTGTGGGAGTCTTTTGCACTAAAAAATGAATTAAATGTAATTAATCTACCATAAGATACAACATCCAATAACTGCAATTTTATCCAATAATGAATAAATTATAATAAATCTGACTGCTATGGAACAAAGGAAAAAGCCTTATACATTCCACATCCTGGCGCAAGAAGAAACCCATGGATCAGAAAAGCCAAAAAGTCCAAATCTAATTAAATCCAATATAATGTATGAGACTGGACAGTGGGAACTAATTAATTAACCACACACAATTTTACTTAATACAGCACCCACCAGTACTTTGGAGACAGCCCAGTAAGGACATCTGCACTGCCTACATTAATTATATTTTGACAATCAAGTTTTGGGAAAGCAGCCTTGTGACCTCATTAAAATAGCAACAATAACCAAAGTGTACAGCGAAATCTTTTCAAAACTTCAATGTTCAGCTGACAAGCGTTTAAAAAAAAAAAAAAGCTGCAAATAAAATAATATGAAATTCTGAACATGTGAAACAAAATAATTCACTTAAACTCAGGTTGGCCATGCATGAACAGTGGCAAGATAATGTAAAATTATGAAGAGGCAGAAGTATTCAATTCGGACAAATGGGTGCACTAAATGACTTATTCTTACAATTTCTTCCCTGTGAAGCTAGCATATTTCACAAGCTATTAAAAACTCCCCCCAGAAATGGCTTACATATTCTAGAAGAAAAATAATGAAAGATAATTGTGATAATGGATGGTTAACTGGTTCTAGTACAGTTTGACAAAGTTTTATTGTGCATAGTTTGGTTTTTTTTTAAACAAAAATAGAAAGATCTTTGCATCTTTTTTTCCCCCTTTCTTTAAAACAGAACCACACATCTTCATTTAACTTTATTCTGGAAAACAAACAAAAATCGAAAAGTATACAATGTTACCTTCTTAAATATTTCAGTAGAAAATGGGACATTCTTCATGTATTTATTCTAGGTTCATAATCAACTTTGAGCAGAATTATCCAGCGTTAACAGGAATTATCTACTTCACCATGTAATACCAGTGCTTGAACACAAAATAAATCAACAAAAAATGACATTACTGCTGTGCTGGTGATTAAAATCACAGACATCAGATGACAGCAATGTGCTGGCTAGTATTACAATGGCTAAAGCAGTAAAAAAAAAAATTTGTTTTTTAACGTGCTAAATGCAACAGTAAATGAAATTTACTGTCCTGTATCACAATCCTTGTAGTTTTTTTTAAAGAAGAAATTTTTATTATGTCCCATAATAATTGTAGATTAATAAAGAAACAACCTCATTCTGCCCCATGATAAGTGTTGTTTATTTATTAATGAAACAATCCCATATTCATGTTCCATAATATTTATACACTATTAATGAAACAATCCTAAAAATGTATTCAAAATACATATGTATTCCAAAACAAACAACACAAAACCATAAGAACTGATTACCTCAATTAAACTTATAAGATAGGCAATGTCAAAATACTGAGGTGGCTCAATGAACTTCATTAACTCTAAGCATACTGATTACCCATGACATAAGAACATTTTCTTGTTATTAAACATGGCAACCGCAGCCTTTTGCTGTGAAATAATGCAGTGCCTATTTTTGGCCTTTACGGCAGTTTAAAATTATGAACTCCAAACTAAAGAACAAAATAATTTTATAGTAATTATTTTATTTTTAAACATTAAAAACGCTTTTTAAGCAGCTAGTGGCAGGTTGAAAGGGGAGAATACATTTACCAAATTAAAAAAGCCAATTCTATTTTCACAACTGACAAACTCTATTTCCACAACCAATGAAGGCAATGAAAGAGTGTCAAAATATCTGATACTTCTTTCAAATAGGAAAACTCCAGTCCTGCTCTATTTGTTTATTTATTAACTCTTCCCGTGCCATGGTCGCCATAGTGAGAACTTCCGGTTACTGCCATTGGTGCCAAAGTTGTTATAGTGATAATTCAGTTGTTTAAAACATGATTCGAGTAAAATACGATTTTAATTTTCGCTCGCAAGTTATCTGCCCATGTCAGAATTACCTGGCATCCTTTTTTGCTCGTGTCACCGGCCGGTAGCCATTTTTTCCTACGTTTCTCTTCAAATCTGTGAATATTTTTCTAACCCTAGTCGAGAATGGACAAGCCTTCAGACAAGACACATGTTACTGGATGTTCACTAGTTAGGTCTTTACCAGAAAGAAAGGCTAAAACAGGTGCTAGGCAGTTTTTTTCTTGCATATTGTGGTAAGAAATCTTCTGACATTGTTTCTGACCATGCTTTTGACCAGCAATCTGACAATGATTCTGATAGTTCGTCAGACAGTGTCTCAGACAATGGTTCTTACAGCTCGTCTAATGTTTTCTGCTGTGTTTGTGTTTTAGTTTGTTTGTTTCTGCAAATTTGTGCACAAAGTGATCAAGTGATTACAATTCATGTGAGGATTTCCATTTATCATCGATTTGTGATTTCCAAGTGGATATTTACAGCTCCAATGGTAAGTAGAAAATAATTTTATTTGTGTTTCATAAACTTTTTTTCCCTTGGGGGGCTGAAAATGTTGTTGTATTTTCTCACCAGTTATTTTTTTCTGAACAAACTCTGCATTTATGGAATCTTCATTCATTTTTAATTTTTTTGATGTATAATAAGTATATTTGTGTAAGATGGAAATAATTGTTAAACCACTTTTTAAACTATACCCCAAAAATATCGCGACACCCACGCATTTTGCTTGGCACCAACGCGACGTCCGAGTTTTTTCCCCGCGGGCACGGAAAGAGTTAATGTTACGCATATGAAACAGCCCCACCATTTTGTTATTTTGGACACAATTCCAATCCAACTTATGAAACACTCAAAAATGCATAAATGAAACTTTAAAACTTCAGTAACTGACAACCTTTTCATTTTTTTTTAAACACCTATTTCACCACTTCATTTAAAGATCTTACTTTTTAATAAGCCCTCAGTTCTTTTTTATACTTCCTCCGCTTTTATTTGTTTGTTAAGAAAAAAAAAATATTACAAAGCTGTTTTCTGACAAATAAACCAATATTTTTCCATGCTTCTGACACAGTTCTCAGTCCTCCAGACTGGCAGCGGTCACTTATTTAGCCATCTACACTGAACGTGAATAAACTTAGCCCCTTAGCTTGGTTATACATTTCTTTCTAAACAGCGACAGCTAACTTCTGGGGGTGCTGTAGATCACATGTGAAAATGACTGAGCATCCAAAAAATAAGAAATTCAGAATTCCCAGTTATGACTGTTACATAAATAAATCTATGAAATTATAAGAATAACTGAGAACAAAAAAAAAAAAGAATGTTGTGTTAACTAATCTAAATAAATGGGTTTGCAAACATACTGTGAGAATCTGTACATTTAAATTACTGTAGAAACTTAAACATGGGCATTTTCTGCAAAAACAATAGCTAACATATTCATTCTGAATTCTGCCTGGGATTTGTCCAGTCGTGGGATTTAGGCTAACTAAATATAACATCCAATGGACCTAATTTCAAATTATTTTTTTTGTTAATAGAAAGCACCAAGGAATACTTTGAGTGGGGACATCTCATTTGTACAGCACTCCCTGACTATAATGCAAAATAAATCATTCAATCTCATAAAAAGCACATGATAAATCTACGAAGCTAACAAAATCACATTGGTTACATGTTAAATGTAAAACAAACAAAAAAAACTAGAAATTAGGTAGCTCCACTTCAGCTGTCAAACATTTGAAACATCCACTTCTGTTTCTAATTTAACACAAAATAAAACAGACTTTAGAAGTTAAAATGAAGACACAAACAACATGCATAAACTATTTGCTAGGGTCCAACTTACTAGCCACACAAAAAAAGCAAAACAATGATTGGGTTTGAGCTCAGTTGTTTCACAGCAATGATTTGTAATGCAGCATCAAAAGCTGTACAAAAAACTATTCTTCCAAACATTTTCTTATCACCATAAAAATAAAAGCTTCTCTTTATCATTCTTCTTTATTTTATCTTGTTCTGAATATTTTTTTAAATGAGACACAATTATAGAGTACTCTGACATTAATTCACCGATGAATTTTCATTGTAGTTGGGTAAAATTTATCCTTTTTTAAAATGTGTATTTTACTTTTTAAAAGCATGTGCAAAGTTATATGTAAATCTCTTTTCAAGATTACTAAAATAACCGGAATCATTTAATAAAATTACATATGTAAAAACAGACCAGATTTTCTTCAGCATTTTTCTTTCACCTCGTTTTTAAAAATATTAACACATCAGATCGTTCTATAACTTTTAAATTTTTTTCTTTTTAACTTAGAATGTACATTTTTGTTCTATATCCTTATCCTCAGCTTTGCTCCATAAAATGATATTACACTTCTTTGATTTATACAAGCTTTGCTCTTCTCAGATAATCAATGCTATATGTTACTTTTTTTTAAAATGTATAACATTAATGAATGTTTTTCTTACCTTTTGGAGCACGAACACAGGCATCTTCCTTTCTAGTAAACCCCGTCACACATCCACATTCATAGCTTCCAGGGGTATTCTTGCAAACTTCATGCTCTCCTTTACATAATTCGGCATTTGTTTCACATTCATTATTGTCTGCAATGCAGTGATAATATAAATCACTACATGTTCTTGGTTAGAATAATTTATCATGGATCAGAAGGAATGGATGAGGGCAAGAACTGCTCTCACTTTTATAACTTACACGTGGAGGGTGAGGGCAAGAGCTTTTACTAAACAGACAGGCCAAGGGTAAGAACTGCTCTAAAGTGAAGCTGAGGGTAAGAACCACTCTAAAAGTGAAGCTGAGGGTAAGAACCATTCTAAAAGGGAAGATGAGAATAAGAAACACTCAAGTAAAGCTATGGGTAAGAACCAGTCTAAAAGGGAGAATGAGGGTAAGAATCAGTCTAAAAGGGAGACTGAGGGTAAGAATCAGTCTAAAAGGGAGACTGAGGGTAAGAATCAGTCTAAAAGGGAGACTGAGGGTAAGAATCAGTCTAAAAGGGAGACTGAGGGTAAGAATCAGTCTAAAAGGGAGACTGAGGGTAAGAACCAGTCTAAAAGAGAGGCTGAGGGTAAGAATCAGTCTAAAAGGGAGACTGAGGGTAAGAATCAGTCTAAAAGGGAGACTGAGGGTAAGAATCAGTCTAAAAGGGAGACTGAGGGTAAGAATCAGTCTAAAAGGGAGACTGAGGGTAAGAACCAGTCTAAAAGAGAGGCTGAGGGTAAAAGAACTGCCTAAAATTTTACAACTAATTTACACCAAAATGTTCATACATAAATAATTAACTTAAAGTCATATAAGTTCTGCTGTCCACAACACAGCTGCACTGTGCACAAAATGGTACACTACTTTTTTAGTTAAACAGATATTCATGGGAAGGACAAGTGAAACAGTAAAGAAAAAAAAATTTATATATATATATATATATATAAAGATAGATTTTAAAACACAAAAAAAATGTTCACAAGAATCAAACAATTTCTTTTTTTAATTGAGAAAATCTTGGAAAGCAAGGAAAAGTGATACGTCTGGAAGAAAAGAATGAATAAACTAAGGCAGGGAGGGTGGGAAAAGAATAGAGAAGAAATGCAAGGAAAAAAAAAAGAAATGAAAGAAGAAAAGCAAACTGCACTGTCTAAAAAATATTAACAGAGAGAACGTGGATGCTCACCAATACAGGTATTAGTTTTTTCATCCATGGAGAATCCTGAACCGCACTCTTTACATTTATCCGGGCCAGACCCAGTACATGACTCACAGGCAACGTCACAAGCTGGACACAGAATAAAAAAACCTTCACGAGGACCCATAAATATGGGGTAATAAACTCTTATTATTACTAAATTATCAAGGCACGCAGCATTTAAAGATCATTAATTACCTTACCACAAAAATGGGTGCTGTATGTCAGTGCACCGAGTTGCCAATCCACTTCCTGGCTGAATTTCACATCCAGAATTTTTTTCAAACCAACCCACAAAAGTGCCAACCCAGCTTAAAAAAACTGGTGCCTGGGGTTTCCCTAAGAAAACACAGGCAGCGAGGACAGGTCCATATCTCAAATGCTGTAGCGGCCTAAAAATATGAAGGCTTTAAAACTTCACACCTCTAAAAGCATGCATGTGCCACAGGATATAGATTTTTATCACAAAAACAATACAGAAGGTCTGATCATTTTCCTGTCATTATTATCTTAGGGAAAAAAACAGACTATCCATAAGATAATGGGGGAAAAATGCAGTTCTGTGGTTGAAGATATCACAGATCTTGTTGATTTCCACTAACTGCTTTCCCGAGTTCTGCGAACAAATGACATTGCAAGGGTCTTGAAAACCTGGCACCAAGATGAAAGCAGAGTGGGCAGTAACTGCTTTCCCTGAATCCCAGAAGTGGGGGATTTTTTTTGGCAGACTACAACATCGTGATGGAATATGCTGATCTTTAACCATTAGAAAAGCTGAAATAGCACAGAGGCCTGTTATTTAGAGCTTGCAGACATGCAATATCTCTGATGCTGTCAACTTTGTTCTCATTATCACAAGTAAATGGATACAGAAGATTTAACATCAAGACCATCATACAGAAAAAGGAAAACACATATTTCCTCAACTAAGAGTCACTTTTTGTTACATGAGAGGCATTATAAAATCAGAGCACACCAACAATGAATGAAAATCCATAACTCTCAGTTGTGGAACTATCAGTGTATTCTGCAGACCCTACCTCATATCCAATAAGACACATAAATTTCAGAAGCAAAGAGAAACCAAGCCCATAATCCACTGGGACAGGAAATAAAGGCTTATCTGGCATACTACTGTAAGTTTTTGCATTCACAAAGATGTTAGTAATGACATTTTTTGGAGAAGAAATGAAAGGAAGATTTTTTTTACAAGAAACAATATATATAAAACATAGATTTCTGATAAAAAGTAACATCTTACAGATGAAAAGACTATGACTACATACTTTCACCAAAGAAAGAAAGTATACAATCATGACATAATAAGGACAGAAAGAAAAAAAAAGAATTTTTTTTACTCTGATCCAACAGCTGGACCAAAATAAATCTTATAAATCAGTTTCTACAACTGTGACTCTCTAAGAAAATTCTTTCTCTTCTGAGTCTACTCCCAAAACAGATATTGATACTATTTTGTCTCTGTTGCGTGTCTACCAGCATGACACATCCATCTTCAGCTTGGTGTATTTTCAGGATCATGTTCACCTTTCCATATTAATCCCTAGTCGCTTGGCTGGGCGAACTGTCTGTTTCCAGAGGGCGCCACTAGGAGGTATGTATGGGTCTTGGTCTGCTATAGTTCATCAACATAAATCCATGTAGTCATTTTTGGGTCACCAATCACTGTCTCATTCAGTTTGAGTACAGCATCTTCATTCACATCCCACAAAATGAAATGAAAATGATCTTTGCTATTATGGAAGTATGAAATTAAAAATTCCCAACACAATGGAACAAATTTTATCTATCCCACTGAATTTTTCTATTCAAATTGAATAAAATAGCTGACAGTAAGCCAAGAATTAATACTAGCAAGAAAGTTTTTTTTTGTATTAATTTTAACATAGAAAGCTAAGCTTTTATCTTTTAAAGTCATTTTGAAAACAATCTAGCCTAATCAGTTTTGACACTGGCTATTCTAAATTACAAACAGTGAATTAAGCATGATTTGTCAAAACAAAAGAGTTTATAAGAAGAGTAACAATAAATCACATTAAACAGAAATGACTTCAGACCACGTGACCATTTTAAGTGAAACTCACAAAAACAAGTGAAAGAACCCCGTGTGTTTAGGCAGTACTGATCTTCGTCACATGGATCCTCTAAGCACTCATTTATATCTGAAAAACACAAAAATTTCTAGAAATAACGGATGTAAGTCTGATTAGTTGCTTACACTTTGCAAACACAATACATCTTAGCCTTCTGGACAGAGAGAAAATGAAGAAGAGAGAGAGGAATGAGAAAGAGTGATAGACAAGGAAAGAGACAGAGAATGGGGGAGAGAGAGAGAGAGAGAAAACCATTGAATAAATCAACATAAACTTTTTTAAAGGGTCATTTGAGGGCTAAACAAGGGCCAAACCTCAAGACAGAGGACACTAGGGCTAAGTGATTGGACCTTGCTACACAAACATTGTTTGTTCTTACTGTGGGTGATTATGCCAATCAAATAATGATCAGCCACGAGATAAAGTGTTGAACAAATGGATGTTCAATAACTAATACAAACAGCTAACACTTAAATAACATTCAAAGTGTTGTTTTTTTTAACAAAGCATAATGAACTGTAGAGTATACTGTAAAGCACAACAGAGTGTACAAAGACATTCTACCCTTTAATTCTTGCTGCATATCCTCACGAAAGGAAACCACAACACTGCATGGAGAGAGAATAGATGGCAGGTATCCAAAAGACGCCAATCTAAAACTAAAGACAAAACAACAAACTACAATTTTCAGGCTTTGGACAGGACACCACAAACCATAAGATCATCTAACACAAACTGAAGACTGCTCAAACTCCACTCTGCAAATACTAAAATGTTCTCCAGATCCCAGAACACATTCTGCAAATCTGCACTCTCTACATCGATCAACAAGCCCAAATCTGGCCTTAGAAATATAACAGTGATGAAAAACTGTGGGGCACACAAATAACTCCTGCTGACAGTGGGATTCAAGGAGGTGACCCAAATCCTTGTCTATGTATAAAACTTCAGAAGAAGAAAAAGAAACTATTACATACATACAACATCAGATGAGCACAAGATTTGGTGGTCTACAAAATAGTCATAAGCAAAATTAAAATACTGACTTCCTTCCCTTTTGATCTATTATTCATATACTCAGACTATAAACTTTACAAATGAGAAATGAGAAAAAAAAAGTGATAAGCAACAATAAAACCAATAATCTGTGCTAAATCATAAAATAATGAACCACAGACCCTGACAGCCAACTTCCTCATTTTCCAGCCAGCCATCTTTGCATTGGTCACAGCCCTTGGGTCCACCTTCTGAACATGTATTTTTACATGATAAGTCACACACTGGAAAGATGGAATGACGGTCAGTAGCTTAGAACAGCAAGTGAATTATGAAGAAATAAAAAAAAAGCTTCATGTAAAACATTAATAAGACAATGCCCAATACATTTCTGAAAAAAAAAATTACTATTGCACTTACATGCCACAGGATAAAATGACTTTTAGAGACTTAACTTTATCAAGCTTCATCTACAGATACAATACTCACACACAACCTTTTGTTTCCAAACTAGTGTCTTTTTCATATTCTTGGTTGGACTAAATGCAGTGCGTCAGTCCATTTGCTTTTGGAAAGGCCACGCGCAAACTAGATATGATATACTCATGTACAAACTTTGTTTCTAAACGAGCATATTTTTCACATTCTCGGCTGGACTAAATGTAGTATGTCAGTCAATCTGCTTTGGGAAAGGCCATGCACAGACCACTACATTATCCCTGAGGCCAAAATAAATCCACAAACTGCTACATAAATGCTTGTTTAACCCATCACCACCACATTCTTATTTGAACCTGTCCCCTAAGCTCAAATAATCCCTACTAAAGCATTCTCACTTTAAGATGTGTGGCGGCTTGGCAGAATGCAAAAAAATATGCCACACACAAAATATAAGCTAGGCAAAAGTAATAGGTGATACTTTTATTTTTCAATTTTCTAATGCATTTTAATTGCACTTATGAAAAATATGATGGCGCTATATGAATTTGCCTCATTTCTTGTGATTTTATTATTTTTCCTATGAGAACTTGAAATTATACTTTGTAATTTGACATTATGACACAAATGTGACAACAAAATGTTTTTTTTTTAGAATATATTTGCAAATGATTTGAAAATTTTGTGCACGAACTGCAAAACCTTAGAGAGAACTTTACTCACATCCCTAAAAATCCTAAAGCTATTAACTCTTTCCATGCCACAGGAAGAAACGCAGACGTTCAGTTACATGCCAGAGTAAAAACGCGGGTCTTGATAGGGTTAGGGGGTATAGTTGTAAAATGGAATGGAAAACATTATTTCCATGTACTTCCGTATACTTATTATGTTTCAAAGTATAACTAAATGAATGAAAATTTCATAAATGCAGAGTTTTTTAGGAAAAAAGAAGTAATGTGATGTTTTTAGACAATGACTGTGCCCAGCTCACCATCGGCTAGGTCTAGATATGCACTACTTACCATCTGAGATGTCTTGTCTAGATCTACTTGTTGATCTCGTATTGTGATTCTGTAGTGCATTCTCGCTAAATTAATGTCTGAAATAACCTCCTAACTACTTCTCCAGTCGTCTAAATATGTCTAGATCTACTTGGGATACATTCAAGAGCAGTGGGGTGGTCGCAGGCCATGTCCATACCCCTATCTACGTCGTCAAAAATTGAAAAATATCCATGTTTCTCGTCCTTTTTCTCGCTCAGTATCACTCGTATCTAAGGATTCTTTCACCATTTTGAAAAGTGTCACTGGAAACGCGGACGAAATATGTACAATCTAAATGTTACACCGGTTGTTTTATTGAAACAAACCAAGTGTAAAAAAACTGACACCTGGCACGCAACAGGGGTACAGGAAGCGTAAAAAAATTGATGCCTGGCATGGAAGGAGTTAAGCCTTTACTGTAAAATTCAGAACGCTTTAACTAAAGTAGGAAAAATAACCTTTTGTGTCCATACATCTGTAAAACCGCTTTGCATATAACTGTGAAATTAATGATGAGCTATATGAAAAACTTGGGTGTCTGAGTGGCGAAGTGGTTAGTGCACTGGGCTCTCATGGCGAAGGTTGGGGGTTCAAATCTGGCCGGAGGCACACCAGTCACCCAGATGTAGAAATGAATACCCGACTTCTTCTGGAGTTGGGGAAAGAAAATCAGCCAGGCATGATACTGACCATATCACCCTCTAGTGTGCTGACAGGTCAAGGAAAATATGGGCACTAACACCAAATCCCTATGTGCCTCTAAGGCATGACAGGATTACCTTTACCTATATGAAGAACCTAATGCTGTGGTAAAGTATATGGACAAGAAACAAAGACTGCGTTTTCGATCCAAGGAAGAGGCAATTTTTTTGTCCTTTAAACTTTGAGGATTTTTTTTCATAGGCCATTTTCTGATCCAGCATTTTCTAAGCACATGAAAAATTTGGAAATATGAATTCAGGACAGCAGGGTAACATTTTTTTTGGACAAAGAGAGAGTTTTGAAGAAAATGTGATGAAAATAGTCTCACTAAACTTGCATAGTTTTTTTTTTGTTTTTTAAATATTTTCATTTCTTCTCTATCCTTCCTGATTAGTAGAAAAGAAAGAAAAAAAAACGAAAAAAACCTCACGTTCAGAAACATACCTTTGCACGAAGTATGTGTTTCATTACTGTACTCCTCATAGAATCCATCCTTACATTTATTGCATAGTTCACCATTATACCCTGAATGGCACTTGCATGTACCACTACCACTCCGAGTACCATCACCCTGTGAGACGTACAGTAAACAAAACTGAGAATCTAACATGAAGGCTGACAATATGGAATGACATAATAACACCACTAAGGGTGTGATATGACATAATAACAAAAGGACTATCAGAAAGAATCATAGCACAGTTCTCCTAAGTTCTAGCATGGAAGATGTCTGAGTGAGGTAGTGGTTAGAGCGCTGGGACTTCTCACAATGAGATCAATGGTTTACCCGAGTCACTCAGCTGTAGAAAGAAGTACCCGGGTCCATCCTGAGCTGGAGGAGTAATGGTAGCCAGATGTGGTGCTGACAACTCTATGTGCAATCAGGTCAAGGAAAATGTGAGCATGAAATAAAGCACAGATAGAACTTATCTAAATAAGCCCAACTCTAAGGAAGGCAAGAAGGCTACCTGATAGTGGTCCTGTCATCTTACACAGGAGACTGTGGGTTAACTGCTGCTGTCAAATCAGCAACAGAAATAGGCACCTGTGCTATGGAGAAGAGCATCTAAACTGAAAACAGAGAAAATTAAACTGACCTAACCATGAGAGACAAACACACAACAATTGTGTCACTCAGACTGGTCACGCATAGGCGTAGTCACTATTTTTTTTTTTAACCTCAGTTCATAAATTAAGGTAAATGACATTATTTTCCCATTATATGTGCACATTATTGTGTTACTCACATCACACTGTCCATTCCCACTGCATGGTCTATCAACAGTCCCTGGACATTGTGTACAGTCTTTACCGTAGGTGTTATTTGGGCAACAGACTTGAGAGAAGTAAACAAAAAAAATGTGCAAAGTAAATTAACAGAACACATTAATAACTTGAGTTACCATGAGCAGAAAGTTCAGACAAATGAATAATTTCATAACAAATAAGTTACCATAAGCAGAAAGTTCAGTCACTACGTTACTACCTGAATGCAACCTGAAACTCTAAAATTTGGTCATGGCCAAATGGTGAATGAGAAGCAGCAAGCAACTATCAAAACTAAGAAAAGAAGCAAATATCAGCCCAGCAGTTACCCTTCATGTGCTCTATACACAGATAACTGTACAAATCTGTGTCCTTCTTCTGTGCAAATTCTTTGAACCAGTATCTTTCTACAAGCTCTTCGTGTTCTTCTAGAACTGAATGGCACTGCAGACAAAGAAAAAAAAATGTGCTATCGTTAATCCACATGATCAAGCATCTTTTTAACTACTTGCTTACTCCCTCAGAGAAGACAGAGGCATACAGAACAACAATTTCCGTTCTTCTATTCAATGTGTATGTCTGATTATTTCTGCCTCCATTATGCAGTTTCAGAAAATGAAAGCAGAAGGCAATACTGATGCATTATTTTATGGTTCACTTAGTGAATATGACAGCAGAGGGAGAAATTAAAGGTCTTAGCTCTTCAAGAAGTACAATTACACTAAATGTCATCAGTATTTACCGATTTAATTCTTTCTGTGCATTTGGCTCATGTAAAACCCAAAGTCGATTTTGACTTTCATGCGTTTGGTTCCTATATTCCCACATGTTTTGTTTCGTATAACTGTAATTCTCATTTTGGTTTGCACGTTAACTGCTTATGTCCCTTTACATAATGGCGGAAGAGTGCTTAGTTATGACCAATTCAAGTGAGAAAAATGAAGAGAAACATTGAGAAATTTCAATTTTTGGTGATGTAGATAGGGGTATGGACATGGCCTGTGACCAGACCACTACTCTTGAATGTATCCCAAGTAGATCTAGACATATTAGATGACTGGAGAAGTAGTTAGAAGGTTATTTTAGAAATTATTCTACCTGGAGAAGTAGTTAGAAGGTTATTTTAGAAATTATTCTACCGATAATGCAACACTGAATCACAATACAATGTCAACAGGTAGATCTACGCATCTCAGATGGTAAGTACTCTAGACCTAGAGCTACCAAATGGTAAGCAGGACACAACTGTTGTCTAAAAACATCACATTACTTCTTTTTTCCTAAAAAAGTCTGCATTTATTAAATCTTCATACATTTAGTAATATTTTGAAACATATGTACACGGAAGTACATGGAAATACTGTTTTCCATTCACTTTTCCAACTATACCCCTGATACATATCAAGACCCATGCATTTAATCTGGCACGTAACTGAACGTCTGCATTTCTTCCTGTGGCATGGAAAGAGTTAAAAAGGCCCCAGGGTCCACACAGCCTCTTAAAATGGGCACTGGAAAAATCTGGAAAGGTAAATGTGGCCTGACATGATACTGATTACATCACACTTTCACGTGACTATGGTCTCAGGAATATGGACCTAACACCAATATCCCCAATATGCCTTAATGGGATGAAAATGGGGATATTTTATGTTTATTTTAAATCTTTTTACTGATTTAACTGATATACAGATGTAACACTGAAGATGAACAAGTGTCTGATTATATATACAGTGGTACTTCAGGTCACGAACTTAATTCAATCTTTGACTCTATTCGCGAACCGAAATGTCTGCGAACCAAAACAATTTTTCCCATTGAAATTAATGCAAATCCAATCAATCTGTTCATGCGCCCAAGAAACATATTGTTTTTTTACTTTTTTAATGGATTTATGTGTGGCAAAAATATATAGACATTATTAAGAGAGGCCAAATTAACAGGCATAAAATCCTTTGATGAGGTTGAAAGACTCGCCAAAGACAGGAAAAATTGGCGAAATACTTTGCGAGCCCTATGTGACGTTTAACGGCATGGGAAGGATATAATATATAAGATGAAAAATATATAATATAAAATATACAGTATAACTTTAGCTTTGTGGTTGAGAGTTGCTGGTACAGGTAGAGGAGGAGAAAGAAGACTACTCCTTCGAAGGTGAGTTACATTCCATAATAACGTCAGGCAACTGTGTAGGTATCCAAACTAACAATAATTTTTCTACTTCTTCTAACACTTGAGACCTTTGCTTCGTAACATAGTCACTCCTTTAGCCACATCAGCCATCTTTAGCGCATATTTGTTCTTTAAGATCATACAGATCGTAGATTTAGCCATGTTGTACTGCTTGGTGAGATCAGAAACACGAATGCCATTCTCATGTTTAGTTATTATTTCCTTCTTTATTTCTGCTGTAATACACTTCTTTACACTTTACACCACTGTCACTAACACTTTTCACTTTCTTGGGAGCCATAATGAGGGTTAATTTAATGCAAAAAGCAAAAACAAAAAAAAACTGTATCAAGAACAACACAGTGACAAACAATGTTCACAGCATGCAAACCTGAGTACAACTGATGCTGTTCAAGAGACGAAAACATGGCATCAAAGCCATGTCTGTGCGTTTGTGCGCTGAGGCATTATCCGTGGGTCGAGTCAAAATATGTTCAGAAATGTGTTCATGGGCTGAACTGTTCGTGACTAGAGGCATTCATGACCCGAGATACCATATGTACTGTCTGCAGCTGGTATATGCTTGCCAGTACTATATGTTTGTAAGTGATATGTAACTGTTGTTTCTTTGCAATAGCTGTATTATGCACCAAGCTGAATTTTTAATAATTTTCTTAGGAGACAATTTACAAATAACAGAAAGTTCTACAGTATCTGAAATGTTTAAAGTTTTTGACAAAGTACTTTTCTTACAACAGTGTTTCCTAACGCAGGGCATATGCCCCACAAGGGGGTAGTTTTAAAATTTAAGGGGGCAATTAGAAAATATTTATATTATACTTCTTCAGAACTTGGTTGATTATTATGCTGGGGAGGGGGGGGGGGACATTGAAATCTTTGAGGCATTCAGGTGGGTCATGATCCAAAAACAAAAAAAAAGGTTGGGAAACACTGCCATACAATGTCCTATTCCTAGTAAGTTTTTGTACCTCCCGATTTATCTAGCTAAATAAAACAACACCGACAATGATCACAATATTACAGTGATCCGATTTATAATCACCTCTTTAGCTCCCTCATCACAAAGCTTTTCCACAATCTCAACCAGCCGTACTTCACTGAAAGTTAAGAAAAAAAATATAAATTTGCTTCATTTAACAATAAAACCTCAATTCTGAAATAATTCATTATTATAATGGTATAATATTATAATCCTTCATGTGCCAATTCCTTTCCGAATAGGCTGATTATAAGCAGTTTTATTCTGTTCTCATTTCAACTTACATGTATCAAGTTCTTTAGTTTTGTCTACTTTCTTGTGCCATATTTCTCTCATCTTTATTTCCCTTGTTCTCTGCTGTCTAATTTTTTCATCTCAATACATCAACCCTCAGTGTGCTTTTCTTTTCCCTCCCCCTATGTCCTTCTCCTCATCAAATTCTCCATCTCTGATCATACAACAATCCCTAACCAATCTCAGGTTTTTCTTTCTATCTCCACTATACTTTTTTCCCTGATTCTCTTTTCTCTATATATTCTCCACTTCATGATCATCTATTTGAAGCATACTCTGAGCTCTTGATAAACAACGTGCTATTTTTCTTCACCCTCTGAGGCTCTTTTCTCTCTTTCTCTTGCCATACATACTGTTACATGGAACATAAACTTTCTACTTCTAGTAGAACTTCTCTGTCAGGATGTCAGATATGTTGCTGGTTCAATAGCCATGCCATGCTAACAAGGAATCACTTTTTTTTCATCACTGATTTTACTTGCATTTGCTAAGCAATCTCAATGAATATTTCCACTTTTCAAAGGAATAATTTGATACGTGGTCCTTTATAAGAAATCAAACTAACCTGTCACAGGTTGATTGGTAATTATGTACTCATTCGATACCGCGCCGCCCTTTAAGGTGGTTGCTGTTCTCACACTTTGTCCCGGGCCACCCTATAAGGCTTCTGATTTGTTTCATTGAAAACTCGATGCAACTTTTCATTTAGCCAAACAGAACTCTTCTAGGCCAAAGTTTAGCTAGTTTAGCATCCGGTAAAGCCGGAGATGAAAGGAAATCAAGAAGTGGATCGATTTCAGTGTAATTTTTTCTACTTTTTTCGAGGTTGGTTGGTAGAATGGTCATACTGACCGACTAGACCTAGCTTACTAAATGTGTTTTTCACATCTGTAGACCTGTTAGATTTATTGGATATCAAAAGCATCCGCAATTATCGATGTTTCGGTTCCAGTATAAACATTCTGCATTGGATTCTGGCACATTTCAGGTATGTAAAAGCGCCAAAAAGTCGTTCGATCTTTTCATAACAGTTGTTTTTTTTCTATTCTTTGTTTTTTTTAAATGATAAATAACTTCATTTATGGAATCTTCTTTCATTTCCACTTATTTTAATATGAGATACACACGTGTTGATGAAGGAGTTTGTTTGTTACAATGAATTTTATAAAGGGACCCCCTTATATGAAAACACCCGCTGGGCCATGTAACATCATCATCGGTACCAACGTAACATCCGTGTTTTTTTACGTGGTACGGAAAGAGTTAAAGGAACATAGCATGGTGTTATACTGTTAGCATTTGAAATATAACAGACAAAGCACTTTGGACACGAGAAGAAGAAAAATAATAAGAAATTGACCATGACTTGAACCATGCAGGATCAGCAGGCAGCTATCTCCAGTGGCTGAGTGATTTGTGTTTTATCCTTTCATGATCACACGGCTGCTTGTTCTACCAGAGTTCATGGTTCATGCCACGGTCATTCTCTTCAAATTTTTCCTTTTCTCCCACCTAAAGTGCTTTGTCTACTATTTTTTGAAGGCTAACTAAATGCACTACATTCTACTGCTTGACTGTGCTACAGTATCAAGTGTAATTTTAGGCAACTTTAGCTTCGGCTCAAATAGGTGGCTCAGTTCACTCAAATGTTGGGCACTACAAATAATCAAAGATGGCTAACTTAAAAGTAAAGTTCTACACAGTTATCATAAAAGCACATGAGTGACATGGATGGTAAAACTGAAAGTTTTGGTCATCTCAAAAGCAAAGCACGATTTTATCGATGTGGGTCCCCATGTTCCTAACGGCCTGCCCTTCAATCTTTTTTCCTTGAGATGTTTAACTCAAGGTGGTATAGGGGTGTCTTTTTTTTTTCATTCGTAGTATGTGACCTATACGAATAATAAGAAGGGGAAGTGTAGTATAGTTAATACAAGAAAAATAAGCACAAACACACAAATCTAGAAAATTATATCCACAGATGTTATTCTTCTTACATGTGTCTTACCTTGTAGCATAAGATCCAAGAGATTTCTCCTCCCACTTGGTATTGCCACCACCATAATTAGACTTTTGTGTTGATGAAAGACCCTGTATGTGGAAATCATAATAAACAATTCTTGCTCACATACAGCTGCTTGTCCTACTAAGACATCAAGAAACACCTGCTGGCATAGCAGAATACATTAGAAGTTCAACAGAGAGCTCCACTGTGGAGCTGCGAAAAAAAAGCCTGTTCACTAAAAAATAACTCACAGATACAAACTTTGGCAAAAGAAAAAAAAATGTACTTCTTTTTCTCTCCACACATCAAGTAACAACTTTAATAAGGAAGTAATATCATAAAGATACACTTTATATCTTGTAAGCTGTTTACACATGGTTCAGATATTCTACAACAGTGGACTGGAATAAAGAGAGAAAAGATGCCATACAAAAGAGATGGCAATGTTGTCCTGCCTCCTCAAAGCATTGCTGTTTCTTTGACCCAGCTGATGGAACAGATATTGTTTCCTCCTTGTTTGAGAAGTTTCCAAGAAGTTATCCTCCTGGGGTGGCTCTAGAATATTTAATGTCCACTCCTCATCCAATTTGATGCTTGTATTTCAAGACTTTCCAGGCACCTGCTTTAGCAGCAGATGCAAATGCAAAGTTCATGGTCATGATGGTAAAGGTAAAATCCCCAATCCCATACCATTAAGGCACAATGGGGATACGGTGTTAGGCCCTTATTTCCAAGACCACCAGCACATGATAGTGTGGTGTGGTCATTATCATGCCTGGCAGCATTTACCTCCCCAGATTTCTCTGGTACCCATTTTTAGAGGCTGAGTGGATCCTGGGGTCATTTTGGTGTGGTGGTACCAGAAAAAAATCCCCACTGCTGAGACTTGAACCCAGTACCTCCAGATTAGCAAGCTGAATGCCTAACCAGGCCACCATGATCATGATGAGACAATTATGATAACTTAAATGAAAGTCAGAATAAAGATTGTGAAAAATAAGTCTGACATTATCTAATCATCTAACACAACATTCTCACTTTCATTTTTTTGGTTACAAACCTTGTGAAAATTGTTTACAATATCTTTACAGATGCTACATTTTGCTGGAGTTTTCTTTGCATCAACACCCGACCCTGAGATAAGAAGCATCACAGCAAGAACAAGGAAAGTCTGCATCTTTCTAGTGCTAGTGCCATGTGTCACAGCTGGCCACTGACCACCAAAGACTTGGTACACCCAATTTATGCTTCTCATTAATGTGAGAAAATGAACACCCATTATAAAGAGAAAAAAAAAGGTAGAAATGGCTGCAGGTTTAAGTCTTGAAGACAATGAACATGTACTTCACACTGTGCTCTGAGGTCTTATTTACTATCACGAAGACAGGACACTGTTTTAGTCATCTATCAGACAGTTCTGGATGACTGATACATTGCTCAGTCATCATCTCAGCATCTGAAAACAATTGAAAAAGCAATACAAAAAAATTAAAGACAGATTTAATTTTGTTGTCATGAACATCACATACACTAACAAAACACATACATTCAATTAGGTATGAACTGTTGAAATAACAAAGGTATATGTTCAAATGATGATTTCTGGTGCAATTTCATTTACGTAAGAAGTCATTCAAAGTAAATGACAAATAATCAGTTCATAATGTGAAAATAAGAACAGAAAAAAAAAATCTATAGCACTTTTTTCCAGTATTAATGATACACAAACACATAGTATTTATCTTAAATTTGTTAAACATGTAACGCCTCTGTCCTCGGTGACAGCACAAACAGCTGCTCTTTTTTTGTTTAACTCACAGCAGATATCATTCCTGTGGAGGCCTGCATGTAACTTCTCCCACTGTGCTTGTATATAGCTTTAATTTAATTTATTAGTCCCTTCATTCATTAGTCTCTATTTCAGGTCTATCCATGTCCTTTGATGCTGACTAATGAAGCAATAATTGCAAAGTATACTTTGTGGTATCTTACTGAGCAACAAGTTCAGTGTTGCATGCTGTCCATCTCAGATTCAACAGTTATTCACTTGGCTGTTACTGGCTGGATTCTTTTCCTGTCTTTCTAACTAAAACTGCTCCTGAGGTACCTAACAAGTGAGAAATGCATATATCCAAAAACTGAACACCTTCAGAAGACAGTCAAAGTTCTTCACAAGGCCATAGCTATTAAGAGTTCTTAGCTCACAGTTATAGGGAGACCTACTATCACCACCACAAGGCCACAATTATTAAGAGTTCTTACCTCACAGTTATAGGAGACCTACTATCACCACCACAAGGCCATAACTATTAAGAGTTCTTAGCTCACAGTTATAGGAGACCTACTATCACCACCACACTGCAATAACTATTAAGAGTTCTTGCCTCACAGTTATAGGAGACCTACTATCACCACCACACTGTAATAACTATTAAGAGTTCTTACCTCACAGTTATAGGAGACCTACTATCACCACCACACTGCAATAACTATTAAGAGTTCTTACCTCACAGGTATAGGAGACCTACTATCACCACCACACTGCAATAACTATTAAGAGTTCTTACCTCACAGGCAACTGAAATATGTGTCAATGAGGAAAAACTGGAAGAAGTGGAGAGTTTTGAATATCTTGGATCGCTACTAACTAATAATGGAGATACAATGAGGGAAATTAAAAGAAGGACATCTATCGCTCTTCAGAAAGTAAAACAAATAAAGAATCTGTGGAGAGGAGCAGACAGAACCACAAAAATAAGATTTTTAAGGGCATGCATCTTTCCCATAGCAACATATGCCTGTGAGACCTGGACACTTAACAAAACAGCTGAGAAGCACATAAATGCCTTTGAATGTAAATGCTACAGAAGAGTTCTCCAAATATCGTGGACACAAAAAAGAACAAATATATCTATACTACAAGAGCTTAATATTGAAGAAGGCTGGCTAGTGAAGAGGATTAAAGAGAGAAAACTGAAATATTTTGGACACATTAAACGTCATGATAATTTAGAGAAGACCGTATTGGAAGGATACATAATGGGAAAAAGAAAAAGAGGAAGACCAAGACGAAGATGGCTGCAAGACATCATTGACGATCTGGAAATGGATGCAACAGCAGCAGGCCATCTTGCTCACAACCGAGAGGCCTACAGGAGTGCTGTTTGGGAGGCAAAGTTCCGCAAGGGACATGCAAATGAATGAATGAATGAATGAACCTCACAGTTATAGGAGACCTACTATCACCACCACAATGCAATAACTATTAAGAGTTCTTAGCTCACAGATATAGGAGACCTACTATCACCACCACAAGGCCATAACTATTAAGAGTTCTTACCTCACAGTTATAGGAGACCTACTATCATCACAAGGCTATAGCTATTAAGAGTTCTTAGCTCACAGTTATAGGGAGACCTACTATCACCACCGCAAGGCAACCTTCAAATACCAATCACTGGTGTCATTTTGAAACATATGGTCAGTCCACTTCACTACCTGTTTTATTATCATCTTCAGTCTCCCAGTGGAGCATAGGACATCAACAAAGGTTCCCCAGCCAATCCTGTCTTGACCACGTTGGAATACCTCAAAACATGTCTTTTTCACTTCCTTTAGTTCTCCTGTATTGTGGGTCCCCATGTTCCTAACGGCCTGCCCTTCAATCTTTTTTCCTTGAGATGTTTAACTCAAGGTGGTATAGGGGTGTCTTTTTTTTTTCATTCGTAGTATGTGCCCCAGCCATACTTCCATTTCCATCTTCATCCTTTGACCTCTTTAGTAACGTTCTCAATGCCTCTTCATTTGGTTATTTCCTCATTTGTCATACATTTTCTCCAGTGTTTTCTTAGAATTTTCCTAAGACATTTTCCATCAAATACTTTTTTTTCACTATAATTATACAAACCTTGCTTCCTTTGGTCCATCCAGATGGTAGTCTATTTTTTTTTCTTTGCCAGTCTGTCAAATGTTTCACTTAACAGAATCAATGAAGTAACAGTCTGTCAAATGTTTCACTTAATAGAATCAATGAAGTAACAGTCTGTCAAATGTTTCACTTAACAGAATTAATGAAGTAACAGTCTGTCAAATGTTTCACTTGACAGAATCAATGAAGTAAAGTCACTTTATAAAAATGTTTTTAAAAGTTGCAACATTCCATAAAACTTATGTCACAGCACCTTACTCATACAGTCCTAAGAATTTTACACCACACTTTCATGTGCCGAAGGTCATGGAAAATATGGGCCTAACACAGAATTCCCCATTATGCCTTAATGGCGTGGGAAAAGGATTTTTTTTTTACCTTACTCTTCCTCTGCATCCAATTCTCTGTTGATATTTTCATAGCATTTGATTCATACTTGTTAAATATTACATGGAGAGGAAGCGTGGCTGTAATTGCGCCGTTATGATGGTCAGTGATTTTAAATTGGACAAGACCATGTCAAAATTTTGTATGTGCTCCTAGAAGCGGGCTGATGTGGTCCTTCGGCCCTAGCTAATAGGGCAGAGGTTGCTATGGTCCTTTTGGTGGCGTGAAGCCTGCCAAAAAGCTTGTCTCGAATCCAGTGAGGGCGCTCACGCGGATCATCATTAAGTACTCAACATCGTCACAAAATAGGTTGCAAACTTTCTTCCCCTCTCTCCCTACACACATGGGCACAAATTAGTTCGCGGTTCTTGTCAGATCATAAAATATATCACGATGGGTAACAAACGTCTCACTTTCAAAGACACACAAAAGCAATGACCTACATTTTGCTCATATGTAAAAGTCATCTGCCAGCACCTTCTTCGTGTATGATGCCGGAGTTGATACCCATTCATTCAGTTATTAGTATACAAGTAATGTACTTACTCTGTCATGTATAAGCTTGCGTTTCCACTGCAACTGTTGCTGATGTGTCGGGCTGGTTTTGGCCGTCTACAAATTCGTTTGTTTACGCCGGCAATGCCGTCCAATTTTCTCCATTCGCTGCTAGCCACGTATTCTCTCCGTGTCTTATCGGATGTTAAGTTGCACCGTTAACTTTGTATTTCGCGTTCTTTCTAAAGTTTGACCTTTTTTTTCCAGATCTGTAGTACAAAACAGTGGTTCTCAGTGTTACTGTAAAACACTTCATACATCATTACATTGTTTCAAAAGATAATATGTTCATTGTAGTTTAGAAAAGATGGTTCCAACAATAATGACTTTGGATTGATAATTAAAATATCTTTTCACCGATTCTCCGATAGCGTGAACCACACACGTTAAATAAGAGAAGACATTGGAAACCACATCTCACCAATCTTTGCGACAATTAGAATTTTAGATGCCATTATAATCATCATGATCACGTCTTCGTGAAGTTTGTAATTTACTCTGGATATTCGAACCCAATTGAAGCTATCATATGAGATCGTGTCCTCAGGCATGCAATTAACAAGATTTTGCAGGCCATTTTATTTTGATCTAATCGGGAACAACTTTCAAGCATCAGCACAAGTGACGTCTTTAACTTTTAGCACTTCTTTACCCCAGATTATAAAACTATATTACAGTGAAGAAAATTAATCATTTTTTACACCTTTTTGAGTTGGAAAATGTAGAGTAAATTACTAAATCATTTCTCTGAACTGAGTTACAGAGAACAGCCAAACATTTCTCGCCTGTTTTGTTTACGTGTTAGATCATAAAAAGTGTGCTAACGTTTTGTGCATAGTGTTTGAAAAATGCATTTTCAATCTTTCTTCAATCATTTTGACAGGTTAAAAACGGGGCCAGTCCTAAGAATTTTACCTCCTCCTGCAGTAGCATACCTTGCTTTCCCACCCAGTTCTCAAACTAGTACTTAATATACTTGTACAAAAACCATTTATGTTAAGTAAGCTTCATCTTATCTGACCAATGATTTTAAATGGCATTTATTTTAATAATTTTATAACTTCGGAAAAAAAAATCATAAGATAAACCAGGGGTCTGCAACCTTTTAGTAGTGTTGTGTCGAAGTAATGTTGCAAAGTCACTCAGTGTACCAACCTAAGCTCATCATATTTTCATATACAACAACCATTGAGACACATTAAATAACTATGTTATTCCTTGTTGATTATTCAGTATTTAATATAAATATGAACAAATACAAAAAGCTATGTTTTGGAAAATTTAAATTCTGAACACATTATTTTGAATATGAATCTATATTTGTTTGTCCAAAAGTCTTGAAACGACCGGATATCAAGTTTTTGTTTATTTGTTTGTTTTTTTTTTTTGAGTCATTTTAGGGGCACCGTAGCCATTTTACTTGCTCAGCCAGTCAGTCATTTGCATGTCCCTTGTGGAACTTTACCTCCCTAACAGCTCTCCTGTGGGGCTCTCGATTGTAAGCAAGATGGCCTGCTGCTGATGCATCAATTTGCAGATTATCAGTGATGTCTTCCAGCCATCTTAACCTTGGTCTTCCTCTCTTTCTTTATCCCATTATGTACCCTTCCAAGACAGTCTTCTGTAAATTATCATGACGTTTAATGTCAAAATATTTAAGTTTTCTTATATCCTCCTATATTATTATAATATTACTTACTAACAACACCAAATGACTGACTTTATTGGTATGCGTAAATGACAGTGGAGAGAACTCTACAGGTGGGGGTCCGGGGGGAGAGAGAGAGAGGATAAGACAGAAATAAAACTCAGTCTAGATCAGTCATTGTCACACCATACTCAATCGGTCACTTTGAATCAGATTATACAGTCTTACTTCCAATGACTAACAACTACAGCTTTAGTTTTGAAGGGGTATAGAAACATGAGCAGCTTTAACTCTTCCCGAGCGTATTGGCACGATCCTGCCGCTTCCGGTTTCAATGCTGAGAGCGTATTGTCAGGATTGTTTGTTTCATTAAAACAACCGGTGTAACATTTAGATTGTACATATTTCGTCCGCGATTCCGGTGACACTTTCAAAATGGCGAATGCGTGCCTAGTTACGAGCGATGCCGAGCGAGAATACGGACGAGAAGCATGGAAATTTTTCAATTTTTTACGATGTAGATAGGGGTATGGACATAGCCTATGGCCACCCCGCTGCTCTTGAATGTTTTCTAAGTAGATTTAGACATATTTAGACGACTGGAGAAGTAGTTAGGAGTAGTTAGGAGGTTATTTCAGACATTCAGTAAGCGAAAATGCCATACGGAGTCACAATACGAGATCGATAAGTAGATCTACACATCTTAGATGGTAAATAGGGGTAAGAAGCGCGAATCTAGATCTAGCCGATGGTGAGCTGGCCACAATCAGTGTCTAAAAACATCACATTACTTCTTTTTTCCTAAAAAACTCTGCATTTATGAAATTTTCATTCATTTAGCTACACTTTGATACATATTACGTATACGGAAGTACATGGAAACACTGTTTTTCATTCCATTTTACACCTAGACCCCTTACTGACAAGGACCCGCGTTTTTACTCCCGCACTCCAGAAAACGTCCGTGTTTCTTCCTCCAGCACGGAAAGAGTTAAAGAGTTATATGCTTCTATTTAATTAAATGTTTTTTTTGAATTTCAGATCTTTCCCATCTATGTTGATGTCTTCTAGCATTTTTATAATTTCTGTGTGTCTCACTTTATCGAATGCTTTACTGTAGTTTATGAAGCATAAGTATAGTCCATCTTTACTTCTATTGATCTTTCCATCAATGTTCACAATATGTTTATAGCATAAAATATACCACAGGATGCATGAAATCAAAAGAAGGTAAAATGTTAATTAGAAAAGAAAACAAGGTGTGCGACAAGGGTTTGTACTATCTCCAGACCTTTTTTCTCTGTACAACGAGAATATTCTAAAACTGATCATCACAGAACCAGGCATTAAAATTGGAGGATACAATATTAACATTCTTCGGTATGCTGACAACACAGTACTGATAACTGAGAACCAACAAGACCTGCAAAATTTCTTGGATAGAGTCACTAAAGGATGTGAACAGAAAGACCTTACTTTAAACATAAAAAAAGACAGAGACTATGGTTATATCTAAGAAACAGAGTCCACCAACATGCAGTATAAAATTAAACTGAACTATTCTAAATCAGGTGCAGAAATTCAGATACTTTGGAGCAGTAATAACTTCAGATGGGAAATGCACAACAGAAATTAGGAACAGAATAGGCCAAGCAAAGACTGCATTTCAGAGAATGAGAAACATATTATGCAATACATCCTTATCAATGAATGTTAGAAAATGAGTCCTAGAATGCTATATTGAACCTATCTTGTTATATGGAAGTGAATCATGGACAATAGGCAGGTCTGCACAAAAGTCATTGGAAGCAGCAGAAGTGTGGTTTATTAGAAAGAATGTTGTGAATTCCTTGGACAGCAAAAATAACTAATGGAGAAGAGCTGGGGATAGAAAAAAATCTTGTTAAAAAAAAATAATAATAAGAGAGAGAGATGGTGTACTTTCATAGGACATGCAGTGAGAAGAAGGTGCATTGAAAATATTGTAACAACGGGAAAAATAGAGGGAAGAAGAGCCGGGGAAGACCAAGAGAAATGATACTGGACAGTCTGGCAAGATGGTGTGAGGGGAGATCATCAACTGAGCTAATGGCCTGCATGAAGGGTCGTGTACTCTGGAGAGCCTTAATAGCCAATGCCAGTCGCCACGGCACCTGGTGATGATAATTCTTTCATCACCATAATGCTCATTATATGCAAAATGAAGAGATTTTAAACCACAGAACATGGTTTGTATATGTTTTACTTTTTATCACACATTCTTCATGTTATATGCACTTTAAATAGAAAGTTTCCTTACTTTCATATTTGCAGGCTAGGAAAAAGACTGATGTAGTCTTATTAATTGATTTCGTGCTTGGCTTCCAATCATGTTTCACCCATTGTTAAACATAAATTAGTTTATTAGCAAAGTTAATTTCATTTATAGGGCATAGTGCCCTTTAGCAAGATATCTTTAAACAAATTTTAATCTGACTAGAGCAAGTGTTTCAGCTTTATGCCTTGCTATTTTTTATTCCTTCTGACTCATCATCAGCAGTTTCTATCAAAACATCACACAATTCATCAAAAGAATATCTTAGAGGACGAATGGGTTTGATTCTAGATTCCTAGCGGGTAATACTTAATAACTGAGTTAGAAATGTGATGTTTTTAGAGGGATTCACTAAAGCAGTGTTGACGCTGAGAAAAACGCATACAGTCTCTGAACTATTTCAAGAAGTGAAACTTCTCTAGATGAGATTGCGGCATCATTGACAACTAATCTGAGATAATGAGAACAATAAAGAAAAAAATTTTTTTTAAGTTCTCGAGTTCAAGTCTCTAGTGTTTTGATGAACTCCTGAATCTTTTCCCTTCATTTTGATCTATTGTCGTACTATAGCCACGCTGAGCCTTTGGTGGCTTCTACAGATTGAAACAAAGAAAATGCTCATGAATATTGATAAAAAGAATGATGACTGCAGTAAAACTGGTTCTAGTAATGAAGGTAAATAGAGGTGTATTGTTCAAGTTTTTAAAAAAAGCTAGAAAGAGTGAAGAAAGGGAGCAGAAACAAGAATGGTGGAAAGTAAGATGAGCACATATTAAAGAAGATCATACAACAATCCAGTATCTGGGCAAAGGCCTTTTTCCAGGATCACATACAAAATCACATAACCTCTACACATTTCAGCAGAAAAATAAGTTATAAGATGGACATTAAAACTATTTTCAGTGGCATGAAATTTTGTGTTTTATATATATATATATATAGGGAGTTCATACAAGTACGATATATATATATATATATATGTATCTTGTACCTGTACAATCTCCCTGAAACTGCGAGCTGGTGTTCTTTGCAGCCAGGCTAGGCCTGTTACTGAGGATACCATGGAGAGGTGGAACAGGGTCCTGGTCAGCTGTGGTTCACTAACCCTGACGCTAGAATATCAGCTATGGGTCGCTGATTGCCTCATCGGACAAGCATCTTCACCCCCCCCCATATATATATATATATATATATACACACATATAAACACACACGCAATGAAAAATTAATTTTTTTTTGGCCTCATCTTTGCAAGAAAAATGAACACAAAATGCGCCCAGACAGAATAGGCAAGCACAAAATGGAAGCAGGCGATTGACTGAGATATAAGGTAAAGGGAGGATAACAAAGGGTACCATAAGGTAAGCGACCAGGCGTTATGCCCCAGAAGGCCCCAGCTTACTTCTATCGGATACCTATGGGCTAAACAAAAGCCACCTAGATGTGGCAGATGATAAAAATGAGAAAATAATGTGGGGAGGGATAGATGAAGGAAAGTTCAGAAATCGTAGAGAACACTGAGAGGACAAGATTGCTAGCTTTGGATGTCTTGACAAGAAAGCTGTCAAAAGCCTTCTAGTGGCTGCAGAAAGATAGAAAGAGCTGGAAGATTAATCTTAAATCAGCGCTGGCAAATAGTGTTAATTGTTCAATATAATTTACATCTGGAATACAATCTGTAGTTAAGCAATTCATTCTGAATCATTTTCCCAGTATAATATTGGGTCGATCCAAGAGTAAGCGTGGTCAATAATAAATGAAATTTTAAAAGAATAATTTATGTTATTTTACTTTTCTTCCAGTTCATTCCCCTTTTCCTATTTTTGACGTCACCCAAAAGCTAGCTATCACGTGCAAATGCATGTTTTGTATAATCGGTAGAATCAGACACGCGGGCATGACAGCGATGTAGACTCTCCATTTCATACATTCTACATTAGACAGTACAAATCTGCAGAGTAGAGAGAGAGAGTTGGGGGGGGAGAGTGAGGCCCTTAAAAAAATGTCACGTGCAAAACAATTTTACTTAAAAAAAAAAAAGAAAAGTGGAGAAATGCACACACTTGGCGGAACTCCTCTCTCAGTTTGGGCGTCTGAGTGGCGATGTGGTTAGTGCACTTGTCTCTCATGGAGAAGGTCGGGGGTTCAAATCTGGCCGGAGGCGCCCCAGTCACCCCGCTGTAGAAATGGGTACCTGACTTCTTCGGGAGTTGAGGAAGGAAGGGCGGCAAGGCGTGATACTGACCATATCACCCTCTAGATATCAGATATGCAGATGACAAATTGCTAATAGAAAATGTAGACAACTTGACACTAATAAACAAAAACCAAGAACATGGACTGAAGATAGTCCCATAGCAAATGCCGTAGGGGATGAAGCGTTAGAGACCTCATTATGTATGAGGGAGGGTGGCCAGTTCCTTTTCTCGCTGCCTTTCCTTCCCAGATTTTCTCTGGTACCCATTTTACGAGGCTAGGTCGACCTCGAGGCAGTATTGGTCGGAAAAAAATCGAGGATTCGAACCTCGACCATTCAGTTACTAGACTAGTGCTTTGACCACTACGCTAGCCGGTCCAATATGGACTAGAAACAAATATTACACAGGTCGTGGCAATCAGCAGAGGAGAATTCTAAATAAAAAAAAATCAGTATAAAATAAAAGTAGATGGATACCACTTGAGGATGTGATAAAATTCCTATGCTTGTATTTGGAATACATTATAAAAGAGATGGAAAATGTGAAATAGAAATTTAAAAAGGAATAGGAATGGCCATAAAAAAAATGAAATGTGTGAAATGCAATATCTATTCCGTATTACTGTATGTAGCAGAAAACTAAACTCTAAGCAACAAGTTAAAGAGATGGATAAATACAGCAGAAATGTGGATCAACAAAAAATTAGGTCATATACAATGGAGGGAAAAAAAAAACAAATGCACGAGTATTAGAACACCACAAGAGCAACGTGAACTTCTCAAAGAAAGAAATTAAGAAAATAAAATTGCTTTTGGCATATCAAAAGATATAACAACACACTGAAAGTCATATTAGAAGGAAAGGTGGTAGAAAAAAGAGCGGGAGATAGACAGGGATGTAGATAAGATGAGAAACATACGAGATTGAACAGGACACAACATGGCTGAGTGCACCATCAAAAGGAGGGAGCGAGGAAATTCATTACCGCCTACCTTCGCGCTGAAAAAGGTACATGATAGTGATGAATATATCTAGGAAACAACGAGGCTTTCGCACAGTATAGCAACAGAACACAATGTTGTATGATTAGACCTTGAAAAAAATCATAAGCAAAGGACTTTTAGACACGAAAGAAAGAAAACAATTAAAAGAGAATTACCCGGGACTTGAACCACGGACTCTGGTTGGACGAGCAGCCGTTTAGCCAAACGAGAACAGCGCATTACAGAACTTCGCCATCTCTCACTACAACGTTTGCCAGGTAAGCCATCAATGCCTGTTAGGTTGAAATTGTGACACCCAGAAAGGGAACGAGGTCATGACACAAAGAAATTCCGTCGTTTAGATTCATTCTTCAGTAGGGAGTGTCTGAGACAAACATACACGCATGGTCTCTTGCAAATATCTAGTACATATCGGACAGCAATAACAACACATAAACGAATGTATAAAGGTAGTTTCATTTAATGGTTTTAGATACAATTTTTTTAGGAAACAACGAGGCTTTCGCACAGGACAGTATTCGGGCGTTTAGCACACTATCAGAAGTTGAGAGTCACTAAATGCTGTGTATATTCCACACTGTATATGTGACTTCGATGCAAGAAAAAAACGCATACCTTCTCTTCACTGGCTAGCCAAATAGGACTTGAAATTAACAAAGTTAAAAACAAAAATAATTAAACTTCTCATTAATCAAGAAGTGAAAATATATGTAGATGGAACAGCTGTTGAAGAAGTACACCACTTTGCATACCTCGGCAGCTATATAAACAAGGATGGTGACACCAGAAAGAAAGTTAGAATTAGAACTGCAAAAGCAGCACTGACCTTCAAGAATCTTGAGAACATATGGCACTCAAAAGTTACAAGCACATAAACCAAGCTAAGACTATTCGGTTCAAATGTACTATCAACCCCCATTTATGCATGCGATAGCTGGAAAACAACTAATGAAATAGACAATAAATTAGGTTCTAAGGACTATAATAGCCGGAGGTGGGGTGGGGGATACGCTTTCTACTCCAATTAAATATCTCTATGGTGTGCATCTCAAATAGCTTCTGACAGTCCAAGTCCAGCTCTTGGCCTTCTCGTGGAGGAACTGTTTAAAATGATAGGAGAAGGGACGAAGGGCGAATATCTGGCGCTTGAAAACCAGACGCTTTCGGGTAGATGAGACTCGTTAGTCTTGGTTGGTAGCTCATCAAGGAGAAAGAAAACTGCTCTCCGCTGGCAAGATTCTTCAGCTGCCATGCGTGGGGTGAAACTCCTCCCGGCCAATAAAGAAAAATGCGATTAGGGTTGCGCGCGGCGCCGCCGTGAAAAAAAAGGTGATGGAAAGGATTAAGTGAAGTAACAAATAGTATCGAGGTCAGGGCTACAGATATCAAAGCACCTCTGCTGTAGAGGCCGGCCACTGGCTCAAATGCCTAAATCGGCTTAACCCAATGGTTAAACTAAGACACTGCTAGTGAGATTCTTCAGGTGATAGAAAGGTGATAGAAAGGTGACAGAAAGGTGATAGAAAGGATTAAGTGAAGTTTAATCGGTATGTCCAGTAGACTCACGGTGAGGGCTACTCATACCACGGCACCTCTGCTCTAGAGGCCGGCCACGTCCGATATACACCCATACTGGTGAAATATGCCTAAACCGGCTTAACCCAGGGGTGAAACTTGATGGCTACGCATATCACGATAACTCCGCTCTAGAGGTCGGTCACGTCCTATATACACCTATACTGGGATAATAGCCCTAAACCGGCTTAACCCAAGGGTGAAACTCACTAGTGGGGGGGGGGGGGATTCGTCCTCCTGGACAAAAGCTTCGTCCTGGTCACCACCAGGAAGGGTAGCAGCCACGACCACAAAATGCTGAAGTCGGAGACACTGGACCAGTTAAGTCTAGATAGGCAACCACCTCTCACTCGGCGTGGATATATTCATATCCAAAACACGTTGAGGTTTTCCGATGAGAAAGTCCAATGATGGGCTGGATGGGCAACCACCTCTCATCCGGCAGTGATATATTCATATCCAAATGACGTCGAGATTTTCTGGTGAGGAACTCCAACTCTAGACTAAACTGGTGCAACAAACCACAATGTCAGGCAATGCCGCTTCTGTGACCCTCCGAGAATATAGGCACAAGCCCCACGATGCTCTGAGTCTCCATCCTAAATGGGACTAGCGTGAGAACCACAGGGGTAAATTCAGTAGGATCACGGGGCGATCTTGATGGTAGAAGCGAACGAAGAAGAAGAAGAAGAAGACAATAAATTAGACTCTTGAAAACAAATGCTTAAGGAAAACACTCGGTATAAAGTAGAACGAATTCAAGAACAATGCAGATATAAGGCAGATGAGCGAACAACAACCTGTCTCACGGGTGATCAGAAAAAAGAGATGCACATATATTGGTCACGTGATGAGAAGAAACAGTCAGAGAATCCCAAAACAAGCTATCAAGTGGAACACAACAGGCCGAAGAAAAAGAGGTCGACCATGTGAAACTCCACAGAGGATGTTGTTAGAGAGAGGCCAAAGTAGTAGGCATAAACTCCCTTGATGAGGTTGAAAAGCTCGCCGAAAACAGGAAACTTGGCGAACTACGATGCGAATTCACACTGTCTCATGGTGAAACTGCGAATGGCTCATTAAATCAGTCGAGGTTCCTTAGATGACATGATCCTACTCGGATAACTTTGGGAATTCTAGAGCTAATATAAATAAATGAAAATGGAGAAAGACTGTGCAGTTTCTATGAAGAAAACATGATGACCATCGGAGGGACAATTTTCCAACATAAAAACATCCATAAGGTGACTTGGAGGTCACCAGATAAAACCATAGAAAACCAAATCGATCACATACTAATAAACAACAAGTGGAAACGGTCACTACAAGATGTGCGAGCAAGGAAAGGAGCAGATGTAGGAAGTGATCACAACCTTCTGGTAGCAAAAATAAAACTAAAATTAAGAAAAGCCAAAATCGGAGAACACACAAAGATACGTTTTGATATAAGAAAACTGAAAAACCAGCAAACAAAAAATGAATTCTCAATAGTACTTAAGAACCGCTTCAATGTCCTACAAGACGAAGCAGAAATGGCCATACTAGAGTTCAATAAAACACTACAAGAAACAGCAAAAGAGGTGCTGAGATATCGGAAACAGAGAAAACAGGAATGGATAAGCAAGACCACATGGGAAAAGATAGAGCAAAAAAAAAAAAAAAGAAATCAAGAAAAAATTACTGAACACCAAGTCACAACGGCTTAAAGAACAAGTTTTAAGTAATTATGCACAAAAGACAAAGAAGTGAAGGAATCATGCCGTCAAGATATCTTCTTCTTCTTCGTTCACTTCTACCACCAAAACCGCACTGTGATCCTACTGAATTCACGCCTGTGGTCCTCGTTAGGTTCCGTGGTCCCCTATGTGGTCCCCGAAAAGACTACCCGAGATCCACGAGAGGACCACAAGGGGTTCAGAGTATCACAGGGCTTTAGCCTGTATTCTTGGTGGGTCTCGGAAGCGGGATTGCGTGACACCGTGGTTTTCATTGCACCAGTTTAGTCTAGGGTTGGACTTTCTCACCGGAAGACCTCGACGTGTTTAGGATATCAGTGCATCCCCGCTGGGTGAGAACTTGATGTCATGCCACCTCCGCTCTAGAGGTCGGCCACGTCCGATATACACCCATACTGGTGAAATATGCCTAAACTGGCTTAACCCAGGGGTGAAATTTGATGGCTACTCATGTCACGGTACCTCCGCTCTAGAGGTCGGTCACGTCCTAAACACGCCCATACTGGGATAATACGCCTAAACCGGGTCAACCCAGGGATGAAACTTAATAGTGGCGAGGATTCATCCTCCTAGACAAAAACTCCGTCCTGGTCACAACTAGGAAGGGTAGCGGTCACGACCACAAAATGCTGAAGTCGGAGACACTGGACCAGTGCAGTTTAGATAGACACCCGCCTCTCACCCGGCGAGAATGTATGCCTATCCTAATTACGCTGAGGTTTTCCGATGAGAAAGTCCAACGATGGGCTGGATGGGCAATCACCTCTCACCCGGCAGGGATATACTGATATCCAAACTACGTCGAGGTTTTCCGGTGAGAAAGTCCAACTCTAGATTAAACTGGTGCAACGAAAACCACAGTGTCACGCAATCCTGCTTCCGCGACCCACCAAGAATTCAGGCCCAAGCCCCGGGATACTCTGTACCTCTTGTGATCATCTCGGGGATCTCTTGTGGGTCTCTCGGGGACCACGGGGGGGGGGGGGGGGGACACATCGAGGACTACAGGAATAAATTCAGCAGGATCACAAGGCGATCTTGGTGGTAGAAGCGAACGAAGAAGAAGACCGGACGTATTTCTGAACGAGCCTCGGAAAAGCTACATATTCTTTTATGTATGCAGGAAACTCTCTATTGTAGAGAGCGGAACAACAGCACAACTTCTTCAGATCATCAGAGGAAGTACCCCCCCCCCCCATTTCAGACAAGTGTTTCGTCACTATTAAACTCCTGACACTCTAAAAGGGGGGGGGGAATGGGCCCCCCCTGGGTCATAACTCCCAGATGTCTTGTGAGTTGTTGCTTTTTTCGTCATTTTATTTATTTATTTTTAACATAGGATTCATGTGAATCTATACAACGATGATGCAGTAGTTAGGCCAATTATTGCTGCAGTTGAAAAACTAGCAGACTCCAGAACTGATACGTACCTTATTGCTGCAGTTGAAAAACTATCAGACTCCAGAACTGATACGTACCCCATAGTAATTCTCACAGATACAAGATCAGTACTGGAAGTTCTTCATTGCAACAAACTACCAGACCTTAAGGATGCCTTATCAAAAATTGGCTTACAACACAGAGTCACTTTGCACTGTGGGATACCAGGCAATGAGAAAGCTGACCATCTGGCCAAAGAGGGCACTGAAATGGAGTAACCAGACATACCAACCACCTATAATCAGAAGAAAAGCATGATAAAAACCTACAGGAAGCCACAAACACCACCACATGATGACTATCACATGCTAAACAGAAAGGAACAAGTCATCATTTTCCGTCTCCGAAAAGGACACAGCCGACTCCGAAGTCATATGTATACAAAGTTTAAGGTTGGTACTACTAATCTATATACTTGTGCCCAGGTGCCCCAAACTGGAACATATCCTCCAAAACTGCACCAACTATGAGACACTGAGAAATAATTACTGGCCCAGTGAAATCACTAAAGAAGATAAGCTCTATGGTTCCATACATGAATTACAAAAAACAGTGAAATTTATCCAAGAGACTGCAGATATAGACAGACAATGCAAACGAAGAAGAAGAAGAATGTGAATCTATACTTTATCTCCTCTCTCTAATTCTTTGTCCTGTATACAGGAAACTCTCAGCCATGGAGAGCGGAACAACAACACAGCTCCTTCAGATCATCAGAGGAAGCACCCCCCTCAGAAAGTGTTTCGGCCCTATTAAACTTCTGACACTCTAAAGGGAGGGGGTGGGGGGGGGTGGGCCTCTCTGGGTCATGACTCCCAGAGGTCTTGTGAGTTGTTGCTTTTTTTTTTGTCCCTGGATTGGATTCGTCCTCCTGGACAAAAGCTCCATCCTGGTCACAACTAGGAAGGGTAGCGGCCACGATCGCGAAATGCTGAAGTCGGAGACACTGGACCAGGGAAGTCTAGATAGGCAACCACCTCTCACCCGGCGGGGATGTTTGCGTATCCTAATCACGCTGAGGTTTTCCGGTGAGAAAGTCCAACTCTGGACTGGATGGGTAACCACCTCTCACCCGGCGGTGATACACGGGTATCTCAAAACACGTCGAGGTTTTCCGGTGAGAAAGTCCAACTCTGGCCTGGGTGGGCTACCGCCTCTCACCCAGCGGGGATGCACTGATGTCCTAAATACGTCGAGGTCTTCCGGTGAGAAAGTCCAACCCTAGACTAAACTGGTGCAATGAAAACCACGGTGTCACGTAATCCCGCTTCCGAGACCCACTAAGAATACAGGCTAAAGCCCTGTGATACTCTGAACCCCTTGTGGTCCTCTCGTGGATCTCGGGTGGTCTTTTCGGGGACCACGGGACCTAACGAGGACCACAGGCGTGAATTCAGTAGGATCACAGTGCAGTTTTTGGTGGTAGAAGCGAACAAAGAAGAAGAAGAAGTCCCGGGATTGAGTTGGCACTGCACTTTTGTGTTTGCATGGTTAGGGTCACGCCGAAACATCACAACTTTGTAGTTGTTAACGTAATAAAGCTGTTCCTACTTTTTTTCTAGTTTAAACAAAGGAGTAAGTTGGAAGGCCTTTGCAGACTTTCCATATGCATATGGCACAGGATGATGCTACACATATGTTGAATAACCTTGTTCTTTCCCGAAAGTGTATCAGTTACACCGGCTCTCCGTCCAGCCAATGAGAGCGGGCCAAGTAGAGATCGCGTCTTCCGTACTTGGGATGCGATCATTGGTGAGGTCTGGGTTCGTGGTGTTTCCTGATTGGTCAATCTCCACAGCGGAAGGGAAACCCGTTCTTTTGTCGGAGGGAGTAAAACGTGCTATTAAACGAACACCGGTCTTCGCTTTTTATCATATTTTTTTAAAAATCCCATTTCTCGCACAACTGTGAGAAGCTGGACTTTCAATGGCGAAGTTCAAACACCTTATAATTGTTGGAGTAGTATGCTGTCTATTTTTTGCAGGTACGTGAAAACAGCTCCATATACTTGAAGTGCCGGTATCGCGTTGGCAACGTCTTGCTCTAACGGCCTCGAGAATAAAAATAGAAAGTTTTGTAATTCATGGGTCTAAAGGTATCCCCGAAATACTAGTATGAATTTTGTTTGCTGCATACATAATCTTTATAATTCCTTACGTAGTCATAATAGTCTGCTTGCATTGTTTCTTTTATACGTTTAAAAAAAGTCACTTGTTGTCCACTATGAGAGTCCATTAAAAAAATTACATGTTTCTTCCGCGTAGTGTTACATTTTCATACAAAGTCTGTAATGCCTCATTCATTTTCACATTTTTTTTTTTTTTGGCTTTGTGATTTTCATAAACAGTTAGTGTGATTTCGGTGTACATTTGACGCATTACTTGGTAGTTTTCACAAAATTGCAGTTTGTTCTTGTTCTGTCTACATGGAGCCGCGAGCTGATGTTGGGGCACATCATCGTATTGAATTAGGAGTAGGTTACGATGGCAGTTTTTGTTTTTGTTCCAGTCCATAGTGGAGCTCAAAAGCAGGAGTCGTGCAACGCTTCTTTAGCAGACTAACGCCAAGGCAACTATGGCGATGCCTGCCCCGTTAGTCAGCCTAGGTGGGACAGGTTTTCGGTCGACTATGGTTCACCAACCCTGACGCTAGCATGTCAGACAGACATGGGTCACTGATCATCATATCGGACATTGTCTGCACCCCCCCCCCAAAGATGTTAATTTTCCTTCGCATTTTGTAGCGGTGTACAATTACAGTCAAGTATACTGTTTTTTATTGTATGACTATTTTAGAAAATTAAAGCCAGATCTTCAGTGCATTGAAGACAGCAAGTATTAGAACAATGCTTAGCATTGTGGATTAATTTTTCGTCTAGTCATTTTACCTTAAAATATTCTTATGTCCATAAATTCATTAATAATAACTGATGTATTCGTAACAAATCAAAAGGTTTTCCACATAATTCATAACATGATGTGTACTTATAATTAAAAGTAACCTGATCCATAGAATACTTTTGTTCTCATCACAGTTGTGATTTTTATTACTTCCTGAAGTTAGATGGCCTTTGCTTGACTGGTTGTAATATGGTTATGACATTTTCTTATCTGCATTAGAGTGTACAATATTTTCTTTTATTACCATCATTTCTTTCTGCTCTGTGCCAGTTTTCTTGAAATTTTTGTTCCACTTGAACAATTAATTTGGCTAACCATTTCTTTTTTGTCTGCTTTAGTGCAATTTAAAAAAAAAAGACCAAAAAGAAAAACTAACTTTATACATGTATTAAGGTCTTTGTTGTGTTCTTCTGTTCTTTGGGCACTATTTCAGTTTTTCTGTTACTCTGTATTTGGAGCAAGAAAGGTAGGGTGCTGGATTATGATGTGTGCTGATGTGTTACTGTAACAAATTTTAAGGCTTAGATTTTTTAGAGGATGTCAGATTCTGTAGTGTATATTTTTTTTCAAATGTTATGTTCAGTTTTTCATTTTTCCAGTGAATCATTTTATCAGAAATTTAAAAAATAAAACAAAATTGGTTAAAACATTAAAACAGGATGACCGTATATGACAGCTTTATCATATACTGTCCATTAGTATGTGTAAACTAGGAAAAAAAGTAGAAACAGCTTTATTATGTATATACATAAGATATGTGTTTGTATGATTAAGGCTCATGCCGAAACGTCACGACGTTGTATTCGTTTAATAATTAAGCTGTTCCTACTTTTTTCCTAATTTATAAATTTTGATATCACAGCTTCACGGCAGTGCTTTGTGTATAGTTGTATATTTATGCACTATTATTGTCCATCAGTATGAGACACTGAAGCACATTCAAAGTAATCTTACCTTCCAATAAGTTATTAAACATGAAAGTTATATCTTGAAATTTCCAGCATTACATAAAATGGATTTGGATTGTTTGTTGACAGTATGAGAGAATTTTGAGTTGTTTGTTTTTTTTTTTTTAAACAGACTGGGGTGAAAAATTACAGGGACAGGAAAGACAGACAGTTGTGTTTTCAAAGTGTGTTGCAAAATCTAATTGTTTTTTTTTTTCATCTTATTTTGTCACAGCGGCGGCGGCAGCAGATGACGATGATGATGATGCCACAGTGGAAGAAGACATTGGTAAGAGCAGGGATGCCTCAAGAACTGATGATGAGGTTGTTCAAAGGTAATTTTTAAAATGTAGTTCAGCAGTTATACTACATCAGAATGGTTGACATCCTTTGTCTTTGAGTCAGAGCACTTCTTTACATAGATAATATTGTTGAAGACTCCTCTTTTACTAGGGCTCAAGATCTGAAGTGCCATGCTCTTTTAGACACTTTTAGTCCATCTCTAAAGACAGGACAAGACATAGGCATTTACATGTCATTTAATGTTTCCTACATTCTAAGCAGGATATATGAGGTAAAGTGTTTGAAGCAGAGCTTTTAAGTATGAGTCTTATTCTTTATGTGGTAGACTGTCCTGAGTTTTATTATATTAGCCATAATCATCATCATCAGGTGCCGTGCCGACTGGCATTGGCTGTTATGCTTCTCCAGAGCACGTGATCCTTCATGCAGGCCATCAGCTCAGTCGGTGATCTCTCACACTATCCTGTCAGACTGTCCAGTATTATTTCTCTTGGTCTTCCTCTTGATCTTCTTCCCTCTATTTTTCCTGTTGTTATAATATTTTCAATGCCCTCTCTTCTTATTGCATGTCCTATGAAAGTACATTGTCTCTCTCTTATTTTTTTTTTTCAGACGAGATTTTTTTTGTCTCTCCAGCTCTACTCATACATTCTTCATTAGTTATTTTTGCTGTCCAGGGGATTCATAACATTCTTCTAATAAACCACATTTCTCCTGCTTCCAATGATTTTTGTGCAAGTCTGCTTATTGTCCATGATTCACTTCTATATAACAAGATAGGTTCAATATAGCATTCTAGGACTCATTTTCTAACATTCATCGATAAGGATGTGTTGCATAATATGTTTCTCATTCTCTGAAATGCAGTCTTTGCTTGGCCTATTCTGTTCCTAATTTCTGTTGTGCATTTCCCATCTGAAGTTATTACTCTCTCTCTCTGAACCTTAAATGCCCAGGGCACATGGGGCTTCCGCAAGGGTTTTCCACAAATGCCTGTCCTTTGCCTTTTTTTCTAGTCTTGCCCAGGTGAGCCATCTATTGCTCAGCATCCTTTCTGTTGTTCTTCTCCATGTCTCTTTTGGTCTACCCTTACTTCTGTTCCCCTGTGGTGTCCATTTTAGTGCTATTTTTGGTAGAGAGTTGTCAGTCATTCGAACCACATATCCCAACCATCGCCAGCGTCTTAAGTTATTACTGCTCCAAGGTATTTGAATTTCTGCACCTGATTTAGAATAGTTCAGTTTAATTTTATACTGCATGTTGGTGGATTCAGTTTCTTAGATATAACCATATTCTCTGTCTTTTTGATGTCTAAAATAAGGTCTTTCTGTTCACTTCCTTTAGCGACTTTATCCAAGAGATTTTGCAGGTCTTGTTGGTTCTCAGCTATCAGTACTGTGTCATCATCATACTGAAGGTTGTTAATATTGTATCCATCAATTTTAATGCCTGGTTCTGTGATGATCATTCTTAGAATATTCTTGCTGTACAGAGAAAAAAGGTCTGGAGATAGTGCACATCCTTGTCACACCCCTTGTTTTATAGGTTGATATTTTCCAGTTCTGTTTTCAACCCAAACTGTTGCTTCTTGCTGCCAGTATAGATGTTTTACAATCCTCAGGTCTTTGCTGTCTATATTGATGTCTTCAAGCATTTTAATAATTTCATTATGTTTCACCTTGTCGAATGCCTTGGTGTAATCAATGAAGCATAAATAGAGATCTTTCTGTACTTCTAAAGCTCTTTCTGTTAGTGTTCGTAAAGCATAAATGGCATTGTGTGTTCCCTTTCCTTCAACAAATCCAAACTGTTCATCTGCTATTTCCATTTTTATTTTTTTCCTTCTTCGTCTCATAATAATTCTCAGAATTAGCTTCATTATGTGACAAGAGAGACTGATAGTCCGATGGTCATCACGTTCCATTTCACCTGGTTTCTTTGTTAGTGCTTTAAACGTGGATTTAAGCAGGTCATTGGGCATATAACCACTGTTGTAAATGTCATTCAGTAACTTGGTTATTATTTTTATTCCTGTCTCCTCTAGTGCCTCTATTTCTTCTATTGTTATATTATCAGGCCCAGTTGCTTTTCCTTTCTTCATGTGTTTGATGGCATCTGTGATTTCATCTTCAAGTATTGGTGGTCCATCACAGTTTTCAGTATCTGGTGTTAATTCTGGTCTTTCTCCTCCATATAGCTCACCGATATATTCTGTTCACCTATCCACAATGTTTTCTTTTCCAATTAACATTTTACCTTCTTTTGATTTCAGGCATCCAGTGGTATATTTTGTCTTCCTGCCTGTGAGTTCACTAATTCATTTGTGCATGTTTTTGCTGTCTTTATTATGAGAGTCCTCTGTTTGTCTGCTCTGCTCATTTAACACACTTCTTTTGCATCTCTGCATTTGTGTCTTATTTCTTTATTTATCCTGCTATATTTTTCTTGGGTTATTTTTACTCCTCCTCCTTTTGTCCATCAGTCCTAAGATGTCATCTGTCATCCATTTATTTTTAGGGGCTTCTTTTTTCTCCTTAACAGTTTGGTGGATAGAATCTCTTAACATTGCAAATTGTTCATCTATACCATTTATCTTTGCTATTGCATTGTATCTATTTGTTATAATAACTCTGTACTGTTCTCACAGTTCTTGGTCATTTTTAAGGAGTTCTGTATTCAGTTTTATGTTTCTCACTATTCTGCATGCTTTCTTTAGCTTTATTCTAATTTTTCCATAGAGTGGGTCGTGGTCACTATTGCAGTCAGCTCCTGGCATGGTTTTTGTTGTCAGTAATGCATTCCGGAATCGTTTGTTGATTAATACTTTGTCTGGTTAAAAGTTTTTTTGTCTCGGCTGCACCATATTGCCAGTCTTCAGGGATGTTGTTTAAACCATATGTTTCCTACAACCATGCTATGTATTCTTGCCCATTCAATTAATTTACTACCTCTGTCATTCCTCTCCCCCAGTCCATAGTCACCACAAATGTCTGAAGCTCTTCCTTTAATCAACTTTAGCATTAAAATATCTCATGACTATTGTAACTTCACGTGTGTGTGTTTTTGTTTTTTTTGTGTGTGTGATTCAGGACTGTCTCTTTGTCATTATAAAATAGCTGTACATCTACAGAACTTTCAGATGTTGGAGCGTACACTTGTATAATATTTATGTTTATTGGTTGTCTTTTCAGTTGGGCTAGCAGGACCCAGTCCGAGATGTTCAAATATCCTACAATTGTCCTTGCTGTTTGTTCATCAAATATCATTCCTACTCCTCATTCATGTTTCTCACTTCCTGAATATATTATTGTATATTTATCAGAGTTTATCTTCCCTGCACCTGTCCATCTAACTTCACTCATTCCTAATATTTTGATCTTCATCCTTTCCATTTCCCTCTTTACATTTTCTAATTTTCCAGCTTGGAATAAAGTTCTAACATTCCATATTGTTATTTTGAACTTGTTAGTTTTGCCACCAGTAGCTTGATGATGATATGGCCTCATTTGTGGCTTGTGAGCTGCCCTACCAGACCAAGGTGTTCCAGAGGAACATCCATTAACATCGTTCATAACAAATCTATTACTCTGAATAAGCATAATTGTTCTTGGGAGCTACAACAGTGGTTTCCCGTTGCCTTCTGTCAGTTTGTTTATGGACTCTCTGCTAGCCTTTGTACTCCCTGTTCTACCCACAAGGCAGCGGGAGCGAGAGGTTTTAAGGCGCCTCTTACCCACCTGGTATTCCCTTCACTGAGCACATTAGGCATTTTATAGTAGTAGTAGAGCCACCTACCACCCCACCTCGCTCTCTGAGACTACCACGGGTTGGTCTGCACCTGCTTAATTGGGTAAATTCTTATTCACAGGGATCCTCCATATCTGGAGGACTTCACCATCCGCCACCTGTGCGTGCTGGGTTGGGGATGGTTGTCCCAGCTTTACCCATGATTATATTAGTCTGTCTAAATTACAGTTTTATTATTGTAGGGAAGAGGAGGCTATCAGTCTAGATGGATTGAATGTGGCCCAGATGAAAGAGCTCAGAGACAAAGCAGAGAAATTTGCATTCCAGGCTGAAGTTAATCGTATGATGAAGCTTATTATCAACTCCCTGTACAAGAACAAAGAGGTAAGACTTGACAGTTGAAATCTGACAGTCAAGTAAAAGTCTTGCCCATAGAAGAAAAAAGAAAGTTCTGTGTCAGAATGGATCATATTTCAAAACGGCTAGATATTACCATAAGTTGGAATGAGTATATTGTATTACACATATGTTTTTGTCTTTTTCAAGTATAGTGGCTATGTATCCACTAATGGAATTCATAGGAAATTATGGACTGTTTAAAAGTGCAAATTTCATTAAATAAAATGAAGGCTTTAATGGTTTACCTTAATAAATTACTGTTTGTCTAGGTTTGCATAAGATGAAGTTTCTCTGAATTAGATGAATTATCATATCACCAGCTTCTGGCAGCAGTGGTGTGGAATTTGAGCCAGAAGCAGTTTTAGATGGAGCCTTCTAGGGTTGGCAGAAGTGCACCATTTATGTAGGAGAGTGTCTCAATAGAATGTCTCAGTAAAAAAAGGAGAACCAGAATCAGAAGCAGTTTTGTAATAGGTCAAGAGTTAGTAGATGTATATTGTTTGTGATTGAAGTGGAGATAGTTTTGGTAAATGAAAAAAGTAAAAGAGTTGGAATCAAAGGTTTTATTTACTCAACTGTCACTGATTTTTTTTTTTTTTAAATTGCTTTTGTTTTACTCCTGTGACCCAGTTGATGCTCATCTTCAGTGGAAGAAGTCTCATTCATTGTGTTTTCTTCTCCCCCCCCCCCCCCCTTCCCCCCTGCAGGCTTTATGCTAAATACAGATGATGAATTTTGGAGTTGCTTAGGCATCTTAACTCTTTCATTCCTGAATTAATTTCCAGGACTGCCAGAATAAATTGTAATAGAAAGAAATTGGAGCGAAGTTACTCTACACTTTACGGGTTGGATTAGAAATGTGCTACTTTTAGTTTTATTTAGATTTTGCCTAAATATCACTCTGAGCAATGATTGGCTTAGATGTGCAAGGTCTACTAACAATGCCAGTGTTGTTTTGTAGTGCAAGAGTTAACGGTAGCAGGCATGGAAGGATCAGAAATATTAATGGGGAAAAAATAGGAGCAAAGTCAACATATACAGGGAGAAGCAATATGTTATTTTATTTGTTGCTAGAAAAGCCAGTTTTAGAAAGGAGGGGAGGTTTTTATAAACAGAATTAAGCTACTGAATAAGGAAATTTTTTGATTTGTTGTTTCTTCCTCTGGCCAGATTTTCTTGAGAGAGCTCATTTCAAATGCATCAGATGCTTTGGATAAAATTCGTTTCATCTCACTCACAGATAAGGATGCTTTGGCGGCAACGGAAGAATTAACTATAAAGATCAAGGTGAGTAATGGGAAATAGGTTCATAATGTTCTTTGTTTTATTTGTTGTTTTTTAGAAACTGATTTTTGTTCTGAGTTCTTCTAACATCCAGTACACTACATGCAAGCAACAAAGTATGTTAGAGATATACATGGTGTGTCTAAAATGTTCAGTGAATGGTATCAGAAAACAAAAAAAACAAATAACCTATATTGGGCTCAATAATCGCCACCTTTCATAACACACTTTTGACAACGTTAATAAAGCTTCTGGAAACTATCAGCAAAGGCCTCTTTAGGAATTGATCACAGAACCATTGTCGCATGTCCTTAGATTGCAGCCATGTTCACAAAATGTGCACCTTTCATGATGCTTTTCAGTCGGGGAAACAAGATTCCAGATTGAACTGGTAGCACCAGGTCTCATCCCCTGTGACGATTGTTTTCAGAAAGGATGGATACTGCTCACACATGGTAATGAAATCTCCAGAGGTTTCTATTTGTTTTGGTTTCTTTTCACCTGTCAGCTTGTGTGGCACAAACCGGGAACAGATCTTCCGCTTGCCCACTTGAACCAGCCATAAATACATTTTCTGCTCACGGCTTCCATCCCATACAGTTGCACCATTTCATGCGTTTCCATAACCCTTTTTCCCAGTTTGTAGCAGAACCTGGCTGTTCACTAGTTGCTCCATTGCACTGTGACCTTACCTCTCACACTGACTATATTTGACAGCCCACAGTGGGTTTACCCTGTCGGTTACATCTACTCCACACTAGGTGGCTATTATCCACATTTCTTTGGGTATTCATGTGCATGGCCATGCACCTGGCCCATGTTGCTGTTGAGATATCGATCCATTCACCGGACCTTTTAGATACACCTCGTATATTCATAAGCAGATTGATTACGTAAAACAAATGTTTGTACACGTAGATTGTTGGTTCAATGTCAGAAAGTTGAGCCAAAGGGCCATATGTTTGATTCTCAGGAGGTAGAGAGAGAAAGTGCATGCATGCATGTGTGTGCATATGTGAGAGAGATATTCTCCCCAGATCCTGTGAAACCTTTATTTCACATTTAGTGAAGTTGGATCAACAAAGACAAAACAAAATTAATGAAACTTCTCATTACTCAAGAAGGGAAAATATATGTAGAAGGAACAGTTGTTGATGAAGTAATCCAATTTGCATACCTTGGCAGCTGCATAGACCAGAATGGTGACACCAGGAAGGAAGTTAGAGTTAGAACTGCAAAAGCAGCATTGTCTTTCAAAAATCTTGAAAACATATAGAATTCAAAAGTTATAAGCACAAAAACCAAGTTTAGATTATTCAATTCAAATGTGATATCCACCCTCATTTATGCATGTGAAAGCTGGAAATCAACTAAAGAAATAAACAAGAAATTTAGACTCTTTTGAACACTGCTGGTCTCTTCTTCTTCTTCTTCATTCGCTTCTATCACCAAAACCGCCCTGTGATCCTACTGAATTTACTCCTGTGGTCCTTGATAGGTCCCGTGCTCCCCCGTGCGGTACCTGAAAGGACCATACAAGATCCCCGAGAGGATCACAAGAGTTCAGGCCCAATCCCCGCGATACTCTAAACCTCATGTGGTCTTCTTGGGGACGTAGGATGGACAATTAGAGCAATAGATACTCAGGAAAAGCAGTTTTGAAGAAATAGTTTTAGAACAGATTGAAGATGTAATTCAAGTGATTGAGAAGATTTTATTCTTTTGAAATTTCGAGTACGGTGATTTAGTCATGTAATTGATTGACCACATGTTACAGATCTGATATGATACTGAGTTATGAAATGTTCACGTATCAGGTGTAGAATATTGTGAAGTTGAGAACATTGCAGAAATGCTGTATGTAGAATATGATAGAGTCTGATATTATGAACAAATGATTAAGTGATTCAATCCAAGTGATGTTATCGTCTATACATCTTGAACTTATTTGTCAGAATGTCAGCCGCGCAGGGCTGCTATTGTGCAGGCTGACCATTCTTTTGGTGAAAAAGCGCTCTTGAGTTTCGTGTGTGGGGAGAAAGGCTTTTGCTCCCTTTCCAGACAGTGAGAGTTAAGGTGTTTCGATGCAGAAGTGAGTGGTTTGTCTGTCGAGTGAAGTCTATAAATGGCTAGCCAGCCAGGTTTGTGCTAACGCATCTGTGGTGTACTACTGTTTTGTCGACTGATGGTCTTGAAATTGGCCCATTTCTCGCAAAGAGTATCGGGTCTGCAGTTTATAATGTGCGTTGGTTGTTGGTGCCACGCTATCTTCTCGTTCATTAGAGCAGAGAGAGCTGGCCACCGCCGGTGGTTAAAGGAAATGAAACGCTGCCAGGGTAGAAAGGGATTCGCTCTGAGCAGAGCGCTGTCTCCCTTGCCCCGCGTCGGTCTGTTGGTAGATATCTGACTAAGGTTCGGTGAAGAAAGCTATCTGGTTGATCCTGACAGTAGTCATATGCTTATCTTAAAGATTAAGCCATGCATGTCTAAGTTCACACTGTCTCATGGTGAAACCTCTGAATGGCTCATTAAATCAGTTGAGGTTTCTTAGATGATACGATCGCTTCTGGTGAGATTCTTCAGCTGCTGTGCGTGGAGTGGGGTTCCTCCTGGCCAGTGAAGAAAAGTGCGAATGGGGTTTCCGTTTGGCACCACTGTGGAAAAGGTGAAAGAAATGATTAAGCAAAGTAAACAGTAGTTAAATCATGGCACCTCTGGTCTGGAGGTCGGCCACATCCTGTGTGCACTCATATCAGGCGAAATGCCTGAACCGACTTAACCCAGAGGTTAAGACATTGCTGGCGAGATTCTTCAGATGCCACACTTGGAGTAAAACTCCTCCCTGCCGATGAAGAAAATGCGAAAAAGAAATTAGGGTTGCCATGTGGCGCCAATGTGAAAAGGTAATGGAAGGATAAAGTGAAGCTTAGTTGGTATGTCCAGTAGTCTCATGGCAGGAGCTACTCATACCACGGCACCTCTGCTCTAGAGGCCGGCTACATCTGATATACACTCATACTGGTGAAATATGCCTAAACCAGCTTAAACCAGGGGTGAAACTTGATGACTACTCATGTCACTGTACCTCTACTCTAGAGGTTGTTCACGTTCTAAACACGCTTATACTGGGATAATATGCCTAAATCAGCTCAACCCAGGTGTGAAACTTACTAGTGGCGAGGATTCATCCTCCTGGACAAAATCTCCATCCTGTTCACAACTAGGAAGAATAGCGGCCACGACCACAAAATGCTGGAGACACTGGACCAGTGCGGTGTAGATAGGCAACCACCTCTCACCTGGCGGGAATGTATGCGTATCCTAATCACACTGAGGTTTTCCAGTGAGAAAGTCCAATGCTGGACTAGGTGGTGAACCACCTCTCACCCGGCAGGGATACACATGTATACCAAAACACTTGAGGTTTTCCGGTGAGAAAGTCCAACTCTAGGCTGATAGACAACCACCTCTCTCCCAGTGGGGATATGCTGATATCCAAAACGTGTTGAGGTTTTCCGGTGAGAAAGTACAACTCTAGATTAAACTGGTGCAACGAAAACCACGGTGTCACGCAATCCTGCTTCTGAGACCCACCAAGAATACAGGCTCAAGCCCTGTGATACTCTGAACCTCTTGTTGTCTTCTCGTTGATCTCGTGTGGTCCTTTCGAGGACCACAGGAGTATATTCAGTAGGATCACAGGGTCCTTTCGAGGACCACAGGAGTATATTCAGTAGGATCACAGGGGCGGTCATGGTGGTAGAAGCGAACGATAAAGAAAATGAAGAAGATTTGTCAGAATTAAATAATGCAGTGAACTTTTCATCGGATTTGATTTTAGTGAAGTGGAAAAGTTTTGTGAAACTTGTGATGTGTTAATCAAAGGGCATCTTTAAGCTTCAATTCTATAATGTGGAACTATCCAGCAATAATATGATAATTCACAACTTGAAAATATTATATCTTGACACCAGAATTCATCCTGCGAAACTGTTCTTTATGGAGATTGACAGCCAGACCTGGCTCCAGAAAAAGCATTATTTGGAAAATATTTACAACCAGTGGGACACAACAATGTCTATCTCCTGTTGTGTCACAATAGCCAGTGTGTTTTTTTTTCTTTTTTGGTAGGTTTTCTTGTAGGTATGAAAAGATCTTGACTAGTCATGGTTCACTGGCTCTAACATAAATCATCTTTGTTCCCAGTGAAAACGGGTCTACTATATAAGAATTATTTGTATAAGCATTATGAAAAGTATAGACTGAAACTATTATTAACAAATTGAAATAACAGCAGTGCTTGAGATCTGTTAAATTTGAGGTTTAAATGATGTGATAGGTGAAAACAATGTAAGAGGATAAAACAAGACGGTTTCATATATGTCAGACAAAGAAATCAAATAGAATAGAAAATCAAACCTTCACTGTCTCGAAGAGTGTGCATGTTTGCTTGTCCGTATATATCAGAGAAGAAAAATCAACAAGAGAATGACAGAAAACAGACAAATAAAACCACTTACTCAGGCAGAACCAGGAATTATTTAGCTATGAGAGAATAATGGACAAACCATTTGACCACAAAGCATGTTGCAAACTTTTTTTTTTTTAACTTAAGTTTTACAATGAAAGGCAAGATAGGTACATCTCCAAATTATAGAAGGAACATGAAGAAAATACCAAATGAATGATCTCATCTGTAACCTTAGAAAATAAGTAAAATGTTTTTTGAAACTAAAAAAAAAATCTAATGATAGTTTAACATTAGCTGATAGGTTCAGCCTGCATTTTTTTTTTTTAGAAGCAGCGTTAACTTGGTTGTAGATTAGGCAAGGGCAGCAAAAACTTTGAATCTGGCATTTTCATCAGTGTTCTGCAGAAGCAGCTATATTCATTAAGAGCATGCTCTTCAGCTAACTCGCTGAAGTCATCTGCAGGGCTCGTTTCTGATAAAGGAACTTACTCATTTTTTTTTTTTCATATTATCAACTTAAGTAGTTTAGCACACACATGGCAGTAAGCATATTCAGTAAAAGTAGATGACAGTAATGGAAGGCATGCATTCAGGAAGGGTTTGGTTTATTATTACTGGATTTTTGTATATTGAAATCGAGGGCAAGCATTTTAGTATATGCAGTAGTTATCACGAGATAGATGTGTATTTGCCATTCACCCCTTCTCAGAGGCAGAGATGGTAATTTGAATTATACAGACCGGCCTATAAAAATGATGGTCCGGCTATTTCACATGTTTAAATAATTTTTTAGTTGGTAGTATTTAGTGTATAAAGATAATACATGCATAACGTATTAACTGATTGTCTGTAGGCATGAAATGATTTTTAACAGAGAGGATTGGAAAGTCTTATCAGTCTGTAATTAAATGATGAAAATAGAATATTAGTTTCAGCAGTGAAGATACAAAAAATAGAATATTAGTTTCAGCAGTGAAGATAAAAAAAAAAAAAGTATTAGTTTCAGCAGTGAAGATACAAAAAAAAAAGAGTATTAGTTTCAGCAGTGAAGATACAAAAAATAGAGTATTAGTTTCAGCAGTGAAGATTAGTTTCAGCACTGAAGATACAAAAAAAAATAGAGTATTAGTTTCATCTGTTCAGATTAAAAAAAAAACAGAATATTAGTTTGAGCAGCAAAGATATGAAAAATATTAGTTTCAGTAATGAAGAACATATAAATTTAATAACAAAGAGAACTAAACATTTTTTTTTTGTTAATGTTATTTTGTCTTGAGCAGCAGTTTATTTAGTTTATTACGTGCCACGTTGTGTATTACAGAATGCAACACATTCTTTATATCATCACAACACTTGAGTCTGAATAATGCATATGTACAGTGACCTCTCATCAATTACCAAGTGCAGGAAGTAATAACTAGTATTGAGAAGAGATCAATAGAGAAGTTTTCTCTCTCGAAGATTTGCAGAAAATGAATATGTGTGTATATATATATGTATGTGTGTATATATATGTATATGTGTATATATATATATGTGTGTATATATATATGTGTGTGTATATATATGTATATGTGTATATATATGTGTGTATGTATATGTATGTATATCTGTGTATATGTATGTATGTGTGTATGTATATCTGTGTATATGTATGTATGTATATGTATGTGTGTATATACATGTATGTATGTATATACATGTATGTATATATATGCATATATATACATGTATGTATATGTATATATGTATATACACACACCATTAGTAATAAATGAAAATCCTATTTAACAGACTTTTGTCACTTTCTGTCATCTGGTTTATTGTTGGTGTGTTTGTGATAGATAAATAAAAATAATCAAATACATGACAGAAAGGGTCATATACATGAATCAAATACATTCAAAAGTATAAACGTCACTCAGAGCAGCCACAGGCTGATACTGAGCTTCCATAAAATCTGAATCTTCATTTCTCGCTTTATTATTGATATATTTTTGTGTTTCTCATCTTGTCTTTCATGCTGTTTGGCGTTGTGTCTGGCAGGTTCACCTTCATATGCTGTTAACTTTTGAGTTTACTTGTTCTCTTTTCCAGTCCATGGTTGTCTCGATCCTCTGCACTTTCCCCTCCCCTCATAAACAGTTGGCGACTTACTCTTTCTGGCTGTTTTGTTTGGTCTCGATGTTCGTTTTGTTTCCGTACTTTCATAGATGTCCGTGTTTCGTACTCTTTGTCTCGGTACATGGCTTTCAGAAATCTTGACCCTTTCCTCGCTGGAACCTTAGATAATTCCATTTTTTGGACACAGGCAGTTTCATTTGTTGAGTTATCGTCAGGTCTAAGGTGTAAATTTTCCACACAGGTCAGTGAGTTCATCAAGTAGGGTTTCTTATCATGTTTTATACGGAGATTTGTCTGCGGTAGTTTACAATAACTTGAACCCGGCCAGTCAACGTGACCTGTAGTGATGGGGATCCGCATGCTTTTGTCACTGAACACTGCTGCTTATGTAGTTGACTTAAATACTGGATCAGATTGTTGTAATATATATTTTTTGTGTTTTTTTTTTAAACGTTCTGTGTAGTTCTTATACTAGGAAATGTTGTAACGAGGGAGAAAAAAAAAGCTCTTTTACAACCTTTCAACTAGAAAGGTAAAATCCCCGTTTCTATCCCATTATGGCGTATTGGGATTACGATGCTATTTCCAGGACCATCGACACATGAAACTGTGATGTGGTCCACTAGTTCATCATGCCTGACAGCATTTACCTTCCCAGATTTATCTGGTACCCATTTTTTAGAGGCTGGGTGGACCCCGGGACATTTTAGGCGACGTGGCACCAGAAAGAAAATCCCCACTGCTGGGACTTAAACAAACCTCGTACCACCGACCAAGGGAGTCATTGAAAATGTCATTATTATAAATCAGTGTTTACTCTCAACGCGGCAAATGTTCGCCAATCAGTCCAGCTGCTGAATCATTCTTTTCCTTTCTCTCTCACACAAAGCAGAAATCTTTACCAGGGAGTGTTTTCATTACCAGCAATTGTGCGGCCGAGATATCTTTGTGCAGCCAACTTTTGTGACGTGGCGCACTGTTTGATAGCTTCTTTGTGCAGCGGGTTACTTGTTTTCTAATGGGAAAGAAGGAGAGTTTTTTAAGGAGCTGGAGTGTGGTGGGGGTAGGACTCCCCACTTGCCCATAAATAATGTATGCATATCGGAGCCCTACCCCCACTTTCCAGCGTGTTTGAGTTCAGTGTTTTCACCGGAGCAACTGTCCTCAGCCTCTAGTTCAGAGAAAACCTGTATAGCGTAAGGAATTAACTATTAATGTATGCCACTAGTTCTTCCGTCCTTCCCTCTCTCTTCGTTTTCTCGCCCACCGTAATTTGTAGGAAAATAGGATGTAATAGGATGCCACAGACTTATGTTGGCGAGGGGGGGGGGGGAAGAGAAGATCGGTGAAAAGTTTGAAGCCAGGGTTGCAGGTGGTGTGTTGCCGAGAGCAAGTTCAAAGCAAACCGCGAGTCAGGAGCTTATGTTCTTTACATACTCACACAGGATATCAGGAGCCAGCGATAAATGTTTAGATTGCTTGACTGGTTGGAGAGAGATGAAGAGATTGTTGGCTTCTGTTTAGGATTTAATAAAATACTGGGGGGGGGGGGGGAACAATCTTAAGGCATGTTAACAGGTAGTTTCGACTTTATAAATTATGTGTTAAATTTTAGTGGTCGGGAGATTCCCTTCAACTTCTTCGTGTTAAAATTGTAACGCGTTAACATACATCAGGAAGCTTATCATATTGGACGAAGAAACGCGGTATTGAAGTCATGATGGCCCGTGCTTTGAGATGTGTAGAGATATATCAACATAAAAATACTAGCAGGCACGCTTTTGCCGTCAGATTTACAAGGGAAGTGTAGAAAGTCATTCATTAATTCTGCACTGGCTTTAGAGTAAGTCCAAACTTAACCGCAAATTTCTTTCTGAATGAAAACAAGAATGTCATGTGGACACTCGTTACCGTTATTATTGCCATCAGCAGAGTGCAGATATGCGCTCCATAAATGATAAAGAGTGTTAGACTACCCCGATGGGTTATCACACAGGCTTATTTGGTTGGAGGAGTGACCTTAAGTGATCCTTGTTTGGTCCTACTTGTTTCGGGCGGCAGTTTTAGTATGTATGAGTGCTTGTAACTAACTAACGTATGGGTACATAATCGTTGCTGAAAAAGCACTGCTACAGCTGGTGGACATTTTGAGCACTTATAAACAGTAATTGCTGCATCTTCTGTAATAAGTTGTTACTAAATCTATAAGGATATTCCAAAATTAAAAACAAAACACGCCCGAAAAGGCTGATTAAATGTGAATTAAAAGCTTTATAAGTTTTATATGTTCAATTTTTGGGACACGCTGTATAGACTTGGTGACGGTTTGTTATGTTTTCCTATGTGTACCGAAGTTTTGATACACTCTTTGGGAGAACCTGAACAGTTTATGTAATAGAGGTCAAATGGGAAGCATCCCACACTTTACCACCACCGAGTTACTTTTTTTTTCTTTCATTGTTTGAGAAGAAAATAATTTACTCAGAGCAGTTTTTTTAATTTTGTGTGCCAAAGATTTGCCACAGATTGCAAGTAGAGCTTGCAGTAAAGCTGTTACAGCATCTGTGTCTCTCGTTTGCCGAACTCGATGCTGTGTGCATTGAAAGTGTTAACAATCTATTTAGCATCCAGTATTTCTCAACAGGGAGGAATTTCAAGTCAATTTTCAGTTATTACCACCACAAAAGAATGTTTAATGGTGGAAGTCCTTTCTGTATGTGATTTAATATATAGGGGAGGATCGGAGATTTTTTTTTTTTGGGGGGGGGGGATAAAGTCACTGACCCATAGCTAAGACGCTGACCCACATCACCATAGGTGCTTCCAGTAAACAGGCCTAGCCTAGCTAACAGGGCAGGGATCGCCATAGTCCCCATGGTGGTGGAGTCTGCTAAAGAAGCACTGCACACTCCCTGCTCAGGGACTGACAAGTAGCCGCCGCCATAACCCACGTCCAGTCCACAACGATGCTGTATCTGAACATGATCAACGCAGTCACTACAACAAAAACGTGTTGTTAGTTCCAGTGAGATAGAAGATGATGGAGGGGAGGGGGTGGGGGTAGTCTGGATTGAAAAGGAAAGATTAGAACCTGGGACTAAGACAGGAACCATTATTTTGCACGAAACACTATTTGGAGATTCATAACATGATAAATATCTTACCATCTGCTCATTGTTCGTTCACGAGCCTATAACTGCGCCTGTTTCTCTTACATAGATCCCTTCTCTTACAGTAGTCGTACTGTTCGTTCGCTAGTTATCAGCCTCGTTGGTTTTGGATGGCAACAGCGGGGTGTAGCCTGACTACCTGCATACTTTATTTTATGCACTTTGCTTTTCTTACCTGTAATATGTATGTATAAATATAGCCAACAGTTCAAAACCGCTGGTGAAATTGCAGATATTTTTATATGTATATAAAGATTTATTGCACGAGACTAGTCAGCCATGTTGTCTGTCGGGTTTGGTAACAGAAGAGGGGGGGGGGGTCGGGGGTGATTGGCTTCTGATAATGCAGTCCCATATGTCATTGTACATAGCAGATCTTATCCACGTGCTGAAGTGAGTTTGTTCTGTTAGTGTATTGTGCGAAAAGAGACATGAACGTTGGCAGATGATACATGAAAATATACAGCTTTCGTGTGGTTGTAGAAGACGTCTGTACCGAGATTATTTTTTTTTATTACAGCCCTCGTTGTCTTATTTTTTGACATTTTTGATAGATATTTTGTGTCTTTCTTTAATATGCTCATTTCTTTTTTCTGAAACAGAGGTCAGCCGTGCTGATTCATCTGTTACGACATATGGTTAGAGTGGTTTAGTTTGGTGTAGGAAGATTACAGGAAGTTATTAAGCGCAGGTCTCACGTTTATATGTTAGTATGTTGAATTATGTGAGCAAAAACACCAGGATAAACATTCATTCACCAGGTATCACGTGCTTATCGGCGTTGGCGCTCATTCTTCTCTATTTTGTGATGATGACCTTGACTTTCTTGTCCTAAGCTGATTGGCCAGACCGTCCAGATATCCTTGTCACAGTGTCGCTCTGTAGTTTTGGAGCAAATTTTGTTTAATGCCGAGACATAGTAGACGAAGCAATTTAGACGTGAGAGAAGGAGAACTGGAGAGAATGATGAATATTTTTGTCTTTCCCTAATGGTTTTGATTAGCTCGAGATGTTTCTCGGAGAATTTATTTATTTTTCTGACTGGCCGACATCCTTCACTAAAACATCTGTGTTGCTTCAAACAAGAATTTGAAACAATACAGGTAGGTCACCTTGAAGTAGCAGTAGTTTTCCTCAGCGCTGTCTATTCTCACAAGTACGTGTTTTAGAAACTGGGACGACTAGCCTGCTTTCGGCTCAGAATGAGCCACGGCACAAGGCACCTTTTCTTTTGTTCCAGAAGGTCGCGTTTTGACTCTCAGCGGTTGGCGAGGAACCCGCTCAGTGTTTATAACATTCTTGCTCTTTCGTGGCGGGACAACCCACCACCCCATCCCACCCCACCCACCTTAGTGAGATGTCTCCACCTTTCATCATCTTTCAAGATGCAAGAGTAATAGGGCAGCCTCTTTTTTACGTTCAGACCAACTGTCGTTTTGGTTTATTCTTGACATTTCAGAAATAGATTTCAAGCTGTGTGTGTGTGTCTCTCTCTCTCTCTCGCCCCCCCCCCCCTCCAAAACTAAACCAAGAAACACGTCACACATTTTATTGGTAGGTTTTTCACTCCCTCCCTCCCTCCTCGTAATAAAAAAGACCGACTAGATGGAACATGAAGATTGCAGAACTCGTGCAAGAGTACAGACAGAAAGCACCAGAAATAGAGTATCCATTTATATGTAGACCGTGCGCTGACTACACGACTCGTGAAGACCGTGCGCTGACTACGTGGGGTTATTCGCAGATTCTGGTTGCTGTAGAATCAGCCGAGAAAACTCGTCGCGTTTGAAAAGGTCGAGGGTGGAGTGGGGGTGGGCTGAAAATAGGTAACTGTTGATATAGAAAATATTCCAGGAGAAATATTGGGTAACTGTCTGCAAAAAAAAAGCTGCAGTAAAATCATCCACGAATCCTTCCCAACCCAACTGTTTATATAATTTCTTAATTCTATTTTCTCTCACTACGTCAGTCGCACTCTGGTCAAAGGGAAATAACTGCAATTGACTACTTGCACTTTTATCTTAAAATTCGGTTAGTACTTTTAATATAAAAAGGTACTCTTTTTTTTCTTTTACATGTTCCGATGTTGTCATAACAGAATACCTCCTCAGTTTTACATCCGTTATAGACTTACTCAGTACTTGTGATTCAGTATTCATGATAGAGATGGCTCTTATTACTTAATGAATATGAAAGAGTTGGTGCAATTCCTTAATATAAGAGATATTAAACAAGACGCTGGCGATGATTGGGACTTGTGGTCTGGATGACTGATGACTCACTACCAAAAATAGCACTAAAATGGACACTGCAGTGAAACAGAGGTAAAGGTAGACCAAAGGAGACATGGAGAACAACACAGAATCGATTCTGAGCAATAGAGGACTCACCTGGGGAAGAGCGAAAAAAGATGCAAAGGACAGGCATTTGTGGAAAACCCTTGCGAAAGTCCCATGTGCCTTGGGCACTTAAGGTTCAGAGACAGAGGGCGACAGACACAAAATGATGATAGAAATAGGAAACTGCTAACTATTCTGAACAAAAATTATTATTTATATATGTCTAGATTGGGATTTCTATCCAGCTGTATATGTACTTCAAGGTATTTTAAAGGAAAAGGACAAAGGTCATTAATGAAAATTAGCCTCTCTTTCTGTTTGGGAAGCAGCACATTTCATGCATCATGTACAGGCAATACAGATGATGATTATTACAGATATCATTACAGATTTTGTTGAGTGTGTGGTTAAAAATAAGAAAAAAAACTGATTTTAAGTTTATTAATTTATACTGTCTATTTCTTGACTAGGCTGACAAAGAAAACAAGGTCTTGCACATCACAGATACGGGTATTGGAATGACAAAGGATGATCTCGTCAAAAATCTGGGCACCATTGCCAAGTCTGGGACCAGTGACTTCTTGGCCAAACTTAATGAGGCTAGCACTGCCACAGAAACTAATGATCTCATTGGACAGTTTGGTGTTGGGTTCTACTCAGCATTCCTTGGTAAGTGACCACACAGTCAACATAATGGGGGGTGGGGAATGGTAAAATGTGATAGTTAAATATATTTGCTTTATCTCAAAAACTGGTTCTTGAGTGGCAGTCTTTATTACACTATGTGGAGGGCCGGGGGGGAAATTTGTTGGTTTGGTTTCTTGGTTTATAATACATGTATCCATATGAAGTCATGAAGATCTTGAAAATACTGAGGGAGTTGACAGTAATGGCTATCTCTGATTAACCAAGCAGAGTTGAGAAGTCCTGTCAGTGGAATCCTAACAGGGAACGTAGAATTCCCTGACCATTTCTTAGACTGAAGTAGTGCAGCAACCTTTCTCCAAAAGAATCTGGAGGAACTAGAATATGGTCTTGGTCACCTTTGTATCAGTAGCCTTAATAGTTTAGATGAAATACATAGATCAGTTTGAAACTGTTTTATGTATATTTTTCTTCCTTACAGTTCATCTGCTTCTTCCTTTGTGGAATTATTCTTCATTAGGTTTTTACCACCAGCCATATATTACCACAGATTTCTATTCACTTTCTGTCATGTAACACCTTGAAGGTAATGTAGAAGCTTAGTTACTTTTTTGTATCACTTGAGCAAAAACTAAAAGTAACCAAGTGGGGAAGCCATTTATTCACTTTTGCTTTCCTATATACATGATATAAGCAGAAGTTGTATTTGAATAATGTATTTGAAGATTACTTCCAAGATTTGCAGACATTATTCATGATCTGGCTTTTTTCTCGTTATTTTTACAGTTGCTGACAGAGTTATTGTTACATCTAAGCACAATTCTGATGATCAGTATGTGTGGGAATCAGATGCTGAGAACTTCAGTGTGGCTAAAGATCCACGTGGTAACACCTTGGGTCGTGGAACTACCGTCAGGTGAGATGGTTGAATGTCAGATGTTGCAGTGTTTCAGATTAATAGGAAATTCCATTTTTTTCAGGTATAAAATTCAAGATGAGGGTTAAGATATGATATTTGTGTATGAACCTCATCAGAAAATTGAAGTGGCTAGTACATTGATCAATCTCAACCATAGACCATCTTAGTCAGTCCAGCTGTAGAAATTATTATTAGGCTCTTACTGGAAAGAGAAGACATCTGGGTGGGCATGATGCTGAACTTCACCATGTAGTGTTCTGATAGGCACTAGCATCATACCCTATATACATACCTCTGTGGCATGCCTGTTGTATGTATAATTTTCTAGTGTATATGTTAGTGTCCCTTCAGCTGAAAGTGGATGTAAGAGCTGTATGTGACAGCTGTGAAATTGACTCGATGATGTTGAGTATGACTACAGTCAGAGGTGACAGGTCATTTTTTTTTTTCTCACTACATGAATAAGAATAGAGATGTATCTGTGTGTGTTGCATTAGATGTTACATTGTACTGTGGATCATGGGGAACCCGTTATGTGACATGGCTGAAGTTTTCCTGGTGCTCCTAATATTAACATTGATAGGGTTCTTCTTGAAGTTGAATAAAGGACCTAAATGGTGTTTAAATGTGTCTATGATTTCCTAGCATTGATTCTGTTAGAAGAGGAAGTTTCGTGACTAATCAGAACTGGACTTGAATGATCTTTGCAGATAGCACTGATTGGAAGGGAGTTTATAGTGAGCAATATTACACGACAAAATGGATGGAGGTTTTCAGGGAGAAGATCAGAGCACATATGAACTTTCCTAGAGTGCAGTGATAATAATCCTAACATATTTAACTATTTTTAAATATAAAAAATGCTTACTAGTTTTAATGATAGACTATTGTATATCAGCAAAGTGCTCAGGCTGTGTGCAGCACTCCATGGAGCAACAAAAATGTTCACTTCATAATGTAATAGCATCTACATGCAGGTTTTCTAACACTGGAGACAACTTGAGATTTTCTGTAAATTTATGAGTTTATATTCTGCAAATTTATGAGTTTATATTCTGAATAGTACTAAATCTGATTTTCCACCGACTCCGTTCCACTTTTAGTTTTCACTTTGGATGTATGTAGTCATTGATTTTCTCAATGTATAAATAGATTTTGCTGTAACACATGTCTTTTCTTCCAGCTTGCAACTGAAGGAAGAGGCCCATGACTACTTGGAAGAAAGCACTTTGAAAAACTTGGTGAAGAAGTACAGCCAGTTTATCAATTTCAATATCTATCTCTGGACAAGCCAGGTAGGTGGCCTGGCCAAAAACTCCATAGTACAGCCAATTTATTAACTTCCGTATCTGTCTTTGGCCAAAAGAATCCATATTTTCCTATACAAACCTGATTTATTTTAAGACAAGGGTCATTAGGGTGGAGTGTTGAGTTTGGTCTTTCCTTTTTTTTTTTTTTAAAGTTTCACTGCATTCAGAATATAAGTAGTAAAGTGTCCAAGTTTTGTTTTTAACAAGGAAAAAAATGTATTTTAAATTATAAATGATTAAGTCCAGGCAGTAGTGAGTTTTATTTAGTCAAGCAAAGAAAGCGTTAAATATTGAGAAAGAAAAAAAAAAGAGTTACATCACTGTTTATATCATAGTCAGGAAAATGCTACAACTTAATCTTGCTACCTCAGAATGAAAGCAGTTAAACTTGCTGCCAAGAAATTTTTAAAAAATCAGTTCTCTTATATGCTGAAGGAAGCTTTAGGGTCATGAAATTATAATCTTCTTCTTCTTCTTCTTTGTTCGCATTGTCTGTCTATATCTGCAGTCCTGTCTCTTGGATAAATTTCACTGTTTTTTTGTAACTCATGTATGGAACCGTAGAGCTTATCTTCTTTAGTGGTTTCACTGGGCCAGTAATTATTTCTCAGTGTCTCGTAGTTGATGCAGTTCTGGAGGATATGTTCCACAGTTTGGGGCACATGTACATAGATTAGTAATGAAATTATAATGAAAATGAACAAATGATAAGGGTATTTGGAGCAGGGCTATGAAGTCTAGGAGCAGTTTTGGGGAGACAGAGTTGGTAGAAGTGAACCATTTATGACCAGGCCAGGATTTGACGTTTGGCATCCACACTCCGCTGTCTTGAACTTTCAGTTACATTTTTCATGACAGTAGTGTTACTTACTGATAGGTAAGGAAAACCTGAGTTGACTGAAAATGACATACTGGCAGGCTGCAGATTGAATTGCATTTTTTTTTTCCCTCAGTAACTGTAGTCTCAATTTTGTCCAAAAAAAATATTAGAATAGTACTGGCTGTTGTGTTCTACTATGATTTTCTCTGAATATAATGCAAACTAGAGGTTTGTAGCCAGTGCAGAGAGGATGAATTACATCACACTATATTTGCAGACCCTAAGTGGACTAAAGGGCAGGAAAGGTGCAGTGCTTTGGTCATATGATTGTGGGGACTATAGCGATCCTTGTCCTGTTAATCCAGACTGAGTTTGTTACTGGCACCAGTGGAGAGATAGGACAGGGTCTTGGTCAGCTGTGAATCACCAACCCTGATGCAAGCAGTCATTTATGGGTTGCTGACTGTTACCTAGGACAATATTTTCATCCTGTGCATTTTCTGTATTATATGCTTTCTTGCGCTGTCCTTGTCTTCATCATTTGCTCAGACATCGACACCAGTCTCTCTCACAAATACAGCAGTTTTTCTCATGTTTTCAGCATCACTAATGAGCTTCACTTGGAGGGGTCTGGCCAGGGCATTTGCCTGAGTGATTCGTGTAACTGGCAACTCTAGGGGATGTGATGTGGTGTCGCTTGTTCTTTGCTGCAGGCACATAGGTCTGTTGTGCCGATTTTCAGCTTCTGGTTTAGTTGGTGTCTCAGGCCACAGTGAATTTTTTTTCTCGTTCTGTGCTAAATACTTAACTAGGGGAGGTTATCCTGAATCAGCTCAATGGAACTGTCTATCCATCTCTGCTGTTTGTTTTCCCTTTTATTTCATTCTGTCTGACATATTTTTATATTTTACTGCTGTTTTAAATAGGAACAAGAAATAGAGGAGCCAGTTGATGATGTGGAAACTGACAAAGCAGAGGAGTCAACGGATGATGATGAAGAAGAGGATGCGAAGGTTGAGGAGGAGGAAGACAGTGATAAACCCAAAACTAAGAAAGTAAAGAAAACTGTATGGGACTGGGAACTGATGAACAGTGTGAAGCCAATCTGGACACGAAAGTGAGTAATTAAAATGTATAAACTAGGAAAAAAGTAGGAACAGCTTTATTATTTAATGAATAGAAAGTCGTGACATTTTGGCATGAGCATTAAATCTTCCCGTGCCCAAGAAAAAAACACGGACGTTCCCGTTTGCGCCACACAAAAAGCACGGGTCCTGATCTGTATAGTGGATATAGTTATAAAATGGAATGGAAAACAGTATTTACATGTACTTCCGTGTACTTATTACGTTTCAAAGTATAACTAAATGTATGAAAATTTCATAAATGCAGAGTTGTTTTAGGAAAAAAGAAGTAATGTGGTGTTTTTAGACAATGATTGTGCCCAGCTCACCATTGGCTAGGTCTAGATATGCACTACTTACCATCTGAGATGTTTAAATCTACTTGTCAATCTCGTATTGTGATTCTATGTTGCATTCTCGCTAAATTAATGTCTGAAATAACATACTGACTATTTCTACAGTCGTCTAATATGTCAAAATCTACTTAGGATACATTAAAGAGCAGTGGGGTGGTCACAGGCCATGTCCATACCCCTATCTACATCGTCAAAAATTGAAAAATTTCGATGTTTCTCTTCCTTTTTCTCGCTCGGCATCGCTCGTAACTAAGGACTCTTCCACCATTTTGAAAAGTGTCACCGGAAATGCGAATGAAGTATGTACAATCTAAATATTACACCGGTTGGTTTTATTGAAACAAATGAATTGTCACTATAACGACTATGGCACGCAACTCAGTAACCGGAAATTCTCACTATAGCGACTATAGCACGGGAAAAGTTAATCATACAAACACATACAGGACGAAGAATTAGAGAGAGGAGATAAAGTATAGGTGTACTGGAAGAACAAAAGAGAGTTAAGATGTACAAAAACGTTTGTAACAGTGAAAATAACTTAGTAGAAGAACCAGAGAGATTAGACAAAAGTATAGGATCACATCTTATTAGCAGAAATGCAGATGAAACCACTGACAACAATTATTGAGGAAAGACGCTGGCGATGGTTGGGACATGTGCTCAGAATGACTGACAACTCGCTACCAAAAATAGCACTAAGATGGACACCACAGGGGAACAGAAGTAAGGGTAGACCAAAAGAGACACGGAGAAGAACAACAGAAAGGATGTTGAGCAATAGAGGGCTCACCTGGGCAAGAGCAGAAAAAAAGGCGAAAGACAGGCATTTGTGGAAAACCCTTGCGGAAGCCCCATGTGCCCTGGGCACTTAAGGTTCAGAGAGAGAGAGAGATAGGATCACATAAAACTATGTTAATGAAATTTTTAAAAATGAAAAAAATTAATCAAGAAATATAACTGGAACAAAACTCACCTGAATATTTTAGACGGCTTTCAAATAATTGTGTTCTAATTATATTTCTTGATTAAGAGTGTAAGAAAGTGTATCTCTGTCCTTTATTTTTATCTTGTGCCACATTGTCAGTTAATTCTATATTCCATGACAGTTGAGTAGCTGGTCCGAACCAGGGCTTTTTTTTTCATCCCTTGTAAAGTATTTTTTATTCTGTCAAAGGAGTTGTTATTATAACCATGTTAGTGATTTAAAAATATTTTTTAAAGTGTTAAACATGTACCCCTGGATAATGTATTGGTTATCATTATGTTTTGTTCAGGATTCTTTGATTTAGTGTTCGGGTTTGAAAATCTTCACATTAAAAAAAAAAATTATTCAAATACTATTCTCATTGCCTCTCATTGTGACCTACAGAGTGTCAGAAGTCACAGATGAAGAGTACAATGCCTTCTACAAGTCCATTTCTAAAGAAAGCTCTGACCCCATGGCAAAGATACATTTTACTGCGGAAGGAGAGGTCACTTTCAAGTCCATCCTTTTCGTGCCCCAGGCAGCCCCCTATGACACCTTCAGCAACTACGGCAAGAAAGTTGATCACATTAAGGTCAGGATTTTCTTTTCTCAAGATTTATGATGAATCTGCTTTCATTGAACTTTTTTTTTTTTTTTTAATTGGTATGTTGGTTAGAAATGAAATGACAGAGCAACATCCTTATTAAGCTTACTACTGCATAAATGTCTCTTTCCTCTGTATATAGACTGCCTTGGTTAATTATTATTGTTACTGTCATCATCTTCTAAGCTGATGAAATGGTTTACTGTAACCTCAAATGATTCCTCACCAAGACTGAAAAAAAAAAGGCTTTAGATTTGAGCAATCTCATCTGGTCATGTTGTGCTCTCACTTATTGCCAGTTTTTTTTTTTTTTTGCAGCCTGTGATGTAGTAAGGATCTTAGGGTGGAAAAAAGCAGGATTTGCTGTGGTCTTTCTCTCTAGTCCATGTCAGTCAGGCTTTGGTTGACATTGATTTCCACAACCATCTGTCCTTTGCTCTTTATTTAAAATGTGTCCCACTCTTTTAGTCCATCAGGTATCTCATTTCTTTGTCTCCCTCTGTCCATCCAGTTTTCCTGTTGTCACTAAGTGTTCCAGTTTGCCTCTTCTTAAATCATGTCCTACAAATCTGGACTGTTGTGTTCTGAATTTTGCCATAATTTCTTTCTTTTGCCTAGTCTCACTTAGAGCCTCTTCTTTTGTTTTCTTGGCTGTCCATGATATTCTCATCATTTGCTGTGGTGGTTTTTTCTTTTTTTTAAATTAACTCTGAGTAAGGCAGATTTCTTGATTATAACAAAAGAAGCACCAAGAGCATTGCTGAAATGGACCCCTGTAAATGAGAGATTATTATATGCACGCTTCAACTCAAGATTCACAAAGCTGTCTATTATAGTTTGTTATGCACCTACAGAAGCAGCTGAAGAGGAATTAAAAGAAGATTTTTACAACAGCCTCCAAGCCACAGTAAAAACAATACCCAAGCATGATATGCTACTCATCTTGGGTGACTTCAGTGCAAAAGTAGGTGAAGGAAATGAAGATAGAAGAAGAATCATGGGAAGAGAAGGAATCGGAGAAATAAATGAAAATGGAGAAAGACTGCAGTTTCTATGAAGAAACATGATGACCATCAGAGGGACAATTTTACAATATAAAAACATCCATAAAGTGACTTGGAGGTCCCCAGATAAAACCACAGAAAACCAAATCGATCACATACTAATAAACAAGTGGAAACGGTCACTACAAGATGTGAGAGCAAGGAAAGGAGCAGATGCAGGAAGTGATCACAACCTTCTGGTAGCAAAAATAAAACTAAAATTAAGAAAAGCCAAAATCGGAGAACACAGAAAGACACATTTTGATACAGCAAAACTGAAAGACCAGCAAGCAAACAAAAAATGAATTCTCAGTAGTACTTAAGAACCGCTTCAGTGTCCTACAAGATGAAGCAGAAATGTCTATACTAGAGTTCAGTGAAACACTACAGGAAACAGCAAAAGAAGTGGTGGAATATTGGAAATGGAAAGAAGAGGAATGGATAAGCAAGACCACATGGGAAAAGATAGAGCAAAGAAAGGAAATAAGAAAAAATCACTAAACACCAAATCACAAAGGCTAAAAGAACAAGTGCATAAAAAGACAAAGAAGTGAAGGAATCATGCTGTCAAGATAAACGTCAATACTAATGACAGTTACCAGAAGCAGAAGAGAAAGCAGCATATGCAAATGACATGAAAACCATATATAAAATCACAACGCAGATGACGGGTAACTTTAGCACAAGATGTGTGCAGTAAGGACACTAAAGGGACAACTGGTCAGTGGAGAAAGAAAAAATTGAAAGATGGAGGGAACACTTTAACACCCTACTAAACAGAACACAAGCAGCACAAACAATAGACATACCTGAAGCAAAAACGGAACTAAACATCAATACAGGACCAACAACAATAAATGAAGTAAAGGAGGCAATAAAGAAGCTAAATTAGTAATGGCACCAGGTGAAGATGAAGTGACTTCTGAGATGTTGAAAGCAGAAGAAACAGAAACACCAAAACAACTCAACTGGGTACTAAACAAATTTGGGATCTAGAAAAAGCTCCAGAGGAGTGGAAAACTGGCCTTATAGTAAAACTACCAAAGAAAGGTGACCTCAGAGATTGCAGGAGCTGGAGAGGCATTACCCTCCTGCCACTCACCAGTAAAGTATTTTGCAGAATAATCAACAGAATTGTCCCAGCACTTGAGGGAAAACTTCAGAAAGAGCAGGCAGGATTTAGGAAAAGAAGATCATGCACATACCACATATTTGTATTTAGACAAATATTAGAGCAGGCAAATGAGTGGCATAGCACAACATATGCACTGTATATAGATTTTGAGAAAGCCTTTGACAGTGTCAACAGAGATGCACTGTGGAAAGTCCTAAGATGGCATGGCCTCCCCCATAAGATAGTGAAAATAATCAAAGCCCTATATGAGGGTTTTCAGTGCAAAGTTATCTGTGGAGAACATACTTCCAGCAGCTTTAGGGTACAAACAAGAGTGAAGCAGGAATGTGTACTACCACTAACATTATTTATCTTGGCAGTAGACTGGTTAATGAAGGAGGCAACATCAGACAAACGCAGAGGATTACAATGGACCATTGACACAGTGCTGGAGGACCTTGACTTTGCAGACGATATTTGTCTACTATCAAGCAGCCACAAAGATATGCAAGATAAAATAAACAAGCTAACTCAGAATGCAAACAACATAGAACTAAAGATCATCATAGGAAAGACAAAGTTAATGAAGCAAAATGTGAACAACAGAAATGTACTCAGAGTAGATAGCAGGTTAGTGGAGAAGGTCAACGAATTTGTATATCTTGGCAGTAGAGTAGTAGAAAATGGAGACAGCACAGAGGACATCAGCAGCAGACTTACTAGAGCAAACCAGGCTTTTGTAATGCTGCAGTATATGAAAATCTAAAAAACTAAGCTTGAAGATGAAAATCAGGATATTTAAGAGTAATGTTCTAAGTGTACTACTCCATGGAAGTAAAGCTGTTCCTACTTTTTTCCTAGTTTATACATTTTGTAATCACAGCTTTACTGCAGTGCTTTGTGTATAGTTGTATGCCTATACTCTAATTATTGTGTGTTACTCTGTGGAAGTGAATGCTGGAAAATCACCAAAACCATAGAAAACAAGCTGAATTCTTTCCAGACTAAATGTTTATGGAGAATTAGACAAATATTTTGCCCAAACACCATAAGAAGTATCATCTTGTTGGCAGAAATGCAGATGAAGCCATTGACAACAATTATTGAGGAGAGACGCTGGTGATGGTTGGGACATGCTCCGAATGACTAACATTTCACTACCAAAAATAGCACTAAGATGGACACCACAGGGGAACATAAGTAAAGGTAGATCAGAAGAGACATGGAGAAGAACAAGAGAGAGGATGTTGAGCAATAGAGGGCTCACCTGGGCAAGAGCAGAAAAAAAGGCAAAGAACAGGCATTTGTGGAAAACCCTTGCGGAAGCCCCATGTGCCCTGGGCACTTAAGGTTCAGAGAGAGAAGGCAGATTTCAGTGGGGAAATGGGAAAGATTGTTGATCTGTACTATGTCAGATAAACAGTCAGTTTTCTGGACCATCATGGATCAGTAAAAGGTCATAGCTCTTTCTATTTCACTGGCTATTATAATTGCTTAGGCTGTCATCATTGCTCCCAGTTCATCAGCATCTACAATATCTCCTGAAAAGTGCCCATTTACACACACAGAGCCATCTTAAAAATTGGAAATATTCTTTTACAGATGTATGTTCGTAGAGTCTTCATCACTGATGATTTTGAAGAGATGATGCCAAAATACTTGAGTTTCATTCGTGGAGTTGTTGACTCAGATGACCTTCCACTCAATGTGTCTCGTGAAACCCTTCAGCAGCACAAGCTACTCAAGGTCATCAAGAAGAAACTGGTTCGCAAAGCTCTGGACATGATCAAGAAGATTGACAAGGAACAATATGACAAATTCTGGAAGGAATTCAGTACCAAGTATGTATTCCTTTTGATCTCTACAATGTTCAGAGTTTAATGTAGACACTTTTTTACACATGCATAATCATTTCACTGAGCAGAAAAGACTCCAGACAGTATTTCATAGACTCTTTGTGGATTGCATTCTGGACCATTTAATTGGTTTATTCTCTCTGAAAGCAAACATGGAGCCTTTCCATTTCTTATGAGGAAATTGAAACGCAGACATTAAATCAGATAGGTGAGTGGTCTGTGGTGGATTTATAGAGTGAATGCAAAAGGCAGGTTGCATGATGAACTTCATCTCTTTTAGTAAAGTAATTTGTGTATAGTTCAGATTTACAAAAAGTTTTACATTATGTGCCCGTCTTTCCTACTAGGAGGAGTCTAAAAAAAGCTAAGCCTGTATTTTTTGTGTTTTTATCTGTTGTGTTGTTTTTGTATGTGATATTTGAAAAAAAGGCTTTTGCCGAAATATTGGATTGTATGTGCTCGTCTCACTTCCTGCCATTCTTGTTTCTGCCCACTTTCCTCACTCTTATCTTTTTTTGTAAGACTGAAGCGTACACCTCCATTTACTTTATCACTAGAACCAGTTTTACTGCAGTCATCATTTCCTCTTATATCTCTCACTTCTTTTGGGCAGAGCACATTGATGCCTTTTGAGTCTGATGTGAGAGTTGGCTGAGGTTTGCATTCCTTGGTAGCTCTCCAATCCCTGTAATTCACATTTAGGTCTTTGCGCAAGTCTGTGCTTGTTAAATTGCCTACATAAATGGAGAGTATCTGTTTGCAGGATGAGGTGCACTAGACTGTACTGCAGTAAGGTGACAAAGTGGTTAAATTATTATAGCAGACATTTGATATTTTGGCATATATTATTATAGCAGTATATGGATCAAGTTAAATGATAATGATTGCTATATAGATGTAACAGTTTTGCTGCTGTCTCTGTGTTTCTCCATCTGTAGCATCAAGCTTGGTGTTATTGAGGACACTTCTAACAGAACACGCTTAGCAAAACTGCTGAAGTTCTACTCCTCAAATTCTGCCACTGAGCAGACTTTCCTGGCTGATTATTTAGAGAGAATGAAGGACAAACAGGAAGCCATTTACTTTGTTGCTGGGACCAGCAGAGAGGAGGTAATCTTCATGTAGCGGATTTTTAATTATTCTATGTATTCCTCGTACTGCGATGCGTTATTTTAGAAATCTTGATGTTAGCCACACCAGTTTGAGTGATCTGCTGCGTTTTAGATTATTTGTTTAGTGAATAGTGGTCCACTGGAAGATTATTGTTACTGATTCTTGATAGTTCGTTAATATTACAAGTTGTAACCCATCAAAGGAGAAGCCATGAAAATATCATTTTTACTCAAACTAGCTACCGTGAGAAAATCAAGTCTTTAAATTTTCTTTGAAACGCAGCCCTTGATTACTACGAAAAATCATTTGTCAGTTTTTTTTTTTACCTCTACTCATTGCAACTAAGTTTAACTTGAGGCAGTGAAGGCACTCGGCCCAACAGATAAACTTTTGATGTTATAGTATTAGAAAAATTAATAGCATGGTCTGAGACAGTGAAAGAACTTGATATTTGTTAAAATTGTATAACCATCAATGAGAAATGTATTTTGTATAGGTGAAAGTTTGTGACTTATTTGTTAAAATTGACAGATATTTTGTTTATGTTGAAGTAGTTTGTTTGTCCATTTGTAAATGTGTTTAAAAATATAGTCTTATTTAGCACATAAATGTGTATTGTGTAGTTCTTTCAGTGATGTTCTACTGCATGAAAATGAGAGATTTTATTTTGTGATTAATTTCTGTATAGGTGGAGAAGTCTCCATTTGTAGAGCGCCTACTGAAGAAGGGCTATGAAGTTATCTACTTGATCGAACCTGTTGATGAGTACACCATCCAATCTCTGCCTGAATTTGAAGGCAAAAAGTTCCAGAACATTGCTAAGGAAGGCTTGAATCTTGACACTTCTGAAAAGGCCAAGGAAAGAAAAGAGGCTTTGGAGAAGGAGTTCAAACCTTTGACTGACTGGCTGAAGGATGATGCTCTCAAAGACAAGGTCATTTATTTCACTTCTCCTTGGGGTTACTGGTTCATAGTCAAAGTTAGGTTTTACTAAGTTCTGCATACTTTTTCCTGCAGTACAGGTAGGGTTAAAACTTGAATTGATGGACTTTTGTAGTTAGCTAATTTACTCTAAACTTCATTTATCCAAGTGTATAGCATTGAAAAAAGGAATATGACAAACCACAACTGACATACATACATAATTGTGCCTGCCTCATTTTTATAATATCTTGAAAATATCTTAAACTCGGAGTAGGTAGATGCCATTTTAGATGAAGAACACTTAACTGCAACAGTCATTTTTTTAAATGGATATTTTAGTCATTTTACATGGCGTACAAATAATACAACTGTTATTTTACATGAGTATGGGTCATCAGAATTGATGGCGTAAAAATGAGATAGAAAATAATAAATAAATAATAGATGTATGAGCTGTACTGATTTTCATTTCCACATTTTTAGATTGAGAAAGCCACCATCTCTGAACGTTTGACAAACTCCCCCTGTGCCTTGGTGGCAAGTCAGTATGGCTGGTCAGGCAATATGGAGAGGATTATGAAGTCACAGGCTTATGCTAAACAAGGAGACGCATCAAACCAGTGAGTTGAACAAACACTTACTTAATTTGCTTGTCTTGGTAGAGATATTGTTTGATAGACATTCATGTTTGGTAATTTGTCTGATATATTAAGATATATTTAACTCTGTATATCAGTAGTAGAGATATTGAGTACTTTTATAGACGTTCAGGTTTTGATGTTAACAATAGTAGAAGGATATGAAAGTCTTGTCTTGGTCATTGGAGTTCAGTTACCATTGTGTCTTTTTTTTTTTTGTTTTTTGTTTTTGTGCATAAAATGTGATTGTTTTTTTTTTATGTGACTGTAGTTGTTTGTATAAACTTGTATGCATTTGCAGATGGAGTTATTAATGTTTTATAACTTTTTTGTTTAGATTCTATGCCAGTCAGAAGAAAACTCTAGAGATCAATGCCAGGCATCCACTCATCAAGAAACTCAAAGCTCTAGTTGAGGTAAGTGGAGAATTGCTGGTTTATTATCACTGTTGGTCTTTGTTAAATTTATATGAGGTTAATAGGTAGCTTAATGTTTCTTGTAATGAGTAAAAAATATGTTTGTGCATTTCTTGTATTGAGTAAAAATATGTTTGTGCGTTTCTTGTATTGAGTAAAAATATGTTTGTGCATTTTTTGTAATGAGTAAAAATATGTTTGTGTTGCTTAAAGTGGGTAGATATAAGTTTCAGTGTTGCTTAAAGTGGGTAGATATAAGTTTCAGTGTTGCTTAAAGTGGGTAGATATAAGTTTCAGTGTTGCTTAAAGTGGGTAGATGTAAGTTTCAGTGTTGCTTAAAGTGGGTAGATATAAGTTTCAGTGTTGCTTAAAGTGGATAGATATAAGTTTCAGTATTGCTTAAAGTGGGTAGATATAAGTTTCAGTGTTGCTTAAAGTGGGTAGATATAAATTTCAGTGTTGCTTAAAGTGGGTAGATATAAGTTTCAGTGTTGCTTAAAGTGGGTAGATACAAATTTCAGTGTTGCTTAAAGTGGGTAGATACAAGTTTCAGTGTTGCTTAAAGTGGGTAGATATAAGTTTCAGTGTTGCTTAACTCTTCCGAGGCGTATGTCAGGATACTGACATTTCCGGTTTCAACGTTGCGAGCGTATGTCAGGATCCTGCCAATTGTTTGTTTCATTAAAACAAGCAGTGTAACATTTAGATTGTACATATTTCGTCCACGATTCCGGTGACACTTTCAAAATGGCGAATGCGTGCCTAGTTACGAGCGATGCCGAGCGAGAAAAAGGACGAGAAGCATGGAAATTTTTCAATTTTTGACGATGTAGATAGGGGTATGGACATAGCCTATGGCGACCCCGCTGCTCTTGAATGTTTTATACGTAGATCTAGACATATTTAGACGACTGGAGAAGTAGTTAGGAGTAGTTAGGAGGTTATTTCAGACATTCAGTAAGCGAAAATGCCATACGGAGTCACAATACGAGATCGATAAGTAGATCTACACATCTTAGATGGTAAATATGGGTAAGAAGCGCGAATCTAGACCTAGCCGATGGTGAGCTGGCCACATTCAGTGTCTAAAAACACCACATTACTTCTTTTTTCCTAAAAAAACTCTGCATTTATGAAATTTTCATTCATTTAGCTACACTTTGGTACATATTACTTATACGGAAGTACATGGAAACACTGTTTTCCATTCCATTTTACAACTAGACCCCTTGCTGACAAAGACCCGCGTTTTACTCCAGCACGCCATGACACGTCCGTGTTTCTTCTCCCGCACGGGAAGAGTTAAAGTGGGTAGATATAAGTTTCAGTGTTGCTTAAAGTGGGTGGATATAAGTTTCTGTGTTGCTTATAGTGGGTAGAGTTAAGTTGTAGTATTTCTTATAATGGGAATAGAGAGATGTCTCAGTATTCCTTATATGGCCAAGATTTGTCTCAGTTTTGCCTAAAGTGGACAGAGATTTGCACATTTCTTCTGTTTTCAAACAGTGACATAAATTTTGCAACAAACACATTTAAATACTTTCTTGTGGATTAATTTAACTTTATTTTAATCATACTCCATTGTCCCATGACTTTAACACATATAGGTTATGATAAGTCACAGTTTGGCTACATCATCTTGGACTTAGAATAATTTTATGATCTGATGTGCTTTTGTTTTTCCAAACTTAGAATTGTTGGGTTGTAAGTTACAGCATTTGTGCTCATAAAGGCAGGATGATTTAATCTTTGTTTCACTGTTTGTATAAGGCTGACCCGAAAGATGTAAAGTAAAAAAATGTTTGCTATTTTATTTTTCAGGACGACGCAGATGATGAAGGTGCCAAGGACCTGGCCAAAGTGTTGCTTGACACAGCCACCCTGCGCTCGGGTTTCCAGGTCAAGGACACACTGGAATTTGCACAGCGCATTGAAAGAATGATGAGGTCGAGCCTGAACATAGATGCTAGTGAGACGGTAAGAGATTCAGTTTGCCCACATGTAGATGATACATTATTAACATACATAGATATAAATGAGGCCATACATATTTCTGTCTGCCAAGATTTACACATAAATGATAGATACGTAACTGTATTATGGCATGGGACACCTAGGATATGTTAACAAGTGCCCATATTTTCTTTGACCTGTCAGCACACCAGAGGGTGATTTGGTCACCATCAGGTTTATCTACTTTTCCTTCCCCAGCTCTGGAAGAAGCAAGGAACCCATTTCAACAGCAGGGTGACTAGAGCACCTCTGGCCAGATTTGAACCCCCAATCTTCATCATGAGAGACTAGTGCACTAACCACTTTGCCACACAGATGTCCTGCATTTAAATGAGGCAGTAAAAATTTCTATCCATTCAGACATCGACACAGATGAAATAGTGAAAGACTGACCAATCTAGATTCATTCATGTAACATATCCTTTCTAGAACGTCGTCCCTTTTCACAGCCTCTCTGAATGCAATATGGCCTTGCGCAAGTTGACCAGGGTATGGCAATGACACATTCAGACTTTCCGTGATGTCCAGAGTCCACGTGAGACGAGGTCGTCCCCTTTCTCTTCTCTTTTGCCAGGCACTATGCCTTTTACTATCAACCTCTCAAAGCCATTGTGTCTCTTGATGTGGCCAAAATATCTCAGTATTTCTGTTCTAGCCAAAAGAAAAATTTTTTTGATTGTCATGCTTATATAATTGTGACTTATACTAATACAGGGTTTCATGTATGCAAATGTTCTTTCTTGCGTATGCACATAGAAGAAAGAGGGGATCATATTGAAAAGATGGCATTTAAATCCAGAACTGCATTTATCCTTGGAATTCCATAATCATGGAGCAAGTGACACTTGTTAAAGAATGTATGGTGTCATATAATTCATGTTTTAGGTAATTTTATGTTCCTGAAACATTGTTAAGGTTAAATGACTGAAGCATTGTTCAGTTATTATAAGGTATAAATGACTGAAATATTGTTCGGTTATTGTAAGGTATAAATGACAGAAGCAGTGTTCGGTTATTGTAAGGCATAAATGACTCAAGCATTGTTCAGTTATTGTAAGGCACAAGTGACTGAAGCACTATTCGGTTATTGTAAGGCATAAATGACTGAAGCATTGTTTGGTTGTTGCAACCTGTCCTTGATTATGGCATTGCAGCAAGGGCAACTACAGTGCAGTCCAATCTCTTCCCCCCAAGTCGGACAGCTGCAGCTACATAATCAGGTCATGAGAATCATTACAGGAACAATGAGGGCTACACCAGTACAAGAACAGGAAAAGATTACTGACTTGCAACCTATGGAAGATATAAGATATAACAGAGCACAGAAGCAGGCAGAAAAATTCATGAGATTTGAAAGCCACACAAGAGAACGAAGGGGCTAGGAAGAGGTAGATTTAAATGGACTACCTTTGCAGAAATAGCTAAGGCAGTAAGAAGAGAACAAATTGATGATAGATATGTCAGAACTATCCAGACCATTCATCTCCTCTAGCACGTGCCATAGAGTCTCAGAGCTGATTGAGAACATCACAGGGATAACAAGCAAGAACAGCCAGACAGATCCACAAAGGAAATTTTCTGTTTACCATGTACATAGAGGAAAACTTCCCAGGTAGCAGCTGAACACAAACATGTACTGACAGGCTTACAATCAATGTAACAGAAAAATGTGAAGGGGGAGTCCTCTTAGTACTAAACAGCAGGGAACACAGGAAACTCATTAATAAGAGGGAAATTTTCCAGCAGTTTTCAGAGAAGAGGCAGAGACTCTAAAAACTACAGCAGAAGTCCTCATATCAGAAAAGTAGTTAAATGAAATATAGTTTTCAAGACTGATGCAGTGTCAGTAATTATTGCATTAAAGAGCCACAGAGTTGAGACAGCATTATACCAAATAGGTAAGCTTTTCTCAAGAGTGATAGTGCATTAGATTCCATCCCATTGTGATATACTGGTAGTGAAGCAGCAGACATCCTAGCAAAAGAAGATGGCAGATTACCACATACAGAATACAGCATGACATGAGAAGGTAAATCTGTGATAAAAATAACATTCAAGAGTAAATGGGCAAAAGAACGCCCTGGCCACCAGAAATATGCAAACTGCCAGCTCAGCAGAGAGAAGCAGGTGATCATTTTTCTGCTCCGCACTGGTCAGAACAGACTCAAGATTGGCCTGACCAACATGTGCACATGACTGAAGATTATCTGCAAGGGTGCCCAATATGTGAGGTGATATTTTAAAAATCATAATGGTTCTTTACTGTGGACTAAACCTTTCATTATTCCACGTTTATTAAACATGTTTCAGTCATATTCTTCTATGTTGTATTGGTATCTTGTCGTAATGCAGAAAATGGGGTTGGCAGATTCTGTGGGCATATTAAAACCTGTAACTGGACAATAAAAGGGCCATTTCATAACGGGATGAATTAGAACATCCTTCCGCTAAATACATTTCTCTCTTTCACTTGATTTAGATATTCCAAGTCATTGGAACTTGATGATCTAGGGAGGGGGATTGTTATGTAATGTGATGTACTGGGGCTGGATTGTTACGTAACATGATGAAGTAGGGTAGGATTGTAATGTATTATTTCAGTGAACGTGAATTCACATGTAGCATGAAACTAAACTTTAAAACAAAGTTGCATGATGGTTTGGAGTGCTCATAAGTTTGTGGTTTGTTCATGTGTGTTTTTTTTTGCTCTTCTTGTGTGTTATCAGAGCACCATTTCAGATTGTGTCATCCTGTTATATGTAACTGATGTATTTAATATCAAGTCACATTCTTCTTGCCCTTCTCACTTGGTTATCTGGAGTTTATCTTCCTATTAAAAATGACACATAAAGTGATTCCACATTCTGCTTCCTTTGTATTGGTATGGATTAAGCAGCATTCCATAGTTTTATTGTCTCATTTTTTTAAGATAAATTTTTTGTCTGTTAAAAAAAAACTTTTCTCTGGAGGTTTTTATCAAGTAAATTAGATCACATTTTCCCCAGAAGTAGAACACTCTGTGAGAAAGTCATCGCACCGAACTTATGCCAAACTTGGACAGAAATTTTGCTAAAGCTCTTCAACTTCTAGGGAAAAATAAAAAGAATATATAGTGGATATATTTTAAATAGGAGATGAGGTGGTTAAGATGGTTAGCCATGTTTAGTTTTTTAATTTTGCTCTCTTGCAGGACACTGAAGACTCGGGCAAGGATGAGTTGTAACAACCGACCCATCTGATTGTAGCATTGTGTATAGTATGCCAGCTGATGTCACATCTTCATCTTCATACATGTCATCTGGATCAGTTTTTAGTTTTTTAACATATCGTGCATAGCTCCTCCCTTGTCAGTTATCTCATCTTGTTTTGGTCTCAGTGGGTTTTATGTGGAACACTTTACCTGAAGAGCATGTAGCACAACAAACTTTTCCATCGCAGTTTGTTATCTTTTTGCTGGGAGGGACACATACAGAAACCTATAGCCAGTTTTCTGATGTTTAAAATGTTGGAGAATTCCCATAGCTGCATTCATCTGAGCTTTAAAAATGTTGGCTTTTTTTATGATATACAGATGGAAATGACCAGATTGTACAGGTCAACTTCACTGATTTTCAAGAACAAACTTATAAATAAACTCCAGCTTAGATTATTACTGCTTAAAATAAAATGTGGCAGCACATTTTTCCTCTGGTGATATTGCTTATTATTGTGTATATACACAAGCCAGGCCATCAAATTTAAATTTCTACAAGTCATCTTTTATTTCAGAACTAAACAAACTTACAATTTTATACAATGAGCTAGTTCTCATTGATTACTGAACAAAGGTATGTGATGTCAGGAGAAAAGATGTTTGATGTTTTGCCAGGAAAAGAGATTGCTTTTTTAAAAAAATTGAAACTTCGTTGTCTGATTTTTTTTTTTTCTGGGTGACATTTAAAACACTTTGTCGGCTGCTTTGTTCATTTAGATTATTTACAGCAAATTAGCATCTGATTAAATATTTTAAGATTGTTACATTGTGTATGTTACATAATTTCTACAGGTAATTGTGAGGTAGAGGGGGAGGAAATGAATAAATTCTTGAAAAATTTCTGTTTTTGTTATAAGACCAGAAAAACTTAATTTCATCATGGCCAGGTTTGCTGTTGTTTGGAGGCACCAAAATATCTTTTCTATGATGCAGGTTTGGTATCGGAAATAAGTATTAAGTGTTTTTATTTTGTAATTACTTTATCAGTGTATCAGATCTTGTCTAGTAAATGTTTGCTATCCTTCAGCTGCTTCTTTGTAGATTGAACGGTACACTTTCTGGATATGAATTTTGTTGTTTGGTGTTGATTTACTCGAAAGGGTACTTGGGATTTGAAACTTTTTTTTCAGTTGTTATATTATGTGATGTTTTAATGGTGATATAAGATGGTTATCAGTGGTTTCTTTTTGGTTTTTTTTTTTGTTTTGTTTTTAGATTTCTGTTGGTACTTTGCATTAGCTTCTGCTGATTGGTCAGTTAAAGTTTAGCCTCTTCAGTTTCGGTATTTGAGGTTGTTTTGCTTTATGCCAGTGAAAAGTTGGCCACTGTATCTTTATATAACAGTTCAAGATTGATGATTGTCCCTGCTGATAAAGTTGTTTGTATACGGTGGTATTTACAAGAAAATAATGTAGTGTGCTTTCCCTTCTGTTTCTGTAAGCATGAAGGTTTATGCATACACTGACCCTGTCTTAGAAACAAATGTACAACTTGAAACAGAGAATGCATGAGGGTAGCTGAAGGGAACTTGTTACTACTTACAACTGGGTTGTGTTTGTGTGTGTATGTGTGTGTGTTACTAATGAGCTGAACTGATTTATGCAGTGGTCTTGTTATTATTTTGTGTTTATTAATAATAAATGTATATTTACATGTTCATATTTCTTCACTTTGGTTTCATTTCATACTCTTTGTACTTCTGAGTATCACATACACTTATCTTTATATGTTAACAGTTAAAATTTTAAATATAAAAGTAAGAACAGTTTTATTTGGTAAAGCTCGCAGTTTTAATATTCATACTAAAGAAAAAGGAAAAAGGACATACAAACTAAACCTGTGGGAGGATATTATAAGAAGAGTGAAAGCAAGACCCATGACAGAATATAAGAAAGACACAAGCTAGACCCACAACAGGATATTGTAAGAAAGATACAAGCAAGACCCATGACAGGATATTATAAGAAAGATACAAGCAAGACCCATGACAGGATATTGTAAGAAAGACACAAGCTAGACCCATGACAGAATATTATAAGAAAGATACAAGCTAGACCCACGACAGGATACTATAAGAAAGATACAAGCTAGACCCATGACAGGATATTGTAAGATACAAGCGAGACCCATGACAGAATATAAGGAAAACACAAGCTAGACCCACGACAGGATAATATAAGAAAGATACAAGCTAGACCCATGACAGAATATTATAAGAAAGATACAAGCTAGACCCATGACAGAATAATATAAGATACAAGCTAGACCCATGACAGAATAATATAAGATAGATACAAGCTAGACCCATGACAGAATATTATAAGAAAGATACAAGCTAGACCCATGACAGAATATTATAAGAAAGATACAAGCTAGACCCATGACAGAATATTATAAGAAAGATACAAGCTAGACCCATGACAGAATATTATAAGAAAGATACAAGCTAGACCCATGACAGAATAATATAAGATACAAGCTAGACCCATGACAGAATATTATAAGAAAGATACAAGCTAGACCCATGACAGAATATTATAAGAAAGATAAAAGCTAGACCCATGACAGAATAATATAAGATACAAGCTAGACTCATGACAGAATAATATAAGAAAGATACAAGCTAGACCCATGACAGAATAATATAAGAAAGATACAAGCTAGACCCATGACAGAATAATATAAGAAAGATACAAGCTAGACCCATGACAGAATAATATAAGAAAGATACAAGCTAGACCCATGACAGAATAATATAAGAAAGATACAAGCTAGACCCATGACAGGATAATATAAGAAAGATACAAGCTAGACCCATGACAGAATAATATAAGATACAAGCTAGACCCATGACAGAATATTATAAGAAAGATACAAGCAAGACCCATGACAGGATGTTATAAGAAAGATAAAGCAATACCCACAACATAATATAAGAAAGATAAAAGCAAGACCATATGGCAGGATCTAATAAGGAAGGCACAGGCTAGACCCATGATAGGATATTATGAGAGGTACAAGCTAGAAAAGAAAAAGAAAAGGCTGATTCAAAGCTTGTCAAGTTGAGACAGAGATAATTAGGGAGAATAAAAACCTGTCAGATGAAATGGATGTGAAATCCCAGAGAATGTGTGACATCGAGGAATTCATCATGGGAACATGTGATGAGAAGTGCTGGTAAAAACAGATTTAGTAGAAGCTAAATCTGAAATTTTCATTCATATGGATGCAAAGTTTCACAAAAGTACGAGGGGAAGTACTAAGTAACTCGCAAATGCCTGTTACAAAAAAAACTAAATGCGACAGTAATTTGAAAACTTTTAATTTTTGAACCTACATTATTCCCCTATTTCTCAACGTAATCGACACCAACACTGATACATTTGTCCCATTGTGTAATCAGTGATGCAATACCCATGGCATAAAAATCGGGAGTCCGATTTCTGAACTATTTTTTTTTACTTTTGTTTCCACCTCTTCGTCACTCGAGAATCTTCTCTCGCCAAGTTGGTTTTTCAGTGGACCAAACAGTTGAAAACACTTGGAGCTAAGTCAAGACTATAGGGTGGATGTTCAAGAACTTCCCAACCCAACTGGCTAGTTTTCTCTTGGGTTAACCGAGCCGTATGTGGTCTGGCATTGTCATGAAGGAGAGGCACACCTCTAGTCAGCAGACAGGACGTTTTCTTCGAATTGCATCCCGTAGCATCGACAGAACTTCACAGTACAGTATAGAATTCACAGTCACCATACTTCTGGAACTTGACTCCTTGATAATCCCAGAACACTGTCAGCATAACCTTCCCCACAGAAGGCATAATTTTGGTTTGTTTTTTTTTTTTTTTGGCATGGCGAAGACGGGCGTTTCCATTGCATTGAGGCACATTTTGATTCAGGTTGGTAGTGGTGCACCCAAGATTCATCTCCAATAATAATCCTTAGGAGCATGTCTTCACCTTCATATGCATAATGACAGAGATGCTGCGGTGACAAACCAAATCGGTTCATTTTGTGTTCTCATCATTCAGATCTCTGGGTACCAAACATGAGCAAACTTTCAGAAAATTCAATTGCTCATGCATTATTCTGTAGCTTAAGCCATGTGAACATCCAATTGCACTTGCTACACTGTCTATCATTACTCATCTATCAGCTCATAATCTCATTCACACGTTGCACAGTCGCTTCTGTTGCAACCTGAACAGGATGGCCAAGTCAGACTTTGTCAACAATTTCGATGTGTCCCTGAGAAAATTCTTTTACCCAGTTACAGACTGCTTTACGTGATAAACACTTTTCAGCATAAACTGTAATCATTTCCTTATGAATGTCCTCAACTGAATGTCCTTTAGCCCACAAAAATCGCACTACACTTCTCTGTTCTTCTTTGGTACACACTAACAGTTGGGTAGCCATTTTGTTATTGCTTTGCGCATGCACACGGAACTCCCAGTGCCCCCTACATACAACTATTATAAAGTTGGATGATGGTACTATCTAAAGATATATTTAAATACCACCTGATAACTGCCACTGATAAAATATTTCAATTTGCTTGTTATTTAGTGACTTCCCCACTTAAATAAAGCAGTTTTCAGGGACCATGTGTTTTCTGTCATCAGAGTGACATTGTCTGACAGACATCACTTGGAAGACCTACTTTCCTCTGTGTTTGGGAGCCACTGAAGCATTCATTTTGGTAATCAAATAAAGACTGTGAAAATTTTTTTAAAAAAATTGCAATTCATTTGGTCATATAAGCAGCAAAATGGTTATTACACTCATTTCTAATGGCAAAGGTTGATGGTTCAACCACAGCTTGAAGCATTCAGAATCAAATCCTTTAGCTCCTGGATGTAATAAAGGATATGTGGCCATTTTGCTATAGGAAAATAAGTAGACTAATGCCTTATCCCCTGCATGCATCAATGACATGCAATAGTTAGTGTATAAGTATACAACTATACACAAAGCACTGCAGTAAAGCTGTGATATCAAAATGTATAAACTAGGAAAAAAGTAGGAACAGCTTTATCAACGACTACAAAGTTGTGATGTTTCAGCATGAGCCTTAATCATACAAACATACAGGACGAAGAATTTAGAGAGAGGAGATAAAGTATAGATTCACATGAATCCTATGTTAAAAAAATAAATAAATAAAATGAATAGAGCACTTAGCTTGAAAGGATATGTAGATTTTCCGACACTTGTTCAGAAATGCCTTGAAAGAATATGGGGGCTTTTCTGACATTATTTCAGAAATGCACCTATTGCTACATTCAAAATTTACTCATTCATAAATGTATAGAAATACGCATGGTGAAGTGTAGATAATATATAAATAGAGACTTGTGATGTGATAGGTGGATCTATCTACATGATAGCTTAGTGGAGAGGGATTATAATTGTGGAAGTGGAGAATGTTATGTGCAGCTTAATAATGAGTCCAAACTGTGTAGTTCCAGTGTCCCATAGTCCTGAATGTAGCGGTTCTCATGCGATAGGCGGCTTGTGTCATCTGTGTGACATTGTTTAATGGCTGTTACCAGAAAATCAGATTTGCCTCTGTGGTTGGGGCCATTGAAATGATTCGGAACAGGTTTCAGTGCATACTGGGTGATATCGTACAGATGTTTCTGCATGCGGTCTTCTAGTCTGAGGCCAGTTTCACCAATATAAGTTATGCTGCATCTTTTGCATATGATGACATATATTACATTATGGGACTCGCATGCAAATCCCTCATGAAGAGTGAGGATAGTTTTAGGAAAGGTGATTGTGTTCGTTTCCCAAACTACAGGGCAGGTAACACAGAGAGGGCGGTTACATTTTCTGGTATCAACATATGCAAGATTCCGCTTCAAGTGGCTGTGGATGAGGATATCCTTAAGATTTGGCTCGCACTCGTAAGCTAATAGGGGTGGATCAGAGAAAATGTCACGGGTGTCAGTGTCGAGTTGGATTAGTGGCAGATGACGATAAAGAATTTTCTTAACCATCTGACCATGCGGGTGGAAAGGAAGTACTAACTTAACTCTGTCAGATGAGGCAAAGGTTTTTCCTGAATGCTTCTTTGTGGCTCACTGGTTGGATACGGTTGAAGGCTTCACGAAGGACATTTTCAGGGTAGTAGTGATGACGGAAAAATTCTAATAAACTTTTGGACTGATCTATAAAATCCAAGTTATCCTGATATGTGGCGAAGACGGAGGAGTTGGGAGTATGGGATGAAGTTCTTACAGGCTTACTAAGCTATCATGTAGATAGATCAACCTATCACACATCACGAGTCTCTGTTTACACATTATCTACACTTCACCATGCGCATTTCTGTACATTTATGAATGAGCACATTTTGAATATAGCAATGGGCGTATTTCTGAATGAATGTAGGAAAAGCTCCATACTCTTTCAAGGCATTTCTGAACGAGTGTCGGAAAATCTACATATTCTTTCAAGCTAAGTGCTCCATTCATTTTATTTATTTTTTTTTTTAAACATAGGATTCATGTGAATCTATACTTTATCTCCTCTCTCTAATTCTTCATCCTGTATGTTTGTATGATTAAGGCCCACCCTGAAACGTCACAACTTTGTAGTCGTTAAGTAATAAAGCTGTTCCTACTTTTTTCCTCGTTTACACATTTTGGCATCAATGACATGACGCAATGTTACCCTTAATCTTTTGGTCAAACTCTGGTTGGAGAAAGTACTTTGCTTACCAATAGCAACTTCTTTACATGTTATCTCTGTCATTAACTGTCCCCACCAGAAAAAAAGACAGTGAGATAAGAAATGTGTGGACACAAAAAGATTTTGAAAGTTGATGATGACAGCGATGGAATACCAGACCATTTAGATTTTGACATTCTCTTTCTCTCTCACACACACACAGTGGCCTGGTTAACTGAGTGGTTAGGTGCTCGGTTTACTTATCTGGTGGTACCAGATTCAGTCCCAGCAGTGGAATTTTTTGTGGTACACGCCGAACAAGGCCCTAGGGTTCACCCAGCCTCTAAAAATGGGTACCACAGATATCTGGAAAGGTAAAGCGGCCAGCCATGATACTGACATCACACTTTCATGTGGTGAAGGTATGGAAAATATAGCCCTAACACCATATCCCCAATATGCCATAATGGCATGGAAATGAGAATTTTACCTTTACCTCACACATTTTTCCCTTATTCATTATTTTCTCATTTCTCTCCATGTCTCCTAAAACTGCATTTACAGGAGACAAAAAGACAGCTTGAGTTCACATTTCTTCATATTCTATCTCCTTGAAACTACAAGCATGTTGTTCTTTGCAGCCGATGTGAAAGTGTTGAGGCACATTGTGTTGGCTTGGGAGTAGGTTACAATGGCTATTTTTTCTAGTCACTGGGCAGATCTAAAAAAAAAAAACGGGGGAGGGGGCGCCTGTAATGCTTTCTTAGCAGACTCCGCAGCTGTGGGTACTATGGCAGTCTGCCACATTATCCAGACCAAACTTGTTAACTGGGGGTACCAGTGGAGCAGTGGGACAGGGTCTTAGTCAGCTATGATTCACTAACCATGCCAGCTATGGGTCGCTGATAGGTGAATGTTGAACAATAAATGTTACAGACCGAGACCAAATGAGCAAAGGCTGTGCTACACAGGTTCCATCATAACAAGGAGCTAAATCACTACATAACAAGATTTGGAAAATTTGTGACTGTAATACAGTTAACAAGAATGAGCAATAAATAGAACCAAGATTTTTTTAAAAAAAACTGCAAGAATAGATACAATTTTAATGAACTACTTTTGACAAAAAATAAGAAGACAGACAATATACTTTCATAGGACATGCAGTGAAAAGAGGGGGCATTGAAAATAGAGGGAAGAAGAACAAGAGGAAGACCAAGAGAAATGATACTGGACAGTCTGACGAAATGGTGTGAGAGGAGATCACCAACTGAGCTGATGGCCTGCATAGAGGATCGGGTACTCTGGAGAAGCATAATACCCAACGCTAGTCGGCACGGCACCTGATGATGATGATGACCTTTGTCCATTTAAAAAAAAAAGAATTGACAAGCATCTGTTGTCTCCAAATGCAGCACACATTCATAGAAAGATAGGTTTTTGAACAGTTTCAGAATATACACAGAAGAAATTCAAATTGCTAACTGAAGGATGCTGAGGAGGGGACAAAATCTGACTCTCCAGCAACTATGCCACAGATGTTCTTAAATGTCCTTGCAGAGATCAGATCATCAAATAAATCTTTTGTCCTTAAGCAACTTTTAAAGAAACAAACTTTTGTTAATCAGATTTAGAAATTGTATGAAAGTGTGTAATTTTATTCTTTTAATTAGAAAAATATGTCACTTTTCACTAAAAAAATGATCCCTTATCTTTCATCAGGACTGCATTTTCAGCAGGTCCTAATTTAAAAACAAACACTGAGTACAAACATGGGAGTAGCTGAATCAATAGTGTATCAACTTCTCATATGAAGGCAAGGCACACCTTAATACACTGTACACACAGCTGGCAGTGTATGAAGAGTAAGAACAAATGTCCATGTGAAGTTCATTCCTTACTTATGGGTCTAAACATATGAGTTGAAAGCATATGAAAATAAAAATGAGGGCTTATTCTCTCTCTCTCTCTGAACCTTAAGTGCCCAGGGCACATGGGGCTTCCGCAAGGGTTTTCCACAAATGCCTGTCTTTCGCCTTTTTTTCTGCTCTTGCCCAGGTGAGCCCTCTATTGCTCAACATCCTTTCTGTTGTTCTTCTCCATGTCTCTTTTGGTCTACCCTTACTTCTGCTCCCCTGTGGTGTCCATCTTAGTGCTATTTTTGGTAGTGAGTTGTCAGTCATTCGGAGCACATGTCCCAACCATCGCCAGCGTCTTTCCTCAATAATTGTTGTCAGTGGTTTCATCTGCATTTCTGCCAATAAGATGTTATTTCTTATGGTGTTTGGCCAAAATATTTTTTTAATTCTACGTAAACATTTAGTCTGGAAAGAATTCAACTTGTTTTCTATGGTTTTGGTGATTTTCCAGCATTCACTTCCATAGAGTAGTACACTTAGAACATTACTCTTAAATATCCTGATTTTCATATTTATGCTTAGTTTATTTGATTTCCATATATTCTGTAGCATTGCAAAAGCCTGGTTTGCTCTAGTAAGTCTGCTGTTGATGTCCTCTGTGCTGTCTCCATTTTCTACTACTCTGCTGCCAAGGTATACAAATTCGTTGACCTCCTCCACTAACTTGTTATCTACTCTCAGTACATTTCTGTTGTTCACATTTTGCTTCATTAACTTTGTCTTTCCTACGTTGATCTTTAGTCCTATGTTGTTTGCATTCTGGGTTAACTTGTTTATTTTATCTTGCATATCTTTGTGACTGCTTGATAATAGACAAATGTCGTCCGCAAAGTCAAGGTCCTCCAGCACTGTGTTAAGGGTCCATTGTAATCCTCTGCGTTTGTCTGATGTTGCCTCCTTCATTAACCAGTCTACTGCCAAGATAAATAATGTTGGTGATAGTACACATCCCTGTTTCACTCCTGTTTGTACCCTAAAGCTGCTGGAGGTATGTTCTCCACAGATAACTTTGCACTGAAAACCCTTGTATAGGGCTTTGATTACATTAACTATTTTATGGGGGAGGCCATGCCATCTTAGGATTTTCCACAGTGCATCTCTGTTGACACTGTCAAAGGCTTTCTCAAAATCTATGAATAATGCATATGTTGTGCTATGCCATTCATTTGCCTGTTCTAATATTTGTCTAAGTACAAATATATGGTCTATGCATGATCTTCCTTTCCTAAATCCTGCCTGCTCTTTCCGAAGTTTTTCCTCAAGTGTTGGTACAATTCTGTTGATGATTATTCTGCAAAATACTTTACTAGTGAGTGGCAGTAGGGTAATGCCTCTCCAGTTCCCGCAATCTCTGAGGTCACCCTTCTTTGGTAGTTTTACTATAAGACCAGTTTTCCACTCCTCTGGGGCTTTTTCTAAATCCCAAATTTGTTGTAATATCCGGCAAAGTTGTTTTGGTGTTTCTGTTTCTTCTGCTTTCAACATCTCAGCAGTCACTTCATCTTCACCTGGTGCCCTGTCTGATTTTAGCATCTTTATCGCCTCTTTTACTTCATTTATTGTTATTGGTCCTGTATTGATGTTTAGTTCCGCTTTTGCTTCAGGTATATCTATTGCTTGTGCTGCTTGTGTTCTGTTTAGTAGGGTGTTAAAGTGTTCCCTCCATCTTTCAATTTTTTCTCTTTCTCCACTGACCAGTTGTCCATTTTGTGTTCTTACTGCACTTTCACATCTTGTATTGAAGTTACCTGTCATCTGCTTTGTGATTTTATATATGGTTTTCATGTCATTTGTATATGCTGCTTTCTCTGCTGTCTCTGCTAAGTTGTCATAATACTTACGTTTATCTTGGCGGCATGATTCCTTCACTTCTTTGTCTTTTTGTGCATAATTACTTAAAACTCGTTCTTTAAGCCGTTGTGATTTGGTGTTCAGTAATTTTTTCTTGATTTCTTTTCTTTGCTCTATCTTTTCCCATGTGGTCTCACTTATCCATTCCTCTTTTCTCCTTTTCCGATATCCCAGCACCTCTTTTGCTGTTTCCTGTAGTGTTTTATTGAACTCTAATATGGACATTTCTGCTTTGTCTTGTAGGACACTGAAGCGGTTCTTAAGTATTATTGAGAATTCATTTCTTGTTTGCTGGTCTATCAGTTTTCTTGTATCAAAATGTATCTTTCTGTGTTCTCCGATTCTGGCTTTCCTTAATTTTAGTTTTATTTTTGCTACCAGAAGGTTGTGATCACTTCCTATATCTGCTCCTTTCCTTGCTCGCACATCTTGTAGTGACCGTTTCCACTTGTTGTTTATTAGTATGTGATCGATTTGGTTTTCTGTGGTTTTATCTGGTGACCTCCAAGTCACTTTATGGATGTTTTTGTGTTGGAAAATTGTCCCTCCGATGGTTATCATGTTTTCTTCACAGAAACTGCACAGTCTTTCTCCATTTTCATTTATTTCTCCAATTCCTTCTCTTCCCATGATTCTTCTTCTATCTTCATTTCCTTCACCTACTTTTGCATTGAAGTCGCCCAAGATGAGTAGCATATCATGCTTGGGTATTGTTTCTACTGTGGCTTGGAGGCTGTTGTAAAAATCTTCTTTTAATTCCTCTTCAGCTGCTTCTGTTGGTGCATAACAAACTATAATAGACAGCTTCGTGAATCTTGAGTTGAACCGTGCATATAATAATCTCTCATTTATTGGGGTCCATTTCAGCAATGCTCTTGATGCTTCTTTTGTTATAATCAATGCTACTCCTCCTTCATGAAGATCTTCTTTACCTGACCATATTATTGTATCTTCTGTGTGCTGTGTTGTTAATTTCCTTCTGCCTTGTCCTGTCCATCTTGCTTCTTGTATTCCTAGTATGTCTAGTTTGTATCTGTGCATTTCCTTGATGGTTTGTGCTAGTTTTCCAGTCTGGTTTAGTGTTCTTACATTCCAGCTGCCTATATGCATCTTTTGTTTAGGTTCCAGGAGGTCTGCAGTCGGGCTGGGGACTTCCAGTGGCTGGCTTTCATCCACAACCTTCATGGGCTCAGTTTCCTGATACGCATTTCTCCTTCCACCTGCATTTGCTTTTTCCCTTGCTTCTGTTTCTGTAGCAGTCTGATAGTTTTTTACCAGATAGGGTTGCTGGCCCTATGCTGAACCCTCCTTAGTCGCCTTTTACGATCATGCATGGTAGGGTACAGTGGTCCTATTCTTTGCAGATCCCGGGTACCACACGGGGGGAGGGCTTATTAAACAAATATTAAATTGTTACTGTTGGAGACTAGGGGTTGAAGACACAGTACTTGAACTGTATGAGACGGTGGTCAGCAGCCCATAGCTTACTGCTTGTATCAGGGCTAGTGAACTGCAGCTGGTGTACCCTCCCTATTCTATATGTTGCCACTCATAACGGGCTATAGTCTGATGGAGAGAACAGAAATTGAAATGGATGGCAAACTTGATCCTAAAAGTACGCCATGCCGAGGTTGAATGTGTCAGCCACAAGGTGCAGGTATCGTGATTTAGCTGTAAAGTGTGATACTGCGACTAACACTTCTTTGTAGGCAAACTCATAAGAAGAAGGCAACAGTTACTTGAAAAAACTTGCATGAAAATATGTACTTTGAAATTGCATGAATAGATTAACCTATGTATAGGCATGTGCACATGTTTACAGTCATTGCCACTTAACAGCTGAAATAGTAACATAAGGACCAATACAGAATAAGGTATGGAATAAGAGATTAATTATGCATATAAAGCAAGGTTTAATCTTGAGGCTTACTGCGTATTTATAAGGAGTAAAAATTATGTTACAAATATTTAGTGAATGCAATGATACTATGAGAAGGGATTTTAAAAAAAAGCTGAAATTCATTCACTTCTTACCAAAACATTGCTATACTTCTCACAGGAATCCTGTACTTTCTGCAAAAGGAAACTGATGACCATCTCTCCACAAACTGGGCAAAGTAAATCTGAAGAGAGAGAACCACTGGATACTTCTAAATACCAAAAGCTGTCAAAGAATGAAGATGGAACTACAAGCAGTCCTGCTGATGGTTATGATGGTTTCAGTTCAAAACACCCACTTTATTTTGAGAATGGGATTTATGATGATAAAGAGAGCAAGAAAGATGATGAAGACAATACATATTTCAATAAACATGGTGATAATAGCCTGTCAGATTATAGCATAGATTATGAAGCTGATGTTGTATCTGATAATTTAGAAGCTGTAAGTTACATACCTATTCATGAAGACCTGGACTATGATGGTGATGATATTCTTAATTATGAAGATTCACATTACACTGAAGCAGTTATTGGTGATTTAGAGGGAAGTAACAGCCAAGAAAATATTCCCGATTCTTTAGAGAAAGATACAGATGGAGATGGGATCCCAGACCATCTTGATGATGACATTGATGGCGATGGGATTCCAAATTCTAAGGATGATGATGATGATGGAGATGGTATACCAGACAATGAAGAGGATTCAGACGGAGATGGCATTCCAGATTATCTTGATGATGATGATGATGGAAATGGCATTCCAGATCATTTAGAGTATGATACAGATGGTGATGGCACACCAGATTATTTAGATGATGATATTGATGGGGATGGCATACCTAATGAGAAAGATGATGATGATGATGGTGATGGAATACCAGACCATTTAGATTTTGACACAGATGGTGATGGAATCCCAGATTATTTAGATGATGATATTGATGGGGATGGCATTCCTAATGAGAAAGATGATGATGATGATGGTGATGGAATACCAGACCATTTAGATTTTGACACAGATGGTGATGGAATTCCAGATTATTTAGATGATGATATTGATGGGGATGGCATTCCCAATGACCAAGACAGTGATGATGATGGTGATGGTATTCCAGATGATTTAGATATCGACACTGATGGAGATGGAATTCCTGATTATTTAGACAATGATATAGATGGTGATGGAATCCCTAACAACCTTGATGATGATGATGATGGTGATGGTATTCCAGATTTAGAAGAAGATACTGATGGTGATGGAATCCCAGATCACTTAGATGAAGATGATGATGGAGATGGTATCCCTGATTACCTTGAAGTTGACAGCGATGGTGATGGCATTCCAGATTATTTAGAAGATACAGATGGGGATGGTGTGCCTGATTATCTGGATGAAGATATTGACGGTGATGGTGTTCCTAATGATCAAGATGATGATGATGATGGAGATGGGATTCCAGATGCACAAGAAAAGGACACAGACGGTGATGGTGTCCCAGACTACTTGGATGAGGATGACAATGGTGATGGAATACCAGATTATTTAGAAGTAGACACAGATGGAGATGGGGTTCCAGATTATTTGGATGAGGATGATGATAATGATGGCATCCTTGATGAGTTGGATGATGATGATGATGGTGACGGTATTCCTGATCACCTTGAAATTGACACCGACGGAGATGGTGTGCCGGACTTTCTCGATGAGGATGATGATAATGATGGCATTCCAGATCATTTAGATGAAGATCGTGATGGGGATGGTATTGCTGATAAATTTCAGGTTGACACAGATGGAGATGGAATTCCTGATTATTTGGATGATGATGATGACAATGATGGTGTTCCTGATTCCTTAGATGATGATGACAATAACAATGGTATCCCAGATGATCAAGAGACTGATACCGATGGTGATGGAATTCCAGATTACCTAGATGAAGATGATGATAATGATGGCATTCCAGATCACCTTGACGATGACAGTGATGGAGATGGTGTTCCAGACTATCAAGAAATTGACACAGATGGTGATGGAATTCCAGATTACCTAGATGATGATGATGACAATGATGGGATTGTAGATGAGTTAGATGATGATGATGATGGTGATGGCATTCCAGACAGTAATGAACTAGATTCTGATGGAGATGGAATACCTGATTATCTAGACAATGATGATGATAACAATGGCATACCTGATCACTTGGAGAAAGACACAGATGGGGATGGTGTTCCAGATTATCTGGATGATGATGATGACAATGATGGCATTCCTGATGATTTAGATGAAGATGATGATGGTGATGGAATTCCAGATAAGCTAAAAACATTAGACCTAAATAAAAATGGCATTCCTGACTATCAAGAGATTGACACTGACAATGATGGTATTCCAGATTATTTAGATGGAGATGATGACAACGATGGCATCCCAGACGAGTTAGATGAAGATGATGATGGTGATGGCATTCCTGATGATCAAGAAATAGATACAGATGGTGATGGTGTTCCTGATTTTCTAGATGATGATGATGACAATGATGGCATCCCAGATGATGAAGATGCAGATTCAGATGGTGATGGCATTCCAGATCATGAAGAAGATGACACAGATGGTGATGGAGTGCCAGATTATCTTGATGATGATGATGACAATGATGGAGTTCCAGACATAAGTGACACTGACAAAGATGGTAATGGAATACCTGATTTTATGGAAAAAGATTCAGATGGTGATGGAATCCCAGATTATTTAGATGATGATGACGACAATGATGGAATACCTGACTTCTTGGACAATGATGATGATGGTGATGGTATTCCTGATGAAAAAGAAGACTTTGATGGAGATGGTATACCAGACTATCTTGATGATGATGCAGATGGAGATGGAATTTCTGATAAACTGCCAGACTCTGATGGTGATGGTATTCCTGATATCAGAGATGATGATGATGATAATGATGGAATTCCTGATGTAGAAGAAGATAGTGATGGTGATGGCATACCAGACTACATGGACGAGGACGCCAATGGAGATGGCATACCAGACAAAGATCAGGACTCTGATGGTGATGGTATTCCTGATTACCTGGATGACGATGATGACAATGATGGAATTCCAGACAGAGATGACAATGATGATGATGGTGATGGCATTCCTGATGTAGAAGACACTTCTAAATGTGACAAAACCAGCTGCCCTAAGGTTGTTAAAAAGTTGTTGGCCAAGAGAAGCCTAGCCAAAGAGCAGGCCTCTTTCTGGATAAGGATAAAAAACGCCTTGAAGAAGCTTCTTGCGGCTGCACTGGAACAGGAAGAGACACATAAGGATGCATCATCACCACCACCTCCCTCAAAACTTAAACCTCATGAGCAGAAGTATGACCTTGTGGATATTATCAAGAAATTAATAAATGGTAAAGGAATAGATGACAATGAAGATGATGACGATGATGATGATGATAAGGAACATGAAGGCAAAGCACATGATAAAAAAAAAGAAGATGACAAGAATGATGAGTTACCCGATTCTCCAATTAAAATTGTGCATGCTAGTCAGAAAAAGACACCACCAAAAATAGGAAAACCAAATATTACAATACCAAAACTGAAAGTTCAAACTGGCAGAAAGATTCTCAGTAAGCAAGCAGAAGCAATGAAGGAAGCAGTGCGCAGAGCAGCAGCTGTGAAAAGTACAAATAAAATACCACCTAGCAGCGGTAGCAAAGAGCCAAATTTAGCTCAGCAGAAACTACAGATGCAGAGGGAGTTTAATCAACAGCGCCAAGCATTTCAGCAACAGAAACAGCTGAAACAAGCACAACAACAAAAACAGCCACCTTCAAAGCAACCGATATTAAAACAAAGTCCTTCAAAGGTGCAGAACCAACCAAAGAATTCAGAGCTATAAGGAAAAATGTTGTCAAAGTTGATGAAGTTAGGCATTCTTTGCTGTCAGGTTATATTCTTTCATAATTTCTGTTAGGTGGCACAAAACAAGAATTCTGGCTTTTGTAATTTCATAGACAATTATTTTCATAATTTTTTGGCCCTAGCACTGAATTTATGTTTAAATAGTTGCCATTAATTTCTCTGAAACTGGTTATTACTGAATAGAATTTGATTATCTTTAAAATCTAGAAAAGGTCATGGTGTACTGATGATTTTAAAATATTTAAAACTAGAAATGTATGGCCATGTCAGAGTGGAGTTCAGACCAGCAGAAGACATACAGTGTTCCAAGACTGATTTTTGCCCCTAAACCTGGTCAAGAGTGTTATGTACAGAATCTGGAACTGCCAAAAGAACATGGACAGAACTGCACATTTCATTCCTGTGGCATGGCTCCAGCATTAACATAACCTGGCACCTGAACATACAAGAAAAAGAAGAGAAGATAATGATTTATGTAAACTACAGCTGACAAAAATAACTGAATTCATCTTAGTGTCTGTGAGAGATTCATTTCTTATAGAAAATGAACTGTTGGCCTTTAGCAATAGATAACTGATATTTAAAAAAAATTTTTTTTCTTGATATTTGATACTTTTTCTTGATCTTGATATTGTTTCTTGATTCTGTAATGTTTTCTAGCAGATTACAACAGCTAGTGCTTGACAGCATTACGATGTTACGGCGCTGGATAAAGCACCGTTACAATGTTGTTATACTGGATAGAACAGCATGAAACGTGTGGAAATATATTTAATGAAAGCAAATTGTGTGTGGAAGTTTAATGTGGATAAAATATAAAAACAAAGTGATCAACATTTCAACCAAGGATCTTCCTCTGCTTAAATCTGATCTGATAACACAAGGATAATGAGATGTGGACAATCTTCTGAACTCACAGAAAACAAAGCACAGAGAAATTTCCCCCATTTAGGCTTCTGCCAGGTCATTTCAATTTGTTTTCATGTCTGTTTCCACAGCCATCACTAGCATAAACATTAAAAATAATAAAAAAAAAAACAAGCAAAAACAGTGCAGGCCATATATAAGCCATATTTTGACAGTGTAATGTATCCTATAAGAATGCAGAGTGTATGAAATGCTGAAAAAAAAGTTTTGTCCCTCGGCAGTTCCAGCATTAAGAAAAGTTATTATATCCACACAAACATCAAAGTTTATATCTGAGGCCAGCAGTGACATCTGAAACAAGAACAAGTAAGAAAAACTAATGATGTACATTGTGAATTTTTTTTTTTTTACATTTTTGATTCTGTATAACTGTCTTTTAATCTTTATAAGTTTTATTGTCCTGTTGTATTGGACACTAATTTATTCACATGGTGCTAATTTTAATGTTAAAATGTTCTTTCTACAGTATTTGTAGTGTTTATAATAATGTTAAAATGTTCTTTCTACAGTATTTGTAGCGTTTATAATGGAATATACAAATACTCCCAGTGTTGATGTACTCTGTATGGAGCACTTTATGAATTGACACTCCCACCCAAAAAAAAAAAATCAAAAGTACAGTAATTTTAATATACAAGGTCCGACAATTAAGTAATGAGACTGATTTTATTATGGCCAAGACAAAAATGCCATCTACAAAGCAAAGCATGGAATCTAATGAGGCAACCTTCATCTATGATCTGGCAACTTTTCATCACAGTCTGACAAGCAGATGACAAACAAGCTGCCATTTTGCTGACCTAGTCAAAGATGCATTGTTATGTAATCAGCACGGAGCAAAAAGCTAACATTAAATTCTGTTTAAAACTCAGAAAATGTGCCATTGAGACAGTTGGATTGATGCAACAAGTTTATGGGGATAATTGTTTATCTCGTGCACAGATATTCAGGTGGTATTCATGATTCAAAATTGGTGTGGAAACGATTACAAATGCAACTAGACATGGACGCCCAATTTCTGTTCGTAATGAGGAACTCATTGCAAAAGTCAGAGAATGGATGCAAGAAGATCGTTGTTTGACTGTGAGGATGATGGCAGATGAATTTGGTGTTAACCAAGAGACCATTTGTAAAATTTCAGTGGAAGATAGGCAAGAAAAAAGCTGCTTGCCGGTTCATACCACATTCGTTGTCTAATGACCAAAAACATCATCGTGTTGAGTACGCAAAAAACATCATCAAATGCGTCGCAGAAATAAACATTTCTTAAATTTGATTGTTGCAGAGGATGAAACATGGATTTTCTGCTATGATCCCACAACTAAATGCCAAAGTGCTCAGTAGAAGTCATTATCATCATCACCAAAAGGCAAAAAATTTTGTCTTCAAAAGTTGAAAGTCAAGACATATGAATTTATTCCAGAGGGACAGACTGTCACTGGCAAAGTTTAAGTATTTTGAAACACCTATTGAAAAGGATTCTCTGAGTCTGACCCAAGTATTCAACACCTGGCAGTTTTTTCCTTCTTCATGATAATGCACTGGCTCACCGGGCAGTAGTTGTACAGGAATTTGTGCCCCAAAATCAACCATCCACCCTATTCCCCAGATTTGTCTCCCTGCGATTATTTTCTATTCCCAAAATTAAAGTTACCATTTGAAAAGACGCTTCATTGATGATACTGATGACATCCAAAGGGCCGTAACATAGAGTTTAAGGGCCATACCAACAGAAGAACTGCAGAAGTCGTTCCAGTGTTTGTTAGACTGTGCCACTTGCTGTATCAATGCACAAGGGGCTTACTTTGAATAAAATACAGGTTATATTTTCAACTGTTGTTTATTTGATTTTTTACATAATTAGTCTCATTATTTAATTGTCGGACCTTGTATACATGTATGAAAGGTAACAATAAATAATAGAGACCCCCTTGCCCAATGTGAACAAGAAGATATGCATGTCATAATAGCAAAAAATGCTGGATATGGATTGGTCATGTGCTCCAAAGAGACCCCAGCAACATTGTTAAAAAACCATAAAATGTACACTTAAGGGAAAAAAAAGGGGCTGACCAAAGGCTACCTGGCAGAGAACTGTAGAAGTGGAAGTGAGTAAAATGAAGCACAGCTGGGGCACAATATGAAGGCTGGCTGCAGACCGTGAGAAGTTGAGAGAATTTGTTGCTTCTCTGCAAGATGCCACAGGGCGTACTGGGTGGTGATTGCTTAGCCATTCACCATCCAAAGACAGGGATGAATGGATGGATGGATATATAAAAGGTAACATTAACCCTATTATGTCAAAATAGTACTTTTGAGATATAGTGTTAGTTTCCATACTTTCCTTAACCTGTTGTCTAGAAGAAGTCTGGTATCAACTCCTAGAGCTGTGTGACTTGAGACATTTATAACCAGATTTCAACCACTAACCCTTTCATCACATTCACTACATATACATATATATATATATCTTTTACTGGGAATGTAAAGAAAACATATTGCAAAACACATGAAAAGTAAAATTACAGTAGTAAAGAACTGGAGTACATTTAGTAAATGAAAGTCACAGTTTTGATGAAACCAGCAACCTTCAGCGCCAACTAATGTTATTTTTTAACACAAGCATGAATCTTGATGGCAAATTTTTTTACTTTGATTTCTTTTTCAGTGAGATTTATATAAAAAAATGAATTAAAATATAATAAAGGTGTATATTTTGCATTTTAAAATGCACTGAATTTACTGTGCAAACAATTCTATTTGTTTCTATTTTATGGTGAAATAAGATGAATTCAAGTCCTTCATTTTTTTAGTTTAACTGAAACTTATTTTAAATTTCTTAGAATTCTTGGTCCAGTATATTCTATGGCAGTGGTATTCAACCATTTTTGTTTCATATTTGATCTATTGTCATACTATGGCCACACGTGCCTGCAATTGGCATATTCATGTCTAACAATTTTTTAAGAATACACTCAGTTAACACTGACCCTGTAGTAGCTTCTACAGGAATGAAACCATGAAAATGCTCATGAATATTGATATCACTTGGATCTGTATTAAGAAATCTTCCAAAGTGGTAACTGTTCAATATGACTTACATCTGGAGTACAGTCTGTAACTAATCAACTCATTTTGAATCCTTTTCCCAAGATAATGTTGGGCTGATCCACAAGTAAGAGAGATCAATAATAAATGAAAAATTTGTTTAAAAATGTATTTTTATAATACCACAATTTTTTTTTCCCACTTCATCCCACTTTTCCTATTTTTGCCACCCCATGCACATGTTTTGCTATTGCCCATCTATATTTTATCATAGTAACTTATCTATTTTTTAAAAATAAATTTGTTGTGTGAATGTACATGTATCCATAACTGTTTCTGCTTGATCTGTCAAGGATAACTGAGAACCACACATGATTTGGGGGATGGGGGTGTTCTGTGTTTTGATGGCACTGAGAGTTTCATGTCAAATATATTTGTTTCTGTTTTTGATGTTCACTTTACAAATTGTCACCGTGTTATATTTCCATGTAGAGTGCGTCTTTGTTGGATTCTAGTTTCTAGCTTTAGTCCAAGTTTTTTTTTTCTTAACTTTCATGAAATTAGAAAATCATCATCATCATCATAGCTGTTTGAATGACCATAATTTACACTCACTTTTTTTTTTTAAACATTAATGTAACAATCTTACATCCTTCCCGTGCCGTTAAACATCACATAGGGCTCGCATAGTTGTTTGCCAAGTTTTCGTATTCTCGGTGAGTCTTTCAACTTCATCAAGGGATGTTATGCCCACTAAACTGGTTTCTCTTAACAATGTCCTCTTTAGAGTTTCACATGGTCGACCTCTTTCTTTTTCTTCGGCCTGTTGTGCTCCACCTGATAGCTTGTTTTGGTATTCTCTGATTATTTCTTCTGATCACATGGCCTACATATGTCCATCTTCTTTTTCTGATCACCCATGAGACAGGTTGTTGTTTACTCATCTGTCTTATCTCTGTGTTGTTCTTAAATGCGTTCCACTTTATATCAAGTATTTTCTTGAGGCATTTGTTTTCAAAAGAGTTTAATTTCTAATCTATTTATTTAGTTGATTTCCAGCTTTCGCATGCATAAATGAGGGTGGATATCACATTTGAATTGAATAATCTTAACTTGGTTTTTGTGCTTATAACTTTTGAATTTCATATGTTCTCAAGATTTTTGAAGAACAATGCCGCTTTGGCAATTTGAATTCTAACTTCCTTCCTGGTGTTACCATCCTGGTCTATGTAGCCAAGGTATGCAAATTGGTTTACTTTATCAACAACTGTTCCTTCTATGTATATTTTTCCTTCTTGATTAATGAGAAGTTTCATTATTTTTGTTTTGTCTTTGTAATGTAACAATACATAAAATTTAATTATCAAAGCAACAGTATGCAGGAATAAATACATGTTCTGCCTAGAACTAGCATCTGTCCAACTTCTAAATGTATTTATATACTTTATTTGAAACGTATTAGTTTTGTAACAAAAATGGCTCCTGGTGACTGGATTTTGTTGTTGTTTTTTTAAAAAATCTACTCTAAATATTTAATGTTCATAACTGTTTATTCAAATTTCTGTCACGAAGATAGTCTGATTAATTTTAAACTATGCTTCATACTTTCTTCAAGCTGTGATAGTTATGCATTTTTTCTCATCAGAACATAGCAGATGCTAAAATTCTTATGTGGGAAATGAATAAAAAAAAAAGGTCATTTAGTGGATATAACTGACTGGAGAAATTATGTTCCATTCTCAGCTCAGCTTTTATGTACTAATTTTAACTAAACACTTCATTAAGTGTAATACAGGCCTTGATTTGATCACTACTTTAAAACTGTCACATACTATACCAATGGTGATTTAAAGGCTGAGAATAAATCTACGAGACAACAGTATTTTATCAAGATCAAGTTCTTAATAATTTATTGCACACAATCACAAGCCTATAACCAAACCCTTCACATCTTTCTAAAAGTAAGAAAAAAAAATAGTCCACAAATAAATGATGAGTGCATATATATAGAAATAAATATCACTAACATTTGTGGAACTCAGAAACTTCTTGTATAAAACAGTCACTGAAATCAAACATCAGATAACTGGAGTTACGTTTTACATGTCCTATCAAGAAAAGGAGAAATTAAACTGCTTAAATTGATGCATGTGTGATGAGATTTACACTGTTACTTGTTAATTTGTACAAGAAGAATTAATTATTCAAATGTAAACCTGTGAATGTAATTACTGTAAAACTTAATTATTACTCTGAAGCTTTGTGATGGTTTTGATAAATACAATCGTACATATGCGATTTACATACTTAGGCACCATATGGAGAACTTGTCAATTCAGTTCAGTAATTATTTTTAAAAAAAACTGACAAGGCTACTAATAGCAAATCATCACAATAGCTATACAAATATTCACAATACCAGTGTCTCTGCATGATGGTTAAATCTACTCACACCAGACAATGTCTTCTCATAACAGAAATGCCAAGACTTGATAAAAGTGAAAGATTTCTATCTGTGGGGTAATGAAAATTATGGATATAAACACAACAGAGCAATCATAATCATACAGAAATGATATACAGGAATCATACATAAGATACACCAAGCTGGCAGGCTCTGGTGGTCACACTTCTCCACAGATCTTGATCTTTGATCTTTTTCATCAGCTCAGCTGCTGACTTTATAGTGTGCTGTTGCATTAGACTGTACATGATTTTTTTCTCTCTTGGTCTTCCCCTGCCTCTCTTCTCATATATCTTTCTTATAATTTTGATGTTTTCAAACGCACACCTTCTCATTAATGCCCAATGAGTGATGGCTGTCATTTTATTTTTTCATGGATTTAATTAGGTTCTTTTCTTCATTTGCTTTCATTAGACATTCCTTGAGCATGATCTATCTACACTTAATCCCACAAATTATGACAAGACTACAAAACCACCACTCCTACACTGCATTCAGCCAGGCTAATGACCACCGGGACTACTTACGCTTATAAATTTATGCTACCTAAGAAATGTTATTTTTACTGTGTACTGAAAGGAGACAGACTATTTTTATTATGCACAATTCTAAAGCATATATAAAAATACTATATTTATTTCATGTCAGTTTACCTTACATTTACATCAGACTATCAATCTTTCAAAGGCACTCTGTAGTATGTTTATGAGAAAAAATAAAACATGCACAATCACTCACTGTTCTTATTTCTTTGTTTTAAATATTATTTCACAAACTAAAATACATTTATGTTACAAATAATTATCACAGCATCCACCTGCTTCAGCCTTAGCTTTCCTTCTTATCCAAAGTCATGTTGACTGAAATAGGTGCCCTTGTTCATCCACAACCAGGAACTTAGCACTGATTGGTTTAACTGATTTTCTTTGTGCTTCGTTACTTATGGTAATGGTAAAAGTAAAATCCTCATTTCCATGCCATCAAGACATATTGGGGATATGGTGTTAGGCCCAATTTCCGAGACCTTCGGCACAAGAAAGTGTGATGTAATCAGTATCATGTCTGATAGCATTTACTTTCCCAGATTTCTCTGGTACTCATTTTTAGAGACCCACTGTTGGGATTCGAGCCCAGTACCAGTGGATTAGTAGAACGAGCACCTAAGAACTCAGCCAACCAGGCTGCCTCATTACTTATGTCACATTGAAATTTTTGTCACTGTGTTCATTAGTGTTTCACTGGTTTTAACTGATGTAGCTGTGTCTCTTTTTTTTTTTTCTGTTTTGTGAGCATTTCTAAATGTCAGCCTCTCTTAACAATGTCCTTTTTAGAGTTTCATGTGGTCGACCTCTTTTTCTTTCTTTGACCTGTTGTGTTCTACTTGACAGCTTGTTTTAGGATTCTCTATTTCTTCTCATCATGTGACCGATATACAAAACTTGTATGCCCATCTCCTTTATCTGATCACCCATGAGATAGAGACTCATCTGCCTTATCTCTGCATTATTCTTGAATTCGTTTCACTTTATACAGAGTATTTTTATTAGGCATTTGTTTTCAAGAGTCTAATTTGTTGTCTATTTCTTTAGTTTTTAATTGTTTTTTTTTAGTTGTTTTCTAACTTTCGCGTAATCTATATACAGAGTACTATTTATTTCATTATGTTACATGTATAAGATGCATCTGTATTCCTGTACACTGATTACAAACAGTGGCATAACTTTGATTTCTTAACTTAAACTGAGACAAATCAGCTTCCTTCTCATCTTCATGTTTTTTTTTTATTCACACTGATCACCTTCAGTTCTCTTTCAACAACTTTACCACCAATAACTGAGTTTTTAACATCATCTGAGGAATCACAAGCGCGTGGTTTCTGGGTATCTATCATCACTTTGGTTACTCAGAAAACAATGACATTTAGCAATAACCCAATGGCAACGTTCACCAATTTAACAATGGTAACCTATTATCAAACTCTTTCTGTCCTATAAATACATTTTAAAAACATTTGAACCCTTGGATATCATTCACGTACATGTGAACAGCTACAAGATCAATGGGAAACTGCAAAGCAAAGCAAAGAAAAGAAACAGGTTAGATGCCATGAAACAGTACAAGTGTGGCTGATTTTCTGAATTCATAACAGTGCCAGCAAATCATAAAATCAAATTTACTTTTCACAGTAAACTTGATAAGTAAGGAATTTCTGAACAATTTTCTCAACATTAACATAACAGCTTAAATCACACTGGATCACATGGTCAGGTTATGTTCTGGTCATGACAAAGTCACGTATAAATATCAATAAGTTCCCCAAGCAGGCACATAATTATGAAACATGACTAGATCTGAAACAAAATTCTGGAATAACTGATTTAAGTATGTTTGCATTTTTAACAACAGTAATATTTGTCAGTGAAAAAATGCATTACAGCTGTCTACACATCTGGCAGTCCTCGTAAAATGCACTTTGGACAAGCACTGGCTTTCAAACCAGGCTGTGTCAGAATATGCTTTAGCAAGGCAGCAGAATTAGGTAGCTTTGTTGTGCCACTAGTCAGTTCCATATTTAAGATGACAAGAGCCTCTGAAGTGAATGCAGTTTCCGTGTAGTGGTGACCACAGGTAAAAACAATCACTTTCAAGGATCTCTGAGGATCTGATGACAAAAATAAAAAAGTCACAGCTGTCATTCTTCTTATTTCATGCAGTCCTTTCAACAGATGTTTACCAAAACTAAAATATACAAGAAGCAATATTCACAAGAATTTGAAAAGAGGATAGATGAGACTTATAATACAATAAACTGCTTAAACATGGGAACCCTTTTTGCTACAGGAGTAAGTCATATATCTTAAATCACAGCAGAACATGGACAACTGTGAGGCAGTACAACTGTACATTTTAAGACCAGTGATACAGCAGATGTGTACTTGTGGACAATCACCTCTGACTGTATAAGATATCCTCTACAATTGTAGACATTACCCTACCTACAGACAAGCATGTTGGCCCAATGGAGCATGTAGTAGGTTACAGACTCTAAGGTTGATCACATGGGCTGTATAAAACAGTGTAATGAACATACAACAGACAATTGTGAAGATTTTGCCCTTTAGCAATAAAATGGTAAAGAAGAAACCTTCTTAACAAACAAACAAACAAAAGTGACAGATCCTTGGTTTTCAGAATCATAACCTTTTAGATAAAACACTGGTGGACTAAATAGCCCACTGAGAACAGTACAAACACAGTAACTTATGCAACATTTCAGAATGACCTGTACCCCCTGGGAACAACTGTGTTAAGAGCACACTTATCTTAACATAGTGTTTGTGAGACAGGGAACATAGATCTGTTTGCTTAAAAATTCTGACCTACTTCTGTAGCCCAGAAACTTGTAGCAATCAACACTAATTGTAATTATTATTTTTGTAAAATGTAATGTCAGGTTGATGGACAGATGGGGACATGGAGATCTCTGGCGGGGATGAGGGAAGTCTGGTGTGAAACCAATGAATCCAGGACGTGACAAGCCTATGGGTCTTTACAACAATGGCTATCAGAATGATGTAAACAAAACAGAGCCAGCAGACTATAGGTGGCGGGGAATGGATATCGTTGAAGCACTCATCAGATTCCTCATCTCAAAGTCGGAATGTCTTTGTGGAACTGTCTCCAAACCATCTGACATGGAGAAGGGACTTACATACAGCCACCAGAGGCTGGAAAACAAAGTTTTGGCCAGGCCAGCCACACTGTCTTCATGGCAGTCCGAGCAAGACCACAGTCTGCCCTAGCAAGGAAAGGTGCTGAAGTCGGAGTTACCCAGCCAAAAGGTGCATCGCAAAAATCAGGGTAACACGCATTATCGCTAATGAAATGTCTTTATCTGCAGTATTCAAACATGGTGCTCGCCCTGTGAAGACTAACCAGGCAGGTGCAGTGCCGGGCCCCCTGCCTCGAAAGCGTCCACCCAATGCTACTGGAGGTCCTCTCAGTTCGTCTTGTGGAGTCAGGAGACATGAGAGTAGAGCTACTGGCCAAAAAATCCAACGGAAGAAAACAGCCAAAAAGCAAGAACTTAAAATAATGCAGTGGAATGCTGAGGGTGTCAGCAGTGTTAGAGACGGCTATAGCAAAAAAGGTGGAACTAGAGAACATACTTTTTGCAGAGCAGGTAAGTATATGCTGCATACAGGAGACACACCTAACCAAAGATGCCGCCTTTAAAATCAGAGGCTACCAGTGTTTTAGATCACACCGACAGGACAGAAGAAAAGGAGGAGTACTCACACTTGTTAAGAATAACATCAGCGCATGTCAGGTGGGAGTGTTCATGGAAGGAGCCGAATATCAGATGATCCATCTAAAAAGTAGTAATACAGATTTCCACCTCCTTAACTATTACTGTCCTAATGACCGCCCACTTGCTTTAGAAACAATCCCACACAAAGTGGTCTGTGGCGATTTTAACAGCCATTCCCAGAGATGGGGCTATGACCACATAGACAAGAGAGGAGAGGAAGTTGAGAGCTGGCAGGATGATAATGGACTTCTCCTGATCAACCAGCCGATGGATCCCCCAACATTTTACTCAAGGGCTTGGCGTACAACCTCAACACCAGATCTGGCATTCCACTATCCAGATCGTGAAGTTGGAAAACAACTTGGAGGTAGCAACCATCGACCAGTCTTCCTGACAACAGAAAATGAACTCCTTAACACCAGTAGCCCTCTCCCCAGATGGAACTATAAAAAAGCAAACTCGACAATGTACAGACATCGTACAGGTATCTTGGTGGGACAGCTGTCAATAGAAGGTAAGGATATTAACAGCATAGTGAAGGAATTCAATGCTTGTATCCTTCAGGCTGCTCGTGAAACCATTCCCAGAGGAGCTCGCAGGGACTATAAACCATACTGGTCTAGTGAGCTGGGAAAACTCCATGATGATGTGGAAGCAGCTCGAAAGCAAGCAGAAGATAGACCATGCCAAGAACACCACAATAATTACCAACATTCTAAGGCCAAATTTCAGACAGCCAAGCTGCAAGCCAGACGGGAAAGTTGGAGAGAGAAAACAGAGTCCCTAAACTCTGAAAAGGATGGAAGGAAACTGTGGAAACTAATCAAACAGTTAAATGATGAGAGTACTGGAAGAAGCACAAAGATTACATTAATAGAGGATGGGAAAACTCTTACAGGTAAGCAGGTAGCAGATCACTTTGCTCGCATGTTTGCACAGGACTGCAACATTGATATCCATCCAGAGAAAGAGCGTGCAGTGCGCATTGACCCACAGAATGAAGAGGAACAAGTCAGAAAAGTGGAGGTCATGGATGCACCAATCACACACAGCGAGTTAGACCTAGCAGTCAGTAAACTGAAACCAAGGAAATCACCAGGACCAGATGGAGTATCCAATGAAATGATCAAGAACCTGGGAACGGCAGCAATGGGAAAGCTGTTGGATATTTTCAATATGTGCTGGAGCACAGGTAAGTTACCTCAAATCTGGAAGGAAGCAAGCATGGTACCACTGCTAAAGCCAGGGAAAAACAGTGATACTGCCTCCAGCTACAGGCCAATCAATCTCACTAGCTGCCTCTGCAAAACAATGGAACGCATCATTGACCTGAGGCTCGCTGTTGGCGAGATTTTTCAGTTGCCGTGCGTGCAGCGGTGCTCCTCCCGGCCAATGAAGAAAGGTGCAAATGAGGTTGCCGCGCAGCATCACTGCGGAAAAGGTGGTAGAAAGGATAAAGTGAAGCAAACAGTCAAATCACGGCACCTCTGGTCTGGAGGTTGGCTACGTCCTGAGTGCAGTCATATCGGGTGAAATGCATGAACCGGCTTGAACAGTAGTATCGCTACGCGGCTATACCACGGCACCTCTGCTCTAGAGGCCAGCCACGTCCGAAATACACCTACATTGGTGAAATATGCCTAAACCGGCACACACCAGGGGTGGAACTTGATGGCTAGACATGTCATGCCACCTTCGCTCTAGAGGTCGGTAACGCCTGATAAACACCCATACTGGTGAATTTTGCCTAAACCGGCTTATACCAGGGGTGAATCTTGAAGGCTATGCATGTCATAGTACCTCTGCCCTAGAGGTCGGTCCCATCCCAAACACGCCCATACTGGGATAATGCCTAAACCGGCTCAACCCAGGGGTAGAAGTCACTAGTGGCGTGGATTCGTCCTCCTGGACAAAAGCTCCATCCTGGTCACAACTAGGAAGGGTAGCGGCCACGACCGCAAAATGCTGAAGTCGGAGACACTGGACCAGGGAAGTCTAGATAGGCAACCACCTCTCACCCAGCGGGGATGTTTGCGTATCCTAATCACGCTGAGGTTTTCCGGTGAGAAAGTCCAACCCTGAACTGGATGGGCAACCACCTCTCACCCGGCGGTGATACACGGGTATCTCAAAACACGTCGAGGTTTTCCGGTGAGAAAGTCCAACTCTGGCCTGGGTGGGCTACCGCCTCTCACCCAGCGGGGATGCACTGATATCCTAAACACGTCGAGGTCTTCCGGTGAGAAAGACCAACTCTAGACTAAACTAGTGCAATGAAAACCACGGTGTCACGCAATCCCGCTTCCGAGACCCACCAAGAATACAGGCTAAAGCACTGTGATACTCTGAACCCCTTGTGGTCCTCTCGTGGATCTCGTGTGGTCTATTTTGGACCACGGGACCTAACGAGGACCACAGGCGTGAATTCAGTAGGTTCACGGTGCGGTTTTTGGTGGTAGAAGTGAACGAAGAAGAAGATGAAGAAGACTGGACCAGGGAAGTCTAGACAGGCAACCACCTCTCACCCGGCGGGGATGTTTGCGTATCCTAATCACGCTGAGGTTTTCCAGTGAGAAAGTCCAACTCTGGACTGGATGGGCAACCACCTCTCACCCGGTGGTGATACACGGGTATCTCAAAACACGTTGAGGTTTTCCGGTGAGAAAGTCCAACTCTGGCCAGGGTGGGCTACCGTCTCTCACCCAGCGGGGATGCACTGATATCCTAAACACATCGAGGTCTTCCGGTGAAAAAGTCCAACCCTAGACTAAACTGGTGCAATGAAAACCATGGTGTCACGCAATCCCGCTTCTGAGACCCACCAAGAATACAGGCTAAAGCCCTGTGATACTCTGAACCCCTTGTGGTCCTCTCGTGTGGTCCTTTTGGGGACCACACAGGAGACCACGGGACCTAACGAGGACCACAGGCGTAAATTCAGTAGGATCACAGTGCGGTTTTGGTGGTAGAAGCGAACGAAGAAGAAGAAGATTGACCTGAGGCTAAAATGGTACCTAGAAAGTGAAAACCTTCTCATTCCACAACAAGCAGGATTTAGGCAGTACTACAGTACGGAAGATCAAGTGACCTATCTCTCTCAAGAGATTGAGGATGCATTCCAAGAGAAAAACCTTGTACTAGCAGTGTGGATAGACCTAAAGAAAGCCTTTGATAAAGTATGGAAAAAAGGTCTGCTGTGGAAACTAAGAAACTGCAATGTGAATGGAAGACTATACAACTGGATAAAGTCCTATTTACACAATAGAAGAGCTAGAGTAGTAATGGATGGACACAAAAGCCAGAAAGTACTTCTGCGATACGGTGTACCACAAGGAGGAGTCCTTTCGCCTACACTATTCCTTGTATTCATTAATGACCTGGTCAAGGAACTTCCCTATGGAATCAAAGCGGCACTGTATGCAGATGATCTGGTCATGTGGTGTACAGATGAATATGCGACAGTTGCTACAAAGAGACTCCAAAGAGCAGCAGACATCTTGACATCATGGACAACCAAATGGTGTGTAAGTATCAACACAGAGAAATCAAGTACCACTCTGTTCACTCTCTCATCTAAACAGAAAGCAGGTAAGATCCTTGTAAATGAAATATCCTTAAGGATGGACCACCAACCCACTTACTTAGGAGTGACTCTTGACTCAAAACTGACTTGGAAGCAACACATCAACAGTGCAGAAGCAAAAGCCAGAAGAAAACTAGCCATATTAAGAAAACTGAGTGGAACCACATGGGGAGCTAGTGAAAGAATCCTCAAGAATGTATATCAGCAAAGTATTCTACCACATTTAGAATATGGCTCAACATTTTGATGCACAGCATCAAACACTACGCTGCATAATCTAGACAAGGTTCAAAATCAGTCACTATGGATTATCACAGGTGCCATGAGGTCCACACCAATAGTAGAAATGCAAAAAATAGTTGGTGTTCAAGCGCTAAAGGAATGTAGAGACACAAAGGTTATGACCATGGGAGAGAAATTCCTTAGCTCTATAAGCCATCCCCTGAAGGAGAGATTCAATAACTTGGCATTAAATCGCCTTAAAAGAAGCAGCTTCATTCACCAGGCCAAGTGTATGCGTAAGCTGATACCTGACCTTCCAACTGTAGTCGCTCCATTATCATCTGTACCAGAGCATACACCATGGAAAGAAGCAGATTATACACAAATAACTATTCAGACTGAAGTGAAAGGTGTGCAGAATGGTGAGATGCAAAGCAGCCTTGTAAGATCAACAGCCACACTTAGTGTACTAGATGACAAATATCCATGTGACACCTGGATACGTGTGTATATAGACGGATCTGCACACAATGCCATAAAGAATGGAGGGGCAGGAGCACATATTGAATATCCAAACAACACCACTGACAAGATTTCCATACCCACTGGAAAATACTGCAACAACTTTGATGCAGAAGTTAGGGCAATTATTGCTGCAGTTGAAAAACTATCAGACTCCAGAATTGATACATGTCCTGTAGTAATTCTCACAGATGCAAGATCAGTACTGGAAGCTCTTCAGTGCAACAAACTACCAGACCTTAAGGATGCCTTGTCAAAAATTGGCTTACAACATGGAGTCACTTTGCAATGGATTCCCTCCCACTGTGGGATACCAGGCAATGAGAAAGCTGACCATCTGGCCAAAGAGGACACTGAAATGGAGCAACCAGACATACCAATCACCTATAATCAGAAGAAAAGCATGATAAAAACCTACAGGAAGCCACAGACACCACCACATGATGACTATCACATGCTAAACAGAAAGGAACAAGTCACCATCTTCCGTCTCTGAACAGGACACAGCCGACTCCGAAGTCATATGTATACAAAGTTTAAGGTTGGTACTACTAATCTATGTACATGTGCCCAGGTGCCTCAAACTGTTGAACATGTCCTCCAAAACTGCACCAACTATGAGACACTGAGAAATAATTACTGGCCCAGTGAAACCACTAAAGAAGATAAGCTCTACGGTTCCATACATGAATTACAAAAAACAGTGAAATTTATCCAAGAGACAGGACTGCAGGTATAGACAGACAATGTGAACAAAGAAGAAGAAGAATGACCTGTATATTTTGATAAAGATAAAAAAAAAAAAGAATAAAGTTTGAAAACAAAATGAAAAGAACAAGACAGCTGGTCCTGATCAAGTCTGAATGACAGAAGTTCTGCCTGTATCTTATGTGAAGAAAGGTTGAGAATGCAGTATTGATTGATTTAAGTAATCACAGTCAAGCCCAGGTTCTTTCATCCATGATAAAATATATGTTTGAGCAATGTTTAATAAATGTATCAGGGTGATGATGATGATGATGAGTTAATGGAAGTGAGGAATGCCATGTAATGACTTCACATGACTAACTTGAATTCAGCCAAACAGTTCTGGACATTAATAACAAACGCTGATCACAAGTTTCATCCATCTAGCACTTCATCATTCAAATTACTAGCAGACTCCATTTCTTTTTGGTAACAAAACAACTACATTTTTACGCCCACCCAGCTCAAGTACTGTGATCAGTTTCTCATCCCATGCATAACTCACTTGTAGTCAGGTTTCCATCCCTATGTGCTCAACAAACACATGGACTGGGCGAGAGTCCTGGCTTAAGCTACTGGCTTAATTACAGCCAGTATACACAAAAACTCAGGCGTGGCTACAGCAAGACCTGTGGGTAATCACCAGTCTCAAACACCGTTACACACGGTGATATTTTACAAATCTTTGTTAAGTCTTACAGTCAAGTGTAAAATTGATTGTACACACTTCAGACTGTCAAACAGGAATAATAAATTAAAGCTGTTACTGGTATGCATAATTCTAATCAAAGGCTACGCTTACTTGTGGGTTCAGCTACATATATTAAGCTCAAGGTTACTGTTATTCGAAACTGAGTCTTACCTCCGCCATTTCTTTTCTCAATTTCAGCAAGATGTTCCAACTGACTGTGAGTGAGAGTAATGACCCCTGAGTCTTTTTTCATATTTCTGGAACAATCAAGTAATTATTCTCATATTTTAAGAGGCTGTTTTTCAGTAACATGTTACATTTTGGCACTTCGTGAAAGTAAACATCTAAAAACTTACCTCAGTGAAATACAACAAATCAGTGTTTCTTTTGCAGGTTAAGATAAACACTAAAGATGAATGAGACAGTGGTCAGCAACTTGCATCAGTGGTAAATGAACCATTGCTGGCCAAGACCCTACTCTACAACTCAGTGGTGTGCCTGGAAACAAACTGCTGTTAGCCAAGTTAATGTAGACTGCAATGGGAAGACAAACCAGGTCCCAGAAATACATCAAGCAGATAGAGGGGCTGAAAGATGCAGAACTGTGTCACAACACAACCAATGCCCTTTTTGAGGGTGAACAAAGGTGAAGATGTTTTTGTTTGTTAAAGCAATTCATTTGGCTGATAACGCTGTATGAACTGAAATCATTAACATGAAGAGGACAAAAAGATAATCATGGAATAAGCTGAGTGAAAAAAAATGAACAGAGAAATGTAGAACAAATGGGCCGAAACAAAAATTAAAAAAAGAAAGAAAAACTTCAGTTCAAAAGTGAATCAACCTTTATCATAGATATACTAAATATATTAAACTGGCAAAATATATGAAATAAGAGGACCAAACATGAACCCTTGTCATCAGCTTAACTCCAAAACATCACTTGCAGTTTTGGTCTATTATCTAGACTGTTATCTAAAGTGGCCACATTAAGAGAATGACAGACAAGTCTTTACCATGAACTGTTGTGAGGTGGACTCCATAAAGTAAAAGAAGTGCAAGATGGCCCAAAAATAGATGGAGACGTATGGTGGAGAAAATACTGCTAAACAAAAGACTGACGTGGGGGTGGGAGACAGCCAAGAAAATAGCAAAGGACCAAGAAAAGAGGAAATCTACTACAAGCAGCCCCCTCTGTCATTGGCACAGAAGGTACGAGAGAGAGAGAGAGATATCTAAACTTAAGTGAACCAACATTCAGAGCACTGCTTCAATAAAGTCAAGATGAGTCACTAAATTTATGTTTTATAAGCCACTCCGCATTTTAAAATTTTAAAGTAACTTTCTCCTGATATACTTTGGTTGAGAGACACATGTTTTGGGTATTGTTATTTCAGTAGCAACTTGGTTACAGATCTGTAGTGAATATTTTTTTTTAATGATTCTATGTTAGTCATTTTAACAGAGAGGTGATTGCACTTCCTCTATTTGTGTATAATCTTGTAGAATGAAAATGCCTAATGCATTAAGTTTATTATAAAGCATTAATGGATTAATAAAAATTACCAAGACTGTAATATTAAGTACATAATATTATACTCATATTGTGATCAGTGTTAAGTATAGAATTTTACTTTCATTCTTGAAGTATTAATTTTTTGCATGAATTGGTTTTATCAGATTTGTGAAGCATGATTTGACAAGGGAATGATGGTACAGATGTGGTTTCCAGTTGTTTTCCACTCAGTTTGTATGCACCGTATATGATTTGCTCCACTAGCCTTTGTCTAAAGAGACTGGCCCACAAGGCAGCAGGTTACCTATTTTGGTCTGCTGCTGTTTATTCAGATATTCACAGCTGATTTCTATATCTACAGGCTGTTCCACCATCTGTCACACAGTGGACGCACCTGGTGGAAGAACAGGCTAATCCATACAGGTTGTCTGATCTAACTGGAATCACCACAGACCACACATGATGGAGAAGCATGATTGTCAATGCCGCCACCGCCACCACCATCAGGTGCAGTGCTGACTGGCGTTGGCTATTATGCTTCTCCAGAGTACACGATCCTCCATGCAGGCCATTAGCTCAGCTGGCGATCTCCTCTCACACCATCTCATCAGACTGTCCAGTATCATTTCTCTTGGTCTTCCCCGGGCTCTTCTTCCCTCTATATTTCCTGTTGTTATAATATTTTCAATGCCCCCTCTTCTCACTGCATGTCCTATGAAAGTACATCTGTCTCTCTCTTATTTTTGTACAAGATTTTTTTCTATCTCCAACTCTTCTCAAACATTCTATACAAGCATAACTATTCTTGGGAGCTACAACAGTGGTTTTCCATTGCCTTCTGTTGGTTTGTGTACGGACTCTCTGCTAGCCTTTGGACTCCTCCCTGTCCTACCTACAAGGCAGTGGGAGTGAGAGGTTTTAAGGCGCCTCGTACCTGCCCGGTATTCCCTTCACTGAGCACATGAGGCACTTTATAGGAATAGTAGAGCCACCTAAAACCCCACCTCACTCTCTGAGACTACCAACAGTTGGTCCACACCTGCTTATTTGGGTAAACCCTTATTCACAGGGATCCTGGAAGATGTTCACCATCCAACACCTGTGACGTGCTGGGTTGGGGATTATATGATATGACATATAATAATAATAATAATAACACTAATAATAATAATTGTTTATTAATACTATTTTTGCTTCCTTTGTACTAACAAATCATTGATATAACATTCTACCTCTCTGTTTGATTATCTTTAATCTGTTTAGTTATGAAGCCATGAAAGACTACCTGATACCAACATATTCTGCTTGAAAAATATTCCTAACAAAATGCACTCAGGCACAGAATGGAAAACAGAGGTATGAAAAGAGTTACACTGACATGGAAAAATGAAAGGACAGAGACAGTCTTAATCAACACTAAAAGGGATGGCAACTGCAGTACAACTGGTTCTAATAATAAAGGTAGATAGAGGTGTATGGTGCAGTTTTACAAGGTGGCAGAGAGAGTGAGAAAAGAGAAAAGTGAGAAAAAACAAATAGAAAGTATGAGAGCGAGATGAGAATGTATAAATGAAAAACATACAACATCTGATATTTCTATAGAAGATAAGATTCTATTGAAGGTTGGAAAGGGGCCTCCACAGGCTCTCAGAACCTTGTGTGGTCAAAGTGGCCCATGAACAGACACGCGTAACTAGGGTGCACTTTGGTACCCATGACCAAACCACTAATCTGGTCAAAGTAAAGGCCACTGAATTCAAATGAACTGAGTTGGAGGACAATTCGTGTAAGGCACAGAATAGTAGACGTAGGAATAGAGAGATGGCATCTTTTGTTCAGAAAGAACTTGACGGCTTGAGGTCCCTGATCATGCAGGATGGATCTGTATAAGGACACTACATCAAGAGTGAAGATACGGTAGGTGCGACCAGGCAGGAGTGCAAGGGTCTCAAAAGCAATAAGACCATGATTCATGTTCTTCAGATAAGTGGGCAGACTAGTGACAAGAGGTTGAAAGATACTGTCCAGAAAGTCAGAGATTTGTTCTGTAGAGCAGGAACAAGTGGACACTATGGGCCTTCCCGGGTTGCCTGGTTTGTGTATCTTAGGGAGTAGATAAAGGGATGGCTTCCCTAAGCAGCTGTCAAGGATGTGAAGATGAGTAGCAGAGGGAGAAAGACCAGTCTTGTGGATGAGTTTGTTGATCGTGTCACGAACATTGTGGCCCATAAAGGCTCCTTTCTAGCCTTCTATAGATGCTATATAGATGACGGCATTGGGTCACATCAACGCCAGAGGAAGACCTTGACAACTTTATCAGTTTTATTAAGGAGTACACTCCTGTCATTTCTTTCACCTCCCATGTCTCTACTACCTCCACTAACTTTCTCGACATTGCTGTTACCATCAGCCCTACCGGACTTACTATTTCTGTCCACTATAAACCTATGGACTCTCACAGCTATCTCTTGTATTTTCCTCCCATCCCAGATCGTGTAAGGACTCTAATCCTTTTCCCAGCTTCTTAGGTTGCGACGTCTGTGTACTGAGAATGTTGATTTCCAGGATCAAGGCCATAAAATGCTAGATTTCTTCTGTCAATGCGGCTATCCAGAACATGTTCTCTCGTCATTTTGGAACCGCATCAGCCATATATCGCGGCAACAAGCCCTCACCCCCTAAACCATACTGTAGCTCAGAGTTATAACTGGTACTTACATACCACCCTCGTAGTTTTGCAGTTAAGAACATGCTGTTTCGCCTCCAGACTGAGCCTGATACACATGAACTTTTTGGGGAACCCTCAATGGTGGCGTACAGACGGGACAAGAACCTCAGGGACCTTTTAGTTCGAAGTTACCTTAAGACAGATGACATTTTTTATGGTACCAGATGTTGCAGACACCGTAAACGCAACATTTGCCTGTTTGTTGTCGAGGCTAGCCAGATCTCTTCCCTAAGTCCACGTTATCAGTTTAGGAGGGTTTCACCTGCACTTCACACAATGTTATTTATGTTATTATGTGCAAAAGTTGTGGTATAAAGTATATAGGGGAGACCAGTTTATGCTCAGATCATTTTCACCAACGTCTTAAAGATATTTTCTAAGAGGGCCTGGACACCTGTGGCTAAACATTTTTGCCTTAGCAACCACAGGGGAAAACAGGACATTTCTGTTAGTGTGATCCGCTCTTGTTCTGCTGATGTATGATCTCGGAGGGTCCTAGAACAGTGCCTTATTTTCCAGGCTGGCTGTCTCCACCCAGCTGGAATTAACAATGTCTTCAGCTTCCTTTAACTTCTTTAGTTTTCCACCCCACCATTTTTTTTTATTATTTATACTTTACTTCCTTGTTTCTTTCTCCTAGCTCTCCTCCCTATCACCACTTTCTCTTGTGACCTAAGGTGCATAGGGTCTTGTTCTATTGACCAGTTTCACAGTTTCTCACTGCAGGTGTTTATGTTCTTCATTCATTATCTCTCCCCCCCCCCCCCCGGACACCTTCTCATCTAGCGGCTATCATGTTTCTATTGCCCTCACCCATTTCCCTCCCTCTACACACCTCTTCTTTACAATTGGTTCTATTAGCTTATCCTTTGTGTGGCCCTGCGTGGTCGCTATGCCTCATCTAGTGGACACGCATTTCTCTGTTTCCTACTTCTAGAGGATGCCACATTAAGATAAGTTTTTCATTTAGTTATACGTTTTTGTCTCGTTTGTGTATGTAATCCTCGAAAAAGGCTCATGCCGAAATATAGGATGTTGTATGTTTTTCATTTATACATTCTCATCTTGCTCTCATACTTTCTATTCATTTTGTCTCACTTTACTCACTCCCTCTGCCACCTTGTAAAACTGCACCATACACCTCTATCTACCTATACTAATCAACACTACCAACCTAAGAATATCTGACCACAGTCTTTCTCTTGGAGTCAGCTTCCCTTGATGCTGCAAATGCACCCTTCTCTGTAGGAGGGACTCATCAACATTAGCCGTTTCAAGCATTTTGTGCCAGTTCAGTCCTAAAAATGTGCTTTCCCTAGTGCTGGTGGTGGCAGTGTCTGAACTCATCATAACCTTGAGCACTCTTAGCGAGAAGTGGCTTGAGAATGGGGAGCTCGACGATGAGAGACCCTGGTCTTCTGATGACTGCCTGGATAAAGTGGAAGACCCATGAATAAAGTTTCATTCATACACATACAACTTACACTACTGTCTCGGCAAAGTGCCAATTACTAAAGAAATTTAAAACATTTATAGTTTTTCTGTAGCACAGACATGTATATTGTAACAGATCAAATTTTTCATAATCAGTTTAGACTGCTACATTTAAGAACTTGAAACAGATTTGATAAAAAAAAATTTAATGAACTAGTTTTTTAATTTTCTGTGCTATACAGCAAGAAGCTGGCAAAGGATGATGAAATTTATTTTCTTACATATCCTTCACAAGTTAAATATTTATTTATTAATAAATAATTAATAAACTAGAAAATAATAATGGTCACTCTATTGTATGGACTGTAGAAGGAATGATCTCCTGCAGTTAACTGCAAGAAGTCACACCTTAGAACTACTTCAATCAGCCAAGGAGCAAGTTGAGAGAGATGCTCAGAGAATATCTCTTCTAACTGCTGCATTGGAAATCTGTACCTCAGCCAGCAGTAAAGGGCCTAAATTAAAGGAAAAAAAAAAAGAAACAAGTTTTAAAGAGCTGAAGTATAGATAACTGGCAACTTACAACAACCTTTTATGACATAAAACCATATAAACAACATAAATATGAGCAAAATCAACCTATATATACAATCAACCTACATAAAGTAATTAAACCAGCACATATTCTCCTGAACATAACACCCTTTACAACTTTACTTGCTTCTAGAATACTCTGCAGTTTAATCAGCTATTTCACATAATGAAAGAAGACACCATAAATGTTCCATTTGAAATGCACAAAAAAATGCCATCAAACATCAGCTGCTGACAGTAACTTGATTAGTTTGTTTTAGATAAGAAATGCACATGTCAAATGGATCTTCAAAACACTGAAATTTAAAAGATGACAACTTACATGAGAACACATCTGCTGTAGCTCTTTGGCCGCATCTGGTTCTGAAGCAGCCAAGTCTTGTACAAGCCTGTGAAGGAAAATATATATTTCCAAGTCAAACATTACTTGCATAATTAATGATACTAATCTCTTCCAACTTCCACTTTACTACAGTGGGAATGCTTGAACACTCCAAAGATCCTATTAGTGCAGTAATGAATGGAATCTTCCAGTCTGGACAAGATGAAGAATAAGGATTGTGCTAACAGAGGGGCCTACTTTCTGCATAGCTGGCAAGCTGGAGACAAAGACTAATAAACCCACAAATGACTGAAAGTAGATGAAATAAATAAATGAATACTTAATGAAACAGTACAATGGAAATAATGAACAAAAATGTAATAAAGATGGCTCTTACAGTCAAAGATAGTGGCTGTTGTGTAATGAATAGTGAAAGTGGTAGTGATGATGGTGAATGTGAACAACAGTGACATCCTTGTCTTCCTGGGAAGGCAGAAAAGGGCAGTAGCGAGGATAATTTGACAGGTAAAAATGCAAAGATGGTGGTGAACATGATGTATGATAAAGTAACAATTCCAATGTAACTGGTGGTGCAGACTGTGACTGGGTTGTTAAATCATTACTGTCATGACTGGAAAAGTGGCAGTTCTGATTGCAGATGTAGGTGGTAAACTGACCACCAAGATGATTTGTTGAAAATCACTGATAACAATACCATAGTGTGAACAATTATAATATAATGGTACTTGCTGATATGAAACAGCATAAGCATTCATTTAAAAACTGAAACTGAATATCAGCAAAAGATACAATAATTTTATACTTGCCTTATATGATGCTCCACAAGCTTAGCACACAAACTGGCAATATCTTCTTCCTGTATTTTACCAGTTCCCTCAGTCACTGCTCTCAGTCGATAGTACAAGGCCTGAAAATATGGCAAGTTCTCTCTGAAGAAGGGTCAGACAAGTGAAATCTAGCATCTTTAGTATCTTGATCCTATTATAACTCCTATGACACTCCTTTTTTTTTCTCACTGATCATATTTTTGGGGACAGATGATGCCATGACTTTCCTCAAATCCCACTGGAAAACATAAGAGAATAAGTATCTATCCCTAATGAGCTTGAAATTTTCAGTAAGCTCTGCTACAACTGAGGAGAGGGGGGAAGAAGAGGAACAGTTTTGATTCTACTTCATCCTCTTATTTCCAGGGAGCACCTACAGATGTGAGGCTGGGTCCTGACAAGTTATGACCTCCCAACCCTGGTATTAAAGTGCTCACCTCTTCCATATCTTAGTACCAATTGGGTGATACATTGTTGATGTCATCATACAGCCCATGTCTCAAAATTTTCCTTAACATATCTACATTGTAGTTTCATGAGAACTGAAAGAAATACAAAATAAAGCACATTTACATGATACTATCAGCCTTAATTCTCCTCTGACATCCAGGTTTATTTCGTCTGGTATTTGCTTTAAAAAAAATATTAACTCAATGCCTGTCTTTACCTTACCCACCTGGACTATGTTGTCATCAATGCAACTAATGTGTCCTGCTGTTTGCCAGTCCTGAAGGTCAACACTCTTCTGAAGGCAGAAACTGGTTTCACAAATGCTGTTCAAAGTCTGAAGCATTCCATTAAAACAATTAATCACAGACTTTTTATATGTATTTTTCAGTCAAAATTTGAAATCACTTATTCTGTTTTCCTAGTAGATGTTATATAACTGAAGGCTATAAAGACTTCATTTTTATTCATTATGTGTTTTGATAGCTCTTTTCTTTGTAACAGCATATTCATTCTACTGTGTAGATTACTGCTCACATGAAATTCTCATAGCTCACAAAAGTAGTGTGATTCCAACAAAATGAAACTAAACTGTGACGTATGCATAGAAGGATGGCTCAGTAACAGATGCCAGTTTACACAAAAATGTGGTAGAGATATCAAAATGTTTGAACTGAAAAAAGAAGAACTGATATAGTAGTCGAAGATATATCTTCTTCTTCTCTGTATGCATTTCCTGTCTATATCTGTAGTCCTGTCTCTTGGATAAATCTGACTGTTTTTTTTGTAACTCATGTATGGAACTGCAGAGCTTATCTTCTTTGCTGGTTTCACTGGGCTAGTTATTTCTTCTCAGCGTCTCATAGTTGGTACAATTTTGGAGAATGTGTTCCAGTCTGGGGTGCCTGGGCATATGTACAAAGAGAACTGTAAACTTTGTATACATATGACTTCGGAGTCGGCTGTGTCCTGTTCGGAGACGGAATATGGTGACTTGTTCCTTTCTATTTAGCATGTGATAGTCATCATGTGTTGGTGTTTGTGGCTTCCTGTAGGTTTTTATCATGCTTTTCTTCTGATTATGGGTGATAGTGTGTCTGGTTGCTTCATTTCAATGCCCTCTGGCCAGACAGGCAGTTTTCTCATTGCCTAGTATACCACAGTGGGATGAAATCCACTGCAAGGTGATTCTGTATCGTGAGCAAATTTTTGACAAGGCATCCTTTAGGTCTGGTAGTCTGTTGCACTGAAGAGCTTCCAGTACTGATCTTGCATCCGTGAGAACTACTATGAGGAATGTATCAGTTCTGGAGTCTGATAGTTTTTCAACCATGGCAATATTTACCCTAACTTCTGCATCATAGTTGTTGCAGTATTTTCCAATGGGTATAGAAATCTTGTCAGTGGTGTTGTTTGGATATTCATTATGTGCTCCAGACCCTCCATTCTTTATGGCATTGTGTGCAGATCCATCTGTATACACACGTATCCAGGTGTCACATGAATATTTGTAATCTAGCACACTAAGTTTGGGTGTTGATCTTACAGGGCTTCTTTGCATCTCCCCATTCTGCACATTTCAGAAGATATATAATTTTTTAAAATAAAATTTGTGTATAAAGCTATCAGAACAACACCACGTAAAGTATTAGAACTTTAGGTTAACAGAAAAATGTGTGTGGTGGTGATCAATGAATACAGTCAGCACCATCTGCATTGAAAAATGAGAACTAAAGAAGCTCCTAAGAGCGACTGTTATAATGAGGACTGATGAAGCTGCTAAGAGCAGCTATTATGAAGCACATGTAATAAAAGCACATTGATAACAGTAGATTCTTTCCCTATGCCATAGTTCAGTAAATCAGAAAACTGGCATTCTGGCTCAAACATAAACAAATCTGTTCTATAATGATACATGGATGTTTTATAAACTGGCTAGAACAATTATCAAATAAGCAAGAACAACAGTACTAAAAGGAATATAAACAGTACTGGAAAGAATATCAGCTGAAGATAACAAATAATAATGTTCAAAAACTCTACAAGTCAGAACAGACTGAGAACAACTTAAAATCAGAAGTTTCTTAACAGGAATTTGCAAAATGAAACAAGGCACTTGCAGCAGCAATGTCCTATTCATTCAATCATTCACTCATTTGCATATCCCTTGTGGAACTTTGCCTCCCTAACAGCACTCCTGTAGGCCTCTCGGTTGTGAGCAAGATGGCCTGCTGCTGATGCAATGTCCTATTAATGAACAATAATAAAGATTCCACTAGGATAAATGGTTCTCCAGGACAAGATATAGAGAGATATAAGAAAAAAATTTATAGGGGCAACTACTTTTTCTTCAAAAGAATACATTATAGCCTATAAGTGTGTGCATAAAGGAAATGAAAAGTAAGAGGCATTATATTTGTTGATGTTCTGGATCTCTCAAAATTCAGTTCCAATATTCATGTTCATGAAGAAAGTGGAGGAGATACTAAGTAAGTGTGCAAGGTCTGATGTAGTCTGCACATGAGCCAGCCTAAGTCAACAACCAGTAATTCCAACTGTGAATTCTTAATTGTTAAGATCCAAGGCCTGAGAAGAAACAAAAATTAGGCTCTTCTAAACAATATATTAAAGTTTATGTATGAAGGCTCTTCTGAACAATATATTAAAGATGATGTATGAAGGCTCTTCTGAACAATATATTAAAGACAATGTATAAAGGCTCTTCTGAACAATATATTAAAGTTTATGTATGAAGGCTCTTCTGAACAATATATTAACTCTTCCCGTGCCACAGGAAGAAAAGCGGACATTCAGTTGCTTACCAGAGTAAAAGCACGGGTCTTGATATATTAGGGGGTATAGTTATAAAATGGAATGGAAAACAGTATTTACATGTACTTCCATGTACTTATTATGTTTCAAAGTATAACTAAATGTATGAAAATTTCATAAATGCAGAGTTTTTTAGGAAAAAAGAAGTAATGTGATGTTTTTAGACAATGATTGTGCCCAGGTCACCATCGGCTAGGTCTAGATATGCACTACTTACCATCTGAGATGTCTAGGTCTACTTGTCAATCTCGTATTGTGATTCTATGTTGCATTCTCGCTAAATTAATGTCTGAAATAACCTCCTAACTACTTCTCCAGTCATCTAAATATGTCTAGATCTACTTGGGATACATTCAAGAGTAGTGAGGTGGTCACAGGCCATGTCCATACCCCTATATACATCATCAAAAATTGAAAATTTTCTATGTTTCTCTTCCTTTTTCTCGCTCGGCATCGCTCGTATCTAAGGACTCTTTCACCATTTTGAAAAGTGTCACCGGAAATGTGGACGAAATATGTACAATCTAAATGTTACACTGGTTCTTTTATTGAAACAAGCCATGATTGAAATTTCGATCATTGGCACGCAACGGGGATACCGGAAGGGTCTAAAAATCGACCACTGGCACGTGAAGAGTTAAAGATGATGTATGAAGGCTCTTCTGAACAATGTATTAAAGGTTATGTATGAAGGCTCTTCTGAACAATATATTAACGTTTATGTATGCAGGCTCTTCTGAACAATATATTAAAGATGATGTATGAAGGCTCTTCTGAACAATATATTAAAGATAATAGTAATGGTCACAGATTTTACCTTCAAAGTAACTGGCACAACACAGCTGTCATACATCTCATCCCCCAGAGTGTCTAAGTCAGGTAATCTGTCTAACACATTTTCTGACTCAAATTCCAGGCTGTCAACCTTGATTTTCAAACACATTTATGTCATGTCCCTGATTTATATCAATGGAAACTTCAATTTGAAAAATTTATATATGATTTTTTGGCATAAGTTTTACATAGTATAAAAGCAGAAAATGCCACAGGCATGTATGAAACTAAGTAATGTAAGAACATCTTTAGTACCAACACTGCTGAGCTGCACACCTCCTCATCTACATAAATCACTTTAGCTTAAATCAGCAGTTCTCAATCTTTTTTTGGGCAGCCTTCCCCTTGTCTTCCAGGCCTCATCCTTAATGTCCTCATACATGAACACACCTCATTTCATTTTGTTCTGATGCTCCCTACCCTTCTTTTCTCCTTGATACTCCCCCTTGGATCCTCTCACTGCCAGTCTGACAACCGCTGATTTGTATCACTGCAGAATTAGTTCTATATTTTTTACAACTTAACTAAATTGAGTCTGGGATCAACTAAGCACAACTGGACATCAATGGAATAAGAGAAACTATATACAACAACAAAGAACTGCATAAAGAAAATATGTTAAAAAGGAACTCACAGCATCATATTTATTTCCTAGATCTGAGACAACTGCATCAAGAATGATACTGTCAATGTTCCTGTTTGATGGTTGTTATGATATTACTGTCTGATCAACATGATAACCCAGATTATGCTTTACTAGCAATGAAGCCTGTGTAAAAGTGTTTCTAGGATTTGCACCCAGGAAAATAAAGAAAGCCACTGTAGCCTATTTCCCATTTGATATGATGATTTTACTCTATGATATTCACCAAGGCATCATCTAAAGACAGGTTCCAGTTAATAGCAACAGGGAGAGTCATCAAACAAAAACAATTTTTTTTTCTATAGTAAGTGGTCTAAGAAACAGAAGAATTAAGCTGCAATTTACTGTCTCATATTTTCATTAATTATGTTGATTTTCAGAATGTTAACTCTTTTAGCTTGAAATGGTTGCCATTCTTTCCCTTCATAAAGAAACGAACCATATTTTTAAAAACAAATCTACACTTGAATTTACTGGGCTGTTTTTTTGCCTGAGATCAAACCAACAATCTTTAGAACTATGGCAGATAAGTGCAGAAACCACCTCACTACTCAGACACTCAGTGATACCAGAAGGAATAATAACAACTGATAAAAGAATATTACACTGCAATGGAAATGGTAATAAACTGTGGAGTAATACCATGTTTAACCCATTATTATCACTTCCACAAGACAAAACTATCACGTTCAGAAAGCTAGGTACACATGCTTACCCATAAATTCTGATGATGAAGAGATGCAAGCATATTCATCCAGTGTGGATTGGATACATCTGAATGTGGCAAACCTTTCATTAACGTTGGGATACTGACCTCCAGTTCATGGATATGCTTGCTAAATGCATGTGAACTGCCAGGTCCCAGAAGCCTAGAGCTTCTCTGGGCTTCTTTTCGAGCTTTTACATAGCCCAGCTAAAATGCAAGATTGAGTAATGCTTTAATTCACAGTCATCATCTTCTATATTCACATACGAGGCAATGCTAAAACCTAGACCAAGCTGCCAGAATGAAGTCCACTGTGTGGCAGAATGTAGTCCACCGTGTGGCAGAATGAAGTCCACCGTGTTCTCTGGGTAGTAAAGCTTCCACTTAAGGCAGAGATTCAAAGAGCGAACAAATTTTGTTCTTAAAAAGTGAAGAACTGGGCACTCAGGCCTGTCTGACATTCTTCCCTTCATCATTTGACTTTCACTCTATCATAAATATTCAGTTTTCTACAAATAGTAATAACTACATAAAGAGCATGAAGGAAAAAAATGCATAACTTTTATGAGATTTTGATTCATGACAAACTAGGGATTATACAGTAGTGGTTTTCCTGTTGCCTTCCATTAGGTTGTGTATATGTGCTCTTCACTAGCCTTTGGCTCTGAAAAAAGCCTAACCCACAAGGCAAAAGGGGGAGAGGTAATGGTACCTCTTACTTATCGATGGTCATATCACTGAGTTATGAAGCATTCTGTGAAGCTGACAACCACACTGTCAACTCCCCTTCTCTCAGTCACCATCACCTAGTTGATCCACAGCTGTTTATTCAATATACTCTCAGCTAACCTCTATATCTAGAGGCCACTCCACCATCTGCCACCCACTGAACGCACCTAGTAGAAGGACTGAATCCTCCCCCCAGGAAAACAACAATTAACTTGCTTCAAGATATAGAGGATCAAGTAAGATGGTGAGATATGACCATTTATGTCTATAGGCATGGCACTATCTGATCTGATAGATCTCATTTGAGAACTTTTACATTCAACTCCGCACACTAAACTATACATAAAATTACTAAGTAAAGAGTACTAGCTTTTGTTCAATAATTTCATCATTTAGACCTTCCCTTTCATCCTTCCTTCCAGATTTTGGTATGATGACTGCTTCATTTTGAAATAAAGATAGAGAGAGGTGTATGGTTCAGTTTTATAAAAAGACAGAGTCAGGTTAGTGGGCAGAAATTAGAGTGGCGGAAAATAAGATGAAGGATATATAATAATTCAATATTTCAGCAATATTTTATCAAGTATCACATACAAAAGCAACAGAACAGATAAATGCATAAAAAAAATAAAACTGAAAAAGTAGCTTAAAAAGACAGGCATGAAATGTGCCAAGATAGATGTAGGTAAGCACAAAGTAAAAGCAGGTAATTGGCTGAAAAATAGAGAAAGAAACCATGACAAAGGGTGCATGATTTCATGCCCCAGATGGCAAAAAGCCAAATAACTATGGCCCAAATAAAAGCCACTCAGGTGACGCAGATGATCTTCTTCTTCTTCTTCTTCTTCGTTCGCACTGTCTGTCTATATCTGCAGTCCTGTCTCTTGGATAAATTTCACTGTTTTTTGTAATTCATGTATGGAACCATAGAGCTTATCTTCTTTAGTGGTTTCACTGGGCCAGTAATTATTTCTCAGTGACTCGTAGTTGATGCAGTTCTGGAGGATATGTTCCACAGTTTGGGGCACCTGGGCACATGTACACAGATTAGTAGTACCAACCTTAAACTTTGTATACCTATGACTTCGGAGTCGGCTGTGTCCTGTTCGGAGACGGAAGATGGTGACTTGTTCCTTTCTGTTTAGCATGTGATAGTCATCATGTGGTGGTGTTTGTGGCTTCCTGTAGGTTTTTATCATGCTTTTCTTCTGATTATAAGTGATTGGTATGTCTGGTTGCTCCATTTCAGTGCCCTCTTTGGCCAGTTGGTCAGCTTTCTCATTGCCTGGTATCCCACAGTGGGAGGGAATCCATTGCAAAGTGACTCCATGTTGTAAGCCAATTTTTGACAAACGCAGATGATAAAAGTAAGTGAACAATATGGGGATGGCGTGAATGAAGAAAGGTTCGGAATGAATAAACATCACTGAAAGGACAAGACTGCTCCTTCCTAAACAAGGAAGCCATCAAAGCCTTCCAGTTGCTAGAGAAAAAGGACAGAAAGGGCTGGAAAATTAACCCTGGTGCACCAGCAGTGAGAATTAGAAAATGCAGTGAAGTGGGTGGGGCAAAGACAAGAAAATTGGACACCAAAAGCTGAAATATGAACAGAGAAAATAGATAAGGGATAGCAAACAGGCAGAAATGAGAAGAAGTTCAAAATAAGCTAATCTTTTTAGCTAATTCCAGCTGAGTCCATCATACTGAAAGCTTTATAATTACATTAACAACAAAAGAACTCTTTCAAAACTAACAAAAAAGAAATATTTCTGAAAACAGTAAAAAAAAAAAAAAAAGTTCTTCTAGTTCTTACTTATTTGAAAACGATCATGAATCTTGTTTGTGTTTAGGTCTACAAGACAGACTGAATGCTTGATGATTATGATGGCTGAATGAATTTACTGAAGATGCTGTAACTTGTAGAAGCTAAGCTTTAATATAGCAAATATGTATAGAGGACTGAAATTTCCACAGTGCTGCACTGAATCAATCCTGTTCTGTGGATGCAAAGCTCAGATGGTCAGCACAGAGATACAAAGAAGGCTGGAATCAGCTGAAATATGGTTCTTAAGTAGAATGCTGAAGGTACCATGGAGAAAGGTACAATGGAATGAGGAATTTCTGAAAGAGGCACAAGAAACAAGGAAAATCATAACAAGGATCAGAAAACAACAATCCAAACTTGTGGGACATGTTAGGTGGAGAGGCGGGCTAGAGCACCTAATGGCAACAGGGAAGATCGAAGGTAGAATAGACAGAGAGAAAAGATGTTTGATGGTTTGGCATCCTGATATGGGAAATGGTCAGTGACAAGCCTGTTGAGATGCACAAGGGATTGAGGGTTATGGAAGAACACGATATCCTACACCTGTTGGCAGAGACCTTGAGAGAAAGAGAGAGAAAGAAAAATTTCCACAATATGGATTAGTCTAAACACAGAAAGATTGGAAAAAATAGCTCAGTTCAGTGTACAGTCACCTGTCCTGAATCATTCTTGCCCCAAACCCAAAGGCCTCCATCTACATCCATTGCAAAGTTAAATTCTCCACCACTAGCTACTGAGACAATCTGCTGATCATTGATGGATGTCAGCATTTTGGGTGTCTTCTAAGAAGGAAACAAAAGAAACAAGTAAAAACTATATAAATCTACTTTCTGGAACCAGCACAAATAAGTGAAACTATACCATACCATTAATATACATTTATAAGTAAAACAATGTAAAGAAATGAAATGAATGTTGCCCAGCATGCACTAGACATCTGCAGGAGATCATGTGTATATGTCTGCATCTAAAAAAAATTTGGTACCTGTGGGAGAATGAATCTAACTGACAGAATTTCTGTGCCATAACCTCATTCCCTTTTCAGGTGTCATGATCTTCACTATCAAATACCTTTCTTATTTTTTTTTTAGGGGGGGGGGTGCAAGATAATGAGATTTATTAATGTGCTGTTTTCTCATTGCTAGAAAGTAGCTTGTCCAGTAGGAGTCCATAGTTCAAGTCCCAAGTAATTCTCTTGAAATTTCTTTCTCTCACATCTAACAGCACTTTGTCTACATTTTGTTTCAGGTCTATTACTTTACTGTTCTATTGTATGAAAACCTTGATGTTTTCTATTTGTAAAAATACATATAAAGAAATGAAACTTTTTTTTTTCTGAAATCCCTGGAACCAAGTACATTCTGGAGTTTAGAATGACAATACTGTACTTGTATTACAGTTGTGAATAAAAGAATTAATTATAGACCAGGTAAAAATTATATAGTTTTTTTTTTTAATTCACAGGAAGAGAATAAATAACGCTTCAAATATATACAAGTTCAGGCTAAGCTAAATACATTATTATCATTCATTCATTCATTCATTTGCATGTCCCTTGCGGAACTTTGCCTCCCAAACAGCATTCCTGTAGGCCTCTCGGTTGTGAGCAAGATGGCCTGCTGCTGTTGCATCCATTTGCAGATCGTCAACGATGTCTTGCAGCCATCTTCGTCTTGGTCTTCCTCTTTTTCTTTTTCCCATTATGTATCCTTCCAATATGGTCTTCTCTAAATTATCATGATGTTTAATGTGTCCAAAATATTTAAGTTTTCTCTCTTTAATCCTCTTTACTAGCCAGCCTTCTTCAATATTAAGCTCTTGTAGTATAGATATATTTGTTCTTTTTTGTGTCTACGATATTTGGAGAACTCTTCTGTAGCATTTACATTCAAAGGCATTTATGTGTTTCTCAGCTGTTTTGTTAAGTGTCCAGGTCTCACAGGCATATGTTGCGATGGGAAAGATGCATGCCCTTAAAAATCTTATTTTTGTGGTTCTGTCTGCTCCTCTCCACAGATTCTTTATTTGTTTTACTTTCTGAAGAGTGACAGATGTCCTCCTTTTAATTTCCCTCATTGTATCTCCATTATTAGTTAGTAGTGATCCAAGATATTCAAAACTCTCCACTTCTTCCAGTTTTTCCTCATTGATACATATTTCAGCTGCCTTGTTTGTTTTGTCAGTTGTCATCAATTTAGCTTTCTTTGCATTAAGATAGAGGTTCTGCTCTTCGCTGTTCTTATGGACTGACATAATTAGTTTTTCCATTCCTTTTTGTGTTGTGGACAGTAACACTGTGTCATCAGCATATCTAATCTCTGGTATTTCGTAACCTCCAACTGTTATGGCATCGTAATATTCTTTGTCTACATCTTCTCTAACATTCCTCATTATATTTTCAGTATACAAGTTAAATAAGTAGGGTGACAATGTGCACCCCTGACGGACCCTTGCTTTATGTCAAACCAAGTTGATGTTTCACCATTTATTCTTACTGCTGCCTGTTGGTCTAGATACAGCAGTGATGTTAATTGTATCAAATGTGTTGGAAATCCCATTTTTTCCATTATTTCCCAAAGTTTCTGGTGTTGTACACAATCAAATGCCTTTGAGTAGTCTATAAAGGATAAATATAGATTCACATTAAACTCCTTCCATTTCTCTATTATTAATCTTAGATTAAATATATGATCTCTTGATCCTCTTCCTTGCCTGAAACCAGCTTGGACCATATTGACTTCTTCTTCTATTTTCTTTCGAAGTCTACCCATTATGATTTTTAACAGAATTTTACTGGCATGACTAATCAGGGCAACAGTTCTGTACTTTATTATACATGAAGTAAAACGCAGAAATTTCTTTAGCACACATGCTCTGTTGGGTACAGCAATTATTCTCTATACATCTGCCCACCTCTGAATATACAACAGCTTGGAATTTGTAGTTAGTTTGAAATGAAGATGTCATACTGGTTGAAGGTAAAATAAAGGCATGAAATACTTTTCATAAGAAGTTGGTAAGGGGTTATGTGATGCAGAAAAGAAATGACAACAAACTGTGTGCTGAACATATGTGAAAACCACACATAAAATAATACAGGAAAAAAAAAAATCAGAAAGATGTTAGAACCCTTAAAAAATGGTTAAGTTAAATGATAAAGGACATAAAGATACATGAAAACACAACTGATATCCAAAGATTTGGAACAAACCTCATCCTGTCTTGATCCAGTGCCTAGCTGACCTTCCAAATTCCTACCACACACATATAAACCTCCATCTTCAGTTAAGAGTATGTTATGGAGGCTGCCACAACAAACCTGCAACACCATATCAGTCTGTGATGAGAAGCTACAACATCACACAAATCCTTAAAAGTGAACCCCCTCTCTCCCCCCTCCCCACAACTAAAGAAGCAAAATACCTGCGGGTGAATATGGAAATAAATAAAACAGCTGACAATGTGTAAGAAACCCTGGCAACTCACGCAAAACAAGAAAATGATAAACAATAATGATCACACACACACACCCACACCCCCCCCCACCCCCGGGGGTACCCAGCAAGAAGGCGCATCACAAAAGTCAGGGTACCAGCATCATTGCTAGTGTGCGTACAAAGAAGAAGAATGATCACCCCTTGGAAGACTGCCTGCAGCACTCCTCCAACTTGCTGTCTTTTGTTTTCAATGCACTCGGCCAAACTGATTCAAGTTAATCTTTTTATTTGATTTGACACTATCCAAATTAAAAGAAGTGCTTAACTCTATGATGTTCTACTGTCACATTAGTGGAATAATAAAACTCTCATAACTTTTTTTTCTTTGTTTCTGAACTACTCTTGCTAATTTTATTGAGAAAACTGGGAAATTTATGGCAATACATAACATTAGCCATGTCATTAAACCTTTCTCTGTTGGTCACACGAAATTAAATAACATTTTCAAATGAAAAGCTGTGCTGCAGATGTTGCAGTACACACAACTAAATATGTGGATATATAATGGTACAATTCTAGGGAAATTTTATATTTCTGTGACCACTTCTAAAGTAATTGAATTTGTCTACTGCAAATTTATCTTCCTATTTAAATCAAGACAATTTCTATTCTTTAAAAATGGATTTCTAAAGATATTCTTTATGCAAATCTTGCTTATGATATGCAAAAAAAAAAAAACCAAAAAAAAAAAAAAAACCAAAACCAAAGAATAGTTTGGCATCTACAGCTGCTGATTTTTATCCAGTGTGGAAAGATATCTTGTGTCAGCAATTCAAGTAAAGTAATGAAAACAGACAGAAGAATATGCTATCGTCCCTTGTAGAAATGTATCTTGTGTCAGAAACTGAAGAATTCTATTGTGAAGACAATATCAATCGACTAAATGAACATCTGGCAAAACTGACATGAGCAACTGATCTTGATTCAAGAGCGCATCATCTCCTGGTCAGAAAGGACTGGAGAGGCCCACTATTATTATTCTAACTATGTATACAATCAAAATCCTTACAGTGTCATGTAACCTAATGAAACAAGAAATATCTCAGTAACTTCTAATTTTTCAGCTTACTATTCAGAAATTAAACTTTGCCATGATTTGAACAGAGTTTTTGTAGATATCTGTGTATAACTGTATAACTTTTCTTAACTCTTTCCGTGCATATGGTCGATTTATCAACACCGGAAGTGTCCCTAAGCTACCGTATGGTCGATATAGTGACACTGTTTGTTTCATTAAAACAAGCGGTGTAACATTTAGATTGTACATATTTCGTCCGCGATTCTGGTGACACTTTCAAAATGGAGAATGCGTGCCTAGTTATGAGCGATGCTGAGCGAGAACAAAGACGCGAAGCATGGAAATTTTTCAATTTTTGACCATGTAGATAGGGGTATGGACATAGCCTATGGCCACCCCGCTGCTCTTGAATGTTTTATAAGTAGATCTAGACATATTTAGATGACTGGAGAAGTAGTGAGAAGTAGTTAGGAGTAGTTAGGAGGTTAGTTCAGACATTCATTCAGCGAGAATGCAATACGGAGTCACAATACGAGATCAACAAGTAGATCTACACATCTCAGATGGTAAGTAGGGGTAAGCAGCGCGGATCTAGACCTAGCCGATGGTGAGCTGGCCACAATCAGTGTCTAAAAACATCACATTAATTCTTTTTTCCTAAAAAACTCTGCATTTATGAAATTTTCATTCATTTAGCTATACTTTGAAACATATTAAGTATACGGAAGTACATCGAACTACTGTTTTCCACTCCATTTTACAACTAGACCTCCTTACAGACAAGACCCGCATTTTTACTCCCCCACCCCAAGACATGTCCATGTTTCTTCCTCCAGCATGGAAAGAGTTAAATTACGTGTCAAAATTATACTAAAAGTAACATTTTCTTAATTTTAATATTTCATATCATTAAATATTATTGATGATTTTTGAATGGATGCATCACACCAGGAGGATGATCAAGTTGGGGAAGGAGAGGGGAAGTGGATATTTTTACAAATGAAGTGGTTTAGCACATGTTACCCACAACCAGCATGTAACTGGCTCCACCAGCAGGCGACACTTCAGTGGGTGTTGGAATAAAAGGCAGAGCACATATGGAAATGCCTGGAGTGTGTTACAGAGAATGGATATGTCAGCAGCAGGGCATCTTGCTTACAACTGAGAGGCCTTCAGGAGAGCTGTTAGGGAGGCAAAGTTTCGCAAAAGGACATGTTAATGAATGAATGATTAAATATTTACTTTGGTAATCTTGCCACGCAGGTATGTTGTCTCTAACAAGGAAGGCAGAAGAAAAGAAGTCTCCTCAGGAATGTAGACTCCAGCCTGCTTTAAATTTCTTATTGATGAAGCCACTTGTCTTAAGTTGTGGGGGTGAAGGCCCCACTGGAACACTCTGTCTTCTGCAGATACTGCCACCTGAAATGTTGTTTTTTTTATTTCTCGGATAATGCTCAGTTCACTTTCAATGAAAACTTACTGAAAGACAAAGCCCAAATACTGATGTAAAACAAAATCAAATATGAACAGATACTCTGAGGATACTGAGATCTCCTTCTTCAATCTTCTGTGTTTGCTCTCCAAATGGAGTTAGATGCACTGTGTTGCTATCATGCACTTTGCAGCCCAACAAGTCTGATTTCAGCTTGGTGTATTTTTAGGACCCAGCTTGCCTTCTGTTTGTGATCCCTGTTCACCTGGTCAGACTACTGTCTGTTTCTGTGAGCTCTACTGGAAGGTAGAAAAAGCAGTCAATTATAGGTCACTGACAACTATCTCATTCATCTTTGCCCTCACTGAGATAAAATGACTGGAATATGTTGAATAACTAATGAAGCTTATGCTATCTAGAACAAATCTTTGGTCAATACAAAAATGGATCTGACATGAGCAGAAAGAAATGAGACATTCAGAATATTAAACAGAAAGAATACAGGAAGACTTTACTGTCTAATGAACATCTATCAACAATGAACAGATGGAAAGGAAGAAGATTAGACATAATAACTCACAGAATGAAAATATTTGGTTCCAACAGCTACTATAGGTACTTGTGAAGGAAACTTGACCTTCTGTGGATATGAAGACTTGATATTGGTTCCTGTGCCAAGTTGACCAAAGTAGCCACATCCAAAGGACCAAACATCACCCTAGATTAGATTAATTAAACGACATACAGCAAATCTGACACTAATATTCTGATGCATCCTTTATACTTCAGACACAACTTCTTTTGTCTTGTCTTGTTTCCCTCCTCTTATACCTTTCAGTGTTTAGAGGACACATAGATGTCTTGACAGCATTCTGCAGTTTGCTTCATATAAATTTAATGCTTCTGTAACTTCCTCCTCCCATCTCTTGCATGGGCAGCCTTTTATTCTGTTACCTACAAATCTTAGTGTGAATGTTTTTTGTGGTATACTGTCTGGTATACATTGTGTAATGTGGTAAAACCATTTGACCTGCTGTTTCTGGATTTAGTGTACTACTGGTGTTACTCCAACACTGGCTCTGATAGTGTCATTTCTTATTTGGTCTCTTCTTGTCCCATTTAGTACTCACCTTAAACATCTCATTTCTGCCGTGATGATTTTCCTTTTGTTTTTTTGCTGTTTGTGTCCATGTTTGAAAGTGATGGAAAAAGTTGGGAGAAAAATTATGTTGTACAGTGCTCTTTTTGTTTTAATTGTGATGTGTTTGTTTTTCAGTAAAGGAGTCATTTGTCAAATGACCTGATTCTCTTACTGCATCTGTTCTCAGTCTCAAAGTCAATTTTCCCTGACAATGATACTGTGCTACCTTGGTATTTGAAAGCTCACTTTTTTTAACTCTTCCCATGCCCAGAAAAAAAAACGCGGACGTTCCCATCTGTGCCACTTAAAAACCGCGGATCTTGATATGTTGGGGGTATAGTTGTAAAATGGAATGGAAAACAGTATTTTCATGTACTTAATATGTTTCAAAGTATAACTAAATGTAAGAAAATTTCATAAATGCAGAGTTTTTTAAGAAAAAAAGAAGTAATGTGATGATTTTAGACAATGATTGTGCCCAGGTCACCATTGGCTAGGTCTAGATATGCACTACTTACCATCTGAGATATCTAGATCTACTTGTCGATCTCATATTGTGATTCTATGTTGCATTCTTGCTAAATTAATGTCTGAAATAGCCTCCTAACTACTTCTCCAGTCGCCTAGATCTACTTGGGATACATTCAAGAGCAGTGGGGTGGTCACAGGCCATGTCCATACCCCTATCTACATCATGTTTCTCTTCCTTCTTCTCGCTCGGCATCGCTCATAACTAAGGACTCTTTCACCATTTTGAAAAGTGTCACCGGAAATGTGGACGAAATATATATAATCTAAATATTACACTGGCTGTTTTATTGAAACAAATGAATTGTCACTATAACGACTATGGCATGCAACTCAGTAACTGGAAGTTATCACTATAGCGACTATGGCACGGGATGAGTTAAGGGCTGGTTGTTTAGGAAGATCTTTGTTGGGATATCTTCTTTTGCTTGGTCTTGACTTCCATTTTTTTCAGCACTGACCTTCATGTTGTGGCTTTTACATGCCCTTGCTAAATTATCTACATTCTGCTTTAGTGGACACAACATTCATTGCCTCCAAATCTAACATTTAGAAAGGAGGCAAATAAAATACTGGAATAAACAGTGATCAAAATTAGCATAAAATCAAGAAATCGTAACAATAATAACTCACCAGCTCAGAAAGGGCCAGAGTGTGTGCATAGCCTGCCGACACTTTGACCACACCTACATTAAGCAGGCGACGAACATGAACAGGTATCAAGCAGTCTTCAGGATGACCATGACCCAGCTGACCATGAACCCCCCATCCCCATGAGTAAACCCTAGAGATAAGTACAGAGTGCAAATTTTAGGTATAAACTAATACTGATTAGCTCCAGAACAAAGAATGAGTCTGTCAGATATTATTCACAAGTCACAGATAGAAAAAGACAAAGTGTGTGAATATTTAGATCTTCAGAGAAATTATGCCATAATCTAAAACTTGCTATGATAATAGAGAAAGAAACCACAACACAATAGAACAAGCTTTTATACTAGCCATAGAAGGAATATAAGCATTTTTATTTAACTGTGCTACCTCTCTGGAGGAGAATGTAATAGGTGTTTATTTTTCTTCAGATCCAGCAATCTACACTTTAAGAACTTTTTTATGGTCAGGGTATTATGTGGTAAATTTTTTAGTTAGATTTTTTCATAATGGTCTTTAGTATACAAAACAGATATAAAACAAACGATAAAGACCAACACACTACACTATCTGGTATGAGGTAACAAAAAGGAAAATTTCTGAGCGTAAAGCCTGGAAATATCATGAGTTAACAATGATCTCTTTTATAGTACTGCCTACTCTCTAAAAAAAAATAAATTTCATCTATACACTTACTGATGATCAGCTGTTAGTGCTAGGGAATGATAATGCCCACACTCCACTGCCACTGTTGTTTCAGACTGCAGCATTTCAAGCAACATTGGCCTTCTGTAAATATGGCGAGTTCCAACCCCAACTTGACCATACTTAGAACTACCCCAGCCATAAACCTGAAAAGTATATTATAATGCTTGAGAACCTCATCACGCTGCCAAAGTGCATCCGAAAATATGAGCAAATCCAGTGTTAGATAGCAGATTATATATTTTCGGACCAGGTTCAATATCTTTCATTCCTGCTCTGTTGTGAAAAAAAAACACTATTTGTGGTTCATTGTAAGGATAATGTACATCAAATCTACACTATTCTTGATTAAATTTCTTTCCTTCTCTTTTGCTGTATTTACTTAAACTAAACAACTGAGAGCAAAGTAAAACTAGTGGAAGACTAAGACCATTTGAGTAAATTATAACATGTGCATCACACAGAAATCACCCCTTGATGTGTAAGTGCCAGTGTGTGCTCATTCCCACAAGACACAGCGTCAATTCTCAGTTTCAACATGTGCAGGGTTTCAACTCGAGCTGGCAGGCAAATTGCCTGGGGCACATCGCCATGACCAAGCCTGGGAAGGTAAAAAACAGGAGCAAGTTCAAGAAGCTTAAAGAAGGACTCATACAAATGGTGAAATGATTAATGCTAAAAAAGTGACAGAATTTAATATTAAAATGTATAGATAAAACTATTATCTTTATAAAAAAATGATGCAGTCTTGAGTTTGTACAATTCCCTCATGCCCTTTATTAATTTTCACTCAGTTTACAATGGTTCTGTTTCAATGAAATGAACAAGATGTATTTTCATGCCTATAAAGTGGGGGTGTTAACACTCGTTAAGATTTTTTATCTAGCTCTGATCAAGACCACTGGATATTTAAAGCTATTTTTTATATAATTCAACAGCAGCAATATACAATTCTCTAACATAATATCCTCTTATGGTGTTATATCACCAATCCTCCTGTCTTCTGTCCCACCTAAGATATTTTCAAACTACAAAATAAAATTAATAACTTCTTATCATTTATTTTCTTGAATGCTTCTTTTTTGTAACTAAATATTTTTGTAGATTTCTTTGTGTGCTTGTCTTTATTTCCAAATCCCACATACCAATTTAAACTCAATTTTTTTTAATTAACAATGACATTAATAACTTTTCTATTTCACACTAACCGTCCATGCTGGGATCTGCCCCATGTGTATAAATCTCCATTCCTCACAAACGCTGAATGTTTTGGACCACAAGATATAGGCTGGTACTGCACTGACAACTTCTTTTTAACATCACTGGTAACACATCCCCTGGCCTGAAAAAAACAAAATAAAGGACAATAATGAAGTCAGTATGACATAGGACATAAGTGAATGTCAAGTTTATCAATATTAAATAAGCACACGGCAAGCAGCAAAACATTACCATGGTGACAACACCAGAGATTTTGTGGATTAAGCATAGGATTATGTGAGAACTTAATCTTTCAAGTGATTTTCTGCCCAGTACTAGACAAAAAACCTGACAAAATGTATATTTCGCAACCAAAATCATCAAAATTTGTTAGTCAATGTAAAAGTCATGTTTTCAAATGTGTACACCTCCAAGTATCTTGAAGAATTATTTTACACAAGGCTTTATAAAATCATAAAAGGCTACAGTTCTCTCAAAGTTATTCCATACAAATAAATGTTCAAAACATTTTCTTCATTGCACTTGCTGATACTTACATACAGGTAATAAATGTTTCACTTTTATTTCATTTTGTTAATAGGTTCAGAAAAAATACCTCTTAAAATTCAATGTTTGTGAAAATATTAACAAAACTAAAAATACAATTTTAAAAAAAAATGTAGGGGGAATGACAGAAAGAACAAACCATATCTTTTGTACTGTCTACAAGACTAGATGTAATGGAAGAAAAATTCAGAGGTTTATGAAATGCTGCAGACTGGCGGCGCCTATAGTTCAGGTGTAGAACTATGAGCAGGAAGCATTCAATAAGTGATTCTGCTCTCAGATCTCTCTGTTCCTTGGAAAACAGGAAAAGTGAAAAAAAATGTAAAAATATATCCTGAAAACAATGACCTAGAATAATACAATGCATATTAACAAATGTATATTTATATTCTATATCTTATCCAAATGTGTAATATCACATAATTTTTACATACACACTCATGCATGCACACACGCTTTCATGCACACACACAGAGTGCAAGGGAGAGAGGGAACAAAGATGACCAAACAAATAATCAACAGTGTGAATTTATAGCCAATCAAAACCAAGTCCTGAGCTCATTGTAACAGACTTTTGCAACCTTTCACCTTGCCCAATAATTTTGTAGGTGCCGACAAGTTTTCACAGTGCTGGAGCTTGATGTTAGTCTTGCTTCTTACATTCATTCACAAAGTAAAGAAAATCAACTTAGCCTCATCTTTTGACTCTGACTTTCCCGATCCCTAGGTTTACAAGTTTTTATTCTTTTTTTCCTTGTGCCAGAATGGAACATACAAGTCATTTTCAGCTGCTCTATACCTCCATACAGAACATCAATGATGGAGGAGTCAGATGATGAAGCTAAACTTTAAAAGAGTCTGATATATCACCAATGTCAACATTACAAGATCACCGTCATGAGCTAGCAATGCATTGTTATCAAGCATTAAAAATTGTTTAAAATTTCTTTAATGCAGAAAAAAAGAAGCAAAATAATTATTCATACATTCAATCTTCTTCTTCTTCTGCATTCGAGGTTGTTGGTCACTTTAGATCCTGATCCCTGTCGACATGGCAAAGCTCGCAGTCCTCTCCAAATCCTGACAAGAGCCCCAAAGCTTTTGCCCCAAGCTTGTGTCCTCTGTTGGGCACTCTTGTAGGATATGTTCTGGAGTCTGGACTCTACTGCCACATGGACACTCGTCTGTGTGAGACATTTTGAGTCAATGCAGGTGGTTCAGTAGTCTACAGTGGCCTGCGAGCATGTGTACAATGTAGCTCTCTTGTCCAGGAAACCCCCGACCTGCTGAAGACAGAGTGTGTTGGCTGTAGTGCAGTACCTGGGTAAAACAGGATACACAAGCACTTACAATGTTAAGAATGGTCTTGATACAATCTGATCTCTCAACATGGCTTCTTTCCAGCCCTTCTCCAGCGGGAAGGAAAAGGGATGAATCCCATGCCTCAAAACAACCATACATTCAATAAAATTTTACAATGAAAACAAGAGAAGCTGCTTACAAATGAACTGTCTGCTGTTTCACTTGCTATTGAATTCAATGATGTGAGACTGCTTGCCCTTTCAAACAGAAAAAAAAATGTGATAATCATTTATAAAGTATCATAATAAAGTCAGTATAGACATTGGTTTGTGTACAATGTTACTTAGCAGTCTGACTAGCAAGTCATGGAACTTCATTCTCATTTTTTCTTCTCCTTGTACTGTATGCTTGATGCTTTAATGCTCTGATGAAGATACTGTACAGTTTGGAGGTCCTACTCAAAAGCATATCCTAAATTTTGGATGTACATGACAAATATGTGACAGTGTCCCATTCTGTGGTGACAAATAAGTGACTACATTCCATTCTGTGGTGGCAAATAAGTGACTATGTCCCATTCTGTGGTGGCAAATAAGTGACTATGTCCCATTCTGTGGTGGCAAATAAGTGACTGTCCCATTCTGTGGTGGCAAATAAAGACCTGCTCCTAAATCATTTTTCAGCAAAGATAATATGATACAGACTGAAGATATTATCTCTGAGAACTACATTTTATGAACATTTTTATACGACAGTCCTTCACGATTCTTCTAAGTTCTTTATAACCTTAAACTAATTACACACAAGATCATCGATTGGAATATGCAATTTTCCCTAATGGTACAAAGTTCTCATTTAACATGGGTGATGTAGTTGCTTATGAGGATTCCCCTAAGTTAGTGCCAGTCAAACTGATAGTAATGTTATCTTTCTATCATCTTTAGGCTGAAGATGTGAGACTGCTATCCTCCATTAACCATCTGTTTGAATGGTACTCAATATGCTGTATTCAGTAAAAAAAAAAACCAAAAAACTGTTGCCAAAGACAGAATATCTGCCCTCACAACAAGGCTGTTCATGTAGATGTCAATAGATGACCTACAAGACATCATGCACAACTTAGCCTATAAAATACAGGTCTCTGCCTGAGGCATAGATGGAAGCAAGAAAAAAAAACAGGTGCTACAGGTACTGCAGATAAATCTTAAGACATACTGAATACTGTACAATGGCACTTTCATCTTCAAAGATAGTTTTGAAGCAGGCACATAATAATGTACATATCTTGTTTTGCCTAGGCATTTGGTATGGAGAACATGCATTGTCCATGGTGCCCTATCTGCTTATTGATTCTGCCAATCAGTTCCCGAGGAAGGACAAGATCCATATCTCTCTCTCTCTCTGAACCTTAAGTGCCCAGGGCACATGGGGCTTCCACAAGGGTTTTCCACAAATGCCTGTCCTTCGCCTTTTTTTCTGCTCCTGCCCAGGTGAGCCCTCTATTGCTCAACATCCTTTCTGTTATTCTTCTCCATGTCTCTTTTGGTCTACCCTTACTTCTGCTCCCCTGTGGTGTCCATCTTAGTGCTATTTTTGGTAGTGAGTTGTCAGTCATTCGAAGCACATGTCCCAACCATTGCCAGCGTCTTTCCTCAATAATTGTTGTCAGTGGTTTCATCTGCATTTCTGCTAATAAGATGTTATTTCTTATGGTGTTTGGCCAAAATATTTTTCTAATTCTTCGTAAACATTTAGTTTGGAAAGAATTCAACTTGTTTTCTATGGTTTTGGTGATTTTCCAGCATTCACTTCCATACAGTAGTACACTTAGAACATTACTCTTAAATATCCTGATTTTCATATTTATGCTTAGTTTTTTTTATTTCCATATAGTCTGCAGCATTGCAAAAGCCTGGTTTGCTCTAGTAAGTCTGCTGTTGATGTCCTCTGTGCTGTCTCCATTTTCTACTACTCTGCTGCCAAGGTATACAAATTCGTTGACCTCCTCCACTAACTTGTTATCTACTCTGAGTACATTTCTGTTGTTCACATTTTGCTTCATTAACTTTGTCTTTCCTACGTTGATCTTTAGTCCTATGTTGTTTGCATTTTGAGTTAGCTTGTTTATTTTATCTTGCATATCTTTGTGACTGCTTGATAATAGACAAATGTCGTCCGCAAAGTCAAGGTCCTCCAGCACTGTGTCAAGGGTCCATTGTAATCCTCTGCGTTTGTCTGATGTTGCCTCCTTCATTAACCAGTCTACTGCCAAGATAAATAATGTTGGTGATAGTACACATCCCTGTTTCACTCCTGTTTGTACCCTAAAGCTACTGGAGGTATGTTCTCCACAGATAACTTTGCACTGAAAACCCTCGTATAGGGCTTTGATTACATTAACTATTTTATGGGGGAGGCCATGCCATCTTAGGATTTTCCACAGTGCATCTCTGTTGACACTGTCAAAGGCTTTATCAAAATCTATGAATAATGCATATGTTGTGCTATGCCACTCATTTGCCTGTTCTAATATTTGTCTAAGTACAAATATGTGGTCTATGCATGATCTTCCTTTCCTAAATCCTGCCTGCTCTTTCCAAAGTTTTTCCTCAAGTGTTGGTACAATTCTGTTGATGATTATTCTGCAAAATACTTTACTGGTGAGTGGCAGTAGGGTAATGCCTCTCCAGTTCCCGCAATCTCTGAGGTCACCCTTCTTTGGTAGTTTAAGATCCATATATGGTTCATTATAATCTAGCAGAGTTGCAAAGGATGCCAGATAGTGGGTAAGCTGAGGCATCTCACAACCAACAGCCTTTGATCCCTCTCTTCCTCTGGATTTCTTTAGGGATTTACTTCCATAGCCTTGGCTCTTCTGAACCACCCAAAAGTCAGTGGGCTTGATAGGGACTGTTTGTACTAATTACTGTCATATGGCAGCAGGTGAACCCAACCAGACCCAGAAAACTTGGCAAGCAGTGGGATGTTGAATAATCAATCAGCAAATATTCACAACACTTCAGAAAAGAATTACATATCTGCATCAAAAGATGGCAAATGAGGAAAGATTTACAGCAAAGAAAATTACTGCTGCCAAAAGCTTTAGAAAACACACATGGAGCTGCAGAAAATTTGTTCAGTGTAATCATGCTGACCTTCTCCTAGAACTCTGAAGTCTAAGCAAGATCCCTTGCATGACAGACTTGGATGGATCAAATATCCTGGCAAGTTCCAGGAGCAAATCTTCACTCAGTAAAGGAACAGTTCGTCTTAACACTGAGTAATTCTGGATAGCTAACTGAGGTCTGGTGATGAGAAGTTTGACTAAATCCTCAGGCGACAGGTACGCAAGAAATGAACCTGAGTAAAAAACACAATTTCAACTTGTGTAAAAATCATATAAAGCAATATGATGGATGTGAGTGAAAACGTGAGTAATGGATTCAAAAAAGAAAAATGAGAAAGCAAAAATCTTGATAGAAATGACTCAGATTAAGAAGAAATATGAAATGCAACACAGATAAACAAAACATAAAAATGAAAAGAATACTGCACATCCAGCTGGTTTGTTTCCAGATGTTCACTATATATTTCACAAATATTAGCATATCTTGTGTTAACACTTTTCCCCTGGGAACAACTGTGTTAAGAGCACACTTATCTTAACATAGTCTGTTAGACAGGGAACATAGATCTGTTTGCTTAAAAACTCTGACCTACTTCTGTAGCCCAGAAACCTGTAGCAATCAACACTAATTGTAATTGTTATTTTTGTAAAATGTAATGTCAGGTTGGTGGATGGATGGGGACATGGAGATTGCCAGCAGGGATAAGGAAAATCTGGTGTGAAACCAATGAATCCAGGATGTGACAAGGCTATGGGTCTTTATAACAATGGCTATCAGAATGATGTAAACAAAACAGAGCCAGCAGACTACAGGTGGTAAGGAATGGATATCGTTGAGGCACTCATCAGATTCCTCATCCCAAAGTCAGAATGTCTCTGTGGAACTGACTCAAAGCTGTCTGGCCAGCCAGCATTGCATGCTGGATCTGACATAGAAAAGGGGCTTAAGTTCAGCCACCATAGGGTTGCATGCTGGGTCTGACATGGAGAAGGGGCTTAAGTACAGCCATCAGAGGCTGGAAAACAGTTTTGGCCAGGCCAGCCTACACCACTGTCTTCATGGCAGTCTGACCAAGACCACAGTTTGCCCTAGCAAGGAAAGGTGCTGAAGTTGGAGGTACTCAGCCAAAAGGCGCATTGCAAAAATCAGGGTAGCACACATCATCGCCAGTGTGCATAAGAAGAACATTTAGATTTTAAAAAAGAAAAAATGAACATGGAGGCAGTTGATACTTTATTTGGTTTTCACAAAAATGCATCATGAATTCAGCACCGAGAGAAAAAAAAAGATCTCAAAGTGAGCTGAAAATATTGCATTTGATGCTCAGTTTCTTACAAAATGTTAGGTCACATGTGTCAAAAGTAGTCTTAATCATATGTCAGTTGCCTCTGACAAGTTGCACTTGTTAGGAAAGCCAATTTTTTTTTTTTAGCAAAATCTGGTTCTTCAAATGAATACACCTTTTTATGGCATTTTCCATTTCTGTTTTTAAGGTCTTTGAAGAATGTTTGTTATTCAGCGTCATAATTTCTCAGAATGCTGAAAAAAAAGTATCATTTCATATTGTGACACAAAATTCATAGTTTATATTTTTATGAACAAAACATTCATCTTTCAGTTAAAATATTCACTGCAGAATTCAAATGGTAAAAGGTCAGTAAATGAAAAAAAGAATGGCACTGGACAAAGAAATAATATAAAATTAACAAAGAATAAAATTTTTTTAAAAAAAATTTTTTCTGTAAGGCAGAATTCACAACATATGTGAATTACAAAAAAGACAGAATGAACAGAATAAATATGAGAGGAAAATTTGAATTAGAATATGAAGAAAGAAGAAGGAACAACAATCATATTACAGTAGTAAGGAACCAAAAAAATGTGTAGAAAATTAAGAATACAGCAGAACTGAAAAACTTACCAAGTCCAGACTGAATCAAGTGAGCAGTGAAGCCACGCTGGACAAGATCACTCAAAGCAGAGAAAGGAATGGAGGAAAATGCCTGAGATTTCACAAGGCAGCTCAGGGCATCTACCACCAGCCCCCGTGCTTTTGCAAAAGACAAGAGTAGCTCTACTTCCCCAAAATCTGACAGCAGGTTCAGTGCTGTCTGCTCATCAAAGAAGAAGCTGCCCAACAGAAAGTCACTGGGGAATATGCCATTTAACAAAATATGACTTTTCCTTACAGCAGATTATACACTATACTGCAAATCACATAAAATACACTAAATTTATTTTAATAGCAAAGCTTCCTTGAATAATGCAAAGAAATGTGACATGCAGCATGTTAGACCTCATTCAATGTATCAGACTGGAAGCTGACATCACATTTTTTTGTTTGTTCTGCATTGGATGGAACAATTAAAATGTCATATGAGCGAGAGCTGCACTGTACTGTAGTTCTTTGCATATCTGTGTCCCTTGACATCTTGGGCACAGTACACCTGCCTTCAGCATACATTTCTTTCAGGTTTGCTTCCACAGCCTCTGGCTGTCCTCAGCCATCCTGCAAGGCAGCAGGGTTTGAACTCTGTTTGGCCTTTACTCTTTGACCTGTCTAGCTTGGGTGACCCTGGCAGGAGCTTCTGCTCCCACCAGCACAGATCTCTGGGTCAGTGGGATACACATGCTCTTTCATGAGAGAGAACAATTAATATAAAAGAAATATTTTCCTGGCTGACACATATAAATGACACAGTGTTTCTTCTGAATGACAATCTAGAACATTTTAAGGAGAATCACATGTTTCTTTAATGATTTAAATGACCTATCCCAACACAGGTATGCTAAACTCAGCATCTTTCTTGCGCTGAACAGAGACATCTAAATCTATCATTTATTTAACTGCTCTTAACTCCTGCACTACTTGAAATTTATTTAAACCCTTTATGATTTCTTCTGGCTTCTTATGGCACAATCTAGCCCATAATCCTCTCACAGATTTTAATGGAGAAATTTAGCTGTCCATGTCACAGTATTCCCATTCAAGAAATTGAAATATTTTCCCACACTTCTTGAAACTCGATAAAGTTTGCTGCTGAAACACTGTATAAAATATTGAACCCATGTGCCTCACAGAACACAAGGACAATAAAAATAATGATAAAACCAAAGAATGCATGTAACATTTTAAAGAGAAGACAGAATGCCAGAGAGATGAAGCAGATGAATTTAAGCATCAGTGACACATGTGCAGGCAAAAAAAAAAAAAAAAGCTAAGAGCATTAACAGAATGATAACAATCTACGTTACTGAATCAAACATTTAACTGATAACAAACTACGTTACTGAATCAAACACTTAACTTATAATAAACTACGTTACTGAATCAAACACTTAACTGATAACAAACTACATTACTGAATCAAACATTCAACTTATAACAAACTACATTACTGAATCAAACACTTAACTTATAACAAACTACGTTAAGGAATCAAACATTCAACTGATAACAAACTATGTTACTGAATCAAACATTTAAGCAACAGTTCATCTCACCTCAGTCCAGCCCGGACATTGGCTGCAGCTTGCCCTGGACTGTTCATCTGGTTCACAAAACAGCTGAGGAGCATGTTGGAAAGGAACTTTCTCTCAGTTGTATTCACCTCAAAATTTAAACTACTCAACACTTGCCGGAGGTGGATCATTGTTTCAGAAATACAGCCATGTCGAGCCAGGCCCCCAGTACGCCTTGCTGCTGGACACTATCAAAAAGAAATCTTTCTAGTTTAAAGCAAGATATAGTTAAACAGTCAAAGTAAGTTTACATAAGAAAGACACTCAAATCTATGTGTTACAGGAATTAAACAGTTATTTCACTAAGATATATGCCTGAGTATCAAAGTGGCTAGTGACTTGACTCTCACAGCAAGGAAAGCACTCCCTCGTTCAGCTGAAGAAATGGGTATCTGGCTCTTCCAGAGCTGCGGAAGCAAAGGTGGCAAAGAACGATGATGACCACAACATTCTCCTGTGTCCTGACTGGATAAAAGAAAAATGTGGAAACTAACACCATATTCCCTAGGTGTCTTTACAACATGAGGTGCCTTTACAGCATGACAGGGATACCATTACCTTATTACCTCATCAAGAACAGTAACAATAATTTTTTTTTCTTCTAATCAGCAGATCATCATCAATTTACATTTCTTACAGTTATCTACCCTACCAAGAGAAACTTATGTTTATATTACACATACTTTAATTTTATGAAGACAAGGTGAGAAGTGTTCATTTGCTAATAGCATGAAATATAATGTGCTATAATAATGTTGTATGTATCTGAAAGCATCAGGTACCAACTCTGTATTATATAATTTTATAATAACCACAAACCTCAGGGGAAGCAAACATATCTAAAAACAGGAGTTACATCTCAGATGAAATAAATATCTACAGTTGGGCAAGCTCCTCTTTCAGCCATAAGAAATTCTTCAAAAATGGATTGGCCTTTCGGCTATTTTAATCAACAAACCCTCACCACACACATGGTAAAATTATCTAGCAAGCCCATGCGGGCATTAAAAAAAAAAAAAAATGTTTTAAAAAAAACTGATTGATTATTTTCATTTAAAAAGAAAGAAAGAAAGAAACCTCAGAAAAAGAATAAAAAGGCTTTCTTAGATTACAAAAAAAAAAGAATCCCTCATAGAGTTTTAAGGACCATTTCATTTAAAAAAAAAGAATTTAACAAACTTAAGACTGCACATTAGGACTATTAACAGAAAAAACAGTCTGTAATAAGAAATTAACATAAAGTTATGAGTCTAAGAAGGAAGTACAACCAAATTTATTAATTTTTGAACAAACTGAGCACAATAAGCAAGCTGATACTAACCTATTTATATATAAAAGCATTCAGATACATACAGCTTCATTACTCACCAAAATAGTAACAATGGAAACATTAATTACAGTTAAGCAGGAAACAAGATAGAAGAATGCGCAAAGATGCAGCAAAAATGTATTTGAGATGCATATATTGGTACACATGCAAGATAGAAGATATGCACACAATTGTAACAAAATAAAATGCACCAGAAATGAAACGGCAATGTAATCCAATAGTCCACAACACTATTGCTTAAACAGTCATTCAATGGACATTTGAAGCAAAGAAAAGAGTGACTGGTTGCAGACTGTGAGAGTGGGAAGAATATACTGCTACCCTATAAGATGCAACAAGACATACTGGCAGTGACTTCTTTGTGGATTAGCATTCACAAGCATGAATATATGCATACAGAAACATAAACACAAAGAAGTGAGGAAGAAAAAAAAGTCAAACATCTTGATGAAGAGGGAAAAAAACATTACAAGGATCATTGAATTTATTTATACCTGATCCATTTTCAACTGCTTAAATCTTCATGAGCCCACCACCCCAGATTACATGCTTGCCTTCTGGCAGCAAATTCAGTGTTATCATTATCTGGGTTGTTAACTCTTCCTGTGCCCACAGGAAGAAACGCGGATGTTCAGTTTGTGCCGGAATAAAAGCGCGGGTCTTGATATGTTAGGGGGCATAGTTGTAAAATGGAATGGAAAACAGTATTTCCATGTACTTCTGTGTACTTATTATGTTTCAAAGTATAACTAAATGTATGAAAATTTCATAAATGCAGAGTTTTTTAGGAAAAAAGAAGTAATATGATGTTTTTAGACAATGACTGTGCCCAGCTCACCATCGGCTAGGTCTAGATCTATACTACTTACCATCTGAGATCTACTCGTTGATCTCGTATTGTGATTCTATGTTGCATTCTCGCTAAATTAATGTCTGAAATAACCTCCTAACTACTTCTCCAGTCGTCTAAATATGTCTAGATCTACTTGGAATACATTCAAGAGCGGTGGGATGGTCACAGGCCATGTCCATACCCCTATCTACATCATCAAAAATTGAAAAATTTTGATGTTTCTCTTCCTTTTTCTCGCTCGGCATCGCTCGTAACTAAGGACTCTTTCACCATTTTGAAAAGTGTCTTTGGAAACGTGGACGAAATATGTATAATCTAAATATTACACCGGTTGTTTTATTGAAACAAATGAATTGTCACTATAACGACTATGGCACGCAACTCAGTAACCAGAAGTTAGCACTATAGCGACAATGGCATGGGATGAGTTAAACAACAAGCCCCTAATCAACCTCAACCAGTCCTCTCATCATCATCATCATCATGTACCATGGCAGTAGGCAGTGGCAATAAAGTTTCTCCACATATCTCAGTCCTTGATGTTTTCCATCAGCTCAGCTGGTGACTTTTTTATTACATCATCACATTACTAGACTTTTTTTTTTCTTGGTCCTCCTCATCTTCTCTTCCCATTTGTCTTTCCTCTTTCCTTTAGATGTGATATTTTCAAGCCTCCCCTTTTCATTATATGTCCAATGAATGATGACTGTCATTTTCTTATGGATTTAATTAAGTTTATTTCTACATTTGTTCTTATTAGATATTCCCTTTTGTTATCTTAGTTGTCTGTGGTGTATCTTAACTGTCCATGAAGGTCTTAGCATTCTTCTAATAAACCACATCTCTGTTGCCTTTAGTGATCCTCTCAGTACACAGTTTACTGTGCTACAGCCAAGTTATCAAGGTGGTGAAATTTGTAAGTAAGCAGTTCTATCCAAAAATTAAAGAAAACCACTGCGGCTTGCTCTTTGTACATAAGAAATGTATATTTCAAAACCTTTACCACAGCATCAGCTATGAAAAAGTTCAGAGCAGTACAATAAACTAAAATCCTAAGAAAAGTCATATTGCTAGAGAGAAAGGAAATGCCTACCCACAAAATTACTTCATTCTACAGTACAAAGAACAACCCCTATGAATAATATAAAAACAAAGGTAGCTGTGCTATAGTGATGGCACAGGGGTAGTAAACCAGAACTGGCCAAGACCCCCATCCCACCTCTCTGTTGTTGCTCCCAGTAATAACTCACCCTGGCTAAGAGGGTGTGGCTTGTTATGGTCCTGATGGTAGAGGAGTCTGCCAATAAGCCTTTTTTTTGGTTCAGTCTGAAGATTTCAAGTAAGCTACCATAATCCACTGCCAGTCTGACAGTCTGTGCTCCATCATCTTCACAATATCAGCTGCTAAGAACATTCTGCTCACCTTACAAGAACATAAAACAATAAACAACATAAACTATGAACACAACAAGATTTTCATTCAGATCAGATCAGATAGTGCCAAGCCTATAGGCATAGGTGGTTATCTCTCTCCACCTTGCTTGATCCTTTGTGTCTTGAATCAAGTCAAATGCTGTTTTCCAGCCAAACCATACAGTTTGGCAATCTACATATTTCTGTCATCTCCACCCCCTCTGTCTTTTGCCATTTATCTTTCCAGTCATGATCAAATTTTTTAGACCTTCACATTTGTTGATATGTCCAAGAAACTTTGTCTTTTTTTTTATGAATGGCACTGGGTTTCCTTTGTTTACTGTAATGCTTCTTCACTTGTTTTTCTAACTGTTTATGGAATGCGAAGCATCCTTCTTAAGAACCACATTTCAGTAGCCTTTACTCTTAATTCTAATTGTCTATTCATAGTCCGTTTCACTTGTATAAAGCGGAATAAGTTCTATATAGCATCTTAGGAGTCCTTTCTTATTGCCAATGGCAGTTTTTGATTTGCTTATATGTTCTTAATTTTTCCAAGAGATGAAAGAGGTAAAACTGTGGTAAAACTGGTTCTAGCAATAAAGGTATTTAAGACTATATGGAATACCATACCATAAAGATATTTAAGACTATATGGAATACCATCTAAAATTGTCAACATCATTAAGGATCTCTACAACGGATATGCTTGTGCAGTCAACACATAAGAAGGAATGAGCGAATGGTTCCAGACTAAAACGGGCATGAAACAATGATGTATATATCTCCTTTGCTTTTTTGGAATTGCCACAGACTTCATAATGAAAAAATGCTGCACAGGTAACACAGGTATTGATTGGGTACATGGGAACCAACTAGAAGATCTTAATTTTGCTGATGATATAACTCTTATCAGTGACAATGTGAATTACATGCAAGAAAAAATATATATACCCTGATACCCTGTCTTCACTAGCTAGCAAAATAGGACTTGAAATTAACAAGGACAAAACAAAAATAATGAAACTTCCCATTAATCAAAAAGGACAAATATATGTAGAAGGGACAGCTGTTGAAGAAGTAAACCAATTTGCATACCTTGGCAGCTACATAGACAGGATGGTGACACTAGAAAGGATGTTAGAATTGCATAAGCAGCATTGACCTTCAAGAATTTCAAGAACATATAGCATTCAAAGCTTATTAAGCACAAAAACCAAGTTAAGACTATTCAATTCAAATGTAATATCCACTCTCATTTATGCATGTGAAAGGTGGAAAACAATAAAAGAAACAGACAACAAATTAGACTCTTCTGAAAACAAATGCCTAAGGAAAATACTCTGCATTAAGTGAAACGAATTCAAGAACAATGCAGAGATATGGCTGATGAGTGAACAACAACCTGTCTCATGGGTGATCAGGAAAAGGAGATGGACATATGTTGGTCACGTGATGAGAAGAAACGTTAAGAGAATCCCAAAACAAGCTATCAAGTGGAACACAACAGGCCAAAGAAAAAAGAAGTTGACTGCAGGAAACTCTAAAGAGGACACTGTTAAGAGAGGCCAAATTAATGGGCATAAAATCCCTTGATGAGGTTAAAAACAGGAAAACTTGGTGAACTACCTTGCAAGCCCTATGTGACGTTTAACGGCACCGGAAGGATATAAGAAGAAGTAATAAAGGTCGGTAGAGGTGTATGGTTCAGAAGTGACTGGTTGAGGAGTCAACCAGTCACTTTGTTCCCACCCTTCAGTTCTGTTTACCTGGGCACATTAATGCTTGTCTTTCAAAGCAGGAGGAGACCAAAAAACTAAGTTTTTCTTTCTTTTTTTTTTTCATTTGTTGTGTTGTCCTTGTATGTAATCCTTGAAAAAGGCTCACTCTGAAATATTGGATGTTGTATGTTCTTCATTTATACGTTATCATCTTACTTCCTTATTCTCTATCATTTGTCAGACGAGTGTCCATGTGGCAGTGGAGTCCAGACTCCAGAACATATCCTTCAAGAGTGTCCAAACCATGCAGACTTGAGGTGTGAGACATGGCCAGAGGACACAAGCTTGGGGCTCCTATCAGGATCTGGAGAGGACTGCGGGGTTTGCCAGGTCAATAGGGATCTGGATCTGATGTGACCAACAACCTCGAATGCAGAAGAAGAAGATCTATCATTTGTGTTTCTGTTCACTTTCTTCATTTCCTTTGTGCATTTTGTAAAAATGAACCATACACCTCTATCTACCTTAATTTTTCCAAAAGCTGTCTTTACCATTGTTATTCTGATTCTGATTTTTAATTACCTAATACCAATATCAAAGTATGATTGTTCAGGTAGAACAACAAATCAAATATTCATTAATCAGATCAAAAATTATTCTGACTTTATATACATATTACCTTTGATAAGGTATACAATTTGAGGGCTTTTGAAAAACAAGACTGTTTCAACATGTACTCTGCTGCTAACTCTGAAAGAGTTGTGAGATCCAAGCCAACACTTATAGCCAGATTTTCTGCTGGAGCTGTCTCTGACAAAGTCATTGCCAAATGGAGAAACAAACGTTCTGGTGATATACTGGAAGCAAAATTATGCATATGTGTATATATATGCATGTGCGTGTTTGTAAATAAATATTAAACTAAATATCCAAATGTTCATACTGCTAATTTCAACTTATAAAAAGCTAAACTGAAAAAAAAAAATTTCTGTAGCACAAAATGACTGACTTCTTCAATCCTAATGATAAAACTGAGAATCAAATGAAATGTTAACAACAGCAGAGGTCAGCAGTTTACCTTTTTCAATGTTCAGATGAGCAATATTATGACCTCCCCATGCTACAAAAAGGTATTTAAGACAAGAATATTTAACAGTATAAACAATTTATATATATAAAAATGGAAGAATGTTTAACAATTTACACAGATTAAAAACACAAACTTAAATAAGTGGTCTTACCGTGGTCTTACTTCATACACTGAACTGTCAGTTACAATGATGCATCCATCCAAGACAGTGTGTGTGGCCACAGGAATGTCTAGCATTGGTGCATCCAACTTTAACCCAAGAGTATTTACAGATGGATCAGCCCCTCCCCTTCTAACTATCTGCAACCAGTCATTTTCATGATGTTCATGATAGTAAAATGGATACCGCTTTTTCTCTACACCAATCAAACACTCTCCCTCAGGTAAATTAAATTCTTGAACCACTGCTTCAGCACCAAAGTCCTGTAGCACAAATACAAAAATATGATCTTAAAAGACATAGCACATGACTAACAAAAATTTATGTTCATACAGAATAAAATTGAAGCTAAACAATTCACAAATAAATTCAGTTTCTCAAAGCTAGACTTTTTTCTTTTCTTTTCTGAATTTTTATTTTTATTTTAAAAGTCCAACTCTGATTATATGTTTGTTTTTATATATAGGCATTAAGAACGCTAAAATTGTAAACGTTTGCCTTCACAAAATAGTCACTATAAAATTTATATCCTATATAAGAGCATACCAAAAGAAAGAGAGGAAGACCAAAGTGAAGATGGCTGCAAGACAAATGGATGTATCAGCAGCAGGGCATCTTGCTTACACCTAAGAAGCCTAAAGGAGAGCTGTTAGGGAGGCAAAGTTCTGCAAGGGACATGCAAATGACTGACTGAAGAGCAAATAAAATGGAAAATTAAAGATAAGATTATTCTCAATGGGTGAAGAAAATGGTATGAGGGCATTTCAGACATTCTGCCTTCATCTCTCAACTATTATTCTAACACATTTAACATAAAAAGAGTCCTAGTGCTGCAAACATATAAAGAGCAACAATAAACATTACATATCTATGAAGAAGAACACTGAAATGAAATATATAATAAATAACTGTTTCATTTTGTTGGATATTAACTCCAAGATTACCTGGTGATCATCCATGGAATTCTCTGATTTCTGATTGGACAAAATCATCAGTTTCCTGTCCCTTGAATGATCTATCACTGTAAAGATTAGCTTGTCAGTTAATATGACATTGTCAGATCCCACAGGCAACTTGTACACAAATAAGGGGCTGTGTTCAGCATCAGAATCAAGAACCTGTTGATGCCAGTTGAACAAAGAATAAAGCATTTTACTAAAATAAATAAGAAAGTGTATCAAAGAACCTGTACACTGATCTGATCATAGGGAAATGAACAGTAATGTATGGATTTTCTCCAATTATAAATTGAAAAAGTTTAGAGTTTTTAAATCTACCAGCTTATATCAGTATTTTGTGGTTACATATATCTTTATTTTTTTTCTATCTTACTATCTGCTACCCTGAACCCCATATTTTACTCCTTCTTAAGTTAAAGTGGCTGAGTGTAGCTTATTAGACTTCATATTTTATGTGACACTACTATTTTCATTTTAAAAAGAAAACATTCTTTGATAATGAAAACTGTTAGTGGTGTTGTTGCTATAAATTAGAGGACAATTAATGTCACACTGCAATGCTTTCATCACAAGATAAAGCATTTAAAATTGATTAATATCACACAGCATGTGTCTATTTAAGTTATTCATACATAATTTTATACTAACAAATCATAATGTCTGCTACTGTTGTACTTACTCTTTTTCAAATTTAATTTACAAGGTGTCAATATTATTTAGGTATATTTTCAACTATATTCCTGACAATGCTTATTTTGTACACTAATTCCATACATTCTCTTGTACAAAAGGGAGTAAGACAGGCATGCACCTTTCACTATACTTGTTTAACACTTGTGCTGAAAACATCATGACAAATGTAAGAGATAAATAAGAAATAACTAAGTTTGGCTCTTTCAACACCAGATTCCAGAAATCAGATATGATGGTGATGCTGTCCGTCTATCAAACAGCTCAGAAAGACTGCAACAGTTGATTCTCTCCACCAAAACCAACAAACCAAAGTAATGAAAACTGACAATATGAGAAAGAAACCCAAAATTATGTTGGACCACAAAGAGCTAGAAAATGTAAATAAATCTGAATATCTAGGTTCAGTCATTACCACCAATGGTGACTGTACAATGGAAATTAAAAAAAAAGGCTAACAACTGCATTACAGAAACTAGTGTAAATGAAAAAGTATATGGCAAGATACCAATAAGAAATCAGTGCTATGTTTACTAAGACCTTGCATTTTCCCAATGGCAATGTATGGATGCGAAGCAAGGACACTTAACAAGTCACTCAGGCATTTGCATGTCCCTTGTGGAACTTTGCCTCCCTAATAGCTCTCATGTAGGTTTCTCGGTTGTAAGCAAGATGCCCTGCTGCTGATGCATCCATTCGCAGATCATCAGCGATGTTTTGCAGCCATCTTTGCCTTGGTCTTCCTCTCTTTCTTTTCCCCATTATGCACCCTTTCAAGACTATCTTCTCTACTTCTTCTTCTTCTTCTTCTTCTTCGTTCGCTTCTACCACCAAAACCGCACTGTGATCCTACTGAATTTACGCCTGTTGTCCTCGTTAGGTCCCGCAGTCTCCTGTGCGGTCCCCAAAAGGACCACAAGGGGTTCAGAGTACCACAGGGCTTTAGCCTGTATTCTTGGTGGGTCTCAGAAGCGGGATTGCGTGACACCGTGGTTTTCATTGCACCAGTTTAGTCTAGGGTTGGACTTTCTCACCGGAAGACCTCGACGTGTTTAGGATATCAGTGCATCCCCGCTGGGTGAGAGGTGGTTGCCCATCCAGTCCAGAGTTGGACTTTCTCACTGGAAAACCTCAGCGTTATTAGGATACGCAAACATCCCCGCTGGGTGAGAGGTGGTTGCCTATCTAGACTGCCTTGGTCCAGTGTCTCCGACTTCAGCATTACTATCTTCTCTAAATTCTCATGAAGTTTAATATGTCCAAAATATTTTTTTTTTTTTTTTTTTTGTTTCTTCTTGACTAGCCAACCTTCTTCAATATTAAGTTCTTGTAGTATGAATATATTTGTTATTTTTTTGTGACCATGATATCTGAAGGACTCTTCTGTAGCATTTACATTCAAAGGCATTTATGTGTAACAAGTCACTCAATTCAATTCAAGTGCCATGCCATGCGGCGTAGGAGATCATTTCTCTCCACAATTCCTTGTCTTTAGCCTTGATTATAAGATCCGCAGGTGACTTTCTTCCTAGCCCCACTGACAGCCCATCCAGTAACTTCTCTCTTTGTCTTCCTCTGTCTCTTCTTCCTTCAATTTTTCCAGTTGCCACAGCGTGTTCCAATTTTCCTCTTCTCAGGAAATGTCCTACAAATCTTGCTTGTCTGGCTCTGGTCTATGTTATAATTTGCTTTTTAACTCCAGCCTCTCTTAAGACTTCTTCACTGGTTTTCTTGGCTGTCCATGGTACCTTCAACATCCTTTTTATAAACCACATCTCCATGGCCTCCATTTCTCACTGTACTCTCTTATTCACAGACCATGCTTCACACCCATAAAACAAAATTAGCTCGATGTAACATTTAAGTACTCGGAATCCTGTTTCCATTGATATGGATCTGCTGCACAAGATGTGTCTCACTGTCTGGAATGCTGACTTGGCTTGAGCATGTCTGCTTTTTATTTCCTTGTGACATTTTCCATTAGTTGTTATAATCATTCCTAAGTACTTGAATCTATCAACTTGTTTCAGATTTGTGCCATGGATGGTAATGCTACAATACATTTTGGTGTTATTCTTTTCTTTGAGATGACCATCACTTCAGTCTTCTTTTTGTTCAGGCTGAAACCTTTATTTTTACTTTCACGAACCATGATGTCCAGAAGAGCCTGTAGCTCCCCTTCACTTTTAGCAATCAGGACTGTGTCATCTGCATATCTTAAGTTGTTAAGGTTGTACCTGCCAGTTGATATTTCTGGCATGTTCTTTATATTTCTCATTATGTTTTCACTGTACAAGGAGAAGAGGTCAGGAGATAAAACACATCCTTGTCTCACTCCCAATTTTATGTTTTGGAATGCTCCTATTTGGTTCTTGACCCTCATTGCTACTTTACAATAGTCTATGAAGCATAAGTATAGGTCCATCTTTACTTCTATTGATCTCTCCATCAATGTTCTTAATATATATATGGCGTTACTTGCATCATTTCCTTCAACGAAGCCGCACTGTTCTTCAGCGATTTCTGGTTTTATTTTGCTCCTGATTCTTCTCATAACAATATGAAGTAGGATTTTGGTAACATGGCTCATTGTCTTATTTCTTTATTTATTTTGTCATATTCATCTTTATCGCCCTTAAGACTTCTTCTCCAATCCATTAATTGCAAAATTTCTTCTGTCATCCACCCCTGTTTAGCATGTCTTTTATTTGGAGGTAGGATTTCGATTGATGTTTGCTGAATAGAGTCTCTGAGCATATTCCATTGTTCATCAGTTGTTTCAATCTTCTCTATAGCATTATATCTATTACGTACTATGGTCCTATATTGTTCCTGTATTGCTTTATCTTTCTGTAACAGCTCTCTATCTAGTTCTTTGCTTTTAGCTGCTACTTTTAACCCCTTTAGCCTGATTCTCACTTTTCCTACAACTAGGATGTGGTCATTATTGCAATCTGCACTTGGTCTTGTTTTCACATATACTAGTGAGTTCCTGAATCTTCTATTGATCATAATGTAATCTATCTGGTTACGTATGTTATTATCTGGGTTTTTCCATGTCCATAGTTGCCTAGGGTGTTGTTGAAACCAAGTATTTCCTATTATCATTTTATTCTTTTCTGCCCACTCAATCAACATCTCTCCTCTTTTGTTTCTGATTCCTAGTCCATACTTGCCAGTAGCTTCATTGTCTTGTTCAGTCCCTACTTTCGCGTTTAAATCATCCAGCACAAAGTTTACTTCCCATGGTTTGCATTGTTTCATTGCCATGTCCAGATTGTTGTAAAATTCTTTTATCTCATCATCAGAGCTTTCTGAAGTTGGTGCGTATACTTGGATGAGATTTGTATCTATTGGATGGTCCTGTGATTTAACCATTAACACTCTGTCTGATATGCACCAGAAGCCTTTCACAGTTCTTGCCGTCTTCTTATCCAATATTATGCCAACTCCATTTCTATGCTGGTTTCCTCCGGAATAAATTATTTTTTTTGAAGTCTTTATGATCTCTGCTTCCTGCTCCAGTCCTTTTATTTCACATAAACCAAGGATGTTAATTTCCATTCTTTTCATTTCTTGTTTGATGTTTTCCAAGTTCTGTTAATATTCTAATGTTCCATGTTGCAATTACTGTGGTGTTGCTTTTATTTTCTTTGCGTACAGTAGTTGGATGATGATTTGGTATCACCTGTCGCACGTGATGGTCCCTACCAGATGAGGTGGTTCCACTGGAACCCCCATTAACGTAGTTATGATTCAAAGAATTGTGGATTGTCATGATTGTTCTTGGGAATGTACAGTGTTGTTTTCCCCTTGCCTTCCACCAGTTTATTAATGGTTTACTCCACTAGCCTTTGACTCTGGCCAGAGCCTACCCTACAAGGCAGCAGGGGGTTTGAAATCAGTTTTCCTTCTCCTAGATGAGCTACCAGCCAAGACTAATGAATCTCATCTACCCGAAGCGTCTGGTTTTCAGGTGGCAGATACTTGCCTTTCGCCTCTTCTCCTGTCAGTTTAAACAATTCCGCCACGAGAAGACCAAGTCGATACAAAAGAGAATAACAGCATTTGAAATGAAATGTTATAGAAGGGCACTTCTAGAATATCAATATTAATTTGTATATTTGTACTAAATCAAGTGTGTGGGAAGAATGAAAGATGAGTGATGAAGGGCAGAATGTAAGACGGGCCTGCGTGCCCAATTCTTTACCATTGAAAAATAAATAAAGATTATTCATAGCTAGAAAGAAAATCAAATAGAGATATTGATAGGATTAGGTGTCACAGAAAACTGGCTCATAAACAATATCAAAATTAGAAAGCTGAGATACTTCAGCCACATCAAGAGATGAAATGGTTTGGACAAGTTGATACTAGAAGGGATGGTCCTAGCAAAAGAGAAAAGGGATAACCTCAACATAGGTGGAGTCAGGACATCACTGAAAGTCTGAACATGGTCACTGCGAGATGCTGGTAAATTTGCACTTGCAATCAGGTAGGCAGTGAGAGGGACAACGTTCTGGAAAGGACATGTCACATGAGGAAGAAGATTCCATATTTAACTAGTATTGTTGTTGTTCTTTTCTTAGTATGCATTTTGTCTATATATGCAATCCTGTCTCTTGGATAAATTTCACCGTTTTTTGTAATTCATGTATGGAACCATAGACCATTTCTTTGGTGGTTTCACTGGGCCAGTAATTGCTTCTCAGTGTCTCATAGTTGGTGCAGTTTTGGAGGATATGTTCCACAGTTTGGGGCACCTGACTTTGTATACATGACTTCGGAGACAGTTGTGTCCTGTTCGGAGATGGAAAATGGTGACTTGTTTCTATTTACCATGTGGTCATCATGTAGTGGCGTTTGTGGCTTCCTGTAGGTTTTTATCATGCTTTTCTTCTGATTATAGGAGATCAGTATGTCTGGTCCATTTCAGTGCCTTCTTTGGCAAAACAGTCAGCTTTCTCATTGCCTGGTATCCCACAGAGCAATGGAGTCGGCTGTGTCCTGTTCGGAGACGGAAGATGGTGACTTGTTCCTTTCTGTTTAGCATGTGATAGTCATCATGTGGTGGTGTTTGTGGCTTCCTGTAGGTTTTTATCATGCTTTTCTTCTGATTATAGGTGACTGGTATGTCTGGTTGCTCCATTTCAGTGCCCTCTTTGGCCAGATGGTCAGCTTTCTCATTGCCTGGTATCCCACAGTGGGAGGGAATCCACTGCAAAGTGACTCCATGTTGTAAGCCAATTTTTGACAAGGCATCCTTAAGGTCTGGTAGTTTGTTGCTCTGAAGAGCCTCCAGTACTGATCTTGCATCTGTGAGAATTACTACAGGACATGTATCAATTCTGGAGTCTGATAGTTTTTCAACTGCAGCAATAATTGCCCTAACTTCTGCATCAAAGTTGTTGCAGTATTTACCAGTGGGTATGGAAATCTTGTCAATGGTGTTGTTTGGATATTCAATATATGCTCCTGCCCCACCATTTTTATGGCATTATGTGCAGATCCATCTGTATACACACGTATCCAGGTGTCACATGGATATTTGTCATCTAGAACACTAAGTGTGGCTACTGATCTTACAAGACTGCTCTGCATCTCACCATTCTGCACACCTTTCACTTCAGTCTGAATAGTTATTTGTGTATAATCTGCTTCTTTCCATGGTGTATGCTCTGGTACAGATGATAATGGAGTGACTACAGTTGGAAGGTCAGGTATCAGCTTACGCATACGCTTGGCCTGATGAATGAAGCTGCTTCTTTTAAGCCGTCCTAATGCCAAGTTATTGAATCTCTCCTTCAGGGGATGGCTTACAGAGCTAAGGAATTTTTCTCCCATGGTCATGACCTTTGTGTCTCTACGTTCCTTTAGCGGTTGAACACCAACTATTTTCTGCATTTCTACTATTGGTGTGGACCTCATGGCACCTGTGATAATCCGTAGTGACTGATTTTGAACCTTGTCTAGATTATGCAGCGTAGTGTTTGATGCTGTGCACCAAGATGTTGAGCCATATTCTAAATGTGGTAGAATACTTTGCTGATATACGTTCTTGAGGATTCTTTCACTAGCTCCCCATGTAGTCCCACTTAATTTTCTTAATATGGCTAGTTTTCTTCTGGCTTTTGCTTCTGCACTGTTGATGTGTTGCTTCCAAGTCAGTTTTGAGTCAAGAGTCACTCCTAAGTAAGTGGGTTGGTTGTCCATCCTTAAGGGTATTTCATTTACAAAGATCTTACCTGCTTTCTGTTTAGATGAGAGGGTGAACAGAGTGGTACTTGATTTTTCTGTGTTGATACTTACACACCATTTGTTTGTCCATGATGTCAAGATGTCTGCTGCTCTTTGGAGTCTCTGTGTAGCAACTGTCGCATATTCATCTGTACACCACATGACCAGATCATCTGCATACAGTGCTGCTTTGATTCCATAGGGAAGTTCCTTGACCAGGTCATTAATGAATACAAGGAATAGTGTAGGCGAAAGGACTCCTCCTTGTGGTACACCGTGTCGCAGAAGTACTTTCTGGCTTTTGTGTCCATCCATTACTACTCTAGCTCTTCTATTGTGTAAATAGGACTTTATCCAGTTGTACAGTCTTCCATTCACATTGCAGTTTCTTAGTTTCCACAACAGACCTTTTTTCCATACTTTATCAAAGGCTTTCTTCAGGTCTATCCACGCTGCTAGTACAAGGTTTTTCTCTTGGAATGCATCCTCAATCTCTTGAGAGAGATAGGTCACTTGATCTTCCGTACTGTAGTACTGCCTAAATCCTGCTTGTTGTGGAACGAGAAGGTTTTCACTTTCTAGGTACCATTTTAGCCTCAGGTCAATGATGCGTTCCATCGTTTTGCATAGGCAGCTAGTGAGACTGATTGGCCTGTAGCTGGAGGCAGTATCACTGTTTTTCCCTGGTTTTAGCAGTGGTACCATGCTTGCTTCCTTCCAGATTTGAGGTAACTTACCTGTGCTCCAGCACATATTGAAAATATCCAACAGCTTTCCCATTGCTGCCACTCCCAGGTTCTTGATCATTTCATTGGACACTCCATCTGGTCCTGGTGATTTCCTTGGTTTCAGTTTACTAACTGCTAGGTCTAACTCTTTGTGTGGGATTGTTCCTAAAGCAAGTGGGCGGTCATTAGGACAGTAATAGTTAAGGAGGTGGAAATCTGTATTACTACTTTTTAGATGGATCATCTGGTACTCGGCTCCTTCCATGTACACTCCCACCTGACATGCGCTGATGTTATTCTTAACAAGTGTGAGTACTCCTCCTTTTCTTCTGTCCTGTCGGTCTGATCTAAAGCACTGGTAGCCTCTGATTTTAAAGGCGGCATCTTTGGTTAGGTGTGTCTCCTGTATGCAGCATATACTTACCTGCTCTGCAAAAAGTATGTTCTCTAGTTCAACCTTTTTGCTATAGCCATCTCTAACACTGCTGACACCCTCAGCATTCCACTGCATTATTTTAAGTTCTTGCTTTTTGGCTGTTTTCTTCTGTTGTATTTTTTGGCCAGTAGCTCTACTCTCATGTCTCCTGACTCCACAAGACGAACTGAGAGGACCTCCAGTAGCATTGGGTGGACCCTTTCGAGGCAGGGGGCCCGGCACTGCACCTGCCTGGTTAGTCTTCACAGGGCGAGCACCATGTTTGAAAACTGTAGATATAGACATTTCATTAGCGATAATGCGTGTTACCCTGATTTTTGCGATGCGCCTTTTGGCTGGGTAACTCCGACTTCAGCACCTTTCCTTGCTAGGGCAGACTGTGGTCTTGCTCGGACTGCCATGAAGACAGTGTGGCTGGCCTGGCCAAAACTTTGTTTTCCAGCCTCTGGTGGCTGTACTTAAACCCCTTCTCCATGTCAGATGGTTTGAGACAGTTCCACAAAGACACTCCGACTCTGAGATGAGGAAACTGATGAGTGCTTCAACGATATCCATTCCCCGCCACCTATAGTCTACTGGCTCTGTTTTGTTCACATCATTCTGATAGCCATTGTTGTAAAGACCCATAGGCTTGTCACGTCCTGGATTCATTGGTTTCACACCAGACTTCCCTCATCCCCGCCAGAGATCTCCATGTCCCCATCCGTCCACCAACCTGACATTACATTTTGCAAAAATAACAATTACAATTAGTGTTGATTGCTACAAGTTTCTGGGCTACAGAGGTAGGTCAGAGTTTTTAAGCAAACAGATCTATGTTCCCTGTCTCACAAACACTGTGTTAAGATAAGTGTGCTCTTAACACAGTTGTTCCCAGGGGAGTTTTCTTTGCAAAACTGGAGAAATTAATCAAAATTACACCTAAAGTACTTCATGAATGATAAAGTCTCATTTTAAATAAAATTTAAACCAGAACTGATACCTGTAGAACTGAAGAAATAGTACAGTGTGCTGTGATAAAATGACGCCCTCTTGCATACTGGGGACGTAAGAATGTTGGCGGTTGAAAATTTCGAAACTGCATTGGGGTGAAAAGAATACTGTTTTCCTCTGTAGAGATACAAATAATAATTTTACTTTTTTTTTTCTGTCACAAAAGAAAAGTAATTTTATTTTTGTATTGCCCAACATGGGAATATTGCTTTTTTGTTTTTTTAATTGCTTTTTTTTTCACCCTCAGACTGAAGGTTTAAAAAAAGAAACTTCAGTATACTTGGGAAACAGAATAACAAAACAAATGGTGATTAAAAATCTAGACTCTCTCATATATCATATATATATATATATATATATATATATATATATATAAAATCATTCAATTGATCTAAAAGGAGGAAGTTTATTTGTGCTTAGTACTTCACAGGAAGGGAAAAGTATGCACTATAAAAATCTGTGTTTTTCTCCTTGTGCTAATGCTTATGCTATTCTGAAGGTTTGTAATCTTCAAATAATTTTTCTTTTATTCTGAATGCTTTGTAATCTTCAAATATTTTCATATTTCCTTTAACTTAGGACAGCTGAGATTGTATTTTATTATTATTTACCCTATTTCTTGTAAAGTTTCAAAGGTTCAACACTCAGACTCTGGCTTCACTTCATTCGGGACAACCCCATATATACTCAAATGCATGCTACAACATCCATCCTAGAGTATGTTTGCTAACAGTTCCTGTCAAATGTTGGTTGTTTACGATGCATTTTCTGCCACACAGTTTGGATGCCAACACCTTTAAGTTGTCCTAGCTCCAGCAATCTCTTCAGATCTACATTGTTCTTCCATTCCCACTCTTCATTTTCCCCGCAGTCTGTCCAATACAGCCGTAGCAATGTCCCCCTTGTCCATTGTCAGTCTGCCAGTTATTTTAGCCTGTCCAACCAGTCTATCCGCCTCTTCACTGCCATCTACTCCTGCATGCCGTGGACAGTAAAACCATGTTAGACTTGCCACAGGTGACTGGCTTAACATTCTTTCTGAACCAATTTCTTCTCAATCTTACGAAGCAAACTCTGTGAATTCGTCAGTGACATCATTAAACACATCATGAGCAACTAACCATTCCACTGCCACCTACACAGCCTCAATTTCCATTTGCATGCTTGAAGTGATGACATCTAAGGCTCCTGAACCCTGTGCCACTGCTCTTCCATTTTGGTAGACTACAAAATCCCAACCACTTCTGTTCTGTGTCACTGAGCCATCTGTATATATTACCATGTCGGAAGACCCCTAGTGATACTAGATCTTGAACTCCTCAAAGTTCAACTGCCCCCTGTGCCCAATCATGACATTCACGGTCCTTCTGTACAATAACTTTTGTTAGCTGAAGTCGGTTCTATACCCGTAACCAATCACCACCTTTAGGCACCTCATCTAGGTCACAAATTGACTTTATTGGATCCTCAGCCTCAACCATCTGGGATCTGCCTCAACTGATGCATCTTCCCTTTATCAACCCAGCTCCTTATGGAGAGGACGATCCTTCATGTCAGCAACCCTGATGTATGCCTTTACCTGGGCATACTTGTGCTTAGACCTCACACTCAGCATATCAAGCAGAAGGCGCATGGTCACCACCAGAGTATCCCTGGTACAACCCAATACCACTCTCATTGCCTGGTTCTGTACACGCTCTAGTCTGTTCAGCTGTGTACTGGACAGGGTGAGCAGGCCAAGACCATACTCCAATGGTGACAGTACCAGTGCATGCATCAGCAAGAACAGAGTGTGCTGTGGAAAGCCCACAGCGGCCATTAACCTAACCACTCCCAATGCTTTCCTGGCTTTTTGTATTGCATTGTTCACATGATGTGCAAAGGACAATGAATGATCAAATGTGATCCCTAGATACCCCATGAAATGTGTTCTCTTAATATCTTGGCCTTGACACTTCACAATCAGAACTTCACATCCTACAATTTTGTTATTTATCCACCCTGCTCTGTACCCTTGAGGCTACTTCCTCTGTACATCTTCCATGCTCATAGCAAACTTGTAAAATAAACTGCTATTTCAGAACCACTGCATTCACAAGTAGGGTCAGTGTTCTTTGTGTGTTTTTTTTTAGAAAATCTTATATAAAAAATCTTACAAAAATTACAGAAGTAACAAGAAGGTGCCAAGCAAGTAAAACAAGGAGAAAAAAATTTCACAGTGGGAAACTGATATGAAAGAATAGCTCAGAGGTAAGTGAAATAGATAAAATAATAAAGGTAAGACTGTGTTGAAAGTTTGCATGAAGTAAATAACAAGTCTCCTATATCTTTCTTATTCATGAATCACATACCAGCAGAGTCCAGGATGGTACGAGGTGGGATACTGCATGCATCAATGTTGTCATAGCCCATTTCACTGATTTCTAAGTCTGGGGAATAACTTGCAAAAGTTGTACGTGTTTCTAAGAGAAGCCTCCATTGGTTTCCAGTGACTGCTGTTATCTGAGGATTAAGAAACACACATCTAGCCGAGTCAAAACAATTTATGTAAAACATTACATTGGAACATGTAACAAGAATGTTCTAGTTCTCAAGAGAGTGATAAAGGAAAAGTTGGCACAAGAACCAAATGTCTGTATCAGCGGTTCTCAGACCCTTTTGCTGCACGGCCCACATTTAAAAGTCAAACAATTTTTGCGCCCCACTAATAAAGTGCTTTATATTTGCAAGGTATAAATCTAATTTTATAAAATATTAAGTAATTTTTTTCTCTACATGTTTAACTGCATATTCATTGCTACACAAAAGTTCTTTTCATTTACTAATAAAGCGACCTACAATTCTGCGGCCTGCATCTGTGCAGTCTGCCCCTATGCAATGCATGAAAAATGTGGAATAATTTTTTATTGTATCTACTTTTCTCTCTCTCTCTCTCTTTTTTTTTTTTTTTGCTGCTTTGAGACTTCAGTGCAGCCCACAATACTTCCTGTCATTGCCCACTTTTGGGCTGTGGCCCATGGGTTGAGAACCACTGGTCTGTATTAATGTATGTAAAAGGGCGGTGGGGGGGCATGGTCTGAAAGGCAAGGGGTAGCAGCCCAATTTGTTTTTTTTTGGGGGGGGGGGGGGGAAGGAACCACCAATGTATTGTATACACAATTTCCTTTCAGTCATGACCTATGAATGTTCAAGACACATGGAGCTTCTGCACAATGTCTATTTACTGTTTACCTTTCAAGTGTTTAATAACAAGTTAAGTATTTCTGATGTTTGGTCTGAATATTAATCCTCCACAAGCTCTTGGTTTCCAAGAAATTAAATCTGGTCTCTAACCAGACCGTGATTTGCAGCATGCATTTATATTTAACAACATAATTACATCCTCATCACTTTGTAATGCAATGAAATTAAAAAATATTATCTTAAGCTTTCTAAATTCTAATATGATTTTTTTATCTTTTTTTTTTTCTAACTTTCTGGTATGTAGAGTATTGCAAGACTTGACCAGCTCCTATTAGTCCAGCACTGATATTGTCTTGCCATTGTTAGACACAAATGGAGCACTACACTACGTCCAGAAATAAATCAAATGGTTTGGCATGTTGCATGACTACTACCAGACAGCATACCACAGAAAATGTTAATGCGAAGAAATGTAGGTAGCAGAGGGGAGAGGCCACCACACAATAGGTGGAGGGAGGAAATTACTGAAACCTTAATTATCTCATTATACAAAACAAATCGCGGAGCCCTATCAAGATGTCTATCCTCTCAACACTGACAGGTACATGAGAAAGGAGACAAGACAAGGAATCACTCCCAGGTTACACATACTCTATGTGCATAGCTTGTAATTAAGGTATTACATCATCATCATCATTAGGTGCCGTGGCGACTGCCGTTGGCTATTATGCTTCTCTAGAGTACACGATCCTTCATGCAGGCCATCAGCTCAGTTGGAGATCTCTCTCACCATCTCGTCAGACTGTCCAGTATCATTTCTCTTAGTCTTCCTCTTGATCAAGAGGAAGACCAAGGTATTACATACACAAATTGGTGGCTTGATTTACTTTCATAAGCAGATATAAGATGCATATTTCTCAAGTTTCACAACTTTGGGGAATCATGTCAGCGCCTCCAACTCTTATTCTCCAGGCTCCAGCATCACAAGAGCCCATTACTCAAGTACTGCATATAATGGATAAACTGCATTTGACAGGAAAGCATGGGTTCATCATAGAATTCCACAGGAATATTATAAATAACCATTTTCTAAATGACACACTTCTCTCTAATTATAATGATTACTACTACTTACCAGAAGTGTTGTATTCAGTTGCAAGTCATCCTGTGACAATGACATGTCAGCAATGCTTAGATCTACTGTCAACTCTTTGAAGTTTTTATCATTCAGTAGATCAACAAACAGGATTTCACCAACCTGATTTTCAAAGGGCAACATAATATCTTCAGTTATTTAAAACATAATTTTTCATAGATCTTATGTCATCATAATCATCATCGCCTTTCACTTCCTTGAGGGCAAAAGTGATGGATAAAGGCTCTCCAGTCATCCCTGTTCTTGGAATTATTATCTGCTTCCTTCCATGTGTATCCCTTGTCTCTGAGCACTGTAATAATTTCTCTTCTCCAAGTAAGTCTAGGTCTTCCTAGATTACTCTTACAGTGATACTTGACCTATATAACTTACATTTTCAAACATTATATTTTGCACTGCTGTCTCTCCTTTTAGTCTCCCTCTCCATCTGTCACTCTTTGATTTCTTAAGTTACATACAGCTGCACACCATCAACTGTAACATCAAATTAACTCTTTCCACCCTACTGGACCCTGCAGGGACTATGTCCGGTTTACGTCAACAGTTGAAAGTACCCTATGGGACACTGTTTTGTTTCGTTCACATGTGAAATTAACTTTTTAGTTAACCACTATCTGCACATGCCAAAATCTTCCTTTACTTCCGCACACGCCGTTCGAAAGGAATTCTTTAAATCTTATCAAGTGTTTGTGTGTTTTCCAGTGACATTTTCGAGACCGACTCAAAAAATAAACACACCCACCGACTCGACATATGTGACTGCATGTTATTCAGGTAGTGGTAGGCCTGTTAGAAACAGTGCTAGATGTGATTCATTTGGATTTCACAATAAAATGTGCCAAAGTTGGATTTATATTCAGTTGGAATATATTCAGATTGAGGGTAAGTTGAACATACTTTTTTTTTCCTCAGTCCTAAATATTTTTTTTTTTTTTGCTCACAAACTTTTCAATTTTTTTCTCAACAGTTCTCTTTCTTTGACAAATAACTATATTTATGAAATCCTCATTCATTTCTACTTATTTTGATATATGATACACTTATGTTGAACCCTGAATTAGTTTGTTAAAGTTAATTTTAGAGAGGGACCCAAAAATTATCGCAACGCCAGCTCGATAATATAACGTCCGCCCGTATGCCGGTAACGTCCGCATTTTTTTTTCCCGGGTGGAAAGAGTTAATACTACACTTGGCCTTGATTTTGATCTCCAAGTTCACAAGTTTTTCCCTGGTTCCAAGTAGAGGAATGTGCAGAACTCTCATTTGTTCTGTTTCTCCCTAGAGTATGTCAGTGAACTAGATGTTAAAACTAACTTTTGAGGGGAGTTTCTGTAATAATCAATACTTCTTCATGTTCAAAAATGATAAATTATTTTTTAAAAATCTCAAAAGTTTTATTTACTTGGGTTATACAACCCTCTTTCAATGGTTTAAATGTTCCATAGATTATTGCCTTGGGCTCACCTGGGCAAGAGCAGAAAAAATGGCGAAGGACAGGCATTTGTGAAAAACCCTTGCGGAAGCCCCATGTGCCCTGGGCACTTAAGGTTCAGAGAGAGAGAGAGATTATTGCCTTATTTCTATTTAGCTTGTCCATACTTTCCATTACTCTATGTCAATGACTTTGTAATCAACATTATAATATGTAATTTCCAGGCCATTTATGTTAGCAATCATTATATATCTTATATAGGAAAACTGTTTGAACATTGGAGTTCTAATGCTTATGAAAGACAAAACAAAAATGACTACTCCTACATAGTTTTACTTTGTAAAATTTTTAGGGCCAACAATTTATCAAATACATAAAAATGATATATTTATATCATATATTTAAACAGCAAACTGTTATCTTGGTTGCTGATTTTTTTTTTTTTTTTGGAACTGCAGGCTGAGTTCTTTGAGTTCAACACTGTTGTTGGTTGAAAAGCAGCAACCCTGTGGATACTATTAGTAAACATACTCTTGGATGGATGCTGCGGCATGCGGTGGAGGATGTATGGAGCTGTCCCAAATGTAATGATGCTGAAGTCTGATTCTGAACCTTTGAACCCATACCTGACATGCTGATGTCAGGTTTGGCAAACATTAGCTGAACAAAACAAAGTAAACTCAAAACCCCGACTCTAGTAAATGAGCAACCACCCGGCTGGGAGAGGACAACATACTATAAACTCGTTCTCATTGCATCCTTTCTGATATTTAATAAAAAAATAATTATAATATGACATCTACAGCTCTCTATAAGATAACTCACATCTGTTCCAATTACAGCTATCTGCCTGCCCTCTAGTGTCTGCCACCACTGAGCACAAGTGACACGGCCTGGAAGAAAGCATCAGTGCTAACAAATAGTTTCTTCATAAGTTTTACAATGAATATCTTTGAACAAAAATTTATTCTATACAAAGATTGTTTTGCAGCTTTAAAATTTAAAAATGCAATAAACGATCATAATAAAACAATGAGATAAAAAAGGAAATAATGATTTTAACAAAATCTACTTTTCCCACAGCAGTTATTCACATAACAAATGAGAACTTCATACTTTAAATAAACCATTCTGTACATATAACAGTTTTTAAAAAATTTGAAGTACATATGTGCAAAATCATAAAAGCACTGTTATAAATAAATAATAACAGCTACCCAATTAAGGTTACTGTTATTGAAAAATACTCACTAATTTATATCTATATTCTAAATAAATGTTATTGTTACTAAATGACTGAAGAGTTCATGCTGAAATAACACATTAAATTACTTGTTATTCAGTCATTACTGCCTGCTAGACTTACCATTTGTTGCTTTAAATTTCATGACAGTGACATCATCTGTTTTAAAAAGTTGATTGACCGCAACATTAGAATCCTGTTTGATAAAATGAAGATGGTTTACACATTTTCTTTTTACATAAACTAAGCATTCACTGTGGACACTGATAATGTCAGATACAGCAGAAAATAGTGGATACTGACTTAAGAGAATGCCAAAATAAAAATAGTTGCTGCTGCCTTAGAAAAGGTGACAACTTTACACCTGAGGCTATTTTTTAAACAAAAATCAACAAATACTTTGTGAAGTCCTTCTTCTTGTTCTGCATTCAGTTTCGTATGCTCAGCTTTTTAAACAGGTAGCTGGGTTGCCTCCGTGAATCCTGCTATCAGCAGGAGATTTTCATAGGAACCCCAGAGTTTCTCCTTTGTGCTTCTCTCTCAAGGCCATACCTGTGCTCTGAGATCTCTGTGTAAAGTGCAGGTCTGTAGCATGTGTTCAGGAGTCTGTTTTGATGCATGCTTTGGTCTGTTGGCACTGCCTTATCTTGCAGAGATAAGCGTTAAGCTTGCAGTGTCAAGTTCATAATCTGAAGATTGTGGTTTGTTGTTGTTTGTTTAATCTCAGCATGAGTCCTGTTGTTGTCTGCTGTTTGTCTTCTGTCTCCAGGTGTTTTGGTATTTCCTTTTAACTAGTGTTTCCACTTCCCTTTGCGATATTTTGAGTCTGAATTGTCCTTTATTCATGCCTTCCTTTGCCAGCCTATAAGCTTTGCAGAGTCCAATCAGTCCTAAGTAATTAAGGTAGCCACTCACTGAGAAAGTGTAGCATGCTTAAGCATTTCACACAAAATATTTATCTGGAATCTTACTAAGGACTACTAAAATTATGTTTACAACATATGTACCCCACCTATGGACCAAATTTTGAGCATCACTGGGCTTTGCTACAGATAACCATGTCCATGCAGCATAAGAGGAAAGGAAGGATAGCATCTTATCTGATGGCAAACAATAACCGGGCTCTCCTTCTTACAATGCTCCCTGGACACAGTCTTCTGTGTCAGCAGCCTGGCAAATGAAGTAGGGACTGATGCAGTCCCTGTCATGGCAATGCTTATTGAGAAGCCTGCCAATGAGTTCACTTGAGGATGTCCACTCTATCTTGTGTATCTTTCTGAGATATGAGAAAAGTTGGGTACCATTACTATCTACTGTCCAAACCACTGTGTAGAAAAATAAAGCAATTCCATAGTATTTGGAGCAACAACACAACAAGAAAATAAAGATAATCAAAAGTATTTTTAAAAAGTACATATAACATACAACAACTGAGACTGCTGGAATAATGAAAGCTTCCTGAGTTGTTCCTGTAACAATAAGGAGCCATGATAAAGTTGGATCAAAGCACATGGATGCAATCGGTTTCTCTTGTAACCATAGCAACTGCTTTAAAACAGGTGGTCGACCAGTGACATCGTAACGTAACAGAATGTGATCTGCAACATGGTAAGTATGAGAGAATATATTAACTCTGTCTAACATGACTGTTTTCTAAATTTAATGATACCATAAAAGGTAAAGGCAAAATTTCCACTTCCATGCCATTAAGGTATTCTCAGGATACGGTGCTAGGCCCATATTTCCAAGACTAGCACATGAGAATGTGATGTGGTCAGTATCATGCTTTGTTGCATTCACCTTCCCAGATTTCTCTAGTACTCGTTTTTAGAGGCTGGGTGGACCACGGGGTCTTTTTTTTTTTTTAACAATACCATGCCACTTATAATTAAATGATGATAATAATAATGCCTATAAAAGAAAGTTAACATTTATGAAAATATGTAATGTATAATATAAGCATATCACAATAAAACTATGTACAGGAACAAGTGGATGACAACAATATAGAAGGGTGAATAACATAAAGAGATGGACTGGATCTGGCTTGGCAGGGTGTGGCATGAGAGCAATGATGTACTAAAGTCGTGTTATGATTATGAGAGCAGGTGAACAAGTCAGCCAAGGTCTTAGCTTCTACCAGTGCTCTCAGAAACAGTATGATCTATTGCTTCAATCTGGCTAATTGAGCAGGGTTCACTATGGCTCCCAGGATGGTGGAAGTCTGCCAAGATGCTCGCTTTTTCTTTTCTTTTTTGGGAGAGGGGAGGGTTAGTGGGGAGCTGGGAAGGGGAGAGTGTCTAATCTGTTTTTTTTTTCCAAACAAGCCACTGTAATCCACTCTCCATATGGTTATAATGTATGTCTCTGCTTCAAAATAATTATAGCATTGGTTATTTGCCAAAAGAAAGAATACAATTCCAGAGAGATCTCAATAAGGAATAACAACTCTATACAACTTCACTAATATTTTTTTTAAATTAACAAGAAAAATCAAAACCTGACTGATATCATACGGAAAAAGGACACATATTATATTAGTTATTTTTTAAATCTTAGATGATGGTTTTGAAGCTGGCAGATGTTAATTATGTACATATCCTGCTTCGCCTGGCCAACCGATGTGAAAGAAACTTGTCCATGTTGCCCCCCCCCGGACTCAACTAATGAACTCTAGAGTAAGGATAGGATCTGTACGTCTCAAAATCGAGCAGAGTTGCAGGTGGGTGTCAGATGGTGGGTAAGCTAAAAATCTTAAGCTTTTAATCTCATCTCCCCCTTCCATCTTTCTTTCGCGGTTTACTTCCATAGGCTCTCCGGAGACACCCACGTGAAAGTGTTTTCTAACAGTGACTAGTGATATAATTGAATGAGACTTGCTTTAGGCATTAAAATCTATGGCATTACTGTGAAAAACACTCGGAACATTTTATTTTTTTTTACCATTTGAGCACAGCAACGCTAAAAAGCTGACTTCTCCTTCCTCTTTCCACGCGAAGCGCTGTATATCAACTTTCCCCTGGTTTTGTAGCGAGCGGTGAGATTTTACAGTCAACAGCCTCACAAATTCGAAAAGCTCGTACATTTTTTTTTTGTTGAAACCTAATATACCAGTTTACAACTATATGATGATTAATAAATGCAGGTTTTAAAGATGAAATATAACATGCTGCAATGCTTTCATATTTGATTGCTGTTGCTTTCCTAACAATTCAATGGCCATTTTTTTCACGTCTGCTTTCAAACAGATATTGTCACATGACAGTTTCTGCCGAATTTAATAGACACATTTTAATAAGCAAATAAATGTGTTCAGTATGATTTAAAATACGGAATTTAAGTTACATTTAACTGGGCATTGTTTTTTTCAAATGTTCCTATAAGCGGTATTAAACAAGTACGAAACGAACATTCCAGCACCAACAACTCCATTTTGTGCGGAATGAGTGTACTCCTCTGGAAGTAAGATGGCCACAGTTCTCAGTTATCTTGGGGAATGATCTCATATCACGAAAACCATAATAAAAGTGATAGATTTTATTAAAAGCTGCAGCAAAAGTAACAGTGTTATTTTACTAGAAATTATCAAATAGTTTAAAATGCTTGACTTGAATCTGTTTCCACATAACTGTGAATTGCAGTTTAATTATTAACTATGGATATTTTACATCACCGATACGATTGCTCAAGGAAAGATACCACCTAGATGTACTGGGCATCAGTGAAACGCGATGGCCAGAAGCAGGGAGAAGAACGACGGAAAACCGTAAGTTAATAATACATTCAGGCAGAGACGATGGGAAATACCAAGAAGGAGTGGGTATAATTATGTCAAATATAGCCTCAGAGAGCGTTATAGAATGGGAACCAGTGAACAGTCGTATAATAAGACCACGATAGAAAACGCGGAAGAATAACGATCATACAATGTTATGCACCCACGAACAATGCAGATGATGAAATAAAAGACGATTTCTATCACCAACTACAACACATGAACAAAGTCCCTAAACACAACATCTTAATTGCCATGTGAGACTTCAACGCCAAGGTAGGAAAAGATAACACTGATGTTGAAAAAGTGACGAGGAAAGATGGAATTGATACAATAAATCAAAATGGAGAAAGATTAATGTCTAACTGTGTCATAGAAGGAACAATATTTCCACACAAAGAGATACATAAAACAACATGGATATCCCTAGATGATAGAACCAGAAACCAGATAAACCATTTTTGTATTAGAAAGCAATTCAGAACAGATGTAAGAGCATATAGAGGTGCAGATGTCAACAATGACCACAACCTGTGTATAGGGAAAATTAGACTAAAATTGAAAGGCCAACACAAGAAATCAATACCCAGAAAGATAAACAGCCTACAAGAAGAAAATACTAACAGGTATTTCAATATGGAACTTGCCAGTCATTCCATAGCACTCAGTGAAGTAGAGAAGATAGATATAGATGAATTATGAAACTCAGCACAGCCATAACCACAGCAACAAAAGCAAATGCTGGACTGCAAAAAACAAATAACATGGATGTTGGAAAACACTTGAAAGATACATGAAAGATGAGCAGCCAAATTAACCTTGTTGAAAAAGATTTGGCAAAAGCAATATACAAAGAATTAGACAATAAAGTAAAAAGTTCAGGTAGAAGAGATAAGAGAATACATAGACAATATGGCAAAAGAAGCAGAGAAAGCAGCAAAAACAGGAGACAGCAAAACTTTATATAACATACAGAAGAGGCTAATGGGTACTATTACATATAAAAAAAAGACTAATTTTTAGCAAAACTGGCATCCTATTAGCATCAGCTAAAGACCAAAAACAAAGATGGGCTGAACATTTCCAAGAAATACTTAATTGACCACACCCAAAAGAATTGATAAACCTTGAAACCAACTTAACAATCCCACAACTAAATCTCAACTTAGATTAAATTACATTGAGTGAAATTAAAACAGCAGTGAACCTAATGGCTAACAACAAAGCTGCAGGTGAAGGTGAAATAACAGGCGAAATGTTAAAAGCTGTTAACAGTGACAACATGAGCCAACTGCAGAGAATGTTTAATAAAGTTTGGAAAGAAGTAAAGGTCCCTTCTAAATGGAAAAAAGAATGCAATTGTTAAATACCAAAAAAAAAAAAAAAAAAGGCAACCTTAGCGGCTCCAATAATTGGAGAGGAGTAATCTTACTATCAGTTGTGTCAAAAGTATTTTGCAAAGTCATTCTGAATAGAATTAAAGATATAGTAGATACTGCAATAAGAGAACAAGCAGGATTTTTTAAAATGAGGAGCTATCTTGGCCAGATCTTTACTCTAAGAATAATACTTGAAGAACATATTGATAAGCAAAAACCATTAATCCTGAACTTCATAGAGTTTAAAAAGGCATTTGATAGCATACACAGAGATTCATTGTGAAGAATTTTAAGACTATATGGAATACCATCTAAAATTGTCAACATCATTAGAGATCTCTACAACGGATGTTTGTGCAGTCAAGACAGAAGAATGAGTGAATGGTTCCAGATTGAAACAGGCATGAAACAGCGATGTATGCTGTCTCCCTTGCTTTTTGGAATTGTCATATACTTCATAATGAAAAAAATGTTGCACAGGTAAAATGGGCATTGATTGGGTATATGGGACCCGACTAGAAGATCTTGATTTTGCTGATGACATAACTCTTATCAGTGGCAATGTGAATTCCATGCAAGAAAAAATAGATAACCTGTCTTCACTAGCTAGCAAAATATGACTTGAAATTAACAAGAAAAAAACAAAAATAATGTAGAAGGAACAGCTGTTGAAGAAGTAAACTAATTTGCATACATCAGAGATCAGGATGGTGACACCAGGAAGGAAGTTAGAATTGTGAAAGCAGCATTGACTTTCAGGAATCTTGAGAACATATGGCACTCAAAAGTTAAAAGCACAAAAGCCAAGCTAAGATTATTCAGTTCCACTGTAATATCCACCCTCATTTATGCATGTGAACGCTGGAAAACAACTAAAGAATAGACAAGAAATTAGACTCTTTTGAAAACAAATGCCTAAGAAAAAACTTGGTATAAAGTGGAACAAACTCAAGAGCATTGCAGAGATAAGGCAGATAAGTGAACAGTAACCTGTCTTATGGGTGATCAGTAAAAGGAGATGGACATATATCAGTCACGTGATGAGAAGAAACGAGCAGAGAATCCCAAAACAAGCTATCAAGTGGAACACAGCAGGCCAAAGAAAAAGAGACTGACTACGTGAAACTCTAAAGAGGACATTGTTAAGAGAGGCCAAATTAGTAGGCATAAAATCCCTTGATGAGGTTGAAAAGCTCAACGAAAACAGGAAAACTTGGCGAACTGCGATGCGAGCCCTGTGTGACATTTAACAGCACGGGAAGGATGTAAAATGATGTAAGATAAGATTGCTCTTAACAAGAAAATTATTTTGTAATCTGACAGAATGACTGCAGTAAAGAACTACAGTTGCAGTGCTGGCATTTCTGTATAGAATTATATTTTAGAACACAAGTGTTTTGAAGCAGTAAAATTCGAGAAAGAATTTTTGAGGGTCTATTTTAACCATTGCAACAATTAAGTGTAAACATTTTTGTTGCTATTGAAGAAGAGAAGTGACGATAGATGGACCTGTAAGCTCACATGGAGAAAGCTAGAGATATTTAAATAAATGCTACATGCAGCATTGTAATAGCATGTGCAAGAAGTAAACAACAGACATTTTGACAGTAACATTAATAAGAGAAAAAGACAAGGTAAGGACAGATCTTTTATAGTTGTAGATGACAGACAGATGGACAGACAGATAAGGTCTTTTTCAGGACTAGTTCACTCTGTCTTGGCATTCCACTTTAATTTCATTCATATGTGTGAATTCTGTGTGTGTGGCAAACCATGATTTATTTAAATGGTTATCAATGCCTGAAAGTACTAACATGGCCAGGCAAGATCAAAGATACATTATGGTTAATAGTTAAATGGATATGGAGCAAGGGTTCTTCACTGTGGGTATTCATACCCTTTGGGGATATGGAAATCAGTAGCTGGGGATGTGGAACTTGATCTCTAAATTTAAACTTTTCTTTCAGTTGTTTTATTCCTGTGTAAAGTGAAATCAAGATATTAAAGTCATATTTGTACCTAATTGACTGATAATGATGATGATGATGATTTTGACAGCCTGTCAAAGAGGTTATGGAGATCATATAGGGCAGTCCATTGGGGGTTTGTAATAGTGAAAAAAAAAAAAAAAGGTATAGATGAACAAGGTTGAGAAGGTTGCTCATGAAGATATGAAATACTGTGGTGTTCAGAATGTGATAATTATTGCAATGTTTGTGGCAAGTAAAGAAGACATATGCAGTTTACTCACATCTTACATCCTTCCCATGCCGTTAAACATCACATAGGGCTCGATAATTGTTTGCCAAGTTTTCCTGTTCTCGGCGAGTCTTTCAACCTCATCAAGGGATTTTATGCCCACTAAACTGGCTTCTCTTAACAGTGTCCATTTTAGAGTTTCACACGGTCAATCTCTTTTTCTTCAGCCTGTTGTGCTCCACTTGATAGTTTGTTTTGGTATTCTCTGACTGTTTCTTCTCATCACATGGCCTACATATGTCCATCTTCTTTTTCTGATCACCCATGAGACAGTTTGTTGTTTGCTCATCTGTCTTATCTCTGTGGTGGTCTTGAATTCGTTCCACTTTATACCAACTTTTGAATTCCATATATTCTCAAGATCTTTGAAGGACAATGCTGCTTTTGTAATTCTAATTCTAACTTCCTTCCTGGTGTCACCATCTTGGTCTATGTAGCTGCCAAGGTATGCAAATTGGTTTACTTCATCAACAACTGTTCCTTCTATATATATTTTTCCTTCTTGATTAGTGAAAAGTTTCATTATTTTTGTTTTGTCTTTGTCAATTTCAAGACCTATTTTGCTAGCCAAGGAAGATAGGGAATCTGTTTTTTCCTGCATCGATTTCACTTTGTCACTGATAAGAATTATGTCATCTACAAAATCATGATCTTCTGTTTGGGTCCCATGTACCCAATCAATGCCAGTTTTACCTGTATAGCATCTTTTCATTATAAAATCTATGGCAATTCCAAAAAGCAATGGAGATAATATACATCCTTGTTTCATGCCTGTTTCAATCTGAAACCATTCACTCGTTCCTTCTTCTGTCTTGACTGCACAAATATATCTGTTGTAGAGATCTCTAATGATGTTGACAATTTTAGATGGTATTCCATATAGTCCTAAAATTCTCCACAATGAATCTCTGTGTATGCTATCAAATGCTTTTTTAAAGTCTATAAAGTTCAGGATTAATGGTTTCTGTTTTTCAATATGTTCTTCAAGCATTATTCTTAGAGTAAAGATCTGGTCAAGACAGCTTCTCCCTTTTCAAAATCCTGCCTATTCTTCTCTCATTGCAGTATCCACTACATCCTTAATTCTATTCAGAATCACTTTATAAAACACCTTTGACACAACTGATAATAAGGTTACACCCCTCCAGTTATTGCAGTCACTGAGGTTGCCTTTTTTTGGGTATTTTAACAATGATTCCCTTTTTCCATGTGGAAGGGACTTTTTCTTCTTTCCAAATTTTATTAAACATTCTTTGTAGTTGGCTCATATTGTCACTGTTAATAGCTTTTAACATCTCGACTGTTATTTCATCTTCATCTGCAGCTTTGTTGTTAGCCATTAGATTCACTGCTGTTTCAGTTTCATTAAGTGTAACTTCTTCTGAGTTGACATTTAGTTGTGGGACTGGTAAATTAGTTTCAGGATTTATTAATTCATTTGAGTGTGAGCAGTTAAGTATTTCTTGAAAGTGTTCGGCCTTATCTTTGCTTTTGGTCTTTACCTAATATTAATAGGTTACCTGTTTTGCTAAAGACTGGTCTTTCTCTGGAGATAATAGCACCTGTTAGCTTCTTATGAATGTTATACAGAGTTTTGCTGTCTCCTGTTTTTGCTGCATTTTCTGCTTCTTTTGCCATATTGTCCATATATTCTCTTTTGTCTCTTCTAGCTGAACTTTTTACTTTATTGTCTAATTCTTTGTATGTTACTTTTGCCAAAACTTTTCCAAGATCTGTCTTTACATTCAAAATGGCTAATTTGGCTGCTCGTCTTTCATGTATGTATTTCCATGTGTTATCTGATATCCATGCTTTTCTGCTTGTTCAATTGCAGTCCAGCTCTTGCTTTTGCTGCCATGATTATGGCAGTGCTGTATAAATTCCATAATACATCTATATCTGTTTCGTCTACCTCTTTGAGTGCTGCGAAATGTTTGGTAAGTTCCAGATTGAAATCACTGTTGGTATTTTCTTCTTATAGGCTATGACTGTTTTTCTTTCTGAGTATTTATTTCTTATGTTGGCTTTTCAGTTTAAACCTTATCCTCCCTATACACAGGTTGTGATCCTCCCTGTTGACATCTGCACCCCTATATGCTCTTACATCTATCAGAGATGCAACTGAAGTAGAAAAAAAATTATGATGACGCTGATGATTTTGGAAGACAGCTTTGAAGTAGCCAGACACTGGCTGTTGTGGAACATGGTCCAGCATCATTTTGCTGAGTAGCTTCTCTCATGGCTGGCTCCACCAATGTTGAATTTTAATAACCAGTCACAGTGAGAAAGATACAGTGTTTGTGGCACAAGTCCCAGGCTTCTTTATGCTCATATCTTTGATATTGGCCCACATTTCCATAGTAATAAACGTTGCTAAATTTTTCAATCTAGGAGTGCAGCTGAAATAGCAGGGGTTGTGCAGTACTTAAGCAGACTCCACCATGATGGGGACTGTGGTGATCCCTGCCCCGTTATGCAGGCTAGGCCTCGTAATAGGGGTACAAAAGGAGAGGTGGGACAGGGTCTTAGTCAGCTATGTTTCGCTAACCCTGATGCTTGCATGCCGGCTATGGGTCACTGATTGATAAAATGGACAGCATCTTCATCTCGTTGCTTCTTTGTAATAGTGTGCAAATAAAATCTAATAAAATGGCCTTTTCCCAATTGTTTTAGTCGTTTATATGTTTGCAGAATCAGGACTTGCAGTTTTCAACAAGACCAATGCCTAGTATGGCATCAGAAAAAGAAAGCCGTATTGGGTCTGTGTTGCCTTCAGAGTCTATCAAAGTCATTGCAGAGTCAATTGGTGTGTCGGGACTTCCAGATGAGGCAGCATCATTTCTGGCTGAAGACATTTCCTACAGACTGAAACTTATTGTGCAGGTGAGTGTTTTAAAGGGAGCTGGGACTTCTTTGCACTGATAAAAAGCTGGTTAACTAAGAAAGCACTGATGAACAAAGTTTTTGATTCAGATATGATTTGCTTTTATTTATGCTCCAACAGGAGGCTGAAAAGCTGAGGCAGCACGGTAGAAGGACAAAGCTGATGTGTTCCGATTTTGACACGGCTCTCCAGATAAAGAACATTGAGGTAATGCATTTCGTATAAGTGATATGACTAAACAGTATGGACAGTGTTGAAAAGAAGCAGTTTAATGCATATCAGATTGTAAAATCTCCCCTTATTATTAAGTTAATTATCTGTTTCTTTTACTTTGTTCAGCATGTCATTGCTCTAATATGTCTGATATTAACAGAAACTTTGTATTTTCTTTAATGCTAAATTTTGTTGACATTTACAATGCCACAGCTTACTCTCACATTACTGTTTTTATCAAATTAGCCTATTTATGGGCATACAAGCAGAGATGGCTATATTCCATTTCGTCATGCAAGTGGAGGTGGTCGTGAGATATTCTTCACAGAAGAGAAAGAAGTGGATTTGCAGACTGTTGTTGGAGAGTCTCTTCCCAAAATACCCTGTGAAATCTCCTTAAAAGGTTAATTTTTTTTTTAAAATTATTATTTTCATGCTTGCCGTACACATTCATTGGAAAAAAGTAACAACTCTATAATGCCATGGAGATGGCTAGGGGATTTGGTGTTAGCACTGTTATTTCCATGAACCTATTGACACTCCATAGGGTGATGTTTTAACACCTTTCCAGAGGGTGATATTTAACACCACTCCAGAGGGCGATGTTTTAACACTTTTCCTTTTCTAGTTCCAGAAGTAGATATCCATTCATACAGCGGGCGACTGCAGTGTCTCTGATTGGATCCAACCACCAATTTTCTCCATGAGAGATGACTGCAGTAGCCATTTTGTATTCAAGCATTTTATCAAAGATAAAACTCCTGTTTCCATGCCAGTAAGGCATTTTGGGGATATGGTGTTAGGCTGGTATTTCCACGACCTTTGGCACATGAAAGTGTGATGTGGCCATTTTCACATCCAACTGCATTTACCTTCTCAGAATTCTCTGGTACCCATTTTTTAAAGGCTGGAAGGACCCTGCGACCTGTTTTGGTGTAGTGGTACCAGGAAAAAATCTCCACTGCTGGAACTTGAACCTGGTACCAACTGATTAGCAGATGGAACACCTAACCACTCAGCCAATCAGGCCACCACGTTATTTATACTATCTGATATAATTATGAGGTAATGACATGTTTTGCAGTTGTTATGTCACTTTGGAATGGTGACTTTTTTTCTTTTTTTTTTTTTATCTTGACCATCATCATTACTGTGCCCAAAGGCAAAGCAGAGAAAAAAATCATCAATCTGACCTGATCTTGAGCCTCTTTTCTGTTTATATTTCTTGTTTTTCTTAAAGTCCCTTTCTCAGTGTCATTGCAGATCTGCTCAGCGTCACTGTTATTATATCATAAACAAACAAAACTACATTATTCATGTTCATCAGTTGTAAACCATGGTACATCATTCCTACAAGCGCTCTCTCAAATAATTTCTCATCCTCTGTTTATGACCTTATCATTCTGATGCTTCTTCAGTCTCCCTGGAACTGCAGGTTGATGTACTGTGCAGCTGATACAGTGAAGATGTTGAGGAATGGTGTCATATCAAATTGGGAGCAGGTTAAGGCAGCAGTTTTGTTAGTCTCTGAGTAGAGCCAAAAAGCAGGGAGTGTACACTTCTTCTTTCACAGACTTCACCACCATGGGGATTATGATGATCCCTGCCCTGTTAGGCTGGGTCTGTTACTGAGGGTACCATTAGAAAGGCAGAAAAGCATCTTGATCAGCTGTGGTTTGCCAACTCTGATGCTAGCATGTCAGCTATGGGTTGCTGACTGCCAAATTGGACATTGATTAATTATCTTTAGAATTTATATGCTGTAGTTTGTTTTGGTGTGTGTGTGGGGGGGGGGGGTAGGGCATAGTAGTTGCCAAGGTTACAAAAAAAAACCCAAAAAAACTTGATTTGTGATATTTCCCAACAGCACACTGGTTGTGCATAGATGGTGTACAGCCAGCTTTACCAGAGAATCCCCCGCCAGCAAGCAAAGAGCACCAGAAGCAGGAGATACTGGACACCTCATTGAAAGCCAATGTTAACCGTCCACACAAGAGACCTCACCCTGACAGCATCAAGTATAAACATCACAAGCACAAGGACACTGTGAAGTTGAAGAACCTCACCACTCATGAATTGTCAGTGGTGGGTCGCATATTCTTTTTCTTTTAAATTTCAAGTTGGATAAATTCATTCATTCAGCTTTCCAAGCTGTTGTGGTTCATTGCTGCAGACAAAATTTGTCTCCATTCCTCTCTGTTTTTAGTCTTATTCTGCTAATTGTCAATGCCAAGGGCTCGTAGGTCTTCTTCCAGGTTGTCACACCACTGTTGTGTTGGTCTGTCTCAATTAATCACTTTTTTGTCTGTCTGTTCTCATCCATCTTCACCAAGTGTCTGAGCCATCTCAGTCTGTTGTTTTTCTTAGTGATAGTTTTATAAATGGAGATTGGAATAGCATATATATATATTTTTTTTTAAACATTCTGGTTATATTTATCATCTTGACAAGTTTGTAGTTAGATTTATTTATGTGAGTTTCACTAATGTGATTTCATAAAGCACCACTGCAGCAGGGAACACATTGATGACTACCATGCCAGCCATTGGTTTGTTACTGGGAACATAGCGACTTTGACTGACTGGCACATCAGCAGTGATAACTGAGTCATTAAGTCATAATGGCTTTTATTTTGTGTTAGAAAACAAGCTTGAAGTTAGGGAATGCTAGCGGTGATTATTTTCAGGTTTCACCTGTGGTTGTATCTGCAATTTTTTGCTTAACAAAAAGGACAGTGGTAGCAATAAACAATTTTTTTCAAGGTATGGTTTCTTTGCACAAGTTGCTTTCTTTGTACAAGTTCCTTTTAATTTCAGTTTGAGCCTTTATTTCCCCAAAAGACACTTTGCGCTAATAGACTCAAAGGTCTTGCAGTTTTTGCACAAAATTTTCAACCTCTGAGCAGATACATTCCTCATAAAGTTTTGTATTGAAATGTCTGTCATAACGTCAGCCCTTCTTTTTCCCCATTTTATATGGTAATGTGTGTGTTGTCTTGGACCTTTGAGGAAAAGTGTTTACAGATTTTATTGGTTTCATTGAAAACTGATAGAAAAATACCCCTTTGTGCTTCCTATCTCTTTACACTATTTGTAATTATTTCCAAAAAATAGTTTTTTTTCTGTCTTCACTTATAGGACAGTGGGATTTAAACTACAGCTGACTTGGTGAAAAAATATTCTGAATAAGGTTTACATGGAGATATTAATTCATTTAGAATTTTTTTTGTTTTACTTTTCCAGGAACAGCAGTATTATTATAAGGAGATCACTGAAAGCTGTGTGGGACCAGATGAACAGAAAAGATCTGTATGTAAATGCCTTTTATGTTTCTTGTGTTTTACTCTCAGAACTTTTGTATGAAATTGAGAAGCATATTTTTACAAATCATGTTGCTTATTATAATTTCTTGATAAAAGCTGCTTGTTAGTAATGTAGATATTGTTTTCCTTGCTGATGGGCAAAAGTGTTTTTTTTTCTGAACATAAGAAGCTGAGAAAAAGTAAGGGATACAAAAGAAGTAGAAAAGCAACCATTAAAGCCAGTAATTAGGTCCAGAACTTTCTTCCAGTCTATTTTATCCAACTTTGCTTCATAATACCTGCCTTATCACAATCATTATTACACTTATTTCACATATAAGCTGTTATTTGATGACATCATAGCATTTGTTAATACCTCAAAAATATATCTTTACAGAGAGTACAACTTGAAAGCCAAACGCATTGAAATAAGTTTGTCATTTATACAGTCCTTAATTCTTTTGTGTTGTATTTGACAGGAAGCACTGCAGAGCTTACAGCAAGATCCAGGGTTGCATCCAATGCTTCCAAGATTTGTGGCATTTGCTGCTGAGGGAGTTAATATAAATGTTGTACAGAACAATCTGGCACTTCTCATTTATCTCATGAGGATGGTCAAGTCATTGTTAGACAACCCAACCATATACCTAGATAAATATGTAAGTGGTCATTGTTTCTCAGTTTTCTTTGCCTGCAGTCTCTCTAGGCTCACCCCTGTCACCAGCATTATGCCTCAAGGATATTGATGCAAGTCTTGCAGTTGATGAGCTATCACTATTTAGTATGTCAGATGCAGTTTTTTGTCAGTTTACTATTGTCTTCATCTATGCTTAAGTTCATGTATAAGATGATTTAATCTGATCCAGACATCATTTTCTAATGGAATGCACCGTAAAAAGAAACCCACAGAGACATAGACGGTGAATGAAAAGGCTTACAATTTTTTTCTGAGTTCAGAGAAAGAGCAAGAAATTTTTTTTTTCCCAAAAAGTGGTGGGTTGCCATAAGTTCATTTTTAAATGTCTTTCAACATAGGTCATAGTTTATTTTTTAATGTCTTTCTCCGTAGATTTATGAATGGTGCCTACCCATCTGGCTAGGCTTTTTTGCAGACATTGGAGACTAAAGAAAAGCTTCAGATCAAATTAAAATCCCAAAAGACCACATAATATAACAAAGTCCATGTTGATTTGGCATAGCATTCCATGAGCAACAGTATTGTCTTTCACTCTCAGCATATTTCAGGTTTTCATTTGTTCTTTTGAGCAAGTGTTCAAATGTAAGAAAATGTTAAAAGTCATCCAGTGTTAAGTTGGAACTGAATAAATCAAATTCTAGTTAAAGACAAGTCAAAGTGTAATTGCTTAGAAACCCACAACCATTGGAAGATCTCGGTGACAAATCAAAAAGTCTGTTCATATAATTTCGGTGATTATGTCCCTTGACTTGAGGGGTTTTTTTTTTTTTTTCCTGTACCCTCATAGTAAAGAGCCAGTTAAACTCCCTCCTAAATACAACGTATTCCTCAGCTTCACAATCTGTTACCTGCTGTGATGACGTGTGTTGTAAGCAAGCAGCTATGTCTGAGACCAGATATGGATAATCACTGGGCCTTGAGAGATTTTGCTGCAAGACTTGTGGCACAGATTTGTAGGTGAGTGATCCATTGGAGTGATGTTGAGATCCAGTGGGTTAAAGGATAATGTTTGAGAAAGGTTAGTAATGGAACATGGAAATTAATTAGAAGATGTAAGAAAGCCAGTGCTAAATGTACTTTATGAAAAAAAATGTGCCTGATAACACTAATGTTAAACTGATTATCAGTATAAATTATGAATTTCAGCATCAAGGATTAGTTATGATATGTAGAATGACATCATGACTATAAATAATTATGACATAGCATATTATGATGAGCTGATTAAAAAGTACATGAGAACATTGATTGTAGATCTTTAAGGAAAAATTTGGTTTTGGGGGGAGGGTGTGTTTTTGCAGGAGAAGGAGAGAATTTAAGAATTTAGATTAACTGTTATGAATTAATATTCATTACTTAAATATATTCAACACCTAAAATCCATTCTTAGAAATGATTTTGTACAGGAACTACAGCAACAACACAAACAACATCCAGGCTAGGGTTACCAAGAAGTTCAGCAAGGCAATACAGAGTGAGAAGGTTGCCTTGGCCACACAGTATGGAGCTTTGGCTGGGCTAGGAGAGCTGGGACCAGAGGCAGGTTTTCTTTACTTTTCCCCTTTTTGTGCTTCTTGTTTTCTTTCTTCCTGCAAATACAATACCACAGTTACAGAAACAGGTCCTGCCTTGTTTACACTTCATTTTTCATTGTATGCTAGTATTCTAAATAGCCTAGGAGGATGAGTCCTATTAAATTTGAAGGATTTTGAGACTAAATTGTTTCTTTGTGCATGAACAGATAATGATCAATGTATGAAAATCTTCAATTATTCTTCACTTGATATTACCATGTCTATATCTCCTTTCTTTTGACTTTAATGTCATTGTTTTGTTAGCTCTTCCTCTCATGCTGGTGTTGAATAATGTGATAGTATCAGGGTGTTTTTAAAGTCACACTACACTTTCTATGTAAAGATGAAGAAAATGACGTAATAAAAAAATGTGCTGCACAGTCAGTCCTGAAGAAAAGTGCAGTGAATGGTTGTCATCTGCTGGAGTAATTTTTTGCGCTCAAAACGGAATGGTATTATCAACGGAAGAAAGAATTTTTTTGGTTGAACAAGTGTTTTGAAATGGTGATCAATACACACAGATGGTTGTTCAGAGATTTATAGCAAAATTTCCCGATCAACAACCTCCTCATCGCACTACGGTTAGAAATTTGTTGAATGAGTTTCGTGGTACGGGAACTGTGGAAGATGCTCTGCGATCTGGTAGGGCTGCTGTGCCTGAAGAAAAATGTCTAGATATCCAAAACAGAATCCTGAAAAGTCCATGCAAGTCCTTAAGGAAAATGTCGTAAGAAGTGAACGTATCTCTGAGCACAGTGCACAGAATTCACATCGGTTAAATTTTCATCCATAAAAGATTTCTGTTGTGCCTGAACTAAAAGAATGTGACAGTCAATCCAAAGACAACTACTCCATGTGGTTTCAAGCATTTTTAGCTGAAGAAGATGAGTCAATTCTCAATTTAACATTCTTCTCTGATGAGGCATGGTTTCATCTATATGGATACGTTAATAGCCAAAATAATCGTATTGGAGCAGTGTTAATCCCAAAGTTTTTCATGAAGCGACGCTACACGATGCAAAAATTGGGGTATGGTGTGCCGTCAGTAGAAAACGTTTAATTGGACCAATTTCTTTCAACAACACTATAAATGCCAATCAGTACTGTACTGACATTCTGGAACCTTTTTTTAGAACAGCTGAATAAACGTGAAATTGAAGAAGCGTGTTCCCAGCAAGATGGTGCAACTGCACACACAGCTAGAGCAACACACGGTTTTTTGGAAGAAATTTTTGTAAATCACATAATATCTCGTGGAATTTGGCCTGCTCGTTCTCCAGATCTAAATCCATTAGAAGGATTTATGGGGTTTCTTGAAAGGAAATGTTTACAGAAATAATGTACAAACAATTGAGAACCTGAAAAGCGTTCAGAATTACCATTCAAGAAACAACAACAGACACGCTGCGCACGGTATTTGATAAAATGAAGAGATGTGTACAGTCATGTCTTGAAGCCCGTGGTGGACATTTCCAACACTTGTTATAATGAATATTTCAGTAGTACATTCCAGCTAACCCAAAACAGTGTTGTATCATTGCAGTCAATATTGTAACTAATTAAATGACTTTTTTTAGCACATTTTGTGGTGACATCATTTACTTCATTTTTCAATTTTTTTTCATAGAAAGTGTAGTGAGACTTCAAAAACACCCTGTATAAGTGGTTTCTAATCTTGTAATGGTTAGAGAAAAAAAGAAATAAAAACTGGTTCTAGTAGTAAAGGTAGATTGAGGAATATGGTTCTTTGTAAAACTGAACGATACACCTCATTCTAGAGTGAAAAAAGTGGTTAGAAAATAAGATGAACATGTATAAGTTAATAAATTACAAAAATCAAATAATTCAGCAGATGTCTTTGTCAAGGACCACATACTTTTACTGGCTTATCTTGTTTGAGCCTCACTCACTTTGCTGCATTTTCTCATTCTTACCGCAGGCGAGCTAGGGTTAGTTTTCCAGGCCTCTCTATCCTTATTCTCTTGCTTCCAGAATCCTTTGATAACTTCCTTGTTACGGCATCTTAAGGGGGCAGTCTTGTCCTTTCAGTGATCCCTGTTCATTCTGAACCTTCCTTCATCCACCCCATCCCTATATTGTTTTCTCACTTTTATTACCTGCGCCATCTGATTGGCTTTTGTTCGAGCAATAGTCAAGCTTTTTGCCATCTGGGGTATGATGTCATGTTATTTGCCTTTTGGTACCTTTTATTATGGTTTCTTTCTCACATTTCTCACTCACCTCCCTGCTTCTACTTTGTGCTTACCTAGATCTGTGTGGGTACATTTTGTGCCATTCTTTCTTACAAGGGGGAAATCAAAAAAGCTAAAACTTAATATTTCATTTATTTTTCATGTTTTTATCAGGTATGTTGTTTTTATGTTTGGTTATTGACAAAAGGCATTTGTCAAAATATGAGGGATGATTGATAAGTTCTCATCATACGACGTTTTGTTTGTAGACAACTTTTTTTGGGTTATTCTCATCATATGACATCTTGTTTGTGGACAACTTTTTTTGGGTTATTTCTCAACATAGTCCCCTTGCAAGTTTATGCACTTAGTCCAGCGATCCTGGAGCATATGGATCCCCTCTTTGTAAAAGTCAGCATCTTGTGATAGTAGAAAGTGGTTTACAGCATGAATGACGTCATTATCTGAAGCAAATTTGCGACCACTGAGCTCCTTTTTTTAGTTTGGTACACAGGTAATAGTCCGAAAGTGCCAAATCTGGGTAATAAGGAGGATGTTTAACTCTTTCCACTCGGGGAAAAAAAAACGCGGACGTTACCGGCATACGGGCGGACATTATAATATCGAGCGTGTGTTGCGATAATTTTTGGGTCCCTCTCTAAAATTAATTTTAACAAACTAATTCAGGGTTCAACATAAGTGTATCATATATCAAAATAAGTAGAAATGAATGAGGATTTCATAAATGTAGTTATTTGTCAAAGAAAGAGAACTGTTGCGAAAAAATTGAAAAGTTTGTGAGCAAAAAAAATTAAAAAATTATTTAGGACTGAGAAAAAAAAAGTATGTTCAACTTACCCTAAATCTGAATATATTCCAACTGAATATAAATCTTTGGCACATTTTGTTGTGAAATCCAAATGAATCACATCTAATATACACTATATCTCTTTTGAGCCCAAAAAAAGAATTATGACACACAAATAAAATTGTTTTCTACTTACCATTACAGCTGTAAATATCCAATTGAAAAACACAATATGAAAATAAATGGAATTCCTCACATGAAGTGTAAAAACTACAGGTTCATCCACGTGAGAACTTGATTCAGTTATGGTCTTTCCGTTACCTATACACTTGAATAAATTCAAAGCTGCCTTTGCACTGTTTCCAACAAGCCTACCACTACCTGAATAACATGCAGTCACATTTGTAGAGCCGGTGTGTGTGTTCATTTTTTGAGTCGGTCTCGAAAATGTCACTAGAAAACAAAAATTCTTGATAAGATTTAAATTCCTTTCGAACACGCTGTTAGTCCGGAAGTAAAGGAAGATTTTGGCATGCGCAGAAAGTCATTAACTAAAAAGTTAATTTACATGTGAATGAAACAAAACAGTGTGTCCCATAGGGTCCTTTCGATTGTTGACGTAAACTAGACATGGTCCCTGCAGGGTCCAGACGGGTGGAAAGAGTTAAGAAGCTGGAAGCCGCATTCATGAATGGCAGCCATTGTCGCCCCTGACTTGTGAACTGGAGCATTGTCTTGCTGAAAGATGACTCCTCTCGTCAGTTTCCCTCAGCGCTTTTCCTTCACTTTGACCTGCTGTTGCTTCACAAGATTAGCATAATAGGCCCCGGTGACTGTTCTGCCCTTTTGAAGATAGTCTACCAATAGCACACCTTCTGAGTCTCAAAAGATGAAAGCTATCACTTTGGCTGCAGACGGAACCACCCTTGCTTTCTTTGGAGGTGGGGATTCATATTTCCACTGCTTTGACTGTTCTTTGGTTTCTGGTTGGAAATGATGAACCAAAGTCTCATCCATAGTCATAAATTGCTGAAGAAACCTTTCAGGATGTGCATAAAAATGGCCAAGATTGTCTCTTGACATATTGAGATGCTGTCATTTGTGATCAGCTCCAAGAAGTTTCGGGACCCATCAATCAGAGACCTTTATCATTTGAAGATCATTGTGAATAATGGCATGAACATGTTCCTGGGAGATGCCCAACTCAGTAGCAATGTACCGCTCAATTAGTCATCGATCCTCCATTATCATGTCATGGATTCTGCTGGTGGTTTCATCTGTGGTTACCTTTCTTGGTCTTCCTGGATGAGGATCATCTTCCAGACTCTCCCTTCCATGTTTGAATTGAGCTGCCCATTTCCTCACTCTAAATTTTTGTAAAACTGAATCATACACCTCTGTCTACCTTTAGTTATATTCTACAATAAAAGCTATTTATTTTTTTGCAGATATACTCAGTCTAATAAGTCCATCCTTATTCATCTTATTTGCCTGACCATTTTGTGCCTGATATTTGAATAGGTTCTTTTTGGTTTCCATTTCATATATTTTATAACCATGCCTTTTAATCTTAAACATGTTCCTTCATTGATAATGTACCAAAATATCAGTGAATATTAACAGCCTTTATTTCTTTTCTTTAGAGCTTTTTAGATTTTTGTTAGACATTCTATTTCACGTGTTTTTAGCATTTTTTTTTTTAGAGATTGCCACTTTTAGACTGCATTTTTTTTCCCCCATGAGGTAAAATATTGATTCATGGATTCCATTTTAGTACGCAAGTATTTAAAAAATTTGGGGCATTGATTGATATTGATTTTCAGAAACATTTCTCATTTGTGCTTTCAGGTTATCAAGTCTTGCTTGCTGCCATATATTTGCATTCTAGGAGAGAGGATTAAAACTGTTAATGAAGGCTCTGCTCTGAATGTTGATAAAATAGCTGCAGAGCACATCAAGAAACAACTTTTAGTACGTAATTCTATTTCTGTTTCGAATTCACTGTTTACACTGAATTTTTTTTTTTTAACTTCTGCTGCTGGACTTTGAGATTCTTTGCAACTGAAGTAATCCTTATCTATACGCATACTATTTTTTTTTTTTTCTACTTCTGCTGCTGGACTTTGAGATTCTTTGCAACTGATATAATCCTTATCTATACACATACTGTTCTTTTTTTTTAAAATTTGGTTGTGCTAGAGAAATCTAGACAGAAGTCTAGATTTCTCTTTTCTGAATGAGAAGTTATCTTCATGTCTTGTTTACTTGCTTCAGCTTTTTGATGACTTCTGTTTACATTTCAGTTTTTTTTTTTTAATAGCATCTGTTCATATTTCAGAATGTTAGGATTATTTAATACAAAATTGTGTATATTTATATATTTAGTTTTATATATGTTTATACCAAAAAACTCTTTGTCTGTTCATATTTCAGGTTTTTGATAGCCTCTGTTCATATTTCAGCTTTTTGATTCTTTTTCTTTAATCTTCCTGGAACTGTGGCTGGTATTTTTTGCAGCTGATGCTGTGAAGATGTTTGGAGTGGGTTATGGCAGCTTTTTTTTTTTTCAGCCCTGGAGTGCAGCTAAAAAGCAGGAGGTGTGCAGTGCTTCTTTTCTTTAGCAGACTCCTCCACTTTGGGGACTATGGCAGTACTTGCCTCATTACCCAGGCTAGGCCTGTTACTGGGGGTACCAGTGGAAAGTTGGGGCAGGGTCTTGGTTGGCTATGGTTCATTAACCCTGAAGCGAGCTTGTCAGCTATGGGTTGCTGATTGCCAAAACAGACAGTGCCCTCGCCCCCTTCAGCTTTTTTATAGTTTCTGTTAATATTCTTGTAACTTTGATCATCTGCTGGCTTGAATACAGCTTACTGACATTGTTTCTTTGCGCTGTCAAATTTATGATTCTTATGAGCTCTTCTAATATAGTTTACATAATTTTTTTATCATTGTATCTTCCTGGAACTAAAAGTACAATGAATTAGCAGTTGATGCAATGAAGATATTGGAAAAGAGGCATCATGGCACACGGGTAGTGCATTACGCTTCCTTGTTTGAAGACCAGGAGTTGATAAACAAAAAAGTACTTCTTGAAAGACTCTGACTCCACTACCCATGAGCCCTACCCTGTTAGCTGAGCTGAGAATGTTACTTGTGTAATGTGTTGGCCAGTTCTAGTTTGTAAACCCTGATTATGCCATCATTCTGTCTACCATAATCATCTTTTGCTTCCTGTGTAATCCTTGTCTTATTTTTTTTTTTTCCTTTCTTGGTGTAGAAATACCTTCCAGTGGTATTAAAGTCATTTCATAACAGCACAGAGACTGTAGATGAGTTTAATGTGGCATACGGTTATCTTGGTCCAATGATGTACTCAATGTTTATCCAGAAGGAGAAAAACCCTGCAGCAACTGCTTCAGCGGTTCATACCCTAGCCACTCCCAGATCATCTCTTCAACTTACACAGGTATGATCATGCAGAACTGGTTTTGGTATGTTTGAATGTATTTTTGAAACTGTTCCATTGTTTCACCAAAATTTAACTCAAAACCTAAAATTTTACTTTACTCACTTGAACATTAAAAAGAAAAAATGCCCTCTTAAATACACACATCCATGTACTTCACTAAACAAACAGATAAGAAAAGCCAAATTACCCCCTTTTAGGATTGAACTCAAACAAGGTATGTCGGTCACGTGATGAGAAGAAACAGTCGGAGAATCCCAAAACAAGCTATCAAGTGGAACACAACAGGCCGAAGAAAAACAGATTGACCATGTGAAACTATAAAGAGGACATTGTTAAGAGAGGCCGGTTTCATGGGCATAGCATCCCTTGATGAGGCTGAAAAGCTCGCCGAAAATAGGAAAACTATGTGACGTTTAACGGCACGGGAAGGGTGTAAGAAGGATTGAGCTTGCAACAGAGTCAAAATATGAATTTTAAGAATTAGAAACCAACTCACTTAAAAGTAGGAAAATTAAAGATATTGTGGATGTTAAAACAGCCATTTTACCTGTTTTGTTTTTTCCACCATTGTTGACTAACAGACAAGTGAAGCAAATTAAAATAGTGGATTTGACTAAAGATGGACATTTTTTTTTTTTCCATTCTACAGCGACCTGCTCAGATTGTTATACAGCAGCCCAGCACACCAGTTCCTCCCACCTCACCGTTTCTTACTCCGACCCCAACTCTTGCTCCCCTTACACCACGCCCACTGCCATCCTTACCATCAACCCCAACTGGCATAGGACAGAAGTTCGTCATTGTCTCTCAGGCACGACCTGCAACTCCCATAGCCCCACCAACAACCATCACGCCAGTTGTGAAACTTGTCAACCCACAGCCAGCGCCTCTTAGCACCGCCTCCAGTGCAGCAACCACCCAGAAGATTGTTGTAATACAAAGCGGGCCCAAATCTGATGAAATGAGTGTTGGTGTACGTGCTGCTGTCTTGGGAGGACCTCAGACAGCTTCATTGACTCAACAGCCTGTTGTTACTACAACATCAAATAGTAACATCAGTGGCAAAGAAACATTATAGCAGTCATGATAAAACATGCCATAAAACATTATTCATTTATCATCTATCATTAGTCTGTTCAAATAAAACATACCACAAATGTATCCTCTTTTCATTGACTTTTACAAAAATATTTTAGTTAAGATTAATGCAGCTATGTCTCCAGAAATACTAAAAACTTACCAGCATTTCATTCATTCATTCCTTTGCATGTCCCTTGCGGAACTTTGCCTCCCAAACAGCACTCCTGTAGGCCTCTCGGTTGTGAGCAAGATGGCCTGCTGCTGCTGCATCCATTTCCAGATCATCAACGATGTCTTGCAGCCATCTTCGTTTCGGTCTTCCTCTTTTTCTTTTTCCCATTATGTATCCTTCCAATACGGTCTTCTCTAAATTATCATGACGTTTAATGTGGCCAAAATATTTAAGTTTTCTCTCTTTAATCCTCTTTACTAGCCAGCCTTCTTCAATATTAAGCTCTTGTAGTATAGATATATTTGTTCTTTTTTGTGTCCACGATATTTGGAGAACTCTTCTATAGCATTTACATTCAAAGGCATTTATGTGCTTCTCAGCTGTTTTGTTAAGTGTCCAGGTCTCACAGGCATATGTTGCGATAGGAAAGATGCATGCCCTTAAAAATCTTATTTTTGTGGTTCTGTCTGCTCCTCTCCACAGATTCTTTATTTGTTTTACTTTCTGAAGAGCAATAGATGTCCTCCGTTTAATTTCCCTCATTGTATCTCCATTATTAGTTAGTAGTGATCCAAGATATTCAAAACTCTCCACTTCTTCCAGTTTTTCCTCATTGATACATATTACCAGCATTTAAACAGTGAAAATTTTAAATATCTTATGTGCTCCTCCACCCATCACCCAGAGAACTATTTTGAACACTTACAGGTTTGACAGATTAAATAAAAAAAAAAAAAAGCTCATAATGTTCTTAATCTTGGTGCTATCATAAATTCAGATCTGAAGTATGGGGAGGGAGACCTGTGACAAGAAAAAATCCTACTCCCCAAAAGATAATGAAGCATTTTAGCTTAGCCTCTCATTACCCAGTGTAGAGACTGCCGTGGTCAATGCTGGGCCTACCAGTGTTGATCACTCACACGTGCCAGCCTTTGCACTACTGTGCCAAAAACCATACCTACTCATGGTGCACCTGTTCATGCAGAACTGGTTTTGGGTTCAACCAGAACCAGTTTTATAACTCCACAGAAGAGCAGATGGGCTTCCCTTTAAGATGAGTAGTGCAAACCAACCACAGACCCCCATCTGCCCACCCACTTATGGGTGATAAGGGTCTTATTATGATAAAATGCTTGCTTTTCTTCTTTCCCCCCCCCCCCCCAACACATGGGTGAGATTAACTGCTTTCAGCTCCCTGCCTTGGTACACAAAGGCCTATTGTGTCCAAGAGTGGAACAGGAATGACAGTGATCCCTGCTTAAATGCTATGGAGATCCATGCACAGACACAGCCAGACCAGGACATGACAATCCTCTGGCTAAACATGATGGGCCTTATTCTGATGCAAAGGTAGCAGTCTACAGCAGTGTGGGGAATGGAATGGCTGCATAATTGTGCTTGGACTCAGAACTGTGAGGGGAATCTGTTGAGTTGCATGGCCCCGCTACGAGGGCAAATAAAGGTCGGTGTGGGCCAGGCTGAGAAGGGAGAGGGTGAACAATGCAACTTGGTGGGCTCCATCTTGGGGTTGGAAGAAATCGGCAGACTCCCTAGGTGAAGGGAGAGCTTGCATACCCAGGTAGGGAACCAAGAGACATGCCAAACAACCTGCTTCCTCGCAGGTAGGCTGGGAACAGCCAAAGGCTAAGGAAGGTAACATAACGGAATCACCTGTTGAAGTCGGATGCACTGGGATGAAGAAAAATGGAACTTATATAATGAAGAAAGCAAACACAAACGTTAATACTTTTCTAATCACGTGAGTTTTATTCATCTTAGTGTTATATTAATGGCATACTTCTTATATTTCACATTGTGACATTTACTGTAAATCAACAGTGCGAATTATTATTGGAGGAGAAAGAACCCGAATCGACAATTGAAGAAGTTTTATAGGCAATAAAGAATCTGAAAAATGGTAAATTACCAGGATGTGATGAGATAACGGCTGAATTTACTAAAGCAGAAGGAAAGGAATGCGCAACAATCTATCATGTACTATGTAAAAAGATATGGCATTCAGGTATTTGGCCAAAAGAATGGAAAAGAGCTATATTCATACCACTGCTAAAAAAGGGTAACTTGAAATTATGCACAAACTACAGAACTTGCTCAGATTAGTCATGCCAGTAAAATTCTGTTAAAACTCATAACAGGTAAACTTCGTAAGAAAATAGAAGTCAATATGGTCCAAGCTGGTTTTAGATAAGGAAGAGGATCAAGAGATCATATATTCAATATAAGATTAATAACAGAGAATTTAATGTGAATCTATATTTATCATTTATAGACTATTCAAAGTCATTTAATTGTGTACAACACCAGAAACTTCGAGAAATAATGGAAAAAAATGGAATTTCCAACACATGATACATTTAATATTACTGCTATATCTAGACCAACAGGCAGCAGTGAGAATAAATGGTGAAACAACTTGGTTTGACATACGTCTCTTCTTCTTCGTTCGATTCTACCACCAAGACCGCGCAGTGATCCTACTGGATTTACGCCTGTGGTCCTCGTTAAGTTCCGTGGTCCCTAAAAGGACCACACGAGATCCCCAAGAGGACCACAATAGGTTCAGAGTATCGCAGGGCTTGAGCCTGTATTCTTGGTGGGTCTCAGAAGCGGGATTGCGTGACACCGTGGTTTTCGTTGCACCAGTTTAGTCTAGAGTTGGACTTTCTCACCGGATGATCTCGGCGTGTTTTGGATATCAGTGCATCCCCGTTGGGTGAGAGGTGATAGCCCACCCAGGCCAGAGTTGGACTTTCTCACCGGAAAACCTCAACGTGTTTTGAGGTACCCGTGTATCACCACCGGGTGAGAGGTGGTTGCCCATCCAGTCCAGTGTTGGACTTTCTCACCGGACAACCTCAGCGTGATTAGGATACGCATACATCCCCGCCGGGTGAGAGGTGGTTGCCTATCTAGACTGCCCTGTTCCAGTGTCTCCGACTTCAGTATTTTGTGATCGTGGCCGCTACCCTTCCTAGTTGTGACCAGGATGGAGCTTTTGTCCAGGAGGACGAATCCTCGCCACAAGTGACTTCCACCCCTGGATTGAGCCGGTTTAGGCATATTATCCCAGTATGGGCGTGTTTGGGACGTGACCGAACTCTAGAGCAGAGGTACCGTGACATGCATAGCCTTCAAGTTTCACCCCTGGTGTAAGCCAATTTAGGCATATTTCACCAGTATGAGTGTATATCGGGCGTGACCGACCTCTAGACTAGAGCCGCCGAGGTATGTGTAGCTCTTGCAGCGATACTACTGGACATACCGATTAAATTTCACTTTATCCTTTCCTTCGCCTTGTCACATTGGCGCCGCACAGCAACCCTTATTTCTTTTCTGCAGTTTCTTCCTTGACCGGGAGGAGCTTCACTCCACGCGCGGCATTTGAAGAGTCTCGCCAGCAGTGTCTTAACCTCTTGGTTAAGCCGGTTCAGGCATTTCACCCGATATGAGTGAACTTAGGACGTGGCCGACCTCCAGACCAGAGGTGCCGTGATTTGACTGTTTGCTTCGCTTTATCCTTTCTACCACCATTACTGCAGTGGTGTCGCGCGGCAACCCCATCTGCACCTTTCTTCATTGGCCAGGAGGAGCACTGCTCCACGCACAGCAGCTGAAGAATCTCGCCAGCAGCGTTTGACATACGTAAAATGAGGCCCGTCAGGGGTGCATATTGTTGCCTTACTTATTTAACTTGTATATTGAAAATATAATGAGGAATGTTAGAGAAGATAAATAATATTATGATGCCATAAAAATTGGAGGTTATGGTATACCAGAGATTAGATATGCTGATGATACGGTATTACTGTCCACAACACAAAAAGGAATGGAAAAACTAATTATGTCAGTCCGTAATAATAGTGAAGAGCAAAACCCCTATCTTAATGCGAAGAAATCAAAATTGATAACAACTGATAAAACAATGTAAGGCAGCAGAAATATATATCAATGAGGAAAAACTGGAAGAGGTGGAGAGTTGTGAATATCTTGGATCATTCTTACATCCTTCCCGTGCTGTTAAACGTCACATAGGGCTCGCATAGTTGTTTGCCAAGTTTTCCTGTTCTCGGCGAGTCTTTCAGCTTCATCAAGGGATGTTATGCCCACAATGTCCCCTTCAGAGTTTCATGTGGTCGACCTCTTTTCTATTCATCTGCCTTATCTCTGTGTTGTTCTTGAATTCGTTCCACTTTATAAAAAGTATTTTCTTAGGCATTTGTTTTCGTTCGCTTCTACCACCAAGATCGCCCCGTGATCTTACTGAATTGATCTTACTCTTGTGGTCCTCGATAGGTCCCGTGGTCACCGAAAGGACCACAAGAGGTTCAGAGTATCGCAGGGCTTGAGCCTGCATTCTCGGTGGGTTTCAAGAGTCTAAATTTCTTGTCTATTTCTTTAGTTGAATTCCAGCTTTCGCATGCATAAACGAGGGTGGATATCACATTTGAATTGAGTAATCTTAACTTGGTTTTTTGTGTTTATAACTTTTGAATTCGATATGTTCTCAAGATTTTTGAAGGACAATGCTGCTTTTGCAATTCTAACTTCCTTCCTGGTGTCACCATCCTGGTCTATGTAGCTGCCCAAGGTATGCAAATTGGTTTACTTCATCAACAACTGTTCCTTCTACGTATATTTTTCCTTCTTGATTAATATATAAAATGCCGTCTCCCTCTACTTTTTAGCATTATTCACAAGTAACATTGGAGAAGGTGGATATCTTTATATAATTAAATGTACAAATGGACGATATCAAAACAGTAGAGTTGTGGAAACCAAATTAATGATGGAGTTCTAGAGGGTGGAACAACTTTATTTTGTTTATGCATAGGGCCGACCCTAGGAATTTTGCCTCCTTGTGCAGTAGCATACCTTGCTGCTCCAACCGCTTCTCAAAGCAACACTCAATTAATATTTTGAAACCGCAAGCTTCACCCGTGTCTACCATTAATTTTAAATAGCATTAACAACAGTTTGCAAATTAATTTAAAAAATCATAGGATAGACGATACATTTATTATCGTCATTATAATCGTGATAAAGATGATGCATAAAATTGCAAGTTGTTGCAACACTAGCGAAAAATATTTGAAATATTACTTCTACTCAAGAACTTTGCTTCTACAATTTTTATACATTTTCTCTACATATACCGACTTTGAAAAGTAGATTTTTTAAAAATCCAACTGTCTAGGTAGGTAAGAACAAGAAAGTAGACGTCTGGCAGTCAGTCATTTGCATGTAATGTGCGGAAATTTGCCTCCCTAACAGCTCTCCTGTAGTCCTCTTGGTTGTAGGCAAGATGGCCTGCTACTGATGCAACTGCAGATTATCAACGATGTCTTGCAGCCATCTTCGTCTTTCTCTTTCCCATTATGTGCCCTTCCAAGATGGTCTTCTCTAAATTCTCATGACGTTTAATGTGTCCAAAATATTTAAGTTTTCTCTCTTTAATCCTCTTTACTAGCCAGCCTTCTTCAATATTAATTTCCCTCATTGTATCACCATTATTAGTAATGATTCTTGGCTAGCAAAATAGGTCTTGAAATTAACAAAGACAAAACAAAAATAATGAACTTCTCATACTAGAATGCAAAATAATCTTACAGAATTATTAAAATGCTGACAATCTGAATCCTTACGATTAAAACTGCTGAGGAGGAAAAAGGTTTGATTTAAAAAAATATTTTTTTTGTTTCTTTTAATCGAAACTAAATTTCGTTGACGAAATTTAACTTAGCTGCATGTCACGTGACATGAGTGATAAATGGCTGTCTCCAGTAGTAGACCTGATCGTATTACTGTTTGCCTTCGGTATCACAATCAGCCACCTTTACTGATTCAACATTCGACTTATGAATCATATAAAATAGAAGAAAGCATTCTGTATTTGACCATTAATTATAAAATGATGAGATTAAGAAATTTAGTCCGCAATTTGCCGAAATTGTACTTACGATGAGGTTTATATCTGTCATTCGTAGGCTAATTTGTTGTAATTTCCAACCCCTAACCATAGAGGAAGTGATTGGCTCCTTCCGATTCATGCAGCCAGAAAGCTAGTGACTGAGAAGGAAGGAGGCATTAAAATTACGCATGAAATATATGGTAATAGTTTTGCAGTAATTAAGTAGTCATAATTTTGATAATTATGGTTACTAAGGACGATTACCAGAGGTAGGGAATCGCCCGCAGTTTACAAATAATGCGATCATGGAATTTTGTCTACTGTTATACATGATTTGAATTTTGGTTAGGTTCGCATGCTACAGTATGATAGTAAACAGCGGCTGCCACTCTCACTGCTTTGTTATTGACCTCGGGAGCATCAAAGGCTACAGGAGTAAACCCTGACAAAGTCCAGAAGGACAGAGCAACATATTGTTCATACAGCTCTTGTAGATTTACAGAGTTATGAATCTTGTCTTTCATCTGGAGCTACTTTATAAATCAAGAGGGGTTCATTTTGAGGTGCCAGTACCAGTTGTCCAGATGCTGCAGGAAAATGTACAAAAATGAAGAGCAGCAAAATGATGCTTGACAGAGTTAGGCTATATATCACCTGAAGGAAACCATGATCAGACTATCGGAATCTGTGACCATCCATCACTTAGTGACAACCAACTGGGTAAAAATTAATAGAATAGTGCAAAACAGTGCCAAGAGTGACAACTGTACTTATATTTGTATTTAATATACTTCTTCATGTTATCATAGGAGGAAATACATTTTAAAATATCCATATTATGGGGCAAAAGTTGACACTAAAAATATTCAGTGACAAGCCACCCTCTCTTTCTTTAGCATTCTAGGCCTCATAGTACTCCACCAGCACATCTTCCTTTCAGGCTTTCTCCCTCTTGTTGTTTTCACCAAGTTCTCCTATGTAACAATCCCTTCCTTGGCAAATTAAATTTGATCCAGTTATTTAGCTAAATCTGGTGATATTGGGTGCAAGTCCCAGCAGTAGGGATTTTTTTCTGGTACCACCACACAAAAAAAGGCTCCAGGGTCCACCCAACCTTTTAAAAGTTGGTACCAGAGAAATTGGGAGAGTAAAATGGCCAGATGTGATACTGACCATATCACATTTTCATGTGTCAAAAGGTCTTGGAGGTATGGGCCTCACACCATATCCCTGATAAGCCTTAATGACATGGAAAGGGGGATTTTAGCATTAGTATTTAGCTAATATTTTCAGTGGTTAGTTATCCCTGTGCCACCTCCTCAAGATAGATATCTGTGAATGATATCTTATAAATCCTCTGATATGTCCACATTTCAAGGGATTCAGTGTTATTTTCCATTTGTAAACCCCACTCAGGATAAAAAAAAAATATTCTGTAATTTGCATGTAATATATTCTGCTGTCAGTTGTCATTTTTGCTCATATTTAAGTAGAATTTTTATAACACAAAATAATACCAGTCACAGAGAATATTGATAGAATATATAAAATAATACTATCATTCTTTTTTTTTTTTTTTAAATTTTTTATTTTATTTCAGAAATACTTCACTAGACAGAATGGCATCAAGGAATGTCAAACCCAGTTCTGTTAAAAATTTGGACTCATCCAATGTGAATGATAGGATGCAGTCCAGCACAGTAAAGGTACCTCTTCAATACTGACTGCATTTATATAATTTGCTTACAAGCACTTTCTGAATTTTCTCCCCTGTTTCAAATTTTACTGTCATTTCACACCTGTGACAATTATTATTTTTTCCTCATATACTAGCTCTCAATATTCATACATATCATCGCTGTTATACTGGGTCAAAAGGATTGGAAGTGAGGCAGAAGCTTCGATGTTGTCGCTAAAGATGGAGGAAATTGGCTTTGGTGGCAGGGCTTGATTGTACATGAAGAAGTTAAATTATGTATCACCTGAAGGAAATCATGATCAGCCTGCCTTCTCTTAGTGGCAACCAGCTGTGGGATAGAATTAACTCTTTCCGTTCCAGAGGAAGAAACATGGACGTGTCGTGGAGTGCCAGAGTAAAAGCGCGGGTCTTGATATGTTAGGGGGTATAGTTATAAAATGGAATGGAAAACAGTTTTTCCATGTACTTCCGTATACTTATTATGTTTCAAAGTATAACTAAATGAATGAAAATTTCATAAATGCAGAGTTTTTTTAGGAAAAAAGAAGTAATGTGATGTTTTTAGACACTGATTGTGCCCAGCTCACCATCGGCTAGGTCTAGATATTCACTACTTACCATCTGAGATGTGTAGATCTACTTGTCGATCTCATGTTCTGATTCTATGTTGCATTCTCGCTAAATTAATGTCTGAAATAACCTTCTAACTACTTCTCCCGTCGTCTAATATGTCTAGATCTACTTGGGATACATTCAAGAGCAGTGGGGTGGTCACAGGCCATGTCCATACCCCTATCTATATCATAAAAAATTGAAAAATTTCGATGTTTCTCTTCCTTTTTCTCTCTCGGCATCGCTCGTAACTAGACACTATTTCACCATTTTGAAAAGTTTCACCGGAATCGCGGACGAAATATGTACAATCTAAATTTTACACCGGTTGTTTTATTGAAACAAACCAATGATCACTAAAGTGACCATTGGTAAGCATCGGGAAACCGGAAGCGTCATAAAAATGACCAAAGGCACGGAAAGAGTTAAGTAGAACAGTGCAAAATAAATATTTTAGAGTCAGAGGAACTACTACTATATTTTCATTGACCTGTTCATGACTGTGTATTAGAGAGTTATCTTCAACAAAGCTATAAATGTAATAGTCAGCTGATGAAGCTTCTATATGTAATGTGTATAACTATGTAATGTGTATAACTATGTCTGCTGCCTTAATACAGAAATAGGTTACTGACTTATTTGGCCCTGTTAAAAAAGAAAATAAATACTGTGTGTGTTGTATCGGTTAAGCACATTTTAGAATGCCATTTCTATTTTTACACTGCTTCAGATTTGATGGTGTTGAGAAATAGTTAATGTTACTGCTGGGATGTTCAGTGTACTTTAGTGAATGTTTCAGATGTTAAATTCTAATGACAAAAGTCTAATCACTTCTTAATGAGGAACACACACACACACACACATGACTTCTTATTATGCAAAATTCAGTTCATTTGTTAGCCATTTGTTTGGCTGTAGCCCTCTTCTATCTCTATGTCACATAGAAAGAGGCGGAGGAGGGAGTTGATTGATAGATTGTTTTGTTTGACTACTCAGGCCTAAGTTTAAATAGCAGTGGAGTAAGCAGAATGCAAAAGGTGTGTCATGGAATTTTTTTTTGTGGTATCATTTGCAAGGCACATTTTTTTCTTTTTTTTGTCATGCTGTTGACAGCATTGGAAAATCATATTTGTACTTCTCTCTATTCTTTGATGGGTTACAGCTTGTAAATGGATAATAATATAAAGGGCAAGGAGTAAATTAAGAAAACAAATTATGAAAAGCAACTGAAAAATGTACTTTCTTTTTTAAAGCCCATAGCCATCTTGGACAAAGCTTTAGTATTTGCTATTAATATTTATTAGTATCCATCCCCTCTTTTAATATTTAAGAGCATTATCTTATTTAAATTTATTGTGTGAGATTATGAACGTCGTTTCCTCACAGATGCTAGCTGTAATGTAACCTAAGGTAAAACTGAATGGGAAGCCTAGTGTGTGTGTGTATATATATATATATACTGCAATTTTAAGCAGGCAGCAGTAATATGTGCTGTCTTAAGTACTGAAAACAGCACCATAAAGCTCTTGTTTTTTTCTCTGCTGGTAGCTTTGTTATAATTTTGTTCTTAATTTAGAGACAACCCAGTCCTGACTGGAGCAAAACAGATCTCTTGAGACTTTTAAGTTATTTTGAGGGTGAGCTTCAAGCAAGGGACATAACAATTGCAACTCTGAAGGTAGGTGAAATTTTAAAGCACATTTTATCAGTCTTTTACAATGTATAATCACTGGATGTTTAATTATATAAACATTTTTCAGGGTTTTTTTTTAAATGATTCCAATGATTAAAACAATTATGAATGCAAGTATTGTATATGTCTAAACTCTAGAACACCAAAGACGGAGATACTGAACCGTCTATGCATAGTCTTGGCAGCCACCTCTCACAAGGTGGATTTCATATCCAAACCAAGTCGAGGTTCCTTTGAGGAAAGCCCAATTCGAAGCTCTCTGGTGGAACGAAAACTAGCAGTGTCACGCATTTCCGCCTCTGAGACTCACCACAGAATAAGGCTTGAGCCCTGTGTGCTCTGAACCCATCCTAAATGAGACCTATCTCAAGGATCAAAATAAAAATGCAGAGCACATGGGGCAGTCTTGGTGGATAGAAGCGAACACAGAAGAAGAAGTAAACTCTAGAAAACCAGTACAAACATTAAAGAAATGCTTTAGGATACTAATGGTAAAGGAAAATATATCATTCTCCTTCACCAGCTAAGCACAGTACAACTGATTAGGTAATTGTTATATAACTACATAGACCTTGGGGTCCTCTTATTGGATAGCTTCCAGTCTACATAAAGATTTTAGATAGAAACAGTAAACTGAAGAAACAGTACAGGCAGCATTGTACCACTGTAATCCTGTTAAACTTGATTCATCTTTTCAGGCTGAAAAGGCAAAGCAGTTACTTTACCAGGCAAAGTATGGGAGGTTTGGTCTTGGAGATCCCTTTATAGCACTTCAGCGAGATTCTGAAGGGAAAAGTGACGCATGCTTTGATGAAATGGCCATTAAAAGCATGTATGATAATCAGCTAGCACAGCTGGAAAACCTGATAGCCACACAGAGAAAAGCACAGCAGAAAATGAGGGAGCAGTTAGGAAACTCTGAAAAGCGGTTTCATAAGGTTTGAAAACAGAAATGTAAATTTTAATAACTGTATCGGGCAGTGGTTTTCAAACCTTTTTCAGGCTAGTGCTTCCTTGGCACCCCCCTCCTCTCCCCTCCCCATATTACTAGAGCCCGATAAGAACTTTTTCTGCTCAGTTGTTTCTGATGTCATTGTCACTCTATTCTTTAACTGCCTTTCTGGATCTTTCTGTTGGAGGGGAGGAAGGCAGCAATACAGTAACGCCCACTTTGGGCTAACCTGGCAATGTTAGACGTTAGTGTCATTAATGAGACAGATGAAAATTTAGTACATTGTTCCCATTTTTTTCTACCCTCCAAAGAAGTGAAACTTGAAACTATAGTTAGTATCACTAAGCAGTGTAGAACTCTATAGTTATAGATTCAGAGTTATATATGTCTAGAGTCAGTGCTTTATAAAATGTCTTTGAGTCTTACCTTTCCTGATTTTCAGTCTGATACTTTGCTTGTCTTCCCCCCTTCCTCATTTTTTTTTCTTGTAAAATGGGGAATGGATTATCTTCCCTAGTAAAGCTACTTCTTGATACATGTTATGAGTTTTCTGGCATCATCTTCGGGGTGGTCTTGTATAAAGTATTTGTCATATGTGACAAGTATGTTATAACTAAGTGTTGTACTGAATAAATGGAGTGTCAGTATGTAAAGTACGTACAAGGGAAGCATTAATTACCTGCATCAAATGAAAAATTGTAAGACTTGTCATAGCAGTTAATAAAACAAAAAGCTCCATGAAGCTAAGATGACATTGTTACAGATCCTGGCAACATTTAGCCAAAGTTGACTATGACCATATCTTATGTTGTTGCAGGATGCTGGTTTATTGGCTTTTGTACTATGTCAATAGCCTCTAAAAATGGGTACCAGAGAAACCTGGGATGGTAAATGAGGCCGGGTGTGATGATATTGACCACATCACATTTTCATGTGCTGAAGACCTTGGGGGGGGGGGGGAAATGGGCATAACACTGTAACCCCAATATGCCTTAATGGCATGGAAATGGGGATTTTACCTTTACTGTATCCATCTGACTGGTGGGAATAGGGATTGATATATTCCCCATAGTGGAGCTTGCTGAGAAATATGTTTGATCCACTCTGGGAAATTGGGGAAAGCCACCACAACCAACTTCCAATTTGGTACATGCCATGTTTTCAGACTTCACTTTGTTTGCTATAAAGAATCCAATTACAAGGACAGTATCAGCTAATCAGCCCACAGAAGTTCCATCTTTTTTTTAAAAATTTTGTTTTAAACCATTAGGTTTGTACAGAACTTGAAGAGGAGAAGCAGAAACATGCCCAGGACACGGCTCAAGGGGATGATGTGACTTACATGTTGGAGAAAGAGAGAGAGAGACTGAAAGCTGAGGTTAGTTGTTGTGTGGTACAGATGGAGTGGAAGTTAAGTTGTTTTGAAATAAAATTTCTATCCTGTTCTGAATAGGAAATATAAACTTATTATAAGTTTCTAGCTACTGTAGTGTGCCATGGTTATGCAATGTTGATTGTGAGTGAAAATGTCATACTGAACAATATAACATTCTTTTTATATAAGAATTTTTCAGTTCTAAGGAACTTTTGGATTAGAAAAAAGTAAATTTGCTCATTTTAAAGGAAAAAAAAATACCTCCCCCAGATGGGATTGAACCTTTATGTTTTGCTGCCAGCACACTTTATTCATATACCTAGTGATGTGCACTGTTTCACATTGCTCTTAGTTCGTTTTCACAGTTAAGAGCTACAGATGTACAGACAAATATAGAATATTATTTCTAAAGATATTTTGGAAATTTTCATAAAACTTGGTTTTAACTATAAGCTTTATTTCCTTTTGTTATGGAACATTTTTTTTTTTTTTTTTTTATGTTAAGAAAGTTCCATGGAGCATAGAAAAAAAGACTGCAGATTTTACTCTTCCTTATAGATTGATTTTGAAAAGAATCAGAACAAGAAATTGGAAAAGGATCTCAAGAAAACTCTGGCAAGCCTGGAAGAGGAACGAGCAAATGCAGCTAGACACAAGCAAGTGGCCATCATGCTCATAAAGGTAAATTTTTTTTTAAAAATGTGTTTTTATCTGTTTAAACAGTTGAAATTTTGTTCTTTTGTTATAATAATCTTTAACAGTAATAACTCAGTATGTTTATTTAATGCAAGTTGTTTTTCCATTTTTGAGCAGAACTCTAACATCTTGTTTAAGTTTTCTAGATTCAAAGTAATAGATTTTTACCACAAGTGATTGCAAAAGATATTGCAAAAATGTATGAATTGTATCAGTTTTAATTTTGTTTTCTTTCAGGAGCGAAAGAACCTAATTGAATGTGTTGTTGCTGAGAGCCAGCTTCGAGATGAAGCGGAAGCAGCACTGACAGATGATAAATCAAGAATGCAGAACATGGCAGAAGGTATAGCTGAAGAGAGTAAGAAGTCTCTCAAAATGGAAGCAGCCATGGGAAAGCAACATTCAAAATTTGATGCAGAAAGAGAAGATTTGCGTTTGAGGCTTCAAGAGGAAGAAAAGCAGACGAATATACTTAGAGCAGAGGTTGACCATCTCTCCAAGCAGCTAGAGTCATTGCAGCAACAGGTCCGAAGCAGTGGATCATCTCCTAGTGGTACACAGATCAGGTCTTCAGTATCACCAGCAAGAGCCGCCAATCCATCACTGGCCAGTCGAAGTGCATCAGCTGTTGGTGTTGTGCTACCATCATCAGGGTCTACTTTGCAATCTGTAAGTTCAAATCTTAATAATAATCCTTCTAAGACATACAGCCCAGATTCTTCATTATTAACAGCAGTGACTGGTGTGAGACCAACAAACCAGGGAAGCACAGGCAGAACAAATGCACAGCCAAGTCTTAAAGCTACTGAAGGAGGCAGAAATCGTTCTGGTTCACCAGAACAGGATGTCATCCTCAGGTCAGAGAATGCATCTGTCGCATTAAGCATGACAAGAAGAAGCCCAGGCATTGGTGGCATGAGACTGGGGCCAGCAGTTGCAACAGGAGTGGATCATGGTGAAGTAGATATTGGATCTGCTGCTAGGGTAGCAGGTGCTGCACAAGGTGGGAGTAAGGTGTTACCTCAAGTTGCTGGGGTAAACCTTGCCGTCACAGCTCCACCTCAAACAAGGAAAGCTCAAGGCTTTTCATCGCCTTCAGGACCACCTCAGGGTCGTGGAACTGCACCACCCATACCCCCCAACAAACCAAATTATGTTTCACCAGGACCTGCCAAGCCATCTCCTCCACCAAAGGTGTCTGTAATTGGACCAGGTGTCCTTGTTCAGTCCAGCGGAAAAGATATACACTCTGGCCAGTCTTCTCAGGTACCTGTGAAATCAGCATCGCAGCAATCGTCACGTGTGGTTCAAATTCCCATCAATGTCATTGGGGGGTCCGCACCTGACAGTAGTCTATCGGGATCAGGGAATATTGTAGGCAGTGTTCGTACTCAGGTTAGGGAGACATCACCATCATCTGTAAGGAAGACCTCTCAGGTTTGTGTCAATGCAAAATGATTTGCTTTCTCATTTTTTTTTATAATCAATCCCTGGGTTAAGAGACAGCTTGGAACAGCATCCGCTGTGGCCCATGTCACACCTACGCTTTTTAAAACTTTACTTGATAAGTCTCAGCAATCACCGAGAGGTGTCATTCGTTTATTCTGACAAATAAAGCTGAAATGCATTCATCCCATCCTCTTTGCCCAGTCATCTGGCCTCCTTGGTGTGCTTGAGGACAGAGAAAGCCTCGCATGCTTGACTAGATTTAGCCATATTTGTGCACTGAAGCGTTCCCATATTCATCTTGGTATTTTGTGTATGATAAATCACCAGTCAGTTTTTTTTATGCCTTTGTAATGTTAGTATTTTTGTATTTATATATTGTTAAACCTTTATATTACATAGTGGACAAGAATCTAGATAAAAAAAACATTTATGCCTGTATGCATATTTGATGGTCAGTGCTTCCCTTTTATCAGGGTTCTTGTTTATTTTCTTTACACCCAGTTACATTTCTGTTATCAGGTTTTTTATTTCTGTACCACTACTGGTTTTATGAGATTTGGTATAGATCATGCACAAATTTATACAACAGAAACAAAGAGGTGTCATATGTACAGGTGTAGATGTCTTTAATTCTTAAACTGCCATTGATCATTTAAATGGTTTTTAAGAAATGAAGTAACAAAATAATGTGGTTTTGCTCCGTAGTTGAATTTCTCTCTCTCTCTCTCTTTCTCTCTCTTTCACACATACACACACGCACACACTATATGCCATAAATCTATTTTTAAAAAATGGGAATCATGACATTTCCTGGTAAAACATGGTGGTCATGATGAATGATAATAAAAAGTGTTCATGTGTGTGGAGCAGTTCTTTGGTCTGTGTTACTTAACTGGACTGCAGCAGGATGACAGCTTGGTGTTGTAGAATATGTTTAGCAGAGTAATTGTTTTATTTACTGTAAATGATTAGAGACTTCTTGCTAATCATCAGCCATGACCACGTATTTCTGCAAGTGCCCTACCAGCTTGATACCATCATGGTAGAATGTTGTTTGGACAGATTGTAACCAGTCCCACGCAGCTGACTTCATGGCATCATCATTCGCATAGTGTGTTCTATGCAGGGCAATCTTCAAACACCCACACAGGTGTTAGTCTGATGGTGCAAGGTCAGAGCTATATGAAGGATGAGGGAGTAATTCCCAGTTGTATTCCCCAATTGCGGCAAGTGCTTTGAGCAACAGTGGGTGTGCATTGTCAAGATGACACATATTGCTTGTATGGTCACATCTTTTGGATAGCTCAACACAGGTTTTTTTTGTGTGTGTGTGACAATGTACCGTTCTGCATTCACATGTTCATCATAATTCAGAAAATCCACAAGAAGACGTCCTTCACTGTCCTAGAACACTGTCCCCATTAACTTACCTACAGATGTGATTGTGCAGGCTTTTTTCTTCTTTGGTGCCAGTCTATGCTCTTCTTTTTGTTTTGGGGTCAAAGTGGTGCAGCTGTGTTTCATCACCTGTGACAGATCTGTGCAGTAATTCATTGCATTGTTCCTCATAGTGATGGAAAAGCAGCGTGGTGAATTGTGTGCAAACCATCTTGTGTTCATTCCCCCCCTGAGGAGTCATGGCATTCATCTGCAGCAGTTTATGATACCCAAGCTGTCTGATTGTTTTATTGACAGCATGGTGTCTGACACTGAGAATTAATGTAGTTTCCCTCATCATGATGCGGCAGTCTTTCCTTTATGAGCATGACCGCTCGTTTATGGTTTCCTTCCATGTTGGCTGTTCTTTCTGCCACTGTGAAGCTTGTCAGTAATGTCAGCATTGCCATCTCAGAAATGCTTTTCCCATCGTCTGACAGTGCTGGCTCCTAGTATGAAGCTCCATAGATGATCTAAAAGTGCCTGTGGATATCAGCTGCCGGAATACTTTCACACACAAGGAACTTAACCACAGTGTACTGTCAGAATGAAAGATTCTCAAACGCCATTTTTTCAGGCATTAAACGGTGGTCACTTGACCTTTCGGTTTGAATAATATTCAGTAATAGTATGAGTGCAAAAGTGATTGCTTTGTCCAGTGAAACAGTTGCATTTCTCAGAATTTTGTTATCCCCAAGTGGTAACCACTTGCTCAAAACTTTTGGAGTGACCCACGTATGAAGTAACAGATAACCAACTAGATAATATAGTCTCTCTGAAACTTATGACATAAGCAGTAGGATGAAATTTTTAAAAAATTAATAAAGAAGAGGAAATTGATAGATGTGCCTAAATGAAAGAAGACTTGTTAAATTTAATATTCTGTCAGGCAAAACACATCATGGCTATCATATGAGATGCCAAAAACTGCTTTTGGATTCTTCTAAAACTGTACAGAAAAAAAAAAAGCCGATATAGAATTTTTTAGGCTTAGTTCAAAGATCATTTTAAAAAAAAATTAGAATTAAATGGAATGTATGTGCTTTTTTATGGTATTAAGTGTGAAAAGTAGAAGATTTGCCCATTTTTATATTTATGTACAATTTGTGTTGTAATATTGTCCAGTTTGATGTTTGCTGCTGTGGTCCATTTTATTCCAATTTTATTTAATGTGCACCATGGCTGCCTGATTTTCCTTCAGTCTCAAAGAGAAATGGAATGTACATGACTGCTGGTGGTTCTTGCTACTGTTTTAATGAAGTTTTTTGGGGGTTTTTTTTTTCCATCTGCTGTTCACCCTGTTTCTTTATTATTGTATTGCTTTATTACCTCTCAGTTTTTATTGGTGGTTGTGCTTTTTAACATCAGATTTGGTCATGTGATATGTATATTTTGAAAATGGATTCTCATGAAAGGTGACCTTGATTTCCGTTAGGCTTGATCAGTTATTTGTTGGTTGCCATAAGTAGTGTGTGTGTGTGTGTGTGTGTGTGGGGGGGGGGGGTGAGGGGGGAGAATATACTGACAGAATTCAGAAACATTTTATTGAAACTAACAAACAAAAAAACAGAATGAACATGATATTCACTGCATCCATGTCAGCAGTATTTAATTAATAGAGAACTTGTGCCAGGAACATGTAATAAAAAAAGTACACAGTAACCGTTTCTGTAATACTGGGGTGGCAACTGCCTGTGGGGTTTCATTTTTCATGGAGTCTCAAAGACTGCAGTTATTGAAGTTTCAGATAATTAGATTATTTAAAAAAATAAGGATCAGTTTTATTCATAAACAGAGCACACAATTCCAGTATTTCAGTAATTGTGTGCTCTATTAATAAATAAAGCTTTTCATTCTTTGTAAAATAATATAATTATCTGTTATCGCAGCTTTACTGCAGTGGTTTTGTGCATATTTAGTTTTATGTATTTATACACACAAACTTAATGAGGTTTCAGAGTTTTTCTTCTTGAAATCTAATTGTTGTGAACTTTACAATGTACGATCTTAACATATCAGACATTTTGTGTGCTATTTAGTGTAGTGTGCTCAGTTGTGCAGCAATTGTATTCTTTTTCTGTGTGCAGTTATTTCTGTTTGACACAGGCCAGTACTTCCTCTTTACACTCAGTTTTAGTAGAAACATTTCACAATACTTTATTTCTTTGCAAGTTTCAAGGATAAATTTTTTGATACGTTGTTCATGTAGTTCTTGTAGATGCACAAATTAATGTTTTATTAGTTTAATTTGGTCCCTGCAGCAACAGTTGATGATATGTTACACTGTGTTCTTGTAGATTCTGAAACATTTTAAAACTAGTATTGTAAACTTCTTGCTGGGACATTCCTGGATACATCTTATGTGCATTCATTTTTTGTAGGACATTTAAATGATCCTGCGCGTATTGTACTTGTTTTTTTATTTCAGGATTATCGGTTCTTCCATATTTCTGTTAATCAGCACCCAAAACTAAGTAGAATGCTGATTGTGTGCATGGTGACAATCATAATCAGCGCCTAGAACTAAGCAGAATGCTGATTATCTGTATGATGACAATCATAATCAGCACCTAGAACTAAGTAAAATGCTGATTATATGATTACACAAATAATCAGCACCCAAAACTAAGTAGAATGCTGATTGTGTGCATGATGACAGTCATAATCAGCACCTAGAACTAAGCAGAATGCTGATTATCTGTATGATGACAATCATAATCAGCACCTAGAACTAAGTAAAATGCTGATTATCTATATGATTACACTAATAATCAGCACCCAAAACTAAGTAGAATGCAGATAATCTGTATGCTGACAATCAAATCTGCCAGGGACCACATTGCATTTAGGAACTGAAGAAACTCCGAAGTAATATAAGGTCTCATCTCTAAGGCAGCTTTTGAAATTCTTTTTGTTTTGTGCATTAGCAAAAGAGAAGGATCTTTCTTTAGTGTTTATGTGAACACTGAAGAAATTAAATATGAAGGAAATAAAAATGTATTGTCATGATGGTTATAGAGAAACTGAAAATTAGAAACAAAATGATAGAATAGATAAAAACATCAGAAAATAAGCAGATATTAGAGCTGTAGTTGCAACATTTTATGACATAAATAAAATACAAAGGCAACAGCCATCTTGAAACAGATAACAGTAAAATGGTACTAAAAAACAGGATGATGGAACTTATTCTGAAATGCTAGTGAGATGTAACATCTGCCAAACACACATTGGCATTAAGAATGTTATAAAAATTTGTTTAGAATTACATTTAATTCATTGTTCCTGTTGCAGCTGTTTTTAAACAGATCATTATAAGAGTACAGAGTAATATTACACCACGTCTTAAAAGCATGCTTGGTTTACTAATCCAGTGGTACCGGGCTCAGTCCAAACAGTGGGATTTTTTCTGTTACAAACAAAAAAAGGCCTTCTGGTCAACCCAGCTACTAAAGATGGGTAGCAGAGAAATCTAGTACTAATAGATGTGAAGAAAGACCAGTTTTTAGCAAAACTGGCAACCTATTAATATCAGGTAAAGGTCAAAAGCAAAGATGGGCTGAACACTTCCAAGAAATACTTAATCGATCACACCCAAAAGAATTGATAAATCTTGAAACGAACTTAACATTCCCATAGCTAAATGTCAACCTAGATGAAATTACATTGAACGAAATTAAAACAGCAGTGAATCTAATGGCCATCAACAAAGCTGCAGGTGAAGATGAAATAACATCTGAAATATTGAAAGCTATTAACAGTGACAACATGAGCCAGTTACAAAGAATGTTTAATAAAGTTTGGAAAGAAGAAAAGGTCCCTTCTAAATGGAAAAAAGGAATCATTGTTAAAATACCAACAGAAAAAGGCAACCTTAGCGACAATTGAAGAAAAGTAACCTTACTATCAGTTGTGTCAAAAAGTATTTTGCAAAGTTATTCTGAATAGAATTAAAGTTGTGGATACTGCAGTGAGAGATGATTTTGAAAAGGGAGAAAGCTGTCCTAACTAGATCTTTACTCTAAGAATAATACTTGAAGAACGTATTGAAAAGCAAAAACCATTAATCTTGAACTTCATAGACTTTATAAAAAAGGCTTTTGATAGCATACACAGATGTTCATTGTGAAGAATTTTAAGACTATGGAATGCCATCTGAGATTGTCAACATCATTAAGGATCTCTACAACAGATATGTTTGTACAGTCAACACAGAAGAAGGAATGATTGAATGGTTCCAAACTGAAACAGGCATGAAACAAGGATATATCCTATCTCTCTTGGTTTTTAGATTGCCATAGATTTCATAATGAAAAAATGTTGCACAGGTAAAACTGGCATTGATTTTGCAGATAACATAACTCTTATCATTGACAGTATGAATTTGATGCAAGAAAAAACAGATACTCTGTCTTCACTGGACTTGAAATTAACAAGGAAAGAACAAAAATAATGAAACTTCCCATTAATCAAGAAAGAAAAATATACATAGAAGGAGCAGCTGTTGAAGAAATACACCAATTTGCATACCTCAGCAGCTAAATAGACCAGGATGGTGACACCAGAAAGGAAATTAGAATTGCAAAAGCAGCATTGACCTTCAAGAATCTTGAGAACATATGGCACTCAAAAGTTTTAAGCATAAACACCAAGCTAAGATTATTCAATTCAAATGTAATATCCACCCTCATTTGTGCATGCGAAAGCTGGAAAATGACTAAAGAAATAGACAACAAATTAAACTCTTTTGAAAGCTCTAAGGAAAATACTCGATATAAAGTGGAATGAATTCAAGAACAACACAGAGATAAGGCAGATGAGTGAACAACAGCAATCTGTCCCAGGCTGATCAGAAACAGGAGATGGACATATGTCAGTCACATGATGAGAAGAAACAAGAGAGAACCCCAAAACAAGCTATCAAGTGGAACACAACAGACCAAAGAAAAAGAGGTCACCTACATGAAACTCTAAAGAGGACATTATTAAGAGAGGTCAAATTAGTAGGCATAGAATCTGTTGATGAGGTTGAAAAACTCACTAATAACAGGAACTACCATGCGAGCCTTGTATGACGTTTAACGGCATGGGAGGGATGTAAGATGTAAGAGAAATCTGGGAAGGTAAATGAGACCTGGCATGATACTGACCACATTGCACTTCCATGTGCCAAAGGTCATGGAAATATAGGTCTAACACCGTATCCCCAAAATGCCTTAATGGCATGGAAATGAGATTTTACCTGTACTTATCTTAAAAGCATGGAATGTTTATTTTCATAACAGAATTTTTTTTTCTTCTATCCTCAATCAGCTTGTTGGATTTTTTAAAATTATGTAAATAGGTGTGAATCAACCTAGATAATAACATTCAGCATTAATGAAATTAACAGGAAACATTTGAATCGCTTGAATTTTTTTCATCATTTTCAGTGCCCATGATAAGTGTATTCAGTAGTTATTACACATCTTAAAATAAAGCAAACGTTTTTCAATGTTTTATTTTGCTTGAAATACAGAGTATTGTATTACTGCATGTGAAGTAATGGAAAAGAAGTGCATGAATTTTACTTCACTTTAAGCCAGGGGTAGATAATTTATGCAGCAGTGCATAAATATTTCATTTTTCAGTGTTATATGTGAGAAGATAACTGGAGCATATGTTTTAAAATAGAATTAAAAATTTGTTTGACAAGTAATTTGAAAGTCTGTAGGGATATTAAAAAAAAAAAAAATATATATATATATAATTTTTTTATATTGGAACAAGTAAAGTATCTGTGTAAATTGGAAGATCTTTATTGTCAGGGAGTGGGAATCTCATGAATCTGAGCATGTTATGCTAGATTTTGTGCACAATTTATTTAGATATGGAAGCCACTTCTCGTCTCCAGAATTCTGTCATGTTTTCCTATTTCTCACTCTTCTTTTAGACCAGCAAGATTTCTTTTATTTATTGTTGTAAATTTTGTTTTGTACACTTTGTTAGAATGTGTTTAAAAAATTAGCAATAAAATTTAAGGGGAGGGGGAGATCATTTGCTTTTCATAGCATCTAGTGATACAGCTTCCTTTAGCTGGTTTACAGTATGCACTTAACTTTTTTTTTTTCTTCTTCATTCACATTTGCTGTTGTGTTCAGGTTACCTGCATGTTGCATGTGCTTGCTGTTTTCCTTGCAGTGTGTTGTGGATAGTACATCATTAGAGCATCCATCTGCTACCCATGCTGTTGTCGTAAACCCTGGCTCACGCCACGCCCTTGAGTTCCTGGGTCCTGAAATGGCCAATCTGCAGAAGTTATTAGCAGCTATGACTACAGGTGAGATTGTTAACTTCACTGCATGCAGTTAGAACCCATGTATATGTTCTTGCTTTCTTGCTTCGCTTTGATTTGTGCATGTAGGAGTCTGTTGTTTAGTGCTTGGGCCTTTGCTGGTGAAAATATGGGACAGAAATGTTTAAAAGTTGCTTTTTATATTTTTTGAAAATTAAATTTCTGAACTTTTGTTTCATTTATCCATTCCTGTGGGTTTTTGAAATGTCTAATCACAGTATTTCAAGTATGACTTCAGACAGTAGCATGGTGAGTATGTGATAAAAATCATAAGCACACAAGGCAAATTCCAGAATCTAAAAATAAATAACTGTGGGGCAAAGTTCTATTTTTATACTATGGAAACTGCATGTTGGGGTGACAGAAGCGCAACTTTAGCTATTTCACGGCAATTAAATGATGCAAATTTTGGATTTTTACAGTATAGTTTTTATTAAAACTGCAAGGATAGTTTTTTTAAAGTTCAAGAATGTGCAGGGTATTGTTTTCAAACACATAGGGTGCTTTTTCTCTGAGTTCTTGTCATGATATTGTGGTGTATTCTAGTGACACAAAACTTCTCGGACACCCTGAATACACAAATACACACATGTCGCTGAAGAAAGAAGATGCAAGATTAATATGAGGGTTTTGATTTGAAACAGATATGGCACAAGGGAGTTAGATATCTTGATTCATAATAATAGAGAATATCAGCATTAAAGATTATTTATTATCAGTGCTGTCATGGATTTTCCTTTTTTTTAAATTATTTTTTCTTGTCTGTTAAAATGATTATCATTACTGTTACATGTATCACTGCGTAACTCGTGAGATTTGGCTGTTTTCTTTATATATTTTTCTTGTCCATGTAGATTCAAATTAAGGAATCTTGTGGGAACCATATGGTGTTGTTTGTGGAACTCTACTTCTAGAGTGTCTGATAATATCATGCTTAATGCAGAACATGTCATTTTTGAGCAGATTGCCCATATCAGGCTAGGCTGTTTCAGACTCTTTGTACTGGAGGGAGTAATTCTTCTTGATATTCATCAGAATTATGTTTCGAACATTTCCTGAGATTAGTGCTAATTCTCCATATGTGTGGGTTACTATACCTCTCCATTCCGTACAGGCATGATGTGTCTGTCAGATACGCTGCCTTTCCCTTTTCCAAGTCCTTAATGTGTCTATCAGCTATGTTGCCTTTCTCTTCTCCTTGCCCCTAATGTGTCTCTCAGATATGTTGCCTTTCTCTTCCCAATGCCCCTAATGTGTCTATCAGATATGTTGCCTTTCTCTTCTCCATGCCTATAATGTGTCTGTCAGATATGTTGCCTTTCTCTTCTCCATGCCCCTAATGTGTCTATCAGATATGTTGCCTTTCTCTTCTCCATGCCCCTAATGTGTCTATCAGATATGTTGCCTTTCTCTTCTCCATGCCCCTAATGTGTCTATCAGATATGTTGCCTTTCTCTTCTCAATGCCCCTAATGTGTCCATCAGATATGTTGCCTTTCTCTTCTCCATGCCTATAATGTGTCTATCAGATATGTTGCCTTACTCTTCTCCATGCCCCTAATGTGTCTATAAGATATGTTGCCTTTCTCTTCTCCATGCCCCTAATGTGTCTGTAAGATATGTTGCTTTTCTCTTCTCCATGCCCATAATGTGTCTGTAAGGTATGTTGCCTTTCTCTTCTCCGTTTCTGTTTTTAAACTAATGATTTTAATAACATTTTACCTAAAACTGTGCTTCTTATCACAGCCTCTTTTGTTTTTAAAAGGACATGATCATAAATATCAGAAAATGGTTTTCAGAAGCTGCAACAAAATAAGAGGAAATTCAAGCCAGAATGTATAGTCAGAAAAGAAAGTCTGCCATATTCTGCATCACTTATTAAAATCAAAGTTATTTTCCTGATAAGCCAAGATTGCAGTAAATAAAACTACTATAAGAGCATCAGCCCTATGAGGCACAGAAACATAAGGGGAAAGAAAAACAAACATGATGTGTTACTGTGGCAGATCTTTCACTTCTTGTGCCACAGCACCAAAGCATTGCTAGAATCAGTCACACAGAAAAGCTGCAGAACTAGAGAAAAAAAAAAACAAATGATGCCCAGAAGCTTCAGTTAACAGTGATACTTTGTTGCCGCAATGCTACCTTTAAAATGGGAAAGAACCTTATGAAAATGAAGTAAATTTAGTTTAAATGAAAGGAGATAACCAAACACTTGTTATGCTTTTTTTTTTTAAAGCCATTGGCTCTTATGTGGAGATATAAGCAAACTGCATGGTCTGTTTGGGAGTTTCCCTTTCTTCTTTTTAGTGATTAATGAGTCTGAGAAACAACAGAGAATGCTGGGAAAAAATAATTGTTTTGTGTGGTTTTGGTGTTTGGCGGACTATTATTAATTAACACCTGCCTATATAGCTATACTGACACCCTTTAAAAACAATTTTGGTAGAGGTATGTGATGTGGCTGTAACTTTCCAATTCTAGCATGTATCCTTTTCCTTTATAAACCTTATAGTGTTGTAGCTTGGTCCTTGAGCATGTACAGATTGTGTAAGAATCCAGTTGTCATTCAGAATTTAGAAAACTCAACGATGGGAGTTGTAGTAGTTAAAATGCATTCTTCATAAATCACATTGACAGCTTCATAACTCACATGAACTTCCCTCTTGTTATTAATAATAACAGTAAAAAGAACTAGAGTAAATAAAATTCTCATAATTTGTAAGCTGAACAGGTTTTAGTCAGTCAATAGCTCGAAGAAGAACTATCATGCCTTTACGTCTAGTGGCACAGTTCCTGGACCAAAGAACTTTGAGTGCTACAGTAACACACAAACAGTTAGTGTATATGTATATAACTATACAAGAAGCACTGCAGTAAAGATGTGATACCAAAATGTATAAACTAGGAAAAATGTAGGAACAGCTTTATTACTGGTGGTGTAGTGAATGCATCATCTTAGCCAGTTAAGTATTACAAAGCAAGAAGGTTATTGATAACCAGTATTGCAGGGATGTTTTTTGATCAAGGCTTTTTTTGTAATGACCAGAAAGTAAGACACTAAGAAGTATAAGATTAACCAAGAAATTATGGGTAACGTTTGCTGTAGTTTTGTGCATTATAATTTTTTTATATATATATGAATGGGCTAAGATGTGATTAGTTTTTACTTTTGTGGTTTTTTTTTGTTGTTGTTGAGAATATTCACCGGGTATTGAGAGTTTCTTTTATTGACAGTAATGTTAAAGTTATCTTTGAATTAGATTTCTTTGAATATGTTAAGGTAAACAGTGGTGTGGGTATATGCTTTAGAGTCATGGATCACACACAATAATAGAATTATACTGCATTTGTGTGAATGTCTCATTTACTAAGGCACAGATACAGGCTGAATGAAGTGTACAAATATGTTTCATTTGAAGAAAAATATGTGTAGATTGTTGGCCTAACACTGTAACCCCAGGATACCTTAATGGCATGGAAATGGGGATTTTGCCTTTTTTAAAAGTATTATACAGAGCAATTTATCCTAACAGTTTAGAAGCACACAGCTTGGAAGAGTTTACTTTTTTATTCCCAATTAAGTTTCTGTCTGTATGTAAAAACTGACTTATGTAAAGGGTTGTGGGATGTATTACTTATGTAAGTCTGGAATAATATGCATATGGAAGATCTACATTCTACATTTCAACTGCTGTTTCCTGAAACTCAGCAGTAAAAGTAGTTCCCGATACATTCTTTGTAGTGTTTTCTTGTACAGGCATATGACAGGCTAACAGAGTATAGGGATATATCATTGCATTAAGTTGTTATGACAGTTCTTCACTGTTAATTGAATAAAAGAATATAATTGAATCAAAAAGCTTATATGCTGTAGGGTAATAAATGTTTCCCAATATGAATTTTGAAGAAAGACCAATCCTTAGCAAAACTGGAACACTATTAACATCAAATAAAGACCAAAAGCAAAGATGGGCTGAACACTTCCAAGAAATACTCACTCGACCACACCCAAAAGAGTTGTTAAACCTTGAAACTGACTTACTAGCCCCACAACTAAATGTCAACCTAGATGAAATTAAATTGCATGAAATTGAAACAGCAGTGAATTTAATGGCTAGCAACAAAGCTGCAGGTGAAGATGAAATAACAGCCGAAATGCTAAAAGCTATCAATAGTGACAACATGAGACAACTACAGAGAATGTTTAACAAGATTTGGAAAGAAGAAAAGGTCCCTTCTAATTGGAAGAAAGGAATCATTGTTAAAATACCAAAAAAAGGGCAACCTTAGTGACTGTAACAACTGGAGAGGAGTAACCTTAATATCAGTTGTGTCAAAAGTATTTTGCAAGGTCATTTTGAATAGACTTAAAGATATAGTGGATACTGCAATGAGAGAAGAACAAGTAGGATTTCGAAAAGGGAGAAGCTGTCTCGACTAGATCTTTACTCTCAGAATAATACTTGAAGAACATATTGAAAAGCAGAAACCATTGATACTGAACTTCATAGATTTTAAAAAGACATTTGATAGCATACACAGAGATTCATTATGGAGAATTTTATGTCTATATGGAATACCATCTAAAATTGTCAACATCATTAAGGACTTATACAATGGATATGTTTGTGCAGCCAAGACAGAAGAAGGGATGAGTGAATGGTTCCAGATTGAAACAGGTGTGAAACAAAGATGTATACTGTCTCCTTTACTTTTTGGAATTACAATAGACTTCATAATGAAAAAATGCTGCACAGGTAACACAGGTATTGACTGGGTACATGGGACCCAACTAGAAGATCTTGATTTTGCTGATGACATAACTCTTATCAGTAATAATGTGAATTTCATGCAAGAAAAACAGATAGCCTGTCTTCACTGGCTATCAAAATAGGACTTGAAATTAACAAGGACAGAACAAAAATAATGAAAATTCCTCTCAATCAAAATGGAAAAATACACATAGAAGGGACAGATATTGAAGAAGTCAATCAATTTGCATACATTGGCAGCTACATAGACCAGGATGGTGACACTAGAAAGGAAGTTAGGATCAGAATTGCAAAAGCAACATCAATCTTCAAGAATCTTGAGAACATATGGAATTCAAAAGCTATAAGCACAAAAACCAAGTTAAGACTATTCAATTCAAATGTAATATCCACCCTCATTTATGCATGCGAAAGCTGGAAAACAACTAAAGAAATAGATAAGAAATTAGACTCTTTTGAAAACAAATGCCTAAGGAAAATACTCGGCATCAAGTGGAATGAATTCAAGAACAATGCAGAGATAAGACAGATGACTGAACAACAACCAGTCTCATGGGTGATGAGGAAAAGGAGATGGACATATGTTGGTCACTTGATGAGAAGAAATGATCAGAGAATCCCAAAACAAGCTATCAAGTGGAACACAACAGGCCGAAGAAAAAGAGGCAGACCGCGTGAAACTCTGAAGAGGACATTATTAAGAGAGGCCAAATTAACAGGCATAAAATCCTTTGATGAGGTTGAAAGACTCACCGAAGACAGGAAAAATTGGTGAACTACTTTGTGAGCCCTATGTGACGTTTAACGGCATGGGAAGGATATAAGATAAGAATATGAATTTTACTTCTTAATTATTAACAATTTAACTTGCAGTTGTCTGGAAACATATTTATTATACATTAATTATACTTGAAATGAGATCTGCTACTGTGTACATTATGTTTAAAGACATGTGCTGTCTGTGATACTGTACTGTTTGATATAATAGCACAATATTTAATGGTAGTGGCTTTTAAAAACATGATAGAAGAAAAACTGTTTCAAGATTTGAATAGCAAATGAGTGGTTATCTAAGATAAATAAGTAACTTTTATCATGTACTGCATTTGAAATATTGTATTTATTGTTATAGATGTATATAACATCTATATGTTATAAGATGTAGGAATAGACACTGATGTCCTGTTGGCCAGTATATAGGAGATGTAGCAAAGTATGATTAGGAGTGTTACCAAGCATCCATGTTTGTGACATTTTGGTCCATTCCTTATCCAGCTGCCTCTTTCTTGTCCAGTGTGGACATTCATTTCTCAGAAAAGTGTTTGCGTAGAGAAATGAAATCATATCTTTTTTGTGACTAGTTTGTGTTGTGGTTGGATTACCCTGTGGGTGGGCGATTGACTCTTTTTGACCAGTTTTGACCACATTTGCTACATTCACTTTGTCTAAAGAATGTTGAATCTGAGGTTCTGTGGCCCCATGGTGACAGCTATTGAGGCCAAAATACTGGTGGGTTTTTGTAACTATTTTCTGTGTCTTGGTGTTTGAAAGGACTGGGTTGGTGCTTGTAAAACAGGGCTTCCCTGTGGCTCCACCATGATGGGAAATATTTTTTTTTTCTTTCTGATGTAATGAAATGTCTTGATTTTAAGGTCTTCTGACAGCTGGCAGCATTCAGCAGTCAGTACATTATCCACATTGGTCTTTGTTGTCATAACAGAGTTCATTTCCAATTATCATCAGTGTTATTTTTATTTGATGAGTCTCATTTAATTTTAATATGTGATCATTATAGTTAGAGTATTTTCCTGTTATCTTGGGCTTCATGGATATTTTCCTGAGGTGTTGAATGAGCATTGTTGTGTCATTGTTGCATTTATGTCACTTTGATTTTAAATATTTATGTCCATTTTTTAAAAAACTTAAATGTTTGCTAGCTTGAAGGAAATGATCATTTCAGCAATGTAAATTATGGTTAATATATACTGTTCTAAAAAAGAAATGCAACACATACAATATTGTGATTTAAACTGAAGTTTGTTGATCAGACAAGGGCAAATTGCCTGAAACGTTCATTTGGACATCAACTTCATTTGCTGACCTGAATTGTACTCAGCAGATGATTCATGAGCACAGAAAAGCGACACTAGTCAAAATAGCATTTTTGACAATAATTCATGACAGGTTCATGAGAATCCCATGAAACTTACTGAACACAAAACCCAGTGACCATGTTATTGAATGCCTATAAAAGATTGACGCTCCTCGAATCAATTCATTTGAAAATTTAGTGTGCAAGTATGGCTCATCTCACTACAGAACAACTACTCATCATCATTGGATGTTTACAGACTGGACAGTCACAAAGTATAGTGGCCAGACAATTTAATGTGGTTAGATGCATCATTAGTCGCCTTTGGAGGCGATTTCAAGAAACTGGCTCAGTTGCAGACCAGCCACGCAGTGGAAGACCCATAGACACAACTCCTGCTGAAAACCGCTTCATACAGCTGCGTCACCTCAGGAATCGATTTGCATCTGCGTCCTCAGCAGTCCAGTCAGTGACACAGATCATTGAATTTCAGATCAAACAGTCAGGAGCTGGGTGCACAACGCTGGTCTTTTGGCTAGAAGACCCTACAGAGGTCCTGTTCTTACGGACCGGCATCGCCAGAACCAACTGCAGTGGGTAAACCAGCATCGTCAGTGGACTGTTGCAAATGATTGAGGAAGGGTTTGGTTTAGCGATGAATCATTTTTTCTGCTCCAGCAATGCGATAGATGGAGAAGAGTTTACCGCAGAGTCCATGAGCGCTATGCTCAGAACTGCATGAATGAGGCTCCTCCACATGGTGATGGAGGTGTACTGGTGTAGGGGACAATCATCTTCATGGGAAGAAGTGATCTGGTGCAAATTGAAGGACGCCTGAATGCCCAACGATACGTCACTGAAATTATTTGTCCCTCCACTTCTGGCTGCACCAGGGTCAATTTTTCAGCAGGAATTTTGATACAAGTTTGAAATTTGTTATCCATTACGACTACAGTAGTGGTGCGTTTCTTTTTTTGAGCAGTATAATAGTCTGCATTGGCTGACCATTGTTTGCCTAGACAGTATTTAAACAAGCATTAGGTCTGAAATTCTTCTTGAGTGTGGTATTTCAGTGCAGTCTAAATGATTAGTTCATGGAGTAAATGCACTGTAAAATAATATGTTAGTAGTATAAAAATAGTGCCATGTGTGTTGGTTAACAAGACCTGATGGTGTTCTGCAAGAATAGGAGATTTTAACAGTTAAAAAGAAATCTGAGAGTAAGATTTACTTTGTTGTCTTATTACGAGGTAAAGCTTTGCTCCCATAGTTCTTGCCATTGATCTTTGTCCATGGCTCTTTTGTGAAGTCTCTATTGATATACACTGTAGTAAGTTATTTGAAAGAGCTAATTTATGTCATTTCTGAAGGCTCTTGTTGAAGTGCATATGCTAGGAAGTAAAGCCCCGTTAGGTATTAAAAGCATAGATGAGATTAGATTGGAAAATTCTAGACATATTACAGAGGCACGAGGAAGAAAATATGGTTAGAGAAATGACTGGGGATATAATCCCAGACTCCTGTAGGATGTGCAAACTATTGTAAGCTGAGCTTATTTGCCATATTTGTCAGAAACTGGACCTACCATTGTCTTAGAACACATGGCTGTGTGTGAGCAATTCATTATAGAATCGTTCTTCCATAAGTGTCATTTGTTTCATGCTGATTAGTGTTTGATAAGAAACTATTCTTTTTTTTGTCAATTTGTCAGACAGGTAAATATAAGATATGACTGACAGAGCAATGGAGTTCTTATTATTGTTCTTTTGTTCAGTTGTAATGGGGTCTTCATTATTATTTTAGTTCTATTTCTGTTGAGTCTTCATTATTGTTTTACTTATGTGGAGTTTTCATTATTGTTTTTGTTCTGTTTCCTTGGAATTTTCATTATTGTTTTATTGTTTTAGTTCTGTTGCTGTGGAGTCTTCCCTGTTGTTTTAGTTCTGTTTCTGTTGTGTCTTTGTTATTGTTTTAATTCTGTTTCTGTTTAGTTTTCATTATTGTTTTACTTATGTGGAGTTTTTGTTATTGTTTTTATTCTGTTTCTGTGGAGTCTTCATTATTGCTTTATTGTTTTAGTTCTGTTGCTATGGAATCTTTATTATTTTTACCATGTTACAGTGGAGTATTTATATTTTTTTTGTTGCTGTGGAGTCTTCATTATTTTTAAAATTCTGTTTCTGTGGAGTCTTCCCTGCTGTTTTAGTTCTGTTTCTGTGGAGTCTTCATTATTGTTTTAGTTCTGCTTCTGTGGAGTCTTCATTATTTTTAAAAATTCTGTTTCTGTGGAGTCTTCCCTGCTGTTTTAGTTCTGTTTCTGTGGAGTCTTCATTGTTTTATTGTTTTTATTCTGTTTCTATGAAGTCTTCATTAGTGTTTATTGTTTTTGTTCTGTTTCTGTGAATCTTCATTATTGTTTGATTGTTTTAGTTCTGTTGCTATGGAATCTTTATTATTTTTACCTTGTTACAGTGGAGTATTTTTTTTTCTTTCGCCATTTAGTCTTCACAATTGTTTTTGTTCTGTTTCTATGAAGTTTTCATTATTGTTTTAGTTCTGTTTCTATGAAGTCTTCATTATTGTTTTAGTTCTTTTTCTGTGGAGTCTTCATGATTGTTTTTATTCTGTTGCTGTGGAGTTTTCATTGTTTTTAGATTCCAGTTCCATAGAGTTGCTGTTATGTATACATATTAATGGCATCTTGGGTATCATAGTTTGTAATGAAATGTTATACCTGTAAAGGCATAGACTTTTCTAATTCTCAACCACATAAACATGCAAAAAAAAAATAAAATATATATATATATCATACATGCCATCTAACTCCTACTGTTTTCTCTTTCTTGCATCCTCTTACATATATCTACAATACAGAAGAAGCCAGTGGGACTGTTCTGCCATTGACAGATTCCCCACCCACCACTGTTCCTCAGTCTTCAGCCTTGTCCTCTTCATTATCTACACCAACACTCTCAGCAAACTTACCATTACCAAGATGGGAAATGCTGGCAGGTGGTTCAGCAGATGATCAAAACCCAGCACAGAGCAGAACTATTAGAAACACTTCAGATGCAGATGTATCAGATGTGGCAGTACAAGAGCAGAATAACAATGTCTCACTAGTTAACCATGAGTTTAAAAGCATAACAAGAGTTACAGCTCAGATATCACCTTCACCTACAAAGAGTGGGGCATTTCACATTCCACAGTCCAATGAACCCTCAGCTAATGTGCTTTTAGTACAGAATTCTGAGATCCTCAGTTTGATAGGTCCTGCAAGAAATGCACTTAATGCATCTCAAGAAGTTAGCCCCACAGTATATATCACTTCCTCTGCTTCATCTCAAAATATCACAAGTCGGCCAAATCTGGTAGCAGCAGTTTCTCCGTCTGTGAAACGCAGGAGCCTTTCATCAAGGCCAAGGTCAAGATCACCCATGAAAATGCCCCATAACCATTTCCGGTCAAACTCGGCATCAGCACGGCCATCAGCAGGCTCACAAACAACAGTCACACTTCACAATCATGGTTCTACACCCTGGTTCCTTTCTGCCTCTCAAATCCCCTCTCTTCGTCTCTCACCTTCCATGGAAGTCCAGCGATCACCAGTGCACCATGCATCCGCACTTGGAAATGTCGAAGCACTGCACAAGATTCTGACTGAACATCGAAGTGATGTTAACCTTGCCCTGAAAGATGGAACTACACCACTTCACTGTGCAGCTGAGAATCATCAAGAAGGTAACTGCTTAATTAGATGGTGTTAAACCAAAATATTTTTTGTGATAATATAATCTTTATTATTACTTGACAGCTGTTTGAATCTTTATTAATTATTTGAGTTTATTTACTTAATATATACATAAGGTATTTATATGCCAGACAGGCACTTAATACACCACAATGATGTTTTGAATAATTGCTGTTTTATAAAGTTTTGCAAAATGGAAATAGCTTTTTTAAATGCTCAATTATATACATATCAAGAAGTTCATAATCTCATTTTGTTGGTTAATCATTGTAGATGATGAAGTACAATGTATAGGTAAGTTACACTGAGAATGTAAGAAAGTTAATTTTTAAAAAAAAGAGGGGGGGGGGGATGGAACTGGCACAATAGGCTATCTATAATAAACACACTGAACTACCATTTCCAATATTTGGAATAAAGATAATTAATGTTAGTGTATTCATCATTTATTACTTCACTCTCAGTTGAACTCAAAATAATGAAATGAGGAGTAATTTACTGAATAAATAGCTAAAAACAAACTTAGTGCTAAAATAGCTAAAATAGTTGTTGAACAGTGCTGATTTTACACAGTGGGAAACTCTCATGAACTGCCCACATGACCTCATACTAATACTAAACAAGCAATCTTCAGGTTACGAACTGGACACTGCAAACTTAACACTTATCTCTACAAGATAAAGGTAATACCAACAGACCAAAGCATGTGTCAAATCAGCCCCCAGACTCTTGAACCCATATTATAGACCTGCACCATATACAGAGACCTGAGAGAGGCACAAAGGAGAAACTTTGGAGTCCCCATGAAAACCTCCCCTTTCTAGAAAGCTGAGCATATGAAACTGGACACAGAAGAAGTCTTGAGATGCAGCCTATGCTGCCTTCCATTGGCTCAGTCATAGCATGACTGGTCTAATTCAAATTCATCTGTCTGCCATGGAATGCAGATACTATTTTTGCCTGTGAGCAACGATTGTTTAATCATGTTATTTCAGTGTGTCACTGCACTAAATAGGTGAATAAAATTGTTTAGTTGGCAGTCTCAGAGCAGAGAGAAAGGATGCCACTTTTCATACGCGTATAAAACAGAATATAAAGCTTTTGGTGTCTTTGCTGTCTGACACAGAATGCCATATATAAGCATATCTGTGGGTATGTGTGAGTGGAGGAAGGTCAGTTCTTTCATTTAGTTTGAAAAATGACCAGTTTAAAACATTTGAGATTTATCAGATGAGAAACCTAAGGTAATATAAGATTTATTGAAAATCTTAAAAGGATAAAGTTGTATAAATGCATAGTATATAAAATGAAAGAGTTAAAATTTCAGATATTTAGAACTGTTCGTTTAAGAGAATTGTGGTTAACATTTCAAGAAGTCATTTGACGCACACATTATTTGTCTCTTGTTTAGAAATGTGGCCTAGATTCTGATTTACTTCACTTACAAGTAGAAACTGAAGCAGGTGCTTTTTTTTAAAAAAAAATTCTAATCATATTCATCACTGGGCATGTAAAGTGGTTAGTGCACTAGTCTCTCATGGTGGAAGTCCAGGGTGTGAGTATGGCCAGAGGCTCCCCAGTCATCCAGCTGCAGAAGTGAGTACCTGGCTTTATTTGAACTCATGGATGGAAAGGTGGGCAAGCATGATGCTGACCAGGTTACCCTCTTGTGTGCTAACAGGTCAAGGAAGACATGGATAATAACAGCTTATCACCTGGATACTCTAGTGCACAATAAGGGCTACTTTTACCTATATTCATCACTGCAGTCATAATCACTATTCCTGCATTTTCAGCTGCCATGAAGGTCTTGCTAGAGAATGGAGCTAAACCTAGCAGTCTAAGAGATGATAAAGTGACTCCACTGCATATGGCTGCTTTGAGAGGTTATGCTGGGTAACTTTCTTTTTCAGTTGCATAATCAAACCTCATCCCACAGTTTTTTTAAAAAAATTGTACTCAAAAGCTTCAAAAGTATAGGGTTTCCCAAAAAAGGCAGCATTTTAAAAGTTATTTATCTCAACAACAACAACAAAATTATGTAATTCATATATTCCATATTTTTTTTTTTTTTTTTACTAACCTGCACTTCAATTATGAGTACCTTATATAAACCTGCATATGTCTATACATTTTCTGCCAGACAAGCTATAACATATCTCAGGCAACATTTTCAATCATGCTAAAAAAAATCCTTTTCTCCAGTTCTTACAGTGTGTTTAGTTTCTGACTGTAAGACTTACTTTTACATTACTCCAAAAGAAAAAGTCCATGTAAGTTAGTTCAGGTGTGTAAGGAGGCCTGTGATTTGGTCCTCTTATCAACCAACAACATTGGAGAAATGTACTGATGTCCCAGAAAATTCACTCATTCATTCAGCTTTCCAGGCTATTGCAGCTCATTGCTGCATGACAAGACTTGTCTCCATTCCTCCTTGTTCTTAGTCTCCTCCTGCCAATTCTCCACCTCAAGGGTTCGTAGGTCTTCTTCTGAAGGGCGGAATGTAAGACGGGCCTGCGTGCCCAATTCTTTACCCTTTAAAAATAAAGATCATCCATTCGTTCATTCATTCTTCCAGGTTGTCACGCCATTGTTGTCTTGGTCTGTATTCATTTATCATTTCTGTCTAAGCTCTTTTTGTCAGTCTAGTCTTGTCCATCCCCTCCAAGTGTCTGAGCCATTGCAATCTGTTGTTTTTCACAATGGTGGTTATAAGTGGAGATTGGAACAGCATGTGGATTTCTTTGTTTTGTTTTTTTTCTAATTTTCCTGATGCTTTCTTGTGTGTTTCATAATATTAATCTTTTTTACAGAGATGAAGTTGTTGGCCCCATGCTCTAGTCTCCAACATGGAGGACCAGAGTGCTAGTTTTGTCTGACCCCTACCCATGCAGACCTTTCCAGCTTGGTTGAACCTGCCCAACTTGAAATATAATCATTTTTACAATTCCAAATTGTGGCAGGCCATTATCTAACATTCCTTGTTTTTTGGATGAGGCAACATTTCAATTATTTTGATATGTAAAACAACATTATTGTGTTATTTTGGGCACAGAGAAGTTTTAAAACCTGAGCATGACAGTACAATGAGTGAATGTTTAGCTGTTTTGCTACATTTATTTGCCATGAAACAGCGACAAGGAACTTACTTAAACTGAGTACTTTCAGAATCTCATATAAAGTGCTAGACTGGATCAGAAACAATTCACCATGTGACATTTTGCTTTCACAATAATAAGAGAAAATGAAAAGTAGAATCAATTTTCCATTTTTTAAAAGATAGAAGTATTAAATTTATGTAGATTTTGTTGTTGTTGTTGATATTAATTGTATAACTTTTAAAATCTGTACAGCTGCTTACGTCTTTTGCTGAGTAAAGGGGCAGGTGTAAACTTATCCACGGCCATCAGTCAGACATCATTGCACTTATCAGTTAAGGCAGGCCATCTTGAATGCTGCCAGCTGCTGCTAAGACATGGTGCAAACATTTTATTAGTGGGCCAGGTGCGTATTGTTTCTTGATTGCATAAAAGTTCAGTAGCAGTCCTCATTTGCTGCATGTGTTTTGTACTGGCAGCCAGAAGATTATTGTTAATGTTGACTAATTATACCGTGATTATAGATAGAAACGCCCGTGAAAGAAACTGCATAACGAAATGATGGCTGTCAGTTTCTGTTTCAAATTGAGCAAATTGTCAGACATCTTCACTTAATGATACATTCTGTCTTAATGTCTTTATACTTTTTGTCAGGCATCTTCACTTCACTGATACATTTTGCCTTCACTATATACTTTTTGTCAGACATCTTCACTTAATGATACATTTTGTCTTAATGTATTTATACATTTTGTCAGACATCTTCACTTCAGTGATGCAATTTGCCTTCACTATATACTTTTTGTCAGGCATCTTTACTTCAGTGATACATTTTGCCTTCACTATATACTTTTTGTCAGGCATCTTCACTTCAGTGATACATTTTGCCTTCACTATATACTTTTTTGTCAGGTATCTTCACTTCAGCTACATAGACCAGGATGGTGACACTAGAAAGGAAGTTAGGATCAGAATTGCAAAAGCAGCATCAATCTTCAAGAATCTTGAGAACATATGGAATTCAAAAGTTATAAGCACAAAAACCAAGTTAAGACTATTCAATTCAAATGTAATATCCACCCTCATTTATGCATGCGAAAGCTGGAAAACAACTAAAGAAATAGAAAAGAAATTAGACTCTTTTGAAAACAAATGCCTAAGGAAAATACTCGGCATCAAGTGGAATGAATTCAAGAACAATGCAGAGATAAGACAGATGACTGAACAACAACCAGTCTCACGGGTGATGAGGAAAAGGAGATGGACATATGTTGGTCACTTGATGAGAAGAAATGATCAGAGAATCCCAAAACAAGCTATCAAGTGGAACACAACAGGCCGAAGAAAAAGGGGCAGACCGCGTGAAACTCTGAAGAGGACATTATTAAGAGAGGCCAAGTTAACAGGCATAAAATCCTTTGATGATGTTGAAAGACTCGCCGAAGACAGGAAAAATTGGCGAACTACTTTGTGAGCCCTATGTGACGTCTAACGGCACGGGAAGGATATAAGATATAAGATAAGATCTTCACTTCAATAATACATTTTGCCTTCACTATATACTTTTTGTCAGGCATCTTTATTAAATGAAACATTTTGTCTTAACAGTGGGCATAAAATGCACAAAAATTAGTAAATATATTTATTAATATTAACATAAGATATTTAAAATCTATGAACAGGATGGTTTGACATCTCTCCATTATGCAGTACAGAACAGCCATCCTGAGATGTTGAGAATTTTATTAGATAGACTGAAGTCCACAGGAGCCAGCAGAGATTCAGATACAGCTCATCGTGTTGTGACTTTTGCTGACAAGGATGGCTGGACCATCACTCACATGGCAGCACATCTGCCAAAAAAGGTATATTAAGATGCCAGTGAGGATTTTATGAAGAGTAAAGCTGTATTGTGGTTTAATGGAGAGGAGTTTTTCAGGTTGGTTCAAAGAGTTTCTTTCAAATTCAGATGTCTGGGCAGCATATGATATTCCTATCAGGTGTCTGTCCTGAGTAACCACAGACTAGTCTGTAAGGACTGCAACAGAGAAGAAAGAGAGCACCATCAGCTGCATTGTCTCATATCGAAAGATCTTCAGAAGCATATGCTACCACATTTTTCCATGTCAACACTGCTGTATAGAGGTCCAAAACAACTGGAAAAGATCTGCTAATCTGGCTGAAGAGAAGAAGAAGAAGAATTAAAACTGATAAACTAGGGAGACAGAAAGGTGAAAAGTTTGGGTGGATGTCAAGGTGATGTTAAAAGATTCTGAAAAAAAGGTGACAGAAAAGTGGAAAATGCACAACAGAACTATAGTGATGCTCGTTGGTGTTCCAAACAGATCTTTTGCTGTAATATGTTTATCTATTATATAATGAAGAATGGCACAGATGTTGCTTTAAAACCTGCTAATAAGCCATATCTGTTACATTAAAAAAAAAACCCTCAGACTGTATATATATTATGCAAATAACCAAGGAATGTTATGCTACTCTCATGGTTGGCTGGAGTGTTTTTTTTTCTGGTCTCATTTACACCCTGGATGAAGATGAATATGTCAGTCAAATGAGCATCCCTGTTAGACAAAAGAAGTATGCAGTTGGTAAATAACCAAAAGTCTTTTTGAACCTGATTTTTAAAAACATTTTGTCACGTAGGACTGTCTGGTGATGCTCACAGAATATCTCCCTTTAGACTTTTATGCTAAGGATAAGCTAGGAAGATCTGCCAGAATGATTGCTTCAGATGCATGTAAAGAGTTTATGGTTGGTACTGTTGGTAAGTTGAACCTCTTTTTTTTCCTTTCTAAAATTTGGATGAATATATCCCTGGTCTTGGAGTAGGACAGTTGACATGTACTCTTTTGGATTAGAAGCTCAGCCTTATGCAAATTTGGGTATATATCGTAGACTATGAAACATATGCTCTGAAAGTGTTTTAAGTGCATTGAAAAAATGCTTGCGAACCTGATGAAAATCCTCTTTCCTTTTGGACAGCTGTAGGAACTGCATAAAACAGTTCAGGACCTGCCATTGATGTCCAGCAGACACCACACCTGTGAAAATTGGTTTCTGCAACATTAGTGTTGAAGGGAAACAGCTTTGAAGATGGAGAATGTTTGCCTGCAAAAAAGGGACATTAGAGTGCACATTATACACACTGTCAATAAACAAATGAAAAATAGGATATAATGTTATATTCAGTCCCACATGTAATGAACTTTGACCAAATCCAGAGCAGAAGAAGTTAAAAAAAATATTACACTATTTAAAACAAAAGTGGGAGCAGCTTTATCAGTTAATGAACACACATTTGTACCATTTTGGTTAATGCCTTGATCATCTAAAAAACACACAAGAGACAAAGAAATAAGAAGAAAAATTATATATTCACATGCATGATAACAAATAAGAATGGAGAAAATGAGTGGGAGGAAAAAAAGGAACAGTTATCTGTGACTCGTATAAATAAAAAACATCTTCAGTCTCATCTCTTGGATTTATAGTGTGCGTGCCTGAGGAGTCTCCATTTCTTCTCTGTACATTGTTTGATGTCTGTATGTTATCTTCAGTTTGCCCCGTTGTATATTTCACTTTCCCCCACCCCACCCCACATATATTTTTAGACATGTGAATAATGAGATTCAAAAAGAAGTAATTCATTCAATAGACGGTTTCCATACTGTGTATGAGCGATCGTTTTCTGTTGGTATGTTTGATAAATGAGACAGGTTTGATTCCCAACTACTCTTATATGTATGCTCATTAAGTAATAAAGCTGTTCCTATTTTTGTTTTAAATAGTTTCAATATTTTGTTATAACAAATATACAGCAGTGGCTTTGTGTATATTTATTTTTTTACTCTTATATATACTTATACCCAAAAAGCTATTCATGTGCTACTGTTTTTTATATGTAATCCATTAGTTAACATTTACAGTCCTGATTTTTTCAAAGATTTTTCTTATCTGCAGCAGAACTGATTGAAGGAGGTTGTATATAACCAGAAGCTGAGAATAATAAAAGATTATACAACAGTATAATTCCAATGATGATACCCCCCCCCCCCCCCCCCCCCCCCCCAAATTATTCTATCACTACAAATTATTCTTTTTTTCTTTTCAAGCTTTAACAACTTTCTGGGAATTTAAAAATATTTTGTAACTTGGTTGTCTCAATTTTTCATCAGATCAGCAGCCAGGTTCTATGCTAAAAGTGACAGTAGAGCTGCGAAGCATCCAAGAAAGCACCACTGTCTTCAGTTTTCTGGTTGGGGTGATGGAGATTGGACCAGGTATAGGTTGGAGGATGATGGAAGATCGTGTGCGAGGGACTCTGCAAGCTTACCTGGCACATTTGGACATGGGTCTTAAGACCAGACGAATCACACGTCTTGATACTGATTCACCTCAAGCAGGAAAGGACTTCACCCTAGGTCTTACAATGACAAACATCAAACATTTTGAAATAGGTACATACTTTTTTAACTTAGAATATTTGGATGGTTGAATGAATGAGGATCTTCTTGTGGAATTTGAGCTCTCAGTTGTGGCATTTGCTTAAGTCATGGGTATTGAGTCATGTAAAATGGCTTATCTGAGTTTATTCACTGCTAGGAGCCAATTGCAGAATAGCTTTGTTTGGATTCTCCATCACAGTGGAGAACACATACCTCATTGACCACACTGAAGTAATGCAATAGTCTCTTCTGAAGAACACTGCATGAAGGTAAAAAAGTCTAACCTCTGACTTGTCCAAGCTGATAGTTGTGCAGTAACTGTTGGTACGAGGATCATACCAAAAGTCGTGAGCAAAAATTTTTTAAAAATCAGAAATTATAGACTGAGAAAATATGAATGTATCACCTTAATCTGCATCCTTTGCACATCATCTAGAGGTCGCATGATGTCACCATCATGTGTCATATGACCATGCAAAGCATAAACAAAATGGCAGGTGCTGAAGTTTCGTTTTGTCAACGTGCTGTTATTGAGTTCCTTGTTAAAGAGGAAATCCCCGCTGCTGAAATTCACCAAAGACATCAACTTGCTTATGGGTGCGTATGGGTGCTAGCAGTGTTAGGAGGTGGGTGAAACATGTCAGAGATGGAAACACGAGCATCCAAGATCTCGCAGTGGTAGCCCTCGAACTGCCTCCACTAAACACAATGTGGAAAGGGTTGACGATGGTAGTAAAGAAGACAGATGTGTCACAGTCTCTGAATCGCTGTAAATCTTGGAATAGGACACAGTGCAGTACAGGAAATGATTGAAACACTAGGCTGTAGAAAAGTTTGTGCCAGCTGGGTCCCACAGGAGAGAACGTCCAGAAAGCAGTGCATCTATGCCTTCAGTCAGCTGGAACAGAATTCTATCAGGAGGGTATTTTCAAACTTGCAGAGTGATAGGAAAAATGTGTGCAGAGAAAATGAGATTATGTTGAAAAGTGAAGAAAAGGATGCAGGATGCAATTTAAGGTGATACATTTATATCTTTTCTATGTATAAATTATGATTTTTAAAAATATTTTGCTCACGACTTTCGATATGACCCTCGTACACAGTCATTTTTTCTTATATTTGTGGGTAATTTTTGTTCATTGGTAAAGATGTTTCAGTATCTTTCTTTCAGCTTTTATGCAGTTTATTAGGCCTTTTTTTTTTGTAACTAAGTGCTGATGTTGAATATCTTTTCTTTAAATTTATGTAATTTTATGGGACATGAATTATAATGAACATATACATACACACACACACACACACACACTATTTATCTTGGCAGTAGACTGGTTAATGAAGGAGACAACATCAGACAAATGTAGAGGACCACACTGGACCCATGATGCAGTACTGAAGGATCTTGATTTTGTAGATGACATTTGTTTGCTGTCAAGGACACACAAGACAAAACAAATGAGCTAACCCAGAATGCTATTAAAATAGGACTAAAGGTCATTGTAGGAAAGACAAAGTCAGTGAAGCAAAATGTGAGCAGCAGCAGTGTACTGAGAGTAGATAATAAGTCGGTGGAAGAGGTCAAAGAATTTGTATCTTTTAGTATCAGAATAGCAGAAGATAGAGGCAACAAAGAGGACAGCAACAAAAGGGTAACTACAGCAGATCGGGCTTTTGCAGTCCTGAACAAAATATGGAAATCAAAATAGATGAGCACAAAGACAAAAATCAGGACATTTAAGAGTAATATCCTAAGTGTGCTACTCTGTGGAAGTGAGTGCTGGAAAGCCACCAAAACTATAGGAAGCAAACAGAATTCCTTCCAGACTAAATGTTTACGTAGGATTAGGTGATTTTTTGGTGAAATGCCCTAATTTCCCTTGCTTGCAGAAATGCAGATAAAACCATTGGCTTCGATTATTGAGAAAAGATGCTGGCGATGGTTAGGGCATGTGCTCCAGATGACTGGTGATTCATTACCAAAAATAGCACTGTGACGGACACCTCAGGGGAACAGGAGTAAGGGTAGACCAAAGAAGACGTGGAGAAGAACAGTAGAAAGGATGTAGAGGACTCACCTGGGCAAGAGTGAAAAAAAAAAAAAGACAGGCATTTGTGGAAAACTCTTGCATTTGTGAGTGTTTCTGTAAAGGTAGGTAAAGGTAACCCTGTCATGCCCTAGAGGCACATAGGGATATGGTGTTAGTGGCCATATTTTCTTTGATCTCTCAGCACATTAGAGGGTGATATGGTCAGTATCACACCTGGCTGCCTTTCCTTCCCCAACTCCAGAAGAGGTTTGGTACCCATTTCTACAGCGGGGTGACTAGGGTGCTTCCGGGCAGATTCGAACCCCCAACCATCGCCATGAGAGACCAGTGAACTAACCACTTCGCCACTCACCCCACCATCTTAATTTTTTGTGTTTCAGCTAAGCCCCATATGCCTTGGGCACCTAAAGGTTGTTTTTTTTTTTTAATGTTTCAGGTTTTTACAAATGGACACCAGGCATGCAGACAGACACATCCCCATATTTGATGCTCTCTAACAGTGACCAGAAGAAGGTCATAGTCACAGTGGAAGGTGAGATGGAGGGAATGATGAAAAGCAGTGGGGATTCTGTTATATGCCATTCAGTCTTCATCTTTGTTTCAGGATAATTCTGTTATATGCCATTCAGTCTTCATCTTTGTTTCAGGATAATTCTGTTATATGCCATTCAGTCTTCATCTTTGTTTCAGGATATTTCTGTTATATGCCATTCAGTCTTTGTTTCAGGATAATTCTGTTATATGCCATTCAGTCTTCGTCTTTGTTTCAGGAGAATTCTGTTATATGCCATTCAGTCTTCGTCTTTGTTTCAGGATAATTCTGTTATATGCAATTCAGTCTTCATCTTTGTTTCAGGATAATTCTGTTATATGCCATTCAGTCTTCATCTTTGTTTCAGGATAATTCTGTTATATGCCATTCAGTCTTCGTCTTTGTTTCAGGATAATTCTGTTATATGCAATTCAGTCTTCATCTTTGTTTCAGGATAATTCTGCACTTGATGATTCATTCCTTATCATGCAGTTTGAGTTCTTGCAAAAAGCATTTAAAAAAAAAACAAACTATTGTTATTATTTCATGTTCTTCTTTACTTCACTTATAGTATAGATTATTTCATGTTCTTCTTTATTTCACTTATAGTATAGATTATTTCATGTTCTTCTTTATTTCACTTATAGATTATTTCATGTTCTTCTTTATTTCACTTATAGTATAGATTATTTCATGTTCTTCTTTACTTCACTTATAGTATAGATTATTTCATGTTCTTCTTTACTTCACTTATGGTATAGCCTTCTTTCCTTGTCTAACTTTTGGCCATTGTCCAACCACATACAAAATGTAAAATGAAATCGTCATTTGTTCCATGTTTGGAATGTGTTATTTTAAACTGCCATGAAAGCTGCATTACATCATTTTGTGGGAAAAATGTAGTTAAAGTTGAAACTGTAAGATAAGATGATTTTTTTTCTTGGTGTCAGGTATTAGGTCCAGATTGAATTTTCGTATTTTTTTCCCAGTATGCCGAGCATCTCAAGTTGTGAGTGCTATTTTGTTTGTTTATATAAATTTCTATGATTGTATTTTTTTTCCACAAATTTGGTACTGTTCATTCTTAATTTTTTTTTCTTACTTTACTTATTTTATCCTTTCATTTGTGCCATGAGATGTTGGGGGAGATGTAGTTGGTGTTTTTGGACCACGTGAATGGCTTCAGTGATGTTCATGCCATAATTTATGAGTATTTCTATAACACCATCTTAATTTTTGTGTTTCGGTTAAAGGTAAATACTTTTTAAGTATGCATTGAGTGCATTTTGTATTGTTTTGAATTCTTTGAATAGGGAAATCAAGATTGACACAGGGAGAAATGCTCTGAAGACTTTAGATGAGCATCTTACTAAGAAAAAGAGCATAGTGATGTTATCAATTTATAGTACAATTTTTCAACATTGTTCTTTTTTATTGTTTAAATCCATATCATGATTTTTCTACTTCTTAATATCTCATTGTCAGTCTTTAGGGCACTCAGATCTTGTAGGTGGGAGAATTAAAATACTGTTTTCAGTCTAAACTTTTCTTATCCACTTCCAGAAAGTGGTTTCTGCCTTCATTTGCTTTGTTTCATTTAGATGTTGTTTTTGATTCATCTTGCAGTGAAAAATACTTGATTTGAGGGACTTCATACCTTTTGCTGTGGTTTAGGAATAAGTTCAGATAGTGAATAAAAATCTCATGTCCAGAGCTGTGAATGTTTCAGGAATCAAGGTCATGCTACAGGGTTTAATCGAGGAGTACACTTTAGAATTCACACTTTTGTCATGGTCCAGTTGGTCTTACATGTTGGTCTATAAAAAAATGTGTGTTTGGTACAGGAGATGCATATGTCTTGATGTTATTATTAAAATTTTGACATGGTTAAGTTTAATAAAAACAGAAACAAGGTCATACTATGGTAAGAAAAACTCATACATTTAAATACCTGGGCACTCGAGTAACATCGGACGAGAAATACCACTGAAATCAAGAATAGAATATTCTAAGCCAGAGCAGCTTTCCAACAAATGACAAACATCATGTGCAGTGCATCTCTGTCAATGAACATCAGACAGAGAGTTATAAAATGCTACATTGAGCCTGTCTTACTCTATAAAAGTGAGTCATGGACAGTCAACAGATCAATGGATAGATCACTAGAGGCAGCAGAAATGTGGTTCATTAGAAGAATGTTAAGAATACCATAAGCAGCTAAGATAACAGTTGGGGAATGTCTAACAAAAGCAAATATAGATAGGCACTTAATTAAAACCATAAGAAAACAACAGCCATCATTCTTATGATGTGACATATAATGAGAGGAGGAGGGCTTGAAAGCATCATAACAACAGGGACGATAGATGGGAGGAGATGCAGGAGAAGACCAAGAGAAAAAAAAGCGTTGTCAGTCTCATGCATTGGCACAACAACAAAGAAACCACCAACTGAGCTGATGGAAAATATCAAGGAATAAAGCTGTGGAGAAGCATAACCACCAATACCCACGGGCATGGCGTATGATGATGATGAAGTTTAATACTGAAAACTGAGCAGATAATAAAGAAAATTAGAACTGAGTATTTCAATTCCAGATTCAGATAACATGTGTGAGCTTATTGCTTTTGATGTCCTCCATCCTGTTTCAAGTATTGGCAATTATCTGCGTCTGGTAAGGAGATGTAAATGTTTATCTTCCTTTTTTTTTCTCAGTTTTTTTTTTTTTTTGTAATTGTAATACCATAAAGCATTTATTATTGTTTCATTGGTTGAACATTTAATTTATTTCATAATGTAAAATTTTTGTGAACAATTTTGCGTGAATTTCTGTTAACTCTCGAAGTGTAGTGAATTTTAAGGTGAAATTCAGTTTTCTTTTCCATTCAAATCCCAGCTCAAGGGTGACAGAATAGAAGGTACTTTTATGAAACGGTGGGAGCAAAGATGAATGCCAGATTGAAAGCACAGTTATCAGAGCACACAAACCATGACTCGTCAGGGCCCTGTTTTTCATTTCACCATTGGTACCTCTGGCAACAGGCTCAGCCTGCCAGTGGAGAGGGATCACTGTGGTCCCTGTGGCAGTGAAGACCGCCAAAAAGCACTGCAGCTTTTCTTGCTGTTTAGCATCACTTCAAGTCTGCAGGTGTAACTCACTCCCTGGATACTTTGTGGTTCAAAATCCTTACTACATCAAAGGCAAAGAAAACCTTGCTCACAGTTCCATGTTTGTAGAACAAGTATGAAATATAAGTTAACAGATTGTTAACAACAACAACATTAAGATCATCCTGCACAAAAAAATTTGATGTGGGAAAGTGTGGAAGGAATTTTCTTCAGCATTTGATTTCAGTGATAGTATCATTGTTTTGTGGTTTCCCTTGTTAAAAATTCAATATTTCTACTAGTTTTGTCTGTATTGATAACTGCTGGCAGTAGCAGACAGTGAAAAGAAAGGACTTCATTTGCACATCAGGAAAATGGAAACAGTGGTTATATCCAAAAAGAAGTGTCCACCAGACTGTAACATTAATATCAGCGGAACAACTCTGTAGCAAGCGAACAAATTTAAATAGCTGGGATCAACTGATGATGACAGAAATTAAAAGCAGAATATGCCAGGCAAAAGTAACATTCAGAAACTGAAAACCATGTTATGCTATAAGCCATCGTCATTGAGTGTCAGAAAGTAAGTGAATTCTATATTGAACCTATTTTGCTATACAGATGTGAATCATGAACTCTTGGCAAGCATATGAGTAAATCATTTGGAGGCAACAGAGTTGTGGTTCCTAAGAAGAATGTCCCAAGGGCAGCCAAGATAACTAAAATGAGCAATGTTTGAGACAAGCTAATGAAGAAATGTAGTATAATAGCAAAGATAAGAAAAAAAGCCAATCATCATTCTTGAGACATGTGATGAGAAGAGAGAAACAGGAAAACATAACAATGGGCGAAACTGAAGGCAGGAGAGGCAGAGGATGACCAGGGGAACAGATGTTAGAGGCCTTGACATTGTGGCATGGAGAGAAATCTGGAACAGAGTTGGTCAGAAATGCCAAGGACTGAGATTTGTGGAGGAGTATGGGCGCCCATGCTGCCAAACAAGGCATGTGATGATGAGGATGATGATGATGATGAATAACTAGTTAAAACAGTTGGGTGATTTTGGAATGTGAAAATAAGAAAGGGTAGTCATGAAAAAAAAAGAAGTCAAAGCAAGTCAGCATGAAAGAAATGAGATACGAGTTTCAGATTTCACCAAGACAAGCCACTCTAGTTCATTCTTTCATAATTTTTCTTTCCCCCACATCTGTGCATTTTGTTTGTGCAGTTTGTAAGGCTTCTATATCCCCTTTATGTGTATGGCTCATTATGTAATCTTTGAAGTTTTCAACTATTGCTGTCCGTGTTGTATTATTTAGAGCGTTGTTGCCTGTCCTCAGCTTGAACAGTACAAAAGTGTAATATTTTATGGCCCGGCTGGGAGTGGCAAATCTTACTTGGCTTACAGGCTGTCACAGAGCATTGCAGTAAGTGGAGATTTATTTGTCAGCTTGCTTAAGCAATTATGTTTTCACATGCCATAAAAAGTGATGATATTAAAATGTATACAGTTGTTGGTGCACCAAATTTTTAAGTGCACCTCACATGGCTCTGTTTTTCTATTCTCAGACTCCTTCATAAATAGTCTAACTCCACTCAGAATTGCTTCAAATTCTGAATCCTCTATTTTTCTCCTGTTTTTCCCAGCTCTGTCATAAATGGTATATTTCTGCTGACTTTGACTCTCTTGACTCCACAACCCCGGTTGTCAAGACAGAAGCTCAAGCTTTCTCAGTGATTGTCTGGCAGCCACGGCAGCTTCTGCTTTAGGTCCAGTGGTCTAGTCTGGCAATGTAAATGAGTGTGGGCTTTGTACTCTAGTAGAACACTGCTTCTGGATGAGTAATTTTTTTTTTTTTTTGTGGTGCTATTTTCAGTTAGTATATAATTGACCATAGCTTTACAATGACATATCCTTGGGTGAAACAGGAATTCTCTGTTGGTTGTTTTGCTAGTTATATTGTTGTGATTTAAGATGTGCGTCAACTTTTTTCCTCTGCTGCATCTTCTGCCGCCTTGATATTTATTACAGACTGTGTCAGCTGAGCCGAGCTGCACAGCGCGGGCAGCTGTTGCGCAGGCCAACCGTTCTTTTGGCAAAAAAGCGCTCTCGAGTTCCGTGCATGGAGAGAAGGGTTTTCGCTCCCTTCCCGGATGGCAAGAGTTATGGTTAAGAAGCGAGTGGTTTGTCCATCGAGCAAAGCCTATAAACAGCTAGCCAGCCAGGTTTGTGCTAACAATGGTGTACTATGGTGTTGTCAACTGATGGTGTCAAAATTGGCCCATCTCTCACAAAGAGTGTCGGGTCTGCAGTATGTAATGTGTGTTGGTTGTCGGTGCCGCGCATTCTTCTCATTTGTTAGAACAGAGAGAGCATGCTGCCGCTGCCTCCGGCAGTTAAAGGAAATGAAACGGCACTGGGGTCGAAAGGGATCCGGTCTGAGCAGAGCGCTGTCCCCTTTGCCCCGCATCAGTCTGTTGGCAGATATCTGACTAAGGTTCAGTGACGAAAGTTATCTGGTTGATCCTGCTAGTAGTCATATGCTTGTCTCAAAGATTAAACCATGCATATCTTAGTTCACACTGTCTCACGGTGACACTGTGAATGGCTCATTAAATCAGTCGAGGTTACTACTTGGATAACTTACCAAGCTCTGACCCTTGTGGAAAGAGCATTTTTATTAGTTCAAAACTTGTCAGCCGCACAGAACAGCAGCAAGCTGCACAGTGCGGGCTGCTGTTGCTCAGGCCGACCGTTCTTTTGGTGAAAAAGCACTCTTGAGTTCTGTGCATGGGGAGAAAGGTTTTCGCTCCCTTCCCAGACGGTGAGAGTTAAGGTGTTTCGATCACTGCTGGCGAGATTCTTCAGGTGCTGTGCATTAGGGTTGCCGGGCGACGCCACTATGAAAAGGAATGGATAAAATGAAGTTTAATTGGTGTGTCCAGTAGTGTCCTGATGAGAGCTACTCATACAATGGCACCTCCATGTCCGATATACACCTATACTGGTGAAATATGCCTAAACTGGCTTAAACCAGGGGTGACACTTGATGACTACTCATGTCAAGATTCCTCAGCTCTAGAGGTCGGTCACGTCCTAAACATGCCCATACTGGGATAATACACCTAAACCGGCTCAACCCAGGGGTGAAACTTCCTATTTGCAAGGGTTTGTCCTCCTGGACAAAAGCTTTGTCCTGGTCACAACTAGGAAGGGTAGCGGCCGTGACCACAAAATACTGAAGTCGGAGACGTTGGACCAGGGCAGTCTAGATAGACAACCACCTCTCACCCAGTGGGGATGTATGCATATCCTAATCATGCTGAGGTTTTCTGGTGAGAAAGTCCAGTGTTGGACTGGATGGGCAACCACCTCTCACCCAATGGGGATACACAGATATCCCAAAATATGTCAAGGTTTTCCTGTGAGAAAATCCAACTCTGGGCTGGATTGGCAACCACCTCTCACCCGGCGGGGATATACTGATATCCAAACCATGTCGAGGTTTTCCGGTGAGAAAGTCCAACTCAAGATTAAACTGGTGCACCGAAAACCACAGTGTCACGCAATCCCGCTTCTGCGACCCACCGAGAATACAGGCCCAAACCCTGCAATACTCTGAACCTCTTGTGGTCCTTTTGGGGATCTCGTGTGGTCCTCTCGGGGACCACAGGATGACCACAGGACCTATCTAGGACCACAGGAGTACATTCAGTAGGATCATAGGGCGGTCTTAGTAATAGAAGTGAACAAAGAAGAAGATTACAGACTGTTCCTAAACAGCCTGTTGCTGCAGCATTCCTCTTTTCAACATTTTGAAATTTGAGATCTTATCTGTTACTAATTGTTCTCATTTTTTTTTTTATTTTGGGGCACAACAGGCACAAGAATTGTCTCATGGCCGAAAACCAGCCATACACCAGCTAAGTTTGCATGCAGGGTACACTTTTGCTAATTTCCTTGCATTTTTGAAACAGAAAAGTAAGTAATAACCTATAATTTTACATTGGCTTTTATTTATTAACTCTTCCTATGCCTTTGGTCACTGTAGTGACCCTTTCGGTTTTCCGATTTGTACCTATGGTCGATACTCTTGGTTTCTTTCAATAAAACAACTGGTATAACATTTAATTAATTGTACATATTTTGTCCGCACTTCTGGTGACACTTTTCAAAATGGTGAAAGAGTGCTTAGTTACAAGCGATGCTGAGTGAGAAAAAGGAAGAGAAAGACTGAAATTTTTCAATTTTTGATGATGTAGATAGGGGTATGGACATGGCCTGTGACCAGCCCACTGCTCTTGAATGTATCCCAAGTAGATCTAGACATATTAGACAACTGGAGAAGTAGTTAGGAGGTTATTTCAGACATTAATTTAGCGAGAATGCAACATAGAATCACAATACGAGATTGACAAGTAGATCTAGACATCTCAGATGGTAAGTAGTGTAGATCTAGACCTAGCCGATGGTGAGCTGGGCACAATCATTGTCTAAAAACATCACATTACTTCTTTTTTCCTAAAAAACTCTGCATTTATGAAATTTTCATACATTTAGTTATACTTTGAAACATAATAAGTACACGGAAGTACATGTAAATACTGCTTTCCATTCCATTTTACAACTATACCCCCTAAACATATCAAGACCCGCAGTTTTATTCCGGCATCCAACTGAACGTCCGCGTTTCTTCCTATGGCACGGGAAGAGTTAATTCATTCTTTTGTTTGTTTATAAAACTGGTCTTATTGTGCATAAATTTTGTAGCATTATTTTCTCTACTGTAACAGATGCAGTTTTCAGTGAAATATTATCATGAGTATTTAGCCAGTGGAACTAGTGTTTAAGAATGTTATTTACATAGCAGACGCTTGGTTGTGGTAGGACTAAGTTAGTCCAGACAGAAAACGGAGACAAACCATCATTTTACAGAAGTGAGCATATTGCTCCAGATCACTCAGAAGGGTATGGCCATGTATCTGTATTTCTTCATCATAAACATATCCCCTTTAGAGTAGGGAACATCACCGGAGCTTTCCAGAGTTTTGACTTAGGAAAAACATCACAGGTGATAAACAAAAGTAAGAACCAACAGTACAGATACATAGAATGTGGATGGTGCCTTGTTATCAGTAATGATTATCATTGTTTGTTTCCATCTATCAAAAAGGGTATGGTATCTCATTCATTGAGAAATTAACAGATTAACTTTCTGTTTTCCCAACAAAAGGCTGTGTGGTCCCAGTTGGTCAAGAAAACGAGGACTGTACTCCAATTCTGCTTCTGGATAACCTTGAAGCAGTAGACATAGCACGTCTGTTTGGAGAATTGCTGGACCCTATGGAGTACAGGGGGAAAAGACATGCTTTCAGTCTCAGAGGTTTGTTTAGTTTAAGAATGACTGTATCTTACATAATGTGAAGAGTTGCCAAACAGCACAAATAACATGTAAATATTGTTATCAAACAACACAGCTGCAACCTTATGCTAAGAAACAGTTTATACCAGGTTTTTAGAATTTACAGCTAAAAATATTAATCCCTAAACACAGAAAAAAATACCCATTTAACTGTAGTTACCACGGGACCTAACGAGTACCACAGGCGTAAATTCAGTAGGATCACAGTGCGGTTTTGGTGGTAGAAGCGAATGAAGAAGAAGAAGAAGAAGAAGAACTGTAGTTAGTTTAATTTTCACATTTCAAAAAACCATTTGAACAGCTTATAGTAGGCAAAGAGTTAAACTAGATTATTTGTTTTATATGGATTCAGTACCAAAACTTAGTCATTTAGTTTGACTCTTCATGTTTCTTTATGTAGAAGTGATACTTAGCTGTCTTGTTTGACAGTCCTCATTTCTGTATACAGACAGTTTTTTTATTATCCCATTTACATTTATTCTTCTTTGGTTCTGCTTTTTTGTATCTCTGTAGGGGAATACCTCCTTTTCACATTGTGAGTTTCATTTGGTGGTTCATATACTCCCATATTTGTTTCATATGGAAGCTGTTTTCTTTATCTTAATCTAAGTATGCTAGTTAGTTATTAGTTATTAATATCAACAAGCATGCGCCAGAGGATATGAAAAATAATTTTGACCTTGCAATTTGTTTTTAAAAAACTTGTCACTTTATCTTCTTCACAAAGTGTGTCATTACTAATATTTCCTTGTATTATGTGTGTTGCAAGAAGAAGTCAGTCATCACAAAGATTGGGAAACACTGCTGGGAGGAGTAGAGAGACAGGACCTTGGCAGGTGGTTTTTGTAATTGTAACTGTAGACAGAGAAAAAAAACAAAGTTCGAAGTTGCTTTTAGTGGACCATATAATTTAAATTACTAATTCCTATTTTTCTGGGTTTTTTAAAATGTGAAAATGGCATGTGTTATATGTTGCTGTTTTATTACAGGAGACAGCCAGGGAAACAGTGCTATGTATTATTTAGTGGATCGGTTTTATTTGATTGGAACAATGAACAAGAGTCGGTAAGAGTCCTATTTTTGTTGTATAGATCATGCCACTGCTAGATTTTTTTTTTCCATTTGTCTTAATGAGAACATAGTTTGACAGTTTGCCAAGTGGCAGATGAGAGAATGAAGGACTTATTTTCTAGAGGGAGAGAGATTAAAGTTTACTGAATTAAAGAAATTTATAAAAATGTAGCCATTCTCCTTTGTATACCTTGCAGCCTTGTGTTCATTTAAGTGAGAGGTGAAGATGTACCCACAAAAACTACTAAATGATACATTGACATAAGAGAGATATGATGCATGCACGAAAACTACTAAATGATACATTGACATAAGAGAGATATGATGCATGCACGAAAAGTACTAAATGATATGTTGACATGAGAGAGATATGATGTGTGCACAAAAACTACTAAATGATATGTTAATATAAGAGAGATATGATGTGTGCACAAAAATTACTAAATGATACATTGACATAAGAGAGATATGATGGGTGCACAAAAACTTCTAAATGATACATAAGAGAGATATGATGTGTGCACAAAAACTACTAAATGATACGTTAACATAAGAGAGATATGATGTGTGCATAAAAACTACTAAATGATACGTTGACATGAGTGATGTGATGGATGCACAAAAACTACTGAGTAATACATTGACGTAAGAGAGATGTAGAGAAGATGTAAGCAGCTTATGATAGAATAGTAGAATGGTAGAATGACTTTTCTTGTGGTCACAAGCATCCGGAGCAAGGCAAGAGTAATTTTTAAAACTGAATGTTTACACAAGAATAATACATAAATAAGTTTCTGTAGAAACATTATAAAACAACATAACTTAAGATTGGTGGATCACAGTTTTCATCAAAGCAGTACAGTAAAATGGTTGTTAGAAGTCATAACAGCAGAAAGACAAAACAGGAACAGAGATAGCCCAATGGAAGGACAGACTGATTATGCACATTGTAAGGAAGTGTCCTTAATATACAGGCATTTACCTTGGTGGGTGTCTGAGTGGCGAAGTGGTTAGTGCACTGGTCTCTCATGGCGAAGGTCGGGGGTTCGAATCCGGCCGACGGCACCCCAGTCACCCAGCTGTAGAAATGGGTACCCGACTTCTTCTGGAGTTGGGGAAGGAAAGGCAGCCAGGCGTGATACTGACCATATCACCCTCTAGTGTGCTGACAGGTCAAGGAAAATATGGGCACTAACACCATATCCCTATGTGCCTCCAAGGCATGACAGGGTTACCTTTACCTTTTTTTTTATTTACCTTGGTGACCAGAGAAATTAAACAAAAGTGTATTATCAGAAATTCAATATCTGTTTACTATAAATAAAGAATTACACAGACAAGATAGCTGTCCATAGATGGTTTTTACTGGATGGTAAATAGCTGTCTATAGATGATTTTTACTGGATGGTATATAGCTGTCTATAGATGATTTTTACTGGATGGTAAATAGCTGTCCATAGATGGTTTTTACTGGATGGTAAATAGCTGTCTGTAGATGATTTTTACTGGATGGTATATAGCTGTCTGTAGATGGTTTTTACTGGATGGTATATAGCTGTCTGTAGATGGTTTTTACTGGATGGTATATAGCTGTCTGTAGATGATTTTTACTGGATGGTATATAGCTGTCTGTAGATGATTTTTACTGGATGGTATATAGCTGTCTGTAGATGGTTTTTACTGGATGGTATATAGCTGTCTATAGATGATTTTTACTGGATGGTATATAGCTGTCTATAGATGATTTTTACTGGATGGTAAATAGCTGTCCATAGATGATTTTTACTGGATGGTATATAGCTGTCTGTAGATGGTTTTTACTGGATGGTATATAGTTGTCTGTAGATGATTTTTACTGGATGATATACGGCTGTCCATAGATGACTTTTAATGAATCCTGTACCATGTGACATAGATATAGACCATAGTTCCAGTTAGGCTACCTTTTTTATGGCATTTTTCTTCAGCCTGATGCTTGAATAAATTTCCTCATATATGTCATTTCATAAAGTGTCATTGTTATTTTTGTCATTAATGGAGTACTTGGAAGTATTGAAAGCTTTTGTTCGAGGTAGGCAGCATTATTAACATATGTGTCCTTTTCTCACTTTTTAAAAAATATTATTTATCTATACTTCCCTGACTCAAAAGTCATATGAATTGACAAGGTCATGTGTAAGAGATGGATCATCTCTCTGTGGCTGCAAGATGAAAGCTTTGGGAAGGACATAGCTGTATCAGCATGATCATTGTTTGCATTTCCACTGTTCTTTTGTATTTAGTCATCTAAAATAGTTTGTGATTTAGCATATATTTATGTGGTATGTGTGTGTGCTGAGAAACCCAGAGAAGAGATCATGTTTTTTTATGATATTACAGGTTGAAATGGTAAAAATTTAATTCGTTATTTACAAGTCTTAAGAGTTATCTTTTTTTTTGTTTTGTTTGCCAGAATTTTTAATGTGCCATTATTTTGTGTTTTCTTTCTTTTTATTTGCAGTTCCCTTGGAGTTGATCTGTCAATTTTGCCCCGTTTTCGATGGGTTCAGTTCAGACTTGATACCGAACCAATGCGAGGACTTCTTGCCAGGCACTTCTTGCGGCGTATTTTTAACGTTTATCACGGGTGCTTGCCGTCTCCAGATGATCCTGTGTTTCGGGCCATAGAGTGGATAGTCTGCATCGGACAGAGGCTAAATGACAGCTTGAGTAAATTTGGTATACCGGAAGTAGTGCAGGGACCATGCATGTTCTTTAAGTGCCCCTTGGAGAAGCAAGATCACAAAGTAATACTGGAGTAAGTTAGTTCTTCCATGTCAGAATTGTAGATAAAGATTGTATGAGGTGAAGGTGTGTGATGACTGAACGTGTGAAACATATATGGTGTCAGTGCTCGTATTGTCCTTGACCTGTTGGCACACTAGAGGGTGATATGGTCAGTGTCATACCTGGCCAACTTTCCATCCTCAGCTCCACAAGGAATTAGATGCCCATTTATTAAGTTGGGTTAGCTGGGACATCCAGAGGTGGGATCATGCCATCAGTATTTACCATGAGAGATGAGTGCACAAAACACCTTCCTGCTCAGCTTTCCAAAGTGTAGAATGCTGGATATGAGTTACAGTAGTATATTTTGTTTGACAAAAAAAATATACCGTCTTTTGAAGTTAAAAAACTGTTTAAAATGCCCACACATTTCATGTATGACTTCTGGCGATGAAGCGTAGTCATCTTAAATACACAGTCAAAAGTCTTATGTCTTTTTTTCATTCAGTGTCATATTTGAGTCTGGAAAGTCATATATCTAAATGTTATATCTTTAATTTTATATGTTGCATTATTCCTTATTCAGGTGGATGAAGGACACCTGGAACCACCAGATAGCTCCACGTGTCAGAGATTCTGTCAAGCGTGGCACAGGGTCTGAGCCTCCTTCAGATGGTCAGACAAAGGTGGCAAACACAGCCCTGTACCTTCTCATGCAGCATTCAGTAATTCTCAACTGCCCCCTCTCTGGACAAGGTAAATACTTTTCAAGCATGCAGTGAGTGCATTTTGTATTTAACTATTTGAATAGAGAAATCAAGATTAACACAGGGAGAAATGCTCTGAAGACATTTATCTACAAATAGACAAGCATCTTACTAAGAAAAAGAGCATAGCGATGTTATCATTTGTGGAGGAAAAAAAAAAAAGAACAAAAGGTATAATAGCACATCAGTACAAGGCTTTCAGTACACCCAGATTCTATGTATCTTCAGCAGGATCAAAAGATCTTTAAGACTTAAAAAAAAAAAAAGTTCCTGGTTGTGCCTCATTACCAGTGAGAAAGTAGCAAGGTAAGCACATGGCTTCATGCAACAATCACTGGAATTTTTACATTACAGCATGTGTCATAGCATGGGGGCACAATGAGAAAAATAAACTGCTTCGTTTAGAGAGATTTTTGCTTGGTGCTTCTTTTAAAAACTGTAATCTTTGCTTGTTAATATGACAGTTTGTTCCTACAAACGTGAATAAATTTTCTAAAAATTTTTATTAAAATTAGAATTTTGATTTAGAGATAGATATATGATTACTGGTCCGTCATATAATCTACTTTGTAGGACAACTTCTGTTTTGTCAAAATAGCTATCTTCAGAGAAGCCACATGGAACAATTGTAAAGAGCTAGTATATTCAATCTGCCTTGGATCTGGTTTAAAGTATTCTTGTGAATTCAGTTGTGTCAGAATTATTGTGAACGTACATTGCATAACACCAGTCCCAGACAGTTTTACATGATGTGACCTGGCCACAGTGAATCTACATGTAACAGTATCTGTGTGGGTGCCAGTAAAAATGTGGAGAAGACTATGGGCTTCACCATGATGATAGGTGGGCTTCTTCTTGATCGCTGGCCTCCAGAATTAGCATGACTAAAGCCTGAATGTGAAAGCAGAAATAATGAACCATTTGAGGACCTGTGGAAAAAGTACTAAGTTTATTGTAATTATGGAAGTTGTGAAATGTAAATTACACAAAATTTTTATGCAAAAAACCTGTATGAAAAGTCAGTGTACATTTAGAACAAATATAGGACATTGAACCATTTATTATAAAATCTGGAGTGATGCTTGCTGTGTACCATTTCCCTTACTATTCATAACGTATGTTGATAACATCTGCAGAGAAACTAACATACAGAGTAAAAATTTCATCACAGAACTGCCCAACTCTAGAAACAATGCCAATAAACTTGCAACACCTTTCAGATAATATACCCAATAGGTGGACCATAAATGAACTCCATTTTGCTGATAACCAAGCACTTATAGCTACATCAGAGAAAGATCTATAGCAGAACATAGATAACTTATCAATGACATGTAAAACCCACAATATGAAGATCAGTGCTGATAAAAACAGAAGTCATGATCATAGCAAGAGAAGAAATCCCAACAAAGTTCTCCCTGGACAATCGGCCATTGAAACAAGTGAAACATTTCAGATACCTAGGTAGCATATCATCATCCTCAGGGAAAACTGAGAACAGATGTGGCAAAGCAAATCAGGTCAATGAACAAATAATATCCTTACTGAAAAACAAATTCATCACAGTTGAAACAAAAAGAACACTGTTCAGCATAATTTTCCTTTCAACTCTATATACTATCAGTGTCAAACATGGACACTAACAGCAAACACAAAATGAAAATCATTAAGATAGAAATGAGATGTTTGAAGGAAAATACTAAATGCAGTAAGAAGAGACCAAATAAGAAATGACACCATAAGGGCAAAGGCTAGAATAACACTAGTATTACACTACATCCAGAAACGGTGAGTCAGATGGTTTTGCCGCATTACACAGCTACTGCCAGACAGTATAGCACAGACAACATTCACGCTAAGAATTATAGAAAATAGAGGAAGGGTCTGCCCATGCAAGAGATGGAGGAAAGAAATTACAGAAACCTTAAATATCCCATTACATGAGGCAAATTGCCTAGCTTTAGCAAGACACTGAAAAGTATATGAAATGTTTATTTAGTAGAAGAAAAATAACACTTCTATTTTTCAATGTAGTCCTCTTGTTTTGCAATGTATTTGCACCACCTGTGATTGAGTGCTTGAACTCCAGTTAGAAAAAAAGCCCCATTTGTCCAGACTCATCAGCCACTGGTCCATGCATCTTTTGAGTGCTTGCCTAAGATGGTCATTGTCATGGAAGCCTATGCCTGTCTTGAATTTTGTAATCCAGCTGTAGACAAGAGCCTGGCACATGAACTCATTACCTTACAGTGCAGATATTTCTGGTGATGATATGTCTGAGGGGTTCAGACCTTTGACAGACAAGAATAATGTGAAAAGTGCATAACTGACCTTGGTGCTAACAGATACTAAAGGATTGTATCTGTTCTGTCATAATTTTTTTTAACAACTTCTAGTTATCATTTTTTGACCCTCTCATAGATATTGCGACCTTTTTTTCTTAAACGGTTTTTTAATACTTCCACTGGTTACTAAATGTCAAATCGTAGTAAAACTGGTTGGTTAAGTTTCAGTTTTTTGTTTGTTGCATGACAGAGAAGGATGCCTACTTCGCCGGATTCTTTGGCTCCAACGAGCTAGATATTCCGCTGAAGTCGGGAGCTGGCAAGCCAAGAGGAACATCCTTAACTAGTCTGAACTCGAACACGCCTCAGAGCACACAACAGCGGAGACCAAGTTCTATAGAACCAGCTTCAGGGCAGAGTAGAAAAAGTGAGGGGGAAAGTTTTAGGGGCACTTCTCCATCTGCCTCAGCATTCAAGATGAGAAATAGAAACAGGTAAAGTATGTGTTAACATCAAAGAATTTATCCTCAACTAAAGCTTTTTTTTTTCTTCTTCCTTTCTTCTGTTTTTTTTTTTCTCCTGTGTCTGACGCAGTGTTTTCCCTTTTTTTTTTTTATTCCTTTCTCCAGTGGAGGATGCTTTAGTCAGCTTGTCATTTCCTACAGAATCTCTAATAAATTTTTATATCCTTCTTCCCTCTGAATCCTAAAAATATTTTTTTTCAAATTCCCTTAAAATCCTAGAAATATTTTTTTCATTTTCCCAAAATTCTAGAAATGTTTTTTTTCATATCCCCTAGAATCCTAGAAATATTTTTTTTCATCTCCCCCCATATTGTAAGAAATATTTTTTTCAAATTCTCCCAAAATCTTAGAACTATTTTTTCATATCCCTAAAAAAACACTGATGAATATCAGTAGTTGAGCATTACTTATTACATCCAATGATTCCTCAACTTACAGAGATAAATGGACATTTTTAGTGTTTTAAATGAGGTATAATCAGTACTGAGTCACCAATCACCAAGCAAAGTCATTCATTCCTTCATGAAGCTTTATGAGCCGTTGCAGCTCTTTGCTGCAGACAAGACTTGTCTCCATTCCTCTCTGTTCTTAGTCTTCTCCTACAAAGTGTCCACACCAAGGGCTCGTAGGTCTTTTTCCAGATTGTCACACCACTGTTGTCTCAATCTGCCTCTTGGTCTGACTCTGTTAATCACATCTGTATGAGCCCTTTTTGCCTATTTTCATCCATCCTCTCTGAGTGTCCGAGCCATCTCAATCTGTCCTCTTTCCTAGTGGTAGATATAAGTGGATTATAAGAGATGAAATTAAGGCCAGCATACAAGCAGGAAGCAACACTTACTTTGACCTTAAATGTTGCAGTCAAAAATTCTGTCCCTCAACACCAAACTAAATATATACAAGACACAGATTAGACCATTTGTGTGGCTCAGAAACATGGGGCACTACAAAGCAAGATGAATCACAACTACAAATCTTTGAGAATAGAATCTTGAGAAGAATTTTTGGGCTGATTAGAGATCCTTTATCAAACACTAACAGGAGACTGAAACTGAAATTTCTGCCAACAGGAGGGAGAATTTTATAGTTTTTATAATAGTCATGCCATTTATATATTGAGAACATTGATGGAAAGATCAATAGAAGTAAACACAGACCTATACTTATGCTTCATAGACTACTGTAAAGCATTCGATAAAGTGAGACACACAGAATGCAGGAAGATATCAATATAGATGGGTAAGATTTGAAACTCATCAAAAACACACTGGCAGCAGTCAGCAGCAATGAAGGTTGAAAACCAAATAGGAGCATCCCAAGACATAAAATTGGGAGTGAAACAAGGATGTGTTCTATCTCCTGACCTCTTTTCCTTGTACAGCGAAAACATAATGAGAAATACAGAGAGCTTGCCAGGAATATTAGTTGGTGGGTACAACCATAGCAACTTAAGATATACAGACGACACAGTTCTGATTGCTAAAAGTGAAGGGGAGCTACAGGCTCTTCTGGACATCGTGGTTCGTGAAAGTAAAAGTAAAGGTCTCACCCTGAACAGAAAGAATACCGAAGGGATGGTCATCTCAAAGAAAAGAATACCACCAAAATGTAGCATTACCATCGACGGCATAGAACTGAAACAAGTTGATAGATTCAAGTACTTAGGAACAATTATAACAGCTGATGGGAAATGTCACAATGAAATAAAAAGCAGACATGCTCAGGCAAAGTCAGCATTCCAGAAAATGAGAAACATCTTGTGCAACAGATCCATATCAGTGGAAACAAGATTCTGAGTTCTTAAATGTTACATCGAGCCAATTTTGTTTTATGGATGTGAAGCATGGTCCATGAATAAGAGAGTACAGCAAAAAATGGAGGTAATGGAAATGTGGTTCATAAGAAGGATGTTGAAAGTACCATATATAGCTAAGAAAACCAATGAAGAAGTCTTAAGAGAGGCTGGAGTTAAAAGGCAAATTTACAGCAAAGATCAGAGGCAGACAAGCAAGATTTGTGGACATTTTCTGAGAAGAGGAAAATTGGAACACACTGTGACAACTTGAAAAATTGAGGGAAGAAGAGACAGAAGAAGACAGAGAGAGAAGTTACTGCATGGGCTGTGAATGTGGCTAGGAAGAAAGTCACCAGCAGATCTCATAATCAAGTCTAAAGACAGGGAATTGTGGAGAGAAGTGATTGCCTACGACATGTGGCATGGTACTTGACTGATTGATTGAATGGTCATGAAGGTACCTGGGGAATATAGTGGTAGTTCCTTTATCTTCCTTAATGATGTTGGCACACTGGAGGATGGTATGGTCAGCATCACATCTGACCACCTTTACTTCCCCAACTTCAGGTGGCGCCAGGTTCCAGTTTCCACACCTGGGTAGTCAGGACTTATCTGGCCATGCTGGAACCACCAACCTTGTCATGAGAGACTAGTGCACTAACCACTTTGCTACTCAAGTGCCGTATAATTTTTAAATCAGTTTGAAATTTTTGTTTCCTAATTTCTTTCACAAAAAGGAAATGAAGAATGAATGTTCTTGCATTAAAAAGGAAATAAAATCACTTATAAATGTCTATAAATTCTCTTTGAAAATAACCACTGTTAGATATTTGTTTCTGGAGTTTTGTATGGCCCAATAAATATTTTATATTTGCCCTGCCTGCTAGTAGTATTAGTTACATTGAAGCATGCCATACACTTAATAATAGCAGATAGTTTTTGTGTTTAGTATGTCACACATAGCAAACAGGTTTTCATTCTTTATCTTCCTCAGCAGAGAGGAGGAGCAGACGGATTCAACACTACCACTAGCGTCAAATATCAAACGCAGGAGTTTATCTGATTCTAGTGTCAATAAAGCAGCACAACTTGAGCAGCAACAACAGTTCACTGACAGCATGCAAACTCCAACATCATCACATGCCAAAATGGCAAAACTAGAAGTTAAGTCCCCTAAGATTGTCAGCATAGTTTCAGCGTTTCGAAGCCCAACTCTGAGTTCCACAGCAGCGCCAGAATCGAGAGTTTCAGTTCGAAAAACAGGACGTGTAAGCCCATTGCTGACTTTAGTTGTGAATAGTTCAAATATGACTCAGAAGAAGTCTAAGTCCTCTGAGAATATCTCCAACAGTGGTTTGCCAGGTAGACTTCGTTCCCCCGGGCCATTCTCTTTCTCATTAGCCACACCGACATCGAGTCTCAGCTCCTTCAAGTTTTTGGACAAAGTTAGCAGTGAAAGAGATATGTCTGTCAGCGAACAGATGCCAGACTTCAGTGTCTTTAACAAAGTACCAACACCCACAGATGAACTCTCACCCAGTCATAAAATTGTTTTCCATGGGAGGTCAGAAACGAAGGAAAATTCACCAGGCGTTCCTGGAAGAAAAGCAAAGGGGAATGAGAAAGAAGAAATCTGGAGCAGAAGAACTGATGTATTTGTACCTATTTATAGACCAGGGGGAGAAGGTGATCAAGGAAGAGATGAATCGAGAAACAGTGTTCAGAGCACTTGCATTTGATTAACTTTAGAGATATTGTCAAGCCTTTCTGTCAAGCATAGAAGTATGCATGGGTGTTTTGTTTTTTTTTCTCTCCACACAGTCATTTGAATGACAGAGAAATTTATCATGTTTTTTTCTCTCATGGAGAACATATATGTAATGTTTGATTGAATGTGTTTATTATTATTTTTTGTTATGTCTCAGGCTTTAAGTATTGAATTTTGTGAAGGTGATATTTAAGTGTATCATGCTGTCCTGCTGGGCAAAATGACAAGATGTTGAGTTGTGTTTTGGTTCTGATCTTTCTGGACTGGTGAAGTCTTGTTCTTTGCAACCAACTTCCTGATGATGCTAGATCACATCATTATGTTGGATGGGGAGTGTATTAAGCTTGCTTGTTTGAAAAACGGGGAAGACCCAAGAAATGAGCTTCGCAGCAGGCCCCGCTACCTTGAGGATCATGACAGTCTGTACTCCAGCTTTCTGTTACTATTCCTGCAACAGAGTGAGACTGGCCAGATCTGGTAACCAGACCTTGATAAATGTGCTGTTGGTCTAAGACCATCATATTTGTTCCTGTTTAACAATAAAACTGGGAGGATGAGATCATTCTAGGACTAAAAAACAAAGAATACTATATTTTTAAAGGTTGCAGTAGTATTTGAAGAGCTACACATTTTTTGAGGCTATAAAAAGTCAGGTAACAAACTTTAGCTTTGATGCTCCAATCATTAGTAGTAGGAAAAATAACAAGCGATTGTGGCTGTGAAACTGGATAACTAATACATTGTCTGGACTAAATCAGAAGAAAAGGCAAATAATGTCTTCAGGAATCATTGGCTGTAATGAAAAAAAAATAGCAAATTTTTTTTGGGGGGGGACATATTAGACCAGTAGATGAAACACAAGGACTGTAATGAGACTGGGATTTCTTTCTGTGATTTCTGTAATTAATATTAGTTTGTAAAATAGTAAAAGGACCAAATAGTAACAAGTCTTTAAATGGTTTCATTTGTCGGTCTAGTTTTTTGTTGTTGTTTGGCTTAATTTGTTGGTCTGTGTGAATCCCTCTAAGTCAGGTATGATTCATTCCCTCTGTGTGAGCTGTGAGTCATACCCTCTATATGAGGTATGAGTCATTCCTTATGTGTAAGGTATGAGTTATTCCCTCTATGTGAGCTGTGAGTCATACCCTCTATGTGAGATATGAGTTATTCCTTTTATGTGAGCTATGAGTCATACCCTCTGTGTGAGGTATGAGTTATTCCTTTTATGTGAGCTGTGAGTCATACCTTCTATGTGAGGTATGAGTTATTCCTTTTATGTGAGCTGTGAGTCATACCCTCTATGTGAGGTATGAGTCATTCCTTATGTGTAAGGTATGAGTTATTCCCTCTATGTGAGCTGTGAGTCATACCCTCCATGTGAGATATGAGTCATTCCTTATGTGTAAGCCATTCATGCTTACAAAATTAGAATTTCCTTGCATTCAATATTTTTGTTTGTTTGTTCTGTTCTAATCACTGAAAACACTCTGAATGTTGGACAAACAGTATAAAGTATGTGTGATTTTAATTTACTCTTCATTGTTACAAAGATCTTAAATTAATATTCTTTTCTGGTACTTGTTAATGCTGTGAAATCTTGTTACTACTACATTGCTACATATGGAAAGATCTTGGTTTTTATTTACTTACATAGTTTTTTTTCATTTTTCTCTCTTTTTTTTTGTTTTTTGTGATACAATGGTTTGCTTACGATTTTATTCACAATGTCCTGAAAGACAAGTAAGAGGCTGCTATTAATTGATTCCGTATTCAGGCACATAAAAGCAAACCTTTCAGATATGTATTCAGTTAACCCTCAGTTTAATATACCTTGATATATTGGATTTTGGATGTAAAGAATTGGAAAATTTTTTTTTTTTTAAAGTGAAGTCATAAATGCTGACTATGCACATCTCATATCACATTTGTTTTAGACAGCATGGAGTTGGCATATACTTCATTAGAATTTAGTAGTTTTATAGTGTACAGTTACTGTATATTGTATTAAAGTTGGGGGGGGGGGGTTTAGTATTAAAACCCAAGGTTTACATTTGATCTGACAGATCAGCAGTAATTGACAACCCTTCCCTCCGGTTAATCTGATAAATTGAGGGTTTACTGTATGTGTGGTGGCCTGGTTAGCTGAGTGGTTAGGTGCTTGGTTTACTAATCCGGTGCTGCTGGGTGGTTCAAGCCCCAGCAGCCTGATTATTTCTGGTACACACCAACAAAGGCCCCATGGTCCACCCAGCCTCTAAAAATGGGTACCAGAGAAATCTGGGAAGATAAATGCGGCCAGGTGTGATGCTGACCACATCACATTTTCATGTGCCGGAGGTTGTGGAAAATAGGGGCCTAACACCGTATTCCTCAATATACGGGGATTTTACCTTACATTTTTTTAATGTATTTGATTAATATAGGTTAAATTTCAGAAAATAGCTCTTGAATTTTCCAAGGAATGGAAAAACTAATTATGTCAGTCCGTAAGAACAGCGAAGAGCAAAACCTCTATCTTAATGCGAAGAAAACTAAATTGATGACAACTGACAAAACAAACAAGGCAGCTGATATATGTATCAATGAGGAAAAACTGGAAGAAGTGGAGAGTTTTGAATATCTTGGATCACTGCTAACTAATAATGGAGTTACAATGAAGGAAATTGAAAGGAGGACATCTGTTGCTCTTCAGAAAGTAAAACAAATAAAGAATCTGTGGAGAGAAACAGACAGAACTACAAAAATAAGATTTTTAAGGGCATGCATCTTTCCCATAGCAACATATGCCTGTGAGACCTGGACACTTAACAAAACAGCTAAGAAACACATAAATGTCTTCAAATACATTCAGATAAATGCTACAGAAGAGTTCTTCAGATATTATGGACACAAAAAAGAACAATATATCCATACTACAAGAACTTAATATTGAAGACGGCTGGCTAGTAAAGAGAATTAAAGAGAGAAAACTTAAATATTTTGGACACATTAAACATTATGATAATCTAGAGAAGACCATCTTAGAAGGGTACATAATGGGAAAAAGAGAAGAAGACCATGGCGAAGATGGCTGCAAGACATCGTTGATAATCTGCAAATGGATGCATCAGCAGCAGGCCATCTTGCTCACAACCGAGAGGCCTACAGGAGTGCTGTTAGGGAGGCAAAGTTCCGGAAGGGACATGCAAATAAATGAATGAATGAACTCTTGAATGTTGATAATTTTGAGGGAGCATGGTCTGTATATAAGAAATTTACTAATGTCCTTGGTAATTTAGTTTTCATTTCTTTTGTTTATGAGTAATCTCAGTGTCATTTCAGTTTGTTGCTGATATAGATTGAGTGTGTACAATGTTCTGTGAAAAAACTTGGTATTTTTTTGTATAAATGAAACAGACCTGTTATGCCATGGAGCACCTAGGGGATATGATGTTAGGGTCCATATCTTCCTTGACCTGTTGGCACACAAGAGGGTGCTGTGGTCAGCATCACACCTGGTTGCTTTACCTTCCCCAGCTCCAGGAGAAGTCAAGTACCATATTTTCACACATATAATGCACACGTGAGGAAAATCCACATTCCTGTATATCACAAATATGTTGTTAATGCACAAGTGTGTATGTTTGTACATATACGTGTGTGAAAAAGATCGAGAGAGTACAGAATCACAGTTTTTGAGAGATTTGACATGTGGTCTTGTCCAGACCCTCAGAAACTGAACAAAATTTATAAACAACATCCAGAAGTCTCCATTGAGCTATCAGTAAACAGGTAGCCACACAAAGTGTCTAAGAGACTGATTATTTTTTTTTAGGGGGGGGGGACATTTGACAGCATATGATAAACAGTATGGATCATACTGTCATGTATGGATCAGAAGTGTGGAGTTCAACAAAGAAAGATGAACAATTGCAGATCTTTGACAACAAGATCCTAAGAAGAATCTTTGGGTCCCATAAAAGATACCAACAGTGGAGAATGGAGAGCTAGAAAGAACACTGAACAGTTTATTTAAATCCCAATGAATTATAAATGTCTTGAAACTGAACAGATTACTCTGGCTGGGCCATGTAGAAAGAATGGAGGAGAACAAACGAAAATGATGTATGCACAAGAGATGAGGGAAACAAGATCAAGAGGTAGACCAAGACAGAGATGGAAAGACAACAGAGAAGAGGATATAAAAGAAATTGGTGTCACCAACTGGAGAGAGAAAATTAGGAATAGAGAGGAATGGAAGTGAACTTTATCTGCAGCAATGAACTTTAATGTCTCAGAAAGCTGAAGAAGATAAGATAAACAGTGACTCCCACTGAAGAATTGAACCCTATAACTTTTCATGGAGAGCTCAGCCATCATCCACTTGGACTAAAAAGGATTAATTTGGATTTACCCAGTACTTTAGTTTTAATTTTTCAGTGGTTTGTGTTTTCTGTATTAGGTACGGACCATGAGTTATTAATAGCAAACATGAAGATAAAGATAAAAAAGACAGGGAATCAAGTCAGATGTTTAAAACTGCTCTTTGTGTTTTAGCTTTGTTTTCTGTCAGTTCTTTTCTCTTTTGTTGTTTATTGAAAAAAACATGAGCCAAACTACTGTTTATATTTTACTCATAAACTTCTATTAAATTTGTGTAGGTGCATATATGGGGGAGGTGGGTCCATGGTTTGCAGAAACTGTGCATAAAATTTATGTGTATGCATAAAAATATGGTACCCATGTTTACACTTGGGTGATGTGTGCTTCCAGCTGGATTCAAACCACCAGCCTTCACCATGAGAGACTAGTGCACTAACCACTTTGCCACTCAGGTCTGTATGAGGTATGAATCATTTCCTCCATATCATTCCCTCAATGTGAGATATGAATTTAAAATTATAATGTACGTCTAAATATTTTACATACAGTAACATATATATAACATAACCAAACAGAAAAATCACAAAATGTCAAGCAGCAGCAACAGTTGGCAGGTTTTAATATTGTGTGTTCCAGTATGGACTAATTTTTGTTGCAGGTGCCTGTACAGTGGAATCTAATTCATTTTCTAATTATCATTGCAGGCTGCCTGTTTAAATATGTTCATCTGGAAACATCTTTCATATGGGAACTTAACTTATTGGAATAAAAAATGTCTTAATTTTTTTCTTTTTTTTTTTTAAAACTTTAATTTTGTAGCAAGTTCTGTTGGTAACTGCCAAAACTGGCCGGTGACTGATTTTTGTGGGGTTGTGTCACATGTTTGTTTGATAGTTGTATTTAATTTTTCTTGACAGTAACTTGCATATCCAAGGACAGACTGAAATGTCTATGTCTGTTTACTTAAGATGTATATAGGATGTACATGTGTGAGATATGTTTATGTAGGTAGTTTGTTAATGATCTTAACTGGTGAAATGGTGAACAAGTGTAATCAAACAGGTACTTTTGATGTATTTATCCAAGTGTTCCTTTGTTGCTGTTGTGATTTGTTTTTACAATAGATCTGATGTCTCCATTTATGTCATGGGATTTATCTCTTCAAGTGCTTTCATATTTGAGCTTAAAATTATGAATATTTTTTATAACGGGGATTTTTGTGGCATTTTATGTCTTTTTTGTAAAAGGTTATCAGAAAATGATGATAAATCCATTAGCAGCATCCTGCCATCACTTGTATTTCTAGGTTGGCTGAGTTGGATCTTTACCTTGCTGGCACACCTGAACAAAGTTCTGTTCATCTGATGATCTCTACCCCATATCCTTTTGCTCAGGATTTTTCCCTCTATTGTAGTTTTAAGTATAGTTCTATACATTCTGTATTCTTCAGCTCTACATTTATGATCACTCCAGTTTTGTAGCATTTATTCTGGAGTATATCTTTTGTTCTTCTCCCATTAACTACCCCAGACTTTTGTCTTTTTTCAGCATTTATTTCCAGTCTGCTGATTTCTGTCTCAAAGTTCTACCGTCTTCTGGATTTTCTTCTGTTAACATCATTTTATAAATACATCTGAGGATGCTGATATTCTTCCATTGGCTCATCCAGACATTTCATTGATGTTTTTCAAGATCTTTTCAATCTCCAATAATCTTCAAGTTTTGTAAGTTTTTGGTATCTAATAAGCTAATTTGTACACCCTTTACTGCTTTCATATAGATTTAAAAAAAAAAAAAAACTTTCCTCCAAACTTTAAACTACCCTGTACTATTTAGGGTAGCCTTGGGTATACCCTAGCTCTCAACAGTAGGCAGTGTTTTTAATTAACATTTGTTAAGACTTGATGGCGTGCTGACCTTTTTGAGAAGAAAAAAAAAAAATTTTTAAAAAAGGTAATGAATTGATTACTCAACATAACTGAGCAGGCACTTGGTTATATGAAGCCAGAGTATGTGACAGGCCATGATCATTGTGAAGTGAAAATTTTAATCATGTTTTTTGCATTTTTAAAATGTTCTTATTGATGTACTTTTGATTTATGAGTTTACTATCTTTCTGTGGAACACAGCAGGCTGAAGAAAAAGAGGCAGACCGCATGAAACTCTGAAGAGGACATTATTAAGAGAGGCCAAATTAACAGGCATAAAATCCTTTGATGAGGTTGAAAGACTCACCGAAGACAGGAAAAATTGGCGAACTACTTTGCGAGCCCTATGTGACGTTTAACGGCACGGGAAGGAAGGATATAAGATCTTTCTGTAGGTTTTATGTTCACTGCCATCATCATCATCTGCTGCTTTCCCAGAGAAGATGGTGCCATGGGTTTCTTGATTTCTCTTTATCTTGTGGTTATGCTGCTGTGGTCAACTTGTTTTCAGTTTGTTTCATGGTGTTGCCCACCATTTGTTATCTTATTGCCCTTTTCCATAAGTTTTCATTCCCATTCATTTTTTTCACTATATAATTAGGTTTTATGACAAGGTCAGTATATTTTTCTGGTTTGTATGTTTTCTGTTACTTCATTTTTTTTCATTATAAGTTGCCTCCAGTGGTTCTTTGCTTTATTGTCCAGCCAGTATATCCCATTCTTCTGTTGTCTCTGTAGTCAAGCCTGTAAATCCCATTCTTCTGGTTCAGCCTGTATGCTCGTATTCTGTGTCATTCATGTAGTCAAGACCATATACTCCATTCTTCTGTGTCGTTCATGTAGTCCAGACTATATACCCCATTCTTCTGTGTCATCCCTATAGTCAAGACTGTATATTCCATTTTTCTGTTTTATTCGTGTAGTTCAGCCTTTATACCCCATTCTTCTGTGTCATTCATGTAGTTCACCATGTATTCTCCAACCTTCTGTGCTGTTCCTGTTGTCCAACCTATACAACCCATGCTTCTGATTTAACTATGTGTAGTACAGGAAATGGTATAAGATCCAGAAGAAATATGAGTTTTTATTTCATTTACTAAGATTTTCTACCAGTAATTGATTATATGTTATTTAGAACAGTGGACCAAGTACTGAGTGTTGAAAGTGTAGTGGTATGCAGCAAGTTTGAAATGAAAGGAAGTAGTGGATCAGTAAATGTAGATTTCCTCTAACTTGAAGGATCTCACAAATGTCAATCCAGTTGTCAGTCTTGAGGGGCAGAGAGTGATCTTTAGATATGAATGTTCACTCTGAATAATCTGGAAATATTCTTTCTTTGCCATAAAAAATGATTAAACATTTTATTAGTGTTTTATTATTGTAAACAAGTGTGGCAAGCAAGAAATCTTCATGTAATGATGCTTCTAGTAGCATGGATTTTTGCATGAAAAAACTGTTGTCATGAATTTCATTATGTACAACAAGGCTGCATTCTGTCAGCATCAAGGTTGTTCTTTGTTACAGAATTTGATAGTTGCCATGACATCTTCCAGATGACAGATTTATACATGTTATAATAGTTTGCTCACATACAAGCAAGAGCTCTTCTATGCTTGTGGGTTTTCATTCCTAATGACAAGATTCTGCTTTTTGTAAAAGCTTGCATCTACTAGGCTTTATGAGAGCTTTAGCTTTGTTTACAGGCTGATCATGAAAACCCTTCCTTGGTTAAGACAAATCATTATCTTAAAAACTATATTAGATGGAAACATGAATGGTCTGGCATTATATATGCTGATTCTTAAGTTTTTGTGTGGTTTTTTTTAAGATACAGGTAGTGCTGTGTGCAATGATCATTATCAGAATGGCATCTTATGAAGAATGCTTCAATAAAGGTAAATAAGATATGTTGGACAGAGAGCGTGTGGCAAGAAATCAAGTAATGCTTGGACATCCTCCAAGCAACAAGTGAAGCACATGTGCAGGACTAAAGAAAACAAAACTTGTTTGAGTTGAGCTAAATTTACAAAAGAACCACATGTCTGCACTTAGCATAGTTTCAGTGTACAATAAACTTTTGACATTGGGGAAAGACAGTATATGCTTAGCCTGTATGGTTAGATTAGGTTCCTTAGTGAATAGATATATTTTATGTAAAATCAGTCCCTTTTTTTTCTCTGATTGATTTCCATTTTGATTTATGGTTATATTTTTGTATAATGGAATGATATAAAATAAATGGGGTACATATATGAATTATTAAAAAAAGATGAAATGTGTAAACAACATTGGCAGAAGTTGAAGCATAAATGACTGCTTGATTTATATTTTACCAAGCTCTGACAATTGCTTTGATACTGTTGATGACATTACACTCTGCCTTCATTTACTTTAATGTGTTCTTAGGTTATCATTCACAGCTGCTGTATTTTTTTTCTATGTAAAATGTCATATCTAGTGGACTGAGCTGTGAAAACATGTCAGTAGCTCACTTGCGCAGGAATGAAAGGGAAATAATTGAATCATTATCTTCCACTAACTTGAAATGATCAGATTTCTACCCAGCAGCCACTCATGAGAGGTAGAATAAGAACATGTGCTCTTGATAACATATTGGACAGTTTTTCTTAGTTCCTCATTGGTATGAGATAATTGAGAGCAATTTTCTTTACCATTATTCATACAGTAAGTAACAGCTTGTTATACTTGTATAAGCTAGTTTATCAAATTTTATGAAAAAAAAAAAAAAGGAAGAGAGTGCATTTTATAAACTTCCAACAGTTTGTACATGTTATACTTTATTAATCTAAATTCCATTACATCTCTAAGGAGTAAGTCCATGCCCCTGTGATGAGTTGTATTTCACAAAATCTCCACAAACATCTGGCATACAGCTCGTCCTTGTTGATTATTGTTGTATTACAAAAAAATAAAAGGAAATTTACATTTACTCTGGCAGAGATTCTGTTCTGTGTATTAAAAATGTGTGTCTTTATTTCTTTACCGGATGCTTCAGGTAGACAGGACTTGATAACCTGAGAGGGCAGCTCATCTTGGAGAAGGAAAACTCTGATTTCAAACCACTGCTGACTTGCAGGGTAGTCTCTGGTTATAGTCAATGTCTAATGGAGTAAACCAGATACAAATCCAATGGCCGGCAAGGGGAAGCTGTACTTCTGAAGAATATATCAAGGACAACCATATGCGACGCCTCTAGATGAGCAACCACATAAATTGGGACTTAGTTAACATTCAGTAGGGGTTGTCATGTGCGACTTAATAAATTTGTGGGGCATATTTGGAGGACAGGTGGGCTACAACACCTAATGGCAATAGAGAAGATCGTAGGTAGAAGAGACAGAGGTAGACAGAAAGAAAACATGTTTGATGGTTTGGCATCTTGGCGTGGGAAATGCTCACTGACAAGGCTGTTGAAATGCACAAAGGATCAAGGACATGAAATCCTATGCCTGCCGGCAGGGATCTTGAGAGAAAGAGGGAGATTCATTTTATTTACCAAGCAGTCTGGCATGGCAAACTATTTCAGTGTTAAATAGACCAATTCTTATTTCCATTTTTATTACTGTTTTGTATGCAACATGTTTATATATTATTAAATCAATATACATTAACCTGCAAAAAATGATGAGAAATGAAAATATGATTTATGTGCCACACTCAATACTGTACTTAGTTTATGCAAAAATGCTGTGTGCTGTTTTCACAGTTGGGAAGTTGGCAACAGCATGTGTTAGCAGGGCAGCAATGAGAAACAATGAAGATTGTTACTAAATGAGCAACAGGTTTCAGCCAGCCAATAAGACCACCAATAAGGCCTTGCAGGAGATGTATGATATTTATAACCATAACTGTCATCTATTTTCTTAGTAGATATATATATATATTTTAACTGCTTTATTATAGGCCTAGTATGACTTAACTCTTTCAAGATGCGTTACTTCCAAACCGTTCCTTAATTTCTGATGATGCAGACATTGGAGAAGGGCACGAACATTTTGGAGAATGGGGGTCCCTGTGTAAAAGTTACCGACTTAATTCCATGATCACCACGTGTGTATCACACATTAAAATAAGTGGAAATGAATGAAGATTCCATAAATGAAGTTATTTGTCATAAAAAAAAAAAAAGAAAAGAAAAAACTGGTGTGAAACAATGGATCGATTTTTTGGCGCTAAAAAAATGTTAGGGCTGAACAATAAAATCTACTTTATACTTACCTTAACTGTGTCATAATCCAATATAGACTACATAGTCATTCAAATTTCAACACAGACAAAAAATCAATATTTATGGATGTTTGTGACGTCCGGTAAATCTAACAGATCTACAGCTACAAGAAACGCATATAGTAAGATATGTCTAGTCGGTCAGTGTGACCATTCTACCACTCAGTCTCGAAATAAACTTCAATTCCCCCCCCCCCCCCATCTATGTGTCCAATATGGCGTCTTTATCCCCCATGCTTAAAACACTAGTTTTACTTTGGATTCAGAAGAGTTCTAACTGGTTAAATGAAAAGTAACATCATGTTTTCAATGAAAGAAAGTCCAAAGCCTTATAGGGCTCTCGGTTGGGAACGGCCCGGTGCACAAAGATCCTTTTAGGGATCTCTCGTCTTCTAAGAGTTAACAAAACAGCTGAGAAACACATAAATGCCTTTGAATGTAAATGCTACAGAAGAGATCTTCAAATATCATGGACACAAAACAGAACAAATATATCCATACTACAAGAACTTAATACTGAAGAAGAGTGGCTAGTAAAGAGAAAACTTAAATATTTTGGACACATTAAAGGTTATGATAATCTAGAGAAGACCGTCTTGAAAAAGTACGTAATGGGGAAAAAGAGAGGAGGACCAAGGCGAAGATGGCTGCAAGACATCATTGACGATCTGCAAATGGATGCATCGCAGCAGGCCATCTTGCTCACACCCGAGAGGCCTGCAGGAGTGCTGTTAAGGAGGCAAAGTTCCGCAAGGGGCATGCAAATGAATGAATGATACACTGGACCTTCGACTACAGAAATGAAAATTGAAGCCCTTGAAATGTGGATAAATAGAATAATAGTATATCCCATGGACAAAAGAAAACAAAGAATGAAGTGTTAACCAGCTAGAAGTGAAAAGAGAACTACTGAAAATAAAAATAAAACAATTAAGAATTTTTGGGTATGTCAAGAGACATAATATTATACTGAAGAGAACAACATGAGATGGACAGGAACCAGCTTGGCCAAGTGCACTATGAAGACAAGAAACAGAACAGAGTGGAGAACCAACCTTCCATGGGGAGACGCCATGAAATGATGATATCCACACATCCCCAAAATAAAAACTACAACAGAGGTACTTTCCATCTTCTTCTTCGTATGCATTTAGTGGTAATGGGTATTATCCTGATTTTTGTGATGCGTCTTTTGGCTGAGTACCTCCGGCTTCAGCACATTTCCTTGCCAGGTCAGGCTGTGGTCTTGCTCGGACTGCCATGAAGACAGTAGTGTAGGCTGGTCTGTTTGTTTTCCAGCCTCTGGTGGTCCCTTCTCCACATCAGCCCCAACGGCTTTGAGACAGTTCCACAGAGAGACTCTTTGGGATAAGGAATCTGATGAGTGCTTCAACAATATCCATTCCCCGCCACCTATAGTCTGCTGGCTCTGTTTTGGTTACTTTATTCTGGTAGCCATTGTTTTAAAGACCCATAGGCTTGTCACGTCCTGGATTCATTGGTTTCACACCAGACTTCCCTCATCCCCGCCAGCAATCTCCATCTGTCCACCAACCTGACATTATAATTAGTGTTGATTGCTACAGGTTTCTGGGCTACAGAAGTAAGTCAGAATTTTTAAGCAATCAAATCTATGTTAAGTGTGTTCTTAACAGCAGTCAATGGCAGGGAAAGTACTTTCCATGACAAGAACAATGTCACACGGGGAACTGAATGCAAATATGGATGCAAAATTGTAAAACATGCATGAAGAGATAATGATTTCATAGACATCCATGTCTCCTATCAGGATGGCTGAGCATATGAAACTGAATTCAGAGTAACAAGAAGAAAAATGTGAGGGCTGCAGAGAAACAAAGATTCAGAAAAAAACTGTCTGGAAAGAAGAAATCCTACACAAAATGTCAAACAGTAATAAGCCTGCAAATCTGTCAGTTATACAGAACAGCATGAAGCCTCTTTAATAAACATGTCCATTGAAGGGAACAAAACATGACAGAAGGTCTCAGTTCAGCTGCCTCACACTAATGACTGTATTTGGAGTGTACATGTAATTAAGATCTGCACTAGAAAGGTTTTATGTATTTAAAAAAAAAAAAAAGTTCCTGCCAAAGCAGTGGTTGCTAAGTTAAGATATTTTATTAACAAAATTCTTAAACCTCAGATGATGCAATGCAGCGCTTGGTAATAGCACCTCCATCATTATATATACTACATGTAATATATCATCCATGGAGAAATGGAAACAATGGAAAGAATGTTCATTATTTTTTAGAAACTTAACAAAATGTCTGCATATGAGTATTTTTTTGTTTTTAATGAAGAAAAAAAAGTAACTAAAAAGTAGTTGGTGGCCAAATATAAGAAGTGACAAGTGATAAATTTTGACATATTCAGCCGCTGTTGGCGAGATTCTTCAGCTGCCGTGCGTGGAGCGGTGTTCCTCCCGGCCAATGAAAAAAGGTGCAAATGGGGTTGCCGCGCAGCATCACTGCGGAAAAGGTGGTAGAAAGGATAAAGCGAAGCAAACAGTCAAATCACGGCACCTCTGGTCTGGAGGTCGGCCACATCCTGAGTCCAGTCATATCGGGTGAAATGCATGAACTGGCTTGTCCCAGAAGTTGAGACACTGCTGGCGAGACTCTTCGAATGCCGCGCATGGAGTGAAGTTCCTCCCAGTCAAGGAAGAAAATGCGGAAAAGAAATAAAGGTTGCTGTGCGGTGCCGATGTGAAAAGGTGGTGGAAAGGATAAAGTGAAGTTTAATCGGTATGTCTAGTAGTATCGCTGCGAGAGCTATACATACCATGGCACCTCAGCTCTAGAGGCCGGCCACGTCCGAAATACACCTACACTGGTGAATTATGCCTAAACCGACTCACACCAGGGGTGAATCTTGAAGGCTATGCATGTCACAGTACCTCTGCTCTAGAGGTTGGTCAAGTCCCAAACACGCCCATACTGGGATAATATGCCTAAACCGGCTCAACCCAGGGGTGGAAGTCACTAGTGGTGAGGATTCGTTCTCCTGGACAAAAGCTCCATCCTGGTCACATCTAGGAAGGGTAGCGGCCACGACCGCAAAATGCTGAAGTCGGAGACACTGGACCAGGGCAGTCTAGATAGGCAACCACCTCTCACCCGGCGGGGATGTTTGCTTATCCTAATCACGCTGAGGTTTTCCGGTGAGAAAGTCCAACTCTGGACTGGATGGGCAACCACCTCTCACCCAGCGGGGATGCACTGATATCCTAAACACGTCGAGGTCTTCTGGTGAGAAAGTCCAACCCTAGACTAAACTGGTGCAACGAAAACCACGGTGTCACACATTCCCGCTTCTGAGACCCACCAAGAATACAGGCTAAAGCCCTGTGATACTCTGAAACCCTTGTGGTCCTCTCGTGGATCTTGTGTGGTCCTTTCCGGAACCGCACAGGAGACCACGGGACCTAACGAGGACCACAGGCGTAAATTCAGTAGGATCACAGTGCGGTTTTGGTGGTAGAAGCGAACGAAGAAGAAGAAGACATATTCAGCATCTGCTTTTATTCACATTTTTACAAAATACCTATTCAACAATTCAAAACAGTTCACTTCATGTAAACATTCACACAGTCACTTAAATCAAATCACTCAGTTACACCAGTCTTCACTGGCAATTTTCTTAACTCATTTTTCCTTCTTCCCATCATCATCATGTGCCATGCTCCTCCATAGATCTCAGTCCTTGACATTTTCCATCAGCCCAGCTGGTAGCTGGAGATTTTTTATTTTGTTTTGTTGTGCTATCTCATTTTTTTCTCTTGGTCTTCCACTGGCTCTCTTCCCATTTATCTTTCCTGTTGTTATGATGTTTTCCTCACATTATCAACGAATGATGACTGTCATTTTCTTATGGATTTCCCTCATATTTTCACTGTACAGCAATGAGAACAAATCTGGTGAGAGGATACAACCCTGCCAAACTCCTTGCTTTATTGGTGTATTTGCCCACTGTACTTTCTACCCTGACTGCTGCTTCTTGACTCCAATACATAAATTATTCTCAGATCTTTGCTGTCAATATTTATTCATGTGAAGCATGGTCTATGAATAAGAGAGTACAGTGAAAAATGGAGGCCATGAAATGTGGTTTATAAGAAGGATATTGAAGGTACCATGGACAGCCAAGAAAACCAATGAAGAAGTCTTAAGAGAGGCTGGAGTTAAAAAGCAAATTATAACAAAGATCACAGGCAGGCAAGCAAGATTTATAGGACATTTCTTGAGAAGAGGAAAAGTGGAACATACTGTGGCAAATGGAAAAATTGAGGGAAGAAAAGACAGAGAGAGAGAAGTGTGGCTAGGAAGAAAGCTAGGCACTTAGACAATATTTATATCATAACATTTTTATGATTTTGTCATGTTTTACTTTATAAAATGATTTGGTGCAGTCAATGAAGAATACAAGTTAAGTCTTTTTGTACTTCTGAAGTTCTCTCCATCAGAGTTCTTAGTGAAAATATGACATTATATGTGACATTATATGTCCCTTTTCCTTTTACAAATCCAAATTGTTCATCTATTTCCATTGTTATTCTGTATATAGTTCTTATAGTAATTCCCAATGATAGTTTTGTGGTATGACATAAAAGGCTTATTGTTCTGAAGTCTTCACACTCTTTGGCCCCTGGTTTCTTTGACGAAGCTATAAAAATGGATTTTAATAGTTAACTAGGTACTTCTTCCTGTGCTCCTAGGCATTTTTTTTCAAATTTCAAACCATGAAAGCAGGTCAAGGAAAAGTTCTCATTTTCAAACTTTGTGAATGATGCAGTGTTGAGTTACTGAACCATCATAACTTTGGCGGTAATTTTAAACTCATAACTTAAAAAACTTCAGTCCTAAATGCAGCTCCGCCGTCTTAAGGTAGGAGTTTATACACTACTTCCTACGGGATCTTGAATGATGACTGCCTACTGGAGTGCCATGTTTCGTGAAAAAAGGTGGATCTGACTACGGATCAGACACTGTCACTTGTCCTGTGAAGTGGAAAAATATTTCTTCCTGTGACTGGTGAAGTAAAAGACGAGACACTGAAGTAAAGCTAAGCAACCAGGATGATGTTAAACATATCTGTTTAACTGCTGCTACTGCTGGCTGGGACGGTCCCAAAAAATTCATCCACACCATACATGAGACCATGTTGCAAAGGGAAATATTTTCTGCCATATATAAAAACAATCCATGTCACATGGCAGTCACATCAGCTTACCATTAACATTACTCAGGCAGTGGGAAGTACAAGCAGAGCCCACAGAACACTGTGACTGAGCCGGCTGATTTTGGAGTGTGCTGTTAACTTATCAGTTTAACCCAGCAGCCTACAATAAGATAAAAGCAGCAAGGTCTGAAGAGGCTGCCCCCAAATGTGGGTCTGTGTTGTGCCAAATCAGGAGTGTATATGTCCAAGTGTTAGTCATTTTAATAAAGGAAAAAAGAAAACTCGATTTCAGATATGTTTAACATCACTTACTTAATTGGATGAAAGCAAACAAGGATCAACATAACATGTACTCTTGTTCCTCCCTAGATCCACGTAGAGTCAACAGCTGCATGCTTTTGGTCTTTACTACAAAATGTGGCAAGCTAACTTCTTGCAAGCAAATGTATCAAATACAGCAGATTTCAGTTACTTCTGATTGTGCATGTAATCTCCTGCCTCTGAATATATACAAACAAGTAGGTATGCCTTTTATAAAGTGTAATCTTGAGCAAGGTTAGGAGAACAACTTGTGGTCCATGCATTATATTCCTCTTCCTATCCTCCTATGTATTCTTTTTAAATTTCAACCCATGAAAGTGGATTAAGGAGATGTCCTTGTTTTCAGATTTCTCGAGTGATGCATTGAAGTCACTTAACCATCATAACTTTACTGGTAATATTAAACTCATAACAACTTAAAAACTTCAGTCCTAAATGCGGCTCCACTGTTCTAAAGCATGTGTTCTAGATCTGCGTGGCTGATGCTGTCAAAGGAATGGCACTGCTATAAAATTACAAGCACAACAATTAAGTATAGATATCAAGCAATATTTTCTTGTTTCCAAGCTCAGATCATGGAAAATTGTGAAAATTCTTGTAACTGCCATTATTCTTTTTACATCTTACATCCTTCCTGTGCCGTTAAATGTCACATAGGGCTCGCATAGTTGTTTGCCAAGTTTTCCGCAACTTTTTTCAACCTCATCAAGGGATGTTATGCCCACTAAACTGGCTTGCCATTATTAGTACTATTGTAAATTTTTAAAAGTAAATAAAAATCAGTTCCTTAGCATATGGATTAACTTTTCAAGGGCTCAGTTCTAGTGGTAAGCTGCCTGCTCTCAGCTTGTCTTTGTTTTAAAAAATAACACCATATAACTGTTTGGTTTTTTTTTTTGGGGGGGGGGGGTTGACTGGAGTCTGCCTACAAACTGAAACCTTCACTCTGAAATATCAGCTCCCTTTAGGCTAAGCTACTTTTGTGTTTATGAGAAACTAATTTGTAAACAGCGCTGGAACAGTAAAACTGTACTGGACAATCACTGAGAACTATTGTTTGGATCTGTGCCTTCTTGCTGTTCTTTGGCTGCATGTAATGTTAATAAATTGATGAACAAAATTTTCTTTCTGAGTCTGAACAAACTGAATACAGTCACTTGCCTCATTTAATCTTGGTCTCTTCTTTGCCTTTGTATCCTCTTCATCATCCAGCTTTTCTAGCATTCTCTGTTTAAATCTTGAGTATTAAAAAAAAATAATAATAATTTTATATTAGCCTAACCTAAAATGCAGAAGATTAACTTTTTATAACAAATGTGAAAAAGCTTATCAGTAACTGATTTGCATATACTATTCCAAATATATTTATGAGGGTATATATAGATGCATGAAACTGGTGCTATTATTAGCAGAATTACACTTGACTGAATGGCATTTCCTTACATAAAAAGTGATCACACATCTTCATTATATAAGTGATCTGTACCTACATCTCTTGTGTTTTAACTTTGAAACCGGTGGTAAACACACTGTCTGGTTTAGCGACTCAAATCTAACTGCGTGCATCAGGGCCGGCAAACCATAGCCGACCGTGACTTTGTCCCATCTCTCTGTTGGCACCCCTGGCTAATGGGGCAAGGGTTGCTACAGTCCCTATTGTGGGGAAGTCTGTTAAAGAAATGCTGCTATCCCCTTTGATGTTCAGCTCCAGTCAGAGACTGGAAAATTAGCTGTCGTAACCCTCTCCCCATTCAACACAATGCTGTGCCCTTCACAGCGCTGGTTGCAAAGAACTTCATGCTCACAGTTTCAAGGAGACAGAAAAACATCTTTGATACCAGTGTTTTTTTTTTAAGCCAAAAACTAGTTTTTCAATCACTTACACATGTATGTGCAACACCTCAAAACTTAAATGTTGTCAAAGTTTAAATAAGGTAGCCATAACTAAAAGCTGCTATGGATACTTTGATTTACACATGCAACTAAAGCTGCTATGGAAACTTTGATTTATACATATAACTAAAAATGCTATGGATACTTTGATTTTTACATATAACTAAAGCTGCTATGGATACTTTGATTTATACATATAACTAAAGCTGCTATGGATGCTTTCATTTATACATATAACTGGTTCTAAGGACTGTTATAGGTGGAGCTGGGGTGGAGGATATGCTCTTCACTCCAAGTAAATGTCTCCATGGCGTGCATATTAAACAGCCTCTGATAGTCAAGTCCAGCTCCTGGCTTTCTCATGGCGGAACTGTTCAACCTGTATGACAGGAGAAGGGGCGAAGGCGAATATCTGGTGTCTGAAAACCAGACGCTTCGGGTAGATGGGAGTCTTGTTTGTTAGCTCATCTGAGAGAAGGAAAACTCTTATATAAAACCCGCTGCTGGCGAGACTCTTCAGCTGCCGTGCGTGGAGTGGGGCTCCTCCTGGCCAGTGAAGAAAGGTGCGAATGGGGTTGCCGCATGGCGTCACCATGGAAAAGGTGAAAGAAAGGATTAAGTGAAGTAATCAGTAGTCTCGAGGTCAAGACTGCTCAAATCATGGCACCTCTGCTCTGGAGGTCAGCCACGTCCTATGTGCATCCATACTAGGCAGATTGGCTGAACTGGCTTAACCCCAGGGGTTAAATTAAGACACTGCTGGTGAGATTCTTCATGTATACTTTGATTTATACATATAATTAAAGCTGCTATGGATACTCTGATTTCTGCACATAACTAAAAGCTTTCACAACCTGGTACCTACACATCACTGTCTGGGTTGTTCTCCTGGTTGCGACAAGCCTCCAGCTTTTTCTGAATTGCTTGGGCCTGCTCTCTGGGAACTGGCTCTACTCCTTTCACAATGTATTTCACTCCTGTTGTACATTGAAATACATGATCAGTTCCTTTCTTATTATTACACCTGACTTTGGACAGAATGAACCATATAACTCCATGCTCAATCAATTTCTATAACAGAACCAAACTGAAACTTCCTTCCCAAAAAAATTGTAATATACAACTTTAATGTCTGCATTAACTTCCTTTCAGAAAATTACTGGCTTTACGATGTTAATACAGAAATTAATTTTGGGTTATCTTTACAAAGCTGGAATTCATGACTCATATGAAAAGACTAGTTCTCCACTCATACCTTTGCACAATAAGAATCAGTCCCCTCTCATTTAAGTCTGTAATGTCTGCAGTGATTAACAACTTTATTTTATCCTCATATTTATTTTATAATGTTCACTATCAGTTTCTGATGTATTTCAAATACAAAAGAATACCATGAATGCAGTATTACTATCCTGTTATCATATTACTAGCATATTATCTAGAAGATTCTGTTACAAAAAAAAAATTATCAGAAATGTGTGGTTGTTGTATGGGTAAAAGATTAATGATTCCAAATGCTGAAAGACTGAAGTTAGAGAACTTTATAATGAGAAATAGAAAATAAAAAGAATATAAAGACTATATTTCTGGAAAAGATAAGCAGCATATGGGAACAACGGTAACAGTGTTGATCTGAGACATCAGTGACTACAAAACAGAAAAGGATGAACATCAGTGGATACTTGATGATGAAAACATTAACTCCCTCCATCACCATATAAACTACATTTAACAGATCAAACCATTTGACAACTGAGGTAACAACTGGTTGATAATGTACAGGAAGTCCAGGGTCTTGGCAGCCGAAGTGAAGTTATGGAACCAAGACACTGAGTCAGACCAGTAGTCCCTGGAGGCAGAGGACAAACAGCAGACAGGACCCCTTAGTATGACTAAACAAATAACAACAAACCACAATCTTCAGATTACAAACTGGACACTGCAGACTCAATGATCATTTCCACAAGATAAAGGCTGTACCAACAGCGCATGTGCCAAAACAGCCCTCAGACACCTAAAAACAGACTCTGGACCTGCACCAAGTACACAGACCTCAGAGCCCAGATATGGCCCTGAGAAATAAGCACAGAGGAGAAACTCTGGGGTTCCTACAAATACCTCTTGTTAACCCAACCCAACTCCCTGTTTAGAAAGCTGAGCATACAAAACTGAACGTAGAAGATCAGTACCCAGTTACAGCTTCAATCTTTATTTTCAGAGCCAATATAACAAGCAAGCTTCCTTACAAACTCCACCACCAGAGGGAATATACTTATTCCTATTCCCTTCTGGACAAACTGAAGTGACAGAATTTAGGGAGAATGCTGAATATAATCTTACAAACTGTATCTTGCCAGCCCTAACAACCATGTCATCACTCTGCTCCCAAAGTTATAGTACAGTATAAAGTAGAATACACCTTCCAAAACTGCAACAACCACAAAATACTGAGGCTCATTTAAACCTATACAAAGAAGAAGCATAATTCATACAATATAATTAACCTACTTTAATGAAGGTAGGAACAGCTTTATTCATTTGTAATGTTTCATTTTATGCCTTACTCATCAAAAACAAAAGGATGAAAAACAGGACAAGAAGAGAAAGCCTAAATTAACAAAATGTATAACAAACATGAATGGAAGAAAGAAAAGGAGGAATATTTATTTTGTGACTTGTACGAAGCTGTGTCCAAGAGTGTGAACTAATACAGCATATTCAGTTAAGGAGATATGCAGACAATTGATCTGTCAAGAATTACATACATGACTCCTGCATTAGTAGACATATAATCTTACAGGACTCCTGTATTAGTAAACATGTAATCTTACATGACTCCTGCATTAGTAGACAAGTAATCTTACATGACTCCTGCATTAGTAGACATGTAATCTTACAGGCTCTTGCTTCTAAAGTATTTCAGCCAGCTCAGGGATGGGATAAACTAAGCAGAATAAACTGAGAGTTTTGAGTCAACTTACTTCTTAGTTGGTAGAGGGCATTTTCTGCTTCCTTTTCTGTGGCTGTTTTCAGCACAACATCACGTATATACCTACATAAGCATGGATAATAAATTATTCAATTACACTACAGAAGTACTTTTAAAAATTTTTTAAACTTGTGAAGGAAGGACACATGTATGAGAATATGAGAATCATTGGAAAACTCTGGGTATAAAGAAAGCTTTAAACTTGTGAAAGAAGGACACATGTAAGAGAATCTGAGAATCATTGAAAAACTCTGGGTATAAAGAAAGCTTTAAACTTGTGAAAGAAGGACACATGTAAGAGAATCTGAGAATCATTGGAAAACTCTGGGTATAAAGAAAGCTTTAAACTTGTGAAAGAAGGACACATGTAAGAGAATCTGAGAATCATTGAAAAACTCTGGGTATAAAGAAAGCTTTAAACTTGTGAAAGAAGGACACATGTAAGAGAATCTGAGAATCATTGAAAAACTCTGGGTATAAAGAAAGCTTTAAACTTGTGAAAGAAGGACACATGTAAGAGAATCTGAGAATCATTGGAAAACTCTGGGTATAAAGAAAGCTTTAAACTTGTGAAAGAAGGACACATGTAAGAGAATCTGAGAATCATTGAAAAACTCTGGGTATAAAGAAAGAGAGAAAGACCCAGGTAAACATTTCTTAGCAGGCCAACCAAACTGCATAGAAAAAAAAAGAAATCTGATATGATTAGAAATAAATAAGAACAAAGCAAAATGGAGAAGCATGATCACCAACAATTATCAGCTCAGCACACAAAGAATGCATGTATTTTCTACAGATTTCTGAAATAAATAACAATCTTTTCTTAATAAAAAATGATTTAAAAAAATGTTAACTCTGTATAATAAATTTACTATGAAAGGCAATAACAGTCTATGCTAGTCACAAAAGATATGTAAGATGACATAAAGTTCTTAGCAGAGCTTCATTTTTCTTCTGCATTTAGTTTCATATGCTCAGCTGTCTAGACAAGAAGGTAAGCCAGCTCATGAATCCCATTGTCACCATGAGTTCTTCATCCTACCCCCAAAAAATTCTGCATCTATGCTCTTTTCTTGAGGCCACATATCACAATGATTAAGTATATCAGTAATAACAATCATGGACATCAAGCAATTCTGACCTGTCTTTATTTCCAAGCTCACATTATTAATGGTAAGAATTCTTGTAATTGCCATTTTTTGTGTTGTAGAAAGAACAGTATCTCACCAGTCTATTGTAGTAAATTTGTTACCTGTACAACATTATTGCTCTGATGATCAAAAACAGCATCAGCTTCATCCAAGACTGTGATCTACTGGAACCTGTCCATTTGTTTACATTTACACATGTTATAAAGCTTTGATTCACCATCTTACAATGGTTAATCCTTTGATCCGGTGATATTTGCCCATCTGCTTACACATGCTACAATTCTGCTTACACATGCTACAAAACTATGATTTTATTCTGATTAATTTTATGATCCACTGGAATTCTGCCCATGTATATACGGTATATACCTGTGATCATTACCTTAACTTATTCAATTTTAAAGTCAAATAACAGAAGAAATCAAGTCTTTCTACAAATTTTACATTTTCTGGTGTCTTTTAAAACAGTTCTCTCTGTACAGTCCGCTGTCCTTTACAATAGTTCTCTCTGTACAGTCCCATGTTACTAACAATTGTCAATGAGCCATTCAACATTTTTTTCTGATAATGTATCATTACTGATTTGTTTTCTTTTGTGCTATTTATGTTCTTAAACATGTCCTATTGTACTAGAAAATAAATACAGTTGATTTTTTTAAGGCAAAATAATAATTAAAGAATAAAAGAACAATATAATGTGGCTCCTGTTGAAACTAGTCACCACATGCAGACAGCCCTGAAAATAATTTCTGAATATTTTAGGATAAGTAACATTTGTGTTTAGTTACAAAGTAAGGCTACAACGTACTTCTGTCTTATCTTATCATGTCTTCTGTTTCCCTGAAACCCTTGTCTTGCCTTGTCTTGTCTTATCTTCTATCTCCCTAGAACTATGAGCTGGTCTTCTCTGCAGCTGATGCTGTGAAGGTGTTGAGGCATCATGTCAGCTTGGGAGCGGGCTGAAGCAGCTATTTTTTTCAGCTCCTGAGTTCATCTTCTTCTTCTTCTTCTTCTTCGTTCACTTCTACCACCAAAAACCGCACTGTGAACCTACTGAATTCACACATGTGGTCCTCGTTAGGTCCGGTGGTCCCCTGTGTGGTCCAAAATAGACCACATGAGTTCCACGAAGGACCACAAGGGGTTCAGAGTATCACAGTGCTTTAGCCTGTATTCTTGGTGGGTCTCGGAAGCGGGATTGCGTGACACCGTGGTTTTCATTGCACCAGTTTGGTCTAGGGTTCTGAGTTCATCTAAAAACCCAGGAGGTGTGCACTACTTCTTTAGCAGACTCCACCGTCATGGGGATTATGGTGATCCCTGCCCCATTAGCCAGGCTAGCCCTGTTACTGGGGATACCAAGAGAGATGGGACAGGGTTATGGTTGGCTATGGTTTGCCATTCCTGATGCTAGCATGTCAGCTATGAGTTGCTGATTGCTAAAACAGACAGTGTCTTCACCCCCGTAGTGTGCTCTTATCAAGGCATGCTACAGTGTGCTCTTACCAAATCACGCTGCTGCGTGATCTTAACAAGACATGCTACAATGTAGTCTATTTTCCAAACAAACTTAGATAAACATTTTTATTGAGTTTTTTAAATCAGAATTATCATATCACTTATGGTACACAATTTCATATGACACATACATATTATTTATATAAATATATATATGAAAGAAAAATGAACTAAAAGAAATATATGTATATACGGGAGGAAGTCACTAAGTAACTCACAAATTGAAATATTTTATCAGTGGCAGTTATCAGGTAGTATTTAAATATATCCTTAGATAGTACCATCATCCAATTTTATAATAGCTGTATGTAGGGGGTGCTGGGAGTTATGTGCGCATGCAAAAAGCAATAACAAAATGGCTACCCAACTGGTAGTGTGTACCAAAGAAGAACAGAGAAGTGCAGTGTGATTTTTGTAGGCTAAAGGATATTCAGTTGAGGACATTCATAATGAAATGATTACAGTTTATGCTGAAAAGTGTTTATCACGTAAAGCGGTCTATAACTGGGTAAAAGAATTTTCTCAGGGATGCACCAAAATTATTGACAAAGTCCGACTTGGCCATCCTGTTCAGACTGCAACAGAAGCGACTGTGCAACGTGTGAATGAGATTATCAGAGCCGATAGACGAGTAACATCCACCTATAGTCCTGATTTAGCTCCAAGTGATTTTCACCTGTTTAGTCCATTGAAAAACCACTTTGGCAAGAGAAGATTCTAGAGTGACGAAGAGATGGAAACAGAAGTAAAAAAATGGTTCAGAAATCGGACTCTTTATGCCATGGATATTGCATCACTGATTACACAATGGGACAAATGTATCAATGTTGATGCCGATTACATTGAGAAATATGGGAATAATGTAAGTTCAAAAATTTAAAGTTTTCAAATTACTGTCGCATTTAGCTTTTTTTGTAACAGGCATTTGTGAGTTACTTAGTGACTTCCCCTCGTGTGTGTATATATATATATAGATAAATGAAAGCAGTCAAATAAAATCTGTAAAGATTTCAGATGATCTAAATAAAATGATATAACATGAATTTTGTTAAGATAAAATATCACCTTTCTAATGAAATCCCCTCTTTGGCAGCACCAAATCTCACAGCTGCCAGTGCAATCTGGAAATTAAATACATGAAATTCTCAAATAATCAAATATCAAACATAATTTAAAAAATGAAATTAACTCTGTTGCTGGTAGTTTTATGTAAGATTATGAGTATCTTCATAAAGCTAAAAGAAAAATGAGCAAATAATCACCACAAACAAGTAACAAAAAAAACCCCCAGAATTTAATACTTACTACAACACAACTGTTAACATTCACAACTAAACTTAATTTGACACCCATGGCTACAAAAACAACACAACTAAACAGAACTCTTGACACCTGTGAGTTTTGAGAACACAACTATTAACGTTCACAGCTAAGCTTAAACTCAATACCTGTGAAGGAGAAAATATAAGACAGGCATCAGACTGCAGGCTCCTTTCCAGAAACTCCTCAGCAGGTCGTCTTATTCTTTCCACATTCTGAATCTCTTTGCACTGTGTCTGCGCGGGATGCAAGAAAAAAAGAAAACCTTTGCTTAATCTTGAAACATCATCTCACACTAACAAAAAACAACCCCCCCCCCCCCCCCCAAAAAAAAAAAATTAAAAAATTGTCCCTTATATATAATGTAGAAAGGAAAAAAAAAAACCAAGATACTTTTTTTTTTACACTCAGAAAATGCCATAAATTTTATATATCCTGAAAGTTTCTTTACACATTCCAGAGGCCACTGTAGGAAGACAAATGCTGCTACTTGGAGAAAGTGTGTGTTATTCTGTAGAGAAATGCTTAAAGTTTTAGACTTATCTTACAGGGTCTCAATGTGAGTTGTTTCTCTTCTCCCCCCCCCCCCCCAACCCCAAGGTGACATCAATGAAATAATCATGGTTTTATGTAGCATATCTGGAGTAACAAATGCACCCACCCACCTACACACATTCATTCTCTCTTAAAGTTTCTATCCCTAACTGTTACTACCTTCACTACTGAAAAAAAAAAACAACAACAGAAGGATATAACATAAACTCCACAAGACTTTATTTTGTATGAAGAAATAATGGTACAAGGAGCTGAACTCTGACAGAAAGACAAAAACAGTAGAGAAACAGGTGTGCACAACCAGACCATAAGCAAGTTCTCCCTGCTTTGTCATATGATCTCCATCCAAATGCAGACCTGTACTCCACAGCTGCTGCTGATTGAGACTACACAAATCTGGACTAGGGGCAGGTCAAAGTCAGTAATATCTTTTAATTTCTTCTTTAAATTTTCCAGATTTCCTACAGAGGATCTAAGTTCAGGCTTCTCAGTTTGCTCCACTGCCATGAGGAATATGTCAACTTCTATCTCACTGTCTTGGCTTAAATAATGCAACAGCCTGTTCCAGGAGTAACTTGGAGATAGGAAAGTCTTCTCTCTAATGGTCACCTAAGCTCTACTTCATAAGGTTCAAATGACAGTGACTGATGATAGTGATAGAAAGCAAAACAAAGCCACTTTATCCATTTATTCTTTACCCCATATTTCTTTCACACTGCTCTACCAGCTTCTGTTACCTTTATGTCTATTAGGAATCCTTCAAGAGGCCTGAAAGGATTATGAACTGTTAAATTGTAATTTAACTTGGACATCAGTGTTAGTTCAAAGCTAAGAATGGCGTCAGCAAACTTTTCTCTATCTCCTCGAAGATTCTTGACAAACTGGCCAATTGGGACATAGAATTCTTCCACTTTGCAGGCAAGATAAACACAAGTGAGCCTGGAAGGGGAAAAAAAAACATGTGTGAGCCTAGAAGGAAAAAAAATGTGAGCCTAGAGGGAAAAAAATGTGAGTCTAGAGGGAAAAAATGTGAGCCTAGAGGGGCAAAAAAAACTGAGCCTAGAGGGAAAAAAATGTGAGCCTGGAGGGGGAAAAAAAAAAACACGTGTGAGCCTAGAGGGAAAAAAACATATGAACCTGTAGGGAAAAAAAATGTCTAAATACTGCCTTCACGATGTCCTCCTTATCCATTATCAGCCTACCTTGTATTTCAGTCTATCAGCCAATTAACTTCCATGCATGCACGCATGGCCAGGACAGAAGAATCACATTAATCCCCTCACAAGTGAATGTCCCAACAAATTCATTCTCTCTGTAGAAAATTCTTCTTTATCTTCCTTAGCATGTTCAGTGATTAGCCTTACATGAAGTGTGGACCCAACACCTTCTCACCATTATGGTGCCTGTAATCTAGTTTTTTTATTAGTCTGATTCCAAATGGATGCTTACTTAAGGTAAAATCAGCCGGTTCTGGAAGTGTAATTTTTTTAATCACAGTGAGATTTTTTTTTATATCTGGAAAGTAAACTTTTCTTGTACTGTGGCCATTTATAAAGTATTCTGTTGTGTTATTTCTAGTTTTAGTAATAACATTTAGGTAAGAAAACTGCATCAGAAAAAATATTATCAGCAATTAAACTGTGAAGTGTTATAATTCATTAAATACTTACTATCACACATTTTGGCATTGGAGGTTGAAACTCGGCACAAAATTTGCGCAGGACAACCTCATACTGACGCCCCAGTATCCTCTCATCCTGCGGTGTTAAAAAGTGGGCAATGATCCCTTGATCCTGAAAGAAAGACCCATTAACTGTTGTACAGAAGCACATCAGCTATCGACAAAACAACTGTATCAGTGCTCCCTCTACTGTTAACTCCTATATGTGATATACAGTCCTCTTTGCTGCATATCTTTCCTTTTGGCTGCACAGATCTGCTCTTACACAGCTTTCAGTCTGAAACAGCAGACTTTGGCTCAGAATATTTTTAGGATGGGTTCACTTCTCCCCCCCCCCCACTGCAATCCCTATTCACTTCCTTAGATTACTAAGCACCAGTGGGAGACAGAATAGGGTCTTGGTCAGTTATGGTTCACCAACCCTGAAGGAAGCAGTCTTTGTTCCTTCCGTCCTCACTTTCTTAACCCCTATCTGGGGTACAGGGTATCAACAAGGGCTCTCCGTTTATTTCTATCCTGGGCTGCTTCTTCTATCTGTCTCCAGGTGTAGCCCATCTTCTTTTATCTCTGCTTCAATACTCCTTTGCCAGGTGTTTCTAGGTCTTCTGTGTTTCTTCTTCCCCTAGGTATTCCAGGTGAAAGTTTGCATTTTGGTAGTAGGCTTTCAAAGTGTGTGTTCTTATCCATCTCCATCTTTTCATTATCACTTCTTTCGCCATGGATTGGTTCATTTTCTGCCATAGCTCTTCATTACTGATGATATCTGGCCATCTAATATGAAGGATCTTCCTTAGGCAGGTGCTAACAAAGATCTGCATGATGTTGGTACTTTTAGGTGACATCCATGGTTATGATCCATACACAGTCAGCTATGGGTAACTGATCACTGTTTCATTCTGCCTGAGTACTGCACCCTTTGCCCCTATGAAATAAATAAATCCACTTATGACAATACTTAACTCATTCCCTGCTGAAGGTCATGTATGCAATCCTTCTTGTAAACCAGGTTCCTGCGGTGAGTCGCAAAAGTGACACATGCTTCGTTTCATAAAAAACCCATGTAAATTTTGATTGTAAACGTTTAATCTGCGCATGTCCAGTGACCTTTCTTCATCTTCTTCGAAGCGTTGTTAGCACTGAGTGTGAAATTTGAAGTGTCAATTGAGAATTTTAAATTTTTGGTGATTTAGGTAGGCATAAGGACATGCATTATGACCAGACAACTGTTCTTGAATGTACCCCAAGTAGATCTACACCTATTAGGCTGGCTGGAGAAGTAGCAAGAAGGTTATTTATTATTTTTATGAACATGCCACATATCATCACAAGATGAGATCATATAGATTTACAAGCAGATCTAGACATCGCTGATGGAAAGTAAGACACAATCATCTTTTTTTTTTTTTTTTTGTTGGTGCTAAAAATGTTTTACTTTCACACCACTTTTTTTTTCTAAAAAAATCTCTGCATTTATGGAATCTTCATATACTTAGTTCTTTTGATGCATAATAAGTATACTTTTAACATGGAAATGCTTTGTTACGTTCACTTTTCCAACTATACCCTCCATACTTATCATGACCTGCATTTTTGCTTCTGCAGAGCTCAAACATCCGTGTTTTTGCCCCCAGCAGGGAACGAGTTAAACAGCTGACTGTAAACAAATACTCTTTCACTCTGGAACATCAGCAATGTTGGTTGATCTCACAATGAAAGATTTGTTTAAAAAAATATCTTGCATAAAATATGTTTCTATTTATTTCTGCTTTTTTATTTTTTTAAAAAATGCATTACTTGCTTGACATCCTAACCAAGAGTATCTCTACCAGCTTTGTGTTATTTTTGTGATTATTTATTGTTCTGCTATTTTAGCTACCCTTGATTTTTCTGCATATTGCCGAAATATTGATCTGTCACTGTTTGTTTTACACTTCTGCATGCTCATCTCATTGGCTCTTTTGCAATTCCCTCTTACCCTTGCTTCTTTCTATCCTTCATAGCCTTTGCTCGGAGCGATATTTAGCCACTCTAAATAAAAAGTCGGCCAGGTGTGAAACTGACCATATCACCCTCTAGTATGCCGAAGGTCAAGGAAAATATGGGCTCTAACACCATACCCCTATATGCCTCTAAGGCATGACAGGATTACCTTTATACCTTAATAAAAAGTAGAACATTTCTAACCTAATCCATATTTTAAAATTATACAGTAACTTCCTACCAGTTTTTTTCTACCTAAATTTCTCATCAGAATTTATTATAGCAGAGTATGGGTATTAATTTGAGGGTGGAAGAGTTAAAGGTTGGGAGGGGGGCAAAAATTAACAAATTACTCTCACCGTAATTTTCTGTCTATTGCTGATGTACAGACTGTTGGCTTCTGACCTGCACTTTGCAAGTTCAGTCTCACCACTAAATAACCAATGCTTGGACTGAGTACTTGTGGCAAACATGTCTGCCTGCAGACAGCAAAACTAGAACGCAGAGGCACAAATCTAGAACAATTTAATGCACAGCAGTCAACCTGTAGCAGGAAGAAGAAAAAAAAAAAGATTTGAAATACAAAACTCATGTCTAAAGAAACAGCAAGAACATCTGAGAAACAAATTCTTGAGTTAGTATTAGGAATCTGAGGCCGGTGATGTAAATACAAAACTCATGTCTAAAGAAACAGCAAGAACATCTGAGAAACAAATTCTTGAGTTAGTATTAGGAATCTGAGGCCGGTGATGTAAATACAAAACTCATGTCTAAAGAAACAGCAAGAACATCTGAGAAACAAATTCTTCAGTTAGTATTAGGAATCTGAGGCCAGTGATGTAAATACAAAATAACTAAAAATATTTATTAAAGTGAGAGAGCTTGTTGATTGTAACCTGTTGTGTAATTTAAAAAAGGCCATGGTTTCTCTTCAGAAAAAAATCTAAATCACTTGCTAAACTCTACCTCTACAAGTCTACATCTTTTGCTAAAAGTCTGTATCTCATAACTAAAGTCTACCTCTGTAGAGTAAACAATCTATATCTCTTATTAAATTTACATTATTTCTAACTAAAGTCTACATCTCTTATTAAAGTCTTCCCTTATCTTCTTCTTCTTTGAATGCACATTGGCAATGATGCGTGATACTCTGATTTTTGCGATGCACCTTTTGGCTTGGTACCTCTGACTTCAGCATCTTTCCTTGCTAGGACAGACTATGTCTTGCTCGGACTGCCATGAAGACAGTGGTGTAGGCTGACCTGGTCAAAACTTTGTTTTCCAGCCTCTGGTGGCTGTATTTAAGCCCCTTATCCACGTCAGATCCAGCATGCAACGCTGGCTGGCCAGACAGCTTTGAGACAGTTCCACAGAGACACTCTGACTTTGGGATGAAGAATCCAATGAATGCTTCTACGATATCCAATCTTCGCCACCTATAGTCTGTCGGCTCTGTTTTGTTTACATTGTTCTGACAGCCATTGTTATAAAGACCCATAGGCTTGTCACGTCCTGGATTCATTGGTTTCACACCAGATTTTCCTCATCCCTGCCGGCGATCCCCATGTTGTCCTCACCGGTTCACCAACTTGACATTACATTTTACAAAAATAACAATTACTGTTAGTGTTGATTGCTACACGTTTCTGGGCTACAGAAGCAGGTTTGAGTTTTTAAGCAAACAGATCTATGTTCCCTGTCTCACAAAGACTATGTTAAGATAAGTGTGCTCTTAATACTGTTATTCCCAGGGGAAAAGTCTTTATATATAATTACTTACTAAGATCTATATCTGTTGCTAAAGTCTACATCTTTCTTCTGTGATACAAAACAAGAGAGAAAATTAATGAAATAATCTTAAAACTCAATGTGAGGACTCTTATCACCAACAAGATCCAGAAAAACAATACATATTTTTAAAAAAAACATAAAAGAAATATCAACATAACAAAAAGTTTGTTTCAAAAAGTTATCTTGTGTAAAATATATTTTTATTTATTTCTGCTTTAATTTTTTTTTAATGCATTACTTGTTTGACATCCTAACCAAAAGTATCTCTGCCAGCTTTGTGTTATTTTTGTGTTTATTTGTTGTTCTGCTATTTTAGTTGGCCTTAATTTTCCGGCATATCGCCGAAATATTGGTCTGGTACTGTTTGTTTTACACTTCTGCACACTCATCTCATTGGGGTGCTAGTTGGCTAAGTCGATAGTACGCTGTTCTCTCGTGGCTAGACGGCTGCTCGTCCTACCGGAGTCCGTGTTCGAATCCCAGGTAATTTTCTTGTGATTTTTCTTTCTCTCACGTCTCACTAAAGTGCTTTGTCTACGATTTTTTCGAGGTTTAATCCTACAATATTTGTTATCTTACTCATCTCATTGGCTCTTTTGCAATTCCTTTGTAAATCTGCACCATACACCTCTATCTCTACCATAGTTTTTGAAATCACAGAATCTGAATAATCTTTACCTGCCGCTTTGCTCGCACTCACAGGATTACTGCTTTTAAAAAAAAATATGAAATATCACATACAGGACCACTTTTGTCTCACTTTTATTTCGAAAAAAAAATGCAGCTATTATCAGGATTAGATGACTGCAATATAACTGGTGATGTCCTCACTTCTATCACATTTTTCACTTATTTGAAATATTGTTATTGCAGATTTATGTTATTATAACGTTTTGCCTTGATATTATTTCATGTTCTTTATTTTTGTTTATAACTTAACCGCACCTCGTAAAATTGTCAACTGCAATCTTGGACTTCTAACTTCTTTTGTATTTGGACACGTTTCTAACTTCTGCACTGAAGAGCCACTTTCAGCAAATGCAAAACTATGCCTTAACCATTACACGAAAGAGTGAGGAAAATTGATATAAATAAGCAGAAAGTAAGATGAGCACATATAAATGAAGATACATACAACAATCCAATATCTCAGCAAAAGCCTTTTTCAAGGGTCACATAAAAACAACACAACAGATTAAAAAAAACACGAAAAATAGATGAAAAAACGCTTTTTTTTCTTCAATCTTCCTTGTTTTAACAGGACGGGCACAAAATGCGCCCAAAATGTTGAAGGTAAACACAAAGTAGAAGCAGACGATTGTTTGGGAAATGAGGTAAAGGGAGGATGACAAAGAGAGCTGCCTCTTAAACAAAAGCTCCTATGGCAAAAGCCACACAGATGGCGCTGATAATAAAAGTGAGAAAATAATATGATGAGAGGTGGATGGAGGAAGGTAAAAGTTAATTTTCCAGTCATGTCTATCCTTCTCTAGCAGCTAGAATGCTTTGATAGCTTCCTTATCTAGGCATCATAAACGAGCAGTGTATTGTCCTTTCAGTTCATTATGAACCTTACAACATCCACCCCACCCCCCCCCCATTTTGTTTTCTTACTTTTATCACCTAAATAAAAAGCTAAATGTTTAATTTTTCATTTGTTTAATTTGATTTTTTGTGGTACTGTTTTGTATGTAATAATTTTTTTAAAAAAATTATGAAATACCAGAGATTCGATATGCTGATGACACAGTATTACTGTCCACAACACAAAAAGGAATGGAAAAACTAATTATGTCAGTCTGTGAGAATAGTGAAGAGCAAAACCTCTATCTTAATGCGAAGAAAACTAAATTGATGACAACTGATAAAACAAATAAGGCAGCTGATATATGTATCAATGAGGAAAAATTGGAAGAAGTGGAGAGTTTTGAATATTTTTTGGATCACTGCTAACTAATAATGGAGATACAATGAAGGAAATTAAAAGGAGGACATCTATCACTCTTCAGAAAGTAAAACAACTAAAGAATCTGTGGAGAGGAACTGACAGAACTACAAAAATAAGATTTTTAAAGGCATGCATTTTTCCCATCGCAACATATGCCTGTGAGACCTGGACACTTAACAAAACAGCTGAGAAACGCATAAATGGCTTTGAATATAAATGCTACAGAAGAGTTCTTCAAATATCATGGACACAAGAAAGAACAAATATATTCATACTACAAGAACTTAATATTGAAGAAGGCTGGCTAGTAAAGAGTATTAAACAGAGAAACTTAAATATTTTGGACACATTAAACGTCATGATAATCTAGAGAAAACCGTCTTGGAAGGGTACATAATGGTAAAAAGAAAGAGAGGAAGACCAAGGCGAAGATAGCTGCAAGACATCGTTGATGATCTGCAAATGGATGCATTAGCAGCAGGCCATCTTGCTCACAACCGAGAGGCCTACAGGAGTGCTGTTAGGGAGGCAAAGCTCCACAAGGGACATGCAAATGAATAAATGAGAGTCAAGCACGATCGCATTCCAATTTTTTCATTATGTTTGCGCCATCTTTCTTGATTACAGCTGTAATGTGACACTTCCGTTTGGTGTTTGTTGATAATGGAAGTCCACGTTCGTCCACTCAGTGTAACGAAACCATTTATAAAATATCTGATCGAGCAACTAATAATTTAAATTATATATTATTGGTGAAATTTCCATTCGGTGAGCTACTAGTTATGCCCGATTATTTTATCTGCATGGTCCCAGCGATGCGACGTGTGATTTTACTACTAACTGTGCTTACTTTATTGACATCTACGTCATATCATATATATCACATATTCTTGGACTGCTCATTATATATCATAACCGAAATAATTCGTCTGTGAGCATAGATTTAAAATAAAGCAAACAAAAAAAAAACAAGTGTAATCCTGACCACATTACCCTCTTGTATGCTGACAGGTAAAGGAAGACATGGACACTAATACCATATACCCTCTGCTATATTATAGGACTACATTTACCGTGTTAAAAAAAAAAGACATCTTGTGTGTTGCAAAATAATAACAATGGACATGTACATGGTAAATGCATATTTTTATAAAGGTGTCACAGTTTCTTCTTAGCGTGAAGTTTGAAAATGCAGAGGATTAAACCAATCCACGATTTATTGCCTAATTGTGTGTGTGTTTGTATGTATACAGGGAGTTCGGAAAGTCACTGTGCAGTATCCCAGTATCGATTCCGGTATTGTAGTGGTATCTTAGTGGCTGCGATATCTGGGTACATCTACTTGGCGTATAGTTGCGTGATGGAGTAGCTGACCAAGTGTGCTGATAAAGTATGTAACATGATCTAATCAGACATGTACCGATATAACAAATGTTGGATGTGATGTCCTTGTGTGTCTGTGTATGCTTGAAAGCATTTAATTTTATTTGCAAACATTTTTTTTTACCCGCTTGTTAGATGTTTTTTATGTACACAGTTATTGCAGTTTTTAAATTCATTATGTATATGTGGGTGATTTTCATACACTTCAGACTTAGCTGCTCCCCACAGATAAAACTGTGGTGGGATTAGATCCGGCAAATGAGGGGGTCAGAGATGACATGATCTCTGAAAATCTTGTTCAGAAGTTTCATGGAACTTCTAGCTGCGCGTGCAGTAGCACCATCTTGCTGAAACCACAAGTAGGTGATTTTGTCTTCCTCAGACAAGCCAGTGAAACCATAGAATACTCTGTTGACATTCACTGTTGACTGTCTCTTCAAACAATATTGGACCAACAGTGCATTGTCTGGATATCACATCCCACACTCCAAAGTTTCTGGTTGTATGAGAATACTCTAATGACCACAATCATGTATTTTGTGTGTTAACATAACCCAAGAGGTGAAACCAGGCCTCATCTGTAAAAAAAGATGACATCAAGAATACAACAGTTTTCATATGAATGAAATATGTAAACCATTCACAGTAATGGAGTCATTTTTCATGATCCCTGGCAGCAATTGTTGGACCACTGTTACTTTATATGGGAAGAGTTTCAAATGTTCTTGGACTGCTTTATGCACTGTTGCAAGCCAGATACCTTCCTGTTGTACAGCTTGTGCAAAATTTTTGATGGACTCCAAAGTATAGGGCCAGAAATGTTTAATAACTTCTCCTCGTTAAGTTTAGATGTCTCCCACTACATTGTGCATCTATTTAACACTGACCTTGTATCATGAAATTTCTCAGTAAGTTTATGAACTGCATTGCAATGAGATATGGGTGCTCCTGGGAACTTTTTCAGCAAACTGCTCCTGCACTAAATCACTGTATGTATTACCTTCTCAGTGTAAGTGTTCAGATATGTTTCTCCAGTGAAAGAACCATAGTGAATAAGCTGATTTAAATAATTCACTGGTCATGCACTTCAAACGCTGTTTAGCAACTCAGTACACAAACGCTGAAGACAGACTGAATACAGAGAATTGTTACACAGCAGCAGACTTCAGCACACTAACATATGCAGGTAGATGTGCCCAGATATCACAGCCACTAAGATACCACTACAATACCAGAATCGATACTGGGATATTGCACGGTGACTTTCCAAACTCCCTATGCCCCAAACATGTGAAGGTAAAAGTCCCGTTGTCATGCCATTAAGGCATATTGAGGTTATGGTGTTAGGCCTGTATTTCCATGACCTTTGGCACATGAAGTGTAGTTTGTCTGTCCATCCATCCATCCGTCTGTCTGTCTGTCTCTCTGAGAGAGAGAGAGAGAGAGAGAGAAACAGGTTCAGGTTCACAAATATTGGTTAACAATAGCTACATAAAAAGAGTAGTAAAATGTTAAATGTTTAATTTAGTTGAAACAGTTTGAGAGACAGATTTTACCATCACATAATCATGTTCAAAACAGGACTTTCATACCAGTAGCTCAGTATTAAAATTACCAATTAAAAAAGAGAGAAACCTAAAGTTTTGGGGGTTACCATAACCTAGTTTAAAAACCTAGTAAAAAGCAAACAGCGAAATCTTTTGAAGGATAAATCAGGCCAGTAGAATTCTCAGTCTGCATGGAGGAGCATCAACCAGTTTTGATCTTGGTTTGGCATGTGAACATTTTGTAAAGATTAAATCTCACCACAAGTAAGATAAGAAAAAAAATTTACTTTCTGCTAATGTTTGTGGAGTGTGTTTACAGTTGCATTAAAAAAAAAAAATTGTTTTGATAAAACTGGTATTTCAGGATGTACTTTATGCAGGGTGAAAGACAGGTATAATCATAATAGTTTTAAAAAATTCTAGCATGATCACTGGTCCTATCTACATTCTGTTTTTTATCCTCAGTTCAACTTCCATTGAATTAGTGTGTTTTATCTACATTCTGTCTATATCTTTATCCCTTTTTGTAATGCCCAGTTTCGTTGTCCTAACTTCATAATATTTGCTTATACATTTTTTCATCTGTTTCAAGGACATGTAAAGGTTAAACTAGTTGTTCACATTTCATCTGATCACCATACATACTTGACTGCTTACCACATCTCCACCTACATACTGTGCCCTCCCTATTAATTCTCAAAATTTTTTTAAAGAAAGCAAATTCTATGCCCTACTTTCACCCAACATGCATATCATAAGGGGACACCAAAACACGGAAGAAAGCCACATATAAAAGCAACTGGGAAAGAGAGAGAATCCAGGTCATGTGAGGAGTAACTCCTATTACCAGCTAGATGGATAAGAACAAGTCTAGATTTTTCAGACTTCATGCAAAAAGTCCAGAACAGAATATTGCATACAAGGTGAAGATGCACCTGTATCACTGGGGAAAAAAAAAATGACACCATCCACATATGCTACAGAACTACGAGGGGTGATTGATACGTTTTCGGCATAAGATACAACAGATTATTTGCAGACAACTTTTTGGGGTTATTTCTCAACATAGTCCCCTTGCAAGTTTATGCACTTAGTCCAGCGGTCCTGGAGCATATAGATCCCTTCTTTGTAAAAGTCAGCATCTTGTGCCAGTAGAAAGTGGTCTACAGCATGAATGACATCATCATCTGAAGCAAATTTGTGACCACTGAGCTCCTGTAAACTACCTTCTGGAAATATACCAAGAAACCCAAACAGCAACATTGGAAAGTCAGATAGGAAAAAGATCTGATGGTGAGTCCCTCAGGCCAGACAGATCTAATTTTAACACTGGGAAAGAGTGCGAGACAGAGGGCAGTACTAGTAATTGTGATGACAAACAAAATCCTGACGGTGTTACTAAGGAAAACCCCTGCATCAAACTAAAAAGAAAAGGAACATGGAATGTGAGAAGTATGTATGAGGAAAAGTATCAAATAATAAGTGACGAGGTGAAAAGAACACATTTTGGGAATCTGTGAACATCAATGGAAAGGATCAGGACACTTGAAGAGAATTATAATATCTTTATATACTCTGGTGGAGAATTAAGAGGAAAGAATGGAGTGGCTTTTTACTTGGACAAATCAACATCAAAAGCATTACTAGGTTACAATCCAGTAAGTGATAGAATCCTCACTATCAGACTTAAGGGCGCTGCTAGAAATGTAACAATCATCCAGATATATGCACCTACATCAGCAGCAGAAGAAGAGGAAGTAGAAGACTGTTATAACACACTGCAAATGATGATAGATCAGGTAAGGAAAAATGATATATTAATAATGGGGAATTTTAATGCAAAGATTGGTACAGAAAGAGCAGAAGACGATGGATATGTTGTGGGGAAATTTAGCATAGGATATAAAAATGAGACAGGTGACAATCTAATGGCATTTTGCATGGAAAATGAGCTAATGATCGCTAACACACTTTTTAAACAACATCCAAAAAGACTTTACACATGGACATCACCTGATGGGAAAACCAAGAATCAAATAGATTACATTGTAGTGCAACGAAGGTAGAGATCAAGTATAACATCAGCAAAAACTTTATCAGGTGCTGATTGTAACACAGACCACAAGTTATTAATAGCAGACATGAAGATAAAGATAAAAAAGGCAGTTACGAGATCAAGACCACTCTGCTTTGATCTTACAAAAATACCAGAACAATACGGTATAGAAGTGAAGAACCATCTTGAAATCCTGATGAGGATATGACACCAGGTGAATTGGCTAGCAGGCCAGAGATATCTTAATAACAACAGCTAAAGACATGGTTCCAGTAAAGAAAAGACAAAAGAATGGATGGATTACAGCAGGCACACTAGAACTGATAAAACAACATAGAGAAATGAAGACGCAGTGGAAAGTGACAAATAACAACAAAGAGAAATATAAATCTTTAACAAAAGAAATACGAAGAAACATAAGAAAAGACAAAAAACAATACATACAAGATTGTTGTGAAAGAATAGAAGGACATCAGAAGTGTGGAAGAGATAGTGAAATGTTTAAAGAAATGAAGACATTGACGAGAAATGTCACACCTAAGCTAAATATAATTTGTGACGAGATGGGAAATACGCTGACAGAAACAGAGGAAATTCTAGAAAGATGGAAGAAATATTGCAGAGGAATGTATGAAACAACTGACTGTGAAAGCAGAAATCAACAGTGTGAATTATTATTAGAGGAGAAAGAACCTGAACCAACAAGAGAAGAAGTTTTATGGGCAGTAAAGAATCTGAAAAATGGTAAATCACCAGGATGTGATGAGATAACAGCTGAACTTAACAAAACAGCTGAGAAACGCATAAACGCCTTTGAATGTAAGTGCTACAGAAGAGTTCTTCAGATATCATGGACACAAAAAAGAACAAATATATTCATACTACAAGAACTTAATATTGAAGGCTGGCTAGTAAAGAGGATTAAAGAGAGAAAACTTAAATATTTTGGACACATTAAATGTCATGATAATCTAGAGAAGACCGTTTTGGAAGGGTACATAATGGTAAAAAGAAAGAGAGGAAGACCAAGGCGAAGATGGCTGTAGACATCGTTGATGATCTGCAAATGGATGCATCAGCAGCAGGCCATCTTGCTGACAACCAAGAGGCCTACAGGAGTCCTGTTAGGGAGGTAAAGTTCCTCAAGGAACATGCAAATGAATGAATGAATGAGGTCCTTTATGAATTTGGTAAACAGATAATAGTCCGAAGGGGCAAAATCTAGGGAATAAGGAGGATGTTCAAGAAGCTGGAAGCCGCATTCATGAATGGCAGCCATTGCCACCGCCGACTTGTGAACTGGAGCAATGTCTTGATGAAAGATGATTCCTCTCGTCAATTTCCCTTAATGCTTTTCCTTCAATTTGACCCGCAGTTGCTTCACAAGATTAGCGTAATAGGCCCCGGTGACTGTTCTGCCCTTTTGAAGATAGTCTACCAATAGCACACCCTCTGAATCCCAAAAGGTGGAAGCCATCACTTTGCCAGCAGACAGAACCACTTTTGCTTTCTTTGGAGGTGAGGATCCATGATGTTTCCACTGCTTTGACTGTTCTTTGGTTTCTGGTTGAAAATGATGAACCCAAGTCTCATCCATAGTCACAAATTACTGTAGAAACTTTTTGGGATCTGCAGAAAAATGGCCAAGATTGTCTCTTGACATGTTGAGACGCTGTCGTTTGTGATCAGCTCCAAGAAGTTTCGGGACTCATCGACCTTTATCATTTGAAGATCATTGTGAATAATGGCATGAACACGTTCCTGGGAGATGCCCAACTCAGTAGCCATGTACCGCTCAGTTAGTTGTTGATCCTCCATTGTCATGGATTCTGCCGTGGTTTCATCGGTTGTTACCATTCTTGGTCTTCCTGGATGGGGATCATTTTCCAGATTCTCCCTTCCATGTTTGAATTGAGCTGCCCATTTCTTCACTGTACTGTAAGAAGGGGCACTCTCCCCTAGATCTCTACCATATCCTCATGGATCTCCTTCGATGATGAGACCTTGATGCAGAGGTAGCAAATGACTGCTCGATGAGAAAGTTTATCCATTTTTTCAATTTCTGCCACCCCTTTCCATTTCAGTAACCTGTAAAAAAAAAATTGGTTGCAGTTAATTTCTTGAAACTTGGTGTTTAATCTTGCATTAACCTGATCTGCAAATGCACCTAATATCAACTGTGTGTTTCAAGTATTTGTACCTTAGGCCGTGAACTTATTAATCAATCCTTGTACCTAGTATATTGTATGGCCTTATGAAGATGTGGTTGAATGTGGTTTTCTGTTCTTTTCAGAACACTGAGTGTTTTGTCTTCTGCTCTTTGCAATAACTGTGGACCTTTTAAAGCCTGTGTAGCTTGAAGAAGGTCAAGGCTAGGGGTAAAATGATAAAAACAATTCATCCTGCTTCACACATTGATGATCCTAACAAGGATGAACTTGACTATGGTAAATTCTGTGTTTTGATATGTTTTGAGGGTGTGGTAATTTAAAACTTACCTTCAGTGCTTGACAAATGTAACTGCAAGATTCTATTGAGTTTTACATGTCACAGTATGGAAGTCGACTTTTGTTGTTGTTGAAATAACTCTAGGACTTATACATTAACAAAAATTAATTTTAAGACCTAAGTAATATGGGCATCAATCAGAGTGATGAAATGGTTAGTGCACTAGGCTGTCATGACAAAGGCTGATGGTTTGAAACCAGCTGGAGATGCGACAGCAGAGCTTCAAGAGAAATTTTGTTAAGTCAGTGCAACACCCCCCCCCCCCCCCCCACCCTCCTCAGTTTGTTTTTTTTGGGCCAACCCGTTTTAACAGGAAAAAAAAACATCTGGCCCCAGGAGCAATGCGCCAGCTGGACTGCTCCAGCCTCCTCCCCCCCCCCACCCACCCTGTCCCAGTCAGTCAGCTGTAGTAATGGGTACCCAGCATCTTCTGAAGCTGGGGAAGGGAACATGGGCAGGCATGATACTGATCACATCACCTTCTAGTATGCTAGCTAGGCATAATGCTGACCACTCATGCTAGCTAGGCATGATGCTGACCACTCACGCTAGCTAGGCATGATGCTGACCACTCACACTAGCCAGGCATGATGCTGACCACATCACCCTCTAGTGTGCTAGCCAGGCATGATACTGACCACATCACCTTCTAGTGTGCTAGCCAGGCATGATGCTGACCACATCACCCTCTAGTATGCTAGCCAGGCATGATACTGACCACATCACCCTCTAGTGTGCTAGCCAGGCATGATTTTGACCACATCACCCTCTAGTGTGCTAGCCAGGCATGATACTGACCACATCACCCTCTAGTGTGCTAGCCAGGCATGATACTGACCACATCACCCTCTAGTGTGCTAGCCAGGCATGATACTGACCACATCACCCTCTAGTGTGCTAGTCAGGCATGATACTGACCACATCACCCTCTAGTGTGCTAGTCAGGCATGATACTGACCACATCACCCTCTAGTGTGCTAGTCAGGCATGATACTGACCACATCACCCTCTAGTGTGCTAGCCAGGCATGATGTTGACCACATCACCCTCTAGTGTGCTAGCCAGGCATGATACTGACCACATCACCTTCTAGTGCATCAGTAGGTCAATAAAAATATCCCATAAGTTCTTTCATAGTATAAAAGGGTTACCCTTATCTACCTTTTTGTAATTAATACATTAAAAAAACAATTCTAGGACTTAACCAACGATTTCTTAAAAAATAAATTCTAAGATCTAAGTAATACATTTAAAAAATTTTAATTTTAAGATTTAATTAATATATTTTGTAATAATACATTCTAGAACCTAAAATAACACTAGCACATTTTACTTAAACATGAGATTTCATGTTTAAAGAAACAAATAAATAAATCAGTTTTAAAAAATGTCACTACAAGATCCACTATAATTCTTCAGCTTTCATGTCTAAGCTGAGAATGGAGAGTAAAATTCATGTTTTATCTTTAAAGTGCTTTATTTTGTCTACAGAGCCAAAATGTATGTGCTGTCCAGTAGGAAGAAGTGGTCATCGTATCGTATTGACAGAAAATAGCCTTTACTCTCTTGGAGGATTCAATCCAGATTTAGGCGGATATGGTGCTTCAGTTAATGTAAGGGGCCATCCATTATTTAAGGAGGTATGTCAGAATATTACCTGCCTTTCTACATGGTTGATATACTGAACTTTTTAAAGCATTGGGCAAGCATTATTTAAAGAGGTCTAGCAAAATGATATCTGCTTTTTTATACACTGAACTTGGTTAAGGCTTTATTATGTTTGATAAGTGTTACAGAAAGATTTACCCTCATTTTGTTCTGGGCATTTATGTTCTTGCTGTTCTACAACCAGTGATAGTTCCATCCTTTGAGCACACCTTCTTGGTTTGAAGCATCAGCAGCAAAGCTTCACTTTTAGTACTAGAATAAAATTGTAGGAGTGCTCAGGATAGCAAATTATGTTTTTTGTTTTCTTTTTTTGTTTGTTTGTCTACTGCCTTCCAAGTTTGCTGCACTGAAAGACCCACAACTACAGTGTCTCATTTTAGTTTCTGGCAAATGGTAAGGATTTGTCATATCCTGCAGTCCTTTTCCACTCATCATTTCTTCATTACATGCTTCATTACATGTGGATTGCAATGAGCATTGGAGCTTCATTGATTAACCCCAATACCTAATCATCATCATATTCCTCAGAGTTATACAGAACCATTCTTAAATGGTAAACTTGGTCCAGAGTGATGGTTAAGTTCTCAAATATTGTTTACTTCTGGAATGCACTAGGTGAATGTATTTAGGTTCTTGGTTGAGCATGGAGATGACTGTCATATGGGTCAGTGCCTGAATTAAGACCGTATAATATCACTTTTTGTCTTAGAAAATGGTTTTGAAGAAGGTAGGCATTGTGGAACTTAAGAGCATTATAAACAGCTTCTCTTGTGGCTGATTCTACAAACATATGACTTGCATAATTGGTCACAGTTACAAAAAAGTGTATTATTTTGCCAAGATCAAATCTCCTTGCATTTGCATACTTTATCCTTAGTTTGGCCCTTGTTTCTTCCTCAGATTTCCATGTTGAAATACTTCCTAGTCCTTTTGACTGATTCTCATGGATGTCTTATGGATATCAATTTTGGTCTTCCTCATGTCCTTCTTCCTTCTTGCTTACATAGAGATGCAGCTGTTATTTATTCTTGCTGATTGCCTAAACTATCATAATCTTCTGTTGCTCAGCATTGTCGTGATGGAAGGAAGCTTAGAAAGCAGAAGTACCTCAGATTTGGTTGTTTTGATCAGCCAATTATGTTCATTATTTTGTGAAAGCAGTGAACTGTTTTGTTTTTTGTTCTTTTTTCTCATACTTTGTTCACATTTCAGATCCACATAAGAAATACTAAGCAAACAGGTCTGATAAATTAGAACCTTTGTTACCACTGTTAAACTTCTGCTGTTCCATGTCCTCTTCCTTAGTTTGCCAAAGACATTAAAATAAAGACCTTATCATCACCTTCAGATTTTAATCCCAGAGTCAGATGGAGTCCCTTATTTACAGGACATAACTTTGTGTTGAACTTTGGGTTCAAGATCTCATCCAGCATCTCTGTGGGTCCTCTGACATGGTAACATGCAGATGGCTCAGTGACTTGGAACAGAAGTGGTTGGGTTTTTGTTGTCTAGCGAAATGGAAGAGTTTGGGCACTGGGTTCAGGAGCCTTTGAACTCACACTTCAAGCATGTGATGGAAATTGAGGCTGTGTCGGTGGCAGTGGAATGGTTAGTTGCTTATGGTATGGTTAATGGCGTCAGTGTGAGAGATTCACAGAGTATGCTTCATAAGATTGAGAAGAGATTGCTTCGAAGAGAATGGGCTCATCTGTTAAGCCAGTCAACTGTGACAAGCCTAACGTGGCTTTACTGTCTAAGGAATTTGGGAGTACATGGCAGTGATGTGGTAGATAGACTGGCTGGGCAGGCTAAAATAAATGGCAGACTGACAATGGACAAGGTAGACATTGCTAAAGCTGTATTGGACAAACTGCAGGAAAATGAAGAGCAGGAATGATGTAGATCTGAAGAGACTGCTGTAGCCAGGACAAATTAAAGTTATTGGCAGGAAATCCGAACTCTGTGGCAGAAAACGCATCATAAACAACCAACATTTGACAGGAACTTTAGCATACATTCTCTAGGATGGATGCTGCGACATGTGGTGGGGCATATATGGGGTCGTCCCGAATGCAGTGAAACCAGAGTCCGAATTTTGAACCTTTGCTTTGTGTGATATTCTTTTTCCACTTCATTCACTGGTAGCTGTTTGTACAGTATAATCTCAATGTATGGGCACATGTTCTCCAGCACTAGTATGTCTTGCACCCATTTTACAGCTGAGTCACCTTGAGAGCAGCAGTTCCAGGTTACTGACTCAAACCTTCCAGATGAAATGAAATACTATTCACTGTAGTATCCAACTGCCCTTCTTGAGAGAAGGGATTTTGTTATTGCGGAATCAGGAATCATGATTTTTTTTTTCTATGTGTTTGAATGCATAAATTATATACAGTGGACTCTCATTTAACCATCACTCATGGGGATTAGTAGATGCCAGATAAATGTAGTGTCTGGTTGCTTCAGAGGCCAGATAAATGTAGTGTCTGGTTGCTTCAGAGTTACTACTAAAAACAGGTGTAATACTGTACCTCATGCTGTACCATACTGTACCATAACCTCTGTATTGACATGATTAAAATAATGTTAAAATAAGGTAATTAAAACCAAATTAAGACAAATAAAGACAGACTTGACTTAATGTAGCACAGTTTCATGATAAAAACAGCTGTGTGAATGCAGTTTACAATTTTAGTTAAGTGGCAGTCAATAAAACTTTTTAACTTAATGAACTTCATAAACTTAATAAAGTTTTTATTTAAAGTATTATTTCTTTTATTTTTTTTGGCAGCTGCTTGAAAGTGCTGGTTGCTTGAGAGTGCCGGTTGCTTGAGTTAACAGAGAGACTACTGTATTATATTACTTGTCTTTTATTCTTTGGATGACGAGCGGAAAGTCTGCTATTCACATATAGTCTGGAAGCTGTGGTGACTCTTTTTAATATTTTCTTTCAGCTGTGGAGGTTTAATCTGAGCACAAGAAAATGGCAGCTTCTAGATGATTTCTATAGTGTCCCACCTACAATTGCCTCTCATACAAGTAAGGCAGCATTATCTTGGTAACTTTCTTGCGGTGAATAAGGTAAAATTCCTGTTTCCATGCCATTAAGGCATATTGGGAATATGGTGTTAGACCCATATTTCCAAGACCTTCGGCACATGGAAAGTGTGATGTGGTCAGTATCACGCCTTTCTTGCAATGACTAGAAAAGAAAAATTCAAAATTGGCAAATGTTGTATTCTTAGCCTCCTTAATGTTACATTTTCTGTGAAAAAAACATGCCAAAAATGTTGGTTTGATGCCATGATGCATTGTGGTTGTTGGTCCCACCAACTCATTAATATTAACATAAAAGAGTTCCTTTTTAAGAAACCAGGTTAGCTCACATAACATACAGAGCTACCAATTTTTGTATGGAAAACTCAGCCTGTATAACGTATAGGGGGTTAATGCCAAGAAGGTTAATGTTTTTTCGTTATTGCATTCATCTACTGACAAACACTGACAGTCCCCCATATGCATTGGATTGATTTTCTTGTAAATGTATTGTTTTCATAATACACACTGACACACTTATGATATATATTCTCTGAAGTGCCTTTCCTTACAGACAGATATTCTGTATTCAGGGCAGTTCAGTAAATCAGTGTCAGTTCCATTTTGTTTCTACTTATAAAGATTTGGAACATGCAGGAGCCAAGCTAAACTGAACTTCTTCCACAGTGAAAAAGTCACCCCACAAACCATAGTTTAAAGAAAGAAAAGAAAACAACATTCTGTTTCCATTAAATCCTGTATGCTGATCGAATCTCAGCGGAAGTGAAACTGAATATTTTGAATGAGTTAGAAAGGGCAAAGATAAGTAAATGATGGAGCAATAAAAGCAAGTAATATTGAAACAGAATTCCAGAATTCCTTGAAGATATGCAACGGAGCATCAATCTTTAACATTCAAATGAAGTGTTATACTGAGAGGACATTATAGCTGATTGATTAACTGTGTTATGCTAAGAGGACATTATAGCTGATTGATTAACTGTTGTACTGAGAGGACATTATAGCTGATTGATTAAACCTACCACTGGACCATAAAAAAAAATTCTCTTACAAACATTTTCATACTATCATTTTCACAAAAAAACACAATACTCATTCTTAGCTTTTAAAGTCATTTTAAAATTATATGCTCCCAGCAACAAAACAAACTATCTGGGTGCCGCAGGTTTTATTTTTAATTTGTTCCAAATCTGTTGCAAAACAGTTGGTGGTAGGTTAAGGGTTAAGCAGAGCAAATCAACTGTTCTTGTCTCGTTTGTTGTAATGGTTTTCAAGTTCAGAAGAAGTGTTTTGATGATTCATAGCAGGATAAGTTTGATAGTAACTTCAGTAAAACTGGTGTGAGTGAGTTACATGGAAGTGTGTGGTGCAGTTTTGTGAAAACAAGTAGAGGGAGGAAAGAAGGAAGGAAAAACAGTTAGCAATAAGAGGTAAGGGAAATGATTATGAAAAACAATAAAGGTAAAGGTAATCCTGTCATGCCTTAGAGGCAGGTAGGGATATGGTGTTAGTGCCCATATTTTCCTTGGCCTGTCAGCACACTAGAGAGTGGTATGGTCAGTATGTAAGACCCACAGACTGCCAAACATGGGCATCATCATCATTATTCTATAAAAAAAGAAAACAAGATCTAACAGGATTGTGACATTATAAATCATTCACACAATCTTAAAATATATTTTTAAAAAAGCCCATTATACTTCAGCTTCGTATATCTTATTTCTTCCAGTTGCAAAAGTTGGGAGGTGGTTATTTTTATTTGGGGGAACAGCAATACCATTTGGAGAGACACCAACTAGTGCCCTGTACAGATATGACCTTCTGTCACAGCCACATAGTGCAAACAGTAACCGCTGTGACTGTGATGGCCATGCGGTTCGAGGAGATGAAGTTGCACATATTCGTATTTCCAATCGGTGGCACCTTATACCTGTGATTGGTGATATCCCTGAAGAAAGATATGGGCATGTAAGATTTTATTCTGCAATATGCTATTATTGTGACAACTTTTGTTAATATCAAGCATTTGTATTGCAAAAATGCTGGATAGACTGCTGTTTCATTGCTGTGAAAGTTGAAAACAAAACAGATAGCTTTATTAGATCTAGCAAGAACACATTTTTTACTCTTAACATTACACAGGAGCTGCTATAATATGACAGGTTTACCCTAGTCAGACAAACCCTTGTGCCTGCGACACAGTGGAAAATCCCTTAATCTCAGCACACACATGGCTGAGCCTGGGTCATATCGTAATAAAAAATAGAGTCTCGTAACATTGGTTCTATAATGTTCTCTAAACTCATTAGAGAATTATTTACCATAGAAGATGAAGTATTAACAGTTCTTGAAGGCTTAAGAAAACTCAGTCCATGTGGCATATTTTCATTGAAGATCAAAACAGCACTGAAATACTAGCATCAGTCACACTAGAAATACAGAAATGCCAAAACTGAGAGGTAATGATATGCCAACTACATTGCATGAAGAAGTCACTGTTATTAAATGTCCCATGAGACTAAAACCTGAGCTTAGTGTAAACCTAAAGCTTAACTTTTGTGTGGTCTGGTTTCATAAGAGAGAGTGACAATTTTCCCTGCGGGCCTGTGAGTATATCCTAATGATCAAGTGACAAAAATTGCACCATGGCAAAAGGAGTTAAGCTCACTTTTATTTTTGACCAATCAGGTGTAGTTTGTGTTTTTGCCGCATTGACCTCTATGTTGTTTGACCTCTATATGACAGGTTAAGAATTCTGTATTCAGAGGCATTATAATTCTAATTCATTTATGTTTTTTCTTACACCACATACTTTTTTTATTTTGTCAAACCAGAGATAACACTTAAATATTCAGTTTAATTACACTATTTTTACACACAAGAATGTATTCTAGAGATAGAAACTTAATTACGTAGATTTTACACATAACAACATAGCAGAAAACTAGAGGAAGCTTTCATTCACTGTATGTTTCCCAACAGACAATGACAATGAGTTTTCCGTACGTGTACATAGTGGGTGGGACATCAGGGTACATCTACAATTCAGAAGTGTTCTGCCTTGATCTAAGCGGTCCTGTGGGCACATGGATGAAACTTAGCAGTGACAGCGATCCCAAGCAGCCTGTTGGAAGGTGGGCCTCAACATTCTACCTAATAATAATCTTTACTTTCTAGACAGCATTTCACTTTTTTTTTTTATTTTTTTTAAAAGAATTTTGCCTTCTAACTAATGTTTGTATCATGCATTTATAAAATACCCCAAAATCACCGTAAAATTCAAACTTGAATTCTCTGCATTGCAGGTATAGGCATGAAACTGCTTTCGATGGTAAAAAATTGTATATCTTCGGTGGAGGCACGGAGCGGGATGCTTTTTCTCTAGTCAATGTAAGATTTTGTTTTATTTCTCTGTCGCCGTGGTTACTGTTGGAATTAAGTTGGTGCTGGTGCATGGGAAAACAATTTTCATGGAATCAGAGATAAAATAAAAGAGGATGAAAAAAAAAAAAAGTAGCTAAGAATCAGTGTTGGAGAAGTTTGGGTGTGCAAGTAATGATTATACACAAAAATCCAACCCCATGATTCCAAAGCAACATAAGACATTGCTCTGAAGCTCAGGTAATCAAGTATGCAAAGGAGCTTGGCTTTAGGGTGGCAAGCAGTACTGTAAAAATACATGCCAGTTCTGTCAAATTATTGTTTTGTTTTTTTTTTTTTAATAAATATATGATCATTTCTATTAAAATTATAGTGGATAGCAGGGTACATGGATATCAGAGGCATTGAACATGCTGATAGACTGCAAAGAATGGAGCCACCATGCCACAATCTAACATGCTTACCATCATGAGAACAACACTGAGGTTAAAGGAAGGTCGCATATGGGAGTGTCCTGAGTGCAAGAGACCCCATTTCTAGGCCAGCAGCAGAGCAGACCATACATCGTGTTGCATGCATTGCAACAGACAAGAAGAAGGAACTGTGAAATGCCGCTTGCTGGATTGCAGTGCATTGAAAGATCTTTGAAGAACCTGTTACCACCAAACTCTTGTTACCGGCATTCTATACAGAGATAAGAATAGCTGAAGAAGCTTGTACATTCCACTATGTAGCATAAGGGAAAAATAATGAAAACTTGTAAACCTGGGGATCAGGCAAGTTTTCCAAAAAGAAAAGGTCATGTATTTCCCCAAAAATATCCATGGAAAATGGGGTGCATTTATACATCAGCATGTCCTATGTGGTAACAAATAAGATACTTTCATTTTTTTATTTCATGGTCAGATTTATGTGAATACAGTTAATTTTTTTTTTTAACCATTAAGAAATAGAATATTGAAGAACAAGGTGAAATATGAACAATGCTTTTCACACCAGGTTCACACTTTTGATATCACAACTCGTGAATGGGGTACACTCAAGACATTTCCAGATCAGCAATATGGTAAGTTGTTATCTTTGTGAGAAAATATGGCCAGGTTTTGTGATGAGCTCTCTTGTAACTTGTGAATCTGAGTTCATTACTGCTGACACTGCATTGAAGGTCTTGAAATGGAAGCAGCGTATCAGATGGAGAGTGAGCTGCTCATTATTTTTTTAAAATTCATGGGGTGGACCAGGATGCAGGCTTTGCCATCAAGAGAAGATGTTGTCATTCATTACCTCTTTTAGTGGTCAACAACAATACAGCAGCCTTTTTTCCATCTAGGGTTTTCATGAAGAATTAGGATAAGATTTTGGTGAGCTACAGTTACTGGAATTGTTATAAACATATGAAAAAAGAAGGTAATATAGTTGCTTTTATGGTGTGATTTTCTGTAGTCAAAGATACAGTGAAGATTTTTAACTGAAACATAGAATTGGATTGGGAGTAACTGTGGTGAATTGCTTTAGTTCTCAGGATAGGCTCAGGAGCCTATGCTTCTCAGCAGGCTTCACTACCATAGAGAACACGCAATATGAACTCCTTTTTGACAAGGTGAAGAAGCACAGTAACTTGTTTTGGGGGGAAAATTGCGGAGAAAGACCAAGATAACCATCTTTTTTTTTTCTGGATGTTATTGGTAAATAAAATGACATGAAGGGCATGACAGAATTTTTTTTGTTTAATGCATAGATACAGAGAAGAAAGCAGTGATTTTCAGTCTTCATTTACCCAATTCCGCTAAGAGAGAGAGAAAGAGAGAGAGAGAGAGAGGAAGAGCACTTGAACATATAATGACGCTTTAGAAAAGCTGCTAAAGACTTTTAAAATGATAATTAGCTTGACATTATAAACCTTGTTATAACTGATTATGTGGTAGTGACATTTCATAGTTAATTATGACCATAACATGAAGTTTGACATCAGTTATAATACATAAGAAATTTTTTAAAAAGTAAACCCTGTTATGCCAAAGTGACACCTAGAGGATGTGATAATAATGCATATATTTCCTTGACCTCTTAGCACATTAGAGGGTGATGAGGTCAGCACTAAGATGGACACCACAGGGGAACAGAAGTAAAGGTAGACCAAAAGAGACATGGAGAAGAACAACAGAGAGGATGTTGAGCAATAGAGGGCTCACCTGCGCAAGAGCAGAAAAAAAAGCAAAGGACAGGCATTTGTGGAAAACCCTTGCAGAAGCCCCATGTGCCCTGGGCACCTAAGGTTCAGAGAGAGAGAGAGAGAGAGAGAGAGAGAAGTCAGCATCATGCTTTGACACCTTCCTTTCTTTATCTCCAGAAAAAATTGAGCATCCATTTCCACAGCTGGATGACTAGGGCGCCTTTGACCAGATTTGAACCACTTACCTTTGCCATGAGAAACTAGTCCACTAACCATTTCACCACTAAGACATCCATGAGGGGAATAATCTGTGTCCTATAGCATTTGCATGTAACACAATAATATCAGTGCTGTATCTAGGCCATCAGGCAGCAGTAAGAATAAATGGTGAAACAACAACTTGGTTTGACATAAAACAAGGGGTCCGTCAGGGGTGCATACTGTCACCTTACTTATTTAACTTAATACTGAAAATATAATGAGGAATGTTAGAGAAGATGTAGACAAAAAAATATTATGATACCATAACAGTTGGAGGTTATGAAATACCAGAGATCAGATATGCTGATGACACAGTATTACTGTCCACAACACAAAAAGAAATGGAAAAACTAATTATGTCAGTCTGTAAGAACAGTGAAGAGCAAAACCTTTTTTTCTAATGCAAAGAAAAATAAATTAATAACAACTGACAAAACAAATAAGGCAGCTGAAATATATATCAGTAAGGAAAAATTGGAAGAGGTGGAGAATTTTGAATATCTTGGATCACTTCTAACTAATAATAGAGATACAATGAGGGATATTAAAAGGAGGCTGTTCATAAAATAAAACAACTGAAGAAGATGTGAATAGGAACAGACAGATCTGCAAAAATAAGATTTCTAAGGGCATGCATCTTTCCCATCGCAACATATGCCTATGATACCTGGACATTTAACAAAACAGCTGAGAAATGTATAAATGCCTTTGAATGTAAATGCTATAGGAGAATCCTTCAAATATCATGGACACAAAAAAGAACAAATATGTCCATACTACAAGAACTTAATATTAAAGAGGGTTGGCTAGTAAGAAAGATTAATTCTTCTTGTGCCATTGGTCACTGTAGCGACCCTTCTGGTTTTCCGATTTGTGCCAGTGGTCGGTATATCGATCTTGGTTTGTTTCAATAAAAGAACCGGTGTAACATTTAGATTGTACATATTTCGTCCGTGTTTCCGGTGACCTTTTCAAAATGGTGAAAGAGTGCTTAGTTATGAGCGATGCTGAGCAAGAAAAAGGAAGAGAAACATAGAAAATTTTCAATTTTTGATTATGTAGTTAGGGGTATGGACATGGCCTGTGACCACCCCACTGTTCTTGAATGTATCCCAAGTAGATCTAGATATATTAGACGACTGGAGAAGTAGGTAGGAGGTTATTTCAGACATTAATTCAGCGAGAATGCAACATAGAATCACAATATGAGATCGACAAGTAAATCTAGACATTTCAGATGGTAAGTAGATCTAGACATCTCAGATGGTGAGCTGGGCACAATCATTGTCTAAAAACATCACATTACTTCTTTTTTCCTAAAAAACTGCATTTATGAAATTTTCATACATTTAGTTATATTTTGAAACATAATAAGTACACGGAAGTACATGGAAATATTGTTTTCCATTCCATTTTACAGCTATAACCCTATACATATCAAGACCAGCGCTTTTATTCCGGCACCCAACTGAACCTCCGTGTTTCTTCCTGTGGCATGGGAAGAGTTAAACAGAGAAAACTTAAATATTTTAGACATATTAAATGTCATGATAATCTAGAGAAGACAGTCTTGGAAGGGCACATAATAGGAAAAAGAAAGAGAGGAAGACCAAGGTGAAGATGGCTGCAAGACATCATTGATGATCTGCGAATGGACACATCAGCAGCAAGGCATCTTGGTTACAGCCAAGAGGCCTACAGGAGAGCTTTTAGAGAGGCAAAATTCCGCAAGGGATATGCAAATGACTGACTGACTGATAGCATTTACAAACCATAGGGGTTATGAGGTGTTAGTGCCTTCACATTTTCTAGGCTGCTACAGCTTTTGAGGTAGGGATGCCAGCATCTGTCCTTGCTGCCTTTGTTTTCCTAGGGAAATCCAGGTAGGGATGCCAGCATCTGTCCTTGCTGCCTTTGTTTTCCTAGGGAAATCCAGGTAGGGATGCCAGCATCTGTCCTCGCTGCCTTTGTTTTCCTAGGGAAACCCCAGTAGCCATTTTTTGAAGCTGGGTCAATCCCAGTGCTGGTCGGTCCAAAAAAAATTCCACCAGAGTAAGAAATTGAACTAGGGACCTTCTGATTAGCCAGTGAGTACAATACCCACTACACCACTGCAGCACTGAGGAATAAGCCATGGTGAAGATGAAAAAAAACTGCTTAATGGACTATGCCTGTTGCCTAAGTCAGAGGAACCAGGAGCCACAATTGTATCCACCAGTAGAATAATAAGCCACACCTAAATCAGTCAGTTTTTTGCTGAATAACATAATATACTTTGGAGAATTGTGCTATTGACTGCACAGTCAGTCAGAGCTGTGGTAATTTCTTTTTATAAAATAAAAATGAAACTCATTGTTTCTTGGGTAACATATCAGCTTAGTAAAATAAAATACATTTTCATAATAATCTTGTGGACTGTAAAAGAAGGCCCCCACATGTCACCACCTGGACACCCCTGATCAGAATGCTAGGGAATAGTAAATTATAACCTTTAGATTCTGTGCTGATGTTGTTATGCTGTCAGGTTTTTCAAACAGATGCTTAAACTGATGTTTGCAAATGAACTCAACCAGAAGAAGTGAAGCATATCTGTAATATTTTTTAAAACGAAACACTGAAAAAGTAAAGCTACAATAAAGATAACACTGTCAATGATAGGGACAAGTGAAACATAGGACAAATATGTTTAATAATGCTCTATTGGTAATCAGTTTCAGAAGAGATAGTCTCATTCAAATGTGCCAGTGATTCCCAAAGTTGGTAGTAGGGAAATCAGAACCAGCTAGATGGAAGAGGTTTTGGGGGAACTAGGGGTATGGTCTGGGAGACAAAGGAATGAGCAGGTCAGAAAAAAATTAGTCCACCTAACAGATATGTATGTATAAGAAGTTTCATATAGGAAGTCGTGGATGAAAACGTTAGAGAAATGTAGTATAATTCCTTTATTATTCCCAAATTGTGAAAGATCATAAACACAAAGTAAGACACAGAGGTATAAAAAAGGTAAAGGTAATCCTGTCATGCCTTAGAGGCACATAAGGATATGGTGTTAGTTCCCATATTTTCCTTGACCTGTCAGCGCTCTAGAGGGTAATGTGGTCAGTATCACGCCTGCCCACCTTTCCTTCCCCAACTCCAGAAGAAGTCTGTACCCATTTCTACAATGACTGGGGTGCCTCCGGCTGGATTCAAACCCCCCAACCTTTGCCATGAGAGACCAACGCACTAACCACTTCACCGCTCAGACACCCTAGCTTTATTGACAAGATATTAAGAGAACTACATGAATGAGATAGATTGAAAACCTGTATAAATTAAATGAAAGACAGAAAATGCAAGAGAAGGCAGAATATGTAGAAAAGGTACTGATCTTGAAAGAGCTAAAGAAATGGTACATCTGAGACAGGATACAAGAAATAAACAGTGAAAATATTTTGACCTTTTTGTTCCTAAATTTCAAAATCGTCATATGACATGTTATTTCCAGAACATTGCCCCTCTCGCTGCCTCCCTGAATGCAGTGTATGAGGGCGATACTGAAAGTCGTGAGCAAAAATTTTTTAAAAATCAGAATTTATAGAGAAAATATAAATGTATCACCTTAACTGCATCCTTTGCGCTTCATGTAGAGGCCACATGATGTCACCATCATGTGTCACTTGACCACGTGGAGCAGAAACAAAATGGCGGGTGCTGAAGTTTTGTTTTGTCAGTGTGCTGCTATTGAGTTCCTCGTTAAAGAGGAAATCCCTGCTCCTGAAATTCACCAGAGACTTAAAACTGCTTATGGAAATGTGTTTATGGGTGCTAACAGTGTTAGGAGGTGGGTGAAACATTTCAAAGATGGAAACAACAAGCATCCAAGATATGCCTCCCAGCGGTCGCCCTCAAACTGCCTCCACTAAACGCAACGTGGAAAGGGTTGACGACATCATTAAAGAAGACAGAAATATCTGAAATCGCTGTAAATCTTGGAATAGGGCACAGTGTAGTACAGGAAATGATTGTAACCCTAGGCTTTAGAAAAGTTTGTGCCCACTGGGTCCCACAGGAGAGAATGTCCAGAAAGTAGTGCATCTGTGCCGTCAGTCAACTGGAACGGAATTCTACCACAAGGGTATTTTCAAACTTGCAGAACAATGGGAAAAATGTGTGCAGAGAAATGGAGATTATGTTGAAAAGTGAAGAAAAGGATGCAGATTAATGTGATATTTTCTATCTATAAAGTCTGATTTTTAAAAAATTTTTGCTCACGACTTTCGGTATGACACTCGTAGTCTTGAGCAAGTTGACCAACATCTCACAATGACATATTCAGACTTTCTGTGATGTCCTTAGTCTACCTGTGGCAAGGTCACCCCTTTGCCCTTTTACCAGGCATTATGCCTTCTGCTATCGATCTCTACAAACCATTATAATTTTCAAAACTAGATAATCATAATTCAAGGTGTCATTTTTGCTTCTATAAAGTTCAGTTATTTATTTTTTTTCAGGTCACCCAAGACCCCGCAAATGTCACAGCTGTTGTCAACACAAAAATGGTACAGTACATATAGGTTTATATGTCCATAGTTGATGGGGTTTTTTTTTTCCTCTCTTCTGTTTCATTTGGTGCTTGCATTTTAAAAAAGTACTTTTAGGAGAGCCGCATAGATTTAAATGAAAGAATAGATTACATCCTTATCACATATGAAGGCTGTTTTTTAAAATAAAAAAAAGACCAAAAAATGTAAATAGTGCACCAACTGGCACAGATAGTACGATGTGACTACTGAGCACTCCCAATATCAGGTTTTGACAACAAATTGCCTTTTTTTTTCTGTGCCACTATCAGCATTATATAGCAGTCTATTGAATGTTTGGATGTAAGATAGATAACTCATCTGAGAATTGGAATATTTGTATAAAATGAGTTGTCTTCTAAAGTAATCAGCTCTTTGTGAGTAGAGTCCGTCTGCTTTGTCTTGGATTGCACGATGGTCACGGTTGGGGAATGACAGGAAAGAGGTCAGTTGAGAAAGAAATCATATGACTGAGGGACAGTTGTGTTTTGTGTATCGTCTGAGATAGACTTAGATTAGTCTGTTAGAAATGTTGTTGTTTAGTGAAATAGATGTAGAATAGAGTGTATTAGGATGTTCAGATGGTGACATTAGTCGGCCGGGAATATATATCGTGGAGATGTCCAGTCTTGTGTCAATGGATTTTGTTGATGCCTTTTGTCATTCTTGTCATATCGCTCATCAACTCATAGTCACCCTGTGCATCATTAAAGTCATTTCAACTGTAAAGTTGCTGCTTCTTTATTACTATTTCCACTGAGAGAGAATGAACCTGGGAGGCAAGTAATTCTGTGAAGTGAGTAACAAAACAAACGCAAACAATGTAGAATAGTCGTAGATTAAATGAGATAAAATATTAACAGTAATTGATCAAATCAACACTTGTAAACAGAAAGAACATTATTTCAGTGGACAATAGTGGAAATGTACAGAGAGATGAGCAACAAGTTTACATTCTACACACAGAAGAGCAGGAGATTGAATCACCCAAGAATTCTGCTTTAATTAGACATGGAGCTACATCAGCTGAAGAAAACACACACTCTAACCGTTTGTCAGACTTTTGACAGAGTGGCAATGAAAGGGCTTGGAGAACAACGTGTGTGCTTGAAATTTTGCTGGAGACTTTGTAAAACCTGCTCAAAGGCATTTCATATGCTTTCTCATGCATACATGGAGGACTGTTGTTTACCATATGACCACACGGTACAGATTCATGATAGACAGTTCCTTGCCAGTCGAAGAACACAGTAAACAGCACCTTGATCTTTAACCAACTCATCTGTGTTTTTTTTGGTCAAGGAGACTCATTTCCCATCCACTTTGATGACTGAATCTTGATTTCAACATCGTAACCTTAAATTTACATCTCATCACCTGTTATAATGTTCTTAAGAAAGTTTTCATTACCATTTGCATTGACACTTCAGTTCTCTTTCTGCCTGAAAAGACAGGATTAACTGTAAAGCTTTCATTAAATAACAGGAAAATCTCAGGATCTCTCAAATTTGAACTTTTAATTTATATACTTATTTTTTTTCTTTAGATTTGTCATGATATAGTTTTTGTGAATGGCTTTGAAACCATGCACACACAGGGTGGATTCTTACCATTTTTGTTAGATTTTTTTCTCACTATATTGCATTTATATTGTGAATCTTTTTTTTTTCTGATCATAGAAATACATCTGTTTGTGCTCCAGATCATTCAGCAAATATTTAAGCTTCATATATACTATATAATGTCACCAAGCCACTAATCTTAGACGTCTATATAAATAGATACTTTTGATGTGTGTTATCTCATTCTGTGCCACACGTCCATTTATGGCTGCTTCCAGTCGGACAGTTCTAACCAAAGAGCCATTAATGGATGCATGGTTTTTTTCGTAGAAAAATTCGATGCAACTTTTCATTTAACCAGTGAGAACTCTTCTTAATGAAAAGTTTAACTTTCTGTCGTGCCGGTTTATGGAGGATTTTGAAATTCATTGATTTCACCGATTCGAGTGTAATTTTCAAGTTTTTTCTGAGATTGGTCAGCAGAAGGGTCACACCGACTGACTAGACCTATCTTACTGTATGTGTTTCTGGCAGCTGTAGACCTGTTAGATTTATTGGATATCAAAAACATCCCCAAATATTGATGCAAACAGTGTTTTTGTGTTGATCTGCATATTTCGTATTGGATTATGACATAGTTAAGGTAAGTAAAACTTAATTTTATTGCTCAGCCCCCCCCCCCCAACAAAATTTTTGTGAGTTGTTTTATTTTCTTTTCCTTTTGTTTTTTATGGCAAATAACCTCATTTATGGAATCTTCATTCATTTCTATTTATTTTGATATGTGATATACATGTGTTGAACATGGAATTAGTTTGTTACAATGACTTTTACACAGAACCCCCACATCCCATATCAAGACACCTGCGTGATTGTGTAATGTCCGCATAGGTACAAAAGTAATGTCAGCATTTTTATGTGGGGTATCGAATGAGCTAGGTTAAAGTTGCCTGTGTGTATCCTGTGGTGTCTTTTTTTTTAACTGAAAGTTTCTGAATTATAGCTCATTCCAGCTCCTGTTATTGTAGAACCTATAATGAAACCTAGCAATGAAGCTTTAGCAAGGCAGTCACTAGCTCACAATCATTATAACTCCTGAGACATGGGGGAAAGCTGTGACATCTTACATCCTTCCTGTGCCATTAAACGTCACATAGGGCCCACATTGTAGATCGCCAAGATGTCCTGTCTTCGGCGAGTTTTTCAGTCTCATCAAGGGATGTTATGCCCACTGAATTGGCTTCTCTTAACAATGACCTCTTTAGAGTTTCACGTGGTTGACCTCCTCTTCTTCAGCCTGGTGTGTTCCATGTGATAGCTTTTTTTGGGGGATTCTCTGATTGTTTCTTCTCATCACATGACCGACATATGTCCATCTTCTTTTTCTGATCACCCATGAGACAGGTTGATGTTTGCTTATCTGTCTGATCTCTGCGTTGTTCATGAAATCATTCCACTTTATACCAAGTATTTTCCTTAGGCATTTGTTTTCGAAATAGTCTAATTTTATGTCTATTTCTTTAGTTGTTTTCCAGCTTTCACAAGCTGTGACAGCCCACCATTTATTGCACTAGGCATTGGAGCAAATGTTCAGACTTGGTGGTCTTCAGACAAAGAGGATGGGCATATGAGCCATTCACATGATCCAGGGAATTAACAAGACCTGTCTCAGTCCTCTTTGTTTATGTGATGGATAGCAGTGGACTTCTTGACTTCTCTGAGCATAAATAATAGGCCTGGTTAATGGGGCATGGATTGCCACAGGGATCCATGGTGGTGGAGTCTACTAAAGAAGTATTATACACCCCTTTCTCTTTAGTTGCACTCGGGGACTGAAAAAATAGCTGCCATGACCCACTCCCAATCCAACACAATGCTTTTGCTTCAACATCTTTGCTGTGTTGGCTGCAGAGAACATCAGCACGCAATTGCAGAAGAAGAAGAGAACCAGCTCTAATGATATAGATTCACAATTTCCTTTATTTTTTTTTCTTGTTCCATGGAACTAAATTGCATGTTATATCCTATTTTCCGTTTATCTACAACATCTGTTCAAGTCCACCCAGAGGTGCCCCAATCATCCATCTGTAGAAGTGGGTACCCAAACTCCATTAAGAGATGGGGAAATAAAGACAACCAGGTGTGATTCTGACTTTATCATCTTGTTATGTGCCAACAAGTTGCAAAAAATGTGAGCACTAGCACACATTTTAGAAGCCTCTATGGCATGATAGGGTTCACATTATGTTACTGACAGCCACGTGTTCAATTGTAATCTTCTTATTTGTCATTTGCTCAGACCTAAATGCCAGTCTGTCTCACATATGCGACAGTTTTTCTCAGGTTTTCAGCATCACCATAGAAGGTCTTCTTTGTTGAGGTCTGCCCAGGTCATTTGTCTGAGTAGGTTCTGAAGCTGGCATTTCTGGAGGATATGTTTTGCTTGCTTTGACTCTTTGGCACAGACACATGGGACTGTTGATCCAAATCTTGGAGTTTAGTTGTAATCTAGTATTCCATACCCTCTGGCAGATTATATCTTTTTTAGTTATCCAGTTTTCTTCAACATAGTGTACCCACTTTTACGTATGGGTTGATTGGAATGCAACAGCAGCAGCAATATAACCTAGCACCTTCAATCTGAAAAACCAAGTAACAGTTTATGTTAAAATACTGGTAGGTCTCATATATTTATTTTTCAGATGTTTTTATGGTGGGAGGCATAAGTGGAACTTCTGCTAGCAATGAAACGACTCTGTATGATGATATTTGGAAATTTTCACTGACAGAAGCAACATGGTTTAAATACCCTACAGCATTATCAGTGCCCTTGTATTTTCATTCATCTGATTTTGTGCAGGTGGGTTCCTTATTAAATGTTGAACAAGAAACAGAGAGAATGAAGATTAGAGAGAAGATTTTGAACAAAGGCTAAATTAAAACCATATAATGAATGTTTGAATTACTTCATTCCATGTTTATTTCCAGTATAAATTATTTATCATATTTTGTTTTCCACTGATATTTGCATCTATTTTCAACCAGTAATATATAAAGTTCAGGCCCTTGCATTTATGCTGTATAATGTTTTATCTTTTTTTTTTTTTTTCGCTTGCAGTCCAAAGGATGTGTAATGATATTCGGAGGTGTAACCAGCTATAAAAAAGGTGCAGCGCGCACAAAACGAATACTATCTATTCGTGTTACCGTTGGAGATTTGTTAGAACTAGCATGGGAGGCCGTTTGTGAGTGTTTAAGAAACAAATGGGATGAAACTGACTTGAACGAATTAGGAATTCCTTTGTCTTTGCAAGCTAGAGTACTTGTATAGCTGTAATTGTTTCCCTTAAGTTTTAAATAACTTTGCAAAATATTTTAAAATATGTACCTCATTACTTGAGCCACATTAATAATAATATTGTTTGCAAAACACAGTGCTTTAAGTTGCAACATGTATTGTGTTATATGCATTTTTTCATTTGTATGCGTGTGTTTGTCTGTATTTAATGTCTATACATACACATACTTTATGTGTATGTTTTGTATATATGTAACAAGAATGTATATTTATGCATTCATATACTTGTATGTATTATGTATGTATATACACTAACATGTATATATTCTTGTATGTCTATATGCAACAATGTATGCATGTGTGCATGCATGAATGTATGTATATGTGCATATATGTATATATGTATACTTGCAAGTGTACATACATATGCATGGATATGAGAATATGTATGTGTGTGCTCAGTTAAACCCATATTGTATGTATATTTGGTTTCATATTCATTTACCACATGTCTTCTGATAATTGGCCAGTACAGTTATTATTTGTGTAATAAAAGTGCCTCATTTGGACTTTATAAATGAGATGTAAATGTAATTTATGTAATTCTTCGAGAAAAATTCTGTAATAAACAGTTAAGAAAAAAAAAAACTAGACTGCATCTATAAAATTTTGATAGATGATCTCTTTGTTTATTCATTCTTTAGTTTAAATATCTTTATAGGATTGTCCACATCACCAGCTGATACATTTCCAATAGCTTAACTGACTTCGTTCAAAATTTCATTGTTATTTTTTTTCATGCAGTGTCATTAAAAAATAAAATAAAAAATGTAAAAAAAATTGTAATGTTTTCCCATGATAGGTTGCTAATGAATAAACATGCTTAAATTACAACTACTCTGTTGGCCTGTCTCCCATATGTCAGTGAATAAAATAAACATGGGTTTGACAGTGTGTATATCCATGCTCGGTAAAAATCTTCAAATAGTGAAACATTTTCACATCCAAGGACTATTTTTCCGCAACTTGAAGTTTAAGACCACCGTCTTGTATTCAGTATCAAAATGCCATAAACTTGTAATTGTTTTGATATGACAGGTAAAGAAAAGAGTGATCCATCATTTCATGGGCAGATCAGAAAATTCAAGTCAGCATGAAAATTGGGAAACTGAGAAATTAGTGTCTGGGCAGAAATTGAAAGGCATCAAAACTGATTAGAAATATTGAGGGCCACACAAATATGAGAATCGTAATTATTAATATTTATCACCCTAAGAACAAACAGTGGTGTTAGGAATATTGTCTGCTTTAATTTATACGGGGTCCAGCAGAGAACCTGACAGTTTTCAATATAGAACCAATTGAAAACTGTCAGGTTTCCCTGCTGGACCCTATATAAGACTTGGCCACAATTAAAAATTTAAAGAAAAATTAATAGCCATAAATTTGAGTAGACTATTTCATGAAGAAAAATAAATAAATAATAACAAATAAAATAAAAGTGTTGGAACAGCTTTACAAAAATGTAACAAACAGCAGGACTGTATAACAAGAATGCAATAAGTATATTGAAGTGACATAAAATTTAATGAAAACATCTTACATCCTTCTCATGCCATTAAACGTCACATAGGGCTCTAAGATGGACGCCATAGGGGAACAGAAGTAAGGGTATACTAAAAGAGACATGGAGAAGAACAACAGAAAGGATGTTGAGCAATAGAGGGCTCACCTGGGCAAGAGCAGAAAAAAGGCAAAGGACAGGCATTTGTGGAAAACCCTTGCGGAAGCCCCATTTGCCCTGGGAACTTAAGGTTCAGAGAGAGAGAGAGGGCTCACATAGTTGTTTACCAAGTTTTCCTGTTCTTGGCAAGTCTTTCAACTTCATCAAGGGATGTTATGCCCACTAAACTGGCTTCTCTTAACAATGTCCTCTTTAGAGTTTCACGTGGTCGACCTCTTTTTCTTCGGACTGTTGTGCTCAATAGCTTGTTTTGGTATCTGATTGTTTCTTCTCATCACATGGCCTACATATGTCCATCTTCTTTTTCTGATCACCCATGAGACAGGTTGTTGTTTGCTCATCTGTCTTATCTCTGCATTGTTCTTGAATTCGTTCCACTTTATACCAAGTATTTTCCTTAGCTTGAGCTTGCATTCTCTGCAGGTTTCAAGAGTCTGAATTTCTTGTCTATTTCTTTAGTTGATTTCCATCTTTTGCAGGCATAAATGAGGGTGGATATCACATATGAATTGAATAATCTTAACTTGGTTTTTGTGCTTATAACTTTTGAATTCCATATGTTCTCAAGATTTTTCAAGGAAAATGCTTGCTTTTGCAATTCTAACTCTAACTTCCTTTCTGGTGTCACCATCTTGGTCTATGTAGCTGCCAAGATATGCAGATTGGTTTACTTCATCAATAACTGTTTCTTCTATGTATAATTTTCTTGATTAATGAGAAGTTTCATTATTTTTGTTCTGTCTTTGTCAATTTCAAGACCTATTTTGCTAGCCAAGGAAAACGGGGAATCTGTTTTTTTCCTGCATTGATTTCACATTGTCACTGATAAAAGTTATGTCATCTACAAAATCAAGATCTTCTATTTGGGTCCCATGTACCCAATCAATGCCCGTTTTGACCTGTACAGCATCTTTTCATTATAAAGTCTATGGCAATTCCAAAAAGCAATGGAGATCATATACATCCTTGTTTCACACCTGTTCCAATCTGAAACCATTCATTCATCCCTTCTTCTGTCTTGACCACACAAACATATCCATTGTAGAGCTCTCTAATGATGTTGACATTTGGTTGTGGGACTGGTAAATCGGTTTCAATATTTATTAATTAATTTGGGTGTGGTCGATTAAGTATTTCTTGGAAGTGTTCGGCCCATCTTTGCTTTTGATCTTTACTTGATGTTAATAGGTTGCCTGTTTTGCTAAAGACTGGTCTTTCTCTGGAGGTAATAGCACCTGTTAGCTTCTTCTGTATATTGTACAAAGTTTTGCTGTCTCCCGTTTTTGCTGCATTTTCTGCTTCTTCTTGCCATATTGTCCATATATTCTTTTTTATCTCTTCTAGCTGAACTTTTTACTTTATTGTCTAGTTCTTTGTACGTTGCTTTTGCCAAAACTTTTCCAAGATCTGTCTAATGGCTTCTTCTTCTTCTTCTTCTACGTTCACTTCTACCACCAAAAACCGCACTGTGAACCTACTGAATTCACGCATGTGGTCCTCGTTAGGTCCCGTGGTCCCCTGTGTGGTCCAAAATAGACCACACGAGTTCCACGAAAGGACCACAAGGTGTTCAGAGTATCACAGTGCTTTAGCCTGTATTCTTGGTGGGTCTCGGAAGCGGGATTGCGTGACACCGTGGTTTTCATTGCACCAGTTTGGTCTAGGGTTGGACTTTCTCACCGGAAGACCTCGACGTGTTTGGAATATCAGTGCATCCCCGCTGGGTGAGAGGCGTTAGCCCACCCAGGCCAGAGTTGGACTTTCTCACCGGAAAACCTCGACGTGTTTTGAGATACCCGTGTATCACCGCCGGGTGAGAGGTGGTTACCCATCCAGTCCAGGGTTGGACTTTCTCACCGGAAAACCTCAGCGTGATTAGGATACGCAGACATCCCCGCCGGGTGAGAGGTGGTTGCCTATCTAGACTTCCCTGGTCCAGTGTCTCCGACTTCAGCATTTTGCAGTTGTGGCCGCTACCCTTCCTAGTTGTGCCCAGGATGGAGCTTTTGTCCAGGAGGATGAATCCTCGCCACTAGTGACTTCTACCCCTGGGTTGAGCCGGTTTAGGCATTATCCCAGTATGGGCGTGTTTGGGACGGGACGGACCTCTAGGGCAGAGGTACTGTGACATTCATAGCCTTCAAGATTCACCCCTGGTATGAGCCGGTTTAGGCAAAATTCACCAGTATGGGTGGTTATCAAGCGTTACCGACCTCTAGAGCGGAGGTGGCATGACATGTCTAGCCATCGAGTTCGACCCCTGGTGTGTGCCGGTTTAGGCATATTTCACCAGTGTAGGTGTATTTCGGACGTAGGCGGCCTCTAGAGCAGAGGTGCCGTGGTATAGTTCTCGTAGCGATACTACTGGACATATCAGCTTAAACTTCACTTTCCACCACCTTTTCCCATCGGCGCCGCACAGCAACCTTTATTTCCGCATTTACTTCCTTAACCGGGAGGAGCTTCACTCCACGCACGGCATTTGAAAAGTTAAGCCAGCAGTGACTTAACCTCTGGGACAAGCTGGTTCATGCATTTCACCCGATATGACTGCATTCAGGACGTGATTTGACTGTTTGTTTCGCTTTATTCTTTCAACCACCTTTTCCGCAGTGATGCTGCTCGGCAACCTCATCTGCAAATTTCTTCATTGGCCGGGAAGAGCACCGCTACACGCACGGCAGCTGAAGATATCGCCAACAGCGGCAGATGAGCTACCAAACGTGACACTCATCTACCCTAAGTAACTGGTTTTCAGGCGCCAGATATTCGCCCTCGCCCCTTCTCCTGTCAGTTTAAAACAGTTCTGCCACGGGAAGGCCAGGAGCTGGACTTGACTGCCAGAGGCTGTTTGTGGCGCGTTTGCAGTCCTTAGAACCTGTCTAATGGCTAATTTGGCTGCTCTTCTTTCATATATGTATTTCCATGTGTTATCTTATATCCATGCTTTTCTACTTGTTGATTGCAGTCCAGCACTTGCTTTTGCTGCCATGATTATGACTGTGCTGTATGAATTCTATAATACATTTATATCTGTCTCATCTACCTCTTTGAGTGCTGCGAAATGTTTGTTAAGTTCCAGATTGAAATCACTGTTGGCATTTTCTTCTTGTAGGCTATGACTGTTTATCTTTCTGAGTATTGATTTCTTGTGTTGGCTTTTCAGTTTAAGTCTTATCCTCCCTATACACAGGTTGTGATCACCGTTGACATCTGCACCCCTATATGCTCTTATATCTATCAGAGATGTTCTGAATTGTTTTCCAATACAAAAATGATCTATCTGGTTTCTGGAGATATCTATGTTGTTTTATGTATTTCTCTGTGTGGAAATATTTGGCTACTGTGGTTAAAATGGTTCAGCAATTAACGCTGAATGAAATACTGGTCTTAATGTTTATTGTAAAAGGAAGGGTGCTGTGAGGGCGCGAAGCTGAGGCATTTTGATGGCACGACTATCAAACAAAATCTCTCGTCATCAGACTGCGTTCCATGTACACTGTTGCCCGTCAGTAAACGGTTCTGTTCGTTGGTGAAACTCTTTTGTCTTCTGTTTTCTGAAGCGGTTCCAAGGTGGTACTACTTGGTATCAGGAACCGGTTTGTAGGAACCGGGTACCCGCTTTAACCACTAAAGAGGCAAAACTTGGAGCTGATACTGGCACGATTTCTTATGCTATTACATTGTTCCTGACGATTAAGAGTCTCGCCAGTTCTACAAAGTGCTGAGATCCTTTTTCTAAGTAGGAGATTGGAGCATTATGGACTTGTTCTTCCTCACCGAGACTACTTTCTGTCTCCTTCCTCTCTGAAGCGCTAACATGTCTGTCCAGGAACGTTCATTAGCCACATATTATGAGGGAGAATGTTTAAAAGTAAAGGCAATTTGAAAATAACGTAGTAATCACAATGGATTAAAAAGTTGACATGGAACATGTTCGAACACGCAGTGCACAGCGGTCTGACGTTAGTCTTGATGAAGCGAACGTCAAATAAATATTGATGCTCCGATACGGGATTGTACCAGTGTTGAACAACGTGCTGTGGTGAGCAGAGGGTGAAATTAACTGTAGTATGTTGACTCAGTACTGAAGGGAATGAAAAATTTATAAGTGGGTAGAAAGGTTTAAATCTGGAAAAACAAGTGTAACTGACGAAGCTGGCTCTGGCTGGCCATTAATGTCCTGCACACAACCTCACGTGGACAGAGCGCCAAGTCTTGATAAGAGAAGAACAGCGGATTATGTTTTGCGCTGCTGATGCACATTTGGATATCGACAATGGATCCGCACAGTCATGGTGCATAATGGTACCATAAAATTTGAGCAAGATGGGTACTCAAAACAGCTTACTGGTCTGCACAGGCAACAGTAAAAAGAGGTTGTGACCCGGTTCCTGAAACGTTCTGAAGAAGGCTTGAGTGTTTTGGAATGGAGCATCAACAGTGCCGAGACATGGGTCCATCACTGTGAATCAGAAAGCAAGAGACAAAGCATGCAGTAGAACCACCCGTCTTCTCCGGTAAAGAACAAATTCAAATAAAAGTCTTTCGCCAAGAAAATCATGCTGACCTTTTTTGTGACATAAAGGGTTCAGTTCTCGCTTGCAGTAGCATACATTGCCACATCCAGTTCTCAAATTCATTCATTCATTTGCATGTCCCTTGTGGAACTTTACCTCCATAACAGCACTCCTGTAGGCCTCTCAGTCGTGAGCAAGATGGCCTGATGCTGATGCATCCATTTGCAGATCATCAACGATGTCTTGCAGCCATCTTCACCTTGGTCTTCCTCTCTTTCTTTTTCCCATTATGTACCCTTCTAAGACGGTTTTCTCTAGATTATCATGACATTTAATTAACAAATTAAACTTAATACTTTAAAACTGATTATGTTAAGTAAGCTTCAGCATGTCCGACCATTAATTTTAAATAACATTAATAACAGTTTATAATTTAATGAAAAAAAAATCGTAAGGTATCATGATCATTGTCGTCATCATCATTATTGTTAACATCATCATGGTAAAGCTGACATATAAAATTGTTAAATCCTGCAAACACTGGTGAAAAATATTTGAAATATGACTGCAACTCGTTGAAGTGAAATTTGCTTTTTGCAGTTATATACTTCTTCTCCAGATATTCTGACTTCAAAATGTAGATTTTTTTTTTAAAAATTCCAAATGTTTATGTTAATAAGAATGAGAGAGTACACGTTACAGTTTAATAAGTAGAAAAGACACAATGGAAACATTTCATGTTAACTTAAGCGCTATGATGAATAAAACTCATGAGATTGTAAAAGTACTGATTGTTAATTTACCTTTTTCGTCGTATAACTTACTTCTCTTTTGAAGTAGAAGTTAAAGCGGTTATTGGCTACCGAAACTAGAGATTTTTAGATTTTAGTTAAAGCAACCATTGCATAATTAGTTTCTCATATTTCATAAAGCTTCCATTTTGTTCATATTTGTAGGTAATGGCAACATTTTAACGTAAAGGACTAGGAACAGAGGTCAGGACTGATAAAACGTGTTCAGTTTTGCTGCTTGTATTGAAAGTGTATAAATAATGAAAACATCTGGGAGTCGTTCAGTCAGCCTGAATTTTATCCTTTCTGTTTTTTAATAACTCAGATTTTTTTTTCTTGTTGAAACCTTTTTTCATATATTATACGGAACAGAAGTATGCAAATGTTAAAAAAAAAAAAAAAAAGGCAAGCGAGAGAGATCGTGAATGGCAGAGGCAGAGGAGACGCTGTCAGCAGTCTGCGACCCAGAACAGTTGCCCCCTAGAAATGGAGTGGACTTAAGTGTCAAATATGCAGAATCTAATGAAGGCTGTCATCCAGGTTGGCTGTGAATGCCGAGATTTGGCTCAGGGTAAAACAGAAGCCCACGTACAGGAACAGATTCAGCTTCATTCCAAACCATTTAAGACTGTGATCTTTACAGACAGGTCAGTGGCACAAGGCCTAAAAAGTGGATGGGGTTATGTTGTCTACCGTAACGGCAAACTGGTCGCCAGTAAGTCAGGAACCTATGCAACCAGCACTTCAACCATGAAAAGGAGTCGCAGGCTGCATCAGAAGCAATTTCCTGGTTGGTGGAGCAGGACAACTCGCATAGGGTCATTGTAACAGACTCCCAAAACATGTTAAGGAGAATTGAGAGACATTTCTTCTGTAGGGAGTGGGTCTGGGTTCTACTGGGCTCTCGGTTAACCACTTTAACGTGGATCTACTGCCAAGGTCATGCTGGGGTCAAAGGAAATAAGAGCGGACATGTTGACAGGCATGGCATCACTTCAGGGCACCATAAAAACGGACAAGTAGGAGGTTGCAAGACCCATTTTGAATAGGCTGCATATGGAGGACAATATCAGTTTGAATGATAACAATTACATCAGAAAAATGATCGAATTCGAGGAGGAGAGGGGAAGTGGACGTTTTTCTGATTGAAGCAGTTTAGTGTGCATTATTCACAGCCAGTGTGTGACTGGCTCCATCAGCAGGCACACGTTTCAGTGGGTGTTGGAGGCGGATTGCATATGGGAATGCCTGGATTGCGGGGATGCCAGTCTCTGATTACAGACTACTGATGCAAATCTTTAAAAAAAGGTTAATACACCAACCTAAAGTAACAAAGGCGCAGGTGTAAACAGCAGAGAAATTTAACATATTCTCAAGAACACAAAAACTGAATAGAGTTAACAGCATTATAAGTTTGGTTGCTCCCTTGTTTTTCTTATGGTTATTAAGCCCTATAAAGAGAGCTGATGTATATGACTTCAAACTTTGTATTTGCTAATTCATCTGTATAAGAACTATCGTTATAAGGCACTAACTTTGAAATAAAATTTTGATTCTGAACATGTTTTAGCAATTGGCATGTTTTGATATATTGATTTTAATTTCACCATGAACACAAAATGCAGAAAAAGTGCTGTATATGAGGAGATCGGTATACGGATTATGTGTCCAGCCCTCTCAGGTAAACTCGGTTGCCAACTGGATCATAACCCCCAGTCGTGTTATGACACATTGAGTCAAAGTCCTTGCAGAGTCAACTAGAGCCTGGTTAACTTGGAAAGCTTTGGGTCACGCGAGGTTCCTCCCATATTGCAAAGCTCGAGGATTGCTATACTTACTAGTGTGGTACGGTAGGTGATGGCGGATCACTAAACGCACAACAAAATATCACCAAGTGACTAGGGTGGCTTGTAGTGTCTAGGCACTAGCTCACAGTTCGTCCTTCTGTTGCTTCACTCATCCTGATACTTGTGACCGCAATCAGCATAGGATGGAGCGGGTATCATAACTGCTATATTCGTAAGTTTTAAATACTCATTTTTGAAATGTAGTTACTGATAAAAAAAGAACAAATATATCTATTCTACAAGAGCTTAATATTGAAGAAGGCTGGCTAGTAAAGAGGATTAAAGAGAGAAAACTTAAATATTTTGGACACATTAAACGTCATGATAATTTAGAGAAGACCATATTGGAATGATACATAATGGGAAAAAGAAAAAGAGGAAGACCAAAACGAAGATGGCTGCAAGACATCGTTGACGATCTGCAAATGGATGCACCAGCAGCAGGCCATCTTGCTCACAATCGAGAGGCCTACAAGAGTGCTCTTTGGGAGGCAAAGTTCCGCAAGGGACATGCAAATGAATGAATTACTGATAAATTGTCTTGGGCGTGCAAGTTCTGTGACTTGTGTGCTAGCTAACATTTGCGAAATATTACTGTAAAAAAAAAAAACCTGTATAAAACACGGCCTTGTGTGTGTTTTTTTTTCTTTAATTCGTTCATTGTAGCCCACTTGACACAAAACAAAATGAAAAACAAAACACATACACACTTTAGAGAAAGGTGTTCCAACAATATTAACTTTGGATTGATGGTTTGGGATAAAATCCCCCCCCCCCCCCGATTCGGGGGTCAAGGCGCTTGTCCGATGAAGCAATCACTGACCCATAGCTGATGTGCTAGCGTCAGGGTTAGCGAACCATTTGACCAAGACCTCCGTCCCATCTCTCCGTGGTACCCCCAGTAACAGGCATAGCCTGGATAACGGGGCAGGGATCGCCAGTCCCTATGGTGATGAAGTCTGCTAAAGAAGCATTGCACACCCCTTGCTTTTTAGCTGTACTCTGGGACTGAAAAAGTAGCTGACATAACCCACTCCCACACCGATACGATGAAGTTCCTCAACACCTCTACAGCATCGGCTGCAAAAGAACACCCGCTCGCAGTTACAGGGAGTTGGTACAAGTTCCCCCGATTCTGCGATAACGTGAGCCACACCCGAAGTAGGACAAAACATTGGAACCATCTCTTGCCAGTGTTTGCTACAATTAATAATTTAATCGTCATCATCACGTCTTTGTGGATTTTGTAATTTACTCTGTATAACCGAACCCCAAGAATGTGAAATATGTTCACGTTTAGGCTATCATGTAAAATAGTGTCCTCGGATATTAGACGTGGAATTAACAAGATTTTGCAAATGCTAACTTAACCTGAATCTAGTTGGAAGCAGCTTTCAAACATTTGCCTGTTGCTTGTAAAGTTGTCACCTTTATCACTTCTTTAACCCCAAATGGTAACATTACTTTAGAGCGAAGAAAATGAATTATTTCTTTCTTTCTTTTCTTTTTTTTTTAAAGAAATATGTACGTTAAATAATTAAATCACGAAAGATAATTTCTCTGAATTGAGTTACAGAGACATTTCTCACTCTCCAGTCACAGACAGTGTTAGGTTTTGTGCACAGTTTACAGTTTTAAAAAAAAAAAAGCGCACACTTTTTTTTCATTCCTTCTTCAGTCGTTGTTGACTGGTCACAAAAAAGGGCCACTCCAAGAATTTTACCTCCCTCCGTGCGGGGACTCAACAATTAATATTTTAAAACCAATTATGCTGGAGTAAGCTTTATTATGTCCGGCCAGTAATTTTAAATTGGACATATGTTGGTCACTTGATGAGAAGAAATGATCAGAGAATCCCAAAACAAGCTATCAAGTGGAACACAACAGGCTAAAGAAAAAGTGGCAGACCGCGTGAAACTCTGAAGAGGACATTGTTAAGAGAGGCCAAATTAACAGGCATAAAATCCTTTGATGAGGTTGAAAGACTCGCCGAAGACAGGAAAAATTGGCGAACTACTTTGCGAGCCCTATGTGACGTTTAACGGCACGGGAAGGATATAAGATATATATAAGTAATTTTAAATAGCATTAGTAACATTAATGGGGAAAAAAACATAACTTACACTGTAAATTTATTACAAAGTGAAACAATTAAAATAAATGAATGTGGATATTACTTACATCATCAAAAAGCACCTCACATGTTGAGTGAAGAACTCTAAAACTACAAACAACGATTTCTATATTTAGTATTTGACCACACATGTCTTCTCTTGTTTCAAGTAAGTATCTAGAGTTTGAAAGGAAAGCTTCCATGCTTTCATATTCGCAAAATCAGAAAGACCCCAGTATAGTCTTTTCTTTTTTTTTCTTTAACCGATTTCACGCACAAATGAAACATGGCAAGTCCTTGTAATTGAGTTTCGGCCATTGTTAAGCGTAAATAAGTTTATTATAACGTTAATTAATATAGTACCATATAACAAAACATACAAATTTTAAATTTCTGACTTTCGGGGCACGTGTCTCAGCATCATGTCTTGCTATTTTGTCCGCTGACTCATCATCAGCAATTTCTATCGAAACATCATAAAATTCGCCAAGAAAGAACGAACGGTGGTACTTAGTGGCTTGAGCGTTAGAGCTGCAATGTCTCTACGTGCGTGCGTGTGTGAACATATTTCGCTGTATAATACAGCACATTATGTACTGTATGTTCCCCAACGCAATGTTGAGGCCGAGAAAAACATATAAGTATATAATTTCTGAACTGTTCCAGTAAACAAAACCCTGAATGATATTGCGGCATCGTCGACAACTAAGACGAGAGAATGAAAACATTTGCCCTACCATGGTCACGCATGTTTACGATTGAAATATTCGTGTCTGACAATTTTCTAAGAATATATTCATCTAACACCGACCATGTAGTTGCTTCTACAAGAATTAAAACAAAGAAAATCCACACGAATATTGATATTATCTGGATCTGTATTAACAAATCTTCCAAACAGTGTTAGTTCTTCAGTATGGTTTATATCTGAAGTACAGTATGTAACTATGCTATAATATTTAATTTTCTGTATCATAGAAACTAGTTCAATTTTAGATTCGGGAATGAATCATTTTCCAAAGTGTGGTCAATAACTGAAAATGTGTGTGCGTGTTTTAAAAACACTTTACTTTCATTTTGTAACTTTTTCCTGTGCATCCCGCTTCTCTGTTTTTGCCGACCCCTAAAACTTGCTACCCCGTGAAAAATGCACGAGTTTCACTATTGGTATAGCCGGCCTGGGTACAAGAAATGCAAAGATATGCAGGAGGACTATGTGGAGAAGTGATTTAACCGTTATTTTTATTTGCTCAGTTACCTCGTATTTAAAGCCATGTTGCCTTTAGTTATTTTAATTCTTCCTTGTGTTATTCGTATTACGGTTTTCATAATATGCAGCATCTGACATTCATTGCAGATTTTAAAATGTAATTTACGCCGACATCCCCCCTCCCCCCAAGAGATTGAGTATTGAGAACCGTAGTGGCCTATACAAACTACGCAATTTTTAATGACGTAGTACGGAACTCATACAAGTGGCGGTTCTATCAATTCTGGAAGCGAAGAAAAATGGAGCCTTTTGATGGCTGCAAAAATTCAATCTTTTAAAATCACAACGGAAAAATCCATTTCCCCGTTATGACCAGCGCATGATCTTCTAGTAGGATGTAAGTTAGTAAGTGTGAGAAATGTATATAATATAACCAGCAGTTGTAAATGCTCATTCTAGTCATTGTTGTGGATAGTTTTCCATTTTGTTTATCAGTCGGTACAGGTAAGACATTTGAGTTTTATGATAGTAAGCTGTTAATATTTTGGTGGAAATCGCGTAGCAACGCTCCAAATCATAGGCTGAATAACTGGATAATTCGAACACATGTAAGCAGTGGGCTGTTGGTATAATAGAGCATTTAGGTGGCCAAAAAAAAAAAAAGAGGTATGTAGGCCATAGATCGTCAACATTACAAATTGTTTCAACGCCAGGAAATTATCGTGAGTAGAAAACATTTAGCGAAATACTGCTGGCCTGATATCTCCTAGTATCTAGATAAAATGGAATCATTGGAGCAAAGTCCAAAGGTAAATAGAGGTGTATGGTACAGTCCAAAGACAGCGTAACAGGTGGGTACAAGGTGCATCAGATCAGACCACCGCTTATGACGAAACAAGATTTGCTTGAGTAGGTTTGCAGTAAAGGAACGGACCTGGTCTAGATAGATAAGATTGTGAACAAGAACTGAAAACAGTCCACTGGTCTGAGATATTTCTTAAAGCAGTGGCAGCGTGGAGCATTAGTTATTTATAGTTAGATTGTAATTTGGAATGGCCCAGGCAGAGCTATAAAGGAAAGCATAATCTTCAGTTGTTCAGTTTATGCACCTGACGTTTTCATGTGAGTACAGTCAATTCTCATTATTTAATTTGTGTTAGCAGTGTTGCTTTTAATAAATGTCACATTTCATTTTAGATGTTAGGTTTTGCCAAGCATCACTTTGCTGAAAAGCTTTTGTTGCTGCTGATTCTACCAGTTATTGGAGTTGCATCGTCAGCCATAGTAAAGGCAAGCAATGCTGTGTTGCTGGGTGCAGTCTACTTGTGGGGAATCTTTTACTTTCAGATTTAGCCTTCTTTTTCCTTCTCAAATAGTCATGCATTCTTGTACAGTGTAGGTCCCCACACGCCCAGGTTTTTCACCAGTTCTTGTCAGACTTGGCTGATAGAAAAATCTTGCATTGATGTCTTACAGAATCAGTGACTGTGCTAGGGTTTTTTGAAATTGATAAAACTATACCTGTCTTTCACTTTGCATGAAGACCTTTCCAAACTACTTGTTTTTTCAGTACAACTTTTTTTTTTGTTGTACTTTTACAGTTGAAAACACATTACAGATATCAGTGGAAATTAAATGTTCAGATGAAATTTTTTTTTTATTACCTCATTTTCAGCAGGATTTAATACAAAATGGTCACATGTTGAACCAAAATTAAAACTGGCTAATTCTTCTCCATACAAAATACGGGTGAAGATGCTCGATAAGATAATCAGCGACCCATAGCTTATATGCCAGTGTCAGGGTTAGCAGCCCATAGGTGACCAAGACCCTGTCCCACCTCTCCGTGGTACCCCCAGTAACAGGAATAGCCTGGCTAACAGGGCAGGGATCGCCATAGTCCCCATGGTGGTGGAGTCTGCTAAAGAAGCATTGCACAACCCCTGCTTTTTAGCTGTACTCTGGGACTGAAAAAGTAGCTGTTATAACCCGCTCCCACGCTGATATGATGCTGTTCCTCAACATCTCTACAGCATCGGCTGCAAAGAACAACAGCTCACATTTACAGGGAGTTTGTACACGTACAAATACAAGTCTCCATACAAATTGAGCATCATCAGCCTTCTGGCTTGATTTTGCTTGTTGCTTTTTTAAAATAGGTTTTTGTTAATATAAACCGGTTACAGTAACTGATGACCTCCAAAAATTTCAGTTTTCCTCTTTTTTTTTTTTTTCTGTTGGTACTTTTCTGGTAATTACCAGTTGATGCAATCACTGCAGAACTATAACGGAAAATATAAACTTGCCTTGTACAGTTTTTGCACTTGGGTCATTCAAGCAAGTACAGTCAGTCCTCATTATTTAATTTGTGTTAACAGGACTGCACTTTTTGTTTTAGAAAATGTTAGCTGTTGTCAGTTTTGTTTCAGTTTACTACAAGGGTCATTTCCTCCATTAGCTCGGCATATAAAATTTGCATAGGGATGTGACTGTCACCCATTCTTGGTGCATGCCTCAGCCTTTTATAATCTTCTGCTGATTATTGCTGTCATCATAGATGAAAGCTTAGCTGAGATATCAGGTTCTCAAGATTCTTTAGTATGTTTAATAGTCATCATCATTTTCTTTGATGTCTTGACAGTAGGCTTGTATGATCATAGCTCATCACAGATCTTGCACAGTTGGTGACTTTCTGGCACAGCTGATGCAGTGTTGAGAGGTCTGTTTCATCACATTTCTTGATCATTAATTCCATTAACTCACTTCGTTAATTTTTGTCATTATGTAGTGTCAACAGTCCATTGTCTTTCTCTCTAGGCCTTTGCCTTCTGCCTTTTAATGGTGTACTTTTTTATATGTGTGTGCATGCAGATGTGTGTGTGTATGTGCATGCATGGATGTGTGTGTGTGCTTTTTTCATAGAGGTGTACTCTTATGAAAGTTGTAGTACTTTGTTGTGATGTTCTGGTCAGTACAAAGTTGTTGAACTCTCATTTATTGTGTCTGTACAAGATTATTTGAATTTTTCATTTTTAAGTTTTTATCTGTTCATCAGAAATTTATGTTGAATCTGCTTGGATTATTCATAATTTTTATCTTTATTAAAACTCCCATCAGTTTTATATTTTTCATTTTTTAAAAATAAATGTTTATATTGTTCAATTCTTTTCTAGGTTCTTTTGTCTCTCCCATTATCTCTGACTAAAGTGCTTTGCTGAAGTAGTGTTTTCAGCTGGGGAGTGAATGAATGAATGATCTTTAGTACAAGTACACAAATTAAATTAGGAAAAAAAACAACAGAAAAAAAACATATCAAAAGAGTGTAATATTAAACTATTACATTCAAAGTAAAAGAGAAGAAGTAATAATAGCTCTCACGCACACACAGACATACACAAAAATAAAAATACATTGTCAATACAGATCTTCTAACATATGTTTTTTAACAAACATTAAAATAATTTCTAACAATATCTAACAAGTTACTTTTCGAACTATGTCATTTTAGTACTTGATAGCTAGCGAGTCATGGATTGAGAGATTGCTGGTTATTCTTTGGAGGCATATAATTACAAGCAAGTAGCGGAAGCAGCATGTGCTACCTTAGACTGTTTACTATCCTGAGTGTAATTCCATTCATCTCTGCTATTTTTATCATAAGGGTTCTAACTGTTGTTTTTAAATTCATTTTTCACGTTCTAAAAATGATCTAGAAGTGATAAATAAATGAGTAGTTCTTAGGCGGTTTATTCTATTTTCTTGTGCAGAAGCCAGCACAGGGGAGGAAAGCAGAGGCAGCTGCTCCAGTTCATTTGATACTACAGTCTTGGATTTTGTTCTCCTGAATACTTACCAGTCCAGCTATGTCTTCTAGATTGAGCTCTGTTCCAACCATGTGTCGGAAGGACATGCACCCAGAGCTCAGTAGTGATAAGACGAGTGAGGTGGGCAAATTTTTGTTTTGCTGAGATGCGGCGAGTCAGTGAGAATGAGTGTATGTATGATATTGTATGATTGTGGTTTTGTTTTTGTTTTACTCTGGTTCAAAGTGGACAGACTAAACTGTAAAGATATAACTAAGAAAGGCAGCTAGGAAGCTGACCTTCGTGAGAGATTGGAGGATGGTCTCCTCATGACTGTAAACTGAGTTTTATCTTCTGTAGCGATAAGCAGGTCACACTAATTATTTGTGAAATACAAGCATGTGATTACTGATTAGTTAGAAAATGTATTGTGGTGGCACGCTTGAATTTTCAGAACAAACATGAGCAGTTCTTTCAGCAAGCTCCGTGATCCTGGGGTGACATATGAGTCTCTTCAGTTAGTCAGGTGACCTGATATAACAGATGTTTATAGGACTGGTGAGAGTACAACAGGTTGATTACAGAACTGTATGGAGGTTGGTTGAACTGTTGGTGGTTTCTAAGGACTGCAAACGCACCACAAACAGCCTCTGGCAGTCAAGTCCAGCTCCTGGCCTTCCCGTGGCAGAACTGTTTAAACTGACAGGAGAAGGGGCGAGGGCGAATATCTGGCGCCTGAAAACCAGTTACTTAGGGTAGATGAGTGGCACGTTTGGTAGCTCATCTGCCGCTGTTGGCGAGATCTTCAGCTGCCGTGCGTGGAGCGGTGCTCCTCCCGGCCAATGAAGAAATTTGCAAATGAGGTTGCCGCGCAGCATCACTGCGGAAAAGGTGGTAGAAAGGATAAAGCAAAGCAAACAGTCAAATCACGGCACCTCTGGTCTGGAGGTCGGCCACGTCCTGAGTGCAGTCATATCGGGTGAAATACATGAACCGGCTTGTCCCAGAGATTAAGACACTGCTGGCGAGACTCTTCAAATGCCGCGCGTGGAGTGAAGCTCCTCCCGGTTAAGGAAGTAAATGCGGAAAAGAAATAAAGGTTGCTGTGCGGAGCCGATGGGAAAAGGTGGTGGAAAGTGAAGTTTAACCGGTATGTCCAGTAGTATCGCTACGAGAGCTATACCACGGCACCTCTGCTCTAGAGGCCGGCCACGTCCGAAATACACCTACACTGGTGAAATATGCCTAAACCGGCACACCAGGGGTGGAACTTGATGGCTAGACATGTCATGCCACCTCCACTCTAGAGGTCGGTAACGCTTGATAAACACCCATACTGGTGAATTTTGCCTAAACCGGCTCATACCAGAGGTGAATCTTGAAGGCTATGCATGTCACAGTACCTCTGCCCTAGAGGTCGGTCCCGTCCCAAACACGCCCATACTGGGATAATGCCTAAACTGGCTCAACCCAGGGGTAGAAGTCACTAGTGGCGAGGATTCGTCCTCCTGGACAAAAGCTCGATCCTGGTCACAACTAGGAAGGGTAGCAGCCACGACCGCAAAATGCTGAAGTCTGGACCAGGGAAGTCTAGATAGGCAACCACCTCTCACCCGGCGGGGATGTTTGCGTATCCTAATCACGCTGAGGTTTTCCGGTGAGAAAGTCCAACCCTGGACTGGATGGGCAACCACCTCTCACCCGGCGGTGATACAAGGGTATCTCAAAACACGTCGAGGTTTTCCGGTGAGAAAGTCCAACTCTGGCCTGGGTGGGTTACCGCCTCTCACCCAGCGGGGATGCACTGATATCCTAAACACGTCGAGGTCTTCTGGTGAGAAAGTCCAACCCTAGACTAAACTGGTGCAATGAAACCACGGTGTCACGCAATCCCGCTTCCAAGACCCACCAAGAATACAGACTAAAGCACTGTGATACCCTGAACCCCTTGTGGTCCTCTCGTGGATCTCGTGTGGTCTATTTTGGACCACACAGGGGACCTAACGAGGACCACAGGCGTGAATTCAGTAGGATCACAGTGCGGTTTTTGGTGGTAGAAGTGAACGAAGAAGAAGAAGAAGAACTGTTGGTCAGCACTAGTCCACCAGCCATGATAACAGCACTATCATCTTTATCCCTTTCATGAACATTGCAATGTGTGTGTTATTGTTATTCAGACGTGTGTCCTCTGAAAGTTTTGGTGTAATATAATATTGAAAAGCATCACTAGCTGATTCTGAATAATTGCAGGAAAGTGAGGCAGATGAGGAGAATGCTGGTGTTGAAACATCTCTCTTGAATGTGCCGGGCAAATGTGCAGAGCAGGCAGAAGAATTTGTCAGAAAGGTAAGAGCAGCCATGTGCAGTATATGAATTTGTAAAGTGTAACCTTGAACTATTGGCTTGTCTAAAGCACCTTTCTGTTTGTAAGTGTCTGGAATATTGACTGACAGAAAATGTGAGCCCAGGTGAATGTCACTATTAGAAGAAGAAGATACTGATATGAGGTCTCAGGTGTTGATTTTTTAGATCCTTATGATGTCAGATGTCACTTATAGGTAAACTGATGAACTCTAACAAGAGCCAGCCAGTCTTACAGTTACACAAATCTTGTTGGTGTTCACGTGCAGCCAGGGCCGCCCCATTCATCCAGTTGTAGAAATGGGTATCTTCAGGAGCTAGATAAAGAAAGGGAGTTCCACATCAGTCTTCAGTGTGCCAGCAAGTCGAGAGACATACTGGCACTAACATGTGCCTCATTTGCATGATGGGACTGTGGGATTTGTTTTGTTTTGTTTTTTGCCTCCACGTGTGAAACTGATTTACTGTTATTCCAGCTACTCCCATATTTACTTGAAATTTAAACATTAATGCAGTACCATTGTGAACAAATATATTCACATTTGTAATGGGAAGCCAATAGTTTTGGCAGTCTCTTCTCACATTGAGTCCTGTTATTTTAAAAACAGGCATACCTTCTTGGTGGATTTTTTCTCCATTGCAGTTTGCATCTGTCTGATTCCTTAGCAGGCTGCTTCTGAAGGTTTAAGCTTGTGAAAAAAAACCAAACTAAAAAGACATAAGAAAAACCTAAAAAAAAAAAGAGCACATACCACTGGCAAGACTAGCTATGTAGGAATTGTGGAGACTGGCAGCCAGAAGGCAATTTACTAGTTGATAGTTTTAATTAGTAAAACTTCTAGAGAACTGTTTTGAAAGACGGTACTCAGAACAAACTGACATATAGTGAACAGTAGAAGTACTTTACTTTTGCCATTTGGAAAACGAAACTGAGTGTCAGCAATTATATGATGTGACATTTTTTTGTATGGTAGGTTTGGGCTGCAGGACGGAATGTTGTCCACCATCACTCTTTGCCAGATTGGCTGAAGGATAATGAATTCTTGCTTAGAGGCCATCGTGTTCCAACAAATTCTTTTCGAGCATGTTTCAAGTCCATTTTTAGAATACACACGGAGACAGGGAACATATGGACACACCTGTTGGGTGAGTAACAGTATTTATTGAAACAGTTCAATCATTAAAAGTGCAAAGTATTTCAAGAGATGAAAGAGATGACAACTGGAGTAAAACTGGTTCTAGTAATAAGGTAGATAGGAGTGTATGATTCTAGTAATAAGGTGGATAGAGGTGTATGGTTCTAGTAATAAGGTGGATAGAGGTGTATGGTTCTAGTAATAAGGTGGATAGAGGTGTATGGTTCTAGTAATAAGCTGGACAGAGGTGTATGGTTCTAGTAATAAGGTAGATAGAGGTGTATGGTTCTAGTAATAAGGTAGATAGAGGTGTATGGTTCTAGTAATAAGGTAGATAGATGTGTATGGTTCTAGTAATAAGGTAGATAGATGTGTATGGTTCTAGTAATAAGGTAGATAGAGGTGTATGGTTCAGTTTTACAAAGTGACAAAGAAAATGAGGAAACTGAGCAGAAGCACAAATGGAAGATAATAAGGATGTAAAATGATAATATATAAATGAAGAACATACAACATCCAGTATTTTGGCATGAGCCTTTTTCAGTGATTACATACAAGGACAACGCAACACATCAAAAAAAAAAAAAACTCCAGCTTTTTGGTCACCTCCTGCTTTGAAAGACGAGCATGGTATTTCCTGGAAATGTTAGTGATGGTCACTGGAGGACTGCAGAGTTCATCTTTTGCAGCAGACACTGTTGAAACAAAGACACTGAATTGGATAGGGAGCAGGTTGTAGCAGTTTCTTTATTCATAAGAACCCAGACTTTGCAGATAGTTCCATAACGTTTGTTACCCCCATTGGCCAGTCAGAGGTAAGGGAACAGCCACTATGTCCTGTCCTTGTTGACTGTACTGCTCCTCTAGCACATTGGTTCCCAGCTTAGCAGGATCCTGTAAGGGTCTGTGTAGCAAATCTAGATTTTAAAATTATTGCTGTTTTTGTACACTACAAAGAGCTGATGCTCATGAGTTCCCAGAAATATGAGCTATTGAATGTTTTTAAATTGGAGTTGGTGAACTGCAGTGAATTATCATCAGTCTGAGATTCTTGTGGCATATGAAGGCATTTTGAAAAGAAAAAAATGTTCATTAATTTGGCACTGCTGTATCGTAAATCATTGTGTACATTTAACATTTATATTCCAGAAGGACCATTTTTGCGAATGTTTTCCACCTTATAATTTCAGGCATGATAGCATTTCTGGGCATAGCTGCATACTTTCTTACCCGGCCATCTTTTGAGATCCAGTTGCAAGAGAAAGCTGTGTTTTCAGCATTCTTCATAGGAGCTATTCTGTGTTTAGGTTTCTCATGGGTCTTTCACACTGTTTACTGCCACAGTGAGCGAGTGGGAAAGTTCTTTCACAAGTAAGTGCTCACTGTTAAATATCTGAATATGTATGAAACAGAATGCTAGAAAAAAAATGAATGAAAATTTTAACAGATTTTTAATAAGGGGTCCACAGCTGTTATCAGGCTAGAAATGGGGTCTGTGGTAAAAAAAAGATTGAGAACCACTGATCTAAATCTGAAATTTTATCAGTAGATTGCTGCAGTGTTGACAGAAAGAAGTCCACACATGCAAAGTGAAATCTGTAAACAAATCAGCTAAACACAGAGAAATCTAGAAATTTTGTGTAGAAGCACTGTAAAGAAGAACTATGGAAGCAGTGAGTAGGAACATGTTAAAAAAAAAAAGACTTAAAATAGAAGATAATGAACCTGTATGTGAAATAAAGAGCAGGCTTACAAGAATTTTAAACTGGGAGAGTCGAACAATTAAATGAGAAACAGAATAATACTATTTAAGTTTTCATGTTAATTGATCGTTTTAGTTTTTTTAAAGCAAATGCATTCTGGTTTACAGAAAAAAAAATGTTTCATAAATGTTGCTTTCTGAACTATCAGGCTTATAGTGGCATGTATAAGTTGTACTAGATGAAAAAACTGCTGATGATGGGATTCATGATTGTCACCTGTGCTTTTGTCTCTGTTGCTGAGCATATGTAACTGAAACCAGAAGAAGATATGATTTTTTTGTAACATTAGTCTGGTTCTTATGTTTTTTTTTTTTTAACTGACTTTCAAATGTTTTTTAAACTGAGCCTCAGGTGTTTTTTGTTTTTTGACTGACCCTCAAATGCTTTCTTCTATTTCAGATTAGATTACTGTGGGATAGCTTTGCTTACAATCGGCTCATTTATTCCGTGGCTGTACTACAGTTTTTACTGCCGTTTAGAACCAAAGGTCACATACCTGTCTCTGATCTTGTTCCTGGGAACTCTTTGCATCTGTGTTTCAATGTGGGACAAGTTTGGTCAGCCCAAGTTCAGACCTTTTCGGGCAGGTAAGAAGTAACATATTGAAAAAAAAAAAAGACAAACAGTTAAAAATGGGTGTGAAATTTTTTATACAGAGAAGACAGAGAGTGCTGTTGTTAAAGGACTATCTCACCAGAGATAAAAATTGATCATGATTTTGATAGGCAGAGTATGAAGGTAATGGATGGCAGTTCAGCATGAGGAATGTGTACTAGAACACTGTTATGCAGGGGCATGGGTATGGATTATAATATACCAGCAAACTGTTCTGTAATCTGTAAAAGAGAGATCATTGCTGCCATTTATTTCTCTGATCATATAGAGCATATCCCTGGGTCTGTCCAGGTTAGACTGAAGCACTACCAGTCATCACACTGATTAATCTCTTGTTATCTGCAGGTGTCTTCATGGCCTTAGGGCTTAGTGGAATCATACCTGCCATGCATTATGTGATTACTGATGGCTTCTGGCATGCAGTTAACTTTGCTGCTATGGGCTGGCTGGTGCTGATGGCTCTGCTGTATATTGTAGGCGCTTTGATTTATGCTGCTCGAATACCAGAGAGGATTTTTCCAGGAAAATGTGACATTTTGGTAAGGCAGTAATGTAGACTGAGTTCTTTATTCTCATCATGCACCTGGTGTTTTTCAGCATTTCATGTTTTTTTTTTTTTAATTTAAAAATTTGTTCAGTAAATTTATTGTAGATCTTTTTATTAGACCTATACATTGGCCATATCTTAGCCACATTGAATTTCTTATTTAGTTTTAAAAATTTTTTTTATTTTATATCTTGTAGTAAGTTTCTTCATCAACTCATTTGGTGCGAGGGAGCATTTTTAAGAATTTATATTATTGCTTTAGCTGTGGCTGAAAACGAACCAACCCACAGTGAAAGAAATGATAATGGAAAGATATTAGAGATGGATAGGACGTGCACTACAAAATCCTACCACAGAAATAACCAGACAAACTGTCACTTGGAATCCCCAGGGAAGGAGGAAACAAGGAAGACTTAGAAACACCTGCTGAAGGAGCCTGGATGCAGAGATCAAAAAGATCCGCCATGCCTGGTGATGGCTAGAAGAAACAGCATAGGATAAAAATAAATGGAGAGCTGTTGTTGATGGCCTACATCCCAGATAGGGGTAAAGAAAGTGAGGAGGGAAGAATTATTGCTCTATTCTGTAAACTCCAGCTGCCATTGCACTCCAGTCAGTCCATCTGTAAAGATGAATACTCATCACATTGTAGGAAATTGCCTCAAGAAGTAGGGAATATCTGAATGCATAATGAGAAACTTTCTGGATTACATTACACACACAGCTGACAGTAGATGAAAGGACAATAGGATATATGTTATATGCAGCGTAGTTCCATTAATGTAGGTCTGCCTAAGTCACAGTGAATGGAAGACAAAAATTGTTTAGACATTAACAAGATAGGGGAGTCTGGAAAAAAAATTTCAGACAAAGGACTTGTTCTGAATCTTCATTTTGAGGTTTCACAAATCTTTAGTTTCATTGTTCAGTATACATAGACTTTGATGATTCAAGCTCTGGGATACCCAGCATTTAGCTTTTTGTTTCCATCAAAGATGTTTTGGAGTTTATGTGTTTAGAAATTTATATACATATTCATTTTCCTCCTCCAGTTCCAGAGCCACCAGATTTTTCATGTGTTTGTCCTGGCTGCTGCATTTGTCCACTACCATGGGATATCTGAGATTGCCAACTACCGGCTCACCCTGGGAGAATGCATTGCCAGAGAACTGGAGCTGTGATGTGGCTACTTGTTCTTCGTTGTATGATACTGTAGTTCTTGTGTTCTATCTCATGTATTAGCCAGAAACTTACAGCACACACTGCAGTTGGAGAAAGAATGTATTGATAAGTATTTGAGTGTGGTTTATGACTGAGACCTGGAGGATTAATTGTTCAAAGTTTGCTACAGCTTTCTGCTGGTGTTTGAGCATAGAATGTTGCATTTGTATTATGAGTGTATGTGTTTGTGTGCAATCCTCTCAACTTGTCCATCAGACATCTCAGATGTGGATGTATATACATGTTTATGTGGTTTTTCCAGAAATTGGGAGTACAGAGGAAATAAGAAACAGTTTGTGTATGTTTTTTTCTGTTTAAATGAATATTTTATTAGAATCATTTGACTTAATGAAATACTCTCTCAAGCTTGGAAGTATACAGTAAAATCTCTCTTAACAGGCACCAAATTAACCAACAGTACTAAAACGACACTTTCAAAGGTCTAAATTTAAACTGGAAATTTAGGCATATGAGGTAAGAAAAATATGCAGTGGGCTTGCATTCTGTAACACCATCGTATGTACAGCCAAGTTGCGTGAGACAATACTCCCGGCAACTCATTGGCTAAGAGAGATCACATGGGTTGTTGTGTATATTGTGCCAACAAACTGCATTCATAAATGTATGCTCCTAGTCCAGGTAGTGTTGCTATGGCTACCCCCACGAAATGTAAAAGAAATATTCTCATTCTCATGTTAAAACTTGAATTGCTGGAGAAAATGGAGAGAATGGTCAGCAGAATGCAATTAATGGGGAATATAAAGTTGGAATTTCAGTTTTGTATGACATAAATAAAAAAAAAAATTGTCAACTCTAGAGATTCATGAACCAAACAGAATCTACAAAAGCTGCATAAATTTCAGAAAACTGTACACCAACACCGTTGTGAAGAATTATGTCATGTATTACACAAGTGGTGTGCACTGGCATCACAAAGCATGAACGGGTAAATTCTTGAAATACTTATTCATTTATCTGGCAGAATCTTATATCTGGAATTAGTAAAGTCCTGTTGTTGCTGGTTAAGAGCCATTCTACTGTATTTTTTTATTTCCCGTAGTTCATGATTATGAACAAATGTTCATACATCTAGCTCAGCTCAAGGAATCTCAAACTCATGTACAAATTTTCATTTATAATCTTTTCATTTATAACATTTATATTTGGTGTCTGCCTCATCTTACAGCAAAGTGATTTGCAAAAAAAACATCATCAATTAAATGATGTTAGGGTAGTTTTTTTTCCCCTCTTCTGGATGATGTGAATTTCTGTTAAAGAAATTTTTGTTATGAGATACTCATTTGAGCAAAATTTGCTCCTGGGGCCTTGTTCTGAGAACGTACAGAAAATGTTAATCATTGTGAATTCATTTGATTGAACAATACAAGGTCAGACAATTAAGTAATGAGACTAATTACATTAAAAAATAAAATAAACAGTTGAAGATATAACCTGTGTTTTATTCAAAGTAAGCCCCTTGTACATTGATACAGCGAGTGGCATGATCTAACAAACACTAGAACGACCTTCTGTTGGTATGGCTCTTAAATTCGATGTTACGACCCTTTGGATGTCATCAGTATTGTCAAAGAAGTGTCCTTTCAATGGTAACTTTAATTTTGGGATAGAAAATAATTGCAGGGAGACAAATCTGGTGAATAGGGTGGATGGTTGAGAACACACACTTGTTTTTGGGCCAAAAATTCCTGAACAACTACCCCTTGGTGAGCCGGTGCATTATCATGAAGAAGGAAAAAACTGCCAGGTGTTGAATACTCGTATTGGACTCAGAGAATCCTTTTTTCAGTAGGTGTTTCAAAATACTTGAATAAACTTTGGCAGTGACAGTCTGTCCCTCTGAAATAAGCTCTTTATAATAACTCCTTTGCTGTTGTAGACGCACACCAACATTGTCTTCACTTTCGACTTTTGAAGATGAAATTTTGTGCCCTGTGGTGATGATGATGACTTCCACTGAGCGTTTTGGTGTTTAGTTGTGGGATCATAGCAGAAAATCCACGTTTCATCTTCTGCAACAATCAGATTTAAGAAATGTTTATTTCTGCGACACGTTTTGATGATATCTTTTGCGTACTCAACACACTGATGTTTTTGGTCATCGGACAGTGCACATGATACAGACCGGCAAGCAACTTTTTTGTTGCCCAAATCTCCATGAATGGTCTTTCAGTTAACGCCAGATTCATCTGCCATCATCCTCACAGTCAAACAACGATCTTCTTATATCCGTTCTCTGACTTTTGCAAGGAGTTCCTCATTATGAACAGAAAGTGAGTGTCCATGTCTAATTGCATTTTAGTTGTTTCCACACCACTTTTGAATCGTGAATACCACCTGAATATCTGTGCATGAGATAAATAGTTATCCCCATAAACTTGTCTCATCAATGGCACTTGTTCCAAATTTTAAACAGAATTTAATGTTAGGTTTTTGCTCCATGCTGGTTACATGACAATGCACTTCTAACTAGGTCAGCAGAATGATGGCCTGTTTGTCATCTGCTTATCAGGCAGCGATGAAAAGTTGCCAGATCATAGATGAAGATTACTTTGCTTCACAGATGGCATTTTTGTCTTGGCCATAATAAAATCAGTATCATTGCTTAATTGTCAGACCGTGTATACATTGTCCACAGTTTAACCACATGGGATTTCTTCATTTGTTGTAAGACTGCATACACTGAAATACCTTCATCCTTTTGCTAGGTGTTTAGGTTTCTGTTTTCCTGACATAAAATTGTGGAAAAATTAATGAAAATAAAATATTCTGTTCCTTGCCCATCAACCTTTCTGCTGCCAAAATAAGAATGCAAAAAAAAAAGGGTGCACAGTGGTTAAATTTATTTATTTTAAAAATCTTTACTGAGCATAAATCAAGTTTATTTGTCTTTGCTTTATAGTATAGTACATTTTATTTTTCTTTACAATATCATGACATATTTGTTGATTTTTGTACCTAAAAATATAGAGGTGGTACCTGTCCCTGATTCATTATAAGTGAAAGTGTTTGTCCATCACAAAGACTTACTACTCATATATTCAGACTCAAGCACCGAGTATATCTCTTGAGATTCAGTCTTTTTCTCCCAGTTGATAATGAAAGAGAGGCAGGAGTAAAACTCCATGACAGATGTTTGTGGTTTTCTTATTTGCCAGAGTGTAAGTAACTGTCACGTATCACTTGTCTGATGCAGTGAGAGTGGTGGGAAAACCACTAGTAAAACAACATAATACATTTTAAGGGTTTTTTTTTTTCACATTTATTATTTTATTTGACAGAGTGTAATAAGTCATCACTTTTTATTTATCTGATGCAGTGATAAGTACTGGGACGGATAACAGTACAGTGGGGATATTATTATGAAGACCAGAGCATAATCTCCAGATTTTGTGCATCCAACTTTATATGTAATATAAAAACATTTTAGCATGTTTACCGTAAGATACGTGTAAAAAAAAAAAAAGATGAAAAGTAAAATCTGCGTATCCATGCCATTAAGGCATATTGGGGGTACATTGTTAGGCCCATATTGCCAAGACCTTTGACACATGAAAGTGTGATTTGGTCATTATCATACCTGGCCACAGTTCCCAGATTTTTCTGGTACCCATTTTTTTAGAGGTTGAATGGATCAGAAAAAAATCCCCACTGCTGGATCTTGAAGCCAGTTTCACTGGATTAGTAGGCCAAACATCTGACCATTCTGCCAACCAGGCCACAAAATAAATGTAGTATTTTCTTGACTGTGATGTACATTATTTCAGCAGAATGTTACCTTATCAGAGCTTTGGGCTTATGTATATATTTGAGAAGTGTAATTGTATCTTGTGATAGCAACTTGTTTATAAGTCATTGTTACACATGTTCAGCAAATAGCATACACATATGTTTGCTCATTTACACTTATTTTTTGTTGTTATAATTGAAACTCCTAATTCCATTATTTCACTCTTTCATATTTGATGAAGTTTGTTAAATTCAACCCATAGGTAATTCTACATGTACCTAATGTACAAATTATATCTGTAAATAAATGATTAATGAGAATATGTGCATCATCATGTGATTTATAAGCATTTACATATCATCTGTATCATTTGACTGACATTCCCACCTGGTAGTTTTCTGTCAGTATTTCATTTTAGCATGTTTTTATAATGGCGATTAAGGTTAAACAAAACATTTTATGTTCCTTTTTCAGAGGTAAGGCGCTGAAAAGTTTAGATTACTTGTGCTTGTTTGTATTTTTTAAAAATATACATGTGTCAGTTATTCACGGCCCTGCCTAGCTGCAAGATTTGTCTGGTTATCTTCTGAGTTTATCACCTTTCCATTCTCTTTACTTTGAATTTTTGTCAGTTGTTGCTGTGATCTCCATCTTGTTCGGACATCCCTCATGATGGTGTAGTGTACAATGTTTGGCAGTGTAATTAATTGTTTGTTCCATTTTGGCACCTTTGAAGAGATTAATTTTTAAGCTATCTGTGAGCTAGCAATCATGTGAGCAAATATAAAGCCCCAAAGATTACTTGGGGTTAGTTATACATTCCAGCTTGTAATAAAACTTTTTTTTTTAATATCATTCTGTTTGAAAGATTTAATTGTATGTGTTATCTGACAGAGCATTCTGAAGCATAGGAATCTCTATAAACAGCAGAAAAAATGTAAAAAGTTGATAGCTTTCAGGTATAAAAGGAAAAGCTTGTTCATTTAAGAAATGTACATAAGAAATTTTGTTTTGACATATGGAATACTTCATTGCCAGATCATATTTGACTCCAGCATAGTACATTATATCTAAATTTACCTTAGTGTCAAGACAGTAATATCTTAATAACACTAGTTTTATGATTCAACCTGTTTCTGTGCTGACCTTTTGTTTTTGCATTTATTTTATTTTACGAGACTGTATATGATTAGAAAAGCTGCCTTGAAGACATTTTGTGCTTTATCTTTAACTGACATTTTTGATTGGTGTGAAAGAGTTGAAGCGTAGCCATTTTATACTCTTCATGTGGTGCGTTTGGTACATATGTTGTACACCAGCGTTTTGTACGTACAAGAGGTCAGAGAAACAAGACCAAGGTGTAGACCGAGACAGAGATGGAAAGACAACAGAGAAGAGGATATAAAAGAAATTGGTGTCACGAGCTGGAGAGAGAAGATTAGGAATATAGAGGAATGGAGGCAGATTTTTATCAGCAGCAATGAGCCCTAATGGCTGGGAAAGCTGAAGAAGAAGAAGAAGTAGCAGTTTTGATATATTGGCATAATTATTATTTTTTTAAATGCCTTAACATTGAGTTTCAAAAATTTAAGCGTTCAATCAAAAGTTTCAGTATTTGTAGAAGGAATGAATAGAATAAATATATTCTGAGAAGATTATAGTAAGTCTTTAGTCATTAGTTGTGAGAAGATTATAGTAAGTCTAGTCATTAGTTATGAGAAGATTATAGTAAGTCTTTAGTCATTAGTTGTGAGAAGATTATAGTAAGTTTTTGGTCATTAGTTGTGAGAAGATTATAATAAGTCTTTAGTCATTAGTTGTGAGAAGATTATAGTAAGTCTTTAGTCATTAGTTGTGAGAATAGGAGGTGTGAAGTGTTAGTGCCTTCACATTTCTAGGCCACTGCAGCATTTGAGCAAGGGATGTCAGCATCTGGCCTCGCTGCCTTTGTTTTCCTAGGGAAACCCCAGGTATCAATTTTTTTTTAGGCTGGGTTGACCCCATTGCTGGTCGGTGGGAAAGAATTCCAGACAGGTGTGAAACTGATGAGCATCACCATGGCACACTTATCATACATGCACATATATGAATCTGTTCAGTGTAAATATTGGCATGTAAATATTTATACATGTGTGAGTGCTTGTGTATATTGGGTGAACAGATGTAAGGGTGAGAAGGCTGTTGGATGTTTTCTTATATAAATGACTGCTTATTTTGTACTTGAATTGGTACAGTTAATTTTTTTAAGCAGTGGATTCACCTGTAAAATTTCAGTGTCTTGTTTGAACATTAGCATGTGAAATGATTAGTTTAGGAAAATTTACTATTTGTACATATTTTAGGATTAAAATCAGAGTTGAACATTATTTGTTGTAGGATGAGCTTCAGTTAGCATTAAACATATGAGTAGCATTATTTTTGTAACAAGTGTTAGCGAGTTTTGGTTGAGCCAAAATGGCAGTGAAGTTAAGTTTTGTAATGGCTGTGAGATGAATGATAAGAACATTAAAGTTGTTGCAGCAGTAATTATTTGTGTATTGGTCTGTCATTTCTGTGAAACTGTGAGAGAAATTGAAGATTTTGGTAAGGAAGCATTGTATAAAGAATAGTGCACTAGAGAGATCCATAAATAGCAGGCTGAGCATTTTAATCCAGCAGAATAGCAACCAGCCTCAGTAGAAGAATAGAAGAGAAGAGACAAATACAAATGATAAATGTGCAAGAGATGAAGGAAACAAGACTGAGAAGTAGAGAGAGATGGAAAGTCAACATAGAAGAGGATGTACAGGAAGTTGATGTCACCAGCTGGAGAGATAAGATTAGGAATCCAATGAGCCTTAGTGGCCTGGAAAGCTGAGGAAGACGAAGAAGAAAGAAAATTCAAACTGAACTTTCAGATATTTTAAAAAAATATTTTGATGTGATTGTCCAACACTGGAACAAAATGAAGTATTTACTCGGAGACTGTTATATCTATGTAAAGTTGAAATGTTTATATGTGATTGGTTTCTGTTTCTTGGCAGGCAGGGAGCAGTGATTTGATGTAGCAGGCGGGGAGCAGTGATTTGATCCCTAAGTGCAACATTTTAATTACAAACTGCAACTTAGAAGGAAAGAAAAGACATCTCAGATTAGTTATCTGAATTAAATTTGTGCGGGCTCATGAGTATCAACAAACTTTATATTTTCTACCTGACAGAAAAAAAGACATTTCCAAGGTCACATATGAATCAGTTTGTTTTTTTGGGGGGGACAAAAAGTGACCAGATTTCTGTCCCGTTCATGAAAAGAGGGACCAGAGAATGCATGGTTTCCGATATGATGTCCTGACGTAGCTTCCTTTGTGATAAGAATTTAGGCTGCTGAAATTTGGCAGTACTTGCTCTCATTGTGAAACATACCAAATAATACACTGTCAGGGTACTAAAGGTAAAAAAGTATGGAGTAAAATTTTTCCATGCTTGCATGTAAGGGGGAGGGGAGAGAGAGAAAGAGAGATTAAAACAAGCAGAAATTTACTGTGGGGTTTGCTAAACATCGTCTTGCTGGGCAGTTTCCTACAATGGCGGACTCAACCAGTTTTGGATTTACTCAGCCGCCCATTCTAGCAGTATATGCGTTGGAGAGGTCCAGTTTTCTTGCAATTCCATATTCTAATTTCAAATTTGGTCCTCATTTTCTCATAAAATGATGCTGCGCCCATGCATAGAGTTGCTCTCTATATGACAGTCGTTCACAAGTAGACCACGTGAGTGACATAAATATCTCTTTTTTTGACTTTTTTATATCTCATTTGAGCTCCACCACGTGGTCTCCTTCCCCCTAAGTTTGCCACACAAACACCTGCCTGGGAACATGGCTGCCAACCGCTCTTGTTACATGTAACTCTTCCCGTGCCTAATGACTAAAAATGGTCACTTCCAGTTTGTGTCTATAGTGCCTTGTGACTATTTTTCGCTACATGCTTTGTTTCGTAATAGTGTAACTTTTAGATTCTAAACATTTAGTGCGCATGACTCGTGACCCTGTTCATCATGGCCGAAGAGTGCCTAGTAACGAGGGAGAAAAGAGAAAATCAAAGTGATGGTCTTGAATTTTCAATTTTTGGTGTTTAGATAGGTATATGGACATACCCTGTGACCAGACCACTGTTCTTTAACGTATCCCAAGTAGATTTAGACATATTGGACGACTGAAAAAGTAGTTAGAAGGTTATTTCAGACATCATTTTAGGAAGAAAGGCACATACAATCACAAGACGAGATCGACAGGTAGTTCTAGGCACCTCAGATGATACATACTGTACCCTAGATCTAGCCGATGGTAAATATGACACAATTATTGTCTAAAAACATCACATTACTTCTTCTTTCCCCCCAAAAAAACTCTGCATTTATGAAATCTTCATACGTTTTAAGTTATTTTGATACATAATAAGTACACATAACATGAAAATACTGTACTTCATTCACTTTTCCAACTATACCCCCATTACATATCAAGACCCGCGCTTTTACTCCAGCACCAAAACAGAACGTCTCTGTCTCTTCCTGCGGCACGACGTTGACGCATGCACACAAACACACACAAATTATAAGCTAAGACAAATTTGTTTCTCCAGACAATTTCGCATTTTATTGACGGCCAAACGTTAAAGATTTATATTACACAGAAATCAAGGCGCAGACGAGTGAGTGAGTTTGTACTGTTTCACAAACAAATATTGTACATACCTATTTCACAGCATAGGCAATCCAAGTCTGTTTTTTTTTTAAATTTAAATTAATTTATTTATATCTCTACTTAAAGGAGTGATTTATAATAATGTAGTGTATTTATATCTCTACTTAGAGGAGATTTATAGTAATGTAATTTATTTATATCAACTTAAATGAGAGATTTATAGTAATGTAATTTATTTATATCAACTTAAACGAGAGATTTATAGTAATGTAATTTGCACCGAGGCGCCGCGGTGGTGTACTGGCTAGTACACTCACCTGGTGATCAGAATGTGCCTGGTTCGACTTCGCAGTCAGGCGGAATTTTTTCGGACCGACCGGCAACGGGGTTAATCCAGCCTCAAAGAACTGATACCTGGGGCTTCCCTAGGAAAATAAAGGCGGCGAGGACAGGTGCTGGCATCCCTACTTCAAACGCTGTAGTGGTCTAGAAATGTGAGGGCGCTAGCACATAACACCCTACGGCATGCACATGCTACAGGACCTAGATTTGTAGAATTTGCATGAAAATAAGGATCAATACACAGCCTGGAACTGCCAGTTTCCTTCAAACACAACATAATACATCATAACATATATATCATGATTATGTTTTCTGATCACTACACACATATAACATATATAAATATGCCATCAACTGCGCTGATCATGGAAGAGACAATGTTTCTAGTTACTCATCTTGTCCATACAGGTGCCGTGATTCATGTCCATCATGGAGTTCGCCATACACATCATGTCTGAAAAAAAAGCACAAGTGTTGAAAAGGAATACGCCGGCAGATACAAGATGTTGCTAGAAATACGGCGCCGTTGTCAATGGCCAGGAAACAACAGCTGCACAAGATCTTATCCCAGTTCGTCTTACTGTTCCAAGAAGCATGAGGCTTGTTCTCATTCAGAATAGCTACAGAGGCAGAACTCGACAAGTTTCCTATGGTGGTTGAGTCGATGGAGAATGCTGTTTTTTGTTTTTTTTTGCCCATACCGGCATTTCAAAGCAGTGACTGCAGTGCATTCTCCACTGACTCAATTAGTGTTTCAAGATCGTCACGTGTCGGCAGCAAAGAACTCGAATTCGCAGGTATAGTGAGGATCGATCCTTAAAATTCGCCGGCTGATTAATTCTGTTTTAAAAAAATAATAATAACAACAAAAACATACACCATGCCCTGAAGTTATAATAGAAAGGTTAATAGTTATGAATCATTTTCAGTATTAAAATTCAAAGAAAGTTAGAAGAAACGAGCCCTTATCAGTATTAATAGTCAAAGAAGAGGAAAAAATAGTGAAGTCGACAGTGCAATGCCGTCTCGTGGACCTGCTGTGAGTTGAAGGTTTGCTACGTATGTCCCTCAACTTACCCAGATGTTATGCCCACACAAACAATCTTATAACTTGCTACGTAAATCCCTCAACTTACCCAGATGTTATGCCCACACAAACAATCTTATAACTTGCTACGTATGTCCCTCAACTTACCCAGATGTTATGCCCACACAAACAATCTTATAACTTGCTACGTATGTCCCTCAACTTACCCAGATATTATGCCCACACAAACAATCTTATAACTTGCTACGTATGTCCCTCAACTTACCCAGATGTTATGCCCACACAAACCATCTTATAATAAACACTAATGCCAAGCGCCACCTTTTTTTTTTTTTCAAACAAGGAGATCGTTCAATGTCTACATTTTAGTGTAAAATGTGTACATCTAAATGGAGAAAAAACGTAGTGATATATATCGGATGGGCGTTGTTCTAAAGTGTGAATTTCTGTTATAAACCATTTGTAGGGTTCACAGAAGGAAGAAGTGAACCTGGACTCCTGACATACCAGTGTTCAAGAGAAGACTGCTTTCTAAAGGAGAATAATTGTATGTAAGTTAGTGTACACAAGAAAACTACATTGGATAAATGAATGTTAGTTCATGAAGGGGATCTCCTGAATATTGGAATGAGCTCTGATGCACTAGTGAAGATAAAAAAAAATTAAGTATCACCCCCTTGTTGATTAGCACAGAAATATGGAAGCTAGGGGGTCATGGTTGAACGTGATTTCATCGTAACTGCCGTTTAACTCGCAATCGTTTTTCTCATTGGTAAAATTAAATGTGGACATGAATCTTACCTCCATGACACATACAAGCGTCTTTAGCCATGCCAGTAAAGTCACATTTTTCGCCTTTCATGGCTTTCTTATGGCACTTCATCATCATATCGTCCATCATCATGCAGCAGCCGTCATCGCAGTCAGCATCAGTCTTGCAGTCGTCACCGATCTTCTGGGCGACGGCGTACATCTGCAGTAATCACATCGCGGAACACAGTAATGAAACTTGCTGAAAATTTGCTCGATTACATAAACTGAAACAGTTAAATGCTCAAAGCGTTCATAGACAAGTGTTGTATCATTACAGTAAATTTAACGTAGGACGTGGCTTGCGAAGTGCGTTCTGTTACTTAAAAACCTAAAAAAAAAACAAACTTAAAAACATTGTTAGCGATTCATGGCTGTAAAAGTATACCTAATATGAGATACATAGTTTGACACCACGCAAAAGATTCATTCATTCATTATTCATTGTAGATGTGACATCTTGGCAAAGAACAATTAATGTTAGACATGTTGGGTCGGCAGAACAGAATCTTAATTGACTAATATATCACTCAAACAAGTCTTTTATTAAAAAAAAGAATGCGAACTACACAGCCAGGCAAGATATCTAAATTGTGTCAAAAGAGTGTTAATCCCTGTGTGTATGTATCTGCACCTGACTGTGAGATGGTGTTCAACATAATGGCCCTATATACACAGAAATCTTTTTCCACGAATGAAATATTTTCAAATTAAAATACCGTTAATCTGTACAGTTATTCATTTCCAAATAGTCTATTGTGGTCTTTCTGTTTCTGTTGATATAATCATGACAGAGATCTACTGATTAAACAGCCTCTTTGTTCAGTTTCTGTGAGCTTGTTGTAGCATAAGTCTTAACCTGCTCTGAGCTATAATATACTTACCACAAGGGCTGCGAGAATGAACAGTGTCGCTTTCATGGTAAAGGTACTGTAGCTACTCGTCGATTCTTAAGAGATTTCGCTTAAATCTTCGGATTTGGTGAAGTTGCTTTGTTTTTAATTTCGTGGATATCCTCCCTTTTATGCGTTCTTGGTGGCTTTATAAATGTTTCTTATCAGTGCTATAAGAAAGTACTTTACGTGCTTCTCAAACTGTAAATATTTTGTTGACACGAAATTCTAAACTTTGACCTTGTCATTATTTTTACATCACGTTCTGATTCAGTCACGATTTTGTCCACATTAACAACTTTTTCCTGGGTCGAGAAATTTGCGTTCGGTAGCTATATTTGCGAATTTCCTCTTTCTTCTTCTTCTTCTTCTAATTTGAAAATGATTAAATGACGTGCCATTATATGCATATCTTATCCAGATCTGAGGTGGCTGGCATATAAACAAATTAAAAGAATTCTGAAACCGGGCAAAACGTTCAGTCGGTTATCGTAAAAATCTAGCGAAGGAAGAAACATTATTTTCAAAGGGAGAGAACTGAGCACACAGGCGCGTCTAACTCTTCACCCTTCGTCGTTCAGCTTTTATTCTAAACTTCAGCTTTTATTCTAAACTATCACTCAGCATCAGTTTAGTAATAATATTACATGCCTGCATCAACATTATATGTATATAAGAATAATAAATATACAGTACTTCGTCAACATTATATGTATGTAAGAATAATAAATATACAGTACTTCGATAGCTGACTCCACTGCCATGGGAACTGTTGCCTTGTGGGCCTGTTACTAGGGGCAGAGAGATAGAACTTAACTTCTGTTCTTGTTCTTCTGTCCAGAGACAAAGATACTATCAAACGAATAGGAAGGACAGACATTATATTTGGCAAATTACTGAAAAGGCGTGTGACAGGGGAAATTTAACACTAAAGACACATCTCATGAGTTATCAGATAAGCGTATTATTCTTTTATTTGGATCATAAATCATGACAAACATGTATAAGACTGGAGGAAAAAAGACTTCAGTTTCTTAAAAAAAACAAAAAACAATGGACGCTAGACGGCAGGGCAAAGTAACAAACTCTGTAGTGCCACAGCGAACAAAGCTTCATGTCGCTACGACAACCATCAGCGGCAGAAGATTAAGCCGACTGGGACAAGCTGCAAGAACGAATGACAAGCCTCAGCGGCAGAAGATTAAGCCGACTGGGACAAGCTGCAAGAACGGCTGGCAAGCCTCAGCGGCAGCTGATTAAGACAACTGGGACAAGCTGCAAGAACGAATGACAAGCATCAGCGGCAGAAGATCAAGCCGACTGGGACAAACTGCAAGAACGACTGACAACCATCAGCGACAGAAGATTAAGCTGACTGGGACAAGCTGCAAGAACGAATGACAAGCCTCAGTGGCAGAAGATTAAGCCGACTGGGACAAGCTGCAAGAACGGCTGACAACCATCAGCGACAGAGGATTAAGCCGACTGGGACAAACTGCAAGAACGACTGACAACCATCAGCGACAGAGGATTAAGCCGACTGGGACAAACTGCAAGAACGACTGACAACCATCAGCGACAGAAGATTAAGCCGACTGGGACAAGCTGCAAGAACGACTGACAACCATCAGCGACAGAGGATTAAGCCGACTGGGACAAGCTGCAAGAACGACTGACAACCATCAGCGACAGAGGATTAAGCTGACTGGAACAAGCTGCAAGAACGAATGACAAGCATCAGTGGCAGAAGATTAAGCCGACTGGGATAAGCTGCAAGAACGGCTGACAACCAAATTCTTAACCAAATATATGGCGAACTACTGGAAAGAAGGAAAACACGAAGTAGATCAAAACTGAGATATTAAACAATATTTGTACAGTAGCCACGAGATATTTTTTCTACCAGCTACAGAATCTTACAGTTCCCACAGGCACAGCTTGCCGAAATAACAGCAAACCAAGAAGAGCTAGTGAAAGGTATGCCAGACAGAGAAGTGAGTACTGTTGCTCATTTGATGAAGGTGAGTTGAGCAACATGGGGACAGAAGACGCAAAGGAAAAACAAAACCTTGACCTTGCAGTACAAACATAGTTTATAGTTACTGTGGCCAGTTATGGCAATCAAAATTGCAAGAACCAGTTATAAGAAAACCTGATGGGCAAGAACCAGTTACGTGAAAACCTGATGGGCAACTTCCACAAAAAGGTGTCAACATTTAAGTGGTTCAAAGTCGTCTTCTATAACGGAAAGAGTCAAAATACTTGTTACGCTCATTGATTTCATGTAATAGCGATTTGTTTTCCACTTGGCATCTCCAGAAAATTTTTATGTTCCTCATAAATTATTACCATTTAAACTCATTAAACCAATAAACGAAAAATATCGCTGGCATTCAAGATTTAAAATGTTTCGTTAAAATAATCATTTTGGAGGAGAAGAAATCACTGACTAAATTTGGAAAGGATTATTCCCTCCAAATTTGAGAAATGTTTGTAATCTCTTTAAAAAAAAAAATATCAGGCTGTTTTCGAAACTCAAGGCTACCGTATAAAAAGTGGACCTATTTTTTTCAAAGAATGCGATCCAAGGCTGCACGATTTTAGCTGACACAGTTACTAATCATTATCATCCCATCCGCTTCCCTCTTCCTCCCCTTTCCAGAGCGTAAATTTGTGCGTCTGCACTTTTAACTTTCCAGAACACAAAAATTCACGCCATTGATAAGTACATTTCCACTATGGCTGTTTACCATGCTTAGAAAAGTTCGGTCAGCGTTTGAATAGACATTTTACGGGCTATAAGAAATTTCCTAACATTTTCCCCCATATTTTCCTATCTCACGTAAGAATTTACCTAAGTGGCGAAGTAGTTAGTAAGCTAGCCTCTCATGGCGGAAGTCAGCGGTTCAGTTCACTACCCGAGACGTCCCATTCACCCAACCACAGAAACAGGGATTTGATTCCTTCCGGAGCTGAGGAAGTAAAGGTGGTTAGATGGTCTTAGTGCTGACCACATCACCTTCTAGTGTGGCCGCTGGTCAAGGAAAATATGGGCACTAACACCATATCCACTAGTTGCCAAATATGGTATGACATGGCCATCTATTTACCTTCTGTAGGTATGAAAAGATAATCCCAGCAGCATGTGATAGTAAAAATAAGTGCTTATACTTCTATCACACGCGAGTGCTTCTACTTCTATCACATGCTGCTGGAAATATCATTTCCAGGGTGTAGCGGTGGTATAGAGGTTAGTGCACTAACAGAAGATCCTTGGTTCGATTTCGCACTTGGGCGGAATTTTGTTCGGACCTACCGACACGGGGGTCAACTCAGCCTAAAAAAAAACCAAAAAACCCGGGGATCTAGGGTTTCCCTAGGAAAACAAGGCATCCCCTGCCTGAAATGCTGTAGTAGCCTAGAAATGTGAAGGCACTAACACTTCACACCCCTTCGGCATGCAAACGCTACAGGGCTCAGAACTGATAGAACGACTTGTTGGAAAATACCAGCTTACTTATTTCTCCTAACCCCCGCGTCTCCAATCAAAATTCTGTCAGTTAAATCCTGTATTTTGGACACAACCATGGTCAAGATTTTTCTCGTTCAAAAGTTATGGCGAAGAAAACTATTAACACATTTTTATTTATTTAAGTCACGCTCTTTTTCTTGATCTATTTAATGTGTGAAATTTGAACGAAGAAGAACAAATCGGGCAACCTTGATCATCTTTGACCTATTAAAGTTTCCAGGTCGGAGCAAAACTCAGCATTTTTTTTAAAATTAAAAAATAAGTCGTCCCAGAGGGTATATAAGGGAGACCATCCACGAAATAGAAGAAAACCGCCAATTCTGAACATTTAATCGATACCAAAAGTCGACTACTAACTACAGTACCTTTACCATGAAAGCGACACTGTTCATTGTAGCAGTCCTTGTGGTAAGTATATTATAGCTTAGAGCAGACGAAAAGCGTAAGTTTCCCCAAGTTCACAGAGACAGAACAACGAGGCTGTTCAGTCATGAGATCTCTGTCAGGTTATTCTCAACAGAAACTGAAAGACTACAACAGAATATTTAGCAATATAAAAGGTGTAGAAATTAAAGATGTTTTATTTATTTTGTCGCAGAAGATTACTTTCGGAGTAGAGAACCAGTCACTTAACTTTATGTTCTGCCAACTCTGTTATGTCATCTCTAGCACATCATATCTCTTGCTAAGATGATCTCTAGCACATCATGTCTTTTGTTAAGATGATCTCTACCACATCATGTCTCTTGCTAAGATGATCTCTAGCACATCATGTCTCTTGCTAAGATGATCTCTAGCACATCATGCCTATTGCTAAGATCATCTCTAGCACACACCATGTCTCTTGCTAAGATCATCTCTAGCACATCATGTCTCTTGTTGATCATCTTCTTTTACCAAGATCATCTTCTCACACACACACCCCATGTTTATAACACATAACATTACCCCCCCCCCCCCAACATCTTAATTATGTATAGTTTTTTTGCAGGAAGAAAAAAAACACAAAAAATTGGAAGCAACAGAGATGTGGTTTTGGAGAAAGATGTAATAAACACCCTGGACAGACAATGAAGGGAAACAAATGACGCTTCAGAATAACGACAAACCCTACGTAAAATTCTAAGAAAACGACAGTCAAAAGTTCTTGAGCATGTCATTACAAGACAAAAACTAGAATATGTCATGACAAGACAGAAGCTATAACATGTCATACAAGACAGAAGTTAGAACATGTCATACAAGACAGAAGCTATAACATGTCATACAAGACAGAAGTTAGAACATGTCATACAAGACAGAAGCTAGAACATGTCATACAAGACAGAAACTAGAACATGTCATGACAAGACAGAAACTAGAACATGTCATGACAAGACAGAAACCAAAGACCTTAATAATGACTACAAAATTCAAGATAAAAAGGAAATGAGGAATGTCAAGAGGGGAAAAAATGTCTCGGTGAACTGACCAAGTGGCATAGAAGCAGAAAAGCCTTTGAACTGATCAGAAACACCAGGATCGCATAAGATGGGGAAGCACGGCCATCAACGCCATACGGCACGTCGCATAATAATTATTATTATGATTAAATCTGTAACATATTGTATTCATATAAATGAGTGCAGTTATCTGACCATACCCTACATTCAATTTGAAGTTAACAGTGCGATTCTTGTCATGGGATTTATTGTGCTTTCAGCTGTGTTTCATCTTATGTAAATGACTAGATGTTAATTTCATTACTGTATTCCGCGATGTGATTACTGCAGATGTACGCCGTCGCCCAGAAGATCGGTGACGACTGCAAGACTGATGCTGACTGCGATGACGGCTGCTGCATGATGATGGACGGCATGATGATGAAGTGCCATATGAAAGCCATGAAAGGCGAAAAATGTGACATTACTGGCATGGCTAAAGACGCTTGTATGTGTCATGGAGGTAAGATTCATGTCCACATTTAAATTTTACCAATGAGGTTAAAAAAAAACACTATTACGAGTAAAGCAAAATATTAAGAAAGAAGCAATTTTTCCATAAAGATTTCTAGCTTCCATATTTCTATGTTTGTTAATACTGCAGTGACTTCTGTCCGCTCGTTTGTGTGGTATTTCTTCATACAGTTAATCCGTCAGTGCATTTTTGTTTAAGGACCGATCCCATTCTACCTGCAATGACTCAACTTCTTTGTAGCTGACGACTTGAAGAACAGTCATGTAGTCTTTAGGGGGAGTGAATTCCTTGTTTGGACACAACTTCATGCTTCTTTACTGATTCCACCTCCTTAGGAAACTTGTCGAGTTCTGTCTCTGTAGCTATTCTGAATGAGCACAAGCCCCATGCTTCTTGGAACAGTAAGACGAACTGGGATAAGATCTTGTGCAGCTGTTGTTTCCTGGCCATTGACAACGGCGCCGTATTTCTAGCAACATCTTGTATCTGCCGGCGTATTCCTTTTCAACACTTGTGCTTTTTTTTGTTTTTTGTTTCAGACATGATGTGTATGGCGAACTCCATGATGGACATGGATCACGGCACCTGTATGGACAAGATGAATAACTAGAAACATTGTCTCTTTCATGATCAGCGCAGTTGATGGCATATTTTATATATGTTATATGTGTGTAGTGATCAGAAAACATAATCATGAGATATATTTTATGATGTATTATGTTGTGTTTGAAGGAAGCTGGCAATTCCAGACATGATTGTATGTTGATCCTTATTTTCGTGCAAAGTACATTACTTTACATCTTTTCTTTAACTGCAAACATACTTGAAAATAAATTAAATTAAAAAAAAAGAACTTGGAATGCCTATACTGTGAGAGACATATTTACAGTACATGTTTGTAAAATGGATGAAACTTGTTCACTCGTTTGTTGCTCTGATTTCTGTGTGAAACAATTCTTGAATATTTGGCCATCAATAAAATGCGAGATTATTTGGAGAAAAAAATGATCTTCTTGTCTTATTATGTGTGTGAGTGTGTGCTCGAACACCATGAACTTTGATAAGGTCATATGCGTGTACATGTACTAAGGTTACCATACTGGGAAACCTCAAAATGAGGACCCTCACCACCCCCCCCCCCCACACACACACAAACATACACACACCCAAACACAACCAGGTGACCGAGATCTCGATTTCTAGAACCGAGTACGAGAGTCACCCCAAAAAAAAAAAAAAAAGTTCCAGCTTCAGGAGTCACGTTAATACACTGTAATGGACCTTTACTTTTGGAAGACTTGCTTTGTTTAATAAATGATATTATTAAGATATTTCGTTTTATGTCTTCTAGAATATTAACGAAATGCCCGATAGAGAATGTGAAAAACAAAAGTGACTTACAGAAAGTAAGCCCGTTTATATTTGTCACTAGATCTATTTATTTGTATTTTTCAAACAGTTCACTGTTGTAGTCTTAAAAACTGGTTTAACTGGCATTCGAATTCTGATAAAAGAGGTAAGAGGGAGGGGGGGGGGAGAGTAAAGTTAGGCCACTTGAATTCTTCAGCACGTCATTCTGTCACATGCAGGCTGAGAATATCACTTCCTACCTACAGAAGGTAAAATAAATAAAGATAGCCTTGTCATATCATGTTTGGCAACTAGTTGGATATGCTGCCCATATTTTCCTTCACCAGTGGCCACACTAGAAGGTGATGTGGTCAGCAGTAAGACCATCTAGCCACCTTTACCTACTCAGCTTCAGGAGGTGTCATGTGCCCGTTTTTACTGTTGCATGACTGGGACGTCTCGGCCTGAACCGCTGACTCCCGCCATGAGAGGCTAGCTTACTAACTACTTCGCCACTTTAGATACATTAAATTCTTACGTGAGATATGAAAATATGGGGGAAAATGTAGAACATGTCGTATAGCCCGTAAAATATCTGTTCAAATGCTGACCGAACTTTTCTTAGCACGGTAAACAGCAGGTAGTGGAAATGTACTTATCAATGGTGTGAATTTTAGTGTTCTGGAAAGTTAAAAGTGCAGACGCACAAATTTACGCTTTGGAAAGGGGAGGAAGAGAAAAGCGGATGGGATGATAATGATTAGTAACTGTCGGCTAAAGTCGTGCAGCCTTGGATCGCATTCTTTGAAAAAAAAATAGATTCATTTTTTGATACCTAAGGGCCACATTACCCCTGATTAAGGAAACCTGACCTACTGCGCAAATAGCATATACGAGGGCGAGTAAAAAAATAGCCACAGATCTTTGGACACAAACAACTGAAAAATATACAAAAATACTTCTTTATTCGTTTTTGCTTCTTTTCATATACTTTTCAGTTGGTTTCCTCCCTTGATTAGCTGTTACGTTTTTTTTTTGACTAGCACTTGCACACGCAACACAATGTGGTAAAAAGGAAAATGCAGTTTATATCTATAATTTCTTACTGGAAACTGACGCATTTGAATGCCAAGTATGAATCAACAAGAACAATAAAAGAATTGGTATCAGTTTGACTGTGACTACACAATTACCTTATTCTTCTTCTTCCTCTTCATTGAATTAGACATCTATATGTATTGTCTAGTTCAAAGTGTGCAGTCTCGTGGAGTTCTTGCTGTGCACCCCAAAGTTTGTCTACCAGTGTACGTTCCGTGTGGCCTGGTTTCATGTTTCTTGGTAGAGGGAGCAGAGCTGGTTTCATGCTTCTTGGTAGAGGGAGGAGAGCTGGTTTCATGCTTCTTGGTAAAGGGAGGAGAGCTGGCTTCAGGCTTCTTGGCAGAGGGAGGAGAGCTGGTTTCATGTTTCTTGGTAGAGGGAGGAGAGGTGGTTTCATGTTTCTTGGTAGAGGGAGGAGAGCTGGTTTCATGTTTCTTGGTAGAGGGAGGAGAGGTGGCTTCAGGCTTCTTGGTAGAGGGAGGAGAGCTGGTTTCATGTTTCTTGGTAGAGGGAGGAGAGCTGGTTTCATGTTTCTTGGTAGAGGGAGGAGAGCTGGTTTCATGTTTCTTGGTAGAGGGAGGAGAGCTGGTTTCATGTTTCTTGGTAGAGGGAGGAGAGCTGGTTTCATGTTTCTTGGTAGAGGGAGGAGAGCTGGTTTCATGTTTCTTGGTAGAGGGAGGAGAGCTGGTTTCATGTTTCTTGGTAGAGGGAGGAGAGCTGGTTTCAGGGTTTTTGGTAGAGGGAGGAGAGCTGGTTTCAGGGTTCTTGGTAGAGGGAGGAGAGCTGGTTTCAGGCTTCTTGGTAGAGGGAGGAGAGGTGGCTTCAGGCTTCTTGGTAGAGGGAGGAGAGGTGGTTTCATGTTTCTTGGTAGAGGGAGGAGAGCTAGTTTCATGTTTCTTGGTAGAGGGAGGAGAGCTGGCTTCAGGCTTCTTGGTAGAGGGAGGAGAGCTGGTTTCAGGCTTTTTGGCAGAGGCAGCAGAGCTGCAAGATGTACTCTGGGTTATGTTTCGCGTGTGTAGTCAGGGGTGTGTGACAGACAGGCCGAGGCGATACAGGTGTGCTAGTAATCAGCAGCGTCATGTGAGTAGTTGAAAATGGCGGTTTGTTCTTGACGTGAGAGCTGCGTCATCCGATCTTTAACAGGTGAATTGTCTCGGTCAGTCCATAGGTTCTTGTACTAAACATTGATTATAGTTTTGGGTTCACTGTACGAGGCATTAAATTAATGCTGAGGTTGACTGCTACCAGATTTGGCAAGTCTGTCAGCACTGTCGTTTCCAACAGCCCATAGTGTTATGGGATCCACTGGGCCACAACGGCCTTCTCCCGAGAGAGAGAGAGCGAGCGCAGCATTTTCATTGAGTGTCATTCTATACGCTCTTTGAGTGACACGTGATGATTATCTAATAAAGGGAGAGAGAGACTGATTGATTGATCTTTATGTCAGGCCCGTCTGACATTCTGCCCTTTATCATACATCCTTCATTCTATTCCAGACATTCTACAAATATGCTGTTCATATAACAAACATAACTAACATTGAAGCTGAGCGACATAAAATAAAATGTAACATTTACGTTTCACTCTTAAACATTCACTCAGTACGGAAGTAACTACATACATTATAAATGACTATCTACTAAACAAAATTTTCGAGACTATTCAGAAAATAATTAATTGTATTCGGTGTCTGTAAGAGAGAGAGAGAGAGAGAGAGAGAGAGAGAGAGAGAGAGAGAGAGAAGAAGAAGAAGAAGAAGTTGGCTGAGATATGAAAATAAGAAATGTGGAAGCTTCTAGGATTTGCTTGGACAATTAAACTATAAATAGACTTCTCTTATATGGGACCCCCCCCCCCCCCCACACTTTTTTCCCCCCCAACCAAAACGTAACGTACTTCTGAACACATTATTCAGCTAAAAGGAGAGATAAGTAAAACAATACAGCGGACACAAAACAAATCGATGGCTGCAGTTACCGCATTAAATAAACATTAGCTGGTGCAGAAATCGTTATGACACGGACAAGAAATGGACGCCTGGTCGCTGGTGGGTTCTGCCAACATTATAATTCGCCCACGAAGGGGGGAGGGCTGGGTTCGCTTCTTTCAATACCGCACGTAAACATGGGTCTAATGATTTCCCTTTACTGATATGGGAACATTCTTATTGTCGAAATTAGATTCAAACTTCCGTAGGAAATGTCCTGAAGCTTTTGTACTGGAAATGCAGAGCATCTAAAGCAATTATTTGCTTAGCATTGCCACAGATACTCGCGAATGTCCACGTAAGGAGATTCATGAGGTTATGCCTGTACTTGCCTTAATTCATTCCACAAATACGATTTGCAAGGGTTAAACAATGCACATTGTCAGTGCATATTAACGCAGAGTGTGGTGATACACATTTGTATGTATGTATGTATGTATGTATGTATGTATGTATGTATGGGGTATGGGTGTGTATATAGGTATAAATGCGTAACGTATGAGTGTGGATGGCTGAGTGGATAATGCTCAGTTTTCTCTTGGCGAGACGGCTGCTCATGCTACTGGAGTCCGTGATTCAAGTCAAGGTCACTCTCTTGTCATTTTTATGAAAAGTGCTTTGTCCATTGTTTTTCTAATGCTATCCATTCATTACATTACTTGGCTAAATAACCGTGCGACAGCCTTGTTGTTTTCCGTTTGAAAAATTTCCATCAGCGCACGTGTACGCTTAGTTCACATATACATATAGTTCACAGCGAAGAGCAAATTGCTTTCCTGTTTTAGGTGCTTCTTTCATGAAGTTTGTATTAATAATACACAGTAATGAAATACATCTTGTTGATTCCTAATGTAAGAGGACGAATTGAAAAGTAACTCGCTTAAAAAAAAAAGTCCGCTTACTTTTCAGTTCAGAATAAAATGTTCAAACGTGACTGAAAGTTCCTTATCACTTTTAAACATAGTCCTACCACGTTCCGTCCTGGTTAGCCGAGTGGTTAGGCGGTCGGTTTACTAATCCGGTGGTACCGGGTTCAGTCCCAGCAGTGGGATCCTTGTCTGGTACACATCAGAAAGGCCCCGGGGTTGACCCAGCCCCTAAAAATGGGTACCAGAGAAATCTGAGAAGGCAAAGCGGCCAGGCGAGATACTGACCACGTCACACTTTCATGTGCCGAAGGTCATGGAAAATACGGGCCTAACACCGTATTCCCCAATATGCCTTAGTGGCGTGGAAACGGGACCTTTTTCTTTACCTTTACCCACCACGTTCAGCGCAGATCTGCCACCACTCCACTAATCAGTGCAAATCTGCCACCACTCCACTAATCAGTGCAAATCTGCCACCACTCCACTAATGCCTGGAATCCTCGAGGAAAAAAATCTGACTGACCATGTGACCAGCTATGCATAGCCTTTTAATCTCGTCGTCCGTACTGAGCTACTACCCATTTAGTGCATCCTCGATGGGCCCAAATACACAATTATCACAAGGTGCGAGGTCGAGTAAATATGAAGGACGGGGAAAACACTCCAAACTTTGAATCGTAATTTGTTCTGATGTTTCACTTGCCGCGTGAGGCCACGCCTTATCATGACGTAACAACACCCCAGAACTGATCAGACCGTGATGTTTTGATCTTACTGTAGGTTATAAAAGTGGCTCTTAAGTAGACCACAGTATCCTTCTGGACAAGTAACATTCCATGATTTGACCTTTAAGTCCGAGAAGAGCGTAAGCGTCAATTTTCCGACCCACGGAGCTGTAAGGAACTTCTTTGGTTTCAGCAAGGAAGAATATGGCCACGCCTCGCTGGCTCACTTTATCTCCGACTGGAAGTAATGTACCCAGAATTTGTCTCCAGTAGAAAGGCGTCTCTTTCAGTTTCAAAACGTCCGACACCCAAAGAACGGATAACTGTGTGTGCTGTTTTTCTATCGTGTATGCCTGCAAGGGAGTAGCCATCTTTGATCTGGTCCGCTGACGTCGCAATTCCAAAATGGATGACGCGCCTCCGCATACAAAAATTTAGAGACGGATAACACAACAATCATGTACTACAGCTTTATGTTACTGGATTTTGATTTTTGTTTTACTCGACATCTACTTTATTACGTTAGCGGTTTATTTATATAATGTTAGCGGTTTATTTATATAATGTTAGCGGTTTACCATGTTCATATTCCCGTATTCACTACAGCGTTGTCACACCAGAGCTGGGCAGGGACCGTACCAGTTCTTTCGGTTCTTCCTGTAAAAGTGGGTTCCCTGTTTCTACAAATCGAATCCTAAAGCCTGTAATTTTTTTTAATTTTTTTTTTTAACGAAATACTGTTTCTAGATTTACAGCATTCACTGCGATTCAGTGTGTTTTACTGTGAACTTCTCTCTCTCTCTCTCTCTCTCTCTCTCTCTCTTCTCTCTCTCTGAACCTTACGTGCCCAGGACACATGGGGCTTCCGCAAGGGTTTTTCACAAATGCCTGTCCTTCGCTTTTTTTTCCCGCTCTTGCCCAGGTGAGCCCTCTACTGCTCAACATCCTTTCTGTTGTTCTTCTCCATGTCTCTTTTGGTCTACCCTTACTTCTGTTCCCCTGTGGTGTCCATCTTAGTGCTATTTTTGGTAGTTAGTTGTCAGTCATTCGGAGCACATGTCCCAACCATCGCCAACGTCTTTCCTCAATAACTGCTGTCAGTGGCTTCATCTATCCCTCCGATGGTCATCATGTTTTCTTCACAGAAACTGCACAGTCTTTCTCCATTTTCATTTATTTCTCCGATTCCTTCTCTTCCAATGATTCTTCTTCTATCTTCATTTTCCTCACTCACTTTTGCATTAAAGTCACACAAGATGAGTAGCATATCATGCTTGGGTATTGTTTCTACTGTTGCTTGGAGGCTGTTGTAAAAATCTTCTTTTAATTCCTCGTCAGCTGCTTCTGTTGGTGCATAACAAACTATAATAGACAGCTTCGTGAATCTTGAGTTGAAGCGTGCATATAATAATCTCTCATTTATAGGGGTCCATTTCAGCAATGCTCCTGATGCTTCTTTTGTTATAATCAATGCTACTCCTCCTTCATGAAGATCTTCTTTACCTGACCATATTATTGTATCTTCTGTGTGCTGTGTTGTTAATTTCCTTCTGCCTTGTCCTGTCCATCTTGCTTCTTGTATTCCTGGTATGTCTAGTTTGTATCTGTGCATTTCCTTGATGGTTTGTGCTAGTTTTCTACTGTGAACTTAATGTGTAAATAATGGGCCAAAGGTCAAATATCAGGTCTGCGTGAAAACATATGGCAAAGCATGGTGGGAAACTGTCACTTGTCTTATATGAAAATCAGTACTCACACTTACCAAGGACCAATAAACCGAGGAATCGATTTCATAATTACTTACTAAACGAGTACCCGTACTATACGGTTCTTATTTTTAAAAAAACCCGAAAAAAAGCTGTACTTCAAGCTACGTGTGCCGCGAGATTTTCTATGTGTGCCGCGGGATCTTCTATGTGTGCCGTGAGATTTTCTATGTGTGCCGCGAGATTTTCTATGTGTGGCGTGGGATTTTCTATGTGTCCCGCGGGATTTTCTATGTGTGCCGTGAGATTTTCTATGTGTGCCGTGAGATTTTCTATGTGCGCGTGAGATTTTCTATGTGTGCCGTGATATTTTCTATGTGTGCCGCGGGATTTTCTATGTGTGCCGCGGGATTTTCTATGTGTGCCGTGAGATTTTCTATATGTGCCGCGGGATTTTCTATGTGTGCCGTGAGATTTTCTATGTGTGGCGTGGGATTTTCTATGTGTCCCGCGGGATTTTCTATGTGTGCCGTGAGATTTTCTATGTGTGCCGTGATATTTTCTATGTGTGCATGAGATTTTCTATGTGTGCCGTGATATTTTCTATGTGTGCCGTGATATTTTATATGTGTGCCGTGGGATTTTCTATGTGTGCCGTAAGATTTTCTATGTGTGCCGTGAGATTTTCTATATGTGCCGTGAAACGTTCGAGATATTGTGATTTTGCTGGTAAAATAATAATTAAAATAATTTCATTCAGTATTAATACTGAAGAGGGAAGAAGAGCACCCTTTGCAGTACAGTTGAACCATACAAAGCTGAGAATGTATAAAATACATGAAGCTGAGAAACACATAAATCTCTTTGAATGTAAATGCTACAGAAGATTCCTTCAAATATCATGGACACAAAAAAGAGAACAAATATATTCATATTACAAGAACTTAATATTGAAGAAGGCTGGCTAGTAAGGAAGATTAAGCAGAGAAAACTTAAATATTTTGGACACATTAAACGTCATGATAATTTAGAGAAGACCGTCTTGGAAGGATACATAATGGAAAAAAAAGAAAGAGAGGAAGACCAAGGGGAAGGTGCCTGCAAGACATCGTTGATGGTCTACGAATAGACGAATCAGCAGCATGGCATCTTGCTTACAACAGAGAGGCCTACAGGGGAGATGTTAAAGAGGCAGAAGTTCTGCAAGGGACATGCAAATGACTGACTGACTGACGTTACAAGCCTTCTAACAACTGATTGGTAAACCTAGCGCTTAGATCTAGTCTCCCGCAGTGTTGCCAACTCGTAGGTTAGTGTGACGCGAGGACTCACTACAAAGGATAGTGTGCCTTGAGCAAAGAAAGTTTGAGAACCACCGGAGGTAGGAGAGAAAATCGTTTTCCGACACGAAATATGTCTGATTGCTCCGCTGTCTCACTGTTACGGTATACACTTGCTAAATGAGTCCGTGTTACATCGCGTCACGTGGGCAAACACTCGAGAGCAGCGGTTGTAGAAGTACTCTTCACAAATCCAAGAATCATCACTTCAGTAATTTACATTCAATATGGATCTTTTTATTCATTCTACAAGAACTTAATTTTGAGGAAGGTTGGCTAGTAAAGAAGAGAAAACTTAAATATTTTGGACACATTAAACGTCATTAGAATTTAGAACAGACCGTCTTGGAAAGATACATAATGGGAACAAGAAAGAGAGGAAAACCAAGGCGAAAATGGCTGCAAGATATCGTTAATAATCTGCAAATGGATGCATCAGCAGCAGGGCATCTTGTTTACAACCGATAGGCCTACAAGAGAGCTTTAAGAGAGACAAAGTTCCGCAAGGGATATGCAAATGACTGACTGACTGACTGACTGAGGGATATTTTTCAGTCTTTTCAGAGCAAAGATGATTGTGACAGATTACTTGGCAGTTATTAGACCTAGAGAACCCAGAATTAGTGAAGACTTTATACCGTCTCTTTGAAACAGGCTGCTGTGCCAGGTAGACTATTAGGCAAGATTTCACTCGGTTGGGGAATGTACAGAGACCCTATTTCTTGCATCTTTTACTGGAATTTTGGTAAACAGGTGTAATCCATCTTTGATGCCTATATTTTCAAGACATCCATGGCGTTTACTGTATGTTCAGTTCCATGAAGATTAACAGACAACACAGCAGTGCTTGGGTATCATGAAACAACACTCGTAACACATGACGTATTGATTGGAGATTCGATTCCACAACCAGGGAATCTAAGCGGTATTATCGAAACTGGAATCTTTCCAGACCGAAGCTTCGATATTTATGGCTGGCGCCAAGAATGTCCAAGTCCTAGGGGAAAATAACTTAAGCGGGGGTAATCTGATGTGAAAATATTACACAAACATCTCAGCATCTTCGATCCCCTCCTCCGCTCTGGCTTGCTATCATGCGGACTAAATATTAATCGGAGTTTCCCCCCTACACACGATCGCCCATCACATAGAGGAACCAATCGATCCTAGTGTGTTTGACGTTTTCTTGGACTCTTGCAACAAAGAGTTCTAGATTTTGGTGCTAGAGTTGGCTGCCACAGACAGAAGAGCGAAACAATGTGTGTTAGTCTGACATATCTTATCTGTTAGGTTTTTATACATTTCCAGCAGTTTATTTTTTGTTTGTTTTTTTAATGGATTCACGGGATGAAAATCTAGTCTAAGCAGTGAAATCTTTTCACTCTTTCAAGTGAGAAGTTTAAAATGAGCTTGTATGCAATTTTGTATACTTCTGTATAGATTTCATTGTTCCTCATGTATGGAAACAACGATTTGCAGTCCTTCTGGTATTTTGAAATATACAGTTTATAATGAATGATACAGATTACAGACTGTATTTATTTCAAATGCCTTATTGGTTTGTTAGGATCAGATATTCTGTTTACTGTATGAAGATGGAAAGACAATATCAGCACTGGAGATTGCAAAATTAGCAATGAAAAGGTGAGTTCACTCCTTGTTTGTCAGTTTAAAATGTACATAACTTCTGTTATAAAATGATTGTTTTAATAGTTGTACCATGTTATAATAGTTGTACCCTGTTCTAATAGTGGTACCCTGTTCTAATAGTGGTACCCTGCTCTAATAGTGGTACCCTGTTCTAATAGTGGTACCCTGCTCTAATAGTGGTACCCTGCTCTAATAGTGGTACCCTGCTCTAATAGTGGTACCCTGTTCTAATAGTGGTACCCTGTTCTAATAGTGGTACCCTGTTCTAATAGTGGTACCCTGCTCTAATAGTGGTACCCTGCTCTAATAGTGGTACCCTGTTCTAATAGTGGTACCCTGTTCTAATAGTGGTACCCTGCTCTAATAGTGGTACCCTGTTCTAATAGTGGTACCCTGTTCTAATAGTGGTACCCTACTCTAATAGTGGTACCCTGCTCTAATAGTGGTACCCTGCTCTAATAGTGGTACCCTGCTCTAATAGTGGTACCCTGTTCTAATAGTGGTACCCTGCTCTAATAGTGGTACCCTGCTCTAATAGTGGTACCCTGTTCTAATAGTGGTACCCTGTTCTAATAGTGGTACCCTGCTCTAATAGTGGTACCCTGTTCTAATAGTGGTACCCTGCTCTAATAGTGGTACCCTGCTCTAATAGTGGTACCCTGCTCTAATAGTGGTACCCTGCTCTAATAGTGGTACCCTGTTCTAATAGTGGTGCTTTATAATAATAATTATACACAGCTGAAATAATGGTTCCGTATTCTAATATTTATACCTCGTTGAGATAGTAGTACCATTTATTATTAGTTATACCTTGTTAAAATAGTGGTACTGTGTTGTAACAATTATACATTGTTAAAGAATGGTATCTGTTCTAATAGTTCTACCCTGTTAAAATAGTGGTACCTATTCTAATAGCTATATCCTTTTAAAATAGTGGTACCACGTACTAATAGTTATACCCTGTTAAAATAGTGGTACCTATTCTACCTGGTACCACCTATTCTACTGGTACTTATTCGTGGTTCGTGAAAGTAAAAGTAAAGGTCCCAGGCTGAATAAAAAGAAGACTTGAAGTGATGGTCATCTCAAAGAAAAGAATACCACTAAAATGTACCATTACAATCGATGGCACAGAACTGAAACAAGTTGATAGATTCAAGTACTTAGGAACAGCTGATGAGAAATGTCACAAGGAAATAAAAAGCAGATGTGCTCAGGCTAAGTCAGCATTCCAGAAAATGAGAAATATCTTGTGCAACAGATCCATATCAGTGGAAACAAGATTCCGAATACTTAAATGTTACATCGAGGCAATTTTGTTTTATGGATGCGAAGCATGGTCCATAAATAAGAGAGTACAGCGAGAAATGGAGGCCATGGAAATGTGGTTCATAAGAAGGATGTTGAAGGTACCACGGATAGCTAAGAAAACCAACGAGGTCTTAAGAGAGGCCGGAGTTAAAAGGCAAATTACACCACAGATCAGAGGCAGACAAGAGAGATTTGTAGGACATGTTCTGAGAAGAGGAAAATTGGAACACATTGTGACAACTGAAAAAATTGAGGGAAGAGGTGACAGAGGAAGACAGAGAAAGAAGTTACTGGATGGGCTGTCAGTGTGGCTAGGAAGAAAGTCACCGGCGGATCTCATAATCATTTAGACTACTAAAGACAGGGAATTGTGGAGATAAATTATCGCCTACGCCATGTAGATTGACCTGTTCTAACAGTTATACCCTGTTAAAATAGTGGTACCACGTTCTAATAGCTATAACATGGAATAGTGGTACCACGTTATAATAGCTATACCCTGTTAAAATAGTGGTACCACGTTCTAATAACTATACCCTGTTAAAACTGTGGTACCACGTTCTAATAGCCATACCCTGTTAAAACTGTGGTACCACGTTCTAATAACTATATCCTGTTAAAACTGTGGTACCACGTTCTAATAACTATACCCTGTTAAAACTGTGGTACCACGTTCTAATAACTATACCCTGTTAAAACTGTGGTACCACGTTCTAATAGCCATACCCTGTTAAAACTGTGGTACCACGTTCTAATAACTATACCCTGTTAAAACTGTGGTACCACGTTCTAATAGCCATACCCTGTTAAAACTGTGGTACCACGTTCTAATAACTATATCCTGTTAAAACTGTGGTACCACGTTCTAATAACTATACCCTGTTAAAACAATGTGTCCTTTCACTTTGAATGTCGTTATCCTTTTTGATTATTTATTTATTTTGATGAACATAGTCACGTGGCAGCGAAAGTAAGCCGAATTTAAAATCTACTGGAGGATATATTTTTGTGAAGTGGGATTTGTCTTTATCAGGATGATACCAAAGGCTGACTTTTTTTAGGGTGATCAAGACTGGATACTTACTTAAGTAAGATTATCATTTGCCTGCAGTAAAAACTGAATGATTCTTTCAGTCTCTAATAAGGAGTTTTCTTTCTTTCCTTGTGTGTAAAAATGAAGATGGGGAGAAGTGAAAGACATAGGTCATGCTGCTGAGTATAATATTTATAGAAAATGGTTTTAGTGTCTTCTTAAGTGTATTGAAAAAGTGGTGATAGGGGTGTATAGGCACAGGGTGGGGATCGGGATGGGGAGGTGAGTGTACGTAGATAGAGTGGATGACATAAAATCTCCATGACAACAGTGGGAAAGAAAAGTTTTTTTTTATTTGTATAAGAGCTTTTTCAAAGCTGTAGGAGACCAGAAACCTAAGTTTTTCATCTATTTTCTGTATTTGCAAAAATATATGCTGTGTTGTCTTTGTATGTAATCCTTGAAAAAGACTCACGGCGAAATATTGGATGTTGTATGTTCTTCATTTATACGTTCTGCTTAGTTTCCTCATTTTCTTTGTTGTTTTGTAAAACTGAACCATACACCTCTGTCTACTTTTACTACTAGAATCAGTTTTACTCTAGTCGTCATCTCTTTTGTCTACCTTTATTACTATAACCAGTTTTACCACAGTCGTCATCTCTTTTGTCTACCTTTATTACTAGAAGCAGTTTTACCGCAGTCGTCATCTCTTTTGTCTACTTTTATTACTAGAAGCAGTTTTACCGCAGTCGTCATCTCTTTTGTAAGAAGATTACTCTGAGCTGAGTGCTCTAAACTTCTCTATGCCTTCCCGGTCCAAAATGAGGATTTTGATTAAAGCAGGATGTGTGTGTTTTCTAACTGAAGCAAAGCTGTCATCGTCATCATCATCATCTTGTGCCATCTTCCCACGGAAGACTAGCTGCAGTGAGTCTGCTCTGTTTTTCATTTTCCTAGCTCACTCGGCCGAGCCGGTTCCTGTCCATCTCTTGATGCGTCGTTGTCTTGTTTCTCTTCCATGGAGTCTTCAGTATAGTATTATGCCTCTTGACGTGCCCAAAGTATCTCATTTATCTTGTTCTTATGATTTTCAGTCTCATTTCAGTCCCAGCTGATCTAGCACTTCTTTGTTTCCTTCTCCGTCCATGTGATAGTGATATGCCCCATTCTTTTGTATATCCACATTTCGAGGGCATCAGTTTTTCTTTGTTGTCTTATTTAAAAGCCAGGCGTCTACACCATAAAGGAACTTCTACACAATAAAGGAACTTCTACACAATAAAGGAACTTCTACACCATAAAGGAACTTCTACACCGTAAAGGAACTTCTACACCGTAAAGGAACTTCTACACCATAAAGGAACTTCTACACCATAAAGGAACTTCTATACCTTAAAGAAACTTCTACACCGTAAAAGAACTTATGCACCATAAAGGAACTTATACACCATAAAAGAACTTCTACACCGTAAAGAAACTTCTACACCATAAAGGAACTTATACACCATAAAGGAACTTATACACCATAAAGGAACTTCTACACCATAAAGGAACTTCTACACCGTAAAGGAATATTGAGTATATGTAGCATTTTACGTTAGGTAGTCTATATTTGCTAGCAAAATTATAGGCTGAGCCAAATAGATTAGTGATAGAAGCGGATGTAGTAGTAGCAACAACAGTGTATAATAAACAGCTTTATAGGTAACAGTGGTGATAGGCGATATAATGGTAATCAATATAGCTGCAGTAGGAATATTTGCAATAGCAGTAGTAGTATTGCTAACAGTAGTAATAGTGATGGTAGTGATGGATTGAGCAGCACAGCCCACCATTTAACGACCAGGTGCCGCATCTGTCATGTCAAGGACAAACCACCATCTTCAGACTACGCACGGGGTACCGCCGATTTCCAGCACACCTGTAAATCGCTTCGGCCCGCCACAGCCACCCCAAGACTGCAGGTGCGAGACTGGCATCAAGACCCCCCAGAGCACGTCCTGCGCTCTGCCCCATCTACCGAGATGCCCGAACCCAGCTATGGTGGCAGACTGCACTGGAAGACACACTTTTGGGGGACAAAGCATGACCTTCAAAAGACCGCGCAGTTTATATGAATAATAAATATAGACAAGAACCATGTAGCACAGAAGAAGAAGAATGTAGTTGTGGAAGTAGTGATGGTTGTGGAACTAGTGATGGAAGTAGTAGTAGTGATAGTAGTGGCTGCATTACTCGTAGTGACGATACAGGTGGTGGTTATAGTGACAGCCGTAGTAGTAGTAATAATAATAATAGTGGGGCGGTAGAAGAACTTCTAGTGGTGATAGTAGTGGTAGTAATAGTAGTGATACTAATGGTAGTTATGGTAGTAGTTGTAGTGGCAACAGGGGTAGTAGTGGTAGGGACAGTAGTAGTAATAATGGTAGTGGTAGCAGTGGTGATAAAAGGAAGGGATGCATGATTATGTGTAGTCGTATTCAGCCAGACTATGGGGTAATACCCCCATGAACATACATTTCAGAAATATAATGCTTGGGTAATTACCCCCATGAACATACATTTCAGAAATATAATGCTGGGGTAATTACCCCCATGAACATACATTTCAGAAATATAATACTAATGAGCGTCAGAGCCTTTTTTTCGCCCTGGCTATTAATTTATACCCAAGAGCAATGGGAAATTCCCGACATTAATTAGCATAAGACTGAAATTCAAACCGCAGTTTCATAGTCTGTCTTTGTCAAACAGTATTGATTTTACAGCGGGGACTTCGCTGGACAAACAACGCGCTATATCGTGAAGCCCTATCTGGAAGATTATACGGGAGATAACTGCTAGTCATTATGAACTATCCACTTGCTAATGAGCGCTGGAGTCTTAAAATTTGAAACAGGATCACATTATGAATGGAATCATCATCATCATCAGGTGCCGTGCCGACTGGCGTTGGCTATTATGCTTCTCCAGAGTATACGATCCTTCATGCAGGCCATCAGCTCAGTTGGCGGTCTCCTCTCACACCATCCCGTCAGACTGTCCAGTATCATTTCTCTTGGTCTTCCTCTTGATCGTCTTCCTTCTATTTTTCCTGTTGTTATAATATTTTCAATGCCCCCTCTTCTCATTGCATGTCCTATGAAAGTACATTATTTCTCTCTTATCTTTTTGACAAGATTTTTTTTGTCTCTCCAGCTCTTCTCATACATTCTTCATTAGTTATTTTTGCTGTCCAGCGGATTCGCAACATTCTTCTAATAAACCACATTTCTGCTGCTTCCAATGATTTTTGTGCAGACTTGTCTGTTGTCCATGATTCACTTCCATATAACAAGATAGGTTCAATATAGCATTTTAGGACTCGTTTTCTAACATTCATTGATAAGGATGTGTTGGTTAATATGTTTCTCACTCTCTGAAATGCAGCCTTTGCTTGGCCTATTCTGTTCCTAATTTCTGTTCTGCATTTCCCATCTGAAGTTATTACTGCTCCAAGGTATTTGAATTTCTGCACCCGCTTTAGAATAGTTCCGTTTAATTTTATACTGTATGTTGGTGGATTCTGTTTCTTAGATATAACCATAGTCTCTGTCTTTTTGATGTTCAAAGTAAGGCCTTTCTGTTCACTTTCTTTGGCGACTTTATCCAAGAGATTTTGCAGGTCTTGTTGGTTCTCAGCTATCAGTACTGTGTTGTCAGCATACCGAAGGTTGTTAATATTGTATCCTCCAATTTTTATGCCTGGTTCTGTGATGATTGTTCTTAGAATATTCTCGCTATACAGAGAAAAAAGGTCTGGAGATAGTACACATCCTTGTCGCACCCCTTGTTTTATAGGTTGATATTTTCCAGTTCTATTTTCAACACGAATTGCTGCTTCTTGCTACCAGTATAGACGTTTTACAATCCTCAGGTCTTTGCCGTCTATAGTGATGTCTTCAAGCATTTTAATAATTTCATTATGTTTCACCTTGTCGAATGCCTTGGTGTAATCAATGAAGCATAAGTAGAGATCTGTCTGTACTTTTAAAGCTCTTTCTGTTAGTGTTATGAATGGAAGCGATCCATTAAAAAAAAAAAAAAACCTACAGTGATAACCACGCAGGTTATTCATTGTAATCACATCGGCCATTACAAATGCCACTCTGTAGAGTAGCGTTTCCCAACTTGCTTTGAATAATGCCCCACCTCGACGCCTCAAATATTTTGATGCCCCCCCTCCCCGCAGCATACGAGTCAACCAAATTCTGAAAAAAATTCAGATTGGCCCTCTGTGGAGCGTATTCCCCACGGTGGGAAACACTGCTGTAAAGCTATGATGATGCTAAAACGAAATGCTGCTTCTTCAGGGTTATCCAGCATGATGTCGGTGAATGCTCAAAGGAGAATCTTCTTCTTCTCAATCCTTCTTCTCGTCGTTCCCTCAACCCTCCACCTCCTCATTCTTCCTCTTCCTTCTTCTCCTCAATTCTCCTCCTTCTTCTCAATCCTTTTCCTCCTCCTCCTTATCAGTCCTTCTCCTCCTTATTCCTCCTCCTCCTTCTTCTCATTCCTCCTCTTCCTCCCCACTCCTCCTCTTCCTCTTAAATCCTTCTCCTCCTCACTCCTCCTCCTTCTCTCATTCCTTCTCCTCAATCCTTCTTCTCCTCCTCATTCCCCCTCCTTCTTCTTCTCATTTTCTCCTCTTCCTCATTCCTCTTCCTCCTTTTTCTTTTTCTTCGGCGTTGGAAGTTTGTTGCGCTGTGTTGCCGTTATTATCCTTGCACGAGCCGACTGACTGGGCTTTGGCTCAAAGAATCACAGTAATTTTAACATTTGATCTTCCTCGTCGCCGCTTAAAAAAATGGTGAAAGTGGGTCGCGAAAAGGGCACGGAACTAAACTTCATTAACCGCAGCTGAGGAAACTTCAGACATGTTGTGTTAACAGTTTTTTATTTCCATTTGATTTCTGTGTTCTCTCTCTCTCTCTCTGTTTCTCTGTCTGTCTCTCTGTCTGTCTCTCTTTATCTGTGTCTCTATCCGTCTCTATCTGTGTCTCTCTCCGTCTCTCTCTCTCTGACTCTCTCTCTCTCTCTCTCTCTCTCTCAGAGTGCTTAGAATGTTCGCAACACACGCTGAGTGATTACATTAGGATGAAAGCTGAGTGATGAAGTTTAGAAAGATAGACGAGCCTGTTGGCCCAGTTCTTCACCTTGTGAAAATAACGTTCGTTAGCTCTCTCTCTTCTCTCTCTCTCTCTTCTCTTTCTTTCTGTTCTCTCTCCTCTCTCTTTCTTCTCTCTCTCTTCTTTCTCTCTTCTCTCTCTTTCTTCTCTCTCTCTTCTCTTTTCTCTCTTCTCTTTTCTCTCTTCTCTTTTCTCTCTTCTCTCTTCTCTTCTCTCTCTTCTCTCTCTCTCTTCTCTCCCTTCTCTTCTCTTCTCCTCTTCTCTCTCTCTTCTCTTCTCTCTCTCTTCTCTCTAGTCTCTTCTCTCTCTCTCTCTTTCACCCTGTCTGTCTGCCTGTATGTATGTACTTTTTCAGACATTCAACCCTAGATATTTCTATATCGTGTGACTCTTGACTTGGCAGAAAAATTCGATCAAAGCATCACAACCAGCAGGGTCAGAGTTGCTCAGTAGTTAGAGCGTTCGCTTGCTGAGCAAAATATTATAGGTGTAGGTTCCATAGGGAAGCTGAGATTGCTCCCCCCTCCCCCCAGTACCAGTGACTCCTTTTTCTTTGTATTATCCTTTCTTCCATCTCCTGGTCTGTGAGATCGGGTGGCAGTCTCTAAATATACAGAACCTGCAAGACGAGGCACACCAGATGTCACTGCACGCTCGTCTATTAGTATATTAATAAACAATTAATATTCGCGTATAAATAGTTTCAGAACATGATTCAGTAACGTACTTTCAGAAAACCTCTCTCTCTCTGAACCTTAAGTGCCCAGGGCACATGGGGCTTCCGTAAGGGTTTTCCACAAATGCCTGTCCTTCGCCTTTTTTTCTGCTCTTGCCCAGGTGAGCCCTCTATTGCTCAACATCCTTTCTGTTGTTCTTCTCCATATCTCTTTTGGTCTACCCTTACTTCTGTTCCCCTGTGGTGTCCATCTTAGTGCTATTTTTGGTAGTGAGTTGTCAGTCATTCGGAGCACATGTCCCAACCATCGCCAGCGTCTTTCCTCAATAATTGTTGTCAGTGGCTTCATCTGCATTTCTGCCAATAAGATGTTATTTCTTGTGGTGTTTGGCCAGAATATTTTCCTAATTCTTCGTAAACATTTAGTCTGGAAAGAATTCAACTTGTTTTATATGGTTTTGGTGATTTTCCAGCATTCACTTCCATAGAGTAGTACACTTAGAACATTACTCTTAAATATCCTGATTTTCATATTTATGCTTAGTTTTTTTAAATTTCCATATAGTCTGCAGCACTGCAAAAGCCTGGTTTGCTCTAGTAAGTCTACTGTTGATGTCCTCTGTGCTGTCTCCATTTTCTACTACTCTGCTGCCAAGGTATACAAATTCGTTGACCTCCTCCACTAACTTGCTATCTACTCTGAGTATATTTCTGTTGTTCACATTTTGTTTCATTAACTTTGTCTTTCCTACGTTGATCTTTAGTCCTATGTTGTTTGCATTCTGAGTTAGCTTGTTTATTTTATCTTGCATATCTTTGTGACTGCTTGATAATAGACAAATGTCGTCCGCAAAGTCAAGGTCCTCCAGCACTGTGTCAGGGTCTATTGTAATCCTCTGCGTTTGTCTGATGTTGCCTCCTTCATTAACCAGTCTACTGCCAAGATAAATAATGTTGGTGATAGTACACATCCCTGTTTCACTCTTGTTTGTACCCTAAAGCTGCTGGAGGTATGTTCTCCACAGATCACTTTGCACTGAAAACCCTCATATAGGGCTTTGATTACATTTACTATCTTGTGGGGGAGGCCATGCCATCTTAGGATTTTCCACAGTGCATCTCTGTTGACACTGTCAAAAGCTTTCTCAAAATCTATGAATAATGCATATGTTGTGCTATGCCACTCATTTGCCTGTTCTAATATTTGTCTAAGTACAAATATGTGGTCTATGCATGATCTTCCTTTCCTAAATCCTGCCTGCTCTTTCCGAAGTTTTTCCTCAAGTGTTGGTACAATTCTGTTGATGATTATTCTGCAAAATACTTTACTGGTGAGTGGCAGTAGGGTAATGCCTCTCCAATTCCCGCAATCTCTGAGGTCACCCTTCTTTGGTAGTTTTACTATAAGCCCAGTTTTCCACTCCTCTGGGGCTTTTTCTAGATCCCAAATTTGTTGTAATATCCGGCAAAGTTGTTTTGGTTTTTCTGTTTCTTCTGCTTTCAACATCTCAGCAGTCACTTCATCTTCACCTGGTGCCCTGTCTGATTTTAGCTTCTTTATCGCCTCCTTTACTTCACTTATTGTTATTGGTCCTGTATTGATGTTTAGTTCCGTTTTTGCTTCAGGTATGTCTATTGTTTGTGCTGCTTGTGTTCTGTTTAGTAGGGTGTTAAAGTGTTCCCTCCATCTTTCAATTTTTTTCTCTTTCTCCACTGACCAGTTGTCCATTTTGTGTCCTTATTCAGAAAACCTAACAGATAACAATGTTTATGGAGGAAAAAAAAAATAAACAGCTAACATTTTCCAAATATTTGGCGCCATCTCGAAAGATACCAACACAAATATGGGGTCTCTTTTGTCCGTATTGGGGAAATATCCGTGTAATCTGGCATTTTAATAACTGCTTGTCAGAATTTAAACAGAATTGCCTGGCTTTCTATAGTTTAGTTAATATCTTCTCGCTCTCTCTTTCTCTCTCTCTCTTTCTCTCTCAGTCTTTTACTCTCCTTCCCCTTTCTCCCCATCTCTCTCTCCAAAATCACAGGGGAAAAAGCGCACCAGAGAAGCGCTGTTGAGGACTGAAGTTAGCAGGGACGGGACGACGTGTTGCTGTCATTCTTAGTGTAATCTGATATTCTGCCATGGAAACAATGGTAACAGTTATAAGAAGATCAGAACTCTTGTCCAGCATATGACAAGGACAGACTGCATCTTTTCTCTCATTTTCTTACTCTGTGTGTGTGTGTGTCTCTCTCTCCTCTCTTTCTTCCTTTACATATACACACATACACAGTTTCTTCTCTCTTCTCCCCCCTCCTCTTTTTACATCTCTCTATCATTCTCTGTCTCTCTTTCTCTCCCCGTCCTCTAATGAACTGCTGATGATGTAAGCAGGAAAAGCACTTTCCGACGACTGTGGGACCTAGGTGACAGCCTCACATGTTCATTACTTGTTAGACCGCGGCTGTAGTACATTCGTTAGAGCTCTGCTATATCATTTGGAAGGGACCGGATTCTATCCACGCTCCCTACGTGCTTCAAGCAGTCCTGCAGAAAACTGTCACCACACGGTCTTTAATATTGAACAAAAGTAGCCAAGGCCTACAACGAGACTTTCATCTCCAGCACTTAGACAATATTTTGTGCATTTCCCGGCATTACCAGTCTCCCATTCAAAGTTAAGCAACAGCAATCTTCCAATCCATATTCCAACACAGACGGAAAATTCATTCGACCGCTGAACAAGTACCAAAGCAAACCTCCAGGTCAAAGGCAGTTTCAGTTTTATCCGGTCCACATCAAGTCAACTTCAGTCTCTCTCTCAACCCTTCAAATCATTTCCAGCCACACAGACCCCTTTCAATACACGACAAATCATTTCCAGCCACACGGACCCCTTTCAGTACACGTCAGACCATTTCCAGCCACACATACCCCTTTCAAAACACGTCAAACCATTTCCAGCCACACAGACCCCTTTTAAAACACGTCAAATCATTTCCAGACATACAGACCCCTTTCAGAACACGTCAAATCATTTCCAGCCACACAGACCCCTTTTTAAAACACGTCAAATCATTTCCAGCCACACAGACCCCTTTCAGAACACGTCAAATCATTTCCAGCCACACAGACCCATTTCAGAACACGTCAAATCATTTCCAGCCACACAGACCCCTTTCAGAACACGTCAGATCATTTCCAACCACACAGACCCCTTTCAGAACACGTCAAATCATTTCCAGCCACACAGACCCCTTTCAGAACACGTCAAATCATTTCCAGCCACACAGACCCCTTTCATTACACGTCAAATCATTTCCAGCCACACAGACCCCTTTCAGAACACGTCAGATCATTTCCAGCCACACAGACCCCTTTCAGAACACGTCAGATCATTTCCAGCCACACAGACCCCTCACGTCAAATCATTTCCAGCCACACAGACCCCTCACGTCAAATCATTTCCAGTCATACAGACCCCTCACGTCAAATCAAACAGATCAGAACTAGCGCACACCGTACGACAAGAGACGGGCTGTACCATTACTTTTTATCTTCGTTTCTACTGAAGTTTTCTTACTTTGTTTATTTCTCCTCTCTCTGTCTCTCTCTGTCTCTTTCTGTCTGTGTCTGTTTCTCTCTCTCTCTCTCTCTCTTCTCTCTTCCACGATTATGGCTATCTTTCTAGGCTACAATTTTGTTCGTGGGGCTTTGAGAGTATTACTCAAATGATGTCATTTAACTATTAAAAAATTATTTTTACTATGTAACAGAAGCAAAGCTCTTGAAACTATTCTCCGTTATTTCTCATATGCGTAACACGTTATGTATTACTTACTACAGCGAGTGGCAATCATATGCCACAAAGGGTCTCGAGGTTTACTAGGACAGGAGTTGAGGGTTGAAAATAAGGGGTTTTCTTATCTTATCTTATATCTTATATCCTTCCCGTGCCGTTAAACGTCACATAGGGCTCGCAAAGTAGTTCGCCAATTTTTCCTGTCTTCGGCGAATCTTTCAACCACATCAAGGGATTTTATGCCTGTTAATTTGGCCTCTCTTAACAATGACCTCTTCAGAGTTTCACGCGGTTGCCTCTTTGGTTTTTTTTTGGCCTGTTGTGTTCCACTTGATAGCTTGTTTTGGGATTCTCTGATCATTTCTTCTCATCAAGTGACCAACATATGTTTTACAGAGTTTTACAGGGTTTTACAGAGTTTTAAATGATAAAATCTCCCCTTAAAATTGATGTTGTGCTGTGGCAACTTCTTCTTCTTCTTCTTCTGTGTGACATGAGTTGAGAAAAGCCTTGACAGTCGCCCACATACGATATTGATTGTGTTGCATGAACATATCTTACAAGACAGCGTAATTACTCGCGACTCGAATAGTTCACAGAACCCGATGTACTTCTAGACATGAACTTTCGAAGCTGTAATACTTGTGCAAGTGCAGCATTTCTATGTTTACAGTTGGGGTTAGAAATCAATACCGTACCTCGCTTGTGTCAAGTGTTTTCATTGGGCCGCTACTGATTTGAGAGCAGAACAATAAGTGAATGATAAATAATTCATTCCTCATCATTATCTTATGAGATTTTAACAGGGAAGGTTTGCCTGAAATAGGTTTCCCAGCTTTCTCTGCTCTTTCATCTAGGGTCAGGAGTCCCTAACCTGGGATCCACGAACAGCAAATGGATCGTCGATTAAAAAAAAACAAACTTAATATCATCTGTGTTGTTCTCGTTGATTTATTTTTAGTGAGTAGTTCGAAGCTGTTCTTAGGCTAGAAGGGGTGTCCACAGCTGTTCTCAGGCTGGAAAGGGGTGTCCACAGCTGTTCTCAGGCTGGAAATTGTCCACAGCTGTTCTCAGGCTGGAAAGTGTCCACAGCTGTTCTCAGGCTGGAAAGTGTCCACAGCTGTTCTCAGGCTGGAAAGGAGGTCCACAGCTGTTCTCTGGCTAGAAAGGAGGTCCACAGCTGTTCTCAGGCTGGAAAGGGTGTCCACAACTGTTCTCAGGCTGGAAAGGAGGTCCATAGCTGTTCTCTGGCTGGAAAGGGTGTCTACAACTGTTCTCAGGGTGGAAATGAGGTCTTCAGCTGTTCTCAGGCTGGAAAGGGCGTCCAAAGCTGTTCTCAGACTGGAAAGAGTGTCCGCGGCCAAAAAGGGTTAAGAACCCCTGTTGTAAGTGAATACAACCGAGCTGATTCCTTCCAGTGTCTTGATCGTGTCCTTCTGTTGAAATCATTATCGTCGTCTAGCAGAGGTTCTGAACATCCTAGCCCCCAGTCCTTCACTTAAAACCCAGGCTGCTTCCCCCACCCCCTCAATCCTCCCATATATATGCTTGTGTGATATTTTGTTAACAGAGCAAATGATGTTTAAATATGTGTATGTGTGTGCGTGAACTTGCCTGAAAGGCATATACAGAAAGATACTCTTACAGGTAAATAGTTTATAAATGTAAAAAAAAAAAAAAAACAAACAAGTGGATGTAATATTATCATTTATCTTTTCCATGTTTAACTTAAAATTTATCATACATGTTGGGGTATGTTTTGTTATGTAAGAGCATTAGCACTGGAAGGGGGGGGGGGGAATCAGGTTTAAAAAAGATGTTGTAATGTCGAGCCTTGGGGGGAAAAAGATTTAATCTGCTTTTATAAATAAAATATCTCCCAAATTTGGACAGAAAAAGAATCATCAGATAATATCCGTGACTCGCTATATCAACTCTGTGATAAAGACCAAAACAGCAAATACTCAAGTGTTGAGTCTCTCTTCGAGCAGTTACGAAGGAAAACGAAATCACTTCTCTCTCTCACTCAATCACTCACTCACTCACTCACTCACTCACTCACACTCTCTCTCTCTCTCTCTCTCTCTCCCCAAATATACTATCAGTAGTTAGATATAATACATGTGGACGGACAAAGATCTGTTTCAGAGACTTTCAATCGACTAAAAGTGTTGATGAAAGCTGTAGTAAAGCATCATCGATCACAGCGTCTTACGAAGAACTGTTTGCCTTCAGATCAAGGTAACCTCATCATACAAGCAGATAAAGGAATCACACTGATCTTTTGCGAGAAATGAATCAAATCTATAACATAAAGCAAATCCAGCTGAATCTTGGTTTCATTGTTGGAGGTTTTCTGGAACATAATATAAGGATATTGATTTACTATGTCAGCGGAAAATTATTCGTTTGATTTCTTTACAACTGAAGTTTTTTTTAAAATTTAAAAATGTTCAATGGTGTCGATGGTTTTAATGTCATGAACAGGATCCGAATATTGTCAGAAACGTGCAGACTCTCTCATGGACGCCCTCGAAACTGCAGGAATTTGAATACGGCGATGTTCCATAATGACATGGAAATGAACTTCATCTGCAACCCCCGTCACTAGCAACAGATTCCTCTCCACTGTCAACCCAGTGTTGTCCAGTATTTCTTGTTTCAAAAGACTGCGGACTTTTTTTGTTTCTGTTTTGTTGTTGTTGTTGCTGTTGCTATGCATTTTGAGATTTTATTTTCAGACATCTGAGTTTACAACTATGAGAATTTATATATATATATATATGTATATATAAAACAGCTATATATATATGTATGTTTATATGAAACAGATATATATATATATATATATATATATATATACTAACCTTCAGTAAAAACGAACCACTTCATTGAAATATTGTGAAGTGTGAAATGTTTGTGTACGTGGACGATTTTCAAGAACTGAAAGGGTGACATTTAATGCAATGACATTTTCCAGGCGATGTGATGTTTACTTTAAATTTGACGAGCAGCACGTGCAATTCAACTTTTTCAACTTTTTCATAATTTATGGCCATATTAAAAGTGACATGACTTCAACATTCGGGACACACACTACGCAAGTTTAAGCACGTAAAAAGGTCATCATTTGTTTTCATCGAAAGGAAGTTTGTTAATGTTTTTACCATGCCCAGATTATTGTCACAAGAGCGACGGCAAGCTGTTGGCATACTTAGCAGTGACATGACGACCAGAGGTGTTACCAGGCACTTTCATTGTGACCATAGCGAGGCTGAACCAGCGATTTCCAGGAAACAGATGCCACGAAGACCATCCCAGGCCTGGTCAACCTCGTGTAACAACACGAGCCCAGAATCGCCAAATGCTGTTGATACATCTGCGCAACCGTTTCCAAACAGCAACTCAGACAGCAGCACATAAACCTGGTACTCAGGGAGTTGTGCGACGGAAACTTCACGGCTCTGGCTTGCAAAACGGGCATCCCAGCATTGGCCCTGTCCTTATTAGCCGTCACCAGAGCAGCAGAAAGGTTTGGGTTCGACAACATTTACGTCGTCCAATGGCAGAATGGAGATCGACGATGTTCTCAGATGAAAGCCGCTATAGTGTCTCCACTACTGATAGGAGAAATAGCGCATGGCGTTGTCCTTGAGAAAGATGTGAGACTACTCAGTGCGTGAGTAGTCCAGCATGACACGATGAAGGAGGAAGCGTACATGTGTGGGGGTGGATTCTCTCATGACCACCGTACTCCACATTCTCAGAGTTAATGTTACCATTGGGGTCTACGTTAATCAGCTACTGCGACATATCGTAGTGCCTTTCTTCCAAAATCATCTAGATCTGAGAATCTTTCAGCGCGATAACGCTAGACCTCACACAGCTAATGTTACCGGGAGTTTCTTAGCCCAGCAACCTTTTCTTGTGCTGGATTGGCCTGAAAACTCTCTTGACATGAACCTATTGAACACGTGTTCTGAACAGAAGGAGCCGTCAGTATGACATCAAAACCGTGAATGATCTGGAGCTAGCACTCATTGCAGAATGGAACGCCATACCCCAAACAATTTTTTTTTTCAAATACTCTGCAACAGCATGAGACGCCGATACCAAGCCTCCATTGACATTTCGGGGGCTAATAAATGGGGGTCATAAATGGGGCTCATAGATGGGGGTCATAAATGGGGGTCATAAATGGGGCTCGTAAATAGGGGTCATAAATGGGGTCATAAATGGGGGGTCATAAATGGGGGTCATAAATGTGGCTCATAAATGGTATTAATGATGGCTGCGATTATGACAGTGAGTGTTAATTTTTTTTTTTTTTACACAAAGGTAGGCAGCTGCTTGCGGGCCGTTTTCTGAACTGTGCCATGTTTAAGAATGCAGCAGGTTTATGTCAGTAAATGGATGAGAATTGTGAAATCAGCGGTTTTATGTGTTACAAATCTTGTACAACAACTTAAGGCTAAAAAACGGTGCGCTTTTACCGTTTTAATTATATATATATACATATATACTGATATTGATATACACATACATACAATCACCAACTGACGGGATGGAGAAAATGTCATGGAACGACATCTTTGGAGACTCATGACTTCCAATGCATAGCAAGGCACCCAATGATAGTCATATATATATATATATATATATATATATATATATATATGTCCTCTGGGTGTGACCTCAATCACACATCTTCATGATGCTCCTGAAAACAGGCTGTTAGTTTTCTTCAGCCTGTTTTATCATAGGGATAAAGCTTGTAGTGTTCCACTTTTCTTTCTCCTCACTTTATATTCCACTTTTCTTTCTCCTCACTTTATATTCCACTTTTCTTTCTCCTCACTTTATATTCCACTTTTCTTTCTCCTCACTTTATATTCCACTTTTCTTTCTCCTCACTTCATGTTCCACTTTTCTTTCTCCTCACTTTATATTCCACTTTTCTTTCTCCTCACTTTATATTCCACTTTTCTTTCTCCTCACTTTATATTCCACTTTTCTCTTTTCTTTCTCCTCACTTGGACACATTAAACGTCATGATAATTTAGAGAAGACCATATTGGAATGATACATAATGGGAAAAAGAAAAAGAGGAAGACCAAAACGAAGATGGCTGCAAGAAATCGTTGACGATCTGCAAATGGACGCAGCAGCAGCAGGCCATCTTGCTCACAACCGAGAGGCCTACAGGAGTGCTGTTTGGGAGGCAAAGTTCCGCAAGGGACATGCAAATAAATGAAATTTTATATATATATATATATATATATATATATATATATATCTGTGTGTGTGTTGTATAGTAGAAATGCAGTACACATAGTTCCATCATGCAGATAAGCGTGAACATTTCGTAACTGTGACTTTGCTAACAGATGGCGCCCCTATATGCGACAACAAGGTGGAGTTAATTATAATGTTCTGTCAGATATGCTACAGTGCAGTTGTCCTCAAACTTTTCAAGCCTTCCCAACCCTTGCCTCTCAGAAAATATCCCTAGCGCCTCTACAGTTTTTGCTCAGCTGGTTCTGATGCCAGCTGCTTCTCACTTTCTCCACTCCCTTCACTGGATTTTCCCAAAGCCCTAAAGGAGGGAAGGGCCCTGCTACTCATTCTGAGAACCTCTGCTAGTGGAATATCGATTATCATTTTCTCGTCTAATTCATGCTCCACTATTTCCACTCAGTAATTATCAGTATCTTATTAACTGTCGTAGTTAACTATAGCGCGATCACAATATGTTGTACATTGAACTGTAGTGCAATATTTCTTGCAATTAGATATTCACCGGGAGTGTCTTGTAACACAACGTGAAGTGTTGTGTTTGACAACAAGAAGAACATACCAGGTAGTTTAGTATAAAACTATGAGTTTAACAAAGAGTATAGTTAGGTGTGTTTGACAGCAAGAAGAACATACCAGGTAGTTTAGTATAAAACTATGAGTTTATAACAAAGAGTATAGTTAGGTGTGTTTGACAGCAAGAAGAACATACCAGGTAGTTTAGTATAAAACTATGAGTTTATAACAAAGAGTATAGTTAGGTGTGTTTGACAGCAAGAAGAACATACCAGGTAGTTTGGTATAAAACTATGAGTTTAACAAAGAGTATAGTTAGGTGTGTTTGACAGCAAGAAGAACATACCAGGTAGTTTAGTATAAAACTATGAGTTTAGAACAAAGAGTATAGTTAGGTGTGTTTGACAGCAAGAAGAACATACCAGGTAGTTTAGTATAAAACTATGAGTTTATAACAAAGAGTATAGTTAGGTGTGTTTGACAGCAAGAAGAACATACCAGGTAGTTTAGTATAAAATTATGAGTTTAACAAAGAGTGTAGTTAGCTGTGTTTGACAACAAGAAGAACATACCAGGTAGTTTAGTATAAAACTATGAGTTTAACAAAGAGTGTAGTTGTTGCTGTTCTATCTGCCTGGAACTGTGGGTATGCTGTTCTTTGCAGCTGATGTGGTGTAGGTGTCGAGGCACAGCATCGTGTCGAATGGGGAAAAGGTTTCCTCGGCTATTGTTTGCTGACACGGAATGTAGTTAAAACTCAGGGAGGTGCAATGCTTCTTTAACACACTCCACCACCATGGGAACTGTTGCGATCAGTGCCAGGCTGAGCCGAATACTGGGGGGGGGGGGGTGGTGAGGCCACCAACGAAGAGGTTGGACGAGGGTCTTGGTCGGCTGTGTTTTTCTAACCGTGACGGAAGCAGTCAATTTCGGGTCACTGACTGTTACCTTGAACTTCTCTCCTAGCAACGAGTTTATGACAACACTGCGGTGAGCAGTGTCCCGAGTGATCAGGTCAAATGAGGGCTACGAGCAGTGTCCCAAGTGATCAGGTCAAATGAGGGCTACGAGCAGTGTCCCAAGTGATCAGGTCAAATGAGGGCTACGAGCAGTGTCCCAAGTGATCAGGTCAAATGAGGGCTACAAGCAGTGTCCGAAGTGATGGGGTCAAATGAGGGCTACGAGCAGTATCGACCTCATATGAAACCTCGAAGACACTTTCAGAAGATAATGCAAGAATAAGATAACTGTAGTGAATCAATGAAAAAAAAAAGTCTAAAATGTCTGAGGAAGAATAGTGAAGGAAACAGCAAATGTGATATCGCATGTGTAAGTCCAGAAACTTCACACAAGTTTATACAGTCACTACCTGTAAAGTGTAGAAAGTAAAGTGAACGTTAAAAAAAATAGTGCGGGCTGACGTCAGAAAACGGTCAGTGATATCTACAAATGTTGATTTTACTATGTCAGTAATGTCTACAAATGTTGATTGTAACTGTGTCAGTAATGTCTACGAATGTTGATTATAACTATGCCAGTAATGACTACAAATGTTGATTGTAACTATGCCAGTAATGTCTACAAATGTTGATTGTAACTATGTCAGTAATGTCTACAAATGTTGATTATAACTATGCCAGTAATGACTACAAATGTTGATTGTAACTATGCCAGTAATGTCTACAAATGTTGATTGTAACTATGTCAGTAATGTCTACAAATGTTGATTATAACTATGTCAACAATGTCAACAAATGTTGATTATAACTATGCCAGTAATGTCTACAAATGTTGATTATAACTATGCCAGTAATGACTCATTCATTCATTCCTTTGCATGTCCCTTGCGGAACTTTGCCTCCCAAACAGCACTCCTGTAGGCCTCTCGGTTGTGAGCAAGATGGCCTGCTGCTGCTGCATCCATTTCCAGATCATCAACGATGTTTTGCAGCCATCTTCGTTTCGGTCTTCCTCTTTTTCTTTTTCCCATTATGTATCCTTCCAATACGGTCTTCTCTAAATTATCATGACGTTTAATGTGGCCAAAATATTTAAGTTTTCTCTCTTTAATCCTCTTTACTAGCCAGCCTTCTTCAATATTAAGCTCTTGTAGTATAGATATATTTGTTCTTTTTTGTGTCCACGATATTTGGAGAACTCTTCTATAGCATTTACATTCAAAGGCATTTATGTGCTTCTCAGCTGTTTTGTTAAGTGTCCAGGTCTCACAGGCATATGTTGCGATGGGAAAGATGCATGCCCTTAAAAATCTTATTTTTGTGGTTCTCAGTAATGACTACAAATGTTGATTATAACTATGCCAGTAATGACTACAAATGTTGATTGTAACTGTGTCAGTAATGCCTACAAATGTTGATTGTAACTATGTCAACAAATGTGGATTATAACTATGCCAGTAATGTCTACAAATGTTGATTGTAACTATGCCAGTAATGTCTACAAATGTTGATTATAACTATGCCAGTAATGTCTATAAATGTTGATTATAACTATACGCTGTTCCAACATCACCTTTCATGTTCCTACAGACAAAGTGAAGGTGCTAGCACTATATCCCCCGCTGGGAGCCTCTGTGGCATTGTGAGGGTTCCGATCTCAGTGTAAAATATCCACCTCCTTTCACCCTTCCCCCACCCGCCGAATCAAAGATCGCGTCTAGGGCCTAGAGAGACTGTACGCAGGAAACTCTTTGCTGTAAAGAGCAGAACAACAACACACAACTCTTTCATACCATCAGAGAAAGACACCCCCCCCCCCAATCTCAAGACAGGTATTTCGGCCATATTAAACGAAGAATAGCTGTGACAGGAAGGGCAAATTTGAACGTCAAACAGGCCCCCGGCAGGTCGGTGCCGTATATTGCATACTGGCTTGATTCCGAAGACAGGTTGCACCATAAACTGTAGAGTGTTCTCAGCCATTCTTCTAGGCTATTACAAGACAATAACGCTTACCTGGAGCAGTGGTTCTCAACCTGTGCATTATCAGTGGATCCACAATTGCGTTATCAGTTTTTTATTTATTGAATGAAAACAGTTAATTGTTTATGACTTTGCTTGATATTTAAGCTGGTGCTGTGCAGCTTATACATAGTTGGAGTAGTTCTTCTCTGTAAGTAGGTTGGGACTCACTGATTTAAACTCTTGCGCAATTTTTGTCATCGATTTTGTTCGTTTCTGATTAACGTAGGATTTTAATAGAAATTAGCCATGTTCCTAAACAAATATTACACGCCGAACTTCTGGAGGAAGAGAATTGAATAGTTGCAAAACTTTATCGAGCTATAAAGTCCTTCATTCGGAGATTTTAAAAACAAAAAAAAAACGTTTATAAATACTCCCACCGGTTGGGATTAATCCTGCAACCTTTTGCTGGCTGTCAAGTGCTTCATTCTTTTCTTGGACCAGTTTCAGAATTATAGAGAAAGCACCTGGCGCAAGGCTACAGATATACAGTACAGACTAATAGAGAAAGCAGCTAGCGCAAAGCTACAAATATACAGTACAGACTAATAGAGAAAGCAGCTAGCGCAAAGCTACAAATATACAGTACAGACTAATAGAGAAAGCAGCTAGCGCAAAGCTACAAATATACAGTACAGACTAATAGAGAAAGCAGCTAGCGCAAAGCTACAAATATACAGTACAGACTAATAGAGAAAGCAGCTAGCGCAAAGCTACAGATATACAGTACAAACTAATAGAGAAAGCAGCTAGCGCAAAGCTACAGATATACAGTACAGACTAACAGAGAAAGCACCTAGCGCAGATAGTTGCTATGCTTTTTTTTCACTATAGTATTGTCATTTTGAAAATTCATAAAGTTTGTACTGGTTTGTTTTTTTTTTAGTGTGGTGTAGAGTTTACTCATTAAAGCTTACCCATATTTTCTGATAAAAGTTCTTTTGCTTTAAAGCACATAGCTACCATACAGATATGTAGCTTTTCCAAAGTATGAGGGTCAGTGGCCTTGATTTTGAAACAGCTGTGGGTCCGTGGACTTTTGTTTATTGGGAACCACTGATATAATATATAAGGAGGATTCAAGAGTAGCCTCGATTGAAAAAAAGGATTGGGGCCTGACGCATTGAGAACTTTCGCTGTGTAGATTTTATAATGTTAGAGCGGTACAGTGCTAGTTTTATCTTTCATTATTGCCATGGAAGTTTTCATGCTTGAGCGGCCCAGCTCATTACAAGCATTATTTTCTAAACACCGAATTACATCTTTGGCCAAGGCGAAAACGCTGGCGTATGTAAATGAGACATTGACCAGGGGAGATTATGTATTTCCGGAGTTACAGTCCCTTATCCAATGGCTTTTCACATTTTCACATTTCTTGGTTTCGTGAATCAGTCTTGTAGCGCTGTCACGCCAAACACTGATTATATCTGTCGCGGGGTTTACGTTAACTCCCGTAATCCATGTTAGAGTGATCGTTACTACAAAATCGATACGATACTTGTTAGTGGATCAAACACAGTCATGCACCGATTTACGGCCAACCGAATTACGGCAGATCGTACTTAGCGGTCGAAATCCCACAGGAAAAAATCTGCGTAACGTGTTGTGTTTCATTCTGTGATTACTTTGCAAGCTTTTGCTGTTCTACATGCGCTATAAATTCACCACAAGACAAGAGAATGGGGGACGAACAAGCACACTGGTGGTTACAGAATGTATGTATATGGATATACAGTATGTGTGTGTGTCAGTGAAAAGTTTTTACTGTATTATTGAATGTGTTGTGATCAGTTTCCACACAGTTATTGTTCTGATTTGTATTTTGTTATTATTTTAAAGTGATGGTAAGCATGTCAGTATTTTAAAGCGATGGTAAACATACATATTCATCATGTAATATATTGTAATAATGAACTGCACTTAGTGTCTGACCTTGCCTTATTGCGACCGACATACAGCTAAATCGACTTACGGCCAAACCAACATACAGCTAAATCGACTTAGGTCTGACCCAGATGGGGCCGTAAGTGGGCGAAGGACTGTAGTTTTCAATCATAATTTATTCGCAGGCACCATAGTATTGAGGGAATTACAGCACATACCCGGACTGTTATAGAAAACAGCATAGCAGTAAAGAGATTATAGTGCATAGCAAAGCTGTTATAGAAAACAACTCGGCACTGACGGGATTATAGTACATAGCCAAGCTGTTACAGAAAGCAACATAGTAGTGAGAGGATTACAGTACATAACCAGACTGTTACGGAAAGCAACGTAGTAATGAGAGGATTACAGTACATAAGCCAAACTGTTACAGAAAACAACATAGTAGTGAGGGGATTAAGGTAGATAACGGTGTATGGTTAAGTTTTACAAAACGACAGAGGAAGTGAGAAATGTGAGCAGAAACACAAGTGGCAAAAAGTAAGATGAGAATGTATAAATGAAGAACATACAACATCCAATATTTCGGCACCAGCCTTCTTCAAGGATTACGTACAAGAACACCACAACACATTTTTAAAAAACACACGGAAAATAGATGAAGAACTTAACTTTTCGGTATTCTCATAGTTCGAAAGACGGCAATGAATGCGCCCAGAAAGTGGGAACGATGGACGATTGGCTGAGAGGTGATAGGGGATAACAATTTGGACCACTCGGATACCTATAGCATAAAACCAAGTCTACACAGATGGCGCCTGTAGTAAAGGGGAGAGAACAATATAGGCGGATTACAGTATATACTCAAGTTTTTATAGAAAACAACACAACAGTGAGGGGGTTACAGTACATAGCCAAACTGTTATAGAAAAGAACATAGTAGTGAGAGGATTACAGTACATAGCCAAGTTGTTATAGAAAACAAAATAGTAGTGAGAAGATTACAATACATATCCAAGCTGTTACAGAAAGCAACACAGTAGTGAGGAGATTACAGTACATACCTAAGCTGTTATCGAAAACAAATAGTAATAAGTGGATTACAGTACGTAGCCAAGCTAATATAGAATAACTCTGAAGCACAGCAGAGTTATAGAAGTTTTAAAATATCCTTTCTGTTATTCCCCCACTCTCCATTCTCCATGCCCAATCCCCTTTCTTTTTTCTCTCGAAATATCCTGATTCTCTGGTTTTTTCACATAGCCCCCTTCATGTCCTCACCCACAAGCAAACATTTTTTTTTTCTGTCGTTTAATTTTTTCCAACTTAATATTTCCATTCTTATTGTGTTCTATAATGAATGATGAAACCACTTTCGCCGAAATGCTGAGTGGTTGTAAGTTGTTCTGATAATTTATAATCCCTATTTCATGTCACTACGCAAAAAATGTTTTTCAGGTTACATTTACTATTCAGTTAGTAACAGACTGACTGTATAGTTTCCTAAAAGTTGCAGACTAAACTATACGCCTGTAAGATAAGCAGTTGTAGTGACAGAATGTCTTTATACTGTGTAACAGTCATCGCGTTGTTAAGCGGCAATTACTGGCAAATTACTGATTAAACAAAAGAGAGAAGCCGGAACTTTTGGAGGTCGTCTGTTACCGTATCCTGTTTGTATTATCAGAAACCTAGTAAAAGGCAACTACTGAAATCGGTTAATGGATAACCGAGGCAGCAGGCTGATGATGGTGCTCAATATTCAAGGAGGAGAGTCGTCAGGCAGTTTGACTTTGGTTCAGCATGTGAGTATTTTGTAAAGAGTAAATCTCGCTGCTACTACTACTGCTACTCTTTCAACAAGCTGACTAACATCTGGAAATCAAAACAACTCAGTAGGCACACGAAACCTAAGATCTTAAAAACCTGTGTAGTGCCAGTACTAACCTATGGTCGCGAGAGTTGGAGAACATCCCCAGCAATGGAAAAGAGACTAGATGCTTTTGAAAATAAGTGCCTTCGAAGACTGCTAAATATCTGTTGGGACGACTTCAGATCGGTTACATCAATAAGACAAGAAACGAAACAAGACTACGCATCAAACTTTATCAGAAGACGTCGCTGGAACTACATTGGACACGTACTTAGAATGGACGAAAAACGACTCCCGCACCAAGCATTTACGAGGTCACCAGGGGGTAACAGAAAGCGAGGAAGACCCAAAGACACACTAAGAAGAGTTACCACCAAGGAATGTTCAACAATGCTCATTAGAAACACAGAAGTTCTAAAGCAAGTAGCAAGGAATAGCCAGACACTGAGAGCCTTGTCCTCCGCCCTATGCGCCGCCTTGGGCCCAAGACCAACCAACCAACCAACCAACCAACCAACCAACCAACCACTTTTGCCACTTTTTTCGTTGCGAGTTTCCATAACAAGTTCATTTTTCCAGGATAAGGTTGTTAGTTTTATGCCCAACACACGATACAGGAGGGTTTAGATCTCGTGACGGAGGAGATTGGCGGAGATAAAGTTGTCCGTCTGTTCGCGAACAAATCTCCTGGTCCAGGGAGGAACCTCAGCAGAGAGCTTCTTAACTGCAGCAACTTTAATATACGCTATTGGAGCTGGAATTACCGCGGCTGCTGGTACCAGACTTGCCTTTCAATAGATCCTCGTTAAAGGGTTTAAAGTTTACTCATTCCAATTACAGGGCCTCGAAAGAGTCCCGTATTGTTACTTTTCGTCACTACCTCCCCGTGCCGGGAGTGGGCGAGCCTGCTGCCCTAAGTAAGAAAAAAGGACGCACGTTCATTTACTTTCCGCTGATATTTGTAAAGCGTGTTTAATCTTACATAAAAAAAGGTGTAAAGTACCGAAACATGATTTGACAAGGGAATGATGGTACAGCGGTTCACCTTTACCTTCCTCTTGGTTTGTATACGCGTGAACTTTTTTCTCCTCCGTACAAATTGAGCAGTATCAGTCTGTTGTTTCTCTATATATAGATACTATTATAATAAAACTTTAAAAAATTTCGGGTTTTCTCGTTTTTAATTGGTGATTTACCGATAATTGTGGGTTAACGCGATCACTGCTAACGATTGGTATATGTTTACAGAATAGTGACAATAAGTCAATCAATATACAGTATTTACAGAATACCGATATTAAGTATAGCTTTGAGTTGCCTAACGATTGGTATATATAGTATTTACAGATTAGCTGCAGTAACTCAATTAAGTTGTTTATCTTTGTGAGTATAATGAATGTGTTTAGAATGTGCAAACATTTACACAGCATGTGCTTGATTCCTTTACACAGCTAACTGTGTTGATAAAATTTAATTAGACATATAAATGCTTTGTTATTTTATCCATTCTGATCAAGTATCTGTTGTACTAAGTGATCACGTGCGGCCGAGCGAAAGTTGAGAAGATGAAGGGCGGAATATTAGACAGGCCTGCATACACAATTCTTTAACATTGGAAAATCTCTCTCTCTCTCTCTCTCTCTCTCTCTCTCTCTCTCTCATATCGTGTTTATCAGCAGCAAAATCAGAGTTGTCACGCAACTTTTTTTGTAGGTCTGACCTGAAGCTGGTTAGGAATGAAGTTGGGCGTATAGTTCAGGACAGTCTGGCCTTGACATTCACAACCAGCAATTAAACTCTCCACAAACCATACATCATGTCTTAGGAGGTTGTTAAATGCGAGTGAGAACTGAAGTAGGTTGTTTATTTTTAAATTTGAAGAGAAACGAGACACACACAAACACACACACACACATAGAGAGAGACAGACAGACAGACAGAGAGACAGAGCGAGAAAGAGCACAAACAGAATGAATGGGATATAAAGAAAGACAAAGATTGAGAGAGAAAGCACCAACTGGTTGAATGGGATTTGGAGGGAGAGAGAGAGAGAACACAAATGGGTTGAATGGGACCTAGAGAATGAGAGAGAGAGAGAGAGAGAGAGCACCAGCTGGTTGAATAGGATCTGGTGAGGAGGGAGAGAGAAAACACCAACAGGTTGAAAGGAATATGGAGAAAGAGAGAGAGAGAGAAAACACCAACAGGTTGAAAGGAATATGGAGAAAGAGAGAGAGAGAGAGAGAGAGAGAAAACACCAACAGGTTGAAAGGAATATGGAGAGAGAGAGAGAGAGAGAAAACACCAACAGGTTGAAAGGAATATGGAGAAAGAGAGAGAGAGAGAGAAAATACCAACAGGTTGAAAGGAATATGGAGAAAGAGAGAGAGAGAAAACACCAACAGGTTGAAAGGAATATGGAGAAAGAGAGAGAGAGAGAGAAAACACCAACAGGTTGAAAGGAATATGGAGAAAGAGAGAGAGAGAAAACACCAACAGGTTGAAAGGAATATGGAGAAAGAGAGAGAGAGAAAACACCAACAGGTTGAAAGGAATATGGAGAAAGAGAGAGAGAGAGAGAAAACACCAACAGGTTGAAAGGAATATGGAGAAAGAGAGAGAGAGAGAGAGAGAAAACACCAACAGGTTGAAAGGAATATGGAGAAAGAGAGAGAGAGAGAAAGCACCAACAAGTTGAGTATTATCGAGAGAGAAAGAGAGAGAGAGAGAGAGAGAGAGAGAGAGGAGGGGGGAGAGAGAAATTTAGATTACACGAAGTGTGCAGATAAAGGCAAAGGGCAATGATCACATCAAGAAAAAAATACCGGGTATCAGCCTTCCAACAAGTGCTCACCCCATCATAGAGATTAAAGGGAATTGGTGAAATGAGATGTTATAGAGTGAGCAAAAAACCAAATAACCCCTTATGTGTGTGTGTTTTTTCCCCAGAATTTCTGCGGGTTATTGGGGTTATTTTTTTCAGTTCATGAATGGGGCTAAAAGGCAGAGGGAACGCAACAAGAACGTTTCTCAGTGAAATAGAAGTCCGGTAGCGTTTGAATGCAAAGTTATATCTAGAGATTACCTAGTAACGTGTTATAGATGATATTGAAGATAAAGATTTCTCGTGTAATAAATGTGAAGCAAATATTCTACTGCACAAAAGTTAAGGGCCACCTGCTAAAACCTTTGCCTGAAAATAATATGGAGCCAGTATCAGAAAAATTAATGTCAGAATTAACTGCATTTAAAGTGCATCAAATTCGTACACCTCTTATGCAAATGTGAAAATCCATACAAAAGTGATAAGCCTCAGAAGTCATTCATCCATCATCACAAAAGTCACAAGATAGGTACTGTTACACTTGATCTGTCAGATCTGGTATAACCACCATTTGCTACCAGGCATTGGCTTGTTTGATGCAAGGAGTCCACAAGGGTTCTAAGAACATTCTTCTGAATAGCTTGCCACTCTTGACGAAGAAACAGAGTCATCTGTGCAACGTCAGTTGGCGGAGTGTGAATAGTTGATACTCTCCGTCCAAGGACATCCCAGAGGTGTCCAGTTGGAACAAGATCAGGTGAATGAGGGGGGACACTCCATCCCGATGATTCCCTGGTGTTGAGTAAAGTCATTAACGATACCAGCATGAGGCTCTCGGGCTGCCGTGTAGACTCCCTTGGCTTAGGGCCTGAAGTATGATCTTAACTAGTTCCTCATAGCTTTGATGCTTTTGTGCTCATTCTTTGGTCATTGCCGGCATTCAGAACACAAAATCTGTCTCTTTCTTTCGATTATTTTCTGTCAGTCAGTCAGAAATCTTGCGATCAAGAAAAATACAATGATGGTACATGTTTTTCTTTTACTGTTTCTTTCTTGTTGAGAAACGAATTTCGGATCGGATGTTTCAACTGATCTTTTATCGTGTAATTTCGACAGTACTGTAGCAGAATCATGGCGAGGCAATTGGGCATACAGAGAATAGAGGGTAATTAAAATACACGGGCAAATGAATTTCCACTGTGTCGCGGAAAACGAGAATGTCAATTGAGCTGCTCAGGTATGCAAATTGATCATGGTGACTAATACCAGACGTCGTGACAACCAATATTAGAGCCGTCCTGTTTTTTTTCTCTCTAAAATAGCAGTAGATTTACCGTTGCTGTGGATAGTAAATCCACCGTGGTATTATATTTCAATGAACCCATATTAAGTCGATATGATAGGATAAACAATTATGTAAATAAATAACTACTGTCACTGAATAAGTAAACAAAGAATTCATCATTGCAATTAAGTAAATAGCACTAACTGAAAAGTACAGCAGGTTTATCCTGTTATTAAATGTACAGGCCTTTACAGTATATATATATATATATATATATATATATATATATATACACACATTTGCATATACAATACTTTTTTTCAGATGAGCTGAACATTTTACACACAGACCGCAAACCCTTAGAGGAAACACTGGTCATGACCGGCAAGAAAAGGGCATTGCGAACCGGGAAAAAACCCTTCTAAACACGTAGAACTGGGTCGTGTAGACGTATACACGCAGCGCGCTATTGATACATAATGACATTTATTGTTCCGTCAGCGGGCGATAGATAAATAATGACATTCATTGTTCTGTCAGGCTGTTTCGAAGTAGGCAAATGTTAGTTGTGAGTTGTTGGTTTTTTTTTTTTACCAGCAACATATCCTGCATTGCCTGGCCCAACCTTTCTCAACGTTTTGTGCCCTCCGTGGAATCCTTGCATTAAAATATTTACCCCATGCTCAGTTTTCACTTAATGATAAGCGCTTCTCTCCCCCCACCCCCACCACATGCACACAGCCTTCACCATAAAATGTACCAATTTTAATAGTATACTTCCACCGAAAAGAAGAATAATAAATGTATAGTATACAAGACGTTAATCTCTAGTATACAGTAAGTTAATCACTAGTATACAATACCTTAATCACTAGTATACAACACGTTAATCACTAGTGTACAATACATTAATCACTGGTATACAATACATTAATCACTAGTATACCATACTTTAATCACGAGTATATGATGCGTTAATCACTAGTATACAGTACAAATCGGGTGTGGCTTGCGGTATACGGTATGTGGAAGAGTAGGGTTTTTTTGTGTGTAGAACTAAAAGTGATTGTTAAACCAACCTGTTTCGGACAAAAACAAAACTAGGTAGCTAAGTCTTTAGGGCTCCGCGAGAACTGCCTATGAGAGATTTTTCATTCACGATCTCTGGGAAAACCCTGCAGATTCGCCTAAACCTCGAGTTGTCAACTAGCCTTAGCAGAACGACAAGGTCTATTTGTCTGAAAATCTAGCAGAACGACAAGGTCTATTTGTCTGAAAATCTAGCAGAATGACAAGGTCTGTATGTCTGAAAATATAGCAGAACGACAAGGTCTGTATGTCTGAAAATATAGCAGAACGACAAGGTCATTTGCTTAAAAATCTAGCAGAAGAACAAAGTCTATACGCCTTAAAATATAGCAGGACAGGTTTCATTTGTTTGAAAATATAGCAGGACTGGCCTTATTTGTCTGAAAATCTAGTAGAATGACGAGGTCCATACAACCGAAAATCTAGCAGAAAGATGAGGTCAATACATCTGAAAATATAGCAGAAAGACGTGGTCCATACATCTGAAAATATAGCAGAAAGACGAGGTCCATACATCTGAAAATATAGCAGAAAGACGTGGTCCATACATCTGAAAATATAGCAGAAAGACGAAGTCCATACATCTGAAAATGTAGCAGAAAGACAAGGTCCATACATCTGAATATGTAGCAGAGAGACAAGATCCATACATCTGAAAATATAGCAGAGAGACAAGATCCATACATCTGAAAATATAGCAGAGAGACAAGATCCATACATCTGAAAATATAGCAGAGAGACAAGATCCATACATCTGAAAATATAGCAGAGAGACAAGATCCATACATCTGAAAATATAGCAGAGAGACAAGACCCAAACATCTAAAGCCGGGTTGCTGCCAGAAGATGGGTATATTTAAGAACCTGACAACTAACTGCCCTAGTGTCCCTCCCTCTGGGGTTTTCTTTCAGGGTCTACTCCCCCAGCTTTTAACTCTCCTGAACCACTCAGTGGAATTAGTACCTCTTACTGTCGTATGGTAGCAGCGAACTCGACCACATATATAATAGACAGTGAGACAGACATATCTATGAAGACGATGATGATAAATTATTAATATTATTACTATTGTATGCCGTGTCGGACAACGTTAGCGATCATGCTTCTCCATCTTATCCGGTCCTTGGTGCTGTTATTTTTCACCCGCTCTTGGTCGGCCCACTGAGATATTTTTCTCTTGGCTTTCCTATCTTCTTCTTTTTTGTCTTTTAATTTTCTAGTCATTACTAAGTTCTCCAGCTTCTGTCGTCACGTGATATGTCCAAAACTGTCTTTTTTTTTGTCTTATCATTTTTAATAGCTTATGTAGTTCTGAAACTTCTTCGAGGACCTCTTCGTTTGCCTTTTCTGTCTGTCCATGGTATTTGTTATATCTTTATCCAGAACCGTGTCTTAGTTGCTTTCAGTTTCTTTGTCATCTTTTTGTTAGCTGTCCAAATTTCACGTTCAGCAATATTGATTCTGTATAGCACTGTAATACTATTTTCTTTGTTTGAAATGATAATAATGATCATGTTTAATGTAAGAAATTACAATAACAAATCAGTTTTTCCATTTCATATAAAAATGGAGCCAAAACACAGGATACTGAACAAACTAATAGACAAACAACACAGTAAGTTAAACATATCTCTCATCTTTATAAAGACATTGCCAGTCGGGACAAGAAAGTCAGCAGGAGATGTAAGCCGAACAACATGTCCGGACACAATAAATCTGAAAGTTTTCTTTCGCTCCCACTCGCCAGAAGCTGGGTTTGTTCGTAACCATCAGACCAGTCAATGGCAGATTTTCACTTTTGTTGAATCAATACCCAATGTGTCGCTCTGTGTAGGGTTTTCGTACTTTCCATCAGTTCGTGCTCATCTTTCTGGCTGTAAAACCTTAGACAACTTGTCCGTCAGTTTCTGTAAGTCATAAAAGATGGACGTCCCAGTTGTACCCCTGAGTATATACAGTGTTTATGTAAGACAGCACCCAGACAAGCCACAGCTTGTGGAGTAATTAAGCTTTCGGAATTTTTTATAGTGAAAGAAATGATTCCTTGTCTTATTTGCTATTACTGGAATGGCTTGTCGTGTCCTTCGCATTAATAGTCCAGTCTACAAGTTCGCTGGGTGCGTAGTGTATTGTGTTTGTGGCTACTCTTGTGTTCTATTATAATGTCCACATTGCTGCATCACCTGTGTATAATGTGCGATGTATTTTCTGGTAATATTGTAAACTCTCAAGAAGTGACCAAGTTACAATCTGCCTACTGGGAACAGAACACCGCGGGCTGAGATACTATCTATACCAACCAGAAAGTGAAATTTGGCCCACTAGACCCGCGTGTGTGAGGCAAAGAGTAAACAGAAACCACGTCGTATCCCTTCAGAGTTGGCAGCTACAAAACCTGTTCAGGGAAAGGGTCTGGCTAGACTCCATACAGATGCGATCACTGGCAGTTCTTGGAGCCGGAGACGAAACTGCCCGCAATTTGTGACAGAGTTTGGTATCAATATCTGAGCGAATCACGAAGAAGAAGAAGAAAGAGGTGGCATCTTCCCAGGCCCATCTGCCTCGTCTGTCACCCAAGCGTGGATGATGTCAGGTAAGATTTTGACGATAAACTAGCGAAAGGGTGCCCCAAAGACCAGAATACAGAAATTTCCGGATAAAGAATCCTGGATCTGTATTAACTGTGCTTTTAGAGCACAAGAAAACGCACACATTTTTAAATAGAATAGCCGAATTGAGAATCTGTGCTTCATTTAGCTTCTGCCCTTGAACTATTAGAAAGGTAACTTATAGAGGCACATAGGTGATATTGTGCTAATGCCTATATTTTCTTTGACCCGTGGGAACACTAGAACATAGCTTTTCAAGCGGTGTGCGGCGGCACAGTGGTGTGCCACGAGAGAGCCAGAGGTGTGCCACCAAATTTTTAAAATAAAAAATATCTTTGACCAAATTACCTGTTTTTTGTGGGGGAGGGGGTTATTTCTGTGATAAATACTGGCCAGGTAGAAAACTCACCCAAGTTTACTAGTCCCAGTCTAGCGAGAACTGAAATGACCAGAGATCTGTACTTCCAGGTAGGATCACACTTCGTAGTGAAGAGAATGTCCTGTAGAAGTAAAATTTAAAACTTCTGTCAATTTTGTGTTCATTTGTCAGTACACACGTACGCTCTCTCTCTCTCACACACATACACACATAAATAAACTTCATACCCTTTCTATCCTTCCATCCATCCAACCATCCATCCATCCACCCATCCATCCATCCATCCATCCGTCTGTAGGCGAGCACGCGATGCCCGGAAGTGTGTACGGCTTATGAGCAGAGCGTCCTCGCGCCCACGTGATCCGAACGTATGAAGACCCATATATATATATATATATATATATATATATATATATATATATATATATATATATATATATATAGCGAGGAAAAGCGTGCTAAAGGGAGACAATCTAGAGGAAAGATGGTGGGGCTGAGTCCGTTTCGTTTGTGCTTATGGTTCTCGTCTATACTTAAACTGTTGATAATGTCATATGAAATCATAACGTGCTATGTATTATGCCATTAAAAAGTTCCATCTATTGAAAAATAAAAAAAATAAAAAAAAGGTTTATTGTATTGTGATTATTACATGGAAGCTTGTGACCAGAAACTTATATGTTGTTGTAAAAGTGGTCCTTAAATGTAAAAAGTTTGAGAGTCACTGCTTTTAATGAAATACCGGTAATAGTCATTATGCTAGCGGTGCTGATAACCGCACACATCAGGACGTGAATTTGGCCATACAGAATGTGATGCACTTACAGGAAATGATAACATAGGGTTATGTTATAACATACATGAGCGGGAACACGGTAAGTCATCGCCGTCAGCCCAAGGTCGTATCTTGTCTTGATGATATAATAGTTAGCTCCACACAGATATTAATATGTGGTAAGCTGTCACTCCTAGATCTTTTCGTTTGTTTAATTGCACCACATACAAGCGTTAACGAGATAGACAGATGCAAATACACTAAAACGAATTTACATTAAAGGACTTCGGCGTATTTCCGTTACACACACATTCCAGCCAGGAAGCCGCCATGTTTCTTCAGTGACCATTAGTCACCGTGCCGGCCCCCGGCAGTTCGTTTTGAGGTTTTATTTAACTTTAGCTGACACATTCTCCTGGACAACCTACTAGCACATGGCCTTGAATAGTTGACATCTTCTACATGGTTCACACTAATCTACACACACACACCACAGTTCTCAGGTTGGACACTTATACCAAATCCTAATACACAGTAAAGTAAAGTGATTTAGCACAGAACGTGTATATAAGACCATATCCCCGCTCGCCAAATCCAAACATACATGGATTTGTATGATTAGCATTCAGAAAATACTAGACAAAGCATTTTAGGCGCGGGAGAAAGAAACATGACAAGAGAAACGACGAGGAAGCGAGCAGCGGCCGAGCCAGGAGAAACAACACGCTGTCTTGTCCGCCATTTAACACTTCCTACGTAACACTTCAGATCTCCACCCGGGCTTTTAACACCTCCAGCCTCTACTTGGCCATCTCACACTTGCTGTTTTTCATGTCTAAAGGGCTTTGTCCCTTATTTTTTTTTCCGGATGCTAACCATACAATGTTGTGTTGCTGTGTGAAAGCTTCGCTGTGTCTCATGTGAAAAATGTGTACCATGTACGCGCTGTTGTGAGTTAATCAGAGATGGCAGTCTTCATCCGGTTGTTCCTAACATTTCCCTGCACAAGTGCCATGGGCAGATAATTAGCTATATCCAGGGCCCAAGAGAGGGGAGTCCAGTCGGTGCATTGATTCTTGGTCCGGAGGGTCTTCCCGGGAGTGGATGAAAGAATGAGAAGCTTACAAAATTTCTCTGGGAGGTCCTAGCTCTGCCTGTAACACAAAGATTATAAGTACAATTTCAGCAAGATTCTCTGCACACAACATAAAGATTATAAGTACAATTTCAGCAAGATGCTGTGCACACAACACACAGATTATAAGTACTTTTTCACCAAGATACTGTGCCCACAACACAAAGATTGTAAGTACAATTTCAGCAAGATGCTCAACCCACAGCACAGAGATTATAAGTACAATTTCAGAAGATGTAATCATCCAGGTTGGCGTACTTTACAGGTTTCGAGCAAAGTATGTATGCAGAAAACTCTCTATTATAGAGATCCAAGCAACGCTTGCTTAAATTCAATATGGCGGTCAAGGAGATGTAGAAGTCGCCGCAAGTCTACTCGATCAGCGATCCTACATCAGCTTATATTTTTTAAAATTAGTTTTTATTTGCTTTATACAGTTACTTTTTAATTTACTTGTTTAAACGTGTGATGTAAAAAAAAAATCACTTGGCATATTTGCTAGCCGCACATTATCTGTCAAGGAACTGCATGCGGCACGAGGGCCGCAGTTTGGCCACCCCTGGCATAAAGCCTATGAATATAGCCCGCTACGGACCGTTCCTCGTAATAACCGTTTTCTGTGAGTCGATTGACCTTGGCCTCGAATCTTCCTGCGTGCTACAAAATTGTTTAGTAAGTGTGAACGAAGTTCAGACAAGAATCATCATATGTCGGGTACACGTTAGTGTGTGTTCCAGAGATGTGTGTGAAATCCAGCCTGGAAGTACAGTTTGGTGTTCAGTAAGGAATTTGTAACACATAAGAGGGAGTTAGCTTAATTTTCTTTCTGCGTCAGTACGTTTTCATTCGGTTACTGAAAAATAGACACAGGAAACAGCGTAAGCGTGGGATTGTTGTTACTGGTGAATCTCTTGTGCGGTAAGTCTGAGAAAATAGTATGGAACATTCTGGGTTATTCATTTAGTTTCTAAGTCTGTATTAATTCATTCATTTTATATTGTCTTCTCTTTTCTTGTTTCCTGCTTCGTTCTCTTTACGTTTGGGCAGTTACACAGTTTATGTTTAAAAATTAGCTACCGTTCAAGTTAGTTTTGACGTGTGTGTGTCATTTATTGTTTGCAGAGCTGTGCCATTGTTTTGTGTTCATGGGTATATCTAGCAAGACATCTCCGAGACGCGACCATTGGTCATAACATTTCTACTTGCTAGTTATAGGAAGTGTTTGTGTGCTGTGTTCGGAATACTTTTATTTGTATATAGTGTTTGAATTGCTTCGTCAATTTAGTTATCCGCATTGTCTGAAATGTATAAAAAAACAATGAATATGAAATAAAGGACATATGCAACTTTGAAGTGAACCTCGCAGAAATTAGCCGTTGAAATAATGTAATAAGGTTCTTACAACCCCCCAGAACTGGCCTGTCCAACTCTTTTCAAAACTCATATCTGTCTGTCTGTCTGTCATACATATACACATGTGTATGCATGTATGTGTATCATATACATATGTGTATTACACACATATATTTCCTTCCCGTGCCGTTAAACGTCACATAGGGCTCGCATACTGCCAAGTTTTCCTGTTTTCGGCGAGTTTTTCAACTTCATCTAAGTTATACCCACTAAACTGGGTTCTCTTAACAATGTCCTCTTTAGAGTTTCACGTGGCCGACCTCTTTTTCTTCTGCCTGTTGTGTTCCACTTGATAGCGTGTTTTGGTATTCTCTGATTGTTTCTTCTCATCACATGGCCTACATGTGTCCACCTTCTTTTTCTGATCACCCATAAGACACGTTGTTGTTTGCTCACCTGTCTTATCTCTGTGTTGTTCTTATATTCGTTCCACTTTATACCAAGTATTTTCCTGAGGCATTTGTTTTCACAAGAGTCTAATTTCTTGTCTGTTTCTTTAGTTGAATTCCAGCTTTCGCATGCATAAATGAGGGTGGATATCACATTTGAATTGAATAATCTTAACTTGGTTTTTGTGCTTATAACTTTTGAATTCCATATGTTCTCAAGATTTTTCAAGGACATTACCGCTTTTGCAATTCGAATTCTAACTTACCTCCTGGTATCACCAACCTGGTCTATGTAGCTGCCAAGGTATGCAGACTGGTTTAATTCGTCAATAGCTGTTCCTTCTACGTATATTTTTCGTTCGTGATTAATGAGAAGTTTCATTATTATTTATTTATCTTTGTAAATTTCGAGACCTATTTTGCTAGCCAAGGAAGACAGGGAGCCTGTTTTTTTCTTGCGTCGATTTCACATTGTTATTGATAAGAGTTATGCCATCTGCAAAATCAAGATCTTCTATTTTGGTCCCATGTACCCATTCAATGCCCGTTTTACCTATACTGCATCTTTTCATTATAACGTCTATGGGAATTCCAAAAAGGCTAGGGAAATAATATACATCCATGTTTCACGCCTGTTTCAATCTGAAATCATTTGCTCATTCCTTCGTCAGTCTTGTCATATATATGTATATGTATGTATATATACATTATATGTGTGTACGTATGTGACAGCACAGGCGTATAATACTTATATATGCATATGCATGTATATATACATTATATGTGTGTACGTATGTGACAGCATAGGTGTATAATACTTATATATGTAAATGTATGTATATATACATTATATGTGTGTACAAATGTGACAACATATGTGCATACTTACTTATGTGTGTATATATGTGTATGTCTGCATGTGTTTGTATATTTGTGATATGTACTTGCATTTGTGTGTCAATATATGCATCTGCATGTACTTGCATATATATATATATATATATATATATATATATATATATATATCAACGTCTAAATTAGTTTAAAATATGGCTTGATTGTTGTATTTTTTAATACTGCTTTTCTATAAATTTGTTAGTTTTTTAATGAATGTAAGATAAGAATGTAAGTTTATTTCATATAGTTACATAAATCAGGGTGTGGAGTGTATGGGCAAGAGATAGTTTATTATTTATGTATGTAATCATTTAATTGTTTCTTCTTGCTTATTTTCCTCACTAACAAACGCAGAATGACTGTGAGTGAAAGCTGTATGATGAAGGGCAGAATGTTAGACGGGCCTGTATGTCCAATTCTTAACCCTTTGAAAATAAAGTATATTCGTTCGTTCATTCGTTCTCTGCCTGCCTGCCTGTCTGTCTGTCTGCCTATCCATCTGTCTGTCTGCCTGCCTGCCTGTCTATCTGTCTATTTGTCTCTATCTGTCTGTCTGTATCTCGCTATCTACCTGCCTGTCTGTCTACCTTCTTGTCTGTCCATCTGTCTGTCTGTCTGGCTGTCTGCCAGTACTCTTGTAGCATTATTGCTGTATGCCGTAGTTTGACAGAGCCGATGATTAGACTTGATGTGTTATTAAGTGCGCTCATATAATCGTAAACATGTAAAATACGAATTTATAATGAAGAAATTACAGGCCGTATTACTTTTTACATAAAAATGTAACTAATATGTATACAGTAGTAGGAAATGGATAAGATTAGAGAATAGAATGATAAGTCGCAGGCGCTGGGAAAGAAAGGAATACAGAAATATTAACGTTAAATAAACAAGACGAAGGAACGAGAGACAAGCGTTTTCTGGTGTCGAATTCCCAAACTTAGGAGAAAATTTGGGTTATACAAACAGGCGCTGACCTCTCTCTCTCTCTCTCTCTCTCTCTCTCTCTCTCTCTCTCACTCACTCACTAGCTTCACTGGAGCCGTGATGAGAACCGAAGGAATAGCTTAACAACCCAGTCTCTTAAGACTGAGAGCGAAACCTCATTTCGGTGTTCACGTGAGAACATGATGATCTCCATACCTGCCCTCTCCCGCCGCCCAATCTTTCCATCTCAAACGCACGGTTGGCTAAGCCAGTGGTTCCAAAATTTTCTTCGAGCTGCCCCCCGCTTTCCAGACCACATGCCTATTACCCCCCTCCTAAGAACTTTTCTAACACTGCTGGCTTTGATGACCCCGCTGCTTATTTCCAGTCACGAAATTCCCCCGCCCCCTTCTTCCCACCTCACCGTCTGCCAGGCTCCACTCGTTGAAAAAGGGAAAGGGAGGCGATGTCAGTCAGTTTTAGAACCGCTGATATAAGTGAGGCCTGCTAAACGTTATTTACTGGTCTCTTTTTTTTTTACCCAACAAACTTTGATCGCTGTAGTAAAATTATGCAGCTCACGCAAAATGTGAAATAGTTGTTTTTATTTGTGATCTAGGGTTTCTCGTTGTAAGCCATCTTCCTTTCTGTGCTGAATTTATAACGGCTGAAACGAAGAGGTATAAATAACGTTTTTTTTCCCCTCTAGGAGTCGAGGCGGATAAGTTGGGGGGGGGGGGGGGGCTTGAAAACTTGTTCTGAACAATTGATATCTATAAATGCTTTCATGAGATCTCACCTTTCTCTCCCACCTCATTCTTTCGCTTCTTATTCTCCTTATACACATATGATAATAAGCAATTCTTCTTATTCTACTTCTTCTTCTTCTTTTTTTCTCTCTGGAACTACAGTGTTCTTTGGAGCCGATGCTGTGAAGGTGTAGAAGCATAGCATCGTGTCGGATTGGAAGTTGGTTATGGCGACTAATTTTTTTTTTCAGTCCCTCAGTGCAGCTAAAAAGCAGGGGGGGGGTGTGTGCAATACTCCACCTCCATGGGGATCACGGCGGGCCAGACAAGACTTCTTATTTGTGGGTACCAAGAGAGGTGGGCCAGATAAGACTTCTTGGTTGTGGGTACCAAGAGAGGTGGGCCAGACAAGACTTCTTGGTTGTGGGTACCAAGAGAGGTGAGCCAGACAAGACATCTTGGTTGTGGGTACCAAAAGAGGTGGGCCAGACAAGACATCTTGGTTGTAGGTACCAAGAGAGGTGGGCCAGACAAGACTTCTTGGTTTGTGGGTACCAGGAGAGGTGGGCCAGATAAGACTTCTTGGTTGTCTGTACCAAGAGAGGTGGGCCAGATAAGACTTCTTGGTTGTGGGTACCAAGAGAGGTGGGCCAGACAAGACGTCTTTGTTTGTGGGTACCAAGAGAGGTGGGCCAGACAAGACTTCTTGGTTGTGGGTACCAAGAAAGGTGGGCCAGACAAGACTTCTTGGTTGTGGGTACCAAGAGAGGTGAGCCAGACAAGACTTCTTGGTTTGTGGGTACCAAGAGAGGTGAGCCAGACACGACTTCTTGGTTGTGGGTACCAAGAGAGGTGGGCCAGATAAGACTTCTTGGTTGTGGGTACCAAGAGAGGTGGGCCAGACAAGACTTCTTGGTTGTGGGTACCAAGAGAGGTGGGCCAGACAAGACTTCTTGGTTGTGGGTACCAAGAGAGGTGGGCCAGATAAGACTTCTTGGTTGTGGGTACCAAGAGAGGTGGGCCAGATAAGACTTCTTGGTTGTGGGTACCAAGAAAGGTGGGCCAGACAAGACTTCTTGGTTGTGGGTACCAAGAGAGGTAGGCCAGATAAGACTTCTTGGTTGTGGGTACCAAGAGAGGTGGGCCAGACAAGACTTCTTGGTTGTGGGTACCAAGAGAGGTGAGTCAGACAAGACTTCTTGGTTTGCGGGTACCAAGAGAGGTGGGCCAGACAAGACGTCTTTGTTTGTGGGTACCAAGAGAGGTGGGCCAGATAAGACTTCTTGGTTGTGGGTACCAAGAGAGATGGGTCAGATAAGACTTCTTGGTTGTGGGTACCAAGAGAGGTGAGCCAGACAAGATTTCTTGGTTGTAGGTACCAAGAGAGGTGGGCCAGACAAGACTTTTTGGTTGTGGGTACCAAGAGAGGTGGGCCAGACAAGACTTCTTGGTTGTGGGTACCAAGAGAGGTGAGCCAGACAAGACTTCTTGGTTTGTGGGTACCAAGAGAGGTGGGCCAGACAAGACTTCTTGGTTGTGGGTACCAAGAGAGGTGAGCCAGACACGACTTCTTGGTTGTGGGTACCAAGAGAGGTGGGCCAGACAAGACTTCTTGGTTGTGAGTACCAAGAGAGGTGAGCCAGACACGACTTCTTGGTTGTAGGTACCAAGAGAGATAGGACAGAGTCTTAGTCGGATACGGTTGGCTGATCCTGGCACTAGCATGTTAGCTATGGGTCGTTGACTGCAAAAATAGCAAGCAATGCAGGGAAAATGATCTAAAAATGGTTGATTTTTATTTACTTATTTCAAACGTTGTTACAGCCACCGTAGTCCTTAATGATTGTGACCGATATTTACATGAATATGTTTTCTTAAATCATGATAATCATTTGTGCAGTTTGCTATGTTGTGCATCTTCTTGCCGACAGTTATTCTCCGTTCTCCTAGGCAGTTTCCCTAACACAGTCTGCAAGGTACCAATATTCTCCGCACTTGACTGAATGAAGCGCCAGCGTACATCTACAATTGACCATCTTTTAATGGGAGATGTTTTGCTATGTACTGATCGATATTTGCGTTCGAAAAAACAAAACCAAACTTGATCTTGGTTGGTTGTTAGCTTGACTGTTGTTAAGTCTGAAATGGAAGAAAGATGAAAGTTCGTAATGGAAAGCGACTTGTTCCGTGACTTGACGACTGGTTGCTGAGTCACCTCCCTGTGACAGTGGTTCTCAACTTTTTTTTTCCTAGACTGCGACACATTTGGCGGCGCAGTTGTGTGCCACAATAGATTTGAAGTGTTATTGACTGTAAAGTTGTAGCATTTTACAGTTTACATTGCAGGAATTATTTTAAAAAATATTATAAAAGTGTATTTTCTATTTATTCTTTATTTCTTATATTACTTGCCATTTTGATGCTGCAGGAATTTGCTGATTACACAGATTATAAAGTAACATCTTACAACAAAGAAAGGAACACGAATAATATTCTGGCCTGTGATCTCTCTTCGCCCTGTCCTATCTCTCATTCATTCTTACACATAAAAAACAATGCACATTAAGAAGGAACACACGAAAACGATTCTTCATCAGTTAATCATCAGTTTATATTGTTGTTAATCATCAGTTTATATTGTTGTTAATCATCAGTTTATATTGTTGTTAATCATCAGTTTATAATGTTATCAACAAAATAAAAATTCTTTTAATATTTGGTTCCTCCAAATATATCAACAGTGGAATAACTGAAATCAGTGTAACATCTTACGTATCGTGAGTTAGTTTGATTTTTTAACATAAAACTGTTCCTTGCAACATTCTCTAACTGTCGTCATTAAAATGTAATCAGAGGTACCAATTGTTAACAATTGCGTAAAACATGCATATACATAAAATTCAGAAATACATATTTACGTGTACATATAAACCCTCATTTCGCACTTTATTAAAATACTAACATCTTACATAGATTAATTATGTTATAATTTTGATTATATATGTGCTGTTTCTATTATTTAAATCATTACCTAAGTGATAATCATTACCATCTATGTACTACTACTATCCTTACCATCTATGTACTACTACTATCCTTACTATCAGTGTACTACTTCTATCCTAACCATCTATGCACTTCTACTATCCTTACAATCTGTGTACTACTACTACTATTACCATCTATGTACTGCATCTATCTTTACCATCTATGTACTACCACTACTACCTTAACCATCTATGTACTACTACTATCCTTACCATCTATGTACTACTACTATCCTTACCATCTATGTACTGGCACTATCATAACCATGTATGTATTACTACTATCTTAAACATCTGTTTATTACTACTATCCTTACCAGTACTACTACTATCCTTACCATCTATGTACTACTACTATCCTTACCATCTATGTACTACTACTATCCTTACCATCTATGTACTACTACTATCCTTACCATCTATATACTGCTACTATCCTTACCATCTATGTACTACTACTATCCTTACCATCTGTGTACTACTACTATCCTTACCATCTATGTACTGAAGGTTAGTTTTAATGGATCCTTAGCACGCTCTCTTTTTCTCTCACAAGTTCTTTGTTCTGCTCTGGATGATGGCCACCAACCGGCACGCGTGAACTCTGGCTCTTCTGCCCTGATTAAGTTTTGTTCATGCTGTCTCTTTACATTAACAGCTATTCTTTATCGTCAGTGAAGCACACATTTGTACTGTATATCTTCTTCTTCTTCGTTCGCTTCTACCACCAAGACAGCCACGTGATCCCACTGTATTTACTCCTGTGGTCTCCGAAAGGACCACACGAGATCCACGAGAGGACCACAAAAGGTTCAGAGTATCGCATTGCTTGAGCCTGTATTCTTGGTGGGTCTCAGAAGCGGGAATGCGTGACACTGTGGTTTTCTTTGCACCAGTTTAATCTAGAGTTGGACTTTCTCACCGGAAACCTCGACGTGTTTTGGATAACAGTATCCCCGCTGGGTGAGAAGTGCTTGCACATCTAGCCTAGAGTTGGACTTTCTCACCGGAAAACCTCTGCGTGTTTTGGGATACCCGTGTATCCCTGCCAGGTGAGAGGTGGTTGCCCATCCAGTCCAGCGTTGGACTTTCTCACTGGAAAACCTCAGCGTGATTAGGATACGCATACATTCCCGCCGGGTGAGAGGTGGTTGCCTATCTAGACTGCACTGGTCCAGTGTCTCCGATTTCAGCATTTTGTGGTCGTGGCCGCTACCCTTCCTAGTTGTGACCAGGGGTGAGCTTTTGTCCGGGAGGACGAATCCTCGCCACTAGTAAGTTTTACCCCTGGGTTGAGTCGGTTTAGGCATATTATCCCAGTATGGGTATAAATCGGACGTGGCCCACCTCTAAAGCAGAGGTGCCGTGGTATGAGTAGCTCTCGTCGCGAGACCACTGGACATACTAACAAAGCTTCACTTTATCCTTTCCATAACCTTTTTATATCGGCGCTGCATGGCAACCCGAATTTATTTCTTTTTCGCATTTTCTTCATTAGCTGGGAGGAGTTTCACTCAGTGCGCGGCATCCGAAGAATCTCGACAGCAGTGTGTTAACCTCTGGGTTAAGCCGGTTCAGGCATTTCGCCTGATATGAGTGTGCATAGGACGTGGCCGACCTCCAGACCAGAGGTGCCGTGATTTGAATAGTCCTGACCTCTAGACTACTGTTTACTTCACTTAATCCTTTCTTTCACCTTTTCCACAGTGGCGCCGCGCGGCAACCCCATTCGCACCTTTCTTCACTGGTCGGGAGGAGCCCCACTCCACGCACGGCAGCCAAAGAATCTCGCCAGAAGCGGTATTAGCTCTATAATTGCCACATTTATCCAAGTAGGATCGTGTCATCTAAGGAACCTAGAATGATATAATGAGCCATTCGCGATTTCACAGTGAGACAGTGTGAACTTAGACATGCATGGTTTATTCTTTTGAAACAAGCATATGACTGTTGGCAGGATCAACTATATAGCTTTCTTCACCGAACCTTAGTCGGATATCTGCCGACAGACCGACGCGGGGCAAGGTAGACAGCGCTCTGCTCAGAGCGGATCCCTTTCGACCCCGGCGGCGGCCGGCTCTCTCTGCTCTAACGAACCAGGAGAAAGCCCGGCACTCACAACCAATGCACATTACATACTGTAGACCCCATACACTTTGCGAGAAATGGGCCAATTTCGAGACCATCGGTCGACAAAACCATAGTACACCACAGACGCGTTAGCACGACCCTGGCTGGCTAGCCGTTTATAGGCTTCGCTCGACGGACAAACCACTCACTTCTGCATCGAAACATCTTAACTCTCGCCGTCCGGGAACAGAGCGAAAACCTTTCTTCCCACACACGGAACTCGAGAGCGCTTTTTCGCCAAAAGAACGGTCGGCCTGCGCAACAGCAGGCCGCGCTATGCAACTCGGCGCAGCTCTGAGCGGCTGACAGTACTGTACATCTATTTTATAAGGCAAACGTTTTCTTGTTTTTCAGTCATGTTTCTGTGCCACGTCGCAGTCATTCTAAAATGGTGTGCCCTGAAAAATTTCTATTGCATTTCTTCTCAGCACTGGCCGCTAAGAACTCCCTGCTCGCTGTTTCTGAACGATCACATCCCCTTTTTACAGAGAGATCATTTCGACAGTATGACAGCGAATCAGAGGTTCAGTGATCATTTCGACTCCAATGTATGACAGCGAATCAGAGATTCAGAGATCATTTCGACTCCAATGTATGACAGCGAATCAGAGGTTCAGAGATCATTTTGACAGTATGACAGCGAATCAGAGGTTCAGAGATCATTTCGACAGTATGACAGCGAATCAGAGGTTCAGAGGTCATTTCGACTCCAATGTATGACAGCGAATCAGAGGTTCATCTTCGCTTTCTTTCGCTATCTGGTTCCGTTAATATCTTTTCCACTTAAACCACAGTAAGATGGCACACATTGGAGAGTTACTGAAATGCTTCTGCTCAATATATAAAAGCAGCTTAAAAATAGACCTCTTTCATTTTAGAGATTCCAAAACTGATTTGGAGTCGGTGGATATGACATATTAGGCCGTGGTGTATTGGAGAACTAGTATCAAAACCAGGACTGTGTATAGTCACACACAAACGAATGTCGATCCGGCTTTGGTGTCTAGACGCCAGAGTATATCCTGCAGACCTGGCCAAACTACTCAAACCTCCGAGCACTGATCTGGCCCTAGGAGAGGAACTGAAAGGAATGCTATAGGACTGCCACTCTAGCCTGCTATAGCACTGGCACTCAAGCCTGCCATAGGACTGTCACTCAACCTGCCATAGGACTATCACTCCAGCCTACCATAGGACTGTCACTCAAGCCTGCTATAGGACTATCACTCAAGCCTGCCATAGGACTGCCCGCTCAAGCCTGCTATAGGACTGCCACTCTAGCCTGCTATAGGACTGCCACTCAAGCCTGCCATAGGACTGTCACTCAAGCCTGCCATAGGACTGCCACTCAAGCCTGCCATAGGACTGCCACTCAAGCCTGCCATAGGACTATCACTCAAACCTGCCATAGGACTGTCACTCTAGCCTGCTATAGGACTGTCAATCACGGCTGCTATAGGACTGCCACTCTAGCCTGCTATAGGACTACCACTCTAGCCTGCTATAGGACTGCCACTCAAGCCTGCTATAGGACTGCCACTCACGCCTGCTATAGGACTACCACTCAAGCCTGCTATAGGACTGTCACTCACGCCTGCTATAGGACTACCACTCAAGCCTGCTATAGGACTGTCACTCTAGCCTGCTATAGGACTACCACTCAAGCCTGCTATAGGACTGTCACTCTAGCCTGCTATAGGACTACCACTCAAGCCTGCTATAGGACTACCACTCAAGCCTGCTATAGGACTGTCACTCTAGCCTGCTATAGGACTGTCACTCTAGCCTGCTATAGGACTGTCACTCTAGCCTGCTATAGGACTACCACTCAAGCCTGCTATAGGACTGTCACTCTAGCCTGCTATAGGACTGTCACTCTAGCCTGCTATAGGACTACCACTCAAGCCTGCTATAGGACTGTCACTCTAGCCTGCTATAGGACTGTCACTCTAGCCTGCTATAGGACTACCACTCAAGCCTGCTATAGGACTACCACTCAAGCCTGCTATAGGACTGTCACTCTAGCCTGCTATAGGACTGTCACTCTAGCCTGCTATAGGACTACCACTCAAGCCTGCTATAGGACTACCACTCAAGCCTGCTATAGGACTGTCACTCTAGCCTGCTATAGGACTGTCACTCTAGCTTACTATAGGACTACCACTCAAGCCTGCTATAGGACTGTCACTCTAGCCTGCTATAGGACTGTCACTCTAGCTTACTATAGGACTGTCACTCTAGCTTACTATAGGACTACCACTCAAGCCTGCTATAGGACTGTCACTCTAGCCTGCTATAGGACTGTCACTCTAGCTTACTATAGGACTGTCACTCTAGCTTACTATAGGACTACCACTCAAGCCTGCTATAGGACTGTCACTCTAGCCTGCTATAGGACTGTCACTCTAGCTTACTATATGACTGTCACTCTAGCTTACTATATGACTGTCACTCTAGCTTACTATAGGACTGTCACTCTAGCCTGCTATAGGACTGTCACTCTAGCTTACTATAGGACTGCCACTCAAGCCTGGATAAGACGGCAGACTTCGTCAGGGCGATAGGGCTGCAGATGACCACCAACACTCAAAACGTGGATAGAGAAGAAGAAGAAGTTTGGGTTGAAAGTCGCAGGAAGTGGACAACAATCGTGGAAGAGAAATAAACATAAATCATAGTGTAAAGACAAACACATGTAAACAGTTTGAAAACAAAGTTCAGTCAGCCAAGTAACACGACGTAAAATAATGAAATCCAAATAAACAGTAGAAAATATATTTATTCGGAAATGGCTTCACTGCAGTTAGAACATTCCCACATCTGTTCCGTCGCCCGTTCTAACACCTCAGACCGAGTGTCGCAGTCAGTTATGGACATGCCTGGGGTTTTTCCCTAATCTCTGTGGTATGTTTTTCCTAGAATTTATTCCTGGGCAGCGGAGATCCGCCTTTGACAATAACTGGTAGAGATTAGCCTCTGATATTAACAAGCAGAGATCCGCCTCAAATGTATATCAGTGAGGAAAAAATGGAAGAGGTGGATAGTTTTGAATATCTGGGATTTTTACTAACTAATAATGGAGATACAATGATGGATATTAAAAGGAGGACATCTATCGCTCTTCAGAAAATAAAACAATTAAAGAATCCGTGAAGAGGAACGGACAGAACTGTAAAAATAAGATTTATAAGGAATCTAAATTCTCGCGACAATGCACACAGACGTTCAGTCCCATCACCTAGAAACCAAGGGAACTCATTGCTGGAGGACTCATAAGAAAAAAAACCCCCTGCCATTTCGGGTTGGATTCGAATCCGCGACCTCCAATGCCCTAGGCAAACGTGTAATTCCAAGACCACGCAGCCCCCAAACGAAGGAGAAGAAAAGTTTGTCTCAGTGCTTTATCTACAAAATGAAAAGAAACTTCTCTTGGAAATATGTACTGGTATCGCCTCACTGATAAGAAAGAAGTGTCATTGTTGCATAGTCAGCAACTGTTGTCGAAATCTTGCAGGTCATTGATGCCAGTTTTACTCTGGCATTTGTCTTGTTCTATCTGGCACGACCTGCTACCGTTAATAAAGCGTGAAATAAAAATTTGTTACAGTCGTTAGCTGATAAAATTAGATCATCGTTCGGCTTTGTTAATGATGTGAATAGCGTGCGCTTGCATTGCATAGAACAATTCAAATGCATATGCGTTGTACAGCCCCAAGATTAGCATATAGATTGCAGTGTTTCTCAGTTCTTGAACTGTGTGTCTTTTAGTTGGTACATAATGTTAAATTTCCCTGGCCGGCATAAAGGAAAGAAAAAAAAGTAATATGATTCAATGATTATATGTTGTGATAATTTGTTATGGTAATTTTATGTCTTGAAATGGCAAGATCTGCAAGAGAAATATCTAATGCAGGTGAAAAACAAATGCGAATTTCTTTTAAACGAAGGCACAGAGAAACTCCACAAGAGAGAACTGATGTAAAATGGTATTGTCTAACACAAAGTATAAAAAAATGCAAACAACAGCTTGCAGAGAAGGAGCAGCAACATGGAGCAGAGCTGGATGACGGACGATATATTAACTTGTTATGAGAGAAAGAAAGGAAGCTAAAAGCTCTCTGAAATACGAGGAGATTAACAAAGAAACACTTTATATGTGTGGGCGAGCCAAATAAAAGTGGATGGAGGAGATATGTATTGCCATAGAAGAAATGAATAATTCACAATACGGGAGGAGTGTGGGAAGAAATAGCACTTATCACTAAAAGAAATTGTGGAATACATAGCAGGAGAGGTATAAAAAACATAAGAAGTCAGATAATAATAGATGAAGACGAAATAGCGAAAATATGGGAAGAGTGGCTTCCAGTTCCAACATGGCGGATGGCCGAATGTGACAGTTGATGATTGTGCCTTTGTTTGCCTTTCTCTATGCTTTGTCTGGGCCAGTTTCGTTGTGTTGTGAGTTGTGAGTCCGGTTTGGCGCCCTTAGCTGCTGAGTTGAGTGCTCGGGGCGTCACTGTGAGCTGTGATTTTCTACGCGCATCTGTGGAAGGTTAGCACCGTAGCTTACAGCGGGCTGTGAGTGCCTCCCTACTGGGGATATTTGCCGAGATGTATGACTTCACCGTGCACGGATCACTTTTCCTCTTTGTGCTTGGACATGGACGTGGAGCAGTTCTTGCGCATTCCCAGAGATGTCACTGACACAGGCGGCGGAGCAGTTATGGGATGTTCTCGTTTGCCGTGGTGCCGAAACTGTTCTGAACCTGGACTTGGGGAAAATATATGAGAGACCTACTTGAAGGTAACAGAGGAGGCATGATCACCTGAGCTAACTGTCCAGTTTCTAGAAATGTCAGCAAAAAATCATAAAAGTCTTACAGTGATATTATAGCAAGAGCTGGCCTTATGGTGTTTCAACGTGAAAGTTTCATTTCGAATTTATGGACTGTGACCGAATTTCACGTAGGTCTCATTAGTTCTGTTTTGGCGAAGCTGTTAAATGCCAACTGCGAAGAGCACTGACACTAGTGTATATGTATATACTATAATTAATTTTTATGGTTTTATATGCGTGTGTGTGCGTCTATACAGGGATCGAAGTTAGCTGTGCTAAAGTGACGGTACAGTTGTCAGCATCAGCAAACTAGAGCTGGCCAAGACCCTGTACTACTTTTTTGTGCTACCAATAACGGGCCCAATTTGCCCAGTGAGGCAGGGATCGCTATGGTCTACAAGGAAGTGGAGTCAGCAAAAGAATCATTGTGCCTGTTCGTGTGTGTGGTTTTTTTTTTTTTTTAGAAAACGCCAGGTATACAATAATGGGAGTCGTAACCAACTCCCAAATAACAAATATATCTATACTACAAATACTTAATACTGAAGAAGGCTGGCTAGTAAAGAGGATTAAAGAGAGAAAACTTAAATATTTTGGACACATTGAACGTCATGATAACCTAGAGATAACCGTCTTGGAAGGATACATAATGGGAAAAAGAAAGAGATGAAGACCAAGGCGAAGATGGGTGCGAGACATCATTGATGATCTGGAAATGGATGCATCAGCAGCAGGCCATCTTGCTCACAACCGAGAGGCCTACAGGAGTGCTGTTAGGCAAAGTTCCACAAGGGACACGCAAATGAATGAATGAACCAACTCCCAGTCCATCACGATGCTTGTGCTTCAGCAACGACACGGCATTGGGTTTTTTTTTTACTTTAACGCTTGTACATTCTCTATATAGAGACGCTATCCTGTGTGCAAGATCATTATTGGGTATTCCATGATTTATGTCCGTTGTCACTGATGTCATCTTTCGTCTCAGACGTTTTTGTGTCTTTGAGCCGTATCTTGTATTTGCTAGTTTGCTCTCTGATAACGTAGGCAAACATTATGTGCTGTCTCTCCAGTGCAAGGTTTCATTATCTGTGACTTGTATTTCTTTGTTTTGTCGTTCTCGTCAATCTTTCTGTCTGGAGCAGATGAAAGGTGAGTGATATAAAGCGGAATGTCAGACTGACTTGCGGATCAAATTCTTCAGTGTTTTAAAACCAAACTCGTTCGTTCTCTTGGTGACAAGCGGTCATGGCGCTGCAGTGACATGAGATTACTACAGTGGTCAAAACCCTATATAGCGTCCATGCAGTATTATAAAAGTGTGTAACATCATTGAAGAATACGTTGCAGTCTCCATGTAAGATCTAGGAATCTAGTTCTGGCTGTCCAGCCCACATCGTACAAACGGTGATTACAGATAATATGGGAACAAATTGTACAAGAGATATATTAAATTGGATTATTTCCAGTATAAAAAAAGATACCCCTATATGGCCTTGACTGGACACCTCAGGTTAATAAAAAGAAGGACATCCCATTAGTAACACGGAGACACACAATACAGGAAGAACTAAAGGAAGGGAGAGTCATGGTTTGAGGTATCCAAGCTTGCTCAAGACGGGATTAGTCGGGGAACCTTTGTTGATGCCTTATGCTTCATTGGTAGTACAGAGGACTGATGATGATGTTGATGATGATTTCTAGTATGCCAGGAAGTCTTTGAGTTAACTTTCAGTACTTCTATACTGCCTTGATTTTGGTGATGCACTGCCCATGCAAAACATCGATTGAGCAGTGTTCATAAAGACCTTTTCAGCGCTGCGTTACGTCATAAAAGCTTGTCTGTGCAGTTTCTAAACAGCTGGCAAGAATCATCTCATCTTTCTATGTCCTTGGAAGCTGATCGGGTAAGTAGTCATCTCCCAGTAACTGGCAAGGATATCTATCAGTATAAATATTCTCTAACTTGAGTCATGAGGTATCCGTTGATCAGAATGATACACAATTCCCAAGCCATTAAGGCATACTGGGCCTGTATTTCCACGAATTTCGGCACGTGAAAATGTGATGTGGTCAGTATCACGTCTGGCCTAATTTACCTTCCCAGATTTCTCTGGTGCCCATTTTTAGAGGCTGGGTGGAACCCGGGGCCTTTTTGGTGTGTTCCAACAAAAAAAAAAAAAATCGCACTGCTGGGACTTAAACCCGGTACCACCGGATTAGTAAACTGAGCGCCTATCTACTCAGCTAACCAGGCCACCGATCAGAATGGTAGTTTTCTTATGATTTTGTATACTAGCATATGCAGGATCTGTTGATATATTATTTAATTGTTGTAGTTAACGCTTCACCTGCTGGACATGCAGTGACCTGTTGACCTGCATGAATTATTATCACTGGGCAGAGGAATTCAGGACACAGATAATCAGAGATTTCTATTCAGACACAAGCTTTTGTAACTGGAATCTACCTCATTCTTATGTGGAAATAATGTAGATGACGAGGCGCCCTGCATCTTTATTGGAAGATGTGTAGTTAGGAGATGTACAAACCATCAAACATCCAACATTTATGCCGACGGTTTCTTCAACAACAATTTTCTAAGTGCCATGCCGCGTGGCGTAGGCGATCATTTCTCTCCACAATCACCTGTCTGTTGCATTGATTATGAGATCCGCCGCTGACTTTTTTTTCATAGTCACACTGATAGCCTATCAAGTAACTTCTCTCTCTGTCTTCTTCTGTCACCTCTTCTGTCAATTTTTCCACTTGCCACAGCGTGTGCCACTTTTCCTGTTCCCTGGAAATGTTCTATAAATCTCGCGTATCTGCCTCTGATCTTTGTTATAATTTGTATTTTAACTCCAGCCTCTCTTAAGACTTCGTCATTGGTTTTCTTGGCTGTCCTTGGTACCTTCAACATCGTTCTTATGAACCACTTATCCATGGCCTCCATTTCTCCATTTCTCACTGTAATCTTATTCATAGACCATGCTTCACACCCATAAAACAGAACTGGCTCTTAAGTACTCGGAATCTTGTTTCCATTGATATGTATCTGTTGCACATAAAAAAAATATATATACATATATATATATATATGTAAATTTACATGTAATTTTGTGTTTTCAATTGTTGTTGTTTATGTTATGTTATATCAGGAAACTCTCTACTGTAGAGAGCGGAACAACAACACAACTCCTTCAGATCATCGGAGGAAGTACCCCCCCCCCCCGTCCCGTCCCCTCAGACAAGTGTTTCGGCCCTATTAAACTCCTGACACTCTAAGGGGGGTGGGCCCCTCTGGGTCATGACTCCCAGAGGTCTTGTGAGTTTTTTTTTTCAATCCCGGTCCCGGGATTGAACCCGTGATCTTCCAGTTGGCACTGCACTTTTGAAGTGCGTCTTTAGCGATTTAGCTACGGAGGACTGGTATTGAAAATGAAATTACTTATGTTACCAGTGCTTGTTTCGCATATTCCACAGCCAGCATGAGGCCTTTTCTGCTGTTTCTGAAAGGCTTCTCAATGCCCTTGCTCTTGCTTGTCCCTTTATGGCCTGTTGCTTACATAGGTCATATACTGATGTTGCTACGAATCCTCTCGCTCCCACTTCTACAGCTATCACTTTATATATATATATATATGTGTGTGTGTGTGTATGTATGTATATTGTCCAAAAAGGACCGCATAACTACCGATGACCCAATTTTAGCCATGACTTTGATATTCAGTAGTTTTTTAAATTGAGTGAATAAAATTTTCAAATTGCACACAATAATACCTAAGGGTTTAAACACTCACGTGACAGTTTCTTGCATCTGTGTGGCGAGAATGTGTTAGTCCCAGGGGTTCTCAACTTAGTATGGTGTGTGGCCTTCGCTTGCATCGATTAGCGACTGGCATCTCCTGGGCATAGATGCGATCAGATGTCTGATGTACGCCTGTGGGATGGCTGCCTACTCTTCCTGGAGTGCCTGCCACAGATCACGACGATTGGCTAGAGAAACGTTTCGTCAACAAACACGTCTTTGCAGCTCATCCTGTGGGTGCTCGATCGGATTCATGTCTGGAGACAGGGATGGCCAGGGAAGGGTGAGAATGTTGTTGGCAGTCAGGAACTGTGTGGTGAACTATGCAGAATGGGGTCTGGCGTTGTCCTGTTGAAACACAGACCTTTGCGCAACCAAAAATGGAAGGACATGTGGTCGAAGAATTTCATTGACGTATCGTTGCGCATTCATGCCTCCTTCAGTCTGCACCAATGGACTCCTTCCGTTGAAACCGATCATTCCTCATACCATTACACCTCCACCACCGTGCGGCGGAGCTTCATCAACGCAATTTTGGGCAAAACGTTCATTTGGTCTACGGTACACCCTTCTCTGCATATCATGGCTGTGCAACAAAAAGAAGATTCATCACTAAACCAGACACGTCTCCATTGATTGTCAGTTTGTTCAAGGCCGATGCTGGTTGACCCAAACAAGTCGATTCTGACGATGGCATCTCGTTAAGACAGGACCTCGGTGGAGTCGTCGTGCCACCAGTCCAGCTTCATGTAGTCTATTCCGGACAGTTTGATCAGACACACGGTGTCCTGGAAGCAATGACTGGGCACTTGAGGAAGCTGTTATAAACCTGTTTCTGAGGTGATGAAACAGAATAAAGCGATCATCAGCTGCTGTTGTCACCCTGGGTATTCCACTGCGGTGCCGGTCTTCAGCTGAACCAGTGGCTTGGAAACGGTGCCAAAGTCGACTGGTGGTAATCTACTGCACGTTTAAATGTCTGGCAACCTGACCTTGACTTTCGCCTGCTTACAGGCGACCAATAGCAATGTTTGGTAAATTTTGCGATAGACGCGCCATAATTGTCTGCTTGAAGATTAACTGAGTTTGTTTGTGTAGCCTCAACCTTTTATATGGTTTCATTTACGTGGGAAGTGAGTTGTGGTCACCACAAAAATTACGACTTTTCCATAAACGCAACGTGAGTTACGGTTTAAAAAAATGCGTGATTAGCAAGGGCAGCTACCGCGTTCTGACTGTACACGAGAATAGCAAAATTCACGCTAAGTCATGGACCTGATATCTTGGTGACAATTTTTGGTTTAGTTTGAGAAACCTGGGAAAAATTTTTGTCACAACATATAAAAAATGAAGCTTATATCATCATCATCATCGTCATCATCATCATCATCAGGTTCCGTGCCGACTGGCGTTGGCTATTATGCTTCTCCAGAGTACCCGATCCTTCATGCAGGCCATCAGTTCAGTTGGTGATCTCCTCTCACACCATCCCGTCAGACTGTCCAGTATCATTTCTCTTGGTCTTCCTCTTGATCTTCTTCCTTCTATTTTTCCTGTTGTTATAATATTTTCAATGCCCCCTCTTCTCATTGCATGTCCTATGAAAATACATTGTTTCTCTCTTATCTTTTTGACAAGGTTTTTTGTCTCTCCAGCTCTTCTCATACATTCTTCATTAGTTATTTTTGCTGTCCAGTGGATTCGCAACATTCTTCTAATAAACCACATTTCTGCTGCTTCCAATGATTTTTGTGCAGACCTGCCTATTGTCCATGATTCACTTCCATATAACAAGATAGATTCAATATAGCATTTTAGGACTCGTTTTCTAACATTCATTGATAAGGATGTGTTGGATAATATGTTTCTGATTATCTGAAATGCAGTCTTTGCTTGGCCTATTCTGTTCCTAATTTCTGATCTGCATTTTCCATCTGAAGTTATTACTGCTCCAAGGTATTTGAATTTCTACAGCTGCTTTAGAATAGTTCCGTTTAATTTTATACTGCATGTTGGTGGATTCTGTTTCTTAGATATAACCGTAGTCTCTGTCTTTTTGATGTTCAAAGTAAGGCCTTTCTGTTCACTTTCTTTGGCGACTTTATCCAAGAGATTTTGCAGGTCTTGTTGGTTCTCAGCTATCAGTACTGTGTCATCAGCATACCGAAGGTTGTTAATATTGTATCCTCCAATTTTTATGCCTGGTTCTGTGATGATTGTTCTTAGAATATTCTCGCTGTACATAGAAAAAAGGTCTGGAGATAGTACACATCCTTGTCGCACCCCTTGTTTTATAGGTTGATATTTTCCAATTCTATTTTCAACTCGAGCTGCTGCTTCTTGCTGCCAGTATAGATGTTTTACAATCCTCAGGTCTTTGCCGTCTATATTGATGTCTCTAAGCATTTTAATAATTTTATTATGTTTCACCTTGTCAAATGCCTTGGTGTAATCAATGAAGCATAAGTAGAAATCTTTCTGTACTTCTAAAGCTCTTTCTGTTAGTGTTCATAAAGCATAAATGGCATTGTGTGTTCCCTTTCCTTCAACAAATCCAAACTGTTCATCTGCTATTTCCATTTTTATCTTTTTCCTTGTTCTTCTCATAATTATCCTCAGAAGTAGCTTCGTTATGTGACATGAGAGGCTGATAGTCCGGTGGTCGTCACATTCCTTTGCACCTGGTTTCTTTGTTAGTGCTATAAACGTGGATTTAATCAGGTCACTGGGAATATAACCACTGTTGTAAATGTCATTCAGTAACTTGGTTATTATTTTTATTCCTGTCTCCTCTAGTGCCTCTATTTCTTCTATTGTTATATTATCAGGTCCAGTCGCTTTTCCTTTCTTCATGTGTTTGATGGCATCTATGATTTCATCTTCAAGTATTGGCGGTCCATCACATGTTTCAGTATCTGGTGTTAATTCTGGTCTTTCTCCTCCATATAGCTCACCGATATACTCTGTCCACCTGTCCACAATGTCTTCTTTTCCCATTAACATTTTACCTTCTTTCGATTTCAGGCATCCTGTGGTATATTTTGTTTTCCTGCCTGTGAGTTCAATAATTCGTTTGTCCATGTTTTTTGCTGTCTTTATTATGAGAGTCCTCTATCTGTCTGCACTGTTCATTCAACCACACTTCTTTTGCTTCTCTGCATTTGCGTCTTATTTCTTTATTTATCTTGCTAAATTTTTCCTCGTTATTTTTACTCCTTCTCCTCTTGCCCATCAGTCCTAAAATGTCGTTTTTCATCCATTTATTTTTAGGGGCATCTTTTTTTCGGTGGTATTATCTCCTTAACAGTTTGGTGGATAGAATCTCTTAACATTTCCCATTGTTCATCTATACTAATTATCTTTGCTATTGCATTGTATCTATTTGTTATAATAACTTTGTATTGTTCTCGCAGTTCTTGGTCATTTTTAAGAAGTTCTGTATTCAGTTTGATGTTTCTCACTTTTCTGCCTGCTTTCTTTTGCTTTATTCTAATTTTTCCACAGAGTGGATCATGGTCACTATTGCAGTCAGCTCCTGGCATGGTTTTTGTTGTCAGTAATGCATTGCGGAATCGTTTGTTGATTAATATGTAGTCTATCTGGTTAAATGTATTTTTGTCTGGGCTGCACCACGTTGCCAGTCTTCGAGGATGTTGTTTAAACCAGGTGTTTCCTACAACCATGCTGTGTATTCTTGTCCAATTCAATTAATTTATAACCTCTGTCATTCCTCTCCCCCAGTCCATAGTCACCAACGATGTCTGAAGTTCTTCCTTTACCAACTTTGGCATTAAAATCTCCCATGACTATGGTAACTTCATGTGACTTTGTGTGTTTTAGTGCTGTCTCTATATCATTATAAAATATCTGTACATCTTCTTCAGAACTTTCAGATGTTGGAGCGTACACTTGTATAATATTTATGTTTATTGGTTGTCCTTTCAGTTGGGCTAGCAGGACCCAGTCCGAGATGTTCAAATATCCTACAATTGTCCTCGCCGTTTGTTCATCAAATATAATTCCTACTCCTCGTTCATGTTTCTCACTTCCTGAATATATTATTGTATATTTATCTGAGTTTATCTTCCCTGCACCTGTTCATCTAACTTCACTCATTCCTAATATGTTGATCTTCATCCTTTCCATTTTTACATTTTCTAATTTTCCAGCCTGGAATAAAGTTTAACATTGCATGTTGCTATTTTGAACTTGTTAGTTTTGCCATCAGTAGCTTGATGACGATCTGGCCTCACCTGTGGCTCGTGAGCTGCCCTACCGGACGAGGCTGTTCCAAAGGAACATCTATTAACGTCGTTCATTATGAATCGATTATTCTGTTCAAGCATAACTATTCTTGGGAACTACAACAGTGGTTTCCCGTTGCCTTCTGTCGGTTTGTGTACGGACTCTCCACTAGCCTTTGGACTCCCTGAGCTACCCGCAAGGCAGCGGGAGCGAGAGGTTTTAAGGCGCCTCTGACCCGCCTGGTATTCCCTTCACTGAGCACCTGAGGCACTTTATAGGAGTAGTAGAGCCACCTACTACCCCACCTCGCTCTCTGAGTCTACCGCCAGTTGGTCCGCGCCTGGTTATTTGGACAACTCCTTATTCACAGGGATCCTCCATATCTGGAGGACTTTCACTATCCGCCACCTGTGACGCGCTGGGTTGGGGATGAAGCTTATATAAGCTTATATAATATATATATATAATATTATATATATATATATATTATTTTTTTAACAGCATATATATATATATATATATATATATATATATATTATATATATAATATATATATATATATATATATATATTGTGTGTGTGTTTATAAGAAGAGAATTTTGTCGTAATAGTCGTCATACTGCGAGTAAGAGAACACAATTTTGTAGGATTCGACCTCGAAAAACTCGTAGTGAGACGTGAGAGAAAGAACCAGGGGATCTGGGATGACTCAATTCCTTAGTACGCTGTTCTCTCGTGGCTAGACGACTGCTCGTCCTACCGGAGTCCGTGTTCGAATCCCAGGTAATTCTCTTGTGATTTTTCTTTCGCTCATGTCTCACTAAAGTGCTTTGTCTACGATTTTTTCAAGGTCTAACCCTACAAATTGTGTTCTCTTACTTTACCGTACCAAAGCCTCGTTGTTCCCTTAAAAAAAAAATTGTTTCTCGTCATGCTGCACCACCACATGCCTCTGCCCATTTTTCATTCAGACCTCTACAGTTTCCTTTAGCCTTCTACGGTTGTCTTCCTTCATTTTGTTAAGTTGATGTCATGATTTGGAGGACCTCATTTTCCAGGATTTTGGATTTTCCGGACAAAATTTTGTATGGTGGAAATTGTACTGTATCACCATTTTGTGAACGCCGGCAGTAGTTCATATGATTTGCTCTCGTTAGTATATATTTTTTATTTTTTAAAACCTTTTTTTTTTACATATATAATGGCAGTTACACTTATCGTATTTACTGCAGCTAATATACTATTTCGTGAAATATTTATTGGAAAATTTCGGACTCTTGGATTTATTGGACATTTTTTTAACCTTTCTTTAGACCATCATCTGTACATTGTTGCGTAGTACTGATCTTTGAGGGCCATAATTTTATTTCTATTAATTAGTTGCTTATGGTACAAAACAATCTGACCTTCTACGCGGGTCCCTTGTATTGTGCTTTGACGTTGGCTCCATTGCTAAAGCTGTATTGGTCAGACTGCAAGAAAAATAAAGAGCGAGAATGGAAGGACAATGTAGTAATAAGGATACAGCTTTAGCTAGGACAAATTTAGGGTCTGGCAGTAACTCCGAACTGTATGGGAACAAAAACCCCACGTATCCTAAACAATCTTGACAGCAACTATTAGCAAACAGTCTCTTGGGTGAATGCTGCGGCATATATGTTCTGAATGCAGTGACATCGGCGTCTGAATTTTGAAGCGCCATAGTACAAGCTTCGTATGTCATGTCGTGAAATCTGTTTTTTTTTTTAAAACTTGTCCTTATATAGTTTTATTAATATTCTGCATGTCCAGGTGTGGCACTGGTTCTTAATCTGGGGACATTCACGCTCAGGGTTTTTCACAGGATTTTTGAGGGAAGCAGATTGGGGGGGGGGGGGGGGGGGAGAGAAAAAAAAAGGGGGGGGGGGGAACAGGAACTAGATTGGCTTGATTGAAAAAAAAATTATCATCGTGAGGGTTCTGTTTCTTTGCTTTAATTTTTTTTTTGAAGGGTTCACAGGTTCTACCCCAGGGTAGAAAGGGGTCCACAATTGTTCCTAGGCCAGAAGGGGGTCCACAATTATTCACAGGCCAGAAAGGGGTCCACAGTTATTCCCAGGTCAGAAAGGGGTCCACAGTTGTTCCTAGGCCAGAAAGGGGTCCACAGTTATTCCCAGGTCAGAAAGGGGTCCACAGTTGTTCCTAGGCCAGAAAGGGGTCCACAGTTGTTCCTAGGCCAGAAGGGGGTCCACAGTTGTTCCTAGGCCAGAAAGGGGTCCACAGTTGTTCCTAGGCCAGAAAGGGGTCCACAATTGTTCCTAGGCCAGAAAGGGGTCCACAGTTGTTCCCAGGTCAGAAAGGGGTCCACAGTTGTTTCCAGGCCAGAAAGGGGTCCACAGTTGTTTCCAGGCCAGAAAGGGGTCCACAGTTGTTTCCAGGCCAGAAAGGGGTCCACAGTTGTTTCCAGGCCAGAAAGGGGTCCACAATTGTTCCTAGGCCAGAAAGGGGTCCACAGTTGTTTCCAGGCCAGAAAGGGGTCCACAGTTGTTTCCAGGCCAGAAAGGGGTCCACAATTGTTCCTAGGCCAGAAAGGGGTCCACAGTTGTTTCCAGGCCAGAAAGGGGTCCACAGTTGTTTCCAGGCCAGAAATTGGTCCACAATTGTTCTCAGACCAGAAAGAGGTCCACAGCTGTTCCTATGCCAGAAAGGGGTCCACAATTGTTCCCAGGCCGGAAAGGAGTCCACAGAAAAAAAAGTTAAGTGCCATTGACGTATGATCATTGCAAAATTAGTCTTAGATCATTATTTGAACTGATTGTTAACCTGGGTATCTTGAGCACTGAAAAGCAGTTTATTTTTCTCTTGCTTTTATTTCTAATACTTCTAATACGGTTACTACTTTTTGATACTGTTTCTGTCACGTTAGACACTGTTATTTCCCCCTTGCTGTTGTTTCTGTCACGTTAGACACTGTTATTTCCCCCTTGCTGTTGTTTCTGTCACGTCAGACACTGTTATTTCCTTTTGCTACTCTTTCTGTCATGTCAGACATTGTTATTTCTCCTTTGCTATTGTTTCTGTCACGTCAGACAATTATTTCCCCTTGCTGTTGCTTCTGTGACTTCTGATATTGTTACTTCCCCTTTGTCCCTGTTTCTGTCACGTTTGAAACTGTTATCTCCCCTAGGTGTCATCGCGTTTCAATGCTGTTACTTCCTCTTGCAGTTGTCTCTGTCACATCTGGTGCTGTTACTTCCCTATGCTGTTGTTTCTGTCACTACTGATTCTGTTACTTCACCTTGCTGTTGTCCTTGTCACGTCTGGTACTGTTGCTTCCTCTTGCAGCTGTTTCTGTCACCTCTGATCCTATACTGTTACTTCCCATTCCAGTTTTTTCTCATCTGTTAAAATACTCCTTCAGTGGACACATAACGTTATTGCTGCTGACTTCTGTTTACTCAAGTTGGTTTTCATTTGTAGTCTTGTGATTCTTGTGTTGTTTCCTACTCAGGAGGTCGCCACTAAGATAAGTTATATGTCGTTTTGTTTTTGTATGTAATCCTCGAAAAAGGCTCACGCCGAAATATTGGATGTTGTATGTTTTCATTTATACATTCTCATCTTGCTCTCATACTTTCTATTCGTTTTTTTTTCTCACTTACTCACTCCCTCTGCCGCTTTGTAAAACTACATCATACACTTCTATCTACCTTTATTATTTCATTTGTATGTAGTGGTCACGTTGTTGTATTATCACGAATTCGCTGCTTTTCCCTACGGCCACAGTTATAATTACGAACACGAGCAGTCCTTTAATTTAGACTTGACTTCATTTACATTTCGACGCTGAGTAATCCAAAATGATCTGCCTGTCGAGTACAACCGAGTCTAAGGTAGGCGCCGAACGAAATTATAGTTGTTTTAACATAGAAGCCAGGACTAACGCGAGTGTAATCCGAGTATTCCGGAAAAAGAATACGCGTTATTGGAGACAGTGGCTCTTCAGACTACAAGTTTTGTGTGTTTTCCAATTTTTGTTGTTGTTGTTGTTGTTGTTGTGTGTCATCATGAATTCTGTTCGTATTTTCTGTAAAGTTCAGGGCATAGACTGATTGATTGAGTGGCTGCTTGTACAAAATGTTTGCAGTTCTCGAGTTTCCCCCGGTTCTGATTATGTTTTTGCAGGGTCCTATCTTTGCAGGCCTGATTTATTAAATGTGATGTTGCTTCTAGTATGCGCTTCCTTTACTATGTGTTCGTGACAAAATAGAGATAGTGTGTGTGTGTTTGTGTGAGTGTGTGTGTGAGAGATTGATTGATTGATTGATTGATCTTTATTTCAAAAGGCTTAAGAATTGGGCACGCAGGCCCGTCTGACATTCTGCCCTTTATCATACATCTTTCACTCTATTCCAGACATTCTACAAATATGCTGTTCATGTAACAAACATAATTAACATTGAAGCTGAGAGACATAAAATAAAATGTAACATTTACGTTTCGCTCTTAAACATTCACTCAGTACAGAAGTAACTACATACATTATAAAGGACTATCTACTAAACAAAATTTCGGGACTATTCAGAATAGACAATTAACTGTATTCGGTGTCTGTAAGAGCAGTTTAAGATAACTTTTAAGTTTTATGATTCATGGAGGCATGTAGTCGACATCAAATAGATATTGGGAAAATTTGTAGTTGTAGGAAGGAGTATAATTTATATATTTTTTATACGGGATGGGAGGGTATTCCAAAGATGAGCAGCAGAATAAATAAAGCTTTTCTTGTAAAGATCAAGTCAAGGTTTTGGAAGACATATGTTCAAGCGTTGGCTGCACTTCGGGCTAAATTTAAACAGGTTCTTTAGATAAGGCGGGGCATACCGTGAAAGAATTTAATATACTAACTTGGCTTTGTTGAAGATGAACCTGTTCTTAAGAGGCAGTATTTTGATACGTTTGTGCTGGTTAGTTGTTTCTGCTTGATCTTTGTCACTAATAAGCTTTACTTCTCGTTTTTGGAGTGAGCAAAGCCATTTTTTATTTGACACTGAGCAACCATTCCAGACTGTAAATGCGTTTGTATATGTGATATGTAGTATGTCTTCCTTGTGTCTTGATTGATGAAGTGCTTAATTTTTGGCTAACTGGTATACTTTTTTGTGCGATGAGTTTTGTTAGACCTTGCACATGAGAGTTCCAGGTCAGATGTTGGTCAATAATAAGACCTAGTGTTTTGTGATTGCTAACGTTTTCTATCTGTGATGTTTCCGTGCTGAGCCGAAGTGTTGTTTTTGTTGCGTTGTGTAGTTTCCGTCTTGTTGTTATGAGCACTGATTTTGTTTTATCGGTGTTTATAATCATGCCATTGTTTTTTGCTCCATCTAATCTCCTTTTTCTTCTTCTTCTTCTTCGTTCGCTTCTTCCACCAAGACCGCCCCGTGATCCTACTGAATTTATTCCCGTAGTCCTCAATAGGTCCCGTGGTCCCCGAAGGGACCACACGAGACTTCCGAGAGGATCACAAGAGGTTCAGTGTATCGCAGGGCTTGAGCTTGTATTCTTGGTGGGTCTCAGAAGCGGGATTGCGTGACACCGTGGTTTTCGTTGCACCAGTTTAATCTAGAGTTGGATTTTCTCACTGGAAGATATCGACGTGTTTTGGATATCAGTATATCCCCGCTGGGTGAGAGGTGGTTGCCCATCTAGCCTAGAGTTGGACTTTCTCATCGGAAAACTTCAGCGTGATTATGATACGCATATACCCCCGCCGGGTGAGAGGTGGTTGCCTGTCTAGACTGCCCTGTCCAATGTCTCCGACTTCAGCATTTTGTGGTCGTGGCCGCTACCCTTCCTAGTTGTGACCAGGACGGAGCTTTTGTCCAGGAGGACGAATCCTCGCCACTGGTGATTTCCACCCCTGGGTTGAGCCAGTTTAGGCATATTATCCCAGTATGGGCGTGTTTAAGACGTGACCGACATCTAGAGCGGAGGTAACGTGACTTGAGTAGCCATCAAATTTCATCCCTGGTTTAAGCCGTTTTAGGCATATTTCACCACTATGGGTGTAGAACGGACGTGGCCGGCCTCTAGAGCAGAAGTGCCGTGGTATGAGTAGCTCTCGCCGCGAGACTACTGGACATACCGACAAAGCTTCACTTTATTCTTTCCATCACCTTTTCACATCGGCGCCGCACGGCAACCCTGATTGCTTTTTCATCATTTTCTTCATTGGCCGGGAGGAGTTTTACTCCACGCGCTTCAACTGAAGAGTTTCGTCAGCAGTCTTAACCCCTGGGTTAAGCCGTTCAGGCAATTCGCCCGGTATGAGTGTACACGGAAAGTGGCCGACTTCCAGAGCAGAGGTGCCGTGACTTGAGCAGTCCTGACCTCGAGACTATTGATTACTTCACTTACTCTTTTCTTTCACCTTTTCCAAGTGCCGCACGGCAACCCATAATCGCATCTTTCTTCACTGGCTGGGAGGAGCCCCACTCCACGCACGGCAGCTGAAGAATCTCGCCTCAGCGGTAGATGAGCTACTAAACATGACTCTCATCTACCCGAAACGTCTGGTTTTTAGGCGCCAGATATTCGCCTTCGCCCCTTCTCCTGTCAGTTTAAACAGTTCTGCCACGAGAAGGCCAGGAGCTGGACTTGATTGTCAGAGGCTATTTGAGACGCACGCCATTGGAGTGGAGAGCGTATCCTCCACCCCACCTCCGGCAATAACAGCCCTTATAACCGCTCCATCTAATTAAATTGTATAACTCAAGAGTTGATTCTAGATCAATACAGTCGTAGTCACTGGTGTAGACTGTGCAATCATCGGCGAAAAGGTCACAAGAAGAGTGTTTAAGATGAAGTGGAAGATCATTGATATAGATAGCAAAGACCAACGGGCCTAGAATAGAACCTTGCGGAACACCAGTGTCAACTTTAGCAGAATTTGATAGAGAATTGTTGAAGAATACTACCTGTTGTCTGTCTGAAAGAAACGATGCAATTAATTTTATTAGGTCAGGGTGCAATTTATAAGTCTTTATTTTTCTTACAAGAATGTCGTGGTTAATCATATCAAATGCCTTTTTAAAGTCGACAAAGATGTCACCACATAGTCTGTCGTCATTTATATTTACTAACTAGTTTTCTGTCATTTTGGTAAGAGCCATGTGGCAGGAATGACTGGGTCTAAAGCCTGACTGACTGTCTATGAGTAAATTGTTCTCTTGCATATGTCGTATAGTCATTTTGTGTATGTGTTTTTCGAGTGGTTTTGATAATGACGATAATATGGATATTGGTCTATAGTTGGTAAGATTGTTGGATGAGGCAGATTTAAATGGAGGATACACCTTAGCAGTTTTAAAAGCCTCAGGGAAATAATATTTTGCAATGCAATGAGACAGAGAGAGAGAGAGAGAGAGAGAGAGAGAGAGAGAGAGAGCTGGGAATGGTTCAAAGAAATGACTTATTGAAAGAGTGAAATAACACAGGAGTGAAGAAATTAGAGATGAATTTGAACAGAGTGCCACGGGTAATGCATTTAAGTGTGATGTGTTTATGACTTTTGTAATAACCAACCAAATCGTGCATTGAATATGTTGGGTTGGAGATGAAAAACAAATATGCCTGTATGGTTGCCCATACACTCATACACGTAAGCATAATACAAGATGACCAGGATATGAATAGGCAACTTAAATTCTGGCAGGTAATTGATTACTGCTCAGGTCACCTTTATAAACGTTGCTCGGCCAGTCAAAGCCCATTTAAACACCTGATTGACAGGATGTCAAATCTTATTCAAACGCGGGACGTGAATCTTTTGTACAGTAACAAATGTTGTCCAGAGCGGAATACGCATTGAAACGTCCAAAAAGGATTTATAACAAGGAAAATTGCCCGGTATTTTCGTGCAGGCTGTTTTGTTTTGTTAACATTAACTGTTATATAAGAAAACTGCAAACTGAGAAAAAAAGCGATTTTTTTAATGTTGAGAGAGTAGCTTATACGCTGGGGGAAAAAAACAACAAAAACTCACGAAGCTTCTCTGAAGATCAGATTAGTACATATAATATGTAATATAGAATGATTGTGTCCCTTTATAAGTATTGCGGGTTGATCCTCGGTTTATGATGTCTGTGCTTAACGATATTTACAACTTTACGATGATGCGGATAGCAATGCGCACTCAGTGGTTATTAAACTTTGAATTTTTAACCTGTACCTGGGCTAGTGATATTTTATTTGTTCTTTGAATGTTCTAAGACGATGTGTAGAATGTCTGTGAAGAATGTAACAGTCCGCCTCGGGGTGTCACCATCGCCATACAGTTTGGTTTGGGTTTGTAACGGCGATGGGTGGCGGTATGTCGTGCTATCAAACACGTCCCATGCCAGAAACCAATCAGATCAGACGATTTAACATACATTTTTACATAAACCAGTCAAAATCTGATAATGTCGTGGCCTGTGATATCAGTCAAACGAGTATTTACTAATTATTTACCGTACCATATTCGACTTATGATATTTTTAATCTACGAGGAGCTTCATCGGAACGTAACCCAGTCGTAAGTCGAGGCGCATGTGTACAAAATATTGGGGGGGGGGGGGGGGAGAAAACATTACATGCATGGAGCCGTTCATGTCCATCAGAGTCTGTTCTTTGAATACGTGTAGCCGGAGGCTCCAGTCTTTGAATATTTGTAGCTGGAGGCTCCAATCTTTGAATATTTGTAGCTGGAGGCTCCAATCTTTGAATCTTCGTAGCTAGGGGCTTCAAATAGTAATCCTTACTTTATGGTAAATTACAAAACGTGTTTTCAACTGTACGATATCTGAGCGGATAGATTCACATAAAATGATCACATAAACCCAGGGAGTGTGTAAAACTGTTATGAAATACCATACTAACACATATTATATCATTATGTACCAGGCCATTCTATGTACATATTACTGTACGGTATCGATATCGCATCATTATCGCATCACTGCAATAGTGCTGCCAGCCCTGGCAGTCACTCTTGTATTATGCAGTGCCACATTGTGACCTCCTAAACTATGCGATACTGTACAGTATCATAGAACAGCATGCTGTATCTTCTGTATCACCCTATACCTTACTGGTTTGATATAGTAAAACTATAATTCTTTATTCTATTCCTGTCCTACTGCCAGTGCTGATCAGTGCTAACATTAAAGACTCGAGCCCACATACCATGTGACGTCAGACATAACCTTTACCCTTCCTGAGCTCCGAGGCACTTTCCAAGACTGGACAGAGCGTCGACCTCATCCACCCTGGGGCTGTTGTCAGATCCAGAGGAAGAGCACTGGGGTAAGTATGGGATTTTTTTGGGTCCTAATTTCCCATTTTCTGTTTAAATATGTCTGTCGCCGCCATATGTACAGTAATACTGCAGCTAAGTCCCAAAAATGGTGAACAGTTTCACTCAGTGTCTGTATAAAACGGCGAACAGATTCTCTCATTGTCTGTGTGAAATGGCGAACAGATTCTCTCATTGTCTGTGTGAAACGGCGAACAGATTCTCTCACTGTCTGTGTGAAATGGCGAACAGATTCTCTCACTGTCTGTGTGAAATGTCGAACAGATTCTCTCACTGTCTGTGTGAAATGTCGAACAGATTCTCTCACTGTCTGTGTGCAGTGTATCTCCACCCTGTTTTGTTTCTTCTCTTCGTAGTTCACTCGGCCAAGCTGATTCCCGCCCGTCTCTTGATGTTGTTCACCTGTTTATGTTGTTGTCCGTCTCTTGATGTTGTTCACCTGTTTATGTTGTTGTCCGTCTCTTGATGTTGTTCACCTGTTTATATTGTTGTCTGTCTCTTGATGTTGTTCACCTGTTTATGTAGTTGTCGTACTCTTGTTCTCTTCTCTTCGATTTTGCCATCAACAATGGTCTTCAGCATAGTGTTATGCCCCATGACATGTCAGAGGTGTTTTGTTTTTATAATTTTCAAGATTTCTCTTTTTCATATCTAACTATTTTAGCACTTTGTTTTCTTTTCTGTCCACGGGATACACCGTATTCTTCTATATTTGCACATTACAACTAAAAAGAAAAATAAGAGTAGGAACATGGAATGTAAGAAGCATGTATGAGGGAAAATATCAAGTAATAAGTGACAAGATGAAAAGAACGGGGATACACATTTTGGGAATCTGCGAACATCGATGGAAAGGATCAGGACACTTTAAGAGCGTTAATGATAATATATTTATATATTCTGGCGGAGAAGTAGGAGGAAAGAACGGAGTGGCTTTTATTTGGACAAATCAACATCAAAAGCATTACTAGGTTACAATCCAGTAAGTGATAGAATCCTAACAATCAGACTTAAGGGCATTCCTAGAAATGTAACAATCATCCAGATATATGCACCTACATCAGCAGCAGAAGAAGAGGAAGTAGAAAACTTTTATAACACACTGCAAACGACAATAGACCAGGTACGGAAAAATGATATTGTATTAATAATGGGTGATTTTAATGCAAAAATTGGTACAGAAAGAGCAGAAGATGAAGGACATGTTGTAGGGAAATTTAGCATAGGACATAGAAATGAGGCAGGTGACAATCTAATGGCATTTTGCATGGAAAATGAGCTAATGATCGCTAACACACTTTTTAAACAACATCCAAGAAGACTTTACACATGGACATCACCTGATGGGAAAACCAGGAATCAAATAGATTACATTTTAGTGCAGAGAAGGTGGAGGTCAAGCATAACATCAGCAAAAACTTTACCAGGTGCTGATTGTGACACGGACCATGAGTTATTAATAGCAGACATGAAGATAAAGATGAAAAAGATAGTTACGGGATCAAGACCACTCCGCTTTGACCTTACAAATATACCAGAGCAATACGGTATAGAAGTGAAGAACCGTTTCGAAATCCTGATGGCTGTACAGGAGGAGATGACACCAGATGAATTGGCTATGCAGGCCAAAGATATCTTAGTAACAACAGCTAAAGACATGGTTCCAGTAAAGAAAACACAAAAGAATAGATGGATCACAGCAGGTACAGTAGAACTGATAAAACAATGTAGAGAAATGAAGACGTAATGGAAAGTGACAAACAACAACAAAGATAAATATAAAACTTTAACAAAAGAAGTACGAAGAAACATAAGAAAAGACAAATAAACAATACATACAAGATTGTTGTGAAAGAATAGAAGAACATCAGAAGTATGGAAGAGATAGTGAAATGTTTAAAGAAATGAAGACATTGACGAGAAATGTCACACCTAAGCTAAATGTAATTTGTGATGAGATGGGGAATACCCTGACAGAGACAGAGGAAATTCTAGAAAGATGGATGGAATATTGCAAAAGAATGTATGAAACAACCGACTGTGGAAGCAGAAATCAACAGTGTGAATTATTATTGGAGGAGAAAGAACCCGAACCGACAATGGAAGAAGTTTTATGGGCAATAAAGAATCTGAAAAATTGTAAATCACCAGGATGTGATGAGATAACAGCTGAATTTATTAAAGCAGGAGGAAAGGAGTGTGCAACAATCTATCATGCACTATGTAAAAAGATATGGCAAAAGAATGGAAAAGAACTGTATTCATACCACTGCCAAAAAAGGGTAACCTGAAATTATGCACCAACTACAGAACTGTTGCCCTGATTAGTCATGCCAGTAAAATTCTGTTAAAAATCATAATGGGTAGACTTCGAAAGAAAATAGAAGAAGAAGTCAATATGGTCCAAGCTGGTTTCAGGCAAGGAAGAGGATCAAGAGATCATATATTCAATCTAAGATTAATAATAGAGAAATGCAGAGAGTTTAATGTGAATCTATATTTATCCTTTATAGACTACTCAAAGGCATTTGATTGTGTACAACACCAGAAACTTTGGGAAATAATGGAAAAAATGGGATTTCCAACACATTTGATACAATTAACATCACTGCTGTATCTAGACCAACAAGCAGCAGTAAGAATAAATGGTGAAACAACAAGTTGGTTTGACATAAAACAAGGGGTCCGTCAGGGGTGCATATTGTCACCCTACTTATTTAACTTGTATACTGAAAATATAATAAGGAATGTTAGAGAAGATGTAGACAAAGAATATTATGATGCCATAACAGTTGGAGGTTATGAAATACCAGAGATTAGATATGCTGATGACACAGTATTGCTGTCCACAACACAAAAAGGAATGGAAAACTAATTATGTCAGTCCGCAAGAACAGCGAAGAGCAGAACCTCTATCTTAATGCAAAGAAAACTAAATTGATGACAACTGACAAAACAAACAAGGCAACTGAAATATATATCAATGAGGAAAAACTGGAAGAAGTGGAGAGTTTTGAATATCTTCGATCGCTACTAACTAATAATGGAGATACAATGAGGGAAATTAAAAGGAGGACATCTATCGCTCTTCAGAAAGTAAAACAAATAAAGAATCTGTGGAGAGGAGCAGACAGAACCACAAAAATAAGATTTTTAAGGGCATGCATCTTTCCCATGCATCTTTGTAGCTGCAAAGAGCCTTGTAGAATGGGAACCAGTGAACAGTCGTATAATAAGAGCACGATACAACCTATGACACGGAAGTATGACAATAGTACAGTGTTATGCACCCACGAATGATGCAGATGATGATGTGAAAGACGACTTCTATCACCAACTACAACAAATCATCAACAAAGTCCCTAAACACGACATCCTAATTGCTATGGGGGACTTCAATGCTAAGGTAGGGAAGGATAATACCGACGTTGAAAAAGTGATGGGGAAAGAAGGAATTGACATGGTTAATCAGAATGGAGAAAGATTAATTGAAATATGTCTAACAGAGGGCATGGTCATTGGAGGCACAATATTCCCACACAAAGAGATACATAAAACAACATGGATATCTCCAGATGATAGAACTAGAAACCAGATAGACCATTTTTGTATTAGAAAGCAATACAGAACATCTCTCATGGATGTAAGGGCTTATAGGGGTGCAGATGTCAACAGTGATCACAACCTGTGCATAGGGAAAATAAAACTAAAATTGAAAAGTCAACACAAGAAATCAGTACACAGAAAGATAAACATCCACAGCCTACAAGAAGAAAATACTAACATTAATTTCAATCAGGAACTTGCCAATCATTCCAAAACACCCAGTGAAGTTGAGGAGATAGGTATAGATGAGTTATGGAATTCTTACAGCACAGCCATAATCACAGCAGCAAAAGTAAGTGCTGGATTGGAAAAACCAAATAGAAAAGCATGGATATCAAATAAAACATGGAAGTATATACATGAAAGACGAGCAGTCAAATTAAACATGTTGAATGCAAAAGCAGATCATGAAAGAGATTCGGCAAAAGCAAAATACAAAGACATAGACAAGAAAGTAAAAAGTTCAGCTAGAAGGGATAAAAGAGAATACATAGACAATATGGCGAAAGAGGCAGAAAAAGCAGCAAAAATAGGAGACAGCAAAACTTTATATAACATACAAAAGAGGCTAACAGGTACTATTACATCTAAAGAAAGACCAATCCTTAGCAAAACTGGAACACTATTAACATCAAATAAAGACCAAAAGCAAAGATGGGCTGAACACTTCCAAGAAATACTCAATCGACCACACCCAAAAGAATTGTTAAACCTTGAAACTGACTTACCAGCCCCACAACTAAATGTCAATCTAGATGAAATTAAATTGCATGAAATTGAAACAGCAGTGAATTTAATGGCTAACAACAAAGCTGCAGGTGAAGATGAAATAACAGCCGAGATGCTAAAAGCTATCAATAGTGACAACATGAGACAACTACAGAGAATGTTTAACAAGATTTGGAAAGAAGAAAAGGTCCCTTCTAATTGGAAGAAGGGAATCATTGTTAAAATACCAAAAAAGGGCAACCTTAGTGACTGTAACAACTGGAGAGGAGTAACCTTAATATCAGTTGTGTCAAAAGTATTTTGCAAGGTCATTTTGAATAGACTCAAAGATATAGTGGATACTGCAATGAGAGAAGAACAAGCAGGATTTCGAAAAGGGAGAAGCTGTCTCGACCAGATCTTTACTCTCAGAATAATACTTGAAGAACATATTGAAAAGCAGAAACCATTAATACTGAATTTCATAGATTTTAAGAAGGCATTTGATAGCATACACAGAGATTCATTATGGAGAATTTTATGTCTATATGGAATACCATCTAAAATTGTCAACATCATTAAGGACTTATACAATGGATATGGTTGTGCAGTCAAGACAGAAGAAGGGATGAGTGAATGGTTCCAGATTGAAACAGGCGTGAAACAAGGATGTATACTGTCTCCTTTACTTTTTGGGATTACAATAGACTTCATAATGAAAAAATGCTGCACAGGTAACACAGGTATTGACTGGGTACATGGGACCCAACTAGAAGATCTTGATTTTGCTGATGACATAACTCTTATCAGTAATAATGTGAATTCCATGCAAGAAAAAACAGATAGCCTATCTTCACTGGCTAGCAAAATAGGACTTGAAATTAACAAGGACAAAACAAAAATAATGAAAATTCCCATCAATCAAAATGGAAAAATACACATAGAAGGGACAGATATTGAAGAAGTCAATCAATTTGCATACCTTGGCAGCTACATAGACCAGGATGGTGACACTAGAAAGGAAGTTAGGATCAGAATTGCAAAAGCAGCATCAATCTTCAAGAATCTTGAGAACATATGGAATTCAAAAGTTATAAGCACAAAAACCAAGTTAAGACTATTCAATTCAAATGTAATATCCACCCTCATTTATGCATGCGAAAGCTGGAAAACAACTAAAGAAGTAGAAAAGAAATTAGACTCTTTTGAAAACAAATGCCTAAGGAAAATACTCGGCATCAAGTGGAATGAATTCAAGAACAATGCAGAGATAAGACAGATGACTGAACAACAACCAGTCTCACGGGTGATCAGGAAAAGGAGATGGACATATGTTGGTCACTTGATGAGAAGAAATGATCAGAGAATTCCAAAACAAGCTATCAAGTGGAACACAACAGGCCGAAGAAAAAGGGGCAGACCGCGTGAAACTCTGAAGAGGACATTATTAAGAGAGGCCAAGTTAACAGGCATAAAATCCTTTGTTGAGGTTGAAAGACTCGCCGAGGACAGGAAAAATTGGCGAACTACTTTGCGAGCCCTATGTGACGTCTAACGGCACGGGAAGGATATAAGATATAAGATAAGATCTTTCCCATAGCAACATATGCCTGTGAGACCTGGACACTTAACAAAACAGCTGAGAAACACATAAATGCCTTTGAATGTAAATGCTACAGAAGAGTTCTCCAAATATCGTGGACACAAAAAAGAACAAATATATCTATACTACAAGAGCTTAATATTGAAGAAGGCTGGCTAGTGAAGAGGATTAAAGAGAGAAAAGTGAAATATTTTGGACACATTAAACGTCATGATAATTTAGAGAAGACCGTATTGGAAGGATACATAATGGGAAAAAGAAAAAGAGGAAGACCATAACGAAGATGGCTGCAAGACATCGTTGACGACCTGGAAATGGATGCAACAGCAGCAGGCCATCTTGCTCACAACCGAGAGGCCTACAGGAGTGCTGTTTGGGAGGCAAAGTTCCTCAAGGGACATGCAAATGAATGAATTGCACATTACAAGGGCACGAGAAGATATAATTTTTGTTTAAAGTTCGTTAAAATGAAAACTTTTATAAGACTTCAGGGAAATCCTATTATTTTTATTTTATTAGTTTTTTTTTTTAACTTCTTCTTTTTTTTTTCCCCGAGCCATTAAGTCTCACTGCTGCAGATAAAGTTCTTCTTCATTCCTCTCCACTCCTAATCTTCTCTTTCTAGTTGGAGACACCAATTTTATTTATACCCTCTTCTGTGTTGTCTTTCTATCTCTGTCTTGGTCTACCTCTTGTTTTTGTTTCCTTCACCAGTTGTACATAAATAATTTTCTTTTGTCTGTGGCTCTTCCATTTTTTTTTTTTCTATTTGGTCCAACCAGCATGGTCTGGTCAGTTTCAAGACATTTATAATTCATTGGGATTTAAAGAAACTGCTCAGTTCAGTGTTCTTTCTAGCTCTCCATTCTCCATTGATGGTATCCTTTATGGGCCCCAACGATTCTTCTTAGGATCTTGTTTTCAAAGACCTGCATTTGTTGTTCAGTTATTTTAAAACAAAATATTAAAATAACACTTCCAACTATTTAGTGAAATAATTTTTTTTTTGAATTTCAGTATTTCTTTAAAATGAAAATCTTGTTCATGTGTCGCTGGTCACGAACCACTGGTAGGTTACGGTCGCGTTAAAAATATTTAAAAAAAAAAAAGATTGGGAACTGCTGCTAGAAAGACACTAAAGCTGAGTGCACGGTAACCTCACAAGAAGAGGCAGTTTGGATGATGTTCTGGAAAAAATACATGGAAGTCAAAGGACGAGCCATGCCATGCATAAAATCTCCACAATATTTAGATGTCACCTCCTGAAAAGAATATTAACACACAGCTCGAAGATATCATTACGGAGTCTCTCCATAATCCTATTGCACACCTTGTCGGGAAACCCCGAAAACCAAACTGTGCACCCGTTTTCCCCCTATTTGCAGTTTGGTACATTCATGATAGAGATGTCATGCGAAGCTGGTCATTATGTACCACATTCTGACATCCTGGAAGATTACTTCTAAAGTGGGGGGTCTGTACAAATACGGTAAGAGCTGAAATATCACGAACACTAGCATCCAGATGCTGTTCTTTTGTTAGTTTTGGGATTGATTTTAAGAGCCGTCGTGGTTCATACTGGAAAACTATTGTCGTGACAAGCGTAAAGGGTAAAGGTAAAGGTAATCCTGTCATGCCTTAGAGGCACATAGGGATATGGTGTTAGTGCCCATATTTTCCTTGACCTGTCAGCACACTAGAGGGTGATATGGGCAATATCACGTCTGGCCGCTTTTCCTTTCCCAACTCCAGAAAAAGTCTGGTACCCATTTCTACAGCTGGGTAACTGGGGCGCCTCCGGCCGGATTCGAACCCCCGACCTTTGCCATGAGAGACCAGTGCACTAACCACTTCGCCACTCAGACGCACGGACAAATGTAAGGGGGTGCATTTTGATACGTTATTGCTTTATCATATTTAGCATTCACACCACAAGAAATATGCATAGGAAGTTGGGCGTTTTTTTAACACACTATCCTCCATCCGGCGCCACCTCTTTTTGACGTGATTTAGCCTTCTTTTAGGAATTGGCAGGATTCTGGGAGCTGAGCAGAATCACATGATGCTTTGTTGGTGAATTCACGTGAAGCTGAAATAAATTATTTTGTTCACACAAGCGCTGCACATTTTGTTAGTCACGACCTTTCACCTTAAGTCAATAAGTAAGTGATTACCAATTAACCTCCTGCTGCTGTTTCAAAATCAGGGCCATGAACCGCCAAACTTTGGGAAAGTTTCATATCTGTATGGTAACTATGTGCTTTAAATGGATTGGTTTTTTTTTTTCGGAAACTTGGTAGCATTTAATGAGTAAACGCTACACTAGACTAAGAAATATAGTAGACACTTGGTGAATCTTCACAATGCTAGTAATGTAGTTAAGAAAATAATTAACATTGCTGCTTGTTCTGACACATGAACAGAATATGAAATATGTGACAGCTAACCAACTTAAATATGGTGAGAGAAATCACGCCTCTTTTTGTTCCGTACAATCGCTTCCACATCGGCTTCACGATCTGATCACGAACACGTAGTCAAAACTTCACGCAGGTTTCAGAAACATCAAAGGTCGGCCTCTTTCTAGCATCTTCTTTGTTATTCTCGCAGTCGGTCGACTGTAGCACTCCGTCATGTTAGTTTGTCACAGAGGCTGCATAATCGCGCCCGTATGGAAAACGCGGTGGGTGGGAGCTGTCTTTCCTCAACGTATAGTTCGGCGAAACATTGGTCGATAAGTATTTTACTGCGAAAATAAAAAAAAATTATCTTAAGTTTTTATCACGGACCCAGTAGCAGGTTCCGAGGTCTAGGGGGAAAGGGGGTGGGGGTGGACGAACCACCAGGTGGGAGTCACTGCCTTAAACAGAATGTCACAAACTGCATTTAGCCATGAATGAGTCATAGAATTTGAATTTATTGCTATCAGCAGAAACGGTAACTTTCATGCTCTTCTTTTGTACACTATGCAGCTGTGATTTGGGGAATAGCAGTCAGGAAAAAGATGCAGTTTAAGAAAACGGAGAAACTCCTCTTGCTGGTATTGACATCATTGTTGTCATTTTTCTCCACGGACACGGTCAGTCCAAACAATCACGGCTGCAGAACTGTGTGAAGAATGCCATGCTGTGAAGCATCATCAGTCATACATGAAGGTAGTGGGGGTGTGTGATTTAGTTTTACAAAAAAAAAAAAGATAGAAAGAGTGAGGAAAGTGGGGAGAAACAAGAAAGGTAGAAAGTAAGATGAGCACATATAAATGAAGAATCCAATATTTCGGCAAAAGTCTCTTTCGGGGATCACATAAAAACAAACAACACAAAAGATAAAAACCATGAAAAGCAGATGAAAAATCAAACATTTAACTTTTTTTTTTACCTCCTTTCTTGTAAGAAAAACGGGCACAGAATGGGGCCAGGCAGACGTTGATAAGCAAAAAAAAAAAAAAATGCGGAGGCTAGCGAACTTACTGAGAATTTATATTTTTGTATATTCTTCATTTCTATGTGCTCATCTTACTTTCTGCCACTCTTCTTACTGCCCACTTTCCTCACTCTGTCTTTTTTTTTTTTGTAATACTGAACCTTACACCTTTATTTACCTTCATTACTAGAACCAGTTTTACCAGCAGTCGTCATTTCTCTCATCTGTCACATCAGTCATACAGAAGTGTTGATTGTAGAGTAAAGATTGATGAAGCGACTCTTCGATGGTGATGGATGACATATTGTAAAACTAACGCTAAAGTTTTCGTGTGAAATATTGTAGCACATTTTTCGGTACAGAGAAGCATGTGAAGTATATGAAAGAACGTGGCTTGCACTTATCAGTAGCAAGGGATGCCCCAAACAAGTTCTTTCTCAATATTTCTGCGATACTTTCATTTTGAAAACAAAATGTAACATGATGCTTGCTTCTTAGAGGCCATAACAAACATAACAGATCAGCTGCAGGTTAAACTAGAGAAAACCATTGAATGCGGTAAGTTAGGAATAGTAATAAAAAAAAACTTTCATGCCTGGTAGTCCGTGGGAAATACGCTACTTCCTTTAGTTTTAGCTTTGTGCGTGTCAGACTGTACATCTTCGCTTTCACACCGGAGGTTCTGTTTCGACGGCCCGTAAGAAAGCGAAATGGACATAAAGCGAATTTTACTAGGGTGAGCATACAGTACCTTACTGTCAATAGATAGGCATGTTATTAGGGTGAAATACAGTACCTTACTGTCAATAGACAAGCATGTTATTAGGGTGAACATACTGTACCTTACTGTTAATAGACAGGCATGTTATTAGGGTGAACTTACAGTACCTTACTGTTAATAGACAGGTATGTTTTAAAACATAAAAATAAACTATACCGATCTTATAATTTGTACACAAACTTTAAAATGAGTACAAAGTTCAAAGTTAAAAATCCAGACTCCGGCTTCACTGTACTCGGGACAACCCCATATATGCTCCGCCGCATGCCGCAGCATCCATCCAAGAGGGTGTTTGCTGATAGTTCCCGTCAAATGTTTGTTGTTTACGATGCGTTTTCTACCACACAGTTCGGATTTCTTCCCAGCATCTTTCATTTGTCCAGCAGTCTCCTCACAGCTACATTGTTCTTCCATTCCTGCTCTTTATTTTCCCCGCAGTCTGCCCAGTACAGCTTTAGCAATGTCCCCCTTGTCCATTGTCAGCCAGCCACTTATTTTAGCCTGTCCACCAACTCTGTCTACCACATCATTGCCGTGTAGTCCCGCATGCCCTGGACAGTAAACCCACGTAAGGCTTGTCACAGCTGATTGGCTTGAAAGATGAACCCATTCTTTTCGAAACAAGCTCTTCTCAGTCTTACGAAGCATACTCTGGGAATACCATTAACCACGTTATGAGCAACTAGCCATTCCATTACCTCCTTCACAGCCTCAGTTTCCATTCTCATGCTTGATACAGTTTTAAACTAAACAAGACTCGTATATTCTAAAGATATTTATAACTTTACAAGAAAGAAGTCACTGGACCAGTGGTCGGAAAAACGAATCGACGTGAAGCGAGACGTCGGAAAGCGAGAACTGTCCGTACTGTTTTCCTCTTCCGTGACATAGAAGTTCTCGGCTCGGTAAATGACTAGTATTATTATAATCTTTAGCAGCACAGGTTTATCGACGTGTGTCAGGTATTTCCGGGCTAAGTATCACCTGTGCTCGGCCTGTTCATTGCTGTATGAGATACATCATATTTCAGCGAACACACAATAATTAGTGTATAAGTATACAACTATACACGAAGCGCTACAGTAAAGCTGTGATACCAAAATGTATAAATTCAGAAAAAAAGTAGGAACAGCTTTATTACTTAACGACTACAAAATTGTGACGTTTCGGTGTGAGCCTTAATCATACAAATACTCACAGGACGAAGAATTAGAGAGAGGAGATAAGCATAGATTCGCATGAATCTTATGTTAAAAAAATAAATAAAATGAATAGAGCACATAGCTGTAACTTGAAAGAACATGTAGCTTTTTCTGACGCTCATTCAGAAATCTTTCATTTTTTTCCCCATAAATCTTTCATTATTTCTGAACGAGCGTCGGAAAATCTACATATCCTTTCAAGATAAGTGCTCTATTCATTTTATTTATTTATTTATTTATTTTTTAACATAGGATTCATGTGAATCTATACTTTATCTCCTCTCTCTAATTCTTGGTCCTGTATATGTTTGTATGATCAAGGCTCACGCCGAAATGTCACAATTTTGTACTCTTTAAATAATAAAGCTGTTCCTACCTTTTTCCCTAGATTGTACATATTTCAGCTAATCTGTGCACGGTTAGCCCACATAAGATAGGATAACATTTTTTTTTCTTTTAATCCGGCCTGAATCGAAATTTTCGCGGGTGGGGGGTGGGGGTCGAAATGCCCGTGTGGCGGCTAGACCATTTGCGTTATTGTTTCTGTTAATGTCATTTAATTGTTGGTGTTACTCCAACTTTTGTCCTGAAGATGTCCTTTCTGATTAATATAAAAAGGTAAATCCATATTTCCATCCCATTAAGGCATATTGGGGATAAGGTGTTAGGCCCATATTTCCTAATACCTTCGGGACATGAGGTGTGACGTGGTCGTTATCACGCCTGGCAGCATTTACCTACCCCACATTTCTCTGGTACCCATTTTTAGAGCCTGGGTGAACCCCGGGGCCTTTTTGGTGTGGTGGTACCAGGGAAAAAATCCCCCACTTTTGGGACTCGAACCCGGCACCATCGGATTAGTAGACTGAGCGTTCTGATTACTGTGTTGAAACAAATACAAATACATCTTTTTAAAAATTTACCTTGTACTCTGTTTCATCATTGTCCTTTGTTTCATCATAGTACTTTGTTTCACAATTGGACTTTATTTCATCATTGTACTTTATTTCATCATTGTACTTTGTTTCATCATAGTACTTTGTTTCATAATTGGACTTTGTTTCATCTTTATACTTTGTTTAATCATACCATTTATACTCAGGGTTCTGTACCGAAACAAGCAAAGCTGAACTATGTTTCTGATTTCTAAGCAGTGAGGATGTACTACTCAGTCTCATGCTTCACAGCTGGTAATCTATACACGTCAGTACTCGTATCAGGCCAATTAAGGGTCATAGACACTATTTTTTAAAAAATCCCTTAACTTTTTTTCGTTTCCCGCCTTGTCTTTTCTTTAGTTTTAGGATCCCTGTCTTGATGTTTCGTCTGTGGGTCTGCTCATTGATTATTTTTCCTTACTGAGTTCAGTCTGTTCCCTTAGTTTGTTGTCTGTTCTTTTCAATGTAGCATCATGTGGACGGTCTTTTGCCATCGACTTTGTTTTTATCTCAAGATTTACACCGTAGATTCCAAAGCGCGTCGGTGAAACATATTCGTTGTTTCTATACGCTCTTGGATTTCTAAGATTTTGCCCGTATGCATGAGATAGGCAGTGATAGAAGGTAGAGTTCTTGCTTCAACCAAGTAAGTTGCCTAGTGTTATTTGTTAAATGAATTTAGACTGAGCTGTTGTATTATCTTGGCCTATACGTTCCGAATTATACACAAAGAACCCCCACAACTCAGACATCCGACACTGGGATAACAGTATAACAAAGACTGTGTCTGGCAGTCACAATATAACACATACAAATCAGCAAGGAGAAGTAGTTTACGTATTTATGATAGTGATAAATTTTACCTAACAGTCCGTATACCGCTATCTTTATCGAGAAATGGCTTTCTATAGTTAATGGGACACATTTCATGGGACATAGTTCATGGGACATAGTTCATGGGACACATTTCGGGATTGAAACTTGTCTCCAAACGTTTTACGCATTAGTAAATCGTCAGACCATAGCTAGAGCATGATGCACAGATAGGTCGCTCCGTGAGTAGGATATCATATCCTTCCATAACCCTCGATCCTTTGTGCATCTCAACAGGTTTGTCACTGAGCATTTCCAGTGCCAGGATGCCCAGCCATCAGGCATCTTTTCTCTTTGTCAGAGATCTTCCCTGTCGGCATTAGGTGCCCTGTCCGCCTCTCCTCCAAGCATGCCCCACAAATTTAGATTGTCGTTTTTCCTGATCTTTGTTATGATTGTCCTTGTTTCTTGTGCCTCTTTCAGAACTTCCTCGTTCGATTTTCTCACTGCCAGTAGAGCATATCTTTGAGTAGTAATAGCTTCGGATGTGAAATCCAAAACAAAAATTAGGAACAGAATAGGTCAAGCAAAGACTACAATTCAGAGAATGAGAAACATATGCAACACATCCTTATCAATAAATGTTAGAAAACGGGCCCTAAAATGTTATATTTAGTCGATATTATTTTGTGGAAGAGAATCATAGACAACAAGCAGGTCCATACAAAGATCAGTGGAAGCAATTATAAATTTGGTTTATGAGAAAAATAATGGACACCAATTCCATGGGCAGCAATTCCCTAGACAACAATACCCTAGACAGCATTTCCCTGGACAGCAATGATTACTGAGGAAGAATGCATGAAAAGAGCAGGAGGGAAAATGAAATCTTGTGCAAAACAAACAAACAAAACAAAATAAAAACAAACGAGAAAGACAATGTACTTTCATAGAACATGCAATAAGAAGAGGGGGCATTTGAAAATTTTGTAACAACAGGAAAAATCAGAAGGAAGAAGAGCCAGGGGAAGACCGAGAGAAATGAAACAGGATAGTTTGACGAAACTGTCTGAGATTCACCAACTGAACTGATGGTCTAGACGAAGGATCGGGTACTTTGGAGAAACATAATAGTCAACACCAGTCGGCATGGCACATGATGATGATGATGATGATGGTGGTGAAAGAATTCACGCAGAAGTGCAGTGGTCCCTAACTTTTCTACATCCAGTGATAACTTTTCCAACCACATATAAGCCCGCCGATTACCATGCAGTATCGCAACACCATTAACCAGGAACAATTTATTCTGGAAATGGCGTTTGATATGGAATTGATAACGCGGGCATGACCCACTGCTGCTGTTGTGATTGCCGGAAGTGACGAACGGTGTGTAAAGCGCTTGCAGCTGTTAACATTACGTTGCAGTGTCTAATTTTAGTAGCAACATTTAACACTCGACACAGTAACTGGTACTTGACATTATGAAGCTTGGCTAACACTTGACTTTGCTAAGTCTCTGCCTAACACTTAATACAATGATACACACATGCAGGGATAATACACAGTAAAATCACAACACCTTCTAAAAATGACGCATGGCTTTGAAATGTACACACACAAAAATGTGAAAAATATAATAAATAAAATTTGAACACTTTAAATTAAGAACGGAGACGGTAAATAAAAAAAAGCTTACAAGATTTAAGTTAGATTAAGCTAGGACCACCATTCTTTCACTCTAGGTATAGCAATCTCTGGTGTGGAATGTTGTGAACAAAAATTCTAATTCGTGAACTATCATTTACAGTTGTACAGTAGCAAATGTTGTCTTTATGTGGCATGTTTGTGCGCTAACCAGTAGCAAATGTTGTCCTTATGTGGCATGTTTGTGCGCTAACCAGTAGCAAATGTTGTCCTTATGTGACATGCTTGTGCGCTAACCAGTAGCAAATGTTGTCCTTATGTGACATGTTTGTGCGCTAACCAGTAGCAAATGTTGTCCTTATGTGACATGCTTGTGCGCTAAACAGTAGCAAATGTTGTCCTTATGTGACATGCTTGTGCGCTAACCAGCAGCATATGTTGTCCTTATGTGACATGCTTGTGCGCCTTATGTGACATGCTTGTGGGCCGAGACAAAATTCTGTGCTCTAAGCTTAGGAAAAAAAAACGGAATGGGATCTCATTCTTATGTATGCCAGCCATCACCAAAGGAGGATATCAATTCTATGTCTGAGCTACAGCTTTTCTGCATTCTTTACATAGCGTTTATGTCTGAATGCCTTATGATACCTCCATTTCTGGGGTGTGTAACATTGTGTGTCGAAAAACTTCTGTTCAGTCGGATTCTGCGAGGTTGATAATATCCGTTAAAGTAATTTGATATTCATCATCATTATCATCATCATGCGCTGTCTCCCCGGCGATGGTTGGCTGCAGTGGCCTCCCAGCCTGCAGAGTCCCTTGTTTTCATGTTGCGTCTGGCCACGGTGAGTTCGGTCCATCTCTTTATGTTGTCCACACATCTGCTGTATACTGTTGTCGTACTGTCGCTGTATTTTCCATCATTTTTTCCCTTTCAGATATGATTTGAATTACAATAGGGAAAACCAAGTGCTAATGGGCACAGCAAAATACTGGAAACTATATTTGAGAGGAAAGTCCCAGCACTAAGAGAAATGTACACGTCTGCCTCTCGTACGCGTACGGCGTGATCTAGTGGCGGACGAGTGATCGCCCGTGTTGTCAGTGGTGACAGCTCAACATAAACAAACGAACACTTAATTCTGACTTTCAGCACAGCCCAGGAATGACCTTTACATTGAAGAACAGGTCCAAGAAGAAGACCAGCTCCAAGATCTGTCACACACACACACCCTCTTTCTCACTCACACTCTCTCACGTATATACACACATTCTCTCTCACTCGCTCTCTCTCTCTCTCTCTCTTCACATACACACTTTCTCTCTCACTCTTTCTCACGCTCTCTCTCACACACTCTCTCACGCCCTCTCTCTCACATACACACTCTTTCTCACACTCTCTCTCACAACCACACTCTTTCTCACTCACACACATATACATATATCAGCGCTTAATCAATTTCACAGCACTCATATAGACATATAAAGACTTCGCATACGTCCATCCTCTAGTCCTCTAGCTTTTACAGTGTTTCCTTTCCAAAAGTCCCTCCAAGAAGAAATCCACCGCCATTACCAAGTTACATGATGGAATGACCAATGTTCACATTATCGCTTGCTTAAACGTGTGTTGCAGTAAGATCTGGGCAGATACCATAACCTAGTAACCCATATACAGCTGTATATCTACGGCGCTACAAATAGAAGGACATTGAAAAGAAATTGACATGAAGAACTTTGACATACCGCGCTATCAAATGTAAGATATTGTGTAGCACGGAGATTCATTACAGCTACCAACTAGCATATGGCATGATGACTGTGATGATGATGATCCCACAGAGACAAACAATCACTAGCAAGAGTGTAACAAAGATGTTTTTAGTGTGATTGGCATATTGACAAAAGTAATAATGGATTGTCTATGTTTGACAGTTTTTACGTATTCTTCCGTGTCAGCTGTCAGTCATATACAGCCCCTGACGTTCATGATATAATGCTGTCACGTGATGGTGTGATGAGAAGTAAACCCCATTTTATAAGGGGAGATCAACAAGTAGCAAAAGTATGTTTGGATCGGTTGCTTCTTAATTAGTGTCTAGAGTTGAGGCCCTTCTTTGTCGACATAAGAGGGTTTTTTTTTTTGGTGTTGTTTTTAAATTTTAAAAACTCACTCACTCACTCAGATATGTCTGCCTTCAATCGCAAGTCCTGGTGGTAGTAATTTTGTTTCACTTCTAGACAAACGGCTGGGTGTCCTCATTTGGACTACATATGCTTTCCCTCCTCTTGTCTTACGCTTCATTTGTCTTTCTGAAAGGTAAGGGACCAACAGGTGGGATTGACTTGGAAAACTGGCAGGTGGATATTGCACTGATCCCTGATAGCGAGGTATTTGGCTGGAGGTGTCTCAGTCAGACAGCTGTAGAAACGGGTACCTGGCACATCTTGGGTTGGGGAAGTAATGATGGCCAGGCGAGAGATTACGGACTGTTGGAGGTAAATATAGGAATCAACACCATATCCCCTAGCTAACGTTATGGTATACTAGGGCTTGTTCTACCTTTTTAAACTTTTAGATGTGAGAGAAAGAAAAATAAGAAGAAAATGACTGTAAACAGAACCGCGGACTCCTATAGGACCAGCAGCTGCCCAGCCTCCAGAAGACAGCGCACTAACCACGTGACCACAAACCATTCTCAAGGGATTACTGCATTTTCTACTATGGTTAGGCAGCTTCTCCTCTTACTAGAGTCTGGGGATGTTAACAATCATTCTCTTGTTTTTCTTTCTCTCGCGTCTAGAATGTTTTTCAGTTATCGAGGCTAATCCTTTACTTTGTTGTATACCTTTGTCGAGGCTAATACTGTCTTTTCTCTCCCCTTACTTTGTTGTACACCTTTGTCGAGGCTAATCCTGTTTGTTCTCTCCCCTTACTTTGTTGTATACCTTTGTCGGGACTTACCCTGTCTGTTCTCTCCCCTTACTTTGTTGTATACCTTTGTCGGGGCTTATCCTGTCTGTTCTCTCCCCCTTACTTTGTTGTATACCTTTGTCGGGGCTATTCCTGTCTGTTCTCTCCCCTTACTTTGTTGTATACCTTTGTCTAGGCTAATCCTGTCTTTTCTCTCCCCTTACTTTTTGCACACCTTTGTCTAGGCTAATCCTGTCTTTTCTCTCCCCTTACTTTACTTTTTGCACACCTTTGTCTAGGCTAATCCTGTCTTTTCTCTCCCTTTACTTTGTTTTACACCTTTGTCGAGGCTAATCCTGTCTTTTCTCTACCCTTACTTTGTTGCCCACCTTTGTCGAAGCTAATCATGTCTTTTCTCTACCCTTACTTTGCTGCACACCTTTGTCGAGACTAATCCTGTCTGTTCTCTCCCCTTTGTTGTTTCTCATTATCGCGGCAAAATTGTACCTGATACTCATGTTGATATCGCTTAGCAGCTCTAGTTACAGAAAGTTGTTCATGCTTTTCATTCTTTTGTTTCGTTTCATGAGTTTTTTTTTTCGTTGGAAGTTTTCACTTTGGGCTTACCTATGAATGAATAGTGTTTCTCATTAGAAATATTTTTTCTTCCTATTCGTCTGCTTTCGTCTTATGTGGTTCCAGTATAAAAGCATGATAAGTTCCTTCCTTCCTTCCTTCCTTCCTTCCTTCCTTCCTTCCTTCCACCGCTCAGTACGCCTTGTGGCGTCTTGCAGGGCAGCAACAAATTCTGAACAACTATTCACACGGTCTGCAGCCAGCCTGTGTAAGATTCAGCTACTAAACTGGCGTCCTAGGCAAGACTACATAACCCATACCCCTGAAATGTCAGAACTGGGTCCTTCTGAGGTTCTCAGTCGTGGCGACTTCATGTTTAACTTACTGGTTGCACTGCTTCTGCGTGCAAGAAAATGATTTTACTTGCATTATTCTTTCTTTTTTCCTCTCTAAAATACAATGATAACCATGTACTGTGTGTCTGGTGTTATTTGTCTTATACGAGATGCGATCAGAAAGTGATGCACCACATCGTTTTTCTCAGGAGCGGTTTATTCAAAAAGCATGAAATTTATACACAATATACATGGATATGTCATGTAAACATCGGGATTATTCAACATAATCCCCATCAACATGTACGGCTTTACGCCAGCGCGAAATAAGTGCATGTATTCCTGGCCCGTACCAGATTTTCTCTTGATTATATAGCCATTTCTTCGATGCAAGAATCACTCCTTCGTCTTCAAATCTTACAACTCGGAGACCTTATCAATCACCCCTCGTATTAACCTGGGGAACCAGTATTGCCGGTACTTCTTTTTCCACCACGTTTGTATTTTAAATCTGCAGTCATTTTTTTTTTTTTTTGGAATAACTAAACTGGTTTTGTTTGCATGGAGTTTTTTTTAACAGGATAGCATCGATTCGTGGATCGATCGATTCCTTGGGTTTGTATGTTTCGATACTTGATTTCTTAGATCTTTCAACTTCATACGAGGGGTGATTGATAAGTTCCCGGCCTAAGGTACACCGGATTATTTGTGGACAACTTTTTTGGGTTATTTCTCAACATAGTCCCCTTGCAAGTTTATGCACTTAGTCCAGCGATCCTGGAGCATACGGATCCCTTATTTGTACAAGTCAGCATCTTGTGGGAGTAGAAAGTTGTCTACAGCATGAATGACGTCATCATCTGAAGCAAATTTGCGACCACTGAGCTCCTTTTTGAGTTTGGTAAACAGGTAATAGTCCGAAGGGGGCAAATCTGGGGAATAAGGAGGATGTTCAAGAAGCTAGAAGCGGCATTCATGAATGGCAGCCATTGCCACAGCCGACTTGTGAACTGGAGCATTGTCTTGATGAAAGATGACTCCTCTCGTCAATTTTCCTCGACGCTTTTCCTTCAATTTGACCCGCAGTTGCTTCACAAGATTAGCGTAATAGGCCCCGGTGACCGTTCTGCCCTTTTGAAGATAGTCTACCAATAGCACACCCTCTGAATCCCAAAAGATGGAAGCCATCACTTTGCCAGCAGACAGAACCACTTTTGCTTTCTTTGGAAGTGAGGATTCATGATGTTTCCACTGCTTTGACTGTTCTTTGGTTTCTGGTTGAAAATGATGAACCCAAGTCTCATCCATAGTCACAAATTGCTGAAGAAACTTTTCAGGATCTGCATAAAAATGACCAAGATTGTCTCTTGACATGTTGAGACGCTGTCGTTTGTGATCAGCTCCAAGAAGTTTCGGGACCCATCGAGCAGAGACCTTTGTCATTTGAAGATCATTGTGAATAATGGCATGAACACATTCCTGCGAGATGCCCAACTCCATAGCAATGAATCACTCAGTTAGTCGTCGATCCTCCATTGTCATGTCATGGATTCTGCCGGTGGTTTCATCGGTGGTTACCGTTCTTGGTCTTCCTGGACAAGGATCATCTTCCAGACTCTCCCTTCCATGTGTGACTTGAGCTGCCCATTTCTTCACTGTGCTGTAAGAAGGGGCACTCTCCCCTAGTCTCCACCATATCCTCATGGATCTCCTTCGATGATAAGCCCTTAATGCAGAGGTAGCGAATGACTGCTCGATGAGAAATTTTATCCATTTTCTCAATTTCTGCCACCCCTTACCACTTCAGTAGCCTGTAAAAAAAATGGTCTACAGTTAATTTCTTGAAACTTGGTGTTTAATCTTACATTAACCTGATCTACAAATGTACCTTATATTGTGTTTCAAGTATTTGTACCTTATGCCGAGAACTTATCAATCACCCCTCGTATATTCCACCATTCTCTTATACTTTCCCTAGTGGTAGATCTGTTGATCGCAAACGTTGGCTGTAGAATCGCAGTTTGCTTACTATTTTCACTATTGTCAAAATGAAGTACAGTGCGCGGTGTTCTTCTGAGTTTTTTTTTTATATTAGTCTGTCAAAGTAAATGAGGAAGCTGAAGACAAAATCACCGCAGAGCAGCATAATGAAGACGGATATGTACCTGGAAAAGTACAAGAATAATAATGAAGAAGGAAAGAAAAGAAGTAACTGTAAAATACTATTTAGACATGGGGTTGTCTACTAGTGGGGGAATTAGGACCACAGACTGACAGACTCAGACTGATGGAATATTGATCTTTGTACAGTATAGATGAACAGTTTTTTTGAAATGTTGGAATTTGTACAGTATAAATCAATAGTTTGTTGAAATGTTGATCTTTGCACAATATAGATCAACAGTTTTTTTTTCTAAATGTGGTTCCAATTTCACTGCAGATATTCTCTCACTCCCCCCCCCCCCCCCAACCTCAACTATTTGAGAATCCCTGATGTAGAAAATCGTCTGAACGTAGAAATAGTCTGACCTCTGATACTGATCAAACGTCACTCAAACTTTAGCCTTTTTGTGACAGGGATACACCTTCAGCGTGATAGTCGATGGAGTGTTTGACATATGAAAAAAAGAAGTACGCGACAAATGGCAGATTTGTTTACTGTAAAACTCGCAGTTGTAGGATCCAGTTAGTGAAAGATTGTTTATAAAAGATAGACAGTCACACAAAAAATCGGAAATCAAGAAATGTAATTATTGAAAAGTATATGAAAAGGCTTAGGGTAGAGTCAAAGTTTTTTCATATATTTGTATATGGTAAACAGGTAATAGTCCGAAGGGGGCAAATCTGGGGAATAAGGAGGATGTTCAAGAAGCTAGAAGCGGCATTCATGAATGGCAGCCATTGCCACAGCCGACTTGTGAACTGGAGCATTGTCTTGATGAAAGATGACTCCTCTCGTCAATTTTCCTCGACGCTTTTCCTTCAATTTGACCCGCAGTTGCTTCACAAGATTAGCGTAATAGGCCCCGGTGACCGTTCTGCCCTTTTGAAGATAGTCTACCAATAGCACACCCTCTGAATCCCAAAAGATGGAAGCCATCACTTTGCCAGCAGACAGAACCACTTTTGCTTTCTTTGGAAGTGAGGATTCATGATGTTTCCACTGCTTTGACTGTTCTTTGGTTTCTGGTTGAAAATGATGAACCCAAGTCTCATCCATAGTCACAAATTGCTGAAGAAACTTTTCAGGATCTGCATAAAAATGACCAAGATTGTCTCTTGACATGTTGAGACGCTGTCGTTTGTGATCAGCTCCAAGAAGTTTCGGGACCCATCGAGCAGAGACCTTTGTCATTTGAAGATCATTGTGAATAATGGCATGAACACATTCCTGCGAGATGCCCAACTCCATAGCAATGAATCACTCAGTTAGTCGTCGATCCTCCATTGTCATGTCATGGATTCTGCCGGTGGTTTCATCGGTGGTTACCGTTCTTGGTCTTCCTGGACAAGGATCATCTTCCAGACTCTCCCTTCCATGTGTGACTTGAGCTGCCCATTTCTTCACTGTGCTGTAAGAAGGGGCACTCTCCCCTAGTCTCCACCATATCCTCATGGATCTCCTTCGATGATAAGCCCTTAATGCAGAGGTAGCGAATGACTGCTCGATGAGAAATTTTATCCATTTTCTCAATTTCTGCCACCCCTTACCACTTCAGTAGCCTGTAAAAAAAATGGTCTACAGTTAATTTCTTGAAACTTGGTGTTTAATCTTACATTAACCTGATCTACAAATGTACCTTATATTGTGTTTCAAGTATTTGTACCTTATGCCGAGAACTTATCAATCACCCCTCGTATATTCCACCATTCTCTTATACTTTCCCTAGTGGTAGATCTGTTGATCGCAAACGTTGGCTGTAGAATCGCAGTTTGCTTACTATTTTCACTATTGTCAAAATGAAGTACAGTGCGCGGTGTTCTTCTGAGTTTTTTTTTTATATTAGTCTGTCAAAGTAAATGAGGAAGCTGAAGACAAAATCACCGCAGAGCAGCATAATGAAGACGGATATGTACCTGGAAAAGTACAAGAATAATAATGAAGAAGGAAAGAAAAGAAGTAACTGTAAAATACTATTTAGACATGGGGTTGTCTACTAGTGGGGGAATTAGGACCACAGACTGACAGACTCAGACTGATGGAATATTGATCTTTGTACAGTATAGATGAACAGTTTTTTTGAAATGTTGGAATTTGTACAGTATAAATCAATAGTTTGTTGAAATGTTGATCTTTGCACAATATAGATCAACAGTTTTTTTTTCTAAATGTGGTTCCAATTTCACTGCAGATATTCTCTCACTCCCCCCCCCCCCCCCAACCTCAACTATTTGAGAATCCCTGATGTAGAAAATCGTCTGAACGTAGAAATAGTCTGACCTCTGATACTGATCAAACGTCACTCAAACTTTAGCCTTTTTGTGACAGGGATACACCTTCAGCGTGATAGTCGATGGAGTGTTTGACATATGAAAAAAAGAAGTACGCGACAAATGGCAGATTTGTTTACTGTAAAACTCGCAGTTGTAGGATCCAGTTAGTGAAAGATTGTTTATAAAAGATAGACAGTCACACAAAAAATCGGAAATCAAGAAATGTAATTATTGAAAAGTATATGAAAAGGCTTAGGGTAGAGTCAAAGTTTTTTCATATATTTGTATATGGTTACGTCCATTGATTTGCGGTTACTTTTTTGACACACTCTAGTACGATAGCAGGACATTTTGTCGTATAAGAGGTTTTGAAACAGGCTGATGGTAGCTGTTGTGGAACTTTTCCGGGCAGCTTCCCAAGGGTGATTCTGAAGAAGCTTAATCGGCCAAGGTAACAGAATGTAAAGTTTATATGAGAAGATCAGACCAGTGCCATGCCGATAGGCGTAGGCGGTCATCTCTCTCCATCTCGCTCGATCTTCCATATCTCGAATCAGTTCATGACATAAGATCAGATCAATGCCATGCCGATATGCGTATGCGGTCATCTCGCTCGATCTTCCATATCTCGAACCATTTCATGAGATAATATCAGAACAGTGCCGTGCCGTTAGGCTTAGGCAGTCATCTCTTTCCATCTCACTCGAATCAATTCAGTTGCTGTTTTCATGCCACACTATGCAGTCAGCCCATCCAGATATGTCTGTCTTCTTCGCCCTTTCTATTTTGTTTCCTTTTACCTTTCTATTCATGACTAATTTTCAATACTTTCATTTCTGCTGATGTGTCCGAGAAACTTTGATTGTCTTTTTCTTATGTATGGCACCAGTTTGGGGCATTCTTTAGCCTGTTGTAATACTTCTTTATTTGTCTTTCTGGCTGTCCATGGTATGCACAGCATCCTTCGTAGGAAGCACATTTCAGTAGCCTTTATTCTTTGTTCTAATTGTTTATTCATGTTTCACATGCATAAAGTAGAATAGGTTCTATACGGCACCTTAGAACTATCTTTCCTATTTCCAGTAACAGTTTTTGATTTGTTAATATCTGCTTCATTTTTCCAAAAAGCTGTCTTTGTCATTGATATCCTGGTTCAGATTTCTTCGGTGCACCTGCCGTCAGATGACTGTACCTAAATATTTTTATCTATTGATCTGTGTTATTATATTCGCCCGGTACTTAATTCAGCATTCTGGTATTTTCTTTTTCTTGGATATCATAGTTACTTCTGTTTTATTGATGTTTAATCCCCTTTTTTTGCGATTTCGTCTGTGACTTTGTCTATGAGTTTCTGTAAGGCTTTCCTGCTCTCCGCTGTCAGTGCTGTGTCATCTGCTTATCTGATGTTGTTCATTTTAATGTTTGCTATTTCGCAGAAGACGCTGTCCGATTAGGCATTCAGCGATCCATAGCTGATATGCTAGCGTCAGGGTTACAGAACTATAGCTTATATGCTAGCGTCAGGGTTAGCGAACCGTAGCTGATATGCTAGCGTCAGGGTTACCGAACCATAGCTGATATGCTAGCGTCAGGGTTACCGAACCATAGCTTATATGCTAGCGTCAGGGTTACCGAACCATAGCTGATATGCTAGCGTCAGGGTTAGCGAACCATAGCTGACCAAGACCCTGTCTCACCTCTCGGTTGTTACCCCTAGTAACAAACTTACCCTGGCTAACGGGGCAGGGATCATCATAGTCCCCATAGTGGTGGAGTCTGATGAAGAAGCACTGCACACCCCCTGCTTTTTAGCTGTACTTTGGGGCTGGAAAAATAACCTCCATAACCCGATATGATGCTTATAGCACAACAGCATCGGCTGCAAAGAACACCAGCTCACATTTATGGGAGATATCACAAGACAAGACAAGACAAGACAAGACAAGACACGACAAGACAAGAATGTTTTTATTATGAAACACGTTTTCATCCCCTTGTGTCTTTTGACATTACACACAGAATGACGCTGCAACATTTCGCGGAGTCGCTAACTTCGTCTTTCTTTACAGTCCTTGTTGGCTATAGCAGACTACTTACAAATATCATTGTATCTCAGTTATATTTGTATGTTTATTACTTGTTTTGAATAATCCACCACCATCAATCTGAACATATACAGAGAAGTTGTGTAGAATGAGCGGTGGGAAATGATATAATGGAGCAGGTATGCGAATCGTAACAGCACGCGGCCGAAGTGGCTTATGAAGGTAGTCTGTCTGGATTGTGAGAGAATCATGTCCGTAGGAAGATGGAGTATCATTCGGATTTGTTTGTAATGATCATTTAAAAAAAAGATATAACCAGTATGTTGGAAAGTTAATCATTAAAACAAGATTTAACCAGTATATTAAAAAGTTAATAATTAAACAGCTTTAAAAAAGATTTAACCAGTATATTTAAAAAGTTAATCATTAAAACAACTTTATGAAAAAGATTTAACCAGTATATTAAAAAGTTAATCATTAAAACAACGTGCTCTTAAATTCAAAGTTTCTATGTCCTGTAGTGTTTACGGGCCGTAGCGGTGTGAGCTGGTGGTGGACATTTCTAAGCCACTGCATAATTTGAGGTAGGGACGCCAGCACCTGCCATCGCTGCCTTTGTTTTTCTGGGAAGCCCAAGTACCAGTTTTTTCGAGGGTGGGTGAACCCTGATGCCGGCTGGTCCGAAAAACTTCCACCCGAGTGCGAAGTCGAACAAGGGACCTTCTGATCGGCAAGCGAAGCACTTACCACTGCACCACCGCGGCATCAGATTCAAATAATGGCTTGTTTAAAGCTGCAGGTAAAGGAATATTGTCAAAATAATTCTTGGATTAAATGATGCTGCTTTGTCAGATCAATAGGCAGGTCTGTACAAAAATCACTGGAAGCAGCAGAAAGAATGTTGCGAATCCCCTGGACAGCAAACATAACTAATGAAGAATGTATGAGAAGAGCTGGAGAGACAAACAAGTTTGTCCGAAAAAATAAGAGGGACAATTTACTTTCATAGGACATGCAATGAGAAGAGGGGGCATTGAAAATATTAAAACAACAGGAAAAATAGAGTGAAGAAGAGCAAGGGGAAGACCAAGAGAAATGATACTGGACAGTCTGACGGGATGGTGTGAGAGGAGATCACCAACTGAGCTGATGGCCTGCATGAAGGATCGGGTACTCTGGAGAAGCATAATAGCCAACGCCAGTCGGCACGGCACCTGATGATGATGGTGATTTGTCAGATATTAAGATGCCCCCAGATTCCAATTATAGAACGTTGAGAAACAGATTTTGGGGTGTTCATGAACAGTACTGAGATTCCCTCGAATGAAGATAATAGGATTTTCTCATTCATTCCTTTCATGTAAACTTGTTAAGCAGAAAGGAATATCGTTTTCTACAACTTTTTTCTTCTATGGCGCCAAGACATCGCATAGTTTCATTCTCGTCTCTTAAACTATGTTTGGTGCGGGACTACGCTCTCTGGTTCTCGCGTCTGTAGGCGTAATATTTCGGCCGCCTGATGTGGTCGTTGTACAGAATTAATGCTTATGTGGCACATTTTTTATAATCTTTTCTCATATCTTGGAAAGAAGTGATGCAAATATATTTTTAAACCTTTAATCTGGATACGCTAAACTATCTTTAGGACAGTTATTTATAAAATGTATTTAGCTTCTTTGTGTCCATGTAGAAAAAAAAATGACATACGAGGGGAATTCACGAAGTAATTCGCAAATGCCTGTTACAAAAACAAAAACAAAAAAAATCTAAATGCGATAGTAATTTGAAAACTTTTAATTTTTGAACCTACATTATTCCCAGATTTCTCAACATAATCGCCACCAACATTGATACATTTGTCCCATCGTGTAATCAGTGATGCAATACCCATGGCGTAAAAATCGGGAGTCCGATTTCTGAACCATTTTTTTTACTTCTGTTTCCACCTCTTCGTCACTCGAGAATCTTCTCCCGCAAGGTGGTTTTTGTGAAAATCACTTGCAGCTAAGTAAGGACTATAGGGTGAATGTTCAAGAACTTCCCAACCCAACTGGCTAATTTTCTCTTGGGTTAACCGAGCCGTATGTGGTCTGGCATTGTCATAAAGGAAAAGCACACCTCTAGTCAGCAGACCAAGACGTTTTCTTCGAATTGCATCCCTTAGCATCGACAGAACTTCACAGTACGATACAGAATTCACATTGTCACTGGTACTCGTCTGTCAGCTTTGATAATCTCATTCACACGTTGCACAGTCGCTTCTGTTGCAATCTGAACAGGACGGCAAAGTCGGACTTTGTCAACAATTTCGGTGCGTCCCTGAGAAAATTCTTTTACCCAGTTATAGACCGCTTTACGTGATAAACACTTTTCAGCATAAACTGTAATCATTTCCTTATGAATGTCCTCAACTGAATGTCCTTTAACCCACAAAAATCGCACTACACTTCTCTGTTCTTCTTTAGTACACACTAACAATTGGGTAGCCATTTTGTTATTGCTTTGCGCATGCGCACGTAACTCCCAGCGCCCCTACATACAACTGTTATAAAGTTGGATGATGGTACTATCTAAGGATATATTTAAATACTACCTGATAACTGCCACTGATAAAATATTTCAATTTGCGAGTTACTTAGTGACTTCCTCTCGTATTATCTTTGCCTTTGTATTTGTAATATATTTGCGCTTCGCGGTTAATATTTTGACTCCTATTTGATAGCAGTTTTTGTTGTTGTTGTTGTTGTTTTTTTAGAAAAAAAGCTGTTTATACGAACATATATTCACACATGAGAATGTCCGTGCAGTTTTATATTCTTGACTGTTTACAGAGCACATGTCAACACGGCCAAAACTGTCAAAACTTCTCACTTAAGGATGATGAATTGTGCCCCAGACACTAAGCTCACTTTTGTGTGAATTCTTGAAAGGAAGGTTATTATCTCCTAGTCTAGAGAGCGACAGAACCAGGATGTGAAGCTGATGATTTTGTTTAAAAAATATATTTGTTCACTTTCAAAGGTTTTGAAAAAAAAAAGGAAATTTCTCGCAGATTTCGCAAGTTTTATATTGTTTAAAAATGACATACACTTAAAAATAAATACCATAAGTTGTTTTATGCGTGGGAGTACGCGACTATGCCGGCGTGTGTATTAATAATATTCAAATAAATAAAAATCAGTTAGCAGTGCTGTGTGTTGTTCTAAAGTGTTTCTAAAATGTCCATATAAATCCAATATTTATTTAAATTAAATTTCAGCAGCTGTTAAGAACGCAGAACAGATATTCAGTTTTAAAAAAAATTCGGTCCGCTAGATATCGATTACTTCAATTTTGTTTTTCGCATAAACGTAACAGTTTTCTGGGCAGAAGGTAACAGTTTTCTGGGCAGAAAGTAAGAGTATTCTGGGCAGAAAGTAAGAGTATTCTGGGCAGAAAGTAAGAGTATTCCGGGCGGAAAGTAACAGTATTCTGGGCAGAAGGTAACAGTATTCTGGGCAGAGAGTAACAGTTTTCTGGGCAGAAAGTAAGAGTATTCCGGGCGGAAAGTAACAGTATTCTGGGCAGAATGTCTAAAACTCGCGTAGAATGTTATTCTCAATTTTTTAAATTCTTATTTTTAAATTGCGTGATCAGATATAATTTGTAAAGTACTTAATGTTAAAATGTCCACTTGACACTTGTGATTTTTGTGAAGAAAGTCGGTTTTGTGCGGCAGGAACGTCCAGGTACAGTTTTCTGCGTAGTCGTGCATAAAATTACAGCATGTTTGATTGTTGCAAGATGGCGGCTGTAATATCCGAGCAGACAGCAATGTTTTGTCAATCAATCTTTCTGCGGAGAGTAGTGTGTCAGTCAGTCTTTCCGCGGAGAATAGTAAATGCATTTATTTCCCCTTAGCGCTGTTGGAGATAGTTTTAACACTTAATACCGTGACTTAACGAGCTGTATAGGGGCATATCTGTAAGAAAACAACTGCTGATTTTTCGTCTCTTTAAAACCACGTGTTTGTTACAAAGGTGAGCATAACTGGCGATAAACTTAACGAACTCATAAAGGTCTGAAATTCTGGACATGTGATTAGTGTTTTAGTTAGGCAGTCGTTCAAGCTGAAGAGTTCCTTTACTTTCTGTGCCTGTTCTCTCGTGAAGTGCTTGTCGAGACCGTATTAAAAAAAAAAGACAAAATATTCGGTAAGTTCTCATTTATGAAGGCGCCTGTTGCCTTTTTTGGTAGTGATGCATTGCTGATATGGAGTTGCGTTAGAGTTCAAGCAGTTAAAAAATAAATAAGTAAAAGATATTTGTACGTCACTAATACATAAGTTGAAGCCATTCTTCAGAGAGTTTTTAATAGAAAATCACCAGAAATTGATGAAATAAAAACACACTTCCGAGAGATGCTTTCATAAATGAAATAATGCCCTGCGAAAAAAAAGAGCGCTTTCTCAGCGGAATTCGTGAATAAAGTTGTAGATCTGTTTCAAATGACAGTTTATGAAAAAAAATTTAAATATCATCCACATTTTGAAGTTCACTCCTACGAAAGTTATCATCACGACTTGGAAATAGCAGTAAATTTGTTATCATTATGACATGGAAGATAGAGTACCTGTACCCCCCCCCCCAAACCCCTGGATCAGGGTGACTTGAAGCCATAGGAGCAGGTGGTGGGTGGAATGGGAGAGTAGCCGACAGATAATGTTGGTTATGGTCACCATCAGGCAGATGATCTCAATGTAGGGACAATGGCTACGATCACTGACTAGTACAGTCACTGCCCGATGGCTAACTACCTTCTGGAAATGGAAATATACCAAGAAACCCAAACAGCAACAGCATCAGCAGCAGGCCATCTTGCTCACAACCGAGAGGCCTACAGTAGAGCTGTTAGGGAGGCAAAGTTCCGCAAGGGACATGCAAATGACTGACTGACTGACTATGACATGGAAATAACAGTAAATTTGTTATCATTATGACATGGAAATAATATTAAATTTGTTAGCATTAAGACATGGAGATAATATTAAATTTGTTGTCATTATGATATGGAAATAACAGTAAATCTGTTATCATTATGACATGGAAATAATATTAAATTTGCCAATAACTTTTAAAAAGACGCCTTACTGTGTCCTTGAAACTGAAGAAGGGCCATCCTCGTCTGCTGGGCTACAGACGGGGTTCCTTGCGTTCTCATATGTGCTCAGCCTTTTGACCTCAGTGTGGCTGGTAGGGTATGCTGGCCTGATGATGCCAGCAGCGGTTTTGTATAGCCCGGTCTCTTCCACATATCCCCGATTGTAGCAGTGCCCTTACTTTGTTGTAATTATTCCTTGTCTTGGAAGTTCCAGCATACCACAGACCGCTGAAAGACAACTTCAGGCAATGGCACGCCCCCGCGGACCCCCCTCCTCCCTCTCCTCACCGTACCTGGGACGGGGGAGGGCATGTTGAGCAAGATTCTTTTGCAGTTCACTGCCAAAGAACTAGTTAATACAAACACTGAAAATGTTGCTCATAGGCCAGTACATTAATTCATCATCAACATCTTCGCCGTATTTTAGGCTGTGTTCAGTTCCGAGGATCTAGTTTTAAAAAAATAAAAAAAAAAGGTTCTCATTCTGTTCATTTTCCAGCCCCAGAACTGCATCCTTGCCTGAGAGATGGGAGCTCGGCGGATGATCGCACGATGAAGCATTCAACGATTGGTTGGCAGGTAAGGCAGGTCTGGCAAACACCAGCTAAGCTCAACCAGGCAGTGGGTAACTTGAAATCTTTGACCAGATTAAACGTGCTTTAATGAGTTTTCATTTTTCATGATGATAACAAAACGTTTATTTCTCCGCTTTACGGATTTCGCATATCTTTAATCAGATTTGCTGCTAGGGAAATGGGGGGGGGGGGGGGGGGGAGTAATTAGTGAGAGAGAAGAAATAAGAGATGACTTTGAAAGTGAGGGCATGAGATCATTCAGGTATACAGGGCATCCCAAAATTCTAGTCACAGTTTTCAAGTTATTTTTGCACGAGAATTTTCCTTACACTCTGCACATTGTTTTACATAAATTTGTAACAACAATAACAACAAGAAAACAGATATTTCCAGTGTTCTACATTATTCACATTTAAGCAAACGTTGATTTGTTTCAATCCATTTTGTTAATGTTTCACAAGGCCACGCAGCCAACCAGAAAACGGAACACAATTTTGAAAAAGTCGGCAGAAAAACTGAGGAGTTCCTTCCGCTGTTGCCATGACAACAGACGGGCGTGCTGTACATATTTCAAGAGACTGTTTCCGTTCACCAATATCTTGAATGGCTACAGAGGTCTGTATGACTTCCCGTGTGACCTCATTGCTGGACTTACGGTTGGGATCATGCACATACCACAAGGTTAGGCATGATATTTATCTCCAATCCATTGTTACACTTGATAATTAGTTAAATTTTGTCATAAAAATATACTTGTATGTCCATCAGGTCCTCTGTTCATTTTCATGTCTATCCACAGCACATACGTGCATTAATTCTTCATTCCCCCAGTCCATTAGTCCTTTCTTCAACTTTTAAATTTTTTTAAAAACTCACTCACGGACACGCCCATTCTCATTGATCAGTGCATCTGTTTATCGCTGTACTTCCAAAACTATGACGGACCGTCTTTCTCCTACCTCTAAGACCACAGCCCTAGCGCAGATATAACCCCCCTCCCACTCATTTGGTTCTGATGCTTTCCCCCCCTCACTCTTTCTCTCACTCTCTCTATTTCTTCTCTTCTCCCCATGATCCAACGATGATCCCCATTTGAGAACCTGTAATCTGTATATGCCTATGTCTTTCTTTCTGCCTATTACGTGGGGAAGTCACTAAGTAACTCGCAAATTGAAATATTTTATCAGTGGCAGTTATCAGGTAGTATTTAAGTATATCCTTAGACAGTACCATCATCCAACTTTATAATAGTTGTATGTAGGGGGCGCTGGGAGTTACGTGCGCATGCGCAAAGCAATAACAAAATGGCTACCCAACTGTTAGTGTGTACCAAAGAAGAACAGAGAAGTGTAGTGCGATTTTTTGTGGGCTAAAGGACATTCAGTTGAGGACATTCGTAAGGAAATGATTACAGTTTATGCTGAAAAGTGTTTATTACGTAAAGCGGTCTATAACTGGGTAAAAGAATTTTCTCAGGGACGCACCGAAATTGTTGACAAAGTTCGACTTTACCGTACTGTTCAGATTGCAACAGAAGCGACTGTGCAACGTATGAATGAGATTATCAGAGCTGTCAGACGAGTAACGATAGACAGTGTAGCAAGTGCAATCGGATGTTCACATGGCTTGGCCTACAGAATAAGGCATGAGCAATTGAATTTTCGGAAAGTTTGCTCACGTTGTGTACCCAGAGATCTGAATGATGAACACAAAATGAACCGATTTGGTTTGTCATTGCAGCATCTCTGTCATTACGCATATGAAGGTGAAGATATGCTCCAAAAATTATTATTGGAGACGAATCTTGGGTGCACCACTACCAACTCGAATCAAAACGTGCCTCAATGCAATGGAAACACCCGTCATCGCCATGCACAAAAAAAAATCAAGATTACGCCTTCTGCGGGGAAGGTTATGCTGACAGTGTTCTGGGATCATCAATGAGTGTTGTTAACCAAGTTCCAGAAGTATGGTGACAGTGTGAATTCTGTATCGTACTGTGAAGTTCTGTCGATGCTAAGGGATGCAATTCGAAGAAAACGTCCTGGTCTGCTGACTAGAGGTGTTCTTCTCCTTTATGACAATGCCAGACCACATACGGCTCGGGTAACCCAAGAGAAAATTAGCCAGTTGGGTTGGGAAGTTCTTGAACATCCACCCTATAGTCCTGACTTAGCTCCAAGTGATTTTCACCTGTTTGGTCCATTGAAAAACCACTTTGTCGGGAGAAGATTCTCGAGTGACGAAGAGGTGGAAACAGAAGTAAAAAAAATTGTTCAAAAATCGGACTCCCGATTTTTACGCGATGGGTATTGCATCACTGATGACATGATAGGACAAATATATCAATGTTGGTGGTGATTACGTTGAGAAATAGGGGAATAATGTAGGTTGAAAAATTAAGTTTTTAAATTACTGTCGCATTTAATTTTTTTTGTAACAGGCATTTGCGAGTTACTTAGTGACTTCCCCTCATATAAATGCATAAAAAGTCATTTACTCATCCGACAGATTCTTCCTGTATTCTTTTCACCTGTATATCCATCTTTTTGTTATCTACCCATTTGCTTCTTCCTCACTCTTTTTAAATGCATCCATCCAGAAAAAAAATGAACAAAAACTAATTAAAACCAGGAGAAAAAGACAGTAACAATCCTTTGGGTATGTCACGTGAAGACAGAAGTTGGAGAACCTGACAGTCACTGGAAAACTAAAAGAAAAAAAAGAGAGGGAGGTCAATAGAAAAAAAGGCTTACACGGACTGACCAGATGGCATTGGAAAGCATATGCAAATGAGCTGATTTACTCTTGACTTGAGACTGACTGTAAACATCAGAGAACACTTGGAGAAACTTGATTGCTAGTAGATCCGTCAGGGCTCAGAATAGAAGAATAAATCCAGCATAACAAGACATGTTATTGTTATCACCTTTTTTTTCTTTAACACATTTCTCACTAAAGATGGAAAATTCTATCCTTTGGCAGATGATCTTTAGTTGACCAAACACTGAAAATGCTGTTTTCAATTTGTTGTTCTTTTGTTTAATTTATTTGAAACTAATGCTGAGAAACTAATGCGAGCTCTGTGTGACATTTAACGGCACAGGAAAGATGTAAGATGTAAGATGTAAGATGTAAGAAGAATGCTCAGAGTTCTTTTCAACAGCTTGTATTTTAATTATGAAATTAATATTTAAAAAATCCTGCTTCACTTATGAAACATGAAATTAAAAAAATAAAAACTGGCTGTCAGCAAAGTGTTACAAATCTGTCATATAGTCTCCCTCGTTTATCTATACACTGAATGTTTCTCAGACCTCAATAAAGAGTTTTATAAATAGTCATTTTCTTCTTTAACAGGCATGGCCTATGCATTGCTGACCCAGCTACCACCAGTTTATGGCTTGTACACGTCCTTCTTCCCGGTTCTGATCTACTTTTTTTTTGGAACGTCCAAGCACATCTCTGTGGGTAAGGCCTCAGAAAAGAGATGATGAGTAGTTCAGTTTTTAGTCAGCTGACTTCTCAACCATAGGCTGTGCTGCTGGAGACCTGTTACCATGCCCTCCAAGTTTGCCTGATTGTATAAACGGGAAGTTGATGTGCTAACATTTCAGAAAACTGCCTCAGAATGCGAAGTTGGAGTATATCTTTCTGCAGGATATAGAGTACAGGATAATACGTTTTTTCCATGGTTGTTTGCTGCATGAATGGAAAATAGGACATAATATAAATGCACTTGTAATGCTCAGTGTCTGGTAGAATAAATTTGAAACCATTGTTTGTCATTATAGATTACAATAAATGGTTGAAATGGGGTCAGCCATATTGTTTAGTTAAAAACTAAGGCCATTTCTTTAATCCAAAATACTTGGGACTGGGACTTAGGCTAGAAGTGTCCAGATTAGATGTAGTGCTTGATATAAAAAATGCACCCTGACAAAATAAATGCAAAATATGTGTTTAATTCTCTTAGTAATGAACAGAACTAGGCATTCCACCATTTTGCCTGTTTGTTCAAAAGGATACATGAAGCAGTATAATTTATTCTCCTTTATTCACAACTTGTGTGGGTAAAAACAAGGTCTGATTTAGCAAGATTTATCATCAGTTCCCAGCTTCACTGGGGACTGAAAAAAAAATGCTGCCGTAACCTGCTCCCAAGCTGGCACATTAATTTAGCTCAATATCTTAATTGCATCAGCTGCAAAAAAAAACACCTGCGTGCAGTCCCAGAATGTTAGAGGAATTCACAGCCTGTGTGTAATATCAGTTCAGCATTTTTCTTTGTTCATGTTGTGTGCTAAAATTATGAAAACATTTACCAGTAATTTAATTTTTAAAAAGTAATAATCATGAATGAATGATTTCATTATTGTGTCCACGGTTGAACAGTTTCTTCTTATTTTCTTTTGTAGGTACTTTTGCAGTGATATCGTTGATGGTTGGTGCAGTGGTAGACAAAGGGCATGTTGCTTGGCAGAGACAGGAGCTGCAAGGGGCCATAAATGATATAAATACAGGCCACAATATCACACATCCATTTGTGGAAGAGGAAGTAATGACAACTGCATTGCCTGGCAATGGAAGTGGAGTAAACAATATGCTTAGGAATAAGCATTTGTCTGAGCTGCATTCTATCAAAGTTGGTTATGCTATGGCTGTGACATTTGCTGTTGGAATTCTACAGGTAAATGTTAGAACACCAGTTTAGCACTGTTGTTACATTCCTACACTTTCAGAGTTGTTTGTGTTGTTCAGGCAACACTGTCTTTCTTTTGTAGAAAGTAAAGCAAGAACATTTCAGATCATCAGAGAACTACCCCTTTTCAGGCCAGTGTTTTTTACCCTTTAGAGGGAGTGAAAGGAGAAATGTTCTCTGGGTCATGAATTGTAGAGGTCTAGGAACAGAGGTTTAGTGCTACTTCACGAGGCTGAGTATACTGTTCATTTTCATGTCTGCAACTTATTAATGTTCCTTCCCTCTTGTGCAGTGGAGCTGATATTTTGTCTTATATTCCTATACATGCTATAAATAAGCACTGTTGTCCTTGCCCATACTGGATACTGGTATTGCTCCTCTGTTTGGCCCTACTTGTCTTACCGTAATAACTTATTGATTCCATCAACTGTCACAACATGCTGGGCAGCTTTGTATGGTACATTTTGAAAAAGTAAAAAAAAAAAAACGCACTCGTGAATACAAATATTACTACAGCTTACATCTTACATCCTTCCCGTGCCGTTAAACATCACATAGGGCTTGCATGGTGCTTTTGCCAAATTTTCCCGTTTTCTGCTAGCTTTTCAACCGCACCAAGGGTGTGCCTATTAATTTGGCCTCTCTTAACAATGTCCACTTTAGAGTTTCACATGGTCGACCTCTTTTTCTTTGGCCTGTTGTGTTCCACTTGATAGTTTGTTTTAGGATTATCTGACTGCTTCTTCCGATATATGTCCACCTCTGCATAAAAGAATCAGTCACAGTAAAAGTAATCTCTACATAAAAGAAAACAATTGTCTAATGAAGGCTGCAGCTAATACATTTGGATTTCTTTGGTGAGGTCACTTGAAATCATAAATGATATTCACCAAAAGTGGAACTGTGGAAAATTGAGAGTGGTTACTCCATGAACAAAGAGAATGATGTATTAAGACAATTAAAAAAGGAGTAGCAAAATCATTACAAAGGCTTGTGCTTTGGGTTTATAATATTGCTTTAGAAATGGAGTATCAGCTTGTAACACCTTTCAACATAGGTCCAATCTCTCAACCAGGTTGGGCCAGAGGGGGTCTGATTGAGTGGAGTAACTCTTAATCTAAACTTTCTGGAGGCCAGGTTCCATGTTTCAAAGTGGACATTCATTTCTGTAGAATATTTTACAAGCTGTTACAAGCTGATTAAAGCATTGTAGACTATAGGATCATCAATACCAAATATATAATACAAAATATTCTACAAAAGTGAATGTCCGATTTGAAAGATGGAACCTGGCCTTCAGAAAGTGTAGAATAAGAGTTACCCCACCCATTTAGACCCCTCTAGCCCAACCTGCTTGAGAGATTGGACCTATGTTGAAAGCTGTACTCATGTACTTGGATAAAACTACAAGCTTTCCTTGGTGATGAAGCTCCTCATTTAGCATGTTCTAAAGCTTTAACACTGAGGAGGAAGAAGATGAAGAAAGTAGAACTATATGTTAAAATTATTTGTATATTGAACGGCTAATGTTAGTGTCATTTAGATAGCAATATGTCCAAACTGAGATTATTTGCATTGTGATTTGTCTATAATCATTTAGATAGCAGTCTGCCTGTGTAATAATGTGGATAGTAGTCTATCTAGAAAATTATTTTGATAGTAATCTACGTAAGTTAAAATTATTTTGATAGTAATCTACTTATGTTAGAATTATTTTGATAGTAATCTACCCATGTTAAAATTATTTTGATAGTATTCTGTGTTAACATTTTTTGGATAGTAATCTGCCTATGTTAAAATTATTTTTATAGTAATCTACTTATATTAGAATTATTGTAATGTACCATTATGACCATACAGGAGTGCTGTTAGGGAGGCAAGTTCCGCAAGGGGCATGCAAATGAATGAATGAATGACCACTGTGACTTTTTTAAAAGTCATCTTGCTGTTTAAACTTTTGTTTTTAATGCCATTAGAAAAATGTCATTTGGGTTCTCTCAGAAGCAGTTAAATCTTCTCCACAGTTTTTCCTTGGAATGATGCGTCTTGGATTCCTCACAACTTTCTTGTCTGACCCTTTGATTTCTGGGTTTACAGCGGGAGCAGCTGTCCACGTCTTCTCCAGTCAAGTCAAGTCTGCCTTCGGAGTCCATGTTGAGCGATACAGTGGGCCTTTCAAGCTAATTTTTGTAAGTTACTTGATGGTTTCATTAACTTATCTTTAAGTTAGTACAAGAGTAGTGGAAGGTGACTTAGATAAGAACTGATGAACAAGAGAAGTAAACTTAATATAAAATAAGACACCCACATGATTCTTTCTTCCTAAAAAATAGGAGTAATATTGTGAAAGCATTGAATAATCTAAGGAAACATAGTCAATAAAAAGAATTATGTAGCAAGAAAACATTGCAAAAAAAAAAAAAAGAACATGAACAGTATAAAAAACCTTTTCTATTTGCCACAAGAAAACAGAACACTATCAGCAGACCTACTCTGCAATTTTTTCATTACTTGTGTATATGTATTATATTTTAAGGATATATGACTCCTTCAGTTCTGAAGATTAGTTTGGTTTTGTTATCCTGAATGTGACAGGGAAATAAAAAAACACTTCATATCTCTCTACATATAATTGTTGTTATCTTGTTTATAAAAGAACTGCTGTAAAACATAGAAAAGGATTTTAAAATTGCTGACTGAAGGTTTGTTCTTTCCTTAAATCATGGTCTGACTTACCTGGCCTGGCAAATTTGTCCAGGTTTTTAGTGGTTCTGTTGTGGCTAGGTATTTGTACATATGCTTGATTTTCAGCTGAAGTTTAGCACTTGTTGTTTTGCTACCTTTACATTGGAGAGGCATTTGGATGAAGACATTTGTTTACACTGCACTTATTTCAGTCATATCGGGACTTCTTCTCGAACATTAGTAAGGTGAACATAGTGACGATTTCAGCAACAATAGTAACCGTGCTCGTCCTCGTTGCCATTAGGGAGGGCATTAATAACAACAAAAGTTTTAAGGAGAAACTGAAGGGGATACCTGTTCCTGGAGAACTCATGGTGGTGAGATGCTTGTTGTGTTATCACATTGATTTATTGTGCACTAGCTGCAGTATATTGTGTATATGTGCATTTTCTGTAAGATATAATGTATGTACATTTGCTACAGATATATGTATAGTGCCCTAACTACAGTGCATATGCACTTGCTGCTGTACGTAAGTGTCATACGCTTTTAGGCATTAAATGATGGATAACACTGGGTATGGATACTGACTTCTATAAATAACATGTTACCTACTGCAGTAATTAATCCATCTATCATACATTCAGCACTAATTTTTCCTTATCTGTTTAAAAAAAAAAAAAGAAGTAAAGACCAGCTAGAATTTAACTACCAGTCTTTGCCATGAGAGACACTAACAGCTTTACTACTCAGGTACGTGTAATGCTTTGTTCATTCAGTAAATATACTTTTTTGTCATGTGGGACAGTTGTTGTTTCTGAAATTTGGAGACTTTTTCTTATCTTGAATATTCAGTTTTCTCTTCTTTTTTTGGTGTTATTATTTTCACCCCCCCCCCCCCCTTTTTTTTTGTCTGCAAATTTCATTTAATGAAATTATTTTATGAATTATTTATATGATTTACTGAATATTGTATCGTCATTCTTGCTTTGCAGATCGTTGCTGGAACAATTTTATCTCACCACTTTTCTTTACATGACGAGTTCAAGGTGGAAGTCATAGGTCATATACCAAAAGGGTGAGTCAGTGTTTTTTTTTGTTTTTGACTTCTCTGAAAATCTTTATTCACACTTTGAAATTGAAAGTGCTGTTTTAATCACATTTACAGTGCGTTTGTTCTTCTTACATCTTACATCCTTCCCATGTTGTTAAACGTCACGTAGGGCTCGCACGATAGATTTGCCAAGATTTCCTGTGCTCAGTGAACTTTTTCAACCTCATCAAGGGATGTTATTCCCACTAACCTGGCCTCTCTTAACAATGTCCTCTTTAGAGTTTCATGGGATTGACCTTTTTTTGTTTGTTGAAAAAGCTTAATTTCCGAGTCTTCATGCTTCACATGTATTTACTTACATTTCAATTCGTTTCCTTTTATTTTCATTTTGAAATTATTTATCAATAGCAAAAGAGACCAAAAGTGACTGCTTCTTCTTGTTCTTGTTCTTGGTCTGCTTGTTCTTCTCCTCTTCCTTCTCCATTTTCTGCTCCTCCTCTTCCTTCATACTTTATGGTTATTCTAAATTGAAGCTCTTACACTGTGGAAAAGACCACATTTTTCTTCAAGTTACCACTGGTTTCTCATGTCTTGTGCCCTAAGTTTATGCCCTCTGCCGGATCTGATTGGTCATTCTTGTAGTGTTCTATTCAAAGTGTTTCCCCCAACTAAAAAATACATTGATTCATTTGTTCCTAAATGGTAACATACTGTAATTTTATTAAGTCATGTACGATTATTAGACATGTCCACTTTCCAGAATAAATTTAATAAATTATAGCCATTTTCCTACAAAGCAGTGCTGGTAAATTTTACATAAAATTTGAATGAGAAATGCCTGAACATTAGCACATTATGGTGTAATTGTTTTCATTATAAATATTACTGAAATTTGTGCATTTTTTCTTTTACAGTTTTCCAGCAGTCAGTCTAAAGTTTATAAAGTACCTTCCAGATGTCATTGGTGAATCATTTGCCATTTGTTTCACTGGCTTTGCCACATCTTTTGCCATTGCCAAAATCCTTGCTGATAAACACAACTATAAAGTGGATCCTAACCAGGTGTGAATGTTGACATATGCATAGTATTTATGTTTACATCTCTATTTTTTTCGTGATGGTTTCAGTAATATGTAGATAGTATTTAACTGAATTATCTATTTCAGTTCTAAATGGAGTCTTATATGCAATATGTATCAAGATGCTATGTGTAAATTCTGTAAAGGAAAACATATAGGGCTTTCTGTATGTGTAGATTCTGTAGAAGAAAGCACAGTTCTGAAGAGTCCATAATTTCCTTATAATTTTATTTAAATTTCACAAATACACAGTTCTTTTCTTACTATATTTTTTCTTCTTCCTTATTCTCTTTCTGTTTTTCAAGTTTCATCTCCTTTCTTAAGTATTCGCTCCTGAAGTATAAGACTTATTTGTTTGTAAATAAAAGTAGGTAGAGAAATATATGTTTTGTTATAAAAATGGTTAAAATACCAGTAATGTTTACAGTATTTAAAGACAGAAACCTTCATTAATATTTATCTTGCTTTTTTAAATCATGTTTAAAAAGTTAGAAAGCTGAGTAATCAGTTTTGCTTATTTCTGTATACAGCTGTCTTAACAAGAAGAAAAAAAAAAGACTGCTTAAGTTAGGCTCTTTTAGATTTGGTTGGATTGCAAAGAACAGTGAACGATACCAAATAGTGATTCTTGGTTAGATCCACCATGTTAAGTTACAAACTGGAATTGACAAATCCAAGACAAAACTGCTAAAATTCTTATTTTTGTCCATTCTGGCATAAAATAAACCTGTGTGAAAACCAGTTATATAATAAGATAATAATGATTCATCGTTATTTCATGCAGCCTTGACACAAAATATTATGTTCAGCCTAAATCTCAGAAATATGTGTTATGCATTTGTGAATTTTGTAAAACTCAGAGATCTAGTCGGCAGTAATTAAAAGTAAAAAGTAATCGACCAAACGTAAATGTTTAAGCTGAAAACCAAATAAGGCATGGAGGTTATTTTGAGAATGACAGTGCAAGCAGAAAGATACTGAGTCTTGCAACACAAGCATGATTTGTTGTTACTGTGGCTGTAAGTCAAAATACTATGAGAAAGTATACAAATCTACAAGGTAGATTCTATATATGACTACACTACATATGACTACAGGCAAAGATAAAATCCTTGTTTTCATGCCATTAAAGCATACTGGAGACATGGTGTTAGGCCCATATTTACAATACCTTCAGCACATGAATGTGTTGATGTGTTCAGTATCACATCTGGCTGACCACAGTTACCTTCCCAGATTTCTCTAGTACCAATTTTTAGAGGCTAGGTGGACCCTTGGGCCTTTTTTGGTGTGGTGGTACCAGAAAAAAAAATCCCCACTGATGGGACTTGAACCCGGTGCCACTGTATTGGTAGACCAAGTGCCTGACAGCTTGGCCAACCAGGCCGCTGTAATTGTCTATCGACAGAAAATTGTTAATTTGGGCTGGTATCATTTAATTTTTAAAATGATTATTAAATTCGGGTCACATGTGGGCACCTGAGTGGAAATGTGGTTAATACATTCATCTCATGACAAAGGTTGGTGATGTAACCTCAGTCAGAGAACTTCAGTTAAAATAAGAGAAGCTGCGCAGCAAATAGTTAAAATCTGCCTGCTTCAAAACTGAAATTTAATGTTAACAAGTAACATTATACTTGCTGAAGCATAATTGATTACTGTACAGTCAACAGAGGCAGGTGAACTATCTTCTTCTCATGGAAACAAGCTGTTTTTTTTAAACTCCAGCCAGGCTAATCACCCGTAGTGAGGCTTGCTGAAGAGTTGCATCAGTCTGTTACAGGAATTAACTCTTAGACTACTTAACAATACCCATGACACATAGACATTATATAAATATTATACATTATGGATGCAAAATTTTACCTGGAAATGATGTTATGCTTATTTTTATTTAGTATTCGTAATAATTTAAATTTATAAACTACTGACCATGGAACACACAAAAAATAACAAGGGTTATTGTTTTTTAGGCCATCTTAAAGGGTCATGGTACTCTGAGAATTACTGAGTTTTGCCACAAGCATTCGTCATCCATGCATGTATTTTAAGATCCTCATCTTGGATTTTATAATGAGAAACTGAAGTTTACAGTTGGACACATTTCATGAAGCAGTCTGCCAGTGATTCAGAAAGTTTGATGATCATGGTGGCTATAGCTGTGCACTGATAATATTTGTAAATAAAGGATGAACAAAGTACTACTTAAAAAAATGGGTGAACTTCAGATATGTTGTTGATATCATTGTAACAGTAATGCATGACTGAATAGATATGTTGATGATTTCATTGTGGCAGTAATGTATGATTGAATATTGATGATTTCATTGTGGCAGTAATGTATGATTGAATCAACTCTCTCACTCCAGAACAACATTGGCAGTGTTGGTAGATCTTGCACATCTCTGCGAATCAGTGATCAGAGCAATATTTATGTGAAGTCTAATTAAAATTAAAACTAGGACATTTCTAACTCAATCCATATTTTGAAATTACAGAGTAAGTTATTTTCCAATTTCTTTGCGCCAGAATATCCCAACATTAATTCATGAGTGAAAGAGTTTAATAGCCATATATTTACATTTGTGTGCAATCATAACATTTGCCCACGCTGCTGATACTATTGGGATCCAACTGACAATACACTCCATTGATCATCCACAGGAACTGATTGCACATGGCCTGAGCAATGTGTTTGGTTCAATGTTCTCATCGTTCTGCAGTGCTGCGTCGCTGTCCAGGAGCATGGTACAGGATGGCGTGGGTGGAAGGACGCAGGTTGGTTAAGGCATCGGGTTGTTTAAAATGATGTGGTGCACCTTAACCCTTTCTCATGTGTTGTGATCTTGGATGAACTATTATTAGAATTATTTCCCTTCCCTTGTATCAAAAATTTCGTAAGTGATTAGTTCATTTGACAAAAAAAGTTTCATTTTTATTAACTACGGACAGAAAAAAATATGTTATTTGGGTTGATGTCAGTTAATTTTAAAAATGATTATTATATTTAATTCCATGTCACACAAGAGCATCTGAGTAGCAAAGGCTGGTGATGTAACCTTGGCAAAGGCTGGTGATGTAACTTTGGCCAGAGAACTCCAGTCAGTCCAGCTGTGGAAGTGCATATTGTCCTCCTTCAGGAGTTGGGGAGGTAAAGATAGGCAGGCATAATGTCATCATATAGTGTGCTGACAAGTTGAAAGTCAAAGGTCACCTGTATGCTTCAGTAGCATCTCACAGAACTACCTTTACGTTGCCTTGCCTTACCTTAACATTACTTTTCTCTACCTTGTGTTATCTACAATTCACATAGCAACCAGAGAATTCTAGAAAATGAAAGCCAACTGCCACATGAAATAAAATAGCAAAAAAGAAGCATGGGATGAACCAGATCATGAAACTTATTTTCACATTTAAAAATTGATAACAGAAAGTTAATTTAAAGAAAGAAAACAAAATTATAATTTCATCCAGGATCTTCAGGTAAATCAGTGTATTAAAACAGCTCATCTTTTGTGCCATTCATGAATAGCATAATAGTGATGAGTGGGGGGGGGGGGGTCATGATTTTAGTGATACCAGCACACAAAAGTGTAACATTCTGTCTCCAGATTGTGAGCCTGATTTCAAGTGTTCTTGTGGTGGTGGTGTTACTGGCTCTTGGCCCAATGTTTGAAGCCTTACCAAATGTGAGTATTTAGAATTCTATGTGTCTTTACTGAAAATATAAACCCTGAAGTGAACTTCTAGGCATCCACTATTAAATCAAGGAAAAAAGGATGCAGTAAAGTCATATGTGCAGAGTCCACCTTGTAGATGTGTATACTTTTTCACAACTTCTACATAGCAAACTCATGACCTTGTGGGTGGCTTAGAAAAATCAGAGGCAAAGGGAATAAACTGCCAAAAAAAAAATGTGAAAGATGAGTCCATAAGGCAGCTGATGACAAGCTTCTTTCCTACTCTCTTCTGGCATTCTTTGTGGCTTTGGTACATTTCCAGACATACAGACCTTGTGCTTCCTTTGAGACTGTTGGGCGGAGTCAATGGAAGGTTAGTGCAAGATGGGCAAGACACTTTCTCCATACTGTTTGTTCAGACAAAGCAGTGCACACATTTTATTTGTTGTTATTTTTCTGCTTTGTCAATCAAACATTAATAGAATCAAATGTTGGTTTTTTTGGTTTTTTTTTGGGAAACTGCACAGCAAATTGATGGCAGAAAATTTCCACAAACAACTAACATCAGTTTGCTCAAAAACCACCTTAAAAAACCAAAATATCATAATTTAGCCAAAAATCGTTTTAGAGATTTCGAAAATTTTACACAAATTCTGAAAAAGTCACTGGAATAATAATTATTACTACAATCTTTCAGGGTGCAAGAAAACTAGGAATGTGGTGCAATTTCTTATTCCTATAATTGACCTTTGTGTATGTAAGAATTTTTTTTTTTTAACAAGAATATTTCTTGTAATTTTTTATACAACTGAGATGTTTGTTTCTACTTATAGGATCTCTCCATTATTGGTAGTTTGTATTCTTTGCATCCAGTGCCACAGCAGTCATGAAACATAGACACTAAATTTGATAGGGAGTGAGCAACAATGCCAGCTTAAATTCTCAGAGTGGATCCAAGAAATAGATAAACTTCACTGCCATAGAGAACATGTGGGGCCTTATTGGATAAGCCAGACTGGTGAACTGCAACAGCTTGTATCTGTGAGTACTTTGCAGAGATGGAATATGGCATCAGTTCAGCTTCAGTTTGCTGGCATTGGTAACTGTGTGTCATCTCTACATGACAGCTATCTTTGCTTCCCTATTTTGATGTTTGATAACCTTCTAGTCCATGTGTTCTGTGTTGATATGGTCCCTATATTCTACACATTAAATATTCTAAACTGAAACATAAACCTCGTATTCTACACTGATATGGGACCCTCTGAAGAAGAAAATGATATTTATCTGAGATCTGATGACTAGGCTAAAATATAATGCAAACATGTAAGAACTTTTTCCTGCTTTGAAACAAAATATGCTAGTTCCAGAATACTGGGACCATTATATTTGTATTTTTCATATTAAGCTTGTTAAACTTTTATTTTGTTAATAAGGATAGAAAGGGGCTTAGTTTCATGTATTTTCAGTACATAATTAGGACAGAAAGGGGCTTAGTTTCATGTATTTTCAGTACATAAGGACAGAAAGGGGCTTAGTTTCATGTATTTTCAGTACATAATTAGGATAGAAAGGGGCTTAGTTTCATGTATTTTCAGTACATAATTAGGACAGAAAGGGGCTTAGTTTCATGTATTTTCAGTACATAAGAAGGACAGATAGGGGCTTAGTTTCATGTATTTTCAGTACATAATTAGGACAGAAAGGGGCTTAGTTTCATGTATTTTCAGTACATAATTAGGATAGAAAGGGGCTTAGTTTCATGTATTTTCAGTACATAATTAGGACAGAAAGGGGCTTAGTTTCATGTATTTTCAGTACATAAGAAGGACAGATAGGGGCTTAGTTTCATGTATTTTCAGTACATAATTAGGATAGAAAGGGGCTTAGTTTCATGTATTTTCAGTACATAAGAGGGACAGAAAGGGGCTTAGTTTCCTGTACTTTCAGTACATAAGAGGGATAGAAAGGGGCTTAGTTTCATGTATTTTCAGTACATAAGAAAGATGGAACGGGGCTTAGTTTCATGTATTTTCAGTACATAATTAGGATAGAAAAGGGCTTAGTTTCCTGTATTTTCAGTACATAAGAAGGACAGATAGGGGTTTAGTTTCATGTATTTTCAGTACATAATTAGGATAGAAAGGGGCTTAGTTTCATGTATTTTCAGTACATAAGAGGGACAGAAAGGGGCTTAGTTTCCTGTACTTTCAGTACATAAGAGGGATAGAAAGGGGCTTAGTTTCATGTATTTTCAGTACATAAGAAAGATGGAACTGGGCTTAGTTTCATGTATTTTCAGTACATAATTAGGATAGAAAGGGGCTTAGTTTCCTGTATTTTCAGTACATAAGAGGGACAGAAAGGGGCTTAGTTTCCTGTACTTTCAGTACATAAGAGGGATAGAAAGGGGCTTAGTTTCCTGTACTTTCAGTACATAAGAAGGACAGAAAGGGGCTTAGTTTCCTATATTTTCAATACATAATAATGACAGAAAGGGGCTTAGTTTCATGTATTTTCGGTACATAATTAAGACAGAAGGAGGTTTAGTTTCATATTTTTAATGCTTTTTTCCGTTATTGATTGTTCTTGAATCCAGAGTGTTTGGTTAGTGACCTGTGTTGCTACAGTGTTCCTGGATGTTGATCTAGGCCTTCTTATAGGGCTTATATACAACCTTGTGCCTATTTTGTTACGGACGCAAAAGTAAGTAACGGGAAACTGGGAATGGGTGAGTCTGCAACATTTCAGTGAGTCAACAACAAAAAAAAAAAGAATAAATGTGTAAGAAGAGGAAGATAAGAATCCCCAAAATGATCAAATTAGGAAGAAATAGGTTAAAATGTCTTTGAGATTTTGTGTTATGTAAATAAGCATATGCTCTTTTAAACTTGGTAAGGTAAAGTAAGTAGATAAAAATAGCCTGTGGCATGGCATTGTAGCATATAGTGCTAGTAGCATATGGTAAATATAGCCATGTAGCATGACATTGTAGCATATAGTGCTAGTAGCATATGGTAAAAGTGTCCATAATTTCCTTGGTCTGCTGGCACATTACAGGGCTGTATTTTCTTCCTCAGCTACAGGAGGACCAAGGTATCCATTTACACAGTTGATCCATTGTTTTTTAAATGCTCATCTGTATGTTAGACCATGGATATTGCTACACTGTTGGGACATTGTTCTGTTTGGACTTAAATTTTCTGTGACCAGATCAGTGCAAGTCCTGGGTTTTTTTTTTCAATGCAGCTAAACATTCACCAGATTTAGCATTCATAACTTTTTTTTTTTTGCATGGATATTTTTTTTTGCCTCCAAGTTTTATGACTCTGTGAAAAAAAAAAAGTGAACACGGCTAAACATGAATAGCTTGAAAGTAAGATTAAAAAAGATGCACTTAAATGTCTTGTAAATGCTGCTTATAATGTGCCATGTAGTCTATACAAAATAGTATTTAGAGCTTACACATTTTGTCAGTCAGCTCCCAGTATATAGAGCCTATAAGAAAGAAAAAACAAATTGGGAGTGTGTTGTAGTTTAGCAGGGAACATAGGACATTTGTAAATGTAGGCGAAGACTGAGGATATGTGGGTAATGGGTCATTTGATGCTGGTGATATTGCTGCTACAGTTACAACTGCATTCACCATTACCTCCATCTATATCTGTCTGTTGTGTTCTCAGCTTTTGCTTTTAATTTAGCTATTACTGCTACTAGTACTGCTGTTGCTACCACTACTACTACTGCTGGTGCAGATGCTGGTACTACTACTACTAGTGACAGTTGTTGATGCTACTGCTACAAGTACCATTACTGCTGCTATTAGTAATGCTGCTGCTATTGCTATTGTTAAAAGTATCATTACTGCTGATATTTGACTACTGCTGCTACTAGTAATGCTGTTGATGCTGAATTTCCTCATATTACTTTGTTTTTACTGCCTTTTTAGCTACATCACATCACACATTTTCCCACAAGACGATCTTAGTGAACATTTTATCGTCTAAAAGCAAGAAAACGAGCTAAAAACTAATATTATTACAGTCTCACATTTAAAATAGAGAAGATCTTAAGTGAGGATGAATTTATTTGCAAAGGGTGAAGAAGTGGGCATGCAGATCCATCTGATATTCTGCAGTTTTCACTCTATTTGTTAGTACAAATATATTATGTGTATAAAAAAAAACATGATTAAAACTGAAATGGTAAAACTGAAGTGACAAAACTGAAATAAGAAAACTGTTATGTTTTACTCTTACCCATGTGCTTGTTGCAGAAAATAACTACATACTTGGTGAAACGTTACTCTCACGGTCTTGCACATTAAAGAATATCTACAGGGCTACTGTGTAGTAAGAGAATTCAGTTTAAAATAATTTACATTCACAGAGCCTGTGTGCTGCTGTTTTTGCTTCTAAAGCCACTGCCAGGAAACTAGTATTTCTTGTTTTTAGTCAACGTAGAAATGATAATCTCTGGAAATATCACGTTATTGTGAGAGTAATATTTTGATTCTTGCAAATCAAGCAGGCTATTCCAGTGACAGGAATTAAAATCTTCAAGTTTGAGGCCCCTCTGTATTTTGCCAATGTGGAAAACTTTAAGAGCGCTCTCATGAAAGAGACATCAGTGAACCCTTATTACCTGAAACAAGTGAAAGCTCGCATGAAGGATACTGACCAGACTCTGCGTCATAATGAGGTTAGTTGTTTGTGTCATTCGGGGCTAGAAAGTAGATGATCTCCAGCGAATAGAAAGGGGTACATGATTCTCCTGAGTCAGTTTCAGGACTTAGAAAGTTTTTATTTGTTAAATAGAAAATTCATTCTTTATACACTTGATCTTTTATACAAGGAGAATCTGATCATTATACATATATGAGATTGTACCCCTTGTGTAAGCAAAACATGTGCGCATGTGGTAATGCCAGTGAAAATTAAATGCTATGTTTGTTGTAAAAAAAAATGGAGTTGCTGTTTTAGGCGCTTTCAGTTAGCACTATCAAACTTCAGGCCACAGAATCATCTCTTTGGGTTGTCCAGTTTGGCATTTTCTGTTTTAATAATGAATTAAAATTTATAATGCATTACATAGCATTTAGTGGAGGTTTTGTGGCACACTGAGGATTTGAGGTGATTATAATGATAGTAATTTGAGGCAACAGTAATTTTTAAAGAAAAACATTTAGTGAATAAAACATGGTTTTATTGGCCAACAGATTTTTTGTTGTAGAAGTGGATCTTTGATTGGAGGTGGTAGGCTAATGAAGACATGGTTATTGTATGATATTTCCTTAATACAGAACAATAGAAAAGAACTCATATTCTTGGTTATGTTTCATAATGTCCCTTGCAAAAATTTGATTCCATGCTGTAACCACATCTACAGGATGAAGGGACTGGGGTTGAGCTGGATGTGAGAAGATTATGATTCCGATGTGGAAAGTGATGAAACTCGCAATCAGCTCGATGCGAACGAAAAGGAAGGAGACAGTCAGCTCGGAACAGAGAAAATCAGCACACACTGAATGGTTACTGAAATGGGCTGTGGAGCAGGATAGGGAATGTCCTCACTGCAGTGACACTAATTCATGAGATTAGTAGATCAGTAGATATCATGCTGCAAGCTTTGGATAAGTTGTTGTTTTTTTTTTTTTATATCACTTATTTGCAATTCACAGGTTTGCTTGGCTGCATCAGATACATGGTCAGATGAACCATGTGAGGGTCATGACCATGGACAACCACTGGCGGGACAGGCCTTCCCTGCTAATTGTGAGACTTTTGCCATTATCATAGATGGATCAGCCATTCAGTATGTTGACAGTGTCACTGTTAGAGTCCTCAAAGAGGTATGCCTCTTAAATAATCACCGTTCTCCCCCCCCCACCTCCAAGATATCATATATGTACCATTTGTTGTTCTCCTCCAGCATATTCTTCTTAAAGTCTCTACTAGCTGGCTAGTGAAGAGGATTAGGGAGAGAAGACTTAAATATTTTGGACACATTAAATGTCATGATAGTCTAGAGAAGACCATCTTGGAGGGGTACATAATGGGAAAAAGAAAGAGAGGAAGACCAAGGCGAAGATGGCTGCAAGACATCGTTGAGGATCTGCAAATGGATGCATCAGCAGCAGACCATCTTGCTCATAACTGAGAGGCCTAAAGGAGTGCTGTTTGGGAGGCAAAGTTCCACAAGGGACATGCAAATGAATGAATGAATGAATGAACTAGCTATAAGCTATCAAAAAAGAAGGGTAAAAGAAAGGAAACATTACTTTTACTCAGATTATACTCAGAACTGAAAAGGAGATAGAGAGAAACTGTCTGTATCCGGGACTGAACTTTCAAAGCAGGTCTTAGTTCACAGATGAAAGATGACAATGGCTTGTTGTTGCTGACCTTTTTACACCCAAGGACCACTCTTCCAGCCACACAGAAGTTGTGCACCACCATCTTATATGCAGCATCATAATGCTATGAACACTTAAATTGTTTTTCGTTGTTCAATAAGATGACATTTAATACCAAATTGATAATGCATGGACCATTTGACAATGAGCCACTGACCACAAACAGTCTATGGACCATAGTTTTGGAACCACTGATAAAGGGTACTTACTTTTCAGTAAAGCAATAGAGCACAGTGTTGTATGATTAGACTGTGAAAACTGTGCCCTATTACTTTACTGTGTGAAAGTTTCATTGTTTCCTTTTTTTAAAAATTTGTATCTGTTACTTTTCAATTTTAAAAAAAAGTCTGTGAAAATGGGTACCAGAGAAATCTAGGAAGCAGGCGTGATGCTAACCACATCACACTTTTCATGTGCTGAAGGTACAGGAAATATGAGCATAACACCGTATCCTCAGTATGTCTTAATGGCATGGAAACAAGGATTTACCTTTTACTTTTCAATAAAGACAACATATCAGAATTTCAAATTTTGTGAACAGTCAGTTTAACAGTTTTATTTCCCTTTGAACACGCACAAATATAGACAAAAGGATGTTTAGAAAAAATAAAAAAATTATGCCAACAAATATTTATTTATATATAAAAAACCATTTGATGTAAGTGTTAGCTGCACACAATAACAAGAATACCTCTGTGTGTTTTTTTGTTTGTATTTGCAGATTGTGCTTGAGTATAGAGAAGTCGATATTGAAGTTTACCTTGGAGAATGTAAAGGTAGGTCATTTCTTTCTTTCTTTCTTTCTTTCTTTCTTTTGACAAATTCTTGCCCCAAGAAATGTTATTAGAATGTCATGGCTATTGGTAGTGCATTCAAGTGTAATCAGTAAGTTTTGTAACAATCAGTTCATGGAACTTTGCCTGGGTTCACTTAGGGTTACATAAAAGGTTTCAAAGGTTTCTTGGATTTGCTGGTTAAAAATTGCTACTTTAGATAACATCAACCACATTAGCTACAACTGCATCTTAACTAGCAAGAATTATTTTAAATGTTTTGAAAAAGAACTAAAAAAAAATGCACCACTGGTTCTGATGTATAAAATTGTTCATATTGAAATTAGGGCATAGGAAAACTTCATAAAATCAAGATCAAGGGTAGTGTTTCATACAGTTGTAGTGTTTCATACAGTTGTAGTGTTTCATACAGTTGTAGTGTTTCATACAGTTGTAGTGTTTCATACAGTTGTAGTGTTTCATACAGTTGTAGTGTTTCATACAATTGTAGTGTTTCATACAGTTGTAGTGTTTCATACAGTTGTAGTGTTTCATACAATGTAGATCCATTTAATCCAATTCTCTGTAGGAGAGTATTTGGGAGAAAATGACTTACAGAAAAGTAGAATAAATAAGAACTTGACAAATATGGAAAATTTCTCCTTTGTCCCTTGAAATAATAAAAGTTTTCATTTAGCATTTCGTTCTTTATACACTTTTAAATATATTAACAATTCTGTGTTTGTGTTGTCCTGATTGAGTCAGTGTCGAGGTCATGTTTAGTTCCTAGATTTAACTTTTATTTTTCTTGTGGACTTTCCATAAATAATTAAGTGAATTGGACTTTTGTTTTTGACTTCATCTATAGTGATAAGGTGGGAATCAAAGCTTTAATGAGGTAAGGAAGGTGAAAATAATAATTTATTGAATAAAGATTAACTTCTGATTATTTTATAGTGAGTTACATCTAGAGTAGATTAACTTCTGATTATTTTATAGTGAGTTACATCTAGAGTAGTTTACCTCAGTTTCTAGAGAGAGATAGTTCTTAGCCTAGGTAAGAAAGATGGCTGATTGTAAATGATGACATGTTTACTGTAGCAAGTGAACCAGAGCTGGCAGAGATTATAGCCTACCTCTTTAATGTGTTCCTTGTAACAGACTGACGAGATATTTCTGCGTAGCTGTCATGGTAGGGCCTGCCATGGTCTGCATGGCCGCAAAGCTTATTTAATTTTTGTTTTGGGTTTGCAATGTCTGTTCTTCAACATCATCACAACATCTGCAAGAAAGAACAAGTGTTTTAAATTCTAAAGAGATGAGAACATGAATAAGAACAAATCATCATGTGCCTTTTCAGAATGGAGATTGACGGTAATGAATCTCCTCTTTCCTCACTCCCTAGCCTTGATAGTGCATTCAGCCAAGTTGTGTCCTGTCCATTCTCGTATGTTATCTTCCTACCTACGTCTCTGTCTACCCTTTGCTCTTTTTCCTGCCACCTTTCCTTTTAGTATGGTCTTCAGTATGTTGTTATGTCTTTTGATATGGCCAGGGTAATTTGTTTTCTTGATCTTTATTTCTTTGAGAAGTTCACTTTACACTTGGAGTAGTTCTAAAACTTGTATATTTGTTCTTTTCATTCTCCATGTTATATGACCTATTTTTCTATAGAACCACATATCTGTTGCATTAATCATTAAACAGAGTAAACAAAACTTGATCTAACCATTTCCATATTTTGATTAACAGCACCAGTTCGTGCCATGTTAGATAAATCTGGATTCTACAATCAAATCCCAAGACGTAATGTTTGTGCAACGATAGCTCATGCGGTCCAAGTGGCCCAGAAAAGTGCTCTCTTGTCTAGGGAGGTAAGTAATCAACTAATGTGCACCCCATCTGACACAGTGCTTGTGCTTCAGTTTCATTGTTGCTGTTACCATCATTGTGGGTGAAGGGAAGTCCAAGCTAGCAGTCAACAACCCATAGTTGACTGCTAGTATCAGGATTGATGAACCTCACCCAAACAAGGCTATGCCCCACTTCTCAAGTGGTACCTCCAATAACAGGCTCACACTGGCTAATTGGGTATGGACTGCGTAGTCTCTGTGATAGCAGCATTACACCCTTCATACTTTTTGGCCTGCAAAAATAGTCACTGTTACCCATGATCCACATGCCTCAAGACCTTCAGTGCATCAGCTGCAGAGAATATCCTGATTGCAGTTCCACCATTAATTAATGATTTATTAACATTAAGTTAGAATATTGCCTTATCATGCTGTACAGGCACATGGGGGAATATGATATTAGTGCTCATATTTTACTTTACTTATCAGCATGCTAGAGGGTGATGTGGTCACTATTATCCCTTTCTTGCCTTCTTTACCCCTATCTGGGGTATAGGCTATCAACAAGGACTCTCCATTTATTTCTGTTTATTTCATTATAATCCTGATAAAGGGCAGAATGTCAGATGGGCCTGTGTGCCCAATTCTTAACCCTTTTGAAATAAAGATCAATCTGTCCTGGGGTGTTGCTTCTATATGTCTCCAGATGTAGTCAGTCTTTTTTATGTCTGCCTCAGAAGTCTTCACCAGGTGTTTCTAGATCTTCCTTGTTTCCTCTTTCCCTGGGGATTCCAGGTGAGAGTTTTTCTGGTTATGTTTGTGGTAAGCTTTTGAAGTTGATGTCTCCAGGTGAGAGTTTGTCTGGTTATGTTTGTGGTAGGCTTTTGAAGTTGATGTCCTCTCTATCTCCAGTCTTTTTCTTATCTTTTTTTTTCACTGTGGATTTGATTCATTTTTTTTGTCATAGCTTTTCATTATTGATAGTATCTGACCATATAGTCTGAAGGATCTTCTTTAGGCAGGTGTTAACAAAGGCCTGCAGTCTCTTGTATACTTTTGACTGATGCTATCCTTGTTTCTAATCCATACAACAGGACTGATTTAGCATTTGTATTGAGCAGACTAAGTTTTGTTGTTAGGGATATTCCCTAGGCCTTCCAGATATTTCTCAGCTGTAGAAATGCTATTCCAGCCTTTCTAATTCCTGGTGTAATATCTGCTTCTGTACCACACTGTCTGTCTATAATGCTGCCAAGGTATGTGAATGTGTCTAATTCTTTTAGTTTCTTACCTTCTAATTTTTGCATCATTTTTGCCCAGATCTCTTTGTTCTACCTTACTCATGCTTTACTTGTTGAGACAGGGTGATGATTACAATAGCATTAAGCCAGGTTTAAGAGAAGCAAAGGAATATAACAGTCTTTACTCTGGCTTTGAGTGTTCTCTTTACAGCTGTGAATATTCTTGTAAAAAAAAAAGGATAAAGGTTTGAGCTTTGTTCAGTTGTGGGAAGAAGCAGTGGTAAACTGTTCATCAGAGCCAGTGAGAAGAGCTTTATTTAGCACAATTTTTAGCACTCTTGATAACCCAAGTTAGGAATAATTATGTGAGGTTAGGTTAGGATATTTGTTCTTGTGCTGTGGACAGGTCCATAACTGCTCTGATATCATATGTCTACTAGTATGCAGCCCCCGTGTGGTACCCGGGATCTGCAAAGAATAGGACCACTGTACCCTACCACGCATGATCGTAAAAGGCAACTAAGGAGGGTTCAGCATAGGGCCAGCAACCCTATCTGGTAAAAAAACTATCAGACTGCTACAGAAACGGAAGCATAAGATGGACACCACAGGGGAGCAGAAGTAAGGGTAGACCAAAAGAGACATGGAGAAGAACAACAGAAAGGATGTTGAGCAATAGAGGGCTCACCTGGGCAAGAGCAGAAAAAAAAGGCGAAGGACAGGCATTTGTGGAAAACCCTTGCGGAAGCCCCATGTGCCCTGGGCACTTAAGGTTCAGAGAGAGAGAGACTAGTATGCAGGAATTGATGATAATAGTTCTGTATTAATATACAACCACTTTTATTGTTCTTTGAATGTCATTCATATTTAGCACTATCACACTTCACTCCAAGCTCTGTCTTCCTAAGCAGATGCAGCATACCACAGCATCAAAATCATTTATCTTGTTGGTCTTTACTATACACTTTACAAAGTTGCCAAATTCATTATATGTCCTTCTGGAACTGTAGATGCAGCTAGCCTAGCCTAGCAAAGCTTACAGCTCTTTCATTTTTGGGACTATCTGCATATCTTGGCATAAAGATGAAACTAATTGTGAAAATGGCTGACTGCAGTTTTCATTCACGCCATTGAATTCTATTACAGTATCACATTGCTTGCTGCAGTCATTGCCACAGCTGTCATTGCCATAATTGTCATTGCCACAACTGCTGCTTTTGATATTATTATTACTACTACTTTTTGGTGCCACAACTGCTTCTGCTTCTACTGTTTCACCTACCCCTGCTAATACCATCTCTACTTCCACAGTGGATGTAAATGCTACTTCTGTTGCTACAAAAAACTATAAAGGAAGTTTTCATGTAGCCATGAAATGACCTACTTTCCAGCATTTATTTCTGTGGATAAAGTATATAGTGAATTCAAAATACTGATTACATTATTAATGTAAATGTAGTGATTGTCCTGGTTTCTGTGTTATCACCAGACTCTCTCAAGTACCTACACCATGGATCCTGAGGATTTTTTGAAGGATGGAGAGTTTGTCAGACTTGATCTTGAGACATCAGCTGAATCTGTGGACAAAATAGCAACAGAGGGAACCAGATGAAGGCTTTGTGGTGAAAATAATTTTATGAAACAAAATACCAAGAATATGGATAAAAAGAAAAGATGGCAGTTCCTAATAGCAGCTGTCCACAGAAATGGGAGGAGGGAGCAGCGTAATTGCAGAATAATAGGATTGACAAGAAAATCTTACAAAGTTATCATGTGAGATGGAGTGAATAAGATGTGTTGATGTGCTAGTGATTGCAGTGATTATTGAACTGTCTACTGGATGTGCAGTTTTTAAATTTTTTTATTATATGAAACTGATGCTGTGACTGCCCTTGTTTCTGTGTTAATAGTTAGTTAAGTCCTTTATCACATCAAATTTTCTTGACAATCAGAGTCCAGAAAGTTGTATGGATCACAAGATGGCACAGTGCTGTGGTTTTGTTTTGTTTCTTAACAAAGTTTTATACGAACATATATTATCATTTGTGATTATCTCATCGGTGAAGGGGAATCACCTGTAGCAGTAAATTACTGTGAGAATTAACCAAAGCAAGGTTAAAGGTCAAGGATTAATAAATTGTGGAATATATACAAATATTGACCAATCTCCATAATCAGTGAAACAAAAAAACAAAAACAAAAAAACTAGCCTGATATAAATTATGCTCCATTGAACAATGACAGTACTCATGATTAACAATAGAAAAGATCTTTAGATAGCACTCAGAACCATGCATAGCTGAACAAGTGTTTCAGTGACTCGGAGATTTGGAGCACAGCTGAATGCTGTTTGGTATAGATCTAGTTTCTTGGACACAGAATGTAAAGATAAAAAAGGATCAATTCTTTTTTTGATAATACAGTAATACTGGACAGCATATGACATACAAAAGAACTACACATACATGCACATATATATATATATATATATATATATATAGAGAGAGAGAGAGAGAGAGAGAGAGAGTGAGTATGTGAAATGGTGAAATGACAGTACAAAAGTTAAGGGATAGTGAGAACAGAAAATGATAACAAATGGTGAAAGGAAATGTGTGTTACAGATTTGATATTTTTGTGAAAGTGTCAACACAAAAGATGCGCTCCTAGGAATGCCTATTCAGAAAAATTGCTCAGGAGGTAAAGTTTTCCTCACTGGAGTTTGTAACTAAGAAAGTAAAGTAAACGTAACCAGATTAGTTTTAGTTACTGCACTCAAGTAAATGGTGTTTTTAAAAATTTGAACCAGTTTTTAAAAAAAAAAGTGCCAAGGGGGGGGGGTGGTGGAGTTTGGGTTGGGGGGGGGGTCTTAATGTTGCCAGCAGCCAGAATCTGTGTACAAAATTTGATGGTTGTTTGTTGTCATGTCTAAATCTATCTTTAATAGCAGATTTAAACACAGAATTCTCCTGAAGCCATTTTTAAAAAAAATTTATGTTTTCTATTTCATGTTTTCTTCCTATAAATATTTTCCAATTATAAGGAACTCATTTTTTATATAATACCTATTATTTGGAAAACAGTCTCACATAGTGGTGATAGTCATCCACTTTTTTGCATTGGTGCACCGTCATTTTGAACCCACTAAAATCCTGTCATGTATTTGTCACATTATCTGAGATATAATAAAAGGTTCTACTTCAGAAGTTTTGTCTCAGATGTGCCGGAAGTAAAAAACAAAATCACTCTAGATGCAGATATTGTCAAGAGATAGTTCTGGGAATGGAGTAGTTAACAGTGAAAACTGCTTTGTCAATAATGAATGTGGTCTTTCAGTTACAAAATGGTTACATTCTGATGAGCCCATTGTAAGTTGAAAATATCATAAGTCAAATATGAATATAATAAATAACTATTGTCACTGAGTAAGTCACAGAATTGCTGGAACTAACTAAATAGTAATTGCTGAAACTAACTAAATAGTAATTGCTGGAACTAACTAAATAGTAATTACTGGAACTAACTAAATACTAATTGCTATAACTAAATATCAGTATTTTAAAAAGTAAATGAATACAAGTTTGCCCAATCAGTGAATGTACTATGCTGAATGTGCATTGCTGTTGCAAATTGTATTTCCATCGTGAGTCGAGGTGCACCAGCACTTGAACAGTATTTCTCTCCCAGGACTAAGGTGTAATGCTGGTTTCTTTCCCAGACATAGGGTGTAATCATCATCATCATCATCAAGTGCCATGCCGACTGGTGTTGGCTGTTGTGCTTCTCCAAAGTACCCGATCCTTCATGCAGGCCATCAGTTCAGCTGGTGATCTCCTCTCACACCATCCCATCAGACTGTCCAGTATCATTTCTCTTGGTCTTCTTCTTGATCTTCTTCCTTCTATTTTTCCTGTTGTTATAATATTTTCAATGCCCCCTCTTCTCATTGCATGTCCTATAAAAGTACATTGTCTCTCTCCTATCTTTTTGACAAGGTTTTTTGTCTCTCCAGCTCTTCTCATACATTCTTCATTAGTTATTTTTGCTGTCCAGTGGATTCGCAACATTCTTCTAATAAACCACATTTCTGCTGCTTCCAATGATTTTTGTGCAGACTTGGCTATTGTCCATGATTCACTTCCATATAACAAGATAGGTTCAATATAGCATTTTAGGACTCGTTTTCTAACATTCATTGATAAAGATGTGTTAGCTAATATGTTTCTCATTCTCTGAAATGCAGTCTTTGCTTGGCCTATTCTGTTCGTAATTTCTGTTCTGCATTTCCCATCTGAAATTATTACTGCTCCAAGGTATTTGAATTTCTGCACCTGCTTTAGAATGGTTCCGTTTAATTTAATACTGCATGCTGGTGGATTCTGTTTCTTAGATATAACCATAGTCTCTGTCTTTTTGATGTTCAAAGTAAGGCCTTTCTGTTCACTCTCTTTGGCAACTTTATCCAAGAGATTTTGCAGGGTGTAATGCTGGTTTCTTTCCCAGACCTGAAGTGTAATGCTGGTTTCTTTCCCAGACCTAGGGTGTAATTCTAGTTCCTTTGCCTGTCCTAGGGCGTAATGGTAGATTCTTTCCCAGACATAGGGTGTAATTCTAGTTTCTTTGCCAGTTCTAGGGTGTAATGGTGGTTTTTTTCCCAGACATAGGGTGTAATGCTAGTTTTTTTTTCCCAGACCTAGGGTGTAATGCTAGTTTTTTTTTCCCAGACATAGGGTGTAATGCTAGTTTTTTTTTCCCAGACATAGGGTGTAATGCTAGTTTTTTTTTCTCAGACATAGGGTGTAATGCTAGTTTTTTTTTTCCCAGACCTAGGGTGTAATGCTAGTTTCTCTCCCAGACCTAAGGTGTAATGGTGGTTTTTTTCCCAAACCTAGGGTGTAATGCTAGTTTCTTTCCCAGACCTAGGGTATAATGCTAGTTTCTTTTCCAGACCTAAGGTGTAATGCTAAGTTCACCCCTAGGGCCTGTTATTCAAAAGCTAATGTTTTCCTGGTACGGGTATAACTCACTGAGCAATGGTGTAATGGTGTTCGTCAGCTCTTTTCCTCCGAATGAAAAGATATAAAACTATTGTTACCAAACCTAAGACACGACATGAGATTACTGCAGCATTCATGCCATAAAGCACAGCACAGATGTAGCTCTATTATAACACTTCTGGTTATAACATACATCAGACCTTCTCATTGTTTTACAGTATGATGACAATATCGGGATTAAGATTCCTCGATATAGTGCAAATGCATGCAAGTTCTGAAATATGAGATCTGGTGTTTCTCTATGTCTCTCTCTTTTTTTTTTTTTTTGACTTGTTCTGTACGCACATCTCAAACTAGGTTAACTTTAATAAATAAAAATTGGCATGCTATGTTGTAAAACTGACAAATTTGTTGATTTTTATTTTTTGTGTTTTTACTATTTTTATAATTGTTGTATGTGATGATTGCCATGATGAGAGTTCTGACGACTGCTTTATGGATTACAAGTTGGCATTACTTGCTCCTTTTCTCATAGTTATATTCATTTCTGTTAGGTTGTGAATCTTTGTAAAGTCGTATTTATTTCTGTTAGGTTGTGAATCTTTGTAAAGTCATATTTATTTCTGTTAGGTTGTGAATCTTTGTAAAGTCGTATTCATTTCTGTTAGGCTGTGAATCTTTGTAAAGTCGTATTTATTTCTGTTAGGTTGTGAATCTTTGTAAAGTCATATTTATTTCTGTTAGGTTGTGAATCTTTGTGAAGTCGTATTTATTTCTGTTAGGTTGTGAATCTTTGTAAAGTCGTATTTATTTCTGTTAGGTTGTGAATCGTTGTAAAAGTCGAAAGTGTACGCTGTCAGTTTCCTTCATTTTGTTTGGCTATATTTGTTGAGTTCTTATTTATACTACGCCTTTTAATCATGCAAAATAATGTCAGTTCTCGTGTGTGAGCTGGTTTCAAGTTGTCGCGTTTGAGAGTCCACGAAGAACATGATCCAGACTTCAGTGTTTGGATTTCTTGATCTTCCTAACCCACGAGGGGGGGGGGGGGGTTAAGATGCAGCCGGAAATCGCCATCAGCGATCTATAGCTGCTGCCGTCGGAGCTGGCGAACAAGACCTCGTCCAACCTCTTCGGTTGGTGCCCCCGGTAATAACAGGTTCAGACTGGATTGCGGGTCAGTGATCGATATAGAACTCATGGCGATGTCTTCTAAAGAAACCCTTCTCTGCTTTCTAGCTTCACTCCGGATCCGCATATATACTGCCCAAAAAAGGAAACGCATAACTACTGATGACCCAATTTTAACCATAACTTTGATATTCTATAGCTTTTTTAAATTGAATGAATAAAATTTTCAAATTGCTCACAATAATACCTAAGGGTTTAAACACTCACTTGATAGTTTCTTGCATCTGTGTGACGAGAATTTGTTAATCCCAGGGTTCTCAACTTAGTATGGTGTGTGGCCTCGACTTGCATCGATCAGCGACTGGCATCTCCTGGGCATAGATGTGATCAGATGTTTGATGTGCACCTGTGGGGTGGCTGCCAACTCTTCCTGGAGTGCCTGCCACAGATCACGAAGACTGGCTGAAGAAACTTTTCGGCGACAAACACGTCTTTGCAGCTCATCCCATTGGTGCTTGATTGGATTCATGTTTGGAGACGTGGATGGTCAGAGAAGGGTGAGAATGTTGTTGGCAGTCAGAAACTGTGTGGTGAACCGTGCAGAATGGGGTCTGGCGTTGTCCTGTTGAAACACAGAACTTAGTCAAAAAATGGAAAGACATGGGGTCGAAGAATTTCATTGACGTATCGTTGCGTATTCAAGCCTCCTTCAGTCTGTACCAATGGACTCCTTCCGTTGAAATTTCCCCATACAATTACACCTCCACCACCGTGCGGCGGAGCTTCATCAACACAATTTCGGGCAAAACGTTCATTTGGCCTACGGTGACCCTTCTCCGCATATCATGGCGGTGCAACAAAAAGGAAGATTCGTCACTAAACCAGACACATCCCCATTGATTGTCAGTTGTCCAGGGCCGATGCTGGTTGGCCCAAACAAGTCGATTTTGGCGATGGCGTCTCATTAAAACAGGACCTCGGTGAGGTCATCGTGCCACCAGTACAGCTTCATGCAGTCTATTCCGGACAGTTTTATCAGACACACGACGTCCTGCAAGCAATGACTAGGCACTTGAGGAAGCTGTTATAAACCTGTTTCTGAGGTGATGAACCAGAATAAAGCGATCATCAGCTGCTGTTGTCACCCTGGGTATTCCACTGCGGTGCCGGTCTTTAACTGAGCCAGTGCTTTGGAAACGGTGTCAAAGTCGACTGATGGTACTCTGCTGCACATTTAAATGCCTGGCAACCTGACCAATAGCAATGTTTCGTAAAGTTTACGATAGACGCACTATAATTGTCTGCTTGAAAATTAACTGAATTTGTATAACCTCATCCTTTTATAAGGTTTCATTTGCTTACCACAAAAATCACGACTTTTCCATAAACGCAACGTGAGTTATTGTTTTAAAAATTGCGTGATTAGCAAGGGCAGCTACTGAGTTCTGACTATACACGAGAATAGCAAAATTCGAGCTAAATCATGGACCTGATATCTTGGTGACAATTTTTGGTTTGGTTTGAGATACCCGGGAAAAAAATTTTCTTTGCCATAACATATAAAAAATGAAGCTTACATAAGTTGTGCGTTTCTTTTTTTTGTGTGGACAGTATATATATATATATATATATATATATATATATCGCATGGTCTACAAAGAACATCTTGCTGGCAGCTTCAAGGACATAGAACAGCAGCAACAAACCATAATCCTCTGTGAAACTGTGATAGAACAGCAGCAACAAACTACACACCTCTATGAAACCTGTGATAGAACAGTAGCAACAAACCATACGCTTCTATGAAACTTGTGATAGAACAGCAGCAACAAACCACACATCTGTATGAAACCTGTGATAGAACAGCAGCAACAAACCACACATCTGTATGAAACCTGTGATAGAACAGTAGCAACAAACCATACGCTTCTATGAAACTTGTGATAGAACAGCAGCAACAAACCACACGTCTTTATGAAACCTATAATAGAACAGAAGCAACAAACCACACACCTCTATGAAACCTATGATAAAACAGCAGCAACAAACCACACACCTCTATGAAACCTATGATAGAACAGCAGCAACAAACCACATACGTCTATGAAATCTGTGATAGAACAATAGCAACAAACCATACGCTTCTATGAAACTTGTGATAGAACAATAGCAACAAACCATACGCTTCTATGAAACTTGTGATAGAACAGCAGCAACAAACCACACGTCTTTATGAAACCTGTAATAGAACAGAAGCAACAAACCACACACTTCTATGAAACCTATGATAGAACAGCAGCAACAAACCACACACCTCTATGAAACCTGTGATAGAACAGCAGCAACAAACCACACACCTCTGTGAAACCTATGATAGAACAGCAGCAACAAACCACACACCTCTTTGAAACCTGTGATAGAACAGCAACAACAAAACACACATCTCTATGAAACCTGTGACTGGTGCTTCTGTTATATTAATCTGGTCGCCTTGATCATTGAACGGTTTGGACATATTCGTGAATATAGCATTACAAGTGTCACAGTCATCCAGGTGTTAAGAAAAAAAAAAAGTAAAACAGCTGTGATCATTTCAATCACAAGAAGTCCACAAACCCTCCAGTCTCCTTGGATTTCCATATGGCAGGGGGGACTTTTGACAAAATGGAAGTGGCGTCGCTGGCGAGGCGAGACCACTGTATCCAGTCCGACCAGCTAGAGTCTGTAAGGATTCAGCCATTCCCGTGCCAGATGTCAGTTGTTACAAAAGCCTCCACCTAGCCGTGAAGAGCTAAAGGTAGTCCTTTCAAGCCATAAAGGCGCTTTTGGTTAGTTTTCATATATTTCCTTGACCTGTCTGTACACTAGAGGATGATGTGGTCGCATCATGCCAAGTCGCACTTCGTTTCTAGGCTCCATAAGATGTCAGATATTCATTATGCAAGGTGAGTGATTGGCGCGTCTCTAGCCGTATTCGAACTACCGGCCTTTGCCATGGGAGACGATTTCACTGAGTACTTCGCCATTTCAGGAACCAGCCCCCTACTGTAAAGTTAGCCCTTTTGTGCCATTGAGGTATATAGGGCATATGGTGTTTAGTGTTCATATTTTCTTCGACCTATCGAGTCCCAGAAGTGAGATTTTTTTTTGGTACACACCAAAAAGGCCCCGGGTTCCACTTAGCCTCTAAAAATAAGTACCAGTGAAATCTGGGAAGGTAATACGGCCAGGTGTGATACTAATCACATCACACTTTCATGGAAATACAGGCCTAACATCATATCCTCAATATGCCTTAATGGCATGGAGATGGAGATTTTACTTGACTAGATACACTGTGAAAGCAACAGCCAAGCTAGAAATTCGCAAAAGTCAGACTCACTTGGGATGATGGCACATGGCTGTAATGTTTGAAACAATCTCAATGGACTTACTGCCACAAGGATTGGGCATGAACGTTCTCTTCTATTCTGAGTTCAGTATCTCGGCTGTTTATGCCTTCATGCTGTTGTCATTCTCATAATATGCGAAAACATCTACTCCCCTGGCGTTTGAACATCAATTTCATCATTAACTGTGTCGCAACGTTTACAATCTCTTTGCGTTGTATTTTCATTCCACTGCTCAAAATCAATAGAAAAAAAATTAAATCGAATTTAAATCACTAAAAAAGTGAGTGAAGATGCATGCAGTTCTGCACTCAGCGATCCACACCCGACTGCTTGCGTCAGGGTTGACGAACCATAACCGATCAAGATCCTGTCCCAGCCGACCTCTTCTTTGATGCTGCCACTAGCAGGTTGAACTTGGCTAACAGGACAAGAATCGCTACAGTTCCCATAGGGGTATAGTCTGCTAAATTTTTTCTGCATTTTAGCTCCACTCTAGGTCTGGAAGAATAGTTATCGTAACCCACTCCCCATCCGACACAATTCTTGTGCTTCAGCATTTTCATAGCATCGACTGCAAAAGAATATTCTGCCAGCAGCTCCAGGGAGAGAGAACGAGAACAAGACATTATCTAAAGCTATTACTGGCAATCCAGGGAGAGAGAACAAGAACAAGACATTATCTAAAGCTATTACTGGCAATCTAGGAAGAGAGAACAAGAACAAGACATTATCTAAAGCTATTACTGGCAATCTAGGAAGAGAGAACAAGAACAAGACATTATCTAAAGCTATTACTGGCAACCATGAAATTCTTTCTAAATATAGCAGCCATAAAACGAAACCTAATTTGACCACAAGTTATTTGTGACATTTGGAGCTCGTTGCTTTACTCCTTTGCGACTTTCTTTCCTCCTCGACTGTGAAGGGATTATCGAGGTCTCTCTACAGGTTAATTTTCAAGTTAATCTATAAAGTTTGTATGTTTTTATCGGAAATTAAGACGCACTTTTAAACAGAAGATAATTTGAAAATTCAGACAAGAAAGAAACAACAAAGACAAACAATATTTCGGCCAGAAATCTTCTGACCTTCTAAAGGCAATATATGCATACATAAGAAAATATATACATTTTTTAGGTGGTTTCACTTCAATAGATATAAAAATGGAATGCCAAATGATAGCTGTTCAGAAGTTGCTTGCTGCTTTTGTTTCCAGGGTGTAGGAAAGAAAAGAAATTGTAGCCACAAACTTAAGATTCATGCTCATCAAACTTAAGATTCATGCCCACAAACTTAAGATTCACGCTAATCAAATATTATGGCTCATCAAACTTAAGATTCATGCTCATCAAACTTAAGATTCATGCTCATCACATATTATGGCACTCTGTATAGCTTTAGCCAGCTCTCATCACAACGCTCGGTTTTTGGTTGAACTTGGAAAACTAAGCATTTAGAAATATAATCTCTTGAACTAAGACGATCATAATATATGTGGTACTAAACTGTTGAGAAATTTTAAGAAAACATAACTGTTTTGCAAAATCCTGCTTTTTGTTTCGCACATATGTAAAGTAGTGATGATTTTGGAGAAAATCGGCGCTTGACGTCAGCGCCTCTTGCCATAGCTCCATGACGTATCCAGAATTATCGCAGCAACCACGTGTTTCCTAGAGCGTCTTTATTTACCACTAAAAACATAACAATGACTTCATTCCAAAGTATCTTTTCGCTATGGTACGATGGACATCGTCTCTGTCGATGAAATCGTTGTGCCAGATGCAACAGTACAAGAAAATGTGAATACAAGTCACGGGAATGAAGCTCTAGAGATCCAAACAGGAGATGAGATTACACATGGCCACAAACTCACTGGTTCACAGAGCAGCATTGAATACGAAAAGTCTGGAGACGGTAAACGGCGTGGAACAGGACCTCGTTCGAAGTCATTTCTAGAGGAACCTTCACGCTCAAAGGCTGCTCTGTTTATGCAACGGAAACCAGGGGGTAAAGGACTTAGATCTACCCACGGTTCTCACGGTGACGGTATTTGTCTTTGGCCCTCCTGGGATATCAGCAGAGGGTAATGCACATTAAGTTACACCCATGTTTCAAATGTATAATGTAACATGTTAATTTGTATCTAGAAATAAATAACATCAAATTTAATTAGTATAAAATTATGTATGCATATAGACTTGTTCCTTACAGCCATTAAGTTGTTTTGCAACGTCATTCTGTTAGAACCGAAGATTTATGCTAAAACATTTTTGCTGATTCCAAAATTAGAGGAATATTTGAATATGAGATACTTCCATTATTTTATCTCATGTCTGCAAGAAAACAATGCGTATTCTGCATTGTGCTGATGATGGAAACCTGTTACAAAAATAGAGACGGAAATTACATTACGTTCAATGCGTATATCTGGCTCGGTGTTGTCCAAATTTTCCTGCGTATAATTTATTCCTGGTTCAGGTCTCATATATGAGTAGGGTCTTCATATATTGGTGTCTATATGATTCAAAATACAACTTTGCAAAACAAGCCTTTAATAAATGAGATGACAGGAAGTATTAACCTGTCAGACTGAGGAACGAAGATGAAGGAAGCTGTTTCATAAGCACGATTTTGTTTTAAAAATTACCAGCACTGCTCTGCCAAAAAGGGTGCAGGTTTGTTCTGTATCTAATTTCACTAAAATAGCTTAGTTATGTAATAGCTTTTAATATTGCATCAGCTAATCGATGGCTTAATCTCCAGTACAATGTTAGAAGACAAATGCTACTGCTGAACAAGAGTACTTTCATTTATGCTTTCAGAATCATTTCTCTCAGGCATTTTAGGGAATATGTATAGCCATTAATCAATTTTAAACTCGAAATAATCTGAATAAAGTAGAGCTTCCAGTCATCTGATTACGGTCAAGTGTAGAGTTGCCAAGAGATGCATATCTATATTTTACATGACTACGACAAGTCATTGGAATATACAAGTCGTGCGAACAGTCTGAAAGTAGCACACCGTTTTGCTTTCATCTTTGCACTTCTTATGTCCAGTATTTGCTAAACATATTGTATAAACTTTAGAACACTTTCTACAAAAGCAAAACCGAAACTATGGCTTATAGACACTTTAACATGCTGTCCTGTTTCGATGGCAACAAAAGAACAAGACAGGCTCATTGAAAACAAATTCTTTGATAGATGCTTCATTTACATATTTTCCTATGCAATACACTGATTCATTGAATACAATATGCAGAATGGAAATAGTAAGTTACATGATGTGGCAAAGAGTCCCTAAACAATAATATAGAAGGAGTATAGGATAAGTTAATTTTATTTATTTATTTTATTTTAAGAGAATTAGAAGATATCTAAAAGTTCTAACTCAGATAATAAATCTGACAATTTTGTGTGTGTATGTGTGTGTTTTCTGCTTCGTAAGTAAGAAATTCTTCATATGCTTTAGCCTTGAGAATTTGTTGTCATTTTTAGTTATAAAATTCAAACCTCATGCATACATAGATCTCCACGAGTTATATGATAACTGTTCAAATAATGTATACTTTTCAACAAATATATAAATGATTACTGTGGTTGATAACTCATAGTAAAGGGCATACAATTTACACGGTATGAAACAAAGCATAATTGAAAAAAAGCTACAGAAAATGTAGAAATAATTTTGGTTAATTTAGTTATCTTTGATGTCAGATTGTATCTTCTATCTCAATACAAGAGTCAGGCAGCAAAGTTGGTGATTAAAAATGGTTAATTTATTCTCTCTTCCATTCCAAACTAATTTTCTTTTGCCAGATCCACTTCTTAAAATTTATATGGCACTCGACAATTCTCGCTAAGAGTAGCACGAGCTATGTAGGGGCACCTGCTACTTCGATGCAAAAATTGTAAATATATAGTACTAATTTTAGAACGCGAGATGCGCATCAGAAAAAGTGTGCAAAGTTAGTTTCCAGATTGCGTCTGATTGCAAATGCACCAATATATAAAAGACTGAACGATTAAACGTCTGGAGCAGAAGAAACATCTTTTTTTTTTTCAGTTATATACTAAAACTGAAACTTTAAATGTTACATGGTAAATTAATCGTATTCTATAATATGATGTTATTATATATCGGTCGACTGCATCTTTGTGGCCATATTGCCAGTGGGAATTCCCAGAACATTGATGCACTTAACATGACGTCGCACATACGTCACAACGCAACACATTTGCACTCATAGTTAACCCTAGTACCAGATCTAGCTTGCCGTTAGGGGCCACGTGTTCAGATGTTTGTCTCCGTGTGACCTGGACTGCCTTCGATTTACAACTGCAAAGTTAACCCTTGTTCACACTCTTTACATAATGATTGTCGTTCACGCCTGATTAACGGTTTCTTCAATTGCGTTTATCAGATTTGCAGGTAGTGAATCAAAAGGCACAGATCAAAAGAAATTACAGGTAATGGATTTTTCTTCTTAACTGTAGTCATCTTTCAACGTGGCTGGAAATACCTTCACGTGTTTATACCACGCCTGCTACTTAAACAGCGACAACAGCAAGAATTAGATGCTTATGAGTGAATATATTTACTAGCGCGTCACTAGACTATAGACTTGAATCTTGCATGTATTTTCAAATTTTATATGTGATAATTTTTCTTTCTTTTTCACTTCAGATGGTATTACACTTCTTTTTTGTGTGTGCATAACTACCACTAATACCACAGTTGGCACTACACAACTATTACTAGTACTTTTAATATAACTACTACTACTACTACTACTACTACTACTACTACTACTACTACTACTTTTGTTTTCTTTTCTTTGCGCATAACTACCACTATCTCCACAGTTGATACTACCACTGCTACTACAAATACTTTTAATATAACTACTACTACTACTACTACTACTACTACTACTACTACTACTACTACTACTACTACTACTACTTTTAATATAATTACTGCTACTACTACTACTACTTTTAATATAATTACTATTACTACTACTACTACTACTACAACTACAATTACTACTCAAATACTACCAGTATTACTTCTAGTAATTCTAATATTGTTACTATTACTACTGCTGCTGCTACTACTACTACTACTACTACTACTACTACAACTACTGCTACTACTAATACTACTACTATTACTACTGCTACTACTACTCAAATACTACTACTAGTACTTCTAATACAATTGCTACTACTACTACTGCTGCTCGTACTAGTACTACTACTGCTGCTGTTACTACTACTACTGGTACTACTACTACTACTACTACTACTACTACTACTACTACTACCACCACCATCACCACCACCATTACTACTCAAATACTACCACTTTTACCACTAATACTTCTAATATAGTTACTATTACTACTGCTACTACTACTATTACTACTACTATTAAAACTACTACTACAACTCAAATATTACCACTACTACTAGTAGTACTTTTAATATAATTATAAATATTATTACAACTACTGCGACTGCTCTAATAATGCCACCACTACTACTAATTCTTCTAATATAATTACTGCTATTACTGCAACTACTCCAAGCACTACTACTAGTTCCGCTGACACTGCTACTAATGGTGCTACTGTTACTACCCGTGCTACTATGGCCACTATTATACTTGTTCTGGCATATTTTTTCTCGTTTCATCCGGTACTTTTTTCTTTCTCGTTTTAATCTTCATTATATAACTCTATCACGATCGTTGCAGTCCGTACCACTACCACTACTACACCTAGTGCTTCTAGTGTAACTACATATAGAGCTACTGCTGCTGCTACTACTACCACTGCTGTTGCTGCTATTATTGGTATTACAACTAATAGTACTACTGCTAATGCGGTTGCTGCTGATACTAGTACTAGTACTAATGCCACAACGGCTGCTGAACCTAGTACTACTGCTGTTCTTGCTACAGCTACTTCCTGTGCTACCATCGCCACTATTCTACTTTTAGTGCTGTTGCTACTGTGTTCGTGCTGTTGTTGCTACTATTACTACTACTACTACTACTACTACGGCTGCTGTTACTACTACTGTTACTGCTACTACTGCTGCTACTACTACTACTACTACTACTACTGCTGCTGCTGCTGTTACTACTACTACTACTGCAACTACTACCAGTACTGCTACTAACCAACGTTTACTTCTGTTGCTATTGCTATTGTTATTACTACTATTGCTAACACCGTCAGAACCATTAATGTTATTGCTATAAAACTATCACGACAGTCGCTGTAACCACTACATCAAATGTTAACTCATTCATTCATTCATTTGCATGTCCCTTGCGGAACTTTGCCTCCCAAACAGCACTCCTCTAGGCCTCTCGGTTGTGAGCAAGATGGCCTGCTGCTGATGCATCCATATTATATTAACTGCTGGTCATAACTCTGCATTCGTAGCAGCACCCACTGTACTGTCAGCTTTGTAACATCAAACTGACAAAATTAGTGAAAAGTGGCAAAATAAGGGGCCAAGATGATTCACTACAGAAACTGATGAAGTCTTGAAACATAACTCATCATGATTTTCTCAGATTTATACTTCCATCTTGACGTGAACTACTAAATGACACTGAATTATCTGGATAAAGGAACTTTCACTTTATAAGAAAAACAAATACAAATAAGAGCAACTCTATTAAAAAAAATAACGTAAACTAAGAATAATTTTTTAAAAAAAGTTTAAATGTGTCCCAGCATTTTCCTGTCCTGCAATAACAATCGTATATTTTTGGTACTCTTATGTACCTCATTATGTAAACAAATCTTAGTCTTTTTCAGAGGCAATTCCCTCAACATTATTTTGCCAAGTACCTATTTTTACAGCTGTCGCGTAGATCATGCCTAGATAGGCAACTGCAGCTTAAAACTTCGCTAGAGAAGAGAGTTTCGTATCGACTGTACAAACCACTTTGGATGAACTGTGCTTACATTCTTCGCCTGATTTATTTCTCGATCGTGTTAATCGTTTCGTGGTTTCTCGAGCAATTTCCTTGCGTAAATCTCTACGTTCTCCGCAGTGTTTAAGTAGTAAGCGTTTCATAGTTCAGTTTGATGTGTGCAGCTGTAAACAAATAAGGCAGCTGAAAAAAAGCTGCCAAATATATATCAATGAGGAAAAATTGGAAGAGGTGGGGAGTTCTGAATATCTTGGATCATTACCAACTAATAATGGATGTACAATGAGGGATATTAAAAGGAGGCCATCTATAGCTCTTCAAAAAGTAAAACAACTAAAGAAGCTGTGGAGAGAACAGAAAGAACTATAAAAATAAGATTTTTAAGGGCATGATTCTTTCCCATTGCAACATATGCATGAGAGACCTGGACACTTAATAAAACAGCGAGAAACAAAATGCCTTTGAATATAAATGCTATTCTTCAAATATCATGGACACAAAAAAAGAACAAATATATCCACACTACAAGAACTTATACTGAAGAAAGTTGGCTAGTAAAGAGGATTAAACAGAGAAAATATAAATATTTTGGACACATTAAACGTCATGAGAATTTAGAGAAGACCGTCTTGGAAGGATACATAATAGGAAAAAAGAAAGAGAGGAAGACCAAGGCGAAGATGACTGCAGGATATCGTTGATGATCTGCAAATGGATGCATCAGCAGCAGGGCATTCTATCTACAACCGAGAGGCCTACAGGAGAGCTGTTAGGGAGGCAAAGTTCCGCAAGGAACATCAAATGACTGATCATTAATATGATAACCCAGTCCAGGATTGGTAAATAACTAAGTAGGGGTCCACTTACAAAGTCTAGGTTATATAGAACACCAGAAACGTGGAAAGGTTTTTAAAAGATGAGGAGGAGAGATGGTGGAGGTGAGGCAAATTATCTTCAGTTTTAATAGAAAACTCCGTGTTTTGGAAGCCGCTGGTACATCTGTCAGTTTTTGTTGCTTTTTTTCTGGGATATAATAGACTGATAGTACGGTTCTCAGAGACAATAAAGAGAAGCTGGTCAAGACCCTGCCTCACTTCTCCATTGGTGCTGTCAGTAACAGGCTTAGCCAGGTCTACGAGGCATGGGTCCCAACGGGCGACGTGGCCATGAGGGTCGTCAAGAAACATTGTACCATTCCCTGCAAGCTGCCTCCACCACCCGCTTCTCATCCGACACCATACTTCAGCATCGTCTCGGCATCAGCTGCAAAGAACATCCTGCTCGTAACTCCAGAGTGAACGAGAAGAAGTGCATTTTTTCCTTTACTAGAAGATTAATTTATGTGCTTTTATTTCTCTGCTAAACATTAACATTTTAAAAACAATGTTTATGTGCATTTTTGTTTGTTTTCTTATGTGCAGTCATCAGCCATGCAGTAAATTGTAGCTTATTGATGTGTGTTTCCTTGCCGTTTTTGTTTGTTTGTTTGTTTGTCATTTTAAAAGAGACTGATCTGGAGCGACATTCTTCAACCATTTTTTTTAAACTAAAATTTAGAACTCGATTGTACATTGTTTCTTTCTTGGAATGTTATACACAGAAATCCCCAAAATACACGCACAATATATATATATATATATATATATATATATATATATATATATATAATTACACATATAGAGAAAAGTCATAGATTTTTGATATTAGGAGTTAAAAAAATCGTTTTATTCAGCTCGAAAATATTTTTCCGCGAACTTAAATTATCGGGAAAACCCAGCTGTACTTGGGGGGGCCACGCGCTTGGTGAACTGTACACGCACAAGTGAGCTCCATTCAACGTCTTGCCGAAGAGAACTCTTCCCGTGCTGGAGGAAGAAACACGGACGTGTTCTGGAGTGCTAGACTAAAAACGCGGGTCTTGGTCTGTAAGGGGGTCTAGTTGTAAAATGGAATGGAAAACAGTATTTCCATGTACTTCCGTATACTTAATATATTTCAAAGTATAGCTAAATGAATGAAAATTTCATAAATGCAGAGTTTTTTAGGAAAAAAAGAAGTAATGTGATGTTTTTAGACAATGATTGTGCCCAGCTCACCATCGGCTAGGTCTAGATCTACACTACCTACCATCTGAGATGTCTAGATCTACTTGTCGATCTCATATTCTGATTCTATGTTGCATTCTCGCTAAATTAATGTCTGAAATAACTTCTAACTACTTCTCCAGTCGTCTAAATATGTCTAGATCTACTTGGGATACATTCAAGAGCAGTGGGCTGGTCACAGGCCATGTCCATACCCCTATCTACATCATCAAAAATTGAAAAATTTCAGTCTTTCTCTTCCTTTTTCTCGCTCGGCATCGCTCGTAACTAGGCACTCTTTCGCCATTTTGAAAAGTGTCACCGAAATCGCGGACGAAATATGTACAATCTAAATGTTACACCGATTGTTTTATTGAAACAAACCAATGATCATTATAATGACCATTCGCACGCACGGGGTATACCGGAAGCGTCGTCATAATGACCAAAAGCACGTAAAGAGCTCACTATAAATGGAAACATATAGATGCTAGAATGTTTTCTGTGCATGTGATATCTTTTAATCGGAAAGGTGTAGAAACGTTTAGAAAATTCTGTACTGGGCCATTTAATTCGTTTGTGTTTCGTGGCTTGTTTTTAATGAAAACAATTATACACAAGAACAAAATTCAAAGAAATACGGATACATTCTTTTTTTTTTTTTTGGTAATGTAATTAAATGCCTTTTGTGTTTTCAGTCATGTTTTGTAATTGCTATACATTTTATCGTCAGCGTTTAAACATGTAATCATGGTCACATTCAGACTCAGATAAGCTGATTTCAAATAATTTATCCACAGATTGTTAGTGCGGAAAGTTCATCACAAACAGGCGGAGTGACACAGAAGTTATTTGATTCTAATGTGTGAGTGTGTGAAACTAGTTCCTTGCTGTCTGCCATGCCTTGATTTTTGTCTGTGTGACTGCATTTCCTTGTCTGCACGATTTGTTTCTGGATGTTTGCACTGTCGTTCGAAACTGAACGATACTCACGGAAAAAAGTAAGTGTGCAATGCTTTATAAAGCACCATGAACGTGCTCAGGTGATGACTGAAATAAAATTTGGCACATTATGTTTGATTATCCAATAACAGATAAAATGATAACTTTCAGGCCAGTCATATGTCACAAAAAAGTAAAAAAAGCTCACCTAATGTGGCTCACCACCCCAAGAACAGAAAATCAAGGTTTCAATATCGTGTGTGTCCTCCTCGGGCAGTTATAACTGCTTGACACCGCCTTCTCATCGAACCAGTGACACGTTGTATCAGTTGTTAAGACATGTTATTCCATTCTTCTTGCAACGCTTGGGCTAATTCTTGGTGGTTTCCAGGACGATTGTGTCGTCTTCGCAACCTGCGGTACAGTTCATCCCATATGTGCTCGATAGGTGACAGGTCCGGTGAAACTGCTGGCCATGGCAAGACAGTAATCTGATGTTGTTGAAAGTAGTCTCTGACCACACGTGCGACATGTGGACGAGCGTTATCCTGCTGTAGTATCAGGTCTTGTCCATTAGCATCCAGAAAAGGCATTACGTGGCGTGTAATGATTTCGTCCCTATATCGTAAACCTGTAAGGTTGCCATCGAGGAAGACTAAGTTTGTTCGGCCAGCATAGGAAATTCCTCCCCAAACCATTACACTGCCTCCTCTTCTCCTATCCACCTCTAGCACACTGTTATTCGCAAGCGTTCTCCTCTTCGCCTGTACACTAAAGCACGCCCATCATGGCCTTGCAGACAGAATCTGGACTCATCAGTGAATAGGATCCGTCTCCATTGATGATAAGGCCATGCCACATGGTGCCTGGCCCAGTTCAAGCGGGTTTGTCTATGGCGAACTGTCAGTACTGGTCTTACTGCAGGCCTATGAGGTAAGAGATTTACCTCTCTGAGTCTGTTCCTCACTGTCCTGCCCGATACACGTCTTACACCTGGAATGTTGCTGGCAGTCCATGTTGCCTGGAGAAACCTGTTACGGAGGTGCATGAGGTGGATGTAGCGGTCTTGTGCAAGGGTGGTAACTCGTGGTCAACGCTTCTATGGCGGTCAGCAACGGAACCATTTTGGTTAAAATGGCTTTGAGGCGTGATATTGTGTTTCTGTGAACATTAAAATATTGAGATACTACTGCTACTGTTGATCCAGCAATTAACATCCCAACAGTTATTTCTCGCTGATGTTCATTCAATCTTGGCATGATGAAAAAAGATGTTTATGTTGGAATTCCACTACTTCTTTCTTCAACAATTACGTGAAGAGATCTCTGAGAACAGAATTACACACTTACCCTCATTTTATCTATGGTCAGTAACCAATCATGGATCACGCACGTGATTTCACTGGAGCTGTGGTTATTTCCCCATGAATAGTGCGATCAACTTCGTGCAGCACGGAGCAGTGGACAACACTGAGACAAAACTTCGTGCCAAATCTGATTTCATTTCACTCATGACAACGTGATTGATAAGCTTGACACCACTGCACATTTACTTTTTTCCTTTAGTATATTTTCGGGTGGTTTCTGATTTAGATAAAACATAACGACCTGGAGAATCGACAGCCATGTGGCAAGTACTGTTCAAACTTCCTATGTAAGGAATATGTAAGTAGCAAGTACTGTTAGAACTTCCAGTGTAAACGGAAAGTACTGTCCGGACTTCTTAAGTAAGGAATATGTAAGTGGAAAGTACTGTTCGAACTTCCTGTGTAAGGAACATGTAAGTGGAAAGTACTGTTCGAACTTTCTGCGTAAGGAGTATGCAAGTGGAAAGTACTTTTCAAATTTACAATGTAAAGAATCACTATGTAGAAATGATTATTTGAACTTTTTTTTTTACAAAAGGAGTAAGTATATATAATAGCAGTGCTGTTCAGACACTGAATACAGAGAATCATTACAAGGCAAGAACTGTTCATATTTTGGCTGCAACGAATCATTAATTGTAGTTCTTCCTGAACTTGCAGCGCATTGAATCATTACGAAACAGTTACCCTGTAGCTAACAAATATGAAACCATGATGTAGCGGTAGCTACACTGACTTTTATGATGAAAAGACAACATCCCTCTTTTGGGGATACGATGTTAGGCTCGTATTTTCAAGAGCATCAGCGCATGAAAGTCTGATGTGGGTCAGTATCACGCCTGGCCGCATTTACCTTCCCAGACTTTTCTGGTACCCATTTTTAAAGGGCTGGGTGGAATCCGGGTTGGTGTGGGTGGTACCAGAAAAAGTCCCACTGCTGGGACTTGAACTCAGTACCACCGGATTAGTGGACCGAGCAGCTAACCATTTAGGCAATTTAGGTACAGTAGGGACTATCAGATTTTTAAAAAAAATCGTTATGTAGCAGTTGGTGCTGATATTTCACAATCAGGAGGAGACATGAAAAGGTTTAGAAACAAAGGGATACATAAACAGAGACAACAGTAAACATTATATGGGTAGCTGAAGACAGGAGAACTTGGAGATGATTAGTTGAAGTCTGTGTTCAGACAGCTAAAAAGATTCGTGAGGTCAAAGGAATTGGAAAAATACACTATTACAGAAGATTTATGTGTAACACTAATAATATTTCGTCGGTGAATTTTCTCATTTTTACAGTGGCCATTTTTGACTTAAAAGATAATGATGACGTTTGGAGTGAAATTATAACAAAGATCATAAAACGATAATCTAAATTTGTCGGCCACGTTTGAAGGAGTGGCGGACTAGAGCATCTAATGGCAACAGGGAGGATCAAAGGTAGAAAAGATAGAGGTAGACAATGTTAGACGGTGTGGCATCGTGGCATGGGGAATGCTCAGTGACAAGCAAGCTGAGATGAACAGGGGATCGAGGGTTATGGAAGAACATGATGTCCTATGATGTACTACGTCTGTCGGCAGGGACCAAGAGAGAGAGAGAGAGAGAAGACTGAAAATGTTAGCTATTTGTGGATGCTGCTTATGGTTACTTTGTTTAATAGTTTGTACCTTGGCTGAACAAGCAATGTGTGACTACCGTCATCTACCGGTGTAATATAGTGTTTACCCTTGCTTCTGCCATAATCTGTTGGTGTAATATAGTGTTTACGCTTGCTTCTTCTGCCGTAATCTGTTGGTGTAATAAAGTGCTTACGCTTGGGTCTTCTGCCGTAATCTGTTGGTGTAATAAAGTGCTTACGCTTGGGTCTTCTGCCGTAATCTGTTGGTGTAATATAGTGTTTACCCTTCCTTCTTCTGCCGTAATCTTCCGGTGTAATATAGTGTTTACCCTTGCTTCTTCTGCCGTAATCTGCCGGTGTAATATAGTGTTTACGCTTGCTGCTTCTACCGTAATCTGCCGGTGTAATATAGTGTTTACCCTTCCTTCTTCTGCCGTAGTCTGCCGGTGTAATATAGTGTTTACCCTTCCTTCTTCTGCCGTAGTCTGCCGGTGTAATATAGTGTTTACCCTTCCTTCTTCTGCCGTAGTCTGCCGGTGTAATATAGTGTTTACCCTTGCGTCTTCTACCTTAGTTCTAGCATTCGTTTCTACTGCAGATAAAATAGCTCCTCCAAGCAGAGTCGTTTTTCATGTGGCATAGTCTTTGTCTAGTTCTGCCCAGTCCCTGTGGCCGATGAAAAAATCGCTCGTGGATCTCATGTGTGTTCTATATAAATCTGGGTCTTAGTTCCTTCAGAAGTTCGGCATATAACGTTTACTTGCAGATGTGTTTACAATCCATCCGTACGGTATACCCCAGCTAATGTCCATTTTAAAATGATTGTTAAGCGACCTTTTGTGATGTGTTTAAATAACAGCTTCCTCCTTATGTTTCCTAGAACTTTCGCTGACTTAGTTCGTGTCTATACAACACAAGAGAACAGCGTTCAGAGTTGCAAGGTCCAGCTGGGAAACACCTTATTGTCAACACTCCACGCTAGCACGCTTGTATCGAATTATTTAAATACGTAAGTACACAAGACATATTTTGCCCTTAGACAATTGTTACAATATAAAATTCTCTCCGGCAACACCAAACTAAACATATACTGTTAAAAAAAAAGAAACGGAACAAATACGATGTTGAGATTTAAACTGAAGTTTGCTGATCAGACAGGGGCAAATTGCCTAAAGCGTTCACTTGGACATCGAATTCACGTGCTGACCTGAATTGTACTCAGCAGATGATTCATGAGCACAGAAAAGCGACACTAGTCCAAACAACATTTTTGACAATAACTCATGACAGGTTCACAAGAATCCCGTGGAACTTACTGAACACAAAACTCACTGACCATGTTATTGAATGCCTATAAAAGTTTGACGCTCCGCGAATCAATTCATTTAAAAATTCAATGCGGAAGTATGGCTCATCTCACTACAGAACAACGACTCATCATCATTGGACGTTTACAGACTGGACAGTCACAGAATGTAGTGGCCAGACAATTTAATATGGTTAGAAACACCATTAGTCGCCTTTAGAGACGGTTTCAAGAAACTGGCTCAGTTGCAGATCGGCCGCGCAGTGGAAGACCCATAGTCACAACTCCTGCCGAAGACCGCTTCATACGGCTGCGTCACCTCAGGAATCGATTTGCATCTACGTCCTCAACAGCCCAGTCAATGACAGCAGCTCGTCGAATTTCAGACCAAACGGTCAGGAACCGGCTGCACGACGCCGGTCTTTGGGCTAGAAGATCCTACAGAAGTACTGTTCTTACGGACCAGCATTGCCAGAACTGACTGCAGTGGGCGAACCAGCATCGTCAATGGACCGTTGCGAATGATTGAAGAAGAGTTTGGTTTAGTGATGAATCATTCTTTCTGCTCCAGCGACACGATAAACAGAGAAGAGTTTACCGCAGAGTCCATGAGCGCTACGCACAGAACTGCGTGGATGAGGCTCCTCCACATGGTGGTGGAGGTGTACTGGTGTGGGAGACGATCAACTTCATGGGAGGAAGTGACCTGGTGCAAATTGAAGGATGCCTGAATGCCCAACGATACGTCGCTGAAATTCTTCGTCCTCACGTCCTTCCACTTCTGTCTGCACCAGGGTCGATTTTTCAGAAGGGTAACGCCAACTCACCACCCAGTTCCTCGCTGACAACAACGTCCAGACCATTCCATGGCGATCCATATCATCAGACATGAACCCAACAGAACACATTTGGGACGAACTCAACAGACAAGTCCGCCAGCGAGGCGTGGCGTCAACCAATCTCCGACAGTTGTCTCTTGCATTGCTTGAAGAGTGGGCAGCCATCCTACAACAATAGATCCATGTCAATGAGATGTCGTTCCCTGATACAGGTCAGAGGAGGCCATACACCTTACTGAAACGGAGGCCTCAGTGGCAAAGAATAAAAGTTCAACTCAAATTTAATGAACATCATTTCATTGTTAAAGCCTTAAAGTTCCTTCATGCCAAGATTGAAACAATAATTCCGTAAAATAAAATTATGATACATGTTTGAAATTTGGCGTCCATTACAACTACAGTAGTGTTGCGTTTTTTTTTTTTTTGAACAGTATATATATAGGCCACAGATTAGATCATTTATACTATATTGGTCGGAAATATGAAGTACAACTAAACAAGATGAAATCAAAATGCAAACATTTGAGAATAGAATTCTGAGAAGAATTTATGGAGCAGTCAGAGACCCTGTAACACAACAACAGAAAATAAGTAAGAGCACAATAGTGGAAGATAAGAAGTAACAAAGAAACCAGCACATTAACTCCCTGCTTCTAGCAGCCATTATGAAAAACAACAGACTGAGGTGGTTCGGGCATTTAGAGAGAAGGAACAGGATAGACAAGCAAAGATGGCCTACACAAAAGTGATGGAAGGGGATAGACCAAGAGGTAGAACTAGTTTACGGTGGCGAGACGACCAAGAAGAAGATATACGCGTTCTTGGAATCAACAGTTGGCAAGAAAAGATCGAGAACAGAGAGGAGTGCAGACGTGTCTTGTATGCAGCAGTGAGCCTGAGTGACTCGGAAAGCTGTTCAAAGAAGAAGAAGTACACAAGATAAACCGACAATCAGCCAGCGGCAATCTGTTACATCTAGAACTTGTGACATTTCTCATGCGTGTACTGCATTATATTTTTGATGTATTCTTCTTTTTGCGTGTTCCATAATGCTATGCTTTTCTGTCAAGTGATGATGACGATGACGTTTCTAGCGCAGGCTAATAGCGATAACGAATGGGCATGACTTTTAAAAAACATTTCTATACTACACAAGACGGAAAACCTGACGGAATTATGTCCCTTTCCTCGGCAACACCAATTTTCTCAGATATTATGAAGAGTAAACTTCTTTCGCTTTAGGCTATGCCAAAAGACATTCTCTTTAGAGCTAAATAAAATTGTTTTCAACTTATTTTACTTTTTTTTTTTTCTCGAAATTTGTGATTACAGTTATCGCTCTTACTTGGAACATCTTCGGAAAACATGCGGGCGTGGCGACAGCCCCGAGAAGACAAGCACTCCACGAACTTCACCCAAATCTGTCCCCTTGTTTCTGCCCCTGGCCGGAATGACTTCAGTGTTTTCCGATGACTCCAAGGAAGATCCTGAATTTCTCGAATTGCTCAAGAAGACGACGACAGAATCAATTCGTAAACTTTGGCCGCATTCAGGCAGAAGTAGAGTTGCGTGTAAGACTAGTTTAACTGACACGAGCGAGAACAAAGAGGATGAGATTGAGTCTGTGACTGAAAGCACTGATGACAATCAGACAGATTCTGGGAACATTGCGACGTACGTAGACACTTCATTACAGCAGTTCGTAGACACAACGGAGTGTGAAAGCAATCAGTACAGCAGCGACGGACAACTTGTCAGCAATTGTGAACATTTGAAAATCTGTCATTATTCCTTTGTTTGTGACAATCAGTTTGCAGTTCAGGAAGATTCTAATGTTTCTACAAATAACCCAAATTACGCGATGAAGTTTTCGGCGGACACGATACTCGTTGGAAACGGAGACTCTTCAAATGTTCAGAACATGACCTCGACTCAGATTCAGAAAGGGCTTCATAAGACACCCAACGAGGCTCTGGTTTCGAACCAGAGTTCATACAAATCTTCTGCTGAGTCTCTGAGCCAGCAGACGAGCGGTTTGTCTAGTTGGAGCGACGGTGGTCAACAGAAATGTTCCAGGGATACAAATGTTCAGACCCAAAGACCGTCTGCATTGGACGCGCTTCTGCAACATCAGCAAAAGCTTGCACATCAACAGCAACTGCAGCGTCAGATGCTGCAACATCAACATCAACTTCAACAGCACCAGCGACAACAGCAGCAGCTAATTCAACAGTACCAACAGCAAGAGCAGCAGCGACAGCAGTCGGAGCAACTGCCGTCCAGTAAGTCTTACAGCTTCCAGTCATCTTCAGATCCCTCCAAGACCTGGTTGCACGCAGTGGGAGAAAATGACGGCCTGGCATCGTACAGAGCATGTATCAGCAGTAATTCGCAACCCATAACGTCATACAAAAACGAAATGAGCTCTCACCAAATGGGTCTTGATTCATTCGGCAACAATTACCAGGTTTGTCTTTGTTTTCATTGTAACTTGCAGTGCCAGTAGAAGAACTACACTATGAAACCATACATGCCACTATTTTTTTTTTATTAGAGAGCGTAGGGGATTTAACACTGGAATCATCTTCACATAAGAATTAATGTGCTTGACGTCATTGAAATAATCCCGTATAGAAAGTATAGACATTTTGCTTAGATTTGATCTTAATCAGTACAAATTATAAAGCATTTTTTTAGTCTGTAAACACTGGTATTTTTTTAAACACAAGATCAACACCGATTACTTTGCCTCCAACATTGGGCAATCTCTACCAACCCGTGCGTCTCACATAGAACCTCAGTCGGCAGCCTTCCCCGAGACATCCTCACACACAAGGACACTGAAGGTAAGGGATGTAGTTTATTCGAGAACGTGAATAATGTAGACTGTAAATGGACAATACCCTTTCACTCTAAAGCAACACTGCCCATATTGGTAGATCTTGCACATCTACACAAATCAATGCGCAGAACATTATTTTGGCAACTGAAGTAACACGACAGTTAGCACATGGCTAACACAACCCATATATTTAGATCTTAAATGTAGAATAACTTCTTTCCAGTTTCCTTCCACCATAATTTATCAAAATTTATTCTGGCAGAGCGTGGAAACTGCCTCAGAAGTGAAAGAATTTAGTACATTTAATTAATTTAATTAATAATAAATTTAAATAATTTTCATTAATTTTCGTTTCCAAGCCGTAAAGATCACCAATGTCTGGGCAAAAATGGGCGCCGACTTTAGATATTTCAAACCCTGCTGATAGCTTTACAATATTCTAAATAAAGTACAGGTTGTCATTATTCTGTGAATATATTAATTTTAAATATGTTAATTCTAAATTAATTTCAAGCAATAGTTTTAATGGGGAAATAAATGAACGCGTGTAATCTAAAGCATTAGTATATCTAGATAAAGGGTTCGTGTATGCCATAGATGGAAGTTTCATGAAAAAGGAAATAGTCAGGTTTAGGTTCACTAACCACGTGCAGCCAAATATCCTCTGATCGTAAACAGATAATATACATTAAATATCATTTTTACGTATTCTAGTTGTAGCGGTTTTAAAAAGTAAAGACGAGAGAAAAAATAAAACGGTCTTTTAAACGAAAAATAAATCAAGTAAATTCCTTCGTCATCAAAGAGATGAAGTCTGAAAATATTTAGTTATAGAAAAATAATGTCGAGATGATTTGAGTGGAAATACATAGACAAGGATAGGTACAATCATTTTGTAGACAACTGAAACAATAACCATAAACCAGATCTTCTTCTTATTAAAATATACGAACAATTTTTAAGTCATCTAGCATGCAAAGTCTCAACTGAATTCTCAGTAACTGGGGCATTTTTATAGATAAGCAAAACTATCACAAAGAGTGTCAAATTATCAATGATTCGAAACAAATATATTTCCTTGACATGTAGAGTTCTGAGCACGTCTGACGCATTAGCAAAGTGGGCGCCAGCACAAACGTACGCACATAAGCAACAGTTTTGTGACTCAGTAATTTCTTGTTATAATGTCGATCCTTACGTACAAACCTTTTCTAACCGCGCATTACAGAACTGTATCATAGGAAATTATCAAAGTTATATGCACACTAACATAAGAATGATGTTGATGGTCTGAAACCAAGGAAGTAGTACTTCAATGATCGGGATATCTGTGTAGTTATTTCGCTCACTGTGCCAGTTTTATGTGTATTTTTAGTTGGTCTTTTTATATGTTGTGTGTAATCTTTTATATATTATATGTATTATGAGCTTTAATTCTTAACATGCCACCTGCTGGTGAAAACGTTTTTTAAAGATAAAATAAAATAGTCACGTGATTTTATTCCGTAGTTGGGAGTTCGTAATTTTAAACCGCCGTCAGTGCTAAAAATAGGGATCAGAAAATTTCCCGGTAAAATATCAGTCTAGACTTCTTTGTTACAAAAAATGTTCGTGGTTCATTGATGTTTTTTTTTTTTTTGCTAGGTAAGAGGTACATTTGTTATATTTTTGTTAATCAGGCTTCCAGATAGTGATATTGAATTACGAGACTGTAAATTTATAGGGCATCTCACCTAATTTCTTCTGGCGTGCCTCACAAACGAATTATTACATCATGAAAGTATCTTTAATCTGAAATCTGTTGCCTGCAAAGAGATTTTTGGCACGAAATGTGTAGACTGAATGCATTTATTAGCAAAAAAAGTAAGAGAAAGACTTACTATAGTAACAGTATAAGCGTGTGATATTTATGTTTATACCTTCGTCAGAAAATCTGACAACACATACAGACAGGGGATGGGGGGTTGGAGGAAGAGAGAGAAAGAGAGAGAGAGAGAGAGAGAAGGAACGAGAGCAAATGATGAAAGTGAAGATTTTTTTAACGTGTAACTTATAAAATGTCTCAAATTAGGTTTATGGCAAACTTGAACACCAGAGTTTAGTAATAGTAGTGCATGAAGGCTGTATGTTTCCATGGCTTAGTAATATAGTCAGTGTATGAAGGCTATATGTTTCCATGGCTTAGTAATATAGGCATTGTATGAAGGCTGTATATTTAATTATCGATCAGTTAAATGTTAAATATGCTTAACTCTGTTATTCCAGATTAATTCTTTTCTCATTATATAAATGTTAGTCTGGCTTACTGAAGACAAAATTAGAATACTTGACATCAACGTTTAAAACATACTATACAAGGTGCGAGACACACAAACATACACATGCACAGAAGACTCTAGCTGTATCTCATTTTACTGAGCAGGTTGAGGAAATCAAATTCGATCTCCTTCAGAAAAATTCTCATTTGAGTTAACATAAAGCCAACGTTCACAGCAATTTTTTTGAAAGGCTGTTGAGGACTTCCGTTGCTTTTGCGTTCACATCTTAAAAAATACATTAACTTGATCTTTTAGAATAGGCAGAAGTCACGGGAAGCTAGATCTGGCGAATATTGTGGGTGCTCGAGCACAGTGAGGTTGTGATTTGCTAAAAACTACCTCACAGACAAAGTGCTGTGGCTGGCGCATTGCCTTGGTGCAAAATCCAATCGACAGTCATCATCATTCACGCTTTCTTTGCCTTCCGAAAATCGTTTGTGCCATTCAGAAATGTACGAGACAAACGCTCATCACTGTAAGAATCTGTCAATAACTGAAAAGTGTCCGTCTCGGATTTCTTCAGCTTCACAAGAAACTTGATGTTAACTCGTTGTTCCGTTTGCACTGCACTTTTTTCTGACCGAGCGTTGAGTATACATCTCGTATTTGAACACGCGCCGGCTAGTGCTGAGTAAAGCGATAGAGTTGTGCCTGGCCTTACAGTGACAGGCTAGAATATGTTCTTTAATCGCTTCTTTGTCTCTCTTCTTGCACTGTCGGTTCTCAAGTTATAGGGTCAGACTCGCGGTTTTGTGTGTTGGACCTCGTAGTTGTGCTTAAAACAACGAGTTAAGCATAAATTTATACCTCCATGTAATTTAGTAGCACAGTGTTCACACCAGTACTCACAAGTTTCTATGTCTGTGTGTGTTTAAATCAAAGTTTATTTAACTAGGAATGAAAAAGTTCATGTTCTTTCCGTACCATTTGCTGCGTCAGTGACGATGTATATTTCTACATTTATGGATGTGTATACACCAGGTTTGAGTGACCTCATATTCATTCACCGTTATTTCAGAGAACCTGGTGCTGATTTCATTAAAATTATATCGGTTTTCTTTTGAACTCTTCCCCCCAGGCCAGTTATGCATGTCTGGACCCAACCAATCCAATGACGCTGTCTGTTGATCCACTGCATGATTACTGCAACGAAGCCGACGTTTTCACGAATCCCTGTGACCTGTCTCTGTACGAGAGACAGTCTTACTCAACCTTGCCTTCCACTTTCAGGCCTTCCCTCGACGACCGAGGGATTTATCCAGAATCCCCTAAAATGTGGTCGAAGATGTCCAAACCCTTGGGGTCCTTCAATGACGTGGACAACACGAGTAAAACACTGGAAGAGAGGCTGCGCAAGGCGTATGCCAGATCTCGGATCTCACAGTTTGCCCAGCAAGGTCAGTGGAACGACAACGCGTCCAGACTCTCGGTCCAGCGGCCGGTTGTGAAGACGAACGTAGTGCCGGATGCTAGCAACGATGACAGCCAGTCTTATAGTTTTCAGAGAGGATTTATTGACTCTGGTAGTAGGAGAATGCCGAGCCTGGCTGTGCATAACGTCAGCACCCCAGACAGATGGAACAGGCTGGTCTCATGTCCGGATTCTCTTAACCCTAACGGGAGTGACTGTCTGATTCCAAGCTCCCAGTGCCTGAGAGACGAGGAAGGAGCCAACTTCGTACCTCTGCAGTCATCGACGGTTTTAGATCAGAGTTCAGGTAAAGTGGGGGACTGATGACAAACGTTTTATAGATTGTGTGTGTTAGTGTCTGTTATCAGAATGGCAAGAAAGACAACATTAAACAAAAAGACGAAAACTTTCAGTTATTTTTGCACTTGCTTATTTGATATCTTAATTGCTGTACATATAGAAGTATTCTCCGCTGTTCTTTCTCCTCTTCATTCCACAACCGCTATACATTTTATGTACACATATCAGAAGAGTATTTCCTCCAGTTTGTCATATATACTTCAGCTTTCCGAAACATTAAGGCTCATTGCTGCAGATAAAGTTCTCCATTCTCTCTTCAGTTAGTGACACCAATTTCTTTTATATCCTCTTCTATGTTGTCTTTCCATCTCTGTCTTGGTCCACCCCTTGGTCTTGTTTCGCTCATTTCTTGCGTGTACATAATTTTCGTTTGTCTGTTCTCTTCCATTCTTCTACATGGGCCAGCGTAGTCTGTTCAGTTTCAAGACATTTATAATTCTTTGGGCCCACAATGGATACCAACAGTGAAGAATGGAGAACTAGAAAGAACACTGAACTGAGCAGCTTATTTAAATCCCAACGAATTATAAATAGCTCTTACAAGTTACAGCTAAGTGCTCTATTAATTTTATTTGATTTTTTTAAAATACAGCGTTCATGTGAATTTATACTTTATCTCCTCTCTCTATTTCTTCGTCCTGTGTGTTTTTGTATGATTAAGGCTCACACCGAAACGTCACAACTGTGTGCTCGTTAAGTAATAAACCTGTTCATACTTGTTTCCTAGTTTATATATTTTAGTATCACAGCTTTACTGCAGTGGCTCCGTGTATAGTTATATTACTTATACACTAATTATTGTTTGCAGAGGTTGCTTTACTGTTCACAGTTCTTTACAGAATTCCATGATTTTCATATTTTGATGGCATGTCTGCATCTCGCTTACCATGTCTTTCATATATTGTCGTTTTTGTTGGTGAATAACTTTTTGAGTTTCTTTACACTGTGTGTGGTACTTCTCCTCATGTGTTTTGTTATTCATGTCGTTCAACCACATCTGTTCTTTTCTCTATGAAGACTACATTGAACCAATTCTTTCTTTTATTTATGGTCTTGACTCCCAGGCATTCTTCCGCTGTGTTCTTTATAATGATTTTTATGTCTTCTTATCTGTCATTAATGCTTTTATTTTATTCATTCTCTCATTCTAATCTTATAGTGTAGCATTTTCTGAATTTTTCTTTACTTTCTTCTTTTTTTTTCAAAGCATCTTTATTTATTACTGAGCTTTTATTTAATTTACTATAAACATTTTTTTCTTCAGTCTGAATTTTAGTTTAGCTATCAGAGGATAGTCATCGATGCCTCGTTCAGCCCCTCTGTAACTTCTGATCTGAATTATGTTTGTTGTGTGCCTGGTATCAATTAAAACATGGTCTATCTGGTTCTATGTTAGTTTACCGGAGGATTTCTATGTTTGTTTATGGATGTTCTTATTTTGAAATCGTGTGCTGCTTATTCTCATTCCACAAGCTTCTGCCATATTTATTAGTCTCCATCCATTATCATTAGATGTTTATGCAGACTTACTTTTCATGTGATGTGTCTATGTGACTCTTCCTTTCCTGTCTTTGCATTGAAATCTCCTATTATTATCAGTACATCATGTTTCTGGGTCTTGTCTATTACTCTCTCTAACGTTTTGTAAAATTCTTCTCTGACTTCATCCTCTGCTTCTTCTGTTGGTGCATGCACATTAATCATTGTTATACTTTTCTTTGTTCCATTTATGCGGAGGCTGCTGATTCTTTCCTTGGTGGCACTGAAGTCCATCACTAAGTCCCATACTTTTCTCTTGATAGCAAAACCTGTCTCACGTTCATGGCTTCCATTGGTAATACCTCCATATACTAGTATAATTTCTCTTATGACTATTATATCATCTCCAAGCCGTCTGATTTCCTGTAATGCTGTAACGTCCATGTCATGCCTACTTAGTTCATCTGCTAATTCTTCAGCTGCCCCTTGTCTGTATAAGCTTCTTATATTCCATGTTCCAGATCTCATAATATTTTTGACGTTCCATGCGGCAGATTAGGTTCCAAACTCACGCCGAAATATGGTACATAGACTTCTTGTATTTGCTAAAGTATATAACAATGGAATAACACGTGTACATTATCATATATTAAATGCTACGTAAAGCTAAGCCTAGCCAATGAACTGGCACTGGGCGCTCTTCTTCTGACCTGGCTGTTGAGCGCTTAATCTGAAAATCGCCGAACATGGATATAACGAAATCACTGCTAAAGTGATGCTTCTGATGGAAGCCATTCTGTTACTTCATCACGCTGCCAGGAGTAAAGATTAAAGAATATTCTCTAGGTGGACATTTGTTTCTTGAATCAGAGAATAAAGGAAGCTACTTCCATGTACTATTCAAGATTCTACTTGATGTATGTACTTGGAAGATTTTTACCAACGGCATCAACTGGCAAAGAACCCAAAGTACGAGGTCCTATCGGAAAGTTCCCGGACTATGTCAAAAATAAGTAAAAGGCTTACCGTAGTTAAATTAGGTGGCCATCGCCTTCGAAACAGTCTCCCTGGGAACGTACACAGCGATCCGAGCGCTTCTTCAACAACACAAAAGCATACCATCATCATCATCATCATGTGCCGTGCCGACTGGCGTTGGCTATTATGCTTCTCCAGAGGATCCGATCCTTCATGCAGGCCATCAGCTCAGTTGGTGATCTCCTCTCACACCATCCCGTCAGACTGTCCAGTATCATTTCTCTTGGTCTTCCTCTTCATCTTCTTCCTTCTATTTTTCCTGTTGTTATAATATTTTCAATGCCCCCTCTTCTCATTGCATGTCATATGAAAGTACATTGTCTCTCTCTTATCTTTTTGACAAGGTTTTTTGTCTCTCCAGCTCTTCTCCTACATTCTTCATTAGTTATTTTTGCTGTCCAGGGGATTCGCAACATTCTTCTAATAAACCACATTTATGCTGCTTCCAATGATTTTTGTGCAGACTTACCTATTGTCAATGATTCACTTCCATATAACAAGTTAGGTTCAATATAGCATTTTAGGACTCGTTTTCTAACATTCATTGATAAGGATGTGTTGGTTAATATATTTCTCATTCTCTGAAATGCGGTCTTTGCTTGGCCTATTCTGTTCCTAATTTCTGTTCTGCATTTCCCATCTGAAGTTATTACTGCTCCAAGATATTTGACTTTCTGCACCTGCTTTAGAATGGTTCCGTTTAATTTAATACTGCATGCTGGTGGATTCTGTTTCTTAGATATAACCATAGTCTCTGTCTTTTTTATGTTCAAAGTAAGGCCTTTCTGTTCACTTTCTTTGGCCACTTTATCCAAGAGATTTTGCAGGTCTTGTTGGTTCTCAGCTATCAGTACTGTGTCGTCAGCATACCGAAGGTTATTAATATTGTATCCTCCAATTTTTATGCCTGGTTCTGTGATGATTGTTCTTAGAATATTCTCGCTGTACAGAGAAAAAAGGTCTGGAGATAGTACACATCCTTGTCGCACCCCTTGTTTTATTGGTTGATATTTTCCAATTCTATTTTCAACTCGAACTGCTGCTTCTTGCTGCCAGTACAGATGTTTTACAATCCTTTTTCCTCAAAGCTGTCCAGTGCCGCCTGTGATGCCTTGGGTGTCAACTAACGTGTCAAAGCAGCACCCCCTTAGCTCCAGTTTCACTTTCTGGAACAATACGAAGTCGCAGGGGGCTAGATCAGACGAATATGGAGGATGTGGAACAACCACCAAAATGTTTTCCATTTTAAAAAATGTGTTGTTCTGAGGCATGCATGAGCAGACGTGTTGTCAAACAGTGTTCGCCAAAGGTCTGATGGAGCATCATTGGTAGGAGATTTGCCAAACTTTATGGAAAATTTGATGCAAACACGTCACTCGAACTTGTCAGCCATCTTCAGTATCGCAGAGCGCCCTTCACCCAAGGCCGTATCCGCGTGTAAAAACTGAAGACGTGTAGGTAGCATTATGTCATTTGACCCACTGAGTCAGCACACTTGGGAGTCTAGAACAACAGATTTTCGCTCGATTAGGATAATTGCTTATGTCGTGGCAGTTACTGTCCGAGAACTTTCAGATAGGCTCTTGTACACAAATATAGGATGTTACAATAACAACATGTACGTTTGCTTAACTGTAGAGAATCTCTATAACTCCCAAAGTTAAACTCCTGAAGTTAGCGTTTGTCTCAAATGAACACAATATTTCAGGCATATCACGGCTTTATCAATGGAAACAGGACGTGTCACCATCAAACGAAACAAACTATTTTCCAACACTGAGGTCGCCTACCCACATCATGGGGTTTCCAAATAGCGACAGCGGATCACAGTCCTTACTTACTGGACTTCCGCTAGATCGAGACTTCTCCTGGAACGCATCCCCGATGTCCTCCTCTCAGTTGCCTTCAGTCGCTGGGCAGAATTCGTTATTCCAATGCCCTGATCTCCATCCACTAGACTGCGACAGCGGACAGTCCAAGCTGCCAGACTCGAATTTGAACAAAATCTCCCTGGGGACAGATCAGCGCCGACAGCTGTCAAACAACAACAATGCGTCAGTCATGCATCGGAGCCAGAGCGAGGTCGGGTCTGAATCTGGGTTGCTGTACGATGCCGGAGACACAGCGAAGAACAGCACCTGGTGAGTAGGCGTATCTCTGTCAACACGTCCTAGAAATTTTCTAAGCTTCAGTTCCCAATCTGGAGTCCAAGATTCCCTGCAAGTCCCGCGGAGTTAATGTGAGGATTTGCATTCAGGTCTAGATTATGTAGGATACTATAGATGAAGTAGCGGTGAAGACGCGACAAACTATTATTGCCTTTAGGGCTCGTAGGGCTTGAAAATTTGGGAACCACTGACTTAGAGAAAGTTTTTTTTTTAAAAAGGAGGAAAATTTTTTTTCTAAAAATAACGAAGAATCTCGTACTCTTGGAATAATAGCTGAAATTTTGTGTCTTAGTGAAATTTGCTAGGGACAGCTAAACTAAAGCCGGTCAAGACCCTATCCGATTAAAAAAAAACCAGTTGTAATAAATTACATATTTTTCTGTGTTTCCATACCAGAGAAGGCATCAGTTCTTGACTTTCCTAACCAAAGAGGACGCCCCTTTCTTGACTTTCCTTACCAGAAAGGAACCCCTTGACCTTCTTCACAAAAAGGAACTCTGACTTTCCTTACTAAAATGAATCCCCTTTCATGATTGTTCTCCCCAGTGGTGGCATATTTTTCTACATTTTTTGAACCTTTCTTGATCGAATGTTCTTTCTTTATTTTCTAAAGAAAAAAAAAAAGAAAACATCTTTTCTTGATTTTCCTTACCAGAGAGAACGTCCGTTCTTGATTGTCTTTACTAAAGAGGACTCCTTTTCTCGATTTTCTTGATTGTCCTTTTCAAAGAGGACCCTCTTTCTAGATTGCCACCTGATGGAGTAAATTAAGAAGAGAATCTCAGAGCTATTGAAACGTCATTGAGTACAGTGGCAACGCTCAGGCCGGGCTGAAAGCACAAAAATGGTAGCTCGAGAGTGGATAATGGAAGATTTTCTGCACAATCTTTTTGTCTGTGTTTAATTGCCAAGGTTTTGCTGACTTTTGTGTCTGTGAAACGATAAAGAAAGATGTAAGGTGACACTGTCCATAATAAGGTCACTAGATCGTGCATTTGTAATTCCAATTGGCCAGTCGTTTCAAGGAACTTTCCTCTAAGTCATCCAGCTCACCACTGGTACAACGATGGTACAGAGTATATCTTTCGTACATATAGTAGTTCCCCAGAATATTATTGCATTACGGATGAACTGTTTCTAAATATTCCCCATTTGATTATTATATCGACAGCACATCGCGTACATAATTTGTGTACACTTTGTTCTATTTGTGCTTCACATTATAAAAATTAACAGAAATATCATTTAAGACATGTTGATGATTTATACAAGTACTGTATAGTTTGTACACATTTACATATTCCCAATGATGTGTGAGTATTGGACATTCAGTGAAAAATATTCGATTTACAATGTAATTGATTGGTAGATAGTGATCTATTCGATTTACAATAACCTACATGTGCGCAAGAGTTTATAACGGCATATGTAAAATCGAGTTTTGTTTGTACAAAACGATATCGGGAAATTAAGAAATAATTCACTTCATGATGCTGTAACAGGTCTCAGAACAGCAGACAAGACAGCTGTGGAGACACTGGAGTGTCTGCGATAAGCGGTGTAGGATGTGGTCCTGTTCTCTCTCCGTCTATGCAGATTCTTAACAAAAAGGTAATGCAGCCTCTAAAGAAATTCTCGCTTTTGTCATGAGACTGAATCTTTAACTCTATCGCTCCCGAATTATTTTCTGTGCTTTGCCAGAACAAATTCTGATGACAAATTTTGGTAGAAAGAAACGATAAGAAAGTTACTTTATAATTTAAAAATATAGACTGCTGTAAACATATGCTACTGCTACTTTTTAGTACACTTGGACTTTGCCTTATAAATATCGCTCTGAGCATTCATTGGCATGGACGTGCAAGATCTACCAACTTCCCAGCGTTGTTTTGAATTGAAAGAGTTAATCTTGTATTAAGTAACACACGAATAGTATTTGGGTACAAGTATATATATATAAATATCTAAATATACAGAAAGCTATTGCAGTAAATTTGTGATAAGAAAATGTTAGACTACACATCCTCGTTAACCAGTAAAGCTGTTGCAATTTTTGTTTTAAATGGTCTAACATCTTGTTGATCATTTACTATGCTACAGATTCTCGGCAGGGGAAGTAACTACAGCGCAGAAATATAACTTTCATTCTTGCCAAAATGAACTTGTGCTAAACTTATCGATTCGATGAACATTATTCGGAATATCGAGGCAGGTTCTGTACTCAGGCAGTGGCTTGAGTTATTGCAGAGAACAAGCGATTCACAGAGTCACCTTCTTTGTTCCTAAGCATACGGGCGTCCAGGGAAATGACACAATTGATAGACTGCCTTGCTCTGCCCTCGTCGCAGATGGATAACCACAGGATCGAGCCAGTATTGTTAACGCGCTTAGAGAGAAAGGCAGAGTAGAGGAATTTGAGAGCAGCGAATTTACATCGCTGTTAAGACTGAGAGAGCTGGGGGTACAGACTGGCACGGCCAAGAATGAGAGGCATACTGGACGCGTAAGAGGACTTTTCAACCAGGACAGAACGGACACACCTTGTAGCAGAACGCTGATGGATCTGTTGACTGGGGGATCTGACATGAACATGTCCGGAATGTAATGATGATGATGATCCAAACTACACACGTGTGCTAAGGAAATGAGTTTATTTCGCTTGACTGCTTCATTTTGTTTAGCATTTATTTCTATCTTTCTAGTATTGTGTTAACAGTATAAAATGTATATAAAAATTTCTTTTAATGAACTAATCCAATTAACCAGAATAATTACTTAATATTTCCAAATGTAGCTATAATTTTAAAATTGAAATACAAGTTAAAAACACTTACACAAAAAGATACAACGATAAAACTGGTGTGATTCAGAAATCTGACAAATGATTCTGGTAGGTTGCTGGATTTGTCAAAGTTTGAACAAATAATTCACGACTTTTTGTTGCAGATTCTGGCAGCGCAAAGTGCCACCAACAGTCATCTAGAAGGAAACGGCAATAGTGACGGTGATTCGCCAAACGGAAAAGAGGCGGAGAAAGCCTCCAGTGTCTCATCCTCACCATCCAGCGTGGACTCGCAGTCAACTGACACTTTGTCACAACATCGGCTGAGCCGGGCATTCATTGATCCCGGCAGTACACATTCTCAAACCAGTCCATCCTTGTCTCAGCTGTCCGTCATCCAGCAGCAACAGCAGGTGAGGCAGAACGTGGATAGCTCTGTATTTAAACTGTCAGAGGACCTTGAGAAGACTTTCTTAGACGACACGCCAAGCACGCCATGGCACGAACTGACGTCTCAGGAGAGTCTGGACAACGACTTCAGTACAGATGACAGTAGCTGCGACAAAGACAAGTTTGGTAAACTGCAAACATTTAACGGAACAAGTTTGATTTTTAATGAGCAAGAGGGAGCATCGCTTCACTCCAGTGATTCTTGCAGAGCATATGATGGACAGCGCAACTCCAAAGACCAGCGCTTGCAGCCTGGATTAGGAAACCCAATGACTGGCACCCAGATTACCTCAAGCCAGCAAGGGGTTTCTAGACCTCGCATGATTCTTGGCGCCAACAGCGTGAAGCAAGTGAACGATGACAAAGTTAAAGCAGATGTTGAAGAGAGCAATAGGAGGTTGCGTCAAATGTTAGGTCTTGCCCCACCCAAGGATCAATGTAACAGTGCTAGTGCTTCTGCGACGAGAATTCAAGAAAGTTCGCAGCAGTCACCACAGACTCCATCCCCTGGACTTTTGACCGCAGGCCAGACACAAGGACCGTATAATCAAGGCAGCTGTCAGGGTGCTACAGGACAAATGCACCGGATGCAGGTAACAGGAAGTAAGATTCAAGCTCCAGTGGGGCTTGCTCAACAGATGTATTGTGTGCCCAACATTTTAATGCCACCTCCGTCAGTTCAATCCCAGAATTCCGCTCGTCAGTCTAACGTTATTCCCATTCAAGGTGTAATGGCGGGCGTGGGTTCAAGTTCCAGATTTCCTCAAGGAATGATCCGCGTTCCATTCGTAGATATGTCTCGACTCGTTTACTTCCATCAGATGCCGGTCAGCATGTCTTCAGTGCACCCTAGCAACAACAATCACAACAACAGCAGCAGCAGCAACCCTCACGTGAATACCAGCAACATAATCACCATAAACACAAGCGACAACGACTTCAGTGCTAGCGGTCAAGGAGACAAATCCGGCCGGCACGTTAGATCTAGCACTGGAAAAAGCAGGACAGCTTTTCTGAAAATGCGTTCTGGTTGCGGTGATGAGTTTGCTGTGCCGATTTTAGGAGTCAGACCGTCTCTGGATGACAGCATGTGTCCACGTCTGGTCAAGTCCAGAACGAATCCGTGGGATCAGGATCTGGACCATGACTTTTCCAATTCATTAATGTCAAAAACAGTTAGTATTGACAACATGTCCGGGGCCTGCGCTTCGTCTACCATAGCAGATCCCAACTTTGTTAACCCTGAGTTGGGATTGGTGTATCCTGATTTGGCCAATCTTCACGGAGCCAACCAATCAAGCGTGGAGCAGACTGCAAAAACTGCCACGTTTATGCAGTGGCCAGCCTCCGCAGACATGCATCCTGAGATGTTGGACATGCTTCCAATGCGTCGAACTGTGTCGGAAGACTGCGCCTCCGGGAGACTCTGCTGGCCGGAGATGGAGTTCCTGATGTCATCTAGAGAACAACTGCAGTCTGCCAGGAGGAGCAACAAACCAATGGGCTCCAACAAAGCTAACTTGATAAGCATCATACCTAAAGAGAACGCTTCCGATAGTCTTGTCGGTAGTAAAGATACAAGGTTTGAAAAACTGGAAAATAAATTACTATAAAGTAATTTGTTAGTAAACAGATTCTTCCCCAGTCACTTTGCAGATGTGATTCTGTCGTATAACGCGCGAAGGGTGGTGTTACAGAGTTTAAGACTTACAGTAGCTCCAAACGCAGGCAATGGTGTCGTGGTAATTATGTAAGTAAGTCACAGCAATGAGATTTTTTAAAATGACCTTTGACAGTTAACATGGAAAAAAACAGCAACAATATAAAAGACACGAGACAAGAAAAAAAAAAGGAAAGACTTCCTTTTAAGAAATAGACAACTTTGCCCGTAGCAATCTCGATCGAAATATTCTGAATGTATCAAATATTGTGGGATATATTACGGTGCTCATGTGAAGAGTCCCAAACGATTGTTCTTGCTAAATATTTTCAATGTTATTTATCTGAATGTTGTACAGTGCCTTTTATTACATGTACTTTGTCTTTGTCTTGATATATTTAAAATGGAAGTGATGTTCATAACTCGTTACTACAGTGATTCACCCAATTATCTGTGCTTATTTCAGTCACTAAATAGTTTTGAAGAAAATCTGAAATTTCCTGCTCATTTAGGAGGATATAGAAATCGATGTTCTTTCTGTAAAGTGTTCTTTTACACTTCATCCGGAGAACCAGCTCTGCATTGTAAAGCTACTTCCCATCTTGCAAATCCTGATGGACGGGAATTCCAAGATTCATTCGCATGACAGAAACATCGGTTTTCTAATAGCAAGATATATATTTTAGTAACGCTATAGTAAACTGTGAATTATATCATAATCGTTTTGAAAAATGGAAAATGTTCAATGTTGTGTGACTTTTTTTGTGTTCAGTTCTGATTGTAATTTGGATGGCTATGATATCATGAGCGGAAGAGTATATATGTTTTTTGTTTTTTTTGCCAAATTTTCCTCTGCTGTGACGTGTCATCTTTTAAAAATATTACGTGAATATCGATTAGAAAGTGTTTTTCTTTACTGGTATAGACTATTAAACGAATTCAGCTGAAACAGCAATACCGGTTGATTTTTTTTTTTACACTTTGGCGCGTCACGAATAAGAGAGAAAAATATAAGAATCTCATGTTAGCACTTGATTCGTGAGAAATAAAAATCAACACGTTTATTTTATTGTCTGAAAGATTATATGCACTGTCATAACTTTCATGTACGTTTTTTTTTAAAGTGCTTAGATCTATTGTATTATCAGCGTTGACTTTGCAGAACGCTTTCAACGCTTGCAATACTGTTTTGATTGCTGGTGTAAATACATTATTGGCAAAATAACATAACTGGAGCATTGAAATGTATGCGTTGCTTTTGGTTGTACATTTAGCTGATTGTTCGTGCAATGGCAAGCCGACAAGATGCTCCGTTCCTGTCGTATTGCAAGCCGTTATTGGAATGAAATCGATTGTTATTTTGATTGACGTGTTGAAGGAGAAAATTGTGGTTAAATCGCCATCAACAGAATTTAGTCTCGCATTGTGAAACAGTTAAGTTTTTTACCTTCCTCGTTCAGTTTCTTATGCTCAGCCATCTTGATAAGGAGACGGGCTTCCTCCAATCATCAGTAGGAGGTTTTCTTGCATGCCTCACAGATTTCCATTCATGATCTTCCTGGGACCAAGTTTGAATGTTGCTCTGAGGTCATTTATGCAAGTGGTTCGGCACTACATGCAGATAAAAGAGTAGTCTTTAGAGCCCTAAACGTATGTTCTGTACTGCTGTGCTGTATTCTGCTACTTTGAAAAGATAATAATCCTAATATCAGATTTGTTAACTGAGTGTAGGAACAAATGTGCCATCTCCACATGCAGGGTAATATTTTCGGCATCTAATTCTCCTTTGCAGTAGATGCAGCACTGTGCTATACAGTTTTTTCACGATTACCATTAATTGTTTAAAATACGCCGAAAATGTTAACATAGAAGTGATTGTTTATGTTTTTTTAAAATTTCATTGCAGAGCAGAAACTTTGTTTGCCAAGGACCTCATGCTATGTGCTCTTGTAGCGCCCTCTCGCTGACTCGCTTCATTGACATTGTCAGCTTTGCTCTGTATATTATCTCACAACTTATTCCCGGTCAGCTTATCCTTAAACTTGTATTATCATGCTTAAGAAATCAGCCTGACCAGAAGAGTTTGTCTTTAAAAGTAAATCATATATTTAGTATCTATTTCTGATATCCTGTTGATGAAGTCGATCTTGGCGTTCTTATAATGTCATTCTTTCCTTACGTTTTTTTTTCTAAAAATTTCGCATTAAAAATGAGATGAATTAAAAGCGGGAAGAAAAATAAAAACAAACACGGGAATAATGGAAAATGAAAGGGAAATCCTGTTTCTGTCGTTGTCAGAAATCATCATTTGCAGGTTGTTTTGTTTTATTTATTTATCTTAAATTCAGGAATTCCTTTCTCTAGATTTGTGTTACACAGATCCTAAGCTTCCCCTAAGTTTCATGGTAAATGCTCTCTCTTAAGAGAAACTTTTTTTTTTTAAAACAAGGTATTAGTTGAAAGAAGACAATACATTTTAATACGAAAGTGTAAACAACATAATAGGTCTGTGTAATTGGTTTTTAAACACGCCCCGTCAAACATACATTCCTACTCATTGTTGTTCTGTCCACATCTTGAGTAGTTTCAGTGTGTCAGTACTGCAAAGTGAAGTCTGATGATCTTTGCAATATTGTATGAATTAATCTGCTATATACTTTATCTGCTATATGCTTTATCATAAATCGGAGCTATCGGTGAACTCTGAACCTAGTTCTTGTGTTGTTCAGAAGTAAACATCCGTACCCGCGCCCTTTGGGGGGTTTAAAAATGCGATAATAAAAGAGGCCGAAACTCCGACAAATGTCAGAGATGAAACATCTTTTTGCTTGTTAAAATTAAGTTCTGTCAATGGCTGTGCTTTCTCAGTAGTTCAGTTGTTTGTTATGTTTCTTGTTGTAAGTTAACTTCCAGTTCGTGTCACTTGCAGGCCAGGGGGGCATGCCTTTAAAGATGTCTCTCTCTAGTGCCTAGAATTTTTATAGTCATATACATACAGTACCAGTCTTTCAAACAGGATTTTCTTACGTTGTACTTAGCCTTGGTCCGCAACAGCTGGTGGAAAAATCTGGGGTTTTTTTTTTGTGAGTCAAAACAAAGTATCGGGAAACTGAAGTTGTACATAACAAAAATCTTGATTAGAAACGACTCAGTGAGTCATCCGAGCTTGCTTGGTGTATAAATTTATTGTACAAATTGGCTTTGAGAGTTGAAAGAAAAATTCATTAACAGCATTAAGATGTAAAAAAATCTGCTCATTTTGTTTTCTCAGAATTACATATATGTAACCTTGACATATTGTTTTAAATTGCATTACCCTATTTGTCTGTTGTGTGTAATCTAGTAACGTGATTATGGCCAGCTAAGACGAATAAAAGAATGTATCATATAAGTTTGATAAAAATTTCATTTTACGAATGTAAAACTTAAAAAAAAAATCTGGATTAGTGCTGTGTGGTTAGTAGATTTGTGCTTTCGAGTTTCTCCATATGGTGTGTTATAGAGTTTGGACTTTAATAAAGTTAAATATTAACTAATGTGACACATGCGTTGCTTTGAGAAAAACATATATAATTATTTTGTCACGGAGATGACATCGTATTTAGTCTGTTGTGCAGTTTTATTGTTTGTAAGATGTGTGAGATTGCATCATGTTTAGTCTGTTGTGTAGTTTTATTGTTTGTAAGATGTTGTGTGAGATGGGATCATGTTTAGTCTGTTGTGTAGTTTTATTGTTTGTAAGATGTTGTGTGAGATGGGATCATGTTTAGTCTGTTGTGTAGTTTTTTTTTTGTGTAAGATGTATTGTGAGATTGCATCATGTTTAGTTTGTTGTGTAGTTTTATTATTTGTAAGTTGTATTATGAGATGGCATCATGTTTAGTTTGTTGTGTAGTTTTATTATTTGTAAGATGTATTGTGAGATGGCATTATGTTTAGTCTGTTGTGTAGTTTTATTGTTTGTAAGATATATTGTGAGATGGCATCATGTTTAGTTTGTTGTGTAGTTTTATTATTTGTAAGATGTATTATGAGATGACATCATGTTCAGTCTGTTGTGTAGTTTTATTGTTTGTAAAATGTATTGTGAGATGGCATCATGTTTAGTCTGTTGTGTAGTTTTATTGTTTGTAAGATGTATTGTGAGGTGGCATCATGTTTAGTTTGTTGTGTAGTTTTATTATTTGTAAGATGTATTATGAAATGGCATCATGTTCAGTCTGTTGTGTAGTTTTATTGTTTGTAAGATGTTGTGTGAGATGGCATCATGTTTAGTCTGTTGTGTAGTTTTATTGTTTGTAAGATATATTGTGAGATGGCATCATGTTTAGTTTGTTGTGTAGTTTTATTATTTGTAAGATGTATTATGAGATGGCATCATGTTCAGTCTGTTGTGTAGTTTTATTGTTTGTAAGATTTATTGTGAGATGGCATCATGTTTAGTCTGTTGTGTAGTTTTATTGTTTGTAAGATATATTGTGAGATGGCATCATGTTTAGTTTGTTGTGTAGTTTTATTATTTGTAAGATGTATTATGAGATGGCATCATATTTAGTCTGTTGTGTAGTTTTATTGTTTGTAAGATGTAGTGTTACTGATGTAGTTGATGTTATCTTTAGTGATTGCAATTTACTGATTTTCTCCAGCAGTTCCTCTGTCATCCTTGCCAACACAAAATTCTTCTATCCCTGACTCAAATCGAGCCTTAAAATTAATTTTAAAATACTTAATTTAGATTAAATTTTAATTAATTAAATTTACGTTTAAATTCAAAACTCATAATGTGTATGGGGTAAATAATTGTAAATCTTGTAAATATTTTATATAGTATTTATTTTGTAAATATTAAAAAAATATGCGTTCATATTAATTGTGATGTAAAAAAAACGACTTCCGCGACCCGTACCGTACATCACATGTCAAAGTGCTGCATGTAGGTCGCGGACCACTGTTTGGTCACATTATACCAAACCTTTTAACTTGCATATTTCTAGCTTTAAAATGTGAGAGCTCCATGTGCTGTAGTTGACTGATTGATTGATTGATTGATTGGCTGGCTGAACTTTATTTGCAAAAAAAGTAAAGACCTGGGCACGCAGACCCGTCCGAACTGTTGAAAGGTAAGAGATTTACACTGGTTGTACTCGCACACTCATTTATACCTTCCTTTTTCGTTCATGAACTAAGATTTACTCGAAAGAGTACTTATACGAATTCCCTGTAGCTGCTAGCTGTTGTTCTTTGCAGCCGATGCTATAGAGATTTTGAGGCACAGCATCGTATCGGCGTGGGAGAGGGTTATGGCGGCTACTTTTTCAGTCCCAGAGTACAGCTAAAAAGCAGGGTGTGTGTAATGCTTCTTTAGCAGACTCCACCACCATGGGGACTATGGGAGATAACCTTACTTTTCCTTTTGTGTTCATGAGCAGTTACTCAGAAGAGAGATAACCTTGCTTTTATGATAGCACAGATATACAAAGTTTTCTCCCTTGAATTGACTTTGTGGTTCTGACTAAAGTGCAAGGAAGAACATGGTGTATTGCAGAAAATAACACAAATTTCAGAGCTCTTTGGCTCAAGGAGAATATCACTAACAGTTAAACTTAACCAACAAGGAAACAATTCTCAAATACTGTGTTAGACTGCCAATGTGCAAGGTGTAGGTCGCTTACTGGTAATTTAGTACTATTATCTTCCATGTTTTGTATACTAAACTAATAATAAATAACAATCAGCAAGAAGGTAGCCCTGTCATGCCACAGAAGTATCTAGGGCAGCGGTTCTCAGACCCTTTTGCTGCACGGCCCACATTTAATAGTCGAACATTTTTGCGGCCCACTAATAAAGTACTTTATATTTGCAAGGTATAAATCTAATTTTAGAAAGAATTGTGTAATATTTTCTCTACATGTTCAACTGCATATGATTGCTACACAAAATTCCTTTTCATATACCTTAAAGATGGCACTGTTTCCGGTAGGACAGCATGCTTATTCTGGCTGAAATTTGTGACAAGCACACTCGAAGATCATCCTCCTCGTTCATTCTTGAACCATATTTCGTTTTCGTGGAAGTTAATGCAGAAAATGAAAATTCGCATAAATAAGTTGTTGAAAAAGCTGGAAGAACTTTCATCGCCAGGGCTGACAACAACGGATATTCCAGCGAAACAGTGCACCAAAAGGAAGAGATATAAACAGCGGGGTCGTTAAATTTGATTTGTAATGTGCGATCGCTAGACAGTTTCACTAATTCTTCTTGTGCACGACCGGTTAATTCAAAGAATGCACACTAAAAAAGATTACGAATCCAATCGTACGCTTTAATGTCTTCTGGCGTGAAGTATTTGTCAAAATATTCAGCAAAAAATGTCAGATGCCTTTTTATTACACCAGTGGGTCCTTCTAGAATCTCGCCATTAACTTCACTGCACTCTATAAATTCACAGAACAAGTGAAACAACTCTTGTGATTTGTTCTCGAGTCGCGAGCGCCAAAGTCGTATTTTCCTCTTAAAGGTTGCAACTTTGTCGTATGTCTTGAGTATACTGGCATCTTTACCCTGCAGTGATATGTTCAAACTGTTCAAAAGGCTCCACCAAAAAAAAAAATGTCAGCAAGGTAAGCCAGCATGGCAAGCCACTCAATATCAGTGACCTTACCTGCCAGGTCGAGATTGTGTTCTGTCAAAAACTGCAACAATTCTAAACGAAGCTCAAACACTCTTGACAACCAACGCACAGCCGAGTGCAATAGGAGATGCTTGTGTTCTGCATCTGACTCAGTACAACGTTGAGCAAATAATCGACTGTTCACTGTTCTAGTTTTAATGAAGTTTAAAAGGGGAGAACACATTCTTCGAGTACAGGTCCAGAGTTTCATTCAACTTTTATGAAGCGAGTGCCTCTCGATGGATCATGCAATGGGTGCCTACAATCTCGGGTGACACTTGCCTTATGCGAGTTACAACATCACTGTTGCGGCCGGTCATTGCGGCAGCCGATGCAATTCGTCCACTGCAGTCCAAAAACTGTGAAAAAATCGTTTAAAACATGAAATATTTCATCGGCCGTCGTTCTCGCTGGCCGTGACTTGCAAAAAATAAATTCCTCTTTCATTCTATTTTGTCAACAATAGCGAACATAAACATGCAGCTGTGACTCGCCGGTGATGTCAGTTGACTCATCTAACTGAATAGCAAACTTAGTAGATTGTAATCGTTCAGTTAGCTGCGAGACAATGTCCTCGGACATTTCTGATATTCCTCTGCAGATAGTATCGTTCGAGATTGGAATGCTTTTCAGTTTTGTAGCGTATTCTGAACCGAGCAATACGTCACAAATGTCAACAGCAGCTGGCATGATAAGATATTCTCCAAACATGTGTGATTTCTTTGATTTTGCGATTCTCTGGGCAATCAGGTACGACGCTTTAAGAGCATGTTCGTTGAGAGTAGTTCTTGTTTTTAACATTGTCTTCTGTTTACTATATTCTTCGCTTTACGTTTGAAAAATTCTTTGGTTTTATTCTGTAGATCTGGATATCTTGTACTTAGATGACGACGCAATTTCATCGGTTTCATCGCCTCATTAGAGAGGATTTTCAAACAAATACACACTGTGGCAGATTTTGGTAATTTGTTGATAGAACGAAATCGTATTTAATATACTCCACATCATATTTTCGAGCGTATTTAGTTTCCTTACATGTATCAACGTTAACGTCGCCTCGATCACAGTGACTTTCGCTGCCACTACTATCATTTTGTTTGTGTGAAGTCGAAATGTTACGTTTCACAAATCGATCAATTTTAGCGCCCAAGTTTGAAAACTTAAACAATCTTCTTCTTCTTCTTCGTTCGCTTCTATCACCAAGATCGCCCTGTGATCCTACTGAATTTACGCCTGTGGTCCTCGTTAAGTCCCGTGGTCACCCGTGTGGTCCCCGAAAGTACCACTCGAGACACCCAGAGAGCCGCAGGAGGTTCAGAGTATCTCAGGGCTTGAGCCTGAATTCTTGGTGGGTCTCAGAAGCAGAATTGCGTGACACCGTGGTTTTCGTTGCACCAGTTTAGTCTAGAGTTGGACTTTCTCACTGGAAGACCTCGACGTGTTTAGAATATCAGCATATCCCCGCTGGGTGAGAGGTGGTAGCCCACCCAGGCCTGAGTTGGACTTTCTCACTGGAAAACCTCGACGTGTTTTGAGATACCCGTGTATCACCGCCAGGTGAGAGGTTGCTGCCCATCCAGTCCAGTGTTGAACTTTCTCACCGGAAAACCTCAGTGTGATTAGGATATGCATACATCCCCGCCGGGTGAGAGGTGGTTGCCTATCTAGACCCCCCTGGTCCAGTGCCCCCGACTTCAGCATTTTGTGGTCATGGTCGCTACCTTTCCTAGTTGTGGCCAGGATGGAGCTTTTGTCCAGGAGGACGTATCCTCGCCACTAGTGACTTCCACCCCTAGGTTGAGCCGGTTTAGGCATATTATCCCAGTATGGGTGTGTTTGGGACATGACCGACCTCTAGAGCAGAGGTACCGTGACATGCGTAGCCTTCAAGTTTCACCCCTGGTGTGAGCCGATTTAGACATAATTCACCATTATGGGTGTATATCTGGCGTGACCGACCTCTAGAGCGGAGGGTGGCATGACATGTCTAGCCATCAAGTTCCACCCCTGGTGTGTGCCGGTTTAGGCAAATTTCACCAGTGTAGGTGTATTTCGGACGTGGCCGGCCTCTGGAGCAGAGGCGCCGTGGTATGTGTAGCTCTCGCAGCGATACTACTGGACATATCGATTAAATTTCGCATTATCCTTTCCACCACCTTTTCACGTCGGCGCCGCACAGCAACCTTTATTCCTTTTCCGCATTTTCTTCCTTGACCGGGAGGAGCTTCACTCCACGCGCGGCATTCGAAGAGTCTCGCCAGCAGTGTCTTAACCTCTGGGACAAGCCGGTTCATGCTTTTCACCCGATATGATTGCACTCAGGATGTGGCTGACCTCCAGACCAGAGGTGCCATGATTTGACTGTTTGCTTCGCTTTATCATTTCTACCACCTTTTCCGCAGTGATGTTGCGCGGCAACCTCATTTGCACCTTTCTTCATTGGCCGGGAGGAGCACCGCTCCACGCACGGCAAATGAAGAATCTGGCCAGCAGCGGTAGATGAGCTACCAAACGTGCCACTCATCAACCCTAAGTATCTGGTTTTCAGGCGCCAGATACTCGCCCTCGCCCCTTCTCCTGTCAGTTTAAACAGTTCTGCCACGGGAAGGCCAGGAGCTGGACTTGACTGCCAGAGGCTGTTTGAGACGCACGCCGTTGGAGTGGAGATCGAATTCTCCACCCCACCTCCAGCAGTAACAGTCCTTAGAACCAGTTTAAACAATAAAAAAGGCTATCCGAAAAGTCTCCATTATCACTACGTGGGTAACTGAAATCCGTTGATTAGTCCAATACGAATTACACACAGTACCAAAACCGAATAACGGCTCTCAAGCCAACGAAATATGATTTTTAAGCTAAAACACAATTGCTGGGAATTATATTTCACTTCTACTCTCTCTCAGAATCTACGCCGACTGTTCTCTAAAATTACATTGCAAAACTGCACGTTTCAGCAACACGGTCAGAAAGACGCAGGTGTCGCAGTTCAAAAGCAACACCGTCTTTTTATGTACGTCACATTTCTGTTTGATGCTGGAAGAAACGCTGCCCGGACCATCCTTTCTCCGATAGCCGCACTGCGGACATACTAATAAAGCGACCTACAATTCTGCGGCTCGCATCCGTACAGTCTGCTCCTACGCACTGCGTGAAAAATGCGGAATATTTTTTATATTTTTGCTGCTTTGAGACCTCAGCGCGGCCCACAATACTCCCTGCCACGGTCCAACTTTGGGCCGCGGCCCATGGGTTGAGAACCACTGATCTAGGGGATGTTACTACTTTCCATATTTTACTTTTATCAGTCAACACATTAGAGGATGATATCTGGCCGTCTTTACTTTTTCAGCTCCGAGAGAAGACGAGTAGCCATTACTACAACTGGATAACTGGTACCAAGAAGCCCGGGTATGGACACAAAACATCTGTCTTGAGAGTGTAGTCCACCAACGGCTTCGCTTCGCAGAAATCTTATGTTTCGTATGTTGCTTACAAATCACTGTCTCGCTATCTTCGGTCCACAAAATTTGTAACTGTTTTTTTTTAAATAAGCTTATACACATGTTTTTTTATGTTTGTTATGCTCCATTATGAGAAACAGCCAGCCAGCCAGCCAGCCAGACAGACAGACAGACAGACAGACAGACAGACAATGTTCTGAGTGTTAGAAAGTCTCCATGATTAAGCTTTACAAAAACAAAAAGACAGACAAAGACAGCAAAGTTAGAACAGAAAAGGTCAGATTATCCTGAAAACTTATACCTACAAAAACCATGATGAAAAACTCTTGGAGTACTAGACTTTTCTCTTACTGCTCTTACTTATCTGACGTGTAAACTTCTTCTTGTAGGGATTTTCGAAGCCAGTCCTGCATACTCTTCGCTTTGCTGTGTACAAGTATCGAAACATATTGAAGACTGCAGTTTAATTGTTTCCTGAGAAGAATTAATAGACCGATAAGAGACCCTATAACACAACATTGGAAGATAAGAAGTAACAAAAGAAATCTATATATTGTTTAGCTCTCCGCTTATAACAGCCGTAATGAAAAACAACAGATTGAAGTGGCTAGGGCATTTAGAAAAAATGGACGATAGACAAAGATGGTCTATACAGAATTGATGAGAGGGGATAAACCAAGAGGTAGACCTAGACAATGATGAGGAGACAATTTAGAAGAAGATATACGCGCCCCTTTGAATGACAACTGGCAAGAAAAGACCAAAAACAGAGAGGAATGGAGACGTGTCTTGTCTGCAGGAATGAGCCCCAGGGGCTTGGAAAGTTGCTCACAGAGGAAGATGTAATTTAATTGTCCTGGAATTTTTCACATGTTTATCTGGAGATGTCATACAAGATATTGTTTGTAAATATTGCTATGCGTAATTTAAGAAGCAAAAACTTCCCATGGATGACGGATTTTGGGGTTTCCGCGACAATAACATCCGCATCCACTGGTGTACCCAGTACAAGGAAAGATGTGACCATCATCTTGGACTCCATCCACAGTCACAGCAATTATAAAATATATAACCATCAGATTCGACCCACCTTCTCCTGCTCCTCTCATGAGAATGATCTCATCCACAAATGGAAAATTCACAACATGAAGGAAAAGAAAACCATTCCTTCCTCATCTACTGAATTCACTGAAAATGTTTTCAGTTATTCCTATCACTTATTCCACTTTGCCGTCAGCTAGTGGAAATCACATTTTCCCACTGTATGTGTTTTCTAGTGTTTCCACTAAATTGTCTTTCCTCAACCTGTGTTACCTTATCTGGATGGTGACCACGGCGAATTATCATGGCCTTTAAGGACCCATGCCCTGTTAGAGACAGGCAGATTGGAGGAGTTCGAGAGCAGCGAATCCACGTCCTTGCTTAGACTGAGAAAGCTGGGAGCACAGACTGTCATGGCCAGGAACTTGGAGCACTTGTCAACCAAGACAGAACAGACACTGTCAGCCGTAGGACACTGATCAATAAGGTGAGGGATGGACCTAAGCACATATGTCCAGAGTGCAATCATAGTGATCCAAACCATCAACCATAATCCCTATAAAAGATCTGGAAATATTGAAATAGATAATAATCAACTGTTTCTTATCTTTTTCTTCTGAAAGCGAATATGACTGTGCTAGACTGAGTAATAATGGAGATACAATGTGGAGAATTAAAATGAGGATATCTATCGCTCTTCAAAAAGTAAAACATCTAAAAAAGCTGTGGGGAGGAACAGACAGAACTATAAAAATAAGATTTTTAAGGGCATGCATCTTTCCCATAGCAACATATGCCTGTGAGACCTGGACACTTAACAAAACAGCTGAGAAACACATAAATGCCTTTGAATGTAAATGCTACAGAAGAGTTCTTCAAATATCGTGGACACAAAAAAGAAAAAATATATCCATACTACAAGAACTTAATATTGAAGAAGTCTGGCTAATAAAGAGGATTAAAGAGAGAAAACTTAAATATTTTGGACACATTAAACGTCATGATAATCTAGAGAAGACCATCTTGGAAGGGTACATAATTGGAAAAAGAAAAAGAGGAAGACGAAGGAGAAGATGGCTGCAAGACATCGTTATCAATCTGCAAATGGATGCACTGTAACAGAATAGCAATTCTGTTCAGAGATTAATTGTGTAGCGCTAATAAATTGTGTTGCGTAGACTACGTCATTAGGAAGGCCCGTGTGCAAAAAGTCGTTAGAAAGGTCCGTGTGAAAAAGCCGGTCGTAAGCAGTCTATGTGTGGAACTTTGAACTGGATGGACGTGTTGGGCGAACGAGAATGGGGTAGAGCGAGTCTTGTTGTCAGAATTAGTTTAGTTTGTTTTTCTGTGTGGCTGCAGTCCTTGGTAAGCCTGTAAGTATGGTTTTTGGTATGAATAAATCATTGTAAGGTTTTCCTTGCCCATGTGGCGTAGATATTTCACGCCGGGCATTTGTTGCTGTGAATTTCTGTAATAAATGTGTGTGTCTGATGATAAACTACAACAAATCGGCTTTGTGGAAATTCTCATTGTTGACCAGTTTGTTTTGGTCGGAAGACTGCCAAGTTATGTTCAAGTTGTTGTATTCGTACTAATTTTGTGGAGTGGAAAGCCTGGGTGTCTTGTTGTATTTTCTTAGTGTATAATACAGAAAATTAGGTGATGGTTAGAACACCAGCAACAAGAAGAAACTTATAAGTTGAAACTGTACTCCACAAGAAGATTCAATCAAACCAGTAGTCACCTTGTAAGGGGAATCCTGCTTCAGTGGCGCCGTGATTCTGCTTCAGTGGCGCCGTGATTCTGCTTCAGTGGCGCCGTGATTCTGCTTCAGTGGCGCCGTGATTCTGCTTCACTGGCGCCGTGACCAGCGCTTTCTTTCACGGTCTGTCACAAAGCGTTTTAGTTGTTGCTCGTGGGCTGCTGGTTTCATGCACGGCTCATACTTCTAATTGTGAAGTCATGGCAAGTCTCCAGGTTGTAGTATTTTTGTCTCCAGTTGTGTAGTACCCACAGAATTTTGTCTATTGTACCATGCCCTAGATTACGATTGTCGATCGATGACCTGCTTACCTTGTCGATGACCTGCCTCGTTTTCGGCTATCAAACATGGCAGACTACTGTTTTGGTCAACAGCAAATATGTTGTAGAGTAAGGATAGCTAGCTTAGGTGTTGGAAGCTGACTGCAGATAGATTAGGAGTTGATAGGTTTGTAGTTAGTTAAGGAGTCAAGATTGGAGTTGGTTAGCTAGCTAGCGTTCGAATTTCGGTTGGTAGTTCTGTCAGCATTGGCTTCCCGACATCTTCTGCCGGAGAAGACAAGGAGTCTAGATTAGGACAGAGTTGAGTTGCATTGGCGTCCTTTTCTTCCTTCGAATTGGCGTCAGGGGTGTGTTGGCGAGACTTGGTGGCGTCTACTCAAGGCGGCGACGATGTCCAGCTTGCTCAGAATCTTGGGGGGCACCTCTAGCTCCTGGCCCCTAGGCAGCATAGTGGATGAAGCCATACCAGTGAAGCTGATCCTGAACCAGTATCCTGTCAGGGACCAGTGCAGCTTGTACGGTACATTTCGTTGGTAATATGTGGGAAGGGACAGGTAACAATTTGTAGCTTAACTGTGACCTCTGAAATTTCAGCAAGAAGTCAAGCCAGATTATGCAGACTGAACATTATTAATTATAGCAAATAGTGAATGTTGGATTTATTTACTGTCATTCTCTTTGGAAGTTTGTTGGACAATTGAGTAGTTCTGATTCATCCAGTCGCCAGACATTCATACGGAGGGATATAGTAACTTTTTGGACTACCTTCACCTGTGGAAAAAATTTGTTTTTGGAAATGAACATTCTGTTGATTGGAAGTTGCCAGATATGCTTCTTCTGGATAGATTATCTAGAAATTTCAGGAACATTATTGTGTTTATACATTAGGGACAGTTATTTTGTTCTGCTGTGGAATTTTTCTGGATTGCAATTAATTAGCATTTAGTTTACCATTTTGTTATGATTTTGCATTAGCAAGGATGATATGGATATTTGACATTAGTGTATATGTCATTAATTTCAGTTTTTTTACTCTGCTAGGTGCTAGAAAACTGAGGATTCTTAGTTAAAATTTTTCTGGAAGATTTCCATTTGCTGTTATAACTTATTTAACTAAAAAGTACAGTAATTATTCTGGACTGTATTAGGTGCCAGTATGGTTGGATTATTTTGAGTGGATTGGATATTGCTAATATTGTTTTTTTGTTTTATTATAGATTATTGGTTCCATGTCTGAGTTTTTCCAGAAAGAGTCATGTTACTATGGAAGAGGTTAGGCTTTGTCATGCAGTGCATTGGAAATGTACCAGAAGCCCTGGGAGATTAAGGCTGCAGTGGAGATTCTCTTAAGCATAATGTTTTATAGATTATATAGTTCTTGTGCAGCAATTAGTGAATGTATTTTTTTTTCCTCTGTTTATTTTTTGTATAACGGATTTATTAGTAGTTAATTAGGATGGATGATAAATCATGTAGCCTTGAATAAGGTGACATTACTGATGATGACTTATTAATAGCCAATTGTTATGGCATTTACCATGTTCAAATTGGTTATTTATCTTTGATATGACAGCATTGCCTTGGATGTGACATTATTACCACGGATGTGATGTTATGAGGAGATTACACAAACAGGTGTGGTTCTCTGATTGGGTACCTAGGCCGGAACATGCAGATTCCATGTAACCGAGCCTAAGGTGAAATTACCAGAGGGGGTCTTTTTTCTTTTAAGGACCTAGATATTACATTGTTTTGTTGCGCGTACATATGGTACGTGGCACAGTCCCTTTGGGGATAAATAAAAGGTGGATTAGCCTGATACCAAAGTTTTGCCTGTTCTGCATATGTTTAATGGATGATTACATATGTTAAGAATGGATAATTATATATGATACCTAAAGATTTGCCTATTCTGCATATGTTTAATGGATGATTACATATGTTAAGAATGGATGATTATATATGATACCAAAGTTTTGCCTGTTCGGCATATGTTTAATGGATATTTACATATGTTTAAGAATGGATGATTAATAATTGTAACCCAGATGAACCTATTCTGCGTATGTACAGCATATAGCTGCATTTGTCAGTGATAGCAGATTATTTATGGTACCAGAGTTTACCTATTCTATGTATGTGTATTGAGGAGTCACACATAATAGAAATAGATGATTGTATATGAAGTGGACATGGGCTGAGTATAGCCGAAAGTCACACGAACAGTTTATGGGTATAGTCAGAGTATGAAGTTCTATGTTGAGAGTCGATTATTATCTTTGAATTAGCCTGGAGTTATAATTTAAATAGGTACATTGGTTTTTTTTGGGAAAGTTTTGACAGGCAAAACTCTACTTTTTGGGATAGGGGAATATTATAGCAGCATAAGCTAGGGGTTATACCCAGGATTGGTATTTAGGAAATAATTACTAGAGTGAGTACCCTTGTTTGAGAGGTAGGTTGGTTGAGACCATTGAGCGGGGGTCTTGGGAAAAGCTTGCAGCATGGCGAAAACTGAGTGGGTAGGAATAGTATAAATACCACTCACGATTAGTCTAAAGGCAAGAGCCTTACTTGTTTTGTGTAGCAAGAGCCTTACTTGTTTTGTTGTAGGAAGAATTTTTGTCATTTTGATGTAGATGGAATCTCATTTAGGAAGAGTTTCTAGCAGTGGAAATTTGTTGGTAGTGGAGGAATTAGGTTTCTTGATGGCTGAGGTTTTAGGTGGAATGTTGTGAGTATGATTTCATGTGTATAGGACTTATTGTAAGGCAGATTGCCTTTTACTCATTTTCCTGTTATGTCCATGTTGCGGACAGTCTCATGCACCAGATATAGGATGGGTTGTTATGGAGATTGCATAGGTTATACGTGACTACTCCTAGTGTTGAATATACACATAAGAGTAGGTAGTTATTTGCATATTGTACACCTTGTGGGTAGAATTAGGGTTGTGTTGGATAGTGATTAGTTTGATTAATTCTTTTTTTTTGAGAGTTTTCTGTAAAAGTTAGTAATTTTTTGTTGGAGATATTTGATGGCCAAATATCTACCTTTAGGGGGTGGGGAGATATTCTGTAACAGAATAGCAATTCTGTTCAGAGATTAATTGTGTAGCGCTAATAAATTGTGTTGCGTAGACTACGTCATTAGGAAGGCCCGTGTGCAAAAAGTCGTTAGAAAGGTCCGTGTGAAAAAGCCGGTCGTAAGCAGTCTATGTGTGGAACTTTGAACTGGATGGACGTGTTGGGCGAACGAGAATGGGGTAGAGCGAGTCTTGTTGTCAGAATTAGTTTAGTTTGTTTTTCTGTGTGGCTGCAGTCCTTGGTAAGCCTGTAAGTATGGTTTTTGGTATGAATAAATCATTGTAAGGTTTTCCTTGCCCATGTGGCGTAGATATTTCACGCCGGGCATTTGTTGCTGTGAATTTCTGTAATAAATGTGTGTGTCTGATGATAAACTACAACAAATCGGCTTTGTGGAAATTCTCATTGTTGACCAGTTTGTTTTGGTCGGAAGACTGCCAAGTTATGTTCAAGTTGTTGTATTCGTACTAATTTTGTGGAGTGGAAAGCCTGGGTGTCTTGTTGTATTTTCTTAGTGTATAATACAGAAAATTAGGTGATGGTTAGAACACCAGCAACAAGAAGAAACTTATAAGTTGAAACTGTACTCCACAAGAAGATTCAATCAAACCAGTAGTCACCTTGTAAGGGGAATCCTGTTTCAGCACCAGCAGCAGGCCATCTTGCTCACAACCGAGAGGCCTACAGGAGAGCTGTTAGGGAGGCAAAGTTCCGCAAGGGACACGCAAATGACTGACTGAGACTGACAGTATATATATCAGGACCAGCGAATCATAGTCAAGACCCTGCATTAGCTCTGCGTTAAGCTCTCAGTAACAGGTTCAACCTGGCCAACGAGGCAGGGATCGCAATGCCCCCCTGTCACCCCCCCCCCCCCCTTCTTCCTTGCTTTTTTGCTCCATTCATGGCCTGCAAGCTGGCCGGTCTCGTGACTCACTCTCCATCTGATACCATGTTCGTGCGGCATCGGCTGCTGGGAGCATCCCGCTCTCAGTTACAGGGAACATAGAACAATAGCAAAGTTCGCCAATCGTGACGTCAGTGCTGAGGTATATACGCCCCCACAGCCTAGTCTCTGAAACAGTTCTCTCTTTTTTTTTGGCGTGATCTCCTAATATTTATCCCACAAGCTGTTCGCCATGAACTGTCTGCTACACAGGTTTCCAACCTTTCTGCCTCACAGGACAACTTTTCCAAGTACCACAGTCTTTTTATGTAATATCATGGTGCCATAAATCCCGAATTGTTTTCTTACATCTTCTTCTTTGAGCGGATTCTGAATTCAGCAATATTCCGAGACCATGAAGCTCATTGCCAAGACACATCTCAATTCCTCTCTATTCTTCATATTTTCTTGCCAATTGTAGATTTCAAGATCTCGTATATCTTCTAGGGTGTCTCGCCATCATTGTCTAGGTTTGTCTCTTGGTCTGTCCCCTTTCATCACTTCTGTACAGACTATCTTTGTTTGTCTCTCCTGCTCCATTCTCTACCAAATGCCAAAGCCATCTAAGTCTATTCTTTTGCATAATGAGTTTTACAATATGAGAGTTACACAATTTCTACATTTCTTTGTTCCTTCTTGTCTATATTGTTTTGATACAACAGCAAATCGATGATGCAGCCGCAGTCCACCCGAAACTGGTCCGAGAACCGCCTAAAGTTCACCGGGGACCACAAGTTTGGAACCACTGGTCTTGTAGACGCGCAACAAATCCAAATAAACGGTCACCGACATCCCATCGGGAAAGACAATAAAGGTAACGATAGCGCAGGGGGTTGGAGGGGTTGGGGTGGGGAAGTGATAACAAAGATGAATATAGTGACGTGTGCAAGGAACTTGTTTCCCAGCCAGCAAGGGAAAGGTCGCGAGCAAACATCGCCTGGGTTGTGCTTGCTAGACGATACTGTAAACAAATAATACCTTTTGTTATAGTGATGCCCTCAGCACACAAGATGGCGACAAGATAGCTACAATGTAGATCACGCATCTTTCTTTTTGAAAACTAAAAAAAAACAAAACTTCTTTTTCTGTTTCGATGTTTTTTTTTTTAAACCAATTTCTTAGTATTAGTCATTTATACAAGAAATATATTGATGTTTGTTTTTAAACGAAATATATTTTTTGGCATTACCCCCTTTGGAGGGTTAAAACGTTTTATTTCAGCCTCCCCCCCCCCCCCCCACTCTATACGGAAAGAAATGTGTCTTGTTTATGATTTTCTTCTCTTTTGTTTTAAAACATTTTGTGGTTTATTTTTCATGTTCCTGGTGTTCTTTCGCTGGCAGTATTTCAGCAAAAAAGAGAGAAAGAAAAACTTTGGCGCTGCAGTTTTTCAGTATTTTCTCAGTAAGTTGTCCACGGGGAAGATGACAGCTGTGCAATGTGTGAAAATATTAACTCTGGTTCTGAAGAGCAGGGACATTGGAGATAATGTGTGTATGTGTATGCGTGTGTGATTGTTTATGTGAATGTGTGTATATGTGTGTGTGTAAGAGAGAGAGAGGTTGGAGAGATATGGAGAGAGATGGTCAATAGTGAATGAATGAACTGTGTTTTACATTCAAAGAGCAAAATAACTGGCCCGTCAGACATTCCCAGTCAGTTCTCTCTCAACTTTGGATATTCTCAACTTGTCATCTCTTAACTTTGGACATTCTCAACTTGTCAGCTGTCAACTTGAATATTTCCCGCTACCTTGTATACATTCATCACGTGTTTTATTGTGGAAGTAACGTGCCTGGATGAAAGTAAGGCGAAATTACTTTTATTGAAATTACACAGTTATGAGACAGAGTGACCAACAGATGGATGGATGGATGGATGGATGGATTAAGGTGAAATTACTTTAATTGAAATTGCACAGTTATGAGACACAGAGTGACCAATAGATAGATAGATAGATAGATAGATAGATAGATAGATAGATAGATAGATAGATAGATAGATAGATAGATAGATAGATAGATAGATAGATAGATAGATAGATTCCACTACGACTACAGCCAAATAGAGCTCTACCACGTTTACTGGCTATCAACCAGCCCTTCATCTTAGGTTGACAAGGAGTCACGTGGTCTTAGCTTGGCTTTTGTTTCTTTGCAAAGTCCACAGAACACAGACCTCATATCTTCTCGATAAATCTGCCTGAAATGAATGGCTCTTTTTTCAGAGAGACAATGTGGCAACCGGCTTCATCTGTGGGAATATTTGCGTTGGCTTCAATCTATTTTTAACAATAAAGTTGAAATCCAACACCACTGCTTATTCTGCTGGATTCTACACTTTCCTGTTTTCCAAGTGTCGGACGAAGAGTGTTCTAGTCTATAGATAGAACTCACAACATAGCATGTTGTACAAGACTGGCAAGCTCCCCTCCCCCGCGCTAATCTGCCAGGTACATCTTGCGGAGCTTAGTTTTCACGCCGGCATGTCAAAAGAGACAAATATTTCAGGCCACTCATTAGACACAGAGGCGAACCTTTGGAGCCGACGTTGCCAGGAAAAAGTGGAAAAGTAAACCAAATCTTTGGTCATCAGTGTCGAACTGAAGCGATGATGGACGTTAACAGTGGGGAGTTCGTTGTTTTGAAGAATAACAAACGGTCACCTAGAAAAGAGGAAAAAAATATGTAGCATTTCTTGGTAGGTTCTGGCCGTGAAGGAAGATGGACACCCAGAAACAACGTAGTTTTTTTTCCCTTTCTTTTACACGGGTCTCTTTTCACGCGAATGTGTAGTTTTTCATATAGTTTACTGACATTCATGTGTAGGGTGTTATTTTCTTTTAATGAGCTTCTTCCCAGTAGAGCAGGGATATCCACAGAGACAGTGTAGCCTTCCAAAGTAAAGGTGAGAAGAAGTAAAGAAGGTTAGAAGAAGTAAAGAAGGTGAGAAGAAGTAAAGAAGGTGAGAAGAAGTGGCAAAAGTGGCAGCAAAACGAACACACGCACGCACCTTCACACATATACCAGCGACAATGTCTTTATGAAGAACAAGGAAACTAACGAAACAACAAATAACAACAAAAAAACTGGCACTTAACTGGAAGAGATAGTCTCAGGTTAAGACTTCAAGCAAATGATGTTTCCCGGGTTTCTTTGACAGTTTTTTTTACGTTAGCGTCAGGTGCCCATATTTGTTCAGCCGAGGTGAAGAGAACTCGATAAAACTGGTCTGTGACCAATCCCTTTCATAGCATTCGTAACTTTGTTTTTTTAATATTACGTTTTATATGTTTACTTGATATGTTTGAGTCAAATTTACAAAATTAACTTTGCTTGAAACACTGAGCAATAATGCAAACCTATTTAATCGTTAGAAGAATCTGACTTTTTAAAAAAGAATTCTGTGTGCTATCAAGTCGATTTTGTATCCAATAAGAGTTTTCATTGAATTGATCTTTCAAGGACTTATACTTGTAACTTGCTATGATGTGATAACGGATCTGATGCTACTGTTAGGTCAGCCAGGCAGCCGCCTGGGGCTGCAGACATCGGAGGGGCATAGAACTGACCTTCGAGGGATACAGTTCTAAACAGATTGGTTAGTACTGCATGGAACCCACAACGCTCAAGTATCGGCACCATGTGTTGGGTATGCTGCACGTATCACATAACGTTTTAGCATTAGGACAGGCAGTCACAAGAGACCATATCTAATAATTTATCTTATTAGGTTTAGTTTCAGACGCTCGGGATTGTTCAGCTGAAAAGTTCTTGAGCAAACAGCGATTGAATAACCTGGAAAAATACAAAAATACGATTTAGACAGAAAGAAAAATATTAAGAGAATAAATGAGAATCGAACCGCAGAAGTCAGTTGTTCTAGCTGTTCTGTCTCCCTGGACCAGCCAGCAGATGTTCTTTGCAGCCGATAGTGTTCCGATTTTGAAGCACAGCTTCGTACTGAAAGGGGGAGGGGGGGAGTGGTTGCGGCAGGTTTTTTCTTTTTCAGCCACTGAGTGCAGCTAAAAAGGATGGGCGAAGCTAGGCAATGCTTCTTTAGCAGACTCCACCCTCTCATGAAAACTATAGCAATCCCTGCACCGCTATTCATGCTGAACTTGCTTTTTTGGGGGTTTCGTAAGTACCAACATAGGTGGGGCAGGGTCTTGATCGGCTATGGTTCGTCAACCCCGACACAAGCACGTCGGCTATGGTTTGCCAACCCTGACGCAAACATGTCAAGGTTCATCAACCTTGAAGCAAGCTTGGTTCACTGACTACCAAATCGAAGAGCGTCTCCGCCCCTCATCCTCCTCCTCCTCTCCTCCTCCTCCTCTCCTCCTCCTCCTTCTTCTTCTTTCTCCTTTCTCTCACATTTCTTCTTTCTCTCTCTCCTCCCTCTGTTCCACCCCCGGTCCTCCTTTCTTCTATCTTGAGTGGAATGGGTAACCTCTCAGTTTGACCTGATACCTGTTACCCAGACGATTAATTACATGTAAACACTTCTGTCTTTGTTAATCTGCTGCAGGCAAGTTTCTGGCTGTTTTTATATTTATCTATATTTATATTTTATTTCGGGCGGAGGGAACTAGATGAGGTTTTTCTTCTATATAGCAAAGAACACTCAGGAGTATTTTGCTGTTTATACAGTTATTGTTATTACCAGCTTAAGCTGAATCACGTTTTTTTAAAATGAAATCCTCGTATAACTGTCCACAACATAAGTTCTGTAAAAAGGTAATAGGTAAAATCCAAGTTTCAGTGTCATTTCGGCATATTCGAGATAGGGTTTTAGACTCGTGTTTCCAAGAGCTTCGGCACATGAGAGTGTGATGTTGTCATTATCAACACCTGGCCGCGTATACCTTCCTAGATTTCTTTGGTACCCGTTTCTAGAGCCTGGGTGGACCCCGGGGTCTGAGGTGATTGAAAATCTTTTGCTGAACTCTACCAATCTCCTCCGGTAAAACATGTTAGCTATCACATCATCACTATCTTCTTCTTCTGCTTCTTCTTCTTGAATCCTTACCCCCAAGTGTTCAATAAACCTTAAAACTGGTTTAAATAAATAAGGTAAACAGAGGTATATGGTGCAGTTTTACAAAGTGAGGGAGGAAGTGAGCAAGGTGAGAAAAAAACGAATATAAAGTATGAGAATGTATAAATGAAAAACATACAACATCCGATATTTCGGCGTGAGCCTTATTCGAGGATACATACACAACGAAATACAAACATATAGAACTTATCTGAAGTGTCTTGCTCCCAGTGAGAAGCAGAAATGTGTGTGGAAGATGTACGATCTCGGAGGGTCCTAGAACAGCGCCTTATTTTCCAGACTGGCTGTCTCCACCCAGCTGGAATTAACAATGTCTTCAACTTTCTGTAACTTCTTTATTTTTCCACTGGCCTTTTTTATACTCTACTTTCTTTCTCTGTGCTACCCCTCCCTGCCACCATCCTATTTCCTTCTCTGCCAACATATTGGTCTTGTCCTATTCACCAGTTTCACATTTTCTCCCTGTAGGTGTTTAAGTTCTTCATTCATTATCTCCCCGCGTCCCCTTTTCCCTCCCCTCTCTCCCTCCCCCCCCCCCCGACACCTCTAGCGGCTATCATGTTTCTATTGCCTTCCCCCAACCCCTTTCTCCCACTTATTCTCCTCCTCTCTCTCCGCTTCTTCGTTACGATTGGCTCTATCGGGAATCTTTTGTCTGTAGGCAGCGTGGGGTTTTTTTTCCTCCTTCTTTTTTTCCTCCTCCTTCTTCCACACACATTTCTGCTTCTCACTGGGAGCAAGACACTTCAGATAAGTTATATATGTTTGTATTTCGTTGTGTATGTATCCTCGAATAAGGCTCACGCCGAAATATCGGATGTTGTATGTTTTTCATTTATACATTCTCATACTTTATATTCGTTTTTTTCTCACCTTGCTCACTTCCTCCCTCACTTTGTAAAACTGCACCATACACCTCTGTCTACCTTATTCAATAAACCTTTCAACATTACCCCTACCCTTCCATCTACCCTCAGTTGCTTGATCAAATGCCCCTCATTCCTAAGTTTTGATAATAAAGTTATCTCTTCACTCGCAAGTTTTGACAAAGTTACCTCTTCAATCTCAGATTTAAAAAAAGATGTTTACCCATTCTCAAGTTTTGACGAAGTTGTTTGCTCACTCCAAATGTTTCATGCCATTGTCCGGTCACTCCAAAGTCTTTATGATATTGTCCGCTCACTCCCAAGTTTTCATGAAGGTGTCTCTCATTCCCAAGTTTTTACGCAATTTTTATCACTATCATGTTTTGATGAAATTGTCCTCCGTTCTCAGATTTTCAAGAAGGTCTCTCGGCCCCCAGTGCTTGAGTAAATAGTGCAGCGTACGTGTGAATGTGTGAATCTGTGAATGTGTGATGAAAACTTCCTCCACATTCTGTGGCCAGACCTACACACCCAAGCTAAACTGCTTGATATGATAACCACTTCCAAGACGCGAGTTTGTTCGCATTGTTGCATAAACAAAAGGTAGACCGCTCACCAAAGGAGATTTTCTCTCGCGGGACTTGACATTTCATATCTGCTCCAAGAAAGAAACAGCGTGTAGCCTCAGCTTGTTATAACTTGTCTGTTGGTGAGCACGTTCGTCAGAGAGTCTTGTATGTGTGCGCTTGTTTGGGGAAAATACTACAGAGAGAAAAATAGCAAGAAGAAGAAAAGAAGAAGAAGAAGAAGAATTATAGTTCAAAATATCTCAGTCTTATTACTAGACTGCCCGCATTATTTAATAATAATTGTCGATATTATTTTAAGCATAGAATGATTTGTTTTCATATGTTTCTGTTTATAAACGATAGTTTCTGCATAGATTTACAAGGGGTAATTGATAATTTCTCGGCATAAGGTACAACGGATTGTTTGTGGATAACTTTTTTAGTTTATTTCTTAACATACTCCCCTTGTAAGTTTATGCACTTAGTCCAGCGATCATGGAGCATACGGATCCCTTCTTTGTAAAAGTCAGCATCTTGTGCCAGTAGAAAGTGGTCTACAGCATGAATGATGTCACCATCTGAAGAAACATTTGCGACCACTGAGCTCCTTTTTGAGTTTGGTAAACAGGTCCGAAGGGGCCAATTCTAGGGAATAAGGAGGATGTTCAAGAAGCTGGAAGCCATATTCATGAATGGCAGCCATTGGCACCGCCGACTTGTGAACTGGAGTATTGTCTTGATGAAAGATGACTCCTCTCGTCAATTTCCCTCGACGCTTTTCCTTCAGTTTGACCCGCAGTTGCTTCACAAGATTAGCGTAATAGGTCTCGGTGATCATTTTGCCCTTTTGGAAATAGTCTACTACCAGTAGCACACCTTCTGAATCCCAGAAGATGGAAGCCATCTCTTTGCTTGCAGACAGAACCACCCGTGCTTTCTTTGGAGGTGGGGATCCATGATGTTTCCACTGCTTTGGCTGTTCTTTGGTTTCTCGTTGAAAATTATCAATCACCCCTCGTAGTTCAAAACCATAGAAACTCGATCTTTTGGTCAGTCTCGAACTAGCATGAGGTGGGATCGAATCACTTCCCATTCGTCAGAGCTACAACTGGTGCTACGGAGTGCAAGTACTGTCAGTGTCGTATTTAGACCTGGTGATGTCAAAAATGCTAGTGTCGTATTTAGATTTGGTGATGACCAAAAAGCTGCAGTGTGTGATCTAGACTTGATGATGCTGTAGTTTGTTTATTTTATGTCTAAATACAACACTGTGTCTCGTGTTCTCCAAGGAGTAGACTGGAGCACTTATGAGCTTCTCCAGTGTGCAACGATGATAAATTAGGATTTAATATTTAGCTTCATTTTAAAAGTACGCTCATTTCTTTTACATTGCGTTCTCCTGCGGGAAGTTTAGTCTTTTCCATCAGAATACTTGGTTTTCCGAGACACTGCCGTTGGAAAAACCCTGAAAAACAGTCTTCGCATTAAAAATTGGGCTCCCTAACAACTACGATTCTAAATCGCTCCTTGCTCGCCATTTCCTAAGCTGATAAAATGAATGAGATAGACCTAAAATAGGATAGAATACAGACGAGGAGTATAGAACCGGAAGAGGAAGTATAAATGGAGAGAAAGTAAGCGGAAATAGGAGGGGAGGGGAAGAGATTGACTGCAAGAAAGAAAGAAAGAAAGACTAAGAATCTACTTATAATTTTATGAGTACTGAAATTTGAAAGAGGAAATGGAGGAGCGAGTCTCAGAAGATAGCGAAAGTGGGAATGGAGTTGGGGGGGGGGGGCTTATTTACTGTCCCACTCCCATCCAGACTCCCTGGTTTAAGAAGAGAAATAATTCCGGACCCGTGATTCTCTCTCTCTCTCTCTCTGAACCTTAAGTGCCCAGGGCACGTGGGGTTTCTGCAAGGGTTTTCCACAAATGCCTGTCCTTCGCCTTTTTTTCTGCTCTTGCCCAGGTGAGTCCACTATTGGTGCAAAATTTCTCCGGTTCAACTTTTGATATCACCTTCGCTGCACTTTTCTGAAGGCGTAATCAGGCAGAGCGGTCACTTAATTTTCATTAAATACGTAGTTCAAGCCTACCTTCGTAGATATAAGAGTGTAGATGTAAGAGTGTAGATATAAGAGTATAGATGTAAGGGTGTAGATATAAAAGTGTAGATATAAGAGTGTAGATATAAGAGTGTAGATATAAGAATGTAAATATACGCTGTTGATCATTCGAAAATGTAGTCCTATCCGGTTGCTTCTTCTTCTTCTTCTTCTTCTTCTCTCTCTCTCCCCTCCAAGATTACATTCTGTAGCCGCCTGCTAAACCCTGAAGTTTCAGCTCTACATAGAAACGAAACTGAATACTACACACAAAAAAAAAACAAAAAACAGTGGAATCAGTAGCAATTATCTTTCCATTTTTTACAAATACATGGGCGAGTAGTAGACCACTGATCTGTAGCACAGCTTACAGAGAGCTTATTCTTTCTGAAAGTAAAAAAGGAAAGGGGGGAGAGAGAGAGAGAGAAAGAGAGAGAGAGAGAGAGACCCCCACCTATGTCTAAACGTCAGGAGAAGCGATCGGGGTTTCTCGGAGCGGCAGCGAAATCATGATTGACATGCAGCGTCGCCTGAGGAGATTGGCTACAAGCAACAACAAATAAGATCTGAGGGCAGATATTCGCCAGAAAATATGTCAAACGCAGAGAGGTATTTTTCTTCTTCTTAACTAAGGAGAAGTTCGCGTTAGAAGTGTCAGGAATTAACAGCTAATACTTTCTGGAAACTTTTCTTCGGTTTCTTTTTTTTCCTCTCTTCCCAGATTTCTGGATTCATTTTAACAAGGCGTAAAATGCGCAGATTATCGGTGATTTTAAAGAGAATGTATGCCCCTGTTCATAAAAGTGAATTGCTGGTTAGAAAAGTGGTTATTTCATAAACAGCGATACGTTACTTTAACCATCAACAAGTGATATAGAACATTTCATTCTTGATACAGAGGATTATTACATTTTCTATTCTATAAAGTATGTATGATTGTGCTGTGTACGTAAGTATTTATGTCTGTATGGGTTCATGTAGACATTCAAATATAGATGGATGGATGGATGGATGGATGGATGGATGGATTCAGAATTAAAAAAACGTTTTCAGTATATGTTTTGCTTCATTTTACTTTCAGTGCTTTAGATTTATGATTACTATTTTACAGTTGTGTGTGTTTACTGCTGTATGGCTGTGCTTATTTGCAATACAGCTATGCTTACTGATGTACGGCTATGCTTCGTAGTAAATACGGCTGCTGATTGCGTGCGTGCGTGTGTGTGTGGGTGTGTGTGTTAGAGTGTGTGCGCGAGCGCGCGTGTATATATATATATATATATATATATATATATATATATATATATATACTTGTGTTTGTGTTTGTCTTTTCACTCAACTTTCTGAACTCTAAGGAATTTTCTGTTCCCGCTGAAATGGATGTCCGGAAGTTTTTTTGTTTTTTTTTTCAAACTCAGGTAGATCGCGGCTAACAGGGGAGTTACTGGGAGCCTCCTTTGTCGAGATGAGCACCGTTTATGCCTCGGATGAGTTCAAGACATGAGGAAGTTGACATACATCAACGTTCTGAGCGGTTTATGGGCACGCGCGAAACGAGAGCAGAACATGCCAGAGGTTACCTGATAGCGCTTACGGAGGGCGTTGCTTAGAACAGCGGAGTCAATTTTAGATTTTAGACCATTCTTTTGTGTGTGTGGGGGGGGGGGGGGGCAAGGAACGACAAATTTTAGTTTCGGGTTAATTTAGAAAAGATTATTCATTTCCAGTTAATTTTGTTAGACCATTTCATGTTAATTTTAACCAGCACAGATAAAGCATAGACCAGTCGCTGATCTGTTTTAGACTAATATGTGATAAGCTAGACCCCACTCGAACTATTTTAGACAAGACTGAATAATACGAAACAACTTGGTGGCCGTGCCACTGAGATTACTGGATAAATAATATTAAAAAATAATTTAAAGAGAGTGTCGTTAGTGGAGGATACAGTTAATAGTGAATATCATTAATGGAGGTTACAATTAACGGAGGTTACAATTAATAGAGGATAAAGTTAATAGAGGATAAAGTTAATGGACGATGCAGTTAATAGAGAGTAACATTAATGGACGATATAAGGACGGAAATATCGAAGGATTTGGATAACATACTCTTCTGGCGGGTCCTCTTCATGCATTTCATAAGTCTGTCTCTGTACTAGACACTTCCTGGTTTGTTTTTTGTTTGTTTTGTTTTTGCGTTGTGGTAAGTTATGCTAAAGTGAAGGAATGAAGTCTTGTGCTACAATTAAGGAATGGAAAGTATGCTACTCGTGTTGAAGAAGACTGTGTTAAAGTGAATGAATGAGGCTATGTTGCTGTGAATGAAGGTGAGTCTGCATTATTTCGACGTAATAAAAGCACACACACACACACACACACACAGAGAAAGAGAGAGAGAGAGAACACGGAGCGAAAACAAAATATTTGAGATAAACGACGCGGTCATTTACTTTACTTGTATGTTTATAGGTAAATATAATTTGTCATGAACTTCTTCTTCTTCTTCTTCTTCTTCGTTCGCTTCTACTACCAAGATCGCCCCATCATCCTACTGATGAACTTTTTAAATACTTAGCCAGATGTTCTGAGTAACTTCTGTCACTAAAAAAACACACACACACACATAACCAGACAGCCCTGCGGTAGTACATTCTCCCACCCACACCCATACATCCACATCCACACATACATACATACATACATACATACATACATACATACATAGTCGCGCATGATCATGGTGGAGACTGTATGAACGGTCTGCATGTGGAAGTATGTGGCTGTGTATTTGAAGAATTCAGGCGTTCGTCTCAAATATCCACTTTCAAGAATATTTAAAGCATTGGTTTGGGGGGGGGGGGAATGGGGGGGGGGGGGAGTTGTACAGGATTATGTGGATATGTACAAATTGCTGTAAGATATTTTTAAACTCCTGAATTCACAGTGTTTGGAACTGGTAGGTGGTTGTAGTGCTGGATTCTAATGTTGGATATTTCTTGCGTCTGGAAGTTCGTATTACTTGTATGTTAAGACAGGTACTGGAAGTACTTTTACTTTTTTTTTAATGACTTTGTTATGTTTTAGTCGTCTTCGTTGGTCGTCTACAGGTGCTTCGTTCTTCTGTTTATAATGAGATCAAGTGTTATAAGTTAGATGTAGAGGTTTGAAAACTTTTCAATAACCAGGTAAATAAATAGGTGTGTTGTTGATCTCATGGATTGTTGTTCGCCTCATGGAGTAGTTATTGGTCTCATGGATTGTTACTGGTCTCGTGGGGTTGTTATTGGTCTCACGGAACTGTTAATGGTCTGATGGAGTAGTTATTGGTCTCACGGAACTGTTACTGGTCTGATGAAGTAGTTATTGGTCTCATGGATTGTTACTGGTCTCATGGGGTAGTTATTGGTCTCACGGAACTGTTACTGGTCTGATGGGGTTGTTATTGGTCTCAATGAATTGTTACTGGTCTGATGGGGTTGTCATTGGTCTCACAGAATTGTTACTGGTCTCATGGGGTTGTTATTGATCTCATGGAATTGTTATTGGTCTCATAGCGCTGTAAAAGCTGAGTTCCTGAAAGTCCACCTCATGCTGCAGATCTTAAAGCAGAATCGCACGGGATGTAAATTACAGTCTGATCGAAGCGTCGGAGTGAATCCGGGTAACTGGACTCTCGGAACTCCATCATTTTTGGGAGCACTTTTAAGCCAAAGCTCGTTAACCAAGCTCCGGGAGAGCAGAAGTCTGTTAGTGGGAGCAGGACAGAGGGAGGGACAATAATCAGCTCCTGCTCACTGGTCAAGATAATTCCGCCATCCCTGTAATAATTATCTTTGTTTTCCTAAGCATATAGACAACCACTCGCCTCAGCCAATCATAATAGGTTAGAGAGGTTGATAGAAGAAGGCAGGGTGCCCGGAGAAGTGGAAAAGGTGGCAACCTAGCCGCAGGCGGACTCAGAATATCACGGAAAGTGTGAATATATCATTGCCAGATGGTGGTCGGCTCGCTCTAGGCCGCATCGTATTCAGGGAGGCAGTAGGAAGAGGACGGCGTTCAGGAAAGGGCACGTCACATGACAGATAGCCAACCTTTTGTGATAACATTATATATGCAATATAAGTCGGTTATTATGAAACTCTTGATAACAAAATAATGGTCCTTTGAAGAACTTTACGGATTACAAACATGCCAGCATTTCTTCTGAAGAAAGAATGAGTAATGCAGTTTTTGTTTCAAAAACTTAATTTCATTAGTTTTGAAAATACAAGAGGTAGATTATGAACTATTACTAATACTACTTCCACTGCTACCACCACTACTGCAACTATTTCTTCTTCTTCTTCTTGGTCTTCTTTTTCTGTGGTAAGATTCACATGCTCAGCCTTGCAGAAAACAGGTCACCTGCATGACTCTCATCGTCAGCAGGATTTACCCCTGCGTGTATGACAGCTTTCTGTCCGTGCTAATTCCCTGGGGCCAGGTGTATATTCTTCAGCCCCCGCAGTAAGTGTAGGTTTGCAGGCCCCGCAGTAAGTGTAGGTTTGCAGGCCCCGCAGTAAATGTAGGTTTGCAGACCCTGCAGTAAGTGTAGGTTTGCAGGCCCCGCAGTAAGTGTAGGTTTGCAGGCCCCGCAGTAAGTGTAGGTTTGCAGACCCCGCAGTAAGTGTAGGTTTGCAGGCCCCGCAGTAAGTATAGGTTTGCAGACCCTGCAGAAAGTGTAGGTTTGCAGGCCCCGCAGTAAGTGTAGTTTTGCAGGCCCCGCAGTAAATGTAGGTTTGCAGGCCCTGCAGTAAGTGTAGGTTTGCAGGCCTCGCAGTAAGTATAGGTTTGCAGGCTCTGTATTATAACGTTTACCATTTTATGATTTTTTTTCTTCTTTACCAAAATATCGAATATTGTGAACGAAAGGTAATTGTTAGGTTTCTTTTGCTACAGAAAAGCAATTCATTATTGAATTATTAGACACAGCAATTTCTGTTATTGAGACTGTTGTTGTCAGAGAGACTGTAGATGCATTATTTTTATTTTACCCATCAGACTAAGAGGACACTCCCCCCCCCCCAAACACACACACACACAAATCTTTCACTCCCTTCTCACATCTGTCGTCACCATTATCATTTTTGGTAAGTTGACGAAGTCTTTTTCTTTTTTTCTTTTTTTTTTTAAATTTTGAGGTAGTTCTCCCCTGGGATTGAGATGCAGGGTGTGTTGAGAAGTTCTTGCCAAATTTTAAGCACACGATTTACCTTATGAACTTTCCAGCACATTCACATGATTTTCACGCACATTTATAACTTATAGGAACTTTCTACAGAATTTACACGTGGCATTATTGTCCAGGGTAGGCGAGAGTACATGGCAATGAAGTGGCAGACAGACTCGCTGGACAGGATAAAATAATGGCAGGCTGAGAACGGACAAGGACGACATTGCTAAAACCGTACTGGAAAGACCGCGGGAAAATGAAGAGCGGGGATGGAAGAACAATGCGATTGTGAAACGATTGCTGGAACTAGGACACATTAAGAGTGCTGGTAGGAAATCTGTACTGTGTGGCAGAAAACGAATCGCAAAGAACCAACACTTGATGGGACCTATTAGAAAACATACTCTTGGATGGATGATGCGGAGTGCGATGAAGCATATATAGGGCTGTCCTGTGTGCTATGACGCTGGAGTCTAATTTTGAACCTTTGAATCTTCGTTTCGTGATATGTTCAACAAATCTGCAGTCCTTCAAGTGTTTTTGAACATTACATTAAAATATACATTATTACTTCCTTCAGATTTAAGCTATCCATGGTATTCTTTTATTGTTTTCCAAATAACCGTTAACTTCTTACACGCATAAAACTTAACGTTTGGTGCGACTTGTAAGACTGGTATCATTGTTTTCCTGTAAAATTTTCTTGAAATCTCTCATCTTGATGCTGTTATAATTATCTCCATTTGATTGCTTTTATTTCCACAGAAGTTCATGTCTAGGAAATATATCTTTAAAATAAAATTATCAATTGCTCTGATCTGACTGTCCTGTCATGACCTGTCCAAAGAATTTCCATGTTTTTCTTCACACAGAAGATCGTGATCTAGGCTTTCCATGTTTTTCTTCACACAGAAGATCGTGATCTGGGCTTTCCATGTTTTTCTTCACACAGAAGATCGTGATCTGGGACCATTTTCTGCAATCCAAAATCTTATTCGAGACAGAAGTGCTGTGCTAGACGGGGATGTACGAAATAAAGTGATGGAAGCAGTTCCCATATAAGGAAACAGATCTCAGCAAAAGAGTAATTCAGTTTCACAATGATCGTGGTAAAAATCGAGTATACGTAACTTCCATTACACAGATCCTTGACGCAGCGCCAGCGATCCTAGAACCATCTACGTGCTCACTAATGGATTCATTAAGAGTTTATTCTCGGTAGCTTTGGTTGTGACAGAAAGAAAACATTCCATCACATTATGGCTTTCAGTTATATTCCGTCACATCACGGCTTTAACGTGTATCACGTCACTTTATGGATTTCAATCGTAGTCCGTCAGTCACATCATGGTTTTAATGTGGATAACATCACATCATGGCTTTCATTCGTACCCTTTCCCTCGTGGATTTCATTCGCATTCCGTCACATCACGGCTCTCATTTGTATCTTTCTCTAACGGTTTTCGTTTGCATCCTCTCCGCTTAACACTTTCATTCGTATCTCGTAGATTTCATTCCTTGTGTCCCCGTGCTGGCTTTAACTCGCTTTCTCTTACATCGTAACCTCTTATCACATTCTATCATTTCTTGGTTTTCATACCGGTCCCAACACCTCGTGTCTTATATTCAGCTTCAGTTTTTAAATGTGCAAAATGTGCAGCTTTAGATTCTTGTCCTCCAAATATCTAAAGTCTAAATAGATGCTACACGCCATACACATGTTGTTATGAAGTATTTTCAATCATAAAACTATTTTAAATTCAATAATCCTCTCTGCACTTGCCAAGATTGTGTCCAGATTCCTGAATACATCCTGCACTCTTCACAGAGATCTAAGAGTTCGAACTTGGCCTCATAAAAAAAAGAGAATGGATTAAAAACTGTGGATAACTCTTGCTGACCATGAGAATAAAGGAAGTGACACATCTCCGTGTCTGCGTCTTACATCTTACATCTTTCCCTTGCCGTTAAACGTCATGTAAAACTCGCATGGTAGTTCGCCAAGTTTTCCTGTTTTCGGCGAGCTTTTCAAAATCATCAAGGGATTTTATGCCTACTAATTTGGCTTCTCTTAACAATGTCCTCTTTAGAGTTTCACGTGATCGACCTCTTTTTCTCCAGCCTGTTGTGTTAAACGTGATAGCTTGTTTTGGGATTCTCTGATTGTTTCTTCTCTTCACGTGACCGATATATGTCCACCTCCTGTTTCTGATCAGCCATGAGACAGCTTGTTGTTCACTCATCTGCCTTATCCCTGTATTGTTCTTGAATTCATTCCACTTTATACCGAGTACTTTCCTTAGATTCTTTTTTTCAGAATTGTTTAATTTCTTGTCTATTTTTTTCGTTGTTTTTCAACTTTCGCGTGCATAAACGAGGGTGAATATTACATTTGAATTTAATAATCTTAGCTTGGTTTTTGTACTTATAACTTTAGAGTGCCATATGTTCTCAAAATGCTGTTTTTTGCAAATCTAATTCCAACTTCTTTTCTGTTGTCACCATCCTGGCCTGTGTAGCTGCCGAGGTATGCAAATTCGTGTACTTCTTCAACAGCTGTTCCTTCTACGTATATTTTTTTCGTCTTGATTAATGGGAAGTTTCACTATTTTTGTTCTGTCCTTGTTAATTTCAATTCCTATTTTATTAGTCAGGGTAGACAGGGGATCTGCTTTTTCTTGCATCGAACTCACATTGTCACTGATAAGAGTTATGTCATCAGCAAAATCAAGATCTTGTAGTTGGGTATCTAATCAATGCCTGTTTTACATGTGATTTTTTCATTATGAAATCTATAGCAATTCTAAAAAGCAAGGGAGATAGCATACATTATTGTTTCACACCTGTTTCAGTCTGGAACCATTCACTCTCTCCTTCTTCTGTGTTGACTGCAAAAACATATCCGTTGTAGAGATCTTTAATGATGTTGGCAATTTTATATGGTATTCTGTGTAGTCTTAAAATTCTCCACAGTGAATCTCTGTGTATGTTATCGTGTGCCTTTTTAAGTCTATGAAGTTCAGGATTAATGTTTTTTTGCTTTCAAAATGCTCTTCAAGTATTATTCTTAGAATAAAGATCTGGTCAAGACAGTTTCTCCCTTTTCGAAATCCTGCTTGTTCTTTTCTTGTCTGTATGGGTGAGCATATAAAAATTATCACTAAGGAAGCAGAAAAAGAAGGATTCAGTGACAGTTTATAACCTACCGCCTGTATTTTCAAAGCTTTAATAAAATATGCAATTAAAACTACTCCGAGCTTTGACATTGTCGCCTTCACTATTGTACCAGGTCAACCTGGTGTCCGGGGTAATGAGAGAGCTGAAAAGTTAGTTGATCTGGCCACTGTACATGACGGCCAAACGAAAGATCGTGCTAACGTTGTTAAGGCTCTCTGAAAACTTGGAAGAGCAGAAGACTTTGAGCGAGGTGGCTTAACAACATCGCTGTCTCGGATCTACCAGTTGAGAGTGAAGGATGGAATAGCAAGAACTGAGCGGTATTCCCGCGGGCACGAGAGGAACCGTCAGTCAACACTGAACTGGCACACCACTTAGTTTCTGTACGCTGAGGGATATATTAAGGAGGAGACGGAGCACCTCTGGACGTGTTCGGAATGTAGTGATGATGATCCATGTACAACATAACATAACATAACATAACATAACATAACATAACAAATTAATGTTTGTTCAAGACATGTTTATACGAGCGAGCTAAATCTGATGGAAAATGTTCTTTTATTGTTATTGCATATTTAACCGAAACGATGAAATACCACACTCTGATCAAACGTCAGATTTGTCCTTATTCTTTCACGTGAATGTCAGTTTTGACAAGAATGTTCTTGCAAAAAATATGTAGTTTGTAGAGAAAGGCGAACACTGCACTTGATGACCCTGCCTGATCTGGGCCCCCAGCGCTATCTTATGGCAGTTCTTAGTGGGCTAACAGGTCCCTCGTGTGAAGATCGGTATGATATTGTTTTCGTATCCAGATTTTAGTGTCGGGATGTTGATCTTCGTGTACTCTCTCTCTCTCTCTCTCTCTCTCTCTCTCTCTCTCTCTCTGAATGTAAGAATGTAAGACGGGACTGAGCGCCCAGTTATTCACCCTTTGAAAATAAAGATCATTCATTCATTCTCTCTCTCTGTCTGTCTGTCTGTCTCTCTCTCTCTTGTCCCCTCAATGCCGAAGACATGGATATTGTCTCTATTTCGCTCTGTTTCAGACAGTAAGTGGTTGGTAGAAGTAACAAGCGGTGAGACTTTCATGACAAAGACTCTTGAGAATCAAGCCCTGGTCACAAATGTTTGATATGAGATTTTTTAAAAAGTACTCTGACAACCGAAATTCGGGTGGATCAACCTGCCTTGCCCTTTCCTGACAGTGTTATATCCAGGTGGACCTATCGTATATTCTTCTGCTTTAACTTGTCTACCTTTCAAAGGGGACTGCTGAACTCGTTGGTTCCTTATTTGTCGAATAAAAGATATCCCTGATCTGGATGGATGGATGGATGGATGGATGTATGTATGGATGGATGGATGGATGTATGTATGGATGGATGGATGGATGGATGGATGGACATCTCAGGCACTATACTTCTATATCGTCTTAGTAATTAATCTACTTGCTGGTCCATAATTTTAACTAAAATGTTTTTCTTTCGTTCTGACCGTAAAAGTCTATTGTATCACTTTGTTCTCCCTACGCTGATTGTATAAGATGTTTTTAAATGCTTTGTGCACAAAAGTGCTATCACTTAGTAGAGAAAGTAGCCTAAGTCTGTTCGTTGCATTGGCACGTTTATTACAGTTTTGTATGTGGTAATATTTGGCTAAGATGTCTGCTGCACTGCCACGTTTACTACAGTTTTGTATGTGGCACTATATGGCTAAAACTCTTTGAGTTATATTCTAAGGTTGATGAACAAGTATGCGTTAGTTTTAGAAACGTTAATGGAATAGACAAGAAAAGAAAGAAAAAACATTGATATGTTATCAGAAGTAACGCATGTCAATAACATTTAAGCATGACATATTCTGCAGAAAAAAAAGAGGGGGGGGGGGAGTTCGCGACGAAAGTAACGTGTGCATTAAGATCTCCGGTTCTTGTGAAGATTCAGTCTCGAAATGAGTTCTCGTACCTACTGAATACTCTCACTCGCGAATAATGAAAGTTTCGGCAACTGAAAACAGCCACCAACAGCCACAGAGTATTGAACAGAAGTAGATTTTGTGGTGTTTAAAAGAGAAAAAAAACACCAACAACAAAGACAAATATGGACAACAAATAAAACAAAAAAGCAGAAAAAAACTATATAAACTATTGAAACACCGTCAAAGGACCGTTTGAGTAACAAAGTAGTTAGTGCACTAGTCTCTCATGGCAAAGGTCGGGCGTTTGAGTAACAAAGTAGTTAGTGCACTAGTCTCTCATGGCAAAGGTCGGACGCTGGACATTTGTTTGAGGCGCCCAGTTAGCCAGCTGTGGAGATGAGTATATGGCGCATTTTTTGGTTCTTTTTGAAGCCAAGGAAGAAAAAAGCCGACAGGCGTGATGCTGACCACATCACCCTCTAGTGTGCTGACAGGTCAAGGAAAATATGGGCACTAACACCTTATTCCTCAGGTCATTCCATGGCACAACAGATTTACCTTTACCTTAACACCGTAAATCGGAAACAACAAGGTAAACTCAGAACAAGATATACATATATATATATATATATATATATATATATATAGTTGTCAATGAAGCCAATTATTGAGGAAAGACGGTGGTGATGGTTGGGACATGTGCTCTGAATGACTGACAACTCACTACCAAAAACTAGCACTAAGATGGACACCACAAGGGAACAGAAGTAAGGGTAGACCAAAGGAGACATGGAGAAGAACAACAGAAAGGATGTTGAGCAATAGAGGGCTCACCTGGGTAAGAGCGGAAAGAAAGACGAAGGACAGGCATTTGTGGAAAACCCTTGCGGAAGCCCCATGTGCCCTGGGCACTTAAGGTTCAGATATGTACATATATATATGAATCGCAAATATAAGTAACAAAGGTGTTAAGACTAGCACAGTATAAGACAGCAGTAACAACATGACAGCAAGAATTAATGACTGACTTACTTTTGTTTTGAAATCTTTGTACTTCAAGTTATGACCAGTGACACAGTGAGAAGCCAAAGAGATGCACGTCGCTCCACCTCTCTCCCGCCTGCAGCATGAACCATCCTCGAGGCAGTCAATCCCACATTTTCGAAATTATTCTTATCGTCGCCATCCTCTTAGGAGAGGCTGTGGGATCTTGGTGGTAAGGTTATTGTCTTCGTTAACTCTCATCATTAGTGTCATCATTAGATGTATCGTAAAATCACCAGTGCCATCAACAAGTCTAGCACAAACAAACATGTTTCATTATTTTTTTGTCTTCTCCGTCGTTTCGTGTAATGTTTCTCTTTAAAAAAAAAAAAGAAAGTGTCTTGAATCATTTTCGTCTTTGTTCCTCTCTTTCTCATTTACCTTTTTCTCTGCCTGCTTCACTTCTTCTCTCTCGTCTTATTCTATGGCATGACACTCCTTTATTTAAAAAAAATTATCCTTCGAATGTAAGAAATTCTTTGTCATTTTATGTCATCTTGAAATGAACCGATTATGAAGCAGAGAACCACTCTTGTTCTTGTTTTTTGTTTTCAGTGTTCTGAATTGGTAAATTACGAACAACGAACTCCAGTGAGCAAATGGCACATTCTTTATTATTATTTTCGTCGATTGCGTCGTATTTTCTTTGAAGAGTATACTAATTTGGTATCTTAATTCTTTGTCAAAGTTTGTTTCTTCTACAGTCGACTACCAAAACCTATCTTTTAATCTTGCCTACAGCCCATGCAAACACTTCATAAATATTATTTGCTTAAAATACAACAAAGATACAGCAAAGATACAACAGAGATACAACAAATGTCCTCGTCAGTACGAAAAAAAAATATGAAGAGCCCTTCAGAGAAGTTTCAAGACAGCAAAAGCTGGTTAAAATGATAGCAATAAGACAGTCAAAGTTCAAAATTCCTTTGGCATATCGTGAAAAAAACGAAAGTTAGAGAAATTAGTTCTCACCGGAAAATTCACGGGTAAAGGAGGAGAGAAAGGGCAAGAGAAAAATCTCAGTGGACTGACCAAATGGCATAGAAGAAGAGAAGCATTTGAGTTTATGGAAAACACCAAGGATCGCGCAAGATGGAGGAGCATGAACATATTCATTGTCGTGCACTATAAGAAATGTACGTATACATTTAAATACTCAAAAAACTGAGTCTATAATATTTCTTAATTTGACATGCAGGACAATGCAGCTTAAATTCTAAAGCTATCTTCTAAAAAGAGGACACGAAATAACAGTACAATGCTTGGAACGTCTGTTCTCAAACTAGTGTACACGGATTATCATTCACTTCAAGCTCCAGTGATCTTAATAAAAGGGTGAGAAACACTGGCATACAAAAATTACAGGTACAAATCATCATACAAAATTACTACACGTTGAAGCAGATAAAGCATAGGACAAGTTCACCTGCTGCAGAGATCATTCTAGATCTTCGTAGGCTAGCTTTATCTGTGATCATGACCGGTCTTTGACTGTCTTATGGCTACCTAAAGAAGCCTATATAAAACTGTGCTTTTCGAAGGTCGGTACTGTGCTCCTCTGAGGTATCCGCCTCTGACAGCTGACCATTTATTGGGTACTACTGTACCGAAAGAAAATGTATGGCACAAAGAAAAGCCATGAGAAGAAAGTCTCTGTGGTAGAGTCGTGAGAAGAAAGTCTCTGTGGTAGGGTCGTGAGAAGAAAGTCTCCGTGGTAGGGTCGTGAGAAGAAAGTCTCTGTGGTAGAGTCGTGAGAAGAAAGTGTCTATGGTAGGGTCATGTCTATGGTAAGGTTGTGAGAAGAAACTGTCTATAGTAGGGTCGTGTCTATGGTAGAGTCGTGAGAAGAAAGTGTCTGTGGTAGGGTCGTGTCTATGGTAGAGTCGTGAGAAGAAAGTGTCTGTGGTAGGGTCGTGTCTATGGTAGAGTCGTGAGAAGAAAGTGTCTATGGCTGGGTCGTGTCTATGGTAGGGTTGTGAGAAGAAACTGTCTATGGTAGGGTCCTGTCTATAGTAGAGTCGTGAGAAGAAAGTGTCTATGGTAGGGTCGTGAGAAGAAAGTGTCTATAGTAGGGTCGTGAGAAGATATTCTCTATAATGTGAGAAAAGGAGAAAGACAAAAAAATAATAATAATAAAATAGTTGAAAATTACACGAATTTAAGGAAATCTCTCTACTTTGTGTTTTCAAGCTTAAATATTATAATAACAGCCTTGCCATTCGCTATTCCAATTGAAATAAATTTTGTAGAATTTCAATGTTTCCAAAATAAAAAAGGTTCACTGGTCACGGATCACATACCAGTGTTGATTTAGGTTCCCCTTAAAAAAGTGTTGGGAGCCACTGACGTAGTACATACTTCCAAAACTTGCTCCCAGCACCGTCCTAACTGTCGGACCTGCATGCTGTGTCTTGACCAGATAGTCTGGATGATGAAAAAAAAACTATGGGAAAACTTGGACAGTACTGCAAATCTGATGCTGATAGAAAAGTTCAGGTTTAACATGGCGACAGCTAAATGCTGAGTAGGATTAATACTTTCAATGATAAACGTGCAAAAAATGATTGAATGTCGTGACAAGAAGATTAAGAGACTAATCTAGGAGAGTTCGTGTTACATTTCTCCTCTCTATCTCGGTATAAAAAAAAACGTATACGATAGAGGTCTGTCCCAGTTTTCCTTTTCACTTCTCTAGATCTGTCGTTTTCCCCTTGACCTGGAGTTTTTCCACTTTATGAGGACAATTAAAAAATAAAGGTAAAGATAAAATTTCCGTTTCCACGCCATTAAAGCATACTGAGGATACGGTGTTAGGCCCGTATTTTCCATGACCTTCGGCACATGAAAATGTGATGTGGTCAGTATCACGCCCTGGCCGCTTTACCTTCCCAGATTTCTCTGGTACCCATTTTTAGAGGCTGGGTGAGCCCCAGGGCTTTTTTGGTGTGTACCAGAAAAAAATCCCACTGCTGGGACTGAACCCGGTACCACCGGATTAGTAGACCGAGGGCCTAACCACACAGCTAAACAGAATTTTAAAATAAATAACCTTTAAAACATCTAAATCGAGAAACAGAAACTTTTAGTGCACATATTATAATGCCATCCCTCTCTAGATATATGTGTGTAGAGATATGTCAGCCATTTTAGAAATGTGACGTTAACAGGCCAGATCAAAGATAGCCTCTCCCGTGGAAGCATGTACGAGAGAAGAACAGCGAGCAGTTATTAATTTCTTGGGTGTTGAAGGTAAGATATTCAACGCAGAAAGGAGAAGCAGTATAGAGACACAGTGTGTGTCGCTTGAGCAGGAATATGAATGACATCATATTTTTGATGTGTTAGTATGATAACGCGTGGTCTCACACAGCATGTGCAAAACCTCAACAAGTTACAAATCTACGTTTGGAGTGTCTTCCACATCCTGAACATTCACCCGACCTTGCGCCATGTGATTATCATGTGTTAGAATCCCTCAAGGTGGCGCTATGTGGAATGAAGTTCAATATGCAGAGAGAGACTGACGAGGCCGTATATAGTTGACTACAAGAACAGTTAGAAGAGGTTCTTTTCCCCGAGAAATCCATGCCTTAATCAAGATGTGGCAGACTTGCATTCAACATTCTGGCAACTATGTTGAAAACTAATAAGGAATTTTCAGTTATATTTGTACATTTTATTCCGATAAAAAATTAGGATTACTTTTTAACTCATCCCCGTATCGTTTTTTTTAAGTCTTTATTTTGATCCATTCATTGTGAGCCCGTGCTTACTACAATTATCATTTACGAGACTGATTTCATTTACACAAGAGGGAAACAAAAACAAACTGACATTATTAATTAAAATAAACGTGATTCTGTCGATCTCATTTCATTTTCTTTTTCAATTCTAACCCTTCAATACAGCTGTTGTGAAGGCTTTGGTGCGCGTAGTTTGTGTTTTGAAGTTTTAGTTTCAACTGCGAAATCAGTAAATTGATTTAATTTAATAATTCAGCACCATGTCGGCTTTAGGCCTGATGAGGTGAAAGCTACATAAATCTTGGAGTCTATTTGTTAATAAAAAAAACCCATCAAAACACCAGAAAATGTGCGCAAGCGTAAACTGTAGTTTATCTAACTTACGCCTAAATCAGGTATTGATTTGATAACTGAAAACGCCCATTAAGATAGACAGACAAACAGACAGACAGACAGATAACCAGGAAGACTAGATAGACAGACAGACAGACAGATAGACAGACAGACAGACAGACAGACAGACAGACAGACAGACAGACAGACAGACAGATAGATAGATAGATAGATAGATAGATAGATAGATAGATAGATAGATAGATAGATAGATAGATAGATAGATAGATAGATAGATAGATAGATAGATAGATAGATAGGGAATTCCCTCTTAGTGATATTTTGAAAAAAAACTGGTTAATAATTTTTTGGAAAGATTGAGAGAGATTTTACTCTCAGTTTTCTCGTCCTTTAACCATAAGCTATCAGGAACATCATAACATACAAGTAAAGGAAACAAAGATCACGATCATTTTATGAATTCAGATATTTGGGAATGCTCTTTGCTTGAAAATGAAAAGGCAATATTTTTTTTATGGAAACACGGCCTAAAAGCATGATGGACTGAAATAATAAAATATCTCTTTAGCCAGCCCAGAAATGGAATCTTATTCCATTCGTTCACTATTTGCATTGCTAGAGTCAGTAGAGAAGAAAGCTGATTCAGCATGACACTATTTTGTTCCTAGTGTTTTCATTCTAATCAGAAAATACGTCGTAGTTAATCATTAAAAGGTTCCACGTGTTTTCATCACATTCCGCCACGACAGAAATTCAAAACTGCTGAGAGCATTGGAGCTTTTCTTCGTCTAAAGTTATAAAATGCAGAGCTCTGAAAATGTTGATGAAATACAACAAAACTTCTACACATTTTGTTTACCTTTATGCTAAAGCTTGGGATAGTTTTTTGCGATGTTCATGTTTTTGGAGAGAGTAATTAGTTTCTGTGATGATGATGATGATGATGATGATGATGATACTCTGAGGTAGCAGGGTCTATAAAAGATTCAGCGTTAATCTACTTATTGGGCTGGGGTTGTTAGAGGAAAATGTGTTAAGATCACCCTCGTAAATTAGTAGACAAAACACGTTACACCTTAGAGAACGAACGAACGAACAGACTTTATTTTCAAAGAGTTAAGAATTGGGCACTCAGGCCCGAATACCATTCTGCCCTTCATCATACAACTTTTATTCAGTCACAGACACTCACCATTTGTTATTGAACATAATATGCATGAAAACGCACAAAATGAATAAGCAAATAATTAACAGACCCTTTCTTTTCATACAATTTACATTCTCCTTTATATCAGTCAGTCAGTCATTTGCATGTCCCTGTAGGCCTCTCCGTTGTAAGCAAGATGCCCTACTGCTGATGCATCCATTTGCAGATCATCAACGATATCCTGCAGCCATCTTCGCTTTAGTTTTCCTCTCTTTTTCCTATTATGCATCCTTCCACGACGGTCTTCTCTAAATTATCATACGTTTAATGTGTCCAAAATATTTAAGTTTTCTCTGTTTAATCCTCTTTACTAATCAGCCTTCTTCAGTATTAAGTTATTGTATTTTATGTCCCTTGCAGAACTGTGCCCCTCTAACAGCACTCATGTGGGCCTCTCGGTTGTGAGCAAGATGGCCTGTTGCTGAAGCATCTATTCGTAGATCATCAACGATGTCTTGCAGCCATCTTCACTTGGTCTTTCTATCTTTCTTTTTCCCATTATGTACCCTTCCAAGACGGTCTTCTCTAGATTATCGTGACGTTTAATGTGTCCAAAATATTTTAGTTTTCTTTTCTCTTTACTAGCCAACATTTTTCAATATTAAGTTCTTGTAGTATAGATATTTTTTTTTGTGTCCATGATATTTGAAGAACTCTTCTGTAGCATTTACATTCAAATGCATTTATGTGTTTCTCAGCTGATTTGTTAAGTGTCCAGGTCTCACAGGCATATGTTGCAATGGGAAAGATGTATGCCCTTAAAAAATCTTATTTTTATAGTTCTGTCTGTTCCTCTCCACAGATTCTTTCGTTGTTTTACTTTCTGAAGAGCGATAATGTCCTTTTAATTTCCCTCCTTTTATCTCCATTATTAGTTAGTAGTGATCCAAGATATTCAAAACTCTCCACTTCCTCCAATTTTTCCTCATTGATACATATTTCAGCAGCCTTGTTTGTTTTGTCAGTTATCATCAATTTAGTTCTCTTCGCATCAAGATAGAGGTTCTTGTAGTATTGATGTATTTTCTATTTTCTGCGTCAATGATATTTGAAGAATTCTTCGGTAGCATTTACATTCATAGGGATTTATGTGTTTCTCAGCTGTTTTGTTAAGTGTCCAGGTCTCACAGGCATATGTTGCGATGAGAAAGATGCATGCCCTTAAATTGCTTTATGCAACTACATGAAATAAACTTAATTACATTCTCGCATTCATTATAAACTAACATTTATAGAACAGCAATATAATAAATACAACAATCAAGCCATACTTTAGATTAAACTACTTTAGACTTTTATAGTACATACATTTTCATAAAGCAAATACATACAGATGAATATATTCACAGACACATATACCACATATATACAAACACGTCCACACACGCACATATATACACACATACATTCACATGTATGCACATAATGACATTTGCATACACACATATGTATGTATGTACACATAAAGACATGTCCACGTACACACATGTATGTACAAAAACATACATATATATACACATACACACATACCAGTATATATGTATACATATACACACATGCACATATACATATATACGCACACACATATACATACCTACGCCTATTCATACATGTATATAATGTATGCACAAACACAAATACATAATAGGGAGGCATATAGTCCATCTCAAACAGACATTGTCAAAGTCTGAAGTTTAAGAATGAATATTACTTACAAGTTTTACATGAGTTGGTAGAAGAAAAAGAAAGAAAAAGATTACCCTCGAAAAAACAGTAAAACATTTTGCACGTTGAGAGAAAGATTACCCTCGAAAAATAGTAAAACATTTTGCACGTTGAGAGAAAGATTACCCTCGAAAAATAGTAAAACACTTTGCACGTGAAAAAAAACAAAGATTACCCTCGAAAAATAGTAAACACTTTGCACGTGAAAAAAAACAAAGATTACCCTCGAAAAATAGTAAAACACTTTGCACGTGAAAAAAAACAAAGATTACCCTCGAAAAATAGTAAAACACTTTGCACGTGAAAAAAAACAAAGATTACCCTCGAAAAATAGTAAAACACTTTGCACGTGAAAAAAAACAAAGATTACCCTCGAAAAATAGTAAACACTTTGCACGTGAAAAAAAAACAAAGATTACCCTCGAAAAATAGTAAAACACTTTGCACGTGAAAAAAAACAAAGATTACCCTCGAAAAATAGTAAACACTTTGCACGTGAAAAAAAAAAGATTACTCTCGAAAAACAGTAAAACATTTTGCATGTGGGGAAAAATATTACCTCGAAAAATAGTAAAACACTTTGCATGTGAAAAAAAAGATAACCCTCAACAAACAGCAGACAAAACATTTTACATGTGAGAGGAAAAAAAAACGTTTGCCATCGAAAAATAGGGTGTTTGACTGGTGAAGTTAGTGCATTAGTTTCTCATGGCGGGAAAAGTCGGGGGTTCGAATCCGGCCGGAGGCGCCCTAGTTACCCAGCTGTAGAAATGGTATCCGACCTCTTCTAGGGCTGGGGAAGGAAAAAGCGGCCAGGGATGATGCTGACCACATCATCCTCTAGTGTTCTGACAGGTCAAGGAAAATATGGCCACTAACACAGTATTTCTATATGCCTTTAAGGTTGTCAGGCGGTTCTCTTTCTCTTACCTTTTACCTACTTCGAAAAATAGTAGACAAGCACTTTACACGTGAGCGAGAGAGAGAGAGAGAGAGAGAGAGAGAGAGAGAGAGAGAGAGAGAGAGAGAGAGAGAGAGAATCCCTAGAGATTGCAAGATGCTCGAAATGTTAGCAGTTCCTTGTAATGTTTTGGCTGTTCAGTTGCTCCTTCTACCGGAGTCTGTGGTTTGAGTCACGGTCTCTCTCCTACAACAGTTCCTTCTCTCTTGCCTTGTTTACTGTTTTTTGAGGAGCTCTAGGGCTCACACTATGAAAGTTCTTTGCTTTCAGTTTGTTCCCAGGACGAGGACGGGGAGTTGAGATAAGAAAAGAAAAAGTTTGAATAAAATTCGAAGAAAGATTGGGAATAAAGTAGACATTAGCCTCTAAAAACTTTAGACAGAAAATATGAGAGAGAAAAAAATTGGTAAGAGAAGCAACTGAAAGTAGAACCCCGGTCTCTGTTAGGATGAACAACAGCGCAGCTTTTAGAGGGCACTACCACCAACCACACGGCCACAAAAATACTTGTAGGGCCGAATCTTTTATACTAGGTTGAGGTATCTAGGCTCAGTCAATTCAAGAAATGCTGTCATTCTGTGAGTGGTTCAACATTTGTTTAATACTGTTTCATCTCTCGATCTGTAAACACGTTACTACACATCCTATGATAGTTTCTCATGGTTTGCTTGTGATGGTACTATATCACGTTTTTGTATTACTTAAGCTAGCTTGCTTGGTTTAACTCTTTACCTACCAAATAACACTCATATATTATATATTATATTATATAATAAATGCCTTCTTTAAGCGGGAAATTATGCGATCCTATTTTTAGCGCTTGCGGTAACATGAACCTTCAACTACAGAACAAAACTATATGACTAGTTATTTTATTTTATTAAAAATTTTTTCAATACCGTTTAAACTGCTCATGGTACGCCATAAACTCTACGTAATCTGTAGATTTTTGTACTTAGTTTCCCAACGTCGACTCTTGTGTGCTAACATTTCCCGTAGTTTTGTATTCACTTCTTAAACAAACATTGGTTAGCTCTTGTCCTGTCTAAGATCTGCCACTGTGTCCTAAGTCAGAGCGGACAGGTTAACTTTGATGTTCGATCTCGGGGTTGATAGAGCAATAGAACCTAATCCTTTGAATTACCGAAGGGTCACGACTTGGATCCTGAATGTAATTTACTAGATAAATATCGACCCTGGATTCGCTAATTCGTCTAATAAACACAGCCGTGCTAGCGAATGTCTACTTCCACTTTAATTAGCATGAATTTCTGATAGATTGCAAGGAAAATCGTTCTAAGATAAATACGCCCGTTATTCAAGAGCCAGGCTTTTGACCTACACGAATATAACCCTCAGCAAAATCTCCCGTTGTTGTTTTCTGCTGAAGCGCTTGCTGAGTCTTGACTGCTTATCAGAATGGCCTTTTTGCCGTCTTTTTTCCTATTAATATTTTTTATTTTTGTTGTTTTCAAAATGTGAGAAAATGTGAGAGAGCATGTTTTCTAACATACTTTTCTGCTTTTTAATGACATTTCGTGCTTTCCTCCCTAACATTTCTCACCGACGATTATCTTAGCTACTATTTCCATTTATTGGGATTTGTATATATTTATGTGTCTAGAAACGGTTTATACTCAGCATTGATACCAAACAAGGTCGGGTTTTTTGTTTTTACCTTTCTGGTGATATGTTTTCTTTCCGTTCTTCAGGTTTTCTTTCCGTTCTTTAGGTTTTCTTTCCGTTCTTTAGGTTTTCTTTCCGTTCTTTAGGTTTTCTTTCTGCACAGAGAACCAGATCTATTGAGAGTGGGGTCTAGTTGATGTGTCGCTTCGGGCTTGGAGGGCTTCTTGTGTTGCAAGATAGGACCCGTAGAGTTACAACTATTTTAAGAGGGGCTCCGGAAGTCCTCCCCTACTTTAAGAGAGGGCTTGGAGGTCTTCCCCTATTTTAGGAGAGGGCTCAGAGGTCTTACCCCTATTTTAGGAGAGGGCTTTGAGGTCTTCCTCTATTTTAATAGAGGGCTTTGAGGTCTTCCTCTATTTTAAGAGAGGGCTTTGAGGTCTTCCTCTATTTTAATAGAGGGCTTTGAGGTCTTCCTCTATTTTAATAGAGGGCTTTGAGGTCTTCCTCTATTTTAAGAGAGGGCTTTGAGGTCTTCCTCTATTTTAATAGAGGGCTTTGAGGTCTTCCTCTATTTTAATAGAGGGCTTTGAGGTCTTCCTCTATTTTAAAAGGTTCTCTGGAAGTCTTCCCTATTTTAATAGTGGGTTTCGGAGATCTTCCCCTATTTTAAGGGAGGTCACGGAGGTTTTCCCCTATTTTAGGAGAGGAATCGTCTTCCCCCTTTTTTTAAAGAGGAGGTTCAGAAGTCTTAGCTTATATAAAGGGGACCGGTAGTGGATAAAAACAGAATGGTCAAATCAGCAAAGTAAGCGGGGAAGGAGAGAAAGGGGGAGGGGGTTTGAGGAATAATTGTACGCCACTTTACAAAATTCCCCTGGGAGACCTTATAGAGAACTTTTCACTTTCTGACATGACGCTCCATTTTAAGATTTTTAAAGATCATATTCCAGATATGAAAGATGTTTCATCGAAGTTTAAAAAAAAGCAGAATTCCACAGGCCAAGACCTCCTTTCAAAGGCTGAAATAAGTCACTATTTATGTTAGTCAAGAAGAGAGTGTTACAATGTCACATCGAACCAGTCCTGTTCTTGTGGAGGCAACGCCTGGAGACCACAGTAAAGAGATACAAAGAAAGCTGGGATCAGCTGAAGTGTGCTTCGTGAGAAAGAATTCTGAACGTGCCGGGGGCGGGGAGAAATTCGAACGAGGAAGTTCAAGGGAGAGGCACAAGAAGCAATGAAAATTATAACGAGGATCAGAAATCGACAATCCAGATTCGTGGGGCATGTTTGGAGGCTAGATCGAAGGCAGAAGAGACAGAGGTAGACAGAGAGAGAAGATGTCTGATAGTTTGGTATCCTAGCGCGGGGAATGCTCAGTGACAAACCTGTTGAGATGCACACGGGATCGAGGGTTATGGAAGGACATGTTTTCCTACACTTGTCGGCAGGGACCTTGAGAGAGAGATTCCAGACATGACTATATAAAGAGTAGAGTCAAGAAAATACAATCGGACAAGAAATAAAAAGATAAGATTCGTACTCAATGATGACAAAACACAATAAAAAATTATCAGTGATTTCGTAAAGGAAATGAACATTGCACATATTAAAACAAACACACACCAGCATATCAGTGGATTTATTTTAAAGAAGCATTCGTTATGGCCGACGTACAACCGTAAAGTAGTCAAGAATGCCCTTTAAAAAGTTATTTTACATCTATCGTTCACTTTGTCGCAGACCGGCAGCACTTTTTTTGATGATTGCAGCATTATTACGTCATTGTCAATATAATAGGAATCAGACATACAAGGGCAAATCAAAAAGTAACGGCAAGTTAAGAAATGTGATTATTGAAAAATACACAAAAATACTTTTTTTTTACTTGCCCTTGTCTTTTCATAAACTTTTCAATGGTTATATCCCCTGATTTGCGATACTTTCTCTGTTTTACTCGTCCTAGTAAATTGCTGATAATGTTTTGGCATATGAAAATAGAAACGCGGAAATAATGTGAATTTTAGTCACCCGAAATATGGAGGTAGTCAATGGCAAAATGTCGATTTCCATCTAAAAGAAAAAAAAAACCATCTAGCCTTGAGCAGTCTATGCCTGGAACAAACTGAGCGCGCAAAGTGTTAAAAACTCAGAATTTACACACAGCGCGTTCTAGAAGTGCGTTTTTTTTCTGTTTGGAGCTGAAACATAGCAAAAATTATTAGAAAGCAGAAAATCTCCTGGCAGGATTTACGCGTAGTGCAGTGATTTTCAAACTTTTGAAGTCCCCTAAAAGCCAAAGGAAATACGCCATAATCCTCTCCCGCCTCCCTCCCCCCCCCCCCCCCCCGCAAACACATCCCCGCTACATGGTTTAAAAGTTTACACATTTACACATTTACATCTTTCTAGTTTTCTACTTAATCTACAACTGTTTGTGGATCCCCTACATAATAACCTTTCGCCAACGCCCATGGAATGGGTATCCCGCGACCTCCAGTTTAAGAACCACTGTTGAAAAAAAAAAGGCAAAGCATAAAGTAAGAAATTTGAAAATAACACTGGACATAATGAATACGGAAATCTAAATGTGACCATTTCATTAATTCTCAAAATCTCGTTATTTTTGCAAATGAAACGAAATGGCAAGATGTACTGAGTAAGAAAAGCAGACAAAAACATAAGGAAATAAAGATTATAATGGACTGAAGTTTATTAAGAGAGAACAAACAAGGCAGACTACGTGACTTGTAGAGTCGTGTGTTTACAATTCTAAAGGGTAATACAGGATGGAAGAAAAGTGTTGTTCACAGCATCGGTGAAGGGAGGAAGTTTGTTTTATTACGTCTTGTATTCCATGAGATAAAATTATTTCTCCATTGTTTTTTTTTCTTTCACTTGATGCAAATTTTAATGGAATAATTTCACTCACTCACTCACTCACTCACTCGCTCACTCACTCACTCACTCACTCACTCATACTCTTCTCTTTTTCTGTCCCCTTGTTTGCAATGTCCTTCATTGGTTGACACCACCATATTGGATTGTAGTATCAAAGCATTCTTCTCACTTTACTGAAACAATTTATCTATTTGTTCCTTATCGACTGGCCATCTCGCAAAAAAATACAAAAATAAAGGTAACCCTATCATGCCTTAGAGGCACGTAGGGATATGGTGTTAGTGCCCATATTTTCCTTTACCTGTCAGCACACTAGAGGGTGATATGGTCAGTATCACGCCTGGCTGCCTTTTCCTTCCCCAACTCCAGAAGAAGTTAGGTACCCATTTCTACGGCCATCTCGTAGTCATGTATTTTTTTTTCTTATTAAAGGTTTCGTATTAGTTCTTATTCATGTACATATTTCTAGCTTTCTTTATAATCTAGAACTTTTACCCCTAACTCGCTTTACATTATGACCTTTGGCCGACTCCAAGGTATCCTCGGACTATTAAGTGCCATTCCTACTGGCGTTGCCGATCATAACCCTCTACAACTCTCTGTTTTTGTGTTGCCTTTATGAGTTGTTCTGGTGTCCTCTTTCCGTGCCGTCTTTCTTGGTCTACCTCGGTCTCCTTTCCCCCCTCAAACTTCTCCCATTGTCACGACGTGCTCTAGTTTGCCTTTTTCTCATGACACGACGTATGTTCATGTTGTCTCTGGACAACGGTTTGAAAACCACTGGTTTTGAAGGCAAAGCACGAAAGTAGAAAATGGCACTGGAAATAATGAACGTGAGAATCTAAATACAAGCATCGATAAAAGTCCCCACTCTGTCTTTGACTTGTCATTGATTTATTGCCTGTTCCAGTTTTTCTTGTGGGGCACAAATAGAAGGGGGTGTCGGGGGGGGGGGGGGGGGCTGCAGACGAAAAGGCAGACGTAGAAATATCAGTGATTTAAGAACAGAGGTTCCAGTGTGCTCACATCATATTTCCCAGTGTCTGTACCTGGACGCAGGATACAGAAGCAGGCGCTAGGGAAGATTGCTTTTTTTTTTTCTTTCGCGTCAAAAGGCGAGAAGCGTGGATGCCAGCGGTTACTTATACTACGCATGCGCTCTTCTACCTGCCATTCTGACAGACAAAACGATCTTTGCCGGCGATGCATCGTCGTTTTTGTCATCTGCCAATGCCACTTGTCTAGGAGGCCACCCAAGAGTCAAAAATAAAGTCTATGAGGAAGTTTTTCCAATCCAACTTTTTTAAAAATATAATCCAATCAAACAAGGGAATTTTTAAAAAAAAGTAATACTCAATTTTCTTTCACTCTTGGCTTAAAATATTCTATGCGTTTCATTCTCGGCTATAAGAATCTTTTCTTTAATACTGTAGTTTAGTTTTTATCGTATAAGTATAATGATACTTCCATGTGATTCTTAGAGCACATTTACGTGAATCACATCTACGTGACTCTTAGAGCACATTTAGAAAGTTGGAAGCAGCCAAGTTTGTGTATAATATGAAAAGCTTAGAAAACATATATACAAAGGAATTCTGATGTGGGAGACAAAAAATAATTAGTAAGAGCCTGATAGGGATTTAAACCAAGGACTCCGGTAAGACAAGCAACTGCCCAGCCGTTAGTAGGTGGCTGAGGTGACAGTGCATTTCCTTCTGCCTAGTACTATTTCTGTGTCATCAATCAACAAACCATTCAGTTAACCAATTAAGGAATCAACCGACTAGTTAGCAAACCAGTAAATTAAAAACTAACCAATTCACAAACCAACCAACCATAACAATCAAGGAATCAGTCAACCAGCCAACATATCAATAAATTATCCACCTACCAATTAACAAATACAAATCACTCAGCCAGTCCAGAAATTAACCGACCAGTTGTCAAACCAACAAATCAACAACTACCCAGTTATCGAATCAATAACAATCAAACAAGCAATTGATCGGTTACTAAACCAGCATCTCAAGAGCCATCCAACCAACTGAGGAAAAAACAAACATACTGACCATATCATCCTCTAGTGTGCCAACAGGTCAAGGAAAATATGGGCACTAACACAATATCCCTATGTGCCTCTAAGACATGACAGGATTACCTTTACCTTTAACTTTATCGACAAACTAACAAATCAGTTGAATCAGCTAGTTAAAAACTAACCAACACTTCGACCAGACTATGTTATTTTTTGTCTAATACAAAGACTGCTTTTGATGTGCAGTTAATTTGCCATTTGTAATTTGCACTGTCTCATTTACTAATAACAGAGAAATGCAGAGAATTTAATGTGAATCTATATTCATTTTTATAGACTATTCAAAGGCATTTGATTGTGTACAACACCAGAAATTTTGGGAAATAATTGAAAAAATGGTATTTCCAGCACATGTGATACAATTATCACTGCTGCATCTAGGCCAACAGGCAGCAGTAAGAATAAATGGTGAAACAACAACTTGGTTAGACATAAAACAAGGGGTCCGTCAGTGATGCATATTGTCACCCTATTTATTTAACTTGTATACTGAAAATATCATGAGGAATGTTAGAGAAGATGTAGACAAAGAATATTACGATGCCATAACAATTGGAGGTTATGAAATACCAGAGATTAGATATGCTGATGACACAGTGTTACTGTCCACAACACAAAACGGAATGGAAAAACTAATTATGTCAGTCCGTAAGAACAGCAAAGAGCAGAACCTCTATCTTAATGCAAAGAAAACTAAATTGATGACAACTGACAAAACAAACAAGGCAGCTGAAATATATATCAATGAGGAAAAATTGGAAGAAGTGGAGAGTTTTGAATATCTTGGATCATTACTAATTAATAATAGAGATACAATGATGGAAATTAAAAGGAGGACATCCATCGTCTTTAAAAAACACAACACCTAAAGAATCTGTGGAGAGGAACAGACAGAACTATAAAAATAAGATTTTTAAGGGCATGCATCTTTCCCATTGCAACATATGCCTGTGAGACCTGGACACTTAACAAAACAGCTGAGAAACACATAAATGCCTTTGAATGTAAATGCTACAGAAGAATCCTTCAAATATCATGGACAAAAAAGAACAAATATATTCGTACTATAAGAACTTAATACTGAAGAATGTTGGCTAGTAAAAAAGATTAAACAGAGGAAACTTGAGTATTTTGGACATATTAAACATCATGAGAATTTAGAGAAGACCGTCTTGGAAGGGTACATAATGGGAAAAATAGAGAAAGACCAAGGCGAAGACGGCTGCAAGACATCGTTGATGATCTCCGAATGGATGCACCAGCAGCAGGGCATCTTGCTCACAGCCGAGACGCCTACAGGAGAGCTGTTAGGGAGGTAAAGTTCCGTAAGGGACATGCATGTGACTGACTGACTGACTGACTGACTGACATTTACTGCTAATGTGGGCTTATCTTTGTCCACTGTGGCAGCCACGGTGCGCCCGTAACGTTGGAAGTCCTATCAAAGTTTTTGTTTATCTTCCGGGTTTGGCCTGGCTCTGTCAGCAAAAATCACTTCCTTAAGTTATTTGATAATGCCTTTGAAGTTTTCATTGTCAGGTTCAGTCTGCCAGTGAGTGATTAGGACAACGAGGCAGTCCAGAGTCTTGCTCGCCTACAACCCTCTGTCTTCTGTTATTTTGCGTGACTGAAATCAATTTTTCCCTTTCTGACCAATGTCATTTAATCTCTACTAACATTAAACATTAAGTGCTTATGTGCGACATTTTCATTACTATTACAGCTTGTACTACTACAGTTTGTATTACTACAGCTTGTACTATTAATGCTTGTACTACGTCAGCTTTACTATTACAGCTTGTACTGCTATTGTGTGTACTATTTCAGCTTGTACTACTACAGCGTGAAATACTACAGCTTGTATTACTTCAGCTTGTACTATTACTGCTTGTACTACGTCAGCTTTACTACTACAGCGTATACTACTATTGCGTGTACTACTTCAGCTTGTACTACTACAGCGTGAAATACTACAGCTTGTACTACTACACCTTGTACTACTAGAGCTTTTAGTACTACAGCTTGTACTGCTACAGCTTGTACTACTACAGCTTGTACTACTATAGCTTGTACTACTACAGCTTGTACTACTACAGCGTCTCGCACGTGAAACGGACTCAACCCCGCAAAATACAAACTGCTATTCGACGTTGTCGCGCATGCGCATGAGTTCCACTGGGACAAGTTTTATTATTATTATTATATTGTTGTTGCAGTTATTATTATCAATATAATCGTTATTATTACTGTTGTTATTATTATTATCAACGTTGTTATAACTAGTTATCTCTAAGTTATTTTGTTATTTATCCAATTTAATATAGTATTCTGAATTTCTGTATCTATTCTCTTAAAATGTAAATTTCTTCTGCCCATTTATTGTGTCTATATTTTTCAAACGCCATCAATTTATGCTTGTGGGTTACAGTTATTAGTTGTCCACCGTGTTATTTCCCATATATTAGAAGTTACAGTTACATAAGTTTATTTTGTTTTGCTTAGAGTTAAATCAGTGGGTCCCAAACCTTTTTTTAATGGAGACTTAAACTTTATATCTTACATCTTACATTCTTCTCGTGCCGTTAAACGTCACACAGGAATCGCCTGGTATTTCGCCAAGTTTAAGGGTACTGCAGTCCCCTTATGTTGCAGGCCAGGTTCATACCGCCTTCCGTGTGTATGTATGTATGTATGTGTATGTACACCCATTTTGAGAAACACTGATGTACACGAAAATTCTTCTCCTGTGTGCATGAGGAGGTAATATATTTCATTTCTAAATAATTTTTGCTCGTTTTTTTTGGTTGTTATTTTTAAAACTATTCTGTTGCTTCGAAGGCATTTTTATTTTTACATTCCCGTGTTACCCAGTTCTTCTGTCACCCTCTATTTCAGCCGACGTGAATTTTAATTTACTGAATTCTTTAAATAGAAACCACAATTATGTTTTCTTTTCCTGCTGGTTTTTTCTTTTCCCTCTTCTTTTACCTTAGCTCTTCACCGCGTCTACACTTCTTTGGTTTCAGGGTTACGTGCTCTTTGATTAGCTCTTTAAAACACGCACGCACACACGCACGCGTACCTGCACACGCATACACGCTCGCACACACGTTGTAGCCTCGGTTCCAGTTTCATCACCTCCCACAATTCCCTTTGCTTTACCTGTCTGTGACCTTAGTTCAACGAAAAGTAGGAACACCCAAAAGCTTGGCCAGGCGAGCGCTGATGAACGCCGCCCCTGGTGCACTGTTAATGCCAATAATAATAATAATAATAATAATAACATTTCACATAGTGAGGGGAAAAAACTAAAATTAAAGTAATTCGACATATTTCTAGAAGGAGTTTTAATGTATCTTTGTCTAGAAAGACTAGATGTAACCCACCAAGAAATGACGAGAGAAGCAAAAAGTTAATGTTTACCTAGAATTTTGTATAAATATGAAATTTTTTAGTTAGTCTTCAATCACAAAAGAAAGAAAGAAAGAAAGAAAGAAAGAAAGAAAGAAATTACTTTTCAAAGAATTAAGTATTAGATATTGAGGTTTGTGTGACATACTGTCTCTTATATTTAACTTCCAGTCTCTCCTCAAATATTACACGTTAATGACAAAGAAATATAAAAATCAAACAAACAAACAAATAAAATAAACGGAAACAATCAGACAAAGAATAGTTTTTCCCCAGTCTTAACTCCAAACTATTCTCACTGCAGTTTGATATACCTGGATGTCTCTGAAGTAGATATTTATATTTTAGTTTTAGCACATCTAAAAGAGGATTAACTTCTAAGTTATTGCAGCGGCCTCCCAGTCAATCCGGCGGTAGGAAAGAGTTCCCGACAAGCCAGCTAAGCGACCAAAGAAATTAAGCTCCATACAGGAGCCAAAATAAATTCAGTTTACCACAGAGGCAGAACAGTAGATACACATATTAAATATCTAGAAAGAAAAATTAAACTAAAAATTTATCTCAATAAAAAAAGGTGCGTCTGAAATGCCGGAAGTTGAACATTCAGGTGGAGTTTTGATTGGCCAAAGTCTTCTCGCCAGGATTTAAGTAATACAGTTGGTTATTCACGTAAGAAATGTGGTGTTAACAAAACACTTGACAGTGTGGAAGATAATTTATTGTTTAAAAACAGTGATGATTTGGCCTCTGTTAGAGATAATATTACAAGAGACAGTTTATCTACCTCTGAATATGACTATTTTTCGCAGTTATTATTAACGTAGGCTTCTCTGACCACAGATCGTGAGATCTGCCTCGCCTAGCCGCCGCTTCATTAGTCAGGGATAGTCAGCTACTTGCTGCTGCCTGCGATGTTCTGAGACCCTTTCTAAGAAGTAGCCAGCATTTTGCAGTACTTGGTGTGAAGATGACGATCCGTTAATCTTTAAACATTTTATAACTGTTAACATGCAGCGTGGATACAGGTTTACTGATAAAGAAAAAGTCACAATTTAGGCACTAAAAACTTGAATATACACAAAAATTATGTGCTTATCATACATGAAGGAAAAAAGCCAACACAGAAAATCGTAAATTTAAAGTGAACAATAGACAACACTAACAATAATAACAACAGAAAAACTTATACTGTAAGGAGGATACTGAGCAACACTAGTACTGAATAAGAGTAGTATTTTATGTATTTTTATATAGGTAAAAGTCAAATAAATTCGATAAATGAGACACACAGAAATTATAAGAATGCTGGAAGACATCAACATAGATGGGAAAGATCTGAAACTCATCAAAAACATATACTGGCAGCAATCAGCAGCAATGAAGATTGAGAACCAAAAAGGAGCAATCCAAGACATAAAACTGGGAGTGAGACAAGGATGTGTTCTATCTCCTGATCTCTTCTCCTTGTATAGCGAAAAATATAATGAGAAATATAGAGAGCTTTCCAGGAATATCAATTGGCGGGTACAACCTTAACAACTTAAGATATGCAGACGACACAGTTCTGATTGCTAAAAGAGAAGGGGAGCTACAGGCTCTTCTGAACGTCGTGGTTTGTGAAAGTAAAAGTAAAGGTCTCAGCATGAATAAAAAGAAGACTGAAGTATTAGTCATCTCAAAGAAAAGAATACACCAAAATATAGCATTACCATCAATGGCACAGAACTGAAACAAGTTGATAGATTCAAGTACTTAGGAACAATTATAACAGCTGATGGGAAATATCACAACGAAATAAAAAGCAGACGTGCTTAGGCCAAGTCAGCATTCTAGAAAATGAGAAACATCTTGTGCAACAGATCTATCTCAATTTTAAATAAACAAAATTCCGAGTACTTAAATGTTACATCGAGCCAATTTTGCTTTATGGGTGTGAAGCATGGTCCATGAATAAGAGAGTACAACGAGAAACGGAGGCCATGTGGTTCATAAGACGGATGTTGAAGGTACCATGGACAGCCAAGAAAACCAATGAGGAAATCTTAAGAGAGACTGGAGTTAAAAGACAAATTACAGCAAAGATCAGAGTCAGAAAGCAAGATTTGTAGGACATTTTCTGAGAAGAGGAAAATTGGAACACACTGTGGCAAATGGAAAAGTTGAGGGAAGAAGAGACAGAAGAAGACAGAGAGAGAGAGAGAGAGAGAGAGAGAGAGAGAGAGAGAGAGAGAAGTTACTGGATGGGCTGTCAGTGTGGCTAGGAAGAAAGTCACCGGCGAATCTCGTAATCAAGTCTAAAGACAGGGAATTGTGGAGAGAAATGATCGCCTACGCACGCGGCACGGCATTTGATTGATTGAAAAGTCAAATCTCCGTCTCCATGCCAGTAAGGTATATTGGGAATACGGTATTAGGCCCGTACTGCCAAGACTCTCAGCACATGAAAGTCCGATGTGGTTAGTATCATGCCTGGCTACATTTGCCTTCCCAGATTTCCCTGGTACATATTTTTAGAGGTTGAGTGGACCTCGGGGCCTGTTTGGTGTGGTGGTAGTATTTTTTTTTAAATCCTCACTACTGGGACAAACGGATTAGCAGATAGAGCACCTAACCACTCAGCCAGCCATCCCCTTCAAGCCTTTGAGTGCATTTATATATAAAATTCTGATTTGACAGGTACATAAGTCAGCTGAACATGAACGCTCTAGGCGCTGGTGTGGTCTGCGACAACATTCCAGGGCTGGTAAGTCGTCAACGAAGGCTCTGTCGCCATCATCCTGACGTCATGGTGTCCCTGAGGGAAGGGGCGCGCCTGGGGGTGGAGGAATGCCAGTACCATTTCCGGAACCAGAGGTGGAACTGCAGCACCATCAGCAGGGATACGTCGCTCTTCGGCAAGGTCATGCTCAGAGGTAAATAAAAACAATAAAAGTAGTGATATAGTGTTATTGTCTGGCGGTGACGATGTTGATAATAACGATGATGATGTTGATGATGATGGTGGTGGTGATGATGGTGATGATGATGGTGATGATGATGGTGGTGATGATGATGATGATGATGATGACAACGATGACGACGATGATGATGATGATGGTGGTGATGATGATGGTGGTGATGATGATGGTGATGATGATGATGATGATGATCGTAAACAAAGAAAAAAGACAGGTATTCAAAACTACAGATATCTTCTATGTCATCTAAAACATTACAGCATTAAAAAGCTGGTCCAAGTTTCTTTTCTATAATTCTCTATTCTGCATTATCATTTTATACAGAATATCTACATTTTGGATCTATTTTCCAATACAGATATGATAATACAGATATATTGTATGATTTCAGATAATGTGAAAGTGTTGTTGCTATATATCATAACAAATAATACATAACTATTACTAAAACAACTTAATAAAATACGGTCATCTAAGAACATCAAAACAAGAACCAAACTTAGGCTTTTCAATACAAACGTAAAGACTGTCCTGCTATATAGTTCAGAGACATGGGTTATGGCCAAGACAATACAGCAGAGGATACAAACATTCATGAACTACTGCTTGAGGAGGATTTTAAACATTAAATGGCAGGACAAGATCAGGAACGAGGAGGTCTGGGAAAGGGCAGGATAAGAACATATGAACCTACAAATCATGTCTTGGAAGTGGAGGTGGATTGGCCACACTCTGAGGAAACCCGACACCAGCATAGCAAGACAGGCACTGACATGGAATCCTCAAGGAAATAGAAAAACGAGGAAGACCTAGGCGATGATGATGATGATGATGATGATGACTATTAAAACAGATGACGTATCATGGATCTGTCATTGATGTTTCTCCTTGGAACTACAAAGCAGGAAGGTTTTTGCAACCAAGCCGGAGAAGACGTAGAGCATAGTATCGTGTCACATGGATAGTAGGTTATAGCACCGTGTCACATGGAGAGTAGGTTATAGCACCGTGTCACATGGAGAGTAGGTTATAGCACCGCGTCAAATGGGGAGTAGGTTATAGCACCGTGTCAAATGGGGAGTAGGTTATAGCACAGTGTCACATGAGGAGTAGGTTACAGCACCGTGTCACATGGGGAGTGGGTTACAGCACCGTGTCACATGGGGAGTGGGTTACAGCACCGTGTCACATGGAGAGTAGGTTATAACACCGTGTCACATGGGGAGTGGGTTACAGCACCGTCTCACATGGAGAGTGGGTTACAGCACCGTGTCATATAGGGAGTTGATTAGAGCACCGTGTTACATAGGGAGTGGGTTACAGCACAGTGTCACATAGGAAGTGGGTTACAGCACAGTGTCACATAGGGAGTGGGTTACAGCACAGTGTCACATAGGGAGTGGGTTACAGCACAGTGTCACATAGGGACTGGGTTACAGCACAGTATCACATAGGGAGTGAGTTACAGCACAGTGTCACATAGGGAGTGGGTTACAGCACAGTGTCACATAGGGAGTGAGATACAGCACAGTGTCACATAGGGAGTGGGTTACAGCACCGTGTCACATAGGAAGTGGGTTACAGCACAGTGTCACATAGGGAGTGGGTTACAGCACAGTGTCACATAGGGAGTGGGTTACAGCACCGTCTCACATAGGTAGTGGGTTACAGCACAGTGTCACATAGGGAGTGAGTTACAGCACAGTGTCACATAGGGAGTGGGTTACAGCACAGTGTCACATAGGGAGTGGGTTACAGCACAGTGTCACATAGGGAGTGGGTTACAGCACAGTGTCACATAGGGAGTGGGTTACAGCACAGTGTCACATAGGAAGTGGGTTACAACACAGTGTCACATGGGGAGTGGGTTACGGCGGCTGCTTTCTTCTGGCCCTGGACGGAGCAGCACCCCCATGAGGACACGCCCCCGCTAGTCAAGCTAGGTCAGCGTTAGAGAGTACATTGCATGGTGGCTAGGTCTTGGCTGGTTATGACTCGCCTGCCCTGGTACAAGTCAGTTATGGGTCACCGACTCCTCTGTGTTTGACATGGTCTTGACCGGATATAAAATGTAATAAAAGATTTGTATCATCACATAGTTTGTGTAGGATAATAAGTAATTCTTATCATCTCGCGTAACATTATGGCCAGCATTCATTATACAGAATATCCACAAAATCTTCATGTGTTTTTTTTTATTCATTAGAAATATAAATGATAAAGTCTTGTTATACAGTGGACATTAGCTGTACAAAGTTAATCGTTTCCAAAGTTCCGTTCTTCACATAAAACTTGTTATATTTTGTATAAAATCAACGAGTTTCTGACTATTCCGTTCAAAGCAATGAAATTCCATTAATTTGTTTCCTATTTTCATCTTCTTCTTTGAGCAACTTTCCGAGCCATTGAGACTCACTGCTGTAAACAAGAAACTTCTCAATTCTTCTCTGTTCTTGATCTTTCGTGCCAACTGTCAATTATAAGAGCGTGTATTTCTTCCTCAAGGTTGCTTCGCTGTCGTTGTCTAGGTCTACCTCTTGATCTTTCCCCTGTCATCACTTTTGTATAAGCCATCGTTGTTTGTCCATCTTCCTTTCATCACTTCCATATAGGGCATCTTTGTTTGTCTATTCTGCTCCATTCTCTCTAAATGCCCGAACCACCTCAATCTTAGAGAAGACCGTCTTGGAAGGGTACATAATGTGGAAAAGAAAGAGAGGGAGACCAAGGCGAAGATGGCTGCAAGACATCGTTGATAATCTGTAAATGGATGATGCATCAGGAGCAGGGCATCTTGCTTACAACCGAGAAGCCTACAGGAGAGCTGTTAGGAAGGCAAAGTTCCGCAAGCACATGCAAATGACTGACTGACTGACTGACCTCAGCCTGTTACTTTTTTTTACAATGACTTTTATATGCAGAGAGTTAAACAATGTGTAGATTTCCTTGTTCTCTATTTCCCCCTATATTAAACTACTGATGGTTTAATCATACTTTATGACTCAGTATTACTTGTTATATGTGTCCAGTATTTAGTAAAAGAACAAAAAAGCTACGCAATAAACATATTGAAACTGAAAGTTAAATAAGATGAAAAACTGAAAAGTGTACTTCTTATTTACTTTAGACTTGGAAAATAAGAGACGTATGACATAAAATACTAACTGTATAATGAAACAATATATCACGTACAGCTCACATAATAAACAATAGAGTGTACAGCGTATTTACCTTCAAAATAAAAACCCTCCAATGACTATCACTATTATAACAAACCGGGAGGCAAGTTGCACATAAAAATAAATGGTTTTCTGTACAATGATAAGTTTATTCACGCAAACCATCACTGTACTAACAAACTTCACTAACTCTAGATACACACACAGCTGAATCGAATTAATGAAAACTGATGGAAATTTCCTTGCTGAAAATGTCTTTTTTTTTAAACATTCGTCCCTGGAGTATTTCGTTATAAAGCAGCTGTCCGTTATAGTTCACTGGTTCTTAACCTGTGGTCAAAGGACCCTCACTGAGTCCTGGAAGAATTTCTTGGGATCCGCGGACCAGCAAATGGAATGGTTCGATTAAAAAGAAATCATAGCATCACGTGGGTTTTATTGTTTTTTTTTCCGGTGAGAAGTCCACAGCTGTTCTTAGTTCGAAATCTAATATATATATATATATATATATATATATATATATATATATATATATACAAAAAGAAAAAAGATTGAGAATCAGTGGTACAGTTTCTCGAAAACTCGTACATCTGTATATACGAGTGCTATATATTTTTTGTTGTTACTTCTATTTTTAAGCTTCTTCTTCCTCTTCTTCTTCTTCTTCTTCGACGTTCAAGTTCTTGGTCATGCTAAATCAGAAAGCCGGTCGCCGGGATGAAGTTCACAGTCTTCTCTAGGTCCTCCTGGCAGCCTCACAGCTTCTGCCTTAGATCCGAGCCCCGTGGGCGTGTCTGGAGTCTTTACTCCGCTCCTATCCGGGCATTCATCTGTGTGTAAGATCGTGAGTCAGTGATGATGGCTCAGCAGCTTGCAGTTCTTGACCGAAACAGGACCGTTTGTCGCTTCCTTCCTACCTGGTGGATTGGATCTAAGTCATTGCCTGAGCCCAGCCTCTTGGCCCACAGCTGATCATAGCGGTTTCATACGATTTTAAGCAAATGTCCACTGTATAAATGTATATTTTAGTGAACTTCTTTACAGGTACCACATGCCGCCGAAGCAAATGAAGAAAGTCATAAAGTTCAGTCCATGTTCTCTTCTCTACGGCGGCAACACGTCAGCGATTCTTTCTATCAAGCCGCCGTAGCTAAAGTCTGATATAGGACGTCTTTATCTTACCTTGATATAGAAGAGTACGTTTATTTTTAGTAAATTTAATCAAATGTACCAAGAGTGTACTTGCAGTGCAGTACATCAGATAATCTGGAGATATTACGTTATTTCAATGAAATATAACAGAAAACTATCGTAGATTTTTACATTTTCAGAAACAATGAACATTCCAGATCTGCACTCCAACAATTGTTATTTCCAGTTTTTCTGTTTTGTTCTCTCAGGCAGTCGTGAATCAGCTTTTGTATACGCCATATCTTCAGCCGGGGTTGTGCACGCCATCACGAGAGCGTGCAGCAGGGGTCAGCTGATGAACTGTGCGTGTGACCCCACCAAACGAGGCTCCAGCCGGGACAAGAGGGGCGCCTTTGACTGGGGAGGTTGTTCTGATAACGTTCGTTACGGCAGCACGTTCTCTAGAATGTTCGTTGACGCCAAGGAGAGACAGCAGAGGGATGGGAGAGCCCTGATGAACTTGCATAACAACAGGGCGGGCAGAAGGGTAAGGGCAAATAACAAGCATGACAATATATTCTTTAATATCATCAAAGTGGTAAGTGCCCAGTATATTACATAGTTAGCCTAAAAAAATACAAAGTACTTGAAAAGTAAGAAAAAGAAACAAGCAAGAGATTGAAGACTCGAACCACGGATTCCGTTAGGATGAGCAACCGCCCAGCAACGTAAGAACAACGAACTGTCCTTTCCGCCATCTCGTATATCCAGTAGTTTGCTAGTCCCACAGGATTCCGTAGTACAACTCCTATACTAGATTCTTATAGATTAACAACTCCCATACCAGATTCTCACAGATTAATAACTCCTATCCCAGATTCTTATAGATTAACAACTCCTATACTAAATTCTCACTAGTAAATTCTCTGTGCTAAATTCTGAGAGTGGAGAGTTTTGAATATCTTGGATCACTACTAACTAATAATGGAGATACAATGAGGGAAATTAAAAGGAGGACATCTATTGCTCTTCAGAAAGTAAAACAAATAAAGAATCTGTGGAGAGGAGCAGACAGAACCACAAAAATAAGATTTTTAAGGGCATGCATCTTTCCCATCGCAACATATGCCTGTGAGACCTGGACACTTAACAAAACAGCTGAGAAGCACATAAATGCCTTTGAATGTAAATGCTATAGAAGAGTTCTCCAGATATCGTGGACACAAAAAAAGAACAAATATATCTATACTACAAGAGCTTAATATTGAAGAAGGCTGGCTAGTAAAGAGGATTAAAGAGAGAAAACTTAAATATTTTGGCCACATTAAACGTCATGATAATTTAGAGAAGACCGTATTGGAAGGATACATAATGGGAAAAAGAAAAAGAGGAAGACCGAAACGAAGATGGCTGCAAGACATCGTTGATGATCTGGAAATGGATGCAGCAGCAGCAGGCCATCTTGCTCACAACCGAGAGGCCTACAGGAGTGCTGTTTGGGAGGCGAAGTTCCGCAAGGGACATGCAAAGGAATGAATGAATGAAATTCTGAGATAGGAAAACTGGAGTTTTGGATCATCATTTTCCTCACTTCTTTCTTATGACCGGTCTCAAGAATAACAAACTGACTGATCCAGTCATTTTATTTTACTTTTATGTCTGCGAGCAGAAGACATACCATCAAATTATAGACGTGTGTCTCTTCTCTGTATGTACAAGTATATATGTGGCTGTATACCAGCTAACGCTGTATAAATATATGTTTGTAGAGTTGATATTCACTGCTTCAAGAGGTCTCCAGGTTCTTTTCCCTTGTCGATACAGACAAACATAACTGAACATATAAACCCATCAGTTGTCGACATATGACACAAAGTTTATTGGAGCTGGTGAAGATGCAGCGAAGATAACAGAAGATACAGACTTCTGGGCAAGCTATGCCTACCATGTAGCAAGTCCACTTAAAGGAGTCACTCTGACTTACGAAGGCAGACAAGGCTGGCGAATGCTAAGTCACAAGTACCCAAGGCTGTTCCATTTCTTACAATCCAAGACATAACGACATTTTGTAACTTCTATTCTACAGTATCTATCTGACCAGACTAGCTAACACACGTCTAACTTGCTCACGTCTCAAACATACTCTCTCTCTCCAGCCAGTCACTCGATCTGTAACCTTCAAAAACCCCGTGCCAGTTAGAACTCGGACCACCTAACCTTACCAGACAGATAAACTTAAGAAAACTCACTACGGAAACAAATTACTGAGAAGCTGACCCAACAGCATGTCAAGATTTGAACAACACAGCCACCACACTATTACCATCCACGCCTGTATAACTCGGTATAAAAGTATTTCTTTGACAAAATTTGTATCTTTATAAATGTGTCTTTCACATTTCTCGTGGTTTACTTGTAATTAGCTGCGTTTCTCCTATTAAGAAAACTACCCAAAATTTCTTACTTCGAAGGTTAGAAAAGATCTTTACACATCTAATGATCTTTATTTTGAGAATGGCATAAAAGTGTGATAGAATTTTGAGTCTCGGTACTTGTTCTTTTCCAATGTAATATAGGCGGTCAAGAAGTTCAGAAAACTGGAATGCAAGTGTCATGGCGTAAGTGGCTCCTGTACCATTCGCACATGCTGGTTGGCGATGCAAGAGTTCCGACTGGTTGGCTCACACCTTAAAACCCGATACAACGGGGCCACCCAGGTCATGATGAAACAGAATGGCATGAGTCTGACTGTTGCTAACAGCAACCACAAAAAACCTACTCGCTCTGACCTTGTGTACTTGGAGTCTTCGCCAGATTTTTGTGTGGAAAACCCAGAAGTGGGTAGGTACCCCATTTTTCACCAGACAGTATTGTTGTGTATACAATAAAGCTCGGTTGTTGTTTTTTTTTCTTCCTCGTCATTTATTTTCATAATTATCATCTTTTTCGTCTTCGTCATCTTGTATTATCCTTACAATGAACGTTTCATATTATGGCTCGCCAGCCAGTGCTGTTCCCTTCAGTGGCGTAACTACGGTTGTCCATGCCAGGGGTGAGCTAGAAAATTGTGCAGTCCCCCCCCCCTCCACGAGACACGACCATGAGTATATGTGTTTCTTTTTGTAATTAAGTATTTAACTATTTAAAACAAAAATGGAAACAGCTTCGCTATTTATTGAGCACTCAGCTGTAACGTTTCGGTTTACACATGAAAATCATTTAAAAAGGACAAAGAAATAGTGAAGAGAAAATGTAAATGTTTGTTGTGTAGGTAGATGGGTAAAGTAAAATTCCCGTTTCCGTGGCATTTAAGCATATTGAGGATACGCTGTTAGGCCCATATTTCCAAGACTAACGGCGCATACAAGTGTGATGTGGTCAGTATCGCACCTGGCAGCATTTGCCCTCCCAGATTTCCCTGCTACCAGTTTTAAGAGGCTGGGTGCACCTCGGAGCCTTTTCGGTGTCGTGGTAAGAGACAAAAAAAATCCTCACTGCTGGGACTTGAACTAAGTACCAACGGATTAGTAGACGGAACGTCTAACCACTCCAGCCAAGCAGGCCTACTTGCTTGTGTACGTGTATGTTTATATATTTAGTTACTTATACCCAAAAGTATTCTGTATGTCGTTTATTTCCAACAATTTGCAACGACGTAGCCAGGGTAATAGAAAAAGAATGCTCCCCTATGGCGTTTCCACCCACCCCAACACCTTAATGTGGGTAGTCGCCCACCCCCGCTCTCCTCCCGGATACGCCACTGATCCGTCTTCGTTCCTGACGACACTTAGAGACAAATTTGCATATTCTTGTCTATATCATTGATGCTCTCGCGCACATTCATAGTGTATTTCATCTTACAGAACTGGTCAATGTACTTGTATGTCACGTCAGCCAATCTTTCCTGCGGAAACGGTTCAAAACGACACTACGCGAACCTGTCTCGTTCACCAGTATCACGTGCCATTACCTGCCTATTTCTGAGGCTTAAAAACAAAGAATCACCTGCAAGACAATAGCCACCAACATCTAGTATGAGCCTGAAGAACTCATCTAGCGCTACTGCTCAAACTGCAAAAGTTCTCCAGCCCGTGTGGTGATTTCGAAGCATCTTAGGAATATGATTTTGGTACTTCTTTTTTTTTTTCATGACACAAGTCTGCGAACCAGATAATGATGTGACCATTATCACGTCTAGCAGATTTTCCTTCATCAGCAACAGCAGGAGCCATGTACGCTCTTCCAAAGTAAGGGTGACTAAGAGAAGAGGTCTCCAACTAGAAAAGAGACATCTATCCTCGCCAAAAGCATTAGCCACGTTACTACTGAACCTTCCCTGCCCCTTCCAGCTACAAACTGGAAGCTATTTCTGTCTGTTTCCTTCTGTTTATCTTCTTCAGCTGCACGGTAGCACCAAATACAATAGCAAGTTTGAGCGTACTACATGAAAAAAAGGTGCGTTGACCGATTATACTTTAAATGGACATAGATCTAGGCAAAACCCTTCTCCCACCTGGTGGCTGAGCTCTATTTGCCTAATGTGGCTTTTCAGTCAAGTTAACCTGCTGGGGTTTGAATTGTGGTGGATTCCTCGCCAAAATAAAAAAAAAAATCCCTGCACGTTTCATTACCTGATTTTCACTTAGAATGTCAATGAAAAGACTATATGTATATATATATGAACAATATTTGCTTATATTTTATATTTACTAAGTAAACTCTTTATCAGCTATCGGCAATATTTTAAACTCATGATCTTCCGTAAACTTGGGAGATACGCTTGCAGACTTCTGGTGGCAAACAGATGATAATGTTGAATTAGATAATGATCGAATACGACTAAAATTTGTCATGGACTATGATTAAGGTTTGTTCTGCATGAGCTATGATTAAAGCTTGTTCTGCATGAACTGTGATTAAAGTTTGTTCTGCATGAACTATGATTAAAGTTTGTTCTGCAAGAATAAGGAAATGATAAGTCTTGGAAAAGTTTAACAGAGAATTTGAAGACTTTATAGCCAGACTGATAAAGTAAACGTTTTTTTTTTTTTTTGCTTGTGAGTTTTGTTCAAAGCATAACGACTACTGAAATGTGGTTCCTAAGAAAGATGCTTTGCATACCATGGACAGCCAGAAAGACAAATAAAGAGGTATTTATAGCAGGCTAAAGAATGCCCCAAACTGGTGCCATACATAAGAAAAAGACACTCAAAGTTTCTCGGACACATCAGCAGACATGAAAGTATCGAAAAATTGGTCATGAGTGGAAAGGTAAAAGGGAAAAGACAAAGAGGACGAAGAAGACAGACATACCTAGATAGCATGAGTGCATGGTTTGGTGTGAAAACAATAAATGAATTAAATGGAGACACCAAAAATCTAGAGAGATGGAGAGACATGACTGACTAGGCCTATCGGCATGGTACTTAACTGATCTGATCTGAATTTTTGTTCGGAGTTTGCACGTAAAAGAAGACTGGGAATTTTTTACAACATTTTTATGTTCTTTTGCTGTGGGTGTCATCTAGTGTGTATTAGAAGAAAAGAAAAGAAAAGAAAAGAAAAAAAAAGAAAAGAAAAGATTCACGGCACGAGTTGCTTTTACTTGAGACCTTCAGAAACAGAATATTTAAAAGCTTTGCTGAGGATGCCATTTCTTCCTTAAAGTCTTTATCGTCCTGGAAAGTTACTGACCCGAAGTTATTGCAGATACTGGCGTGTAAGAAACCTTTCTTTGTTTTAAGTTTGCAACGTTTGGACTGTATATAACTCAGTTTTTATACTAGAGATAGATGCTCGCTTTACTTCACATTTACTTTTTTCTCCTTTTTTCTAAAACTGACATTTAAAGTCTTTAGATTACAATGAATGAAGATCTCTTTTATTCTGTAATAACTTGCTCGATTATGGCCACCTGGTTAGTTGAGTGGTTAAGGCGCTCGGTTTACTAATCTGCTGTTACTGGGTTTCAAGTCCCAGCAGTGGGACTTTTTTTTTTTAAAATCGTGCACACCAAAAAAAGTCCCCAGGGTCCACCCAGCCTCTAGAAATGGGTAGCAGAGAAATCTGGGAAGGTAAATGCAGCCAGGCGTGATACTGACCACTTCACATTTTCATATGCCGGAAGTCGGAGAAATGCAGGCTTAACACCATATCCCCAATAAGCCTTAACGGCATGGAAAATGGAATTTTACTTATTTTTAAAATCTTTTTGTTCCATTATGGACGTGTTACATTTATGCAAGATACATTCAATTCATTATTGCTCGAACACAAAGCAACCGAAGCAACCACAATAATTTATACGACCAATCAAAGCAGAGCGGAGGATAGCGGAAGACGCTTTCTCAAGATCACCAATTTTTCCTTCTAAATCTCCCCCATGTAGTTATACAGCCACCAAAGAATGTATTTCTAAATTTCTATCAGCCATCTCCGCAGCTTTTTCCAATTACGTTGACACTCGAGGCCTTCTTGAAACAGGAAAATAGCTTTGCACAATGCGTACCTAGGGGGGCAAGCTTTCACGGTAATTGAGCCGGGAACAGATACAGAATATCTTCAGCCCAAAACGAATTCGTCTTATTGTATTCCTTAATGAAATGACAAAATGCCGCCTAGCATGGACAATTACTTTCATGTACGCCGTTGAACAATAGCGATTGACTGGTGCTTTTATATGGCGTGTCGGTTAAAGTAAGATTGATTCCCCTGCATGCGCAACTTCGGTATCATATCCTTCATTTGAAATTTGCCCAATGGGATCTTTAGTGAACGATATATATGTATGTCTTATAGCTTAGCCTGAAGTCTTTATACAAATATATTTCATGTTTTCAAGTTCTATTTCGTCCTCTCTTGTTTTGTGCCCTGTGCTTCCATAGAGTCTGAAATGGATTTCCGTAAAATGACAACTCTGTATAAAGTCTAGGCGCTAGGTAGTGATCATGCTTAAAAATTTCAGCTTTATATTTTGGGGTGACCGGTTGCGTTCACTCCAGGTAGGTCAGATTATTTAACTTATTTAATCTGGCGTGAAATCCGTGAAAAGCAAACACGGCCTGCATGTGAAATCCAGGATCCCTGGGTCAGGGAGTTGGCTGTCTCTGTACGATACTGCCTTCCTACGACAGATAATTTGAAGTCGATGTGCTATATTCCCGCCCTATGACAGTTAGTTTGCTGTCTCTGTGCTGTATCCCAGCCCTATGACAGTTAGTTTCTGTCGGTGTGCTATATTCCCGCCCTATGACAGTTAGTTTGCTGTCGCTGTGCTATATTCCCGCCCTATGACAGTTAGTTTGCTGTCGCTGTGCTATATACCCGCCCTATGACAGTTAGTTTGCTGTCGCTGTGCTATATTCCCGCCCTATGACAGTTAAGTTTGCTGTCGCTGTGCTATATCCCCGCCCTATGACAGTTAGTTTGCTGCCTCTGTGCTATATCCCCACCCTATGACAGTTAGTTTCTGTCGGTGTGCTATATCCCCACCCTATGACAGTTAGTTTCTGTCGGTGTGCTATATTCCCGCCCTATGACAGTTAATTTACTGTCTGTGCGATATTGCTTTCCTAGGACAGATAGTTTGCTGTCGTTATGCTATATTCCCGCCCTATGACAGTTAGCTTTCTATCCCTGTGCTATATTCTCGCCCTATGACAGTTAGTTTGCTGCCTCTGTGCTATATCTGCTATCGCATTAGAATGATATAATTTCTTTTATTTTTATGTTGTTTAATATTTTAACGGTTCAAGTGTTTTACGAAAGAAAACACAAATAAACAACTCTTCATCACAAGATAATCAATTTATATTATCAACAACAAAATCGACCCACTATTCATTTACTCATCATTTTAGGGTTCCTTCATAAACAACATACAAATAATCTTATCTTATATCTTATATCCTTCCCGTGCCATTAAACGTCACATAAGGCTCGCAAGGTAGTTAGCCAATTTTTCCTTTCTTCGGCGAGTCTTTCAACCTCATCAAGGGATTTTATGCCTGTTAATTTGGCTTCTCTTAACAATGTCCACTTCAGAGTTTCACGCGGTCTGCCTCTTTTTCTTTGGCCTGTTGTGTTCCATTTTATAGTTTGTTTTGGGATTCTCTTGACTGTTTCTTCTCATCACGTGACAAACATATGTCCATTTCCTTTTCTTGATCACCCATGAGACTGGTTGTTGTTCAGTCATCTGTCTTATCTCTGCATTGTTCTTGAATTCGTTCCACTTGATGCCGAGTATTTTCCTTAGACATTTGTTTTCAAAAGAGTCTAATTTCTTGTCTGTTTCTTTAGTTGTTTTCCAGCTTTCGCATGCATAAATGAGGGTGGATATTACATTCGAATTGAATAGTCTTAACTTGGTTTTTGTGCTTATAACTTTTGAATTCCATATGTTCTCAATATTCTTGAAGATCGATGCTGCTTTTGCAATTCTAATTCTAACTTCCTTTCTGGTGTCAACATCCTGGTCTATGTAACTGCCAAGGTATGTAAATTGATTGACTTCTTTAATATCTGTCCCTTCCTTGTATGTGAATTTTTCCATTTTGATTGAGGGAAATTTTCATTATTTTTGTTTTGTCCTTGTTAATTTCAAGTCCTATTTTGCTAGCCGGTAAAGACAGGCTATCTGTTTTTTCTTGCATGGAATTGACATTGTTACTTATAAGAGTTATGTCATCAGCAAAGTCAAGATCTTCTAGTTGGATCCCATGTTCCCAGTCAATACCTGTGTTACCTATGCAGCATTTTTTCATTATGAAGTCTATTGTAATTCCAAAAAGCAAAGGAGACAGTATACATCCTTGTTTCACACCTGTTTCAATCTGGAACCATTCACTCATCCCTTCTTCTATTTTGACTGCACAAACTTATCCATTGTAGAAATCCTTAATGATGTTGACAATTTTAGATGGTATTCCATGTAGACTTAAAATTCTCCACAATGAATCTCTGTGTATGCTATCAAAAGCCTTTTAAAGTCTATGAAGTTCAGTATTAATGGTTTCTGCTTTTCAATATGTATTCAAGTATTATTCTGAGAGTAAAGATCTGGTCGAGACAGCTTCTCCCTTTTCGAAATCCTGCTTGTTCTTCACTCATTGCAGTATCCACTGTATCTTTAAGTTTATTCAAAATGACCTTGCAAAATACTTTTGGCACAACTGATATTAAGGTTTCTCCTCTCCAGTTGTTACAGTCACTAAGGTTTTTAGTATTTTAATAATGATTCCTTTTTTTCATTTAAAAGGGACTGTTTCTTCTTTCCAAATCTTATTAAACATTCTCTGTAGTTGCCTCATGTTGTCACTACTGACAGCTTTTAACATTTCGGGTGTTATTTCATCTTCACCTGCAGCTTTGTTGTTAGCCATTAAATTCACTGCTGTTTCAATTTCATGCAATTTAATTTCATCTAGGTTGACATTTAGTTGTGGGGCTGGTAAGTCAGTTTCAAGGTTTAACAATTCTTTTGGGTGTGGTCGATTAAGTATTTTTTGGAAGTGTTCAGCTCATCTTTGCTTTTGGTCTTTATTTGATGTTAATAGGGTCCCAGTTTTGCTAAGGATTGGTCTTTCTTTAGATGTAATAGTACCTGTTAGCCTCTTTTGTATGTTATATAAAGTTTTGCTGTCTCCTGTTTTTGCTGCTTTTTCTGCCTCTTTCGCCATATTGTCTATGTATTCTCTTTTATCCCTTCTAGCTGAACTTTTTACTTTCTTGTCTATTTCTTTCTATCTTGTTTTCGCCAGATCTTTTCCAAGGTCTGTTTTTACATTCAACATGTCTAATCTGGCTGCTCGTCTTTCATGTACGTATTTCCATGTGTTTTCTGATATCCATGCTTTTCTATTTGGTTTTTTTTTCAGTCCAGCGCTTGCTTTTGCTGCTGTGATTATGGCTGTGCTGTAAGAATCCCATAATTCATCTATACCTAACTTCTCTACTTCACTGGATGTTGTGGAATAATTGGCAAGTTCCTGATTGAAATTAATGTTAGTATTCTCTTCTTGTAGGCTGTGGCTGTTTATCTTTCTGGGTATTGATTTCTTGTGTTGGCTTTTCAGTTTTAGTTTTATTTTCCCTACACAGTGGTTGTGATCACTGTTAACATCTGCACCCCTATATGCCCTTACATCTATCAGAGATGTTCTGTATTACTTTACAAATAATTGAATAACTGAAATCAAATTAACACCTTTACATATTATTGGATTAACATGATTACAACACAGTCGTCCCATACATAATCTCCAACTATCATCCGTAATAACTGAATGTCTGATTGTAGTCAAAGGAACTAATTGGCAATAGATGTATAACAAAATGCATATGCATAAATTCAATTATACATACATTTTATGTGCACAGAATAACCATCAAAATGCTTATTAACAAATATAAAAATATTACATAGAACATATATATATACATTATACAATTATACTATTCGTTTATCCTTCATCTATTAATAACTATATCTGAGTGGGTCATGATGGATCGGATGGACTGACAGCACAACTTCCATGCGTCCACATCACAGAATATAAATCATGATCAGCACATATATATATATATCCATCGACGAAAGGCACACTCATTCGTGCTTAAACGAAAACATAATTTCCCTCCGATCCGTTATCAGCTTTCTATGTACTCAACGTACAGATTCCCGACCGACTTGAAATGTTCTCGCATCTCCTTTATATACTGGATAAGTCGGTACCGATTTGGTTCAGAGTTGCGCACCCCTGATTTGACCTGTCCTTGGCCTATTTTATTCTTTGTTTTATTTCTTATGGTGTTGAAAAGAAACTTAGGTTTAATAATCTGTCTCTATTCCTCCATGTACTGTATACTACAATATTACTTTCCTGTGACAGTTTAGTGTAGCTGTTCGTTGTTCTCCTAACGTATAATAAGCACCAGCTTGTATGAATACTGATTCTCCTGCAAAGTTCTTCCGTAATTCTTGCTGAACCTATTTTTTAAAAATCCCTGACTTAAATCTAGCATTAAAACTTAGCTTTAAATTCTTAAATATATTAAACAAAAGGGTAAAGATAAAGGTAATCATGTCATGCCTTAGAGGCACATAGGGATATGATGTTAGTGCCCATATTTTCCTTGACCTGTCAGCACACTAGAGGGTGATATGGTCAGTATCTCGCCTGGCCGCCTTTCCTTCCCCAACTCCAGAAGAAGTCGGGTACCCATTTCTACAGCTGGGGCGACTGGGGTGCCTCCGGCCGGATTCGAACCACCGACCTTCGCCATGAATGACCAGTGCACTAACCACTTTGCCACTCAGACATCCTTAAATATATTATTTACTGACAATCAACACTTTAATCCGGTGTACTCTAAGTTTAAACCTGGTAAAAAAAAAACTATTCATCTTGAAAACTTTATTTTACTTACTTTTTATGTGATGTAAAAAAAAAGATCATTCAACATATTTCTGCGAGCCGCACATTATATGTCAAAGAGCTGCATGCCACCCATGAGCCACGGTTTGATCCTCCTTGGTATAAACCTCATTTGATTATGTCGACTTGCTTTGTCTTCCGAGAATAATTTTGTCTTTTATATCATGTAGGAGTATCCTACAGCTCATGTATACGATGTGAAGAAGACAGAGAGACTATGAAAGAGAGAGAGAGAAAAGGAGAAAGAGACAGACAGATAAAGTGAAAGAAAAAGATAAAAAGAGATAAAAGAATACAGATTTAAAGAGAATGAAAGAAAGAGTGAGAGAGAGAGAGAAGGAAATAAAGAGAGTTAGAAAGTGGTACAGGAAAACAGAGAGAACCAAAGGAAGAAAGAGAGAGAGAGAGAGAGAAAGAATGAAGGAAAGAGAGAACGGAATAGAGAAAAGACTGATAATAACTGAGTGACAGAATGTGAGAAGAAACAGAGGTGGGAGAGAGAGAGAGAGAGAGAGAGAGAGAGAGAGAGAGAGAGAGAGAGAATCAGAGTAAGAAAGAACGACAAGAAAAAAAACAAAAAGGTGATCTAGCAATCTAGCGAGCAAGTAAATCACTTCCATGGTCTGACGTGAAATCTTCCATCTGACTAATATAAACCTTGTTCCACACAACATGGACCACGCCAGTCTTAAGGGGAATAACGATGAACCACCGTTCAAGTATCTGTTTACGAGGAGTATCTTTCCCTTACTCTCTGAATCTGTATACATGATTCTGGTCTACCCCAAGAGTTGTTTACTACAGAAGACACATTAGCCTGATGCTTGTAGCTCTAAATCTCTCGGCCCCAGCCTTCCAAGATTCATTATCCCTTCAGCGAACAATCTCCGTCCTGGCTCCATTTTTCATCCAGGGAAATCGCTTCAGACAAATCGTCTAAAGCCCATTTTGGGTAATTATGACGTGAACTTTGGTGCTTTATCCAGAAATATCCTACGGGACGCCAAGTATATAAAGTCTGGGTAGATTTCAGTATCCCTTCCTTGTTTGGTTAGGCGCTCGGTCTACTAATCCAGTGGTACTGGGTTCAGTCCCAGCAGTGGGATTTTTTTCTGGTACAAGCCAAAAAGGCCCAGGGGTTCACCCAGCCTCTAAAAATGAGTACCAGAAAAATCTGGGAAGGTGAAGCAGCCAGGCGTGATACTGACCACATCACACTTTCATGTGCCGAAGGTCATGGAAAATACGGGCCTAGCACCGTATTCCTCATTATGCTTTAATGGCTTGGAAACGGGAATTTTACCTTTTTACTACAAGCCAGTGTTTATTTTTGTATTTGTTACGATAAACCCGTGCTTGTTCTTGTGTTTGTTATTATAAAGCACTGCTTATTCTTGTGTTTGTTACGATAAACCAGTGCTTGTTTTTGTGTTTGTCATTATAAAGCACTGCTTATTCTTGTGTTTGTTACGATAAATCAGAGCTTGTTCTTGTGTTTGTTACGATAAGCCATTGTTTATTTTTTGGTGTTTATAACGATAAACCTGTGCTTATTTTTTTTTAACGATAAACCAGCGCTTATTCTTGTGTTTGTTACGATAAACCAGCGCATTAAACACTTTTTTAGCAACTAATTCCACTATTCAAAATTTAACACTTTTCCATACTAATAGAACAGAAAAGACACTGTCATGTCCAGTGAGAAGTGTGATCCAACCCTGTTGCATTGCTGCAGAACTCGGAGAGTTTACCCTGTTTTATGGGACAGCCTGGGGGGGCTTCCAGGTGGGCCCCGAGTGGGTGAAACCAGAATGACTAAATGGGTGAATAAAAACGGTCGAGTCTCCAGAGATAAAACCCCCGTAATAAAATAATTATTTTCTGGCATGAAATAAGAACAACGAACAATAAATTAGTGTATATAAATCTATCTATCTGGAACTTACCAAACAGTTCTCTGCACTCAGTGAGGCAGAAAAAACAGCTATAGATGAATTATGGAATTCTTACATCACAGCCATAATCAATCAATCAAGTGCCATACCGCGTGGCGTAGGCGATCATTTCTCTCCACAATTCCCTGTCTTTAGACTTGATTACGAGATTCGCCGCTGACTTTCTTCCTAGCCACACTGACAGCACATCCAGTAACTTCTCTCTCTGTCTTCCTCTGTCTCTTCTTCCCTCAACTTTTCCATTTGTCACATTGTGTTCCAATTTTCCTATTCTCAGAAAATGTCCTACAAATCTCGCTTGTCTGCCTCTGATCTGTGGTGTAATTTGCCTTTTAACTCCAGCCTCTCTTAAGACTTCTTCGTTGGTTTTCTTAGCTGTCCGTGGTACCTTCAACATCCTTCTTATGAACCACATATCCATAGCCTCCATTTCTCGCTGTGGTCTCTTATTCATGGACCATGCTTCACATCCATAAAACAAAATTGGCTCGATGTAACATTTAAGTACTCGGAATCTTGTTTCCATTAATATGGACCTGTTGCACAAGATGTTTCTAATTTTCTGGAATGCTGACTTGGCCTGAGCACGTCTGCTTTTTATTTCGTTGTGACATTTCCCATCAGCTGTTATAAAAGTTCCTAAGTACTTGAATCTATAAATCTGTTTGAAATCTGTGCCTTCGATAGTAATGCTACATTTTGGTAGTATTCTTTTCTTTGAGATTACTATCATTTCAGTCTTCTTTTTATTCATGCTGAGACCTTCACTTTTACTTGGACCGCAAAAAACAAGTAGAAAGCGTGGAAATCGGAAAACACATGGAAGTACATACATGAAAGACGAGCTGCTAAATTAACCATGTTGAATGTAAAGACAGATCTTGGAAAAGATTTGGCAAAAGCAACATACAAAGAACTAGACAAGAAAGTAAAAAGTTCAGCTAGAAGGGATAAAAGAGAATACATGTACAATATTGCGAAAGAAGCAGAGAAAGCAGCAAAAACAGGAGACAGCAAAACTCTATATAACATACAAAAGAGGCTAACAGGTACTATTGCATCCAAAGAAAGACTATTCCTTAGCAAAACTGGTACCCTATTAACATCAGGTAAAGACCAAAAGCAAAAATGGGGCGAACCCTAGGGCGTCTTGCAGGGCAGCAACATACTTCTTGCTGTCTGCAGCCAGTTTTTGCATTGTGCCTCATCTGTCTGAAATGCTACTCATTTCTTGCATACTCCGCAGTATAGCTTTGGAACTACAATTTAAACTACAATTTAAAATCCGTTAGTAATACTTCATCCTTTAATTCAAAAACTTTTCAATATTGGCTTGCTTGTAACTATATGCCTACATAGAATAACTAATAATCTCTCAACCCATGACTCGCCAGCCATCAAATTCTAAAAGGATATAGTTTTAAACATAACTTGTCAGATCTTGTTAAAAATTATTTTGATAAATGTTAAAGAATGTGATGTTAGAAGAACTGTACTGAAAATGTATTTTTGTGTGTGTATCTGCCTGCGTGCGCTCGCTCGTGTGTGTGCGTGTGTGCGCGCTATCTTGTTAGAGTTATTACCCTCATGTAGTTCGCTCTCTTATATTTGTGAATGTAATAGTTTAATTTTGCACTCTACTTGATATGTTTTTCCCCTCACGTAATTTGTATACCTATATTAAAATCTAGTGTGTGGGAAGAATGAACGATGGAGTGATGAATGGCAGAATGTAAAACCAGTTAATCACCTTTTGGAAATAAAGATCATTCATTTCCGCTTCTACAGTTCTCTGCCAGGTAGTCTTTGGTCAGCCTCTCTTTCTTTTTCCCTCGGGTGTCCATGGCATCCATTTCGTGTGGATGCATTTTAAACTGATTCCATTTGAAACACTGAAAATTCCAAACATCTCCAGCTGGAGGGCAGGATATTCTCCTGGTTATGCCAGAGCTACGTTACAGTTTCAAAACCCCTGGCTTAAACTCATGCATTCTTGACGATCCTCTCTGCACATTCTTGTGCGTCTGCTCCAGCTTTCTTCGGACTCTTCTCGTCACGAGCTGCCACGCTGGGACTAGAGCTCTTATAATATCTACATGTTTGTGTATAACGAGCTTTGACGTTATGACGTTTTCTGGCGGGATGTACTGGTGTTCTGCCGTCACGAACCCGTTCCCAGTGCTCCCGTGACCCTCGATGTTGGTTGTTTGGGGGGGGGGGGGTTAAGCTCTCAACTTGGTTTAATTGCTCAGAAGGAGCGAACCCCAAGTCACCTGTCATCACTGCTCAGGTCCTGGTCTTTTTATTTATTTATATTTATGACTAACAGAAGAACAGAACCTCCTTTCTCTTCAGATATTAAGTATTTGACTTCATCACCCGGAGAGATCAAATGAGGGCCAGGGCTTTGCGATAATAAGAGGCTCCTGAAAAAAAAAAGTCCCCACTGTCTGGCGGTCTTTGTGGATCTCACACAGCCAAGAGAATCTGTGCTCTGGGCGATATTAACATGTAATATAAAAAGTAGCACATTTATTATTACCCAACCAATTTTTTTTTTAATTATAGGGTAACTACCTACCAGTTTTCTTTCTGCCGAGATTTCTGATGTAAATGTATTCTGGTAACCTCTGTTCTGATGGGATCTCCTATATCTTACGTAATCTTTGCATATAAATTTGTGATGATGAATTTTACATTGATTTTATGGTTTTCATATTTTCGTATCTATATTGCTTAATGAACTATACGGTTTTCACTGATATCAATGTTGTTTATTTACTAAGAATTGCGTAATGTAACTACCTGGGAGCCCTGTGTGACGTTTAACGGCTCGGGGAGGATATAAGAAGATAAGATAAGAAGTTGTGTAATGTAGTTCTTTTAGAATGATTTTACACTTTTGTTTTTTGCTATTTATTTTCGGCACTGTGTTTCAAGTTTTATCATTTGTTTAATAGCCTACTTTCCTTGAAGTTTTCATTATAATTAAAGAATTTAATTTGTTACGAGGATTTTCAAGTTATTTAACAGTTCTTTGTTCATTATATATTTTAGAAAGATTTTACAGCTTTCATTTTACTTATCCATATTGTTTGCCTTCGTATATATTAAAGCAGTTCATAGATATTTCTTTGTAAAATTTTGTTGAAGAAATGCTTTACATCCTTTATTTTACAGTGGTTTTTCAACTTCATTTCAGTCGTCTCCGTCTGAGTTGATTATGTATATCTACAAGATTCTGTAAACATCGTTGTTAAAGCAACATGTAAGGGAATTGTGTAGAGAAATGATCGCCTACGCCACGTGGCACGGCACTCGATTGATTGATTGTATGTTTATCAGGGATGTTCGTGTTCACAAAGACAATTTAAAGGCGTGGCTTAATTTTGCTACTTCCAGTTCCGGTATTGCGTGGGAGAATATCTAAGACGTGTTTCAAGATTTTGTGTTCCACGAGAGAGGATGGTTCAAGTCCAAGGGGAAAAAAAAGGCGCGGGGGGGGGGGGGGGGGAGAGGGGGAGAGCTCAACATCTTACAGATCTCTGGGAGTCGTGACCTAGAGAAGTCCAACAATTTAAAGGGCCACAACACTGGTCTGAGAGGGCCGTTTCCTCTGATGATCTGATGATCTAGGAAGCAAGCCCTCGGAAAGGAATTTTATAATTCTGTAATTTTGTCCTCACAGGACTCCGCGGCTAAATCACCAACCCCCCCCTCCCCCCAACATATTGATTCGCCATTCTGTTTTCATCCACCACGGACCCTCTCTTTAAAAAAAAAGGGAGGAAATCCTCAGGGTCTCAGAGGAGTACCCCCCCCCCCACCCCCACCTCTCTCTCCCCTGCTAGAGAACTGTGTAACTGTTCGCTCTCTTGCAGCACAGTTTCTTTCCCTATTGGCAGGACTCTATACCTGCAGGTAATTATAAGATTATTGTCAGTGCTGACAAAGATGTGTTTCTAAATTCACGAATTGTGTTAAGTGAAAGCTCTCTTTCATGATTCACCCATTTTCGATGAAAATAGCTCAGACTTTATGTGTTCAAGAAGGATGAAATAGATGGTGGAAGGTCCTTTTTTTCGACGATTAGTTTGCATTATATTTGTCCTGGCTTCTCAACATTGTCAGAGAGAACAAGACAGGATTATAACGACTGGAACTGGAGAAGATGGTGGCCAGAAGGAATTAATATCCGTGTCAGTATCAGATTTCGTATACACGAACGCGCTTTTGTAAAATGCGTTTGTAAACAAACTGCCACAAAGCAGCGTTTGATTACTACACCGCTTCTTTTATGTAGCGTGAACAATTCCTCCCTGGGCAGTGATAAGGCGCTGTTAATAAGGAAATTCCTCCGCGGGAACTACAGCGGGCTGATGTGACAAATAAACAGTATAAAGCTGTGATCTTGTGGGTAAACAGAGCGGCAAAGCTAAGCAAACAAACATGGATTCTGGGAGAGGATAACTCAATGTTTGAATATGCGTACGGCGACTGCTTGGATTGGTTTTTTAAATTGGAGTTTCATCTGTCGTAATTTCATGTATAATGTCCTTATGAGAGCCCTGTGAATGGTGCAATAAGAGCATCTTAAATGTCCCCTTTTCGATGAAAAATTTACACAGTGCAGGAGATATTGATAGGAACTTTTATAACACGAAGGCTATATATATATATATAATATATATAGTTCGGTCTACTGATCCAGTAATACTGGGTGTAAGACACAGTAGTGGGGATTTTTTTAGGTGCCACCATACCAAAAAGACCCAAGGTCCATCCAACCTCTAGAAATAGGTACCAGAGAAATCTGGGAAGATATGTAAATGGGGCAAGGTTTGATACTGACCACATCACACTTTCATGTGCGGACCCAACACTCTTGGAAGTACGGACCCAACGCAGTGTCGGGAATTTTACCTTTGTTTCCGTGATAAAAACGTGGCCTTGTAACGCAATAGATGTACTTAGGGACATGGTGTTAGTGACTCGTCGGCCACATAGTGGTGATGAATATGGTCAGTACCAGGCCTGACCGCCTTTCTTTCCAAGAAGGAGTCAGGTACCTATTTCTACAGCTGAGTGACTGGGGGGGGGGGGTGTTTTGGCTGGGCTTGAACCACATATCTTTCACCACTATTCTGTTGTTTCTGTTTCCTCACAGTTTTATCCATTGTAAAGACTATATCAATCTAGTTGACTTACTGTGTAATCTCTTCATACATTTGGAAATGTTTATATGTCCTCTAGTACAGTTGTATGCTGAATGCACCTCTGCATAATAATCAATTTTTAAAAAATTGTGTTGAATCCAAAAATGAACACTTTGTTAAGGGCACGAGACGAACTATATACCAAGATAGACTGAGTGTACCAAGGTAGACTGAATGTACCAAGATAGACTGAGTGTACCAAGGTAGACTGAATGTACCAAGATAGACTAAGTGTACCAAGGTAGACTGAATGTACCAAGATAGACTGAGTGTACCAAGGTAGACTGAATGTACCAAGATAGACTGAGTGTACCAAGGTAGACTGAATGTACCAAGATAGAATGTGTACCCATCTGCTGTACCAAGACAGATTTGAGTATACATAGCTGCTATACAATGAGAGAGATATTATGTTCGTGTTGTTGTTGTTGTTCTTGGAACTGCCAGTGGGTTGTGCTTTGCAGCCGATGCAGTGAAGGTTTTGAGGCTTGCTGTCGAATACGAGGCCAAGTTTTGTAGACCCTGAGAGAAGCTAAACAAAGCGGATGGGAAGAGGGGGGGGGGGGAGAAGATACGATGGAGTGAGTACTTCTTTAACATATTCCACTGCCATGAGGATTATAATGATCCCTGCCCTTTTACCCTGGATATTTGGGTACCAACGGAGAGGTGGGACATGGACTTCATTTGGCAATGGTTCACAAACGCTGACGTAAACAGTGTCTTTAGGTCGCTGACTGCTACACTGAATGGTATCTTCACCTCAGAAAGATATATTAGAAATGTGGTCGGAATACCTAAGCGCTTATCGTGAGTCCAAAGTTGAACCTAAGCTAACTTCTACTTAGATAAACTAGTTTATTCATACACTTAACTGTTGTTTCTATTGTCATCCTCAGGTTCTCTAGGTACAGAAGGTCGCACATGCGACAAATCCTCCATGGGGACCGACGGTTGTGACATAATGTGTTGTGGGCGGGGCTACCACACACGCGTGGTCAAAAGACAGTATAAATGTGAGTGCAAATTTCATTGGTGCTGCTACGTTCACTGTAAGGACTGTCAGCAATGGGTGGAGCTTCACACATGTAAAGGACACACCCCTCTACCTCTGAATGGCTCCTGATAAAGACAGGCTTTTAAGACAACCGTTCTTAGCGCTTCCGTGACGTCAAAGATTGATGTATGTAAATATTCTGCTCTCATTCTGAACATGGAGAATGGAACCTACATGCGAATCCACGCAACATATCATTGTTTATAATATTATAATCTGATAATAACATGTATATATATATATATATATATATATATATATATATATATATATATATATTACTGTAAGTTTTTTTTTTCATTTTAGACGAAATAAAGAAGACAGGTTATTTTTAAGAAAATAATAAAAAGATAAGACTTAATAAAAGCAACATCTTCTATACTTCAGAGATTTAAAACGCTACACCGCGGGGCAAAGAGCTGCCAAAATTATTTATATATATAGCTTCAAAAGCACCATGTGAAAATGTAGAAATATATACGTTTGGAAACTAATTTCCTATTGGAAATGAGAATTTGTTTAAATTACGAAAGAAATTATAAATGCACTGTTTTTATTTTTACCAAACCCATTCCAGTCACTTTCTGTCACACACTGTCCCCAAATATTTGTCACTTTCACTACATGCCTCTTGTCATTAACTAAATTATATGAAATATGACTCCACTTAACCTGAATGTCTAATGTATTGTTAAATATTATATCGGATCGTTTCAGTTATATTGTTACCCAGGGGTGTAAAAAAAGGAGATAGAAATATCTGCACACAGGGCGAGGCACACTGGGCGTACACTCAATGCATGGAGAAGAAAAAAAAACAGGATATCTCGTGCAAGTTAACCTCATGAGTATGAGAAAGATGAAAGATTTGACAACTGGCAAAGACACAGTCAGCTCTGATCCTGCAGTAAGGCCAATTCAGGTATCCGCCTAGGGCGCAGATTTCTTATGGGGGCGCAGTAATAACCTTTGGGGAGCACAGTTTTGCAGATTACATAGTCATCCTTTTGGTTAACTCTGCGCAACAGAATGTAGTTTATTAAGTTAAGCAGACAGGCTGTAGTTTATTAAGTTAAGCAGACACACTGTAGTTTATTTAGTTGAACAGACAGACTGTAGTTTATTAAGTTAAGCAGACAGACTGTAGTTTATTAAGTTAAGCAGACAGACTGTAGTTTATTAAGTTAAGCAGACACACTGTAGTTTATTAAGTTAAGCAGACAGACTGTAGTTTATTAAGTTAAGCAGACAGACTGTAGTTTATTAAGTTAAGCAGACAGAATGTAGTTTATTAAGTTAAGCAGACAGACTGTAAGTCCCTGCTTCTTTCAAACTTACTGCAAGCATTTCACAGTGGGGGATTATCCATTAGGCTGAACGTGTACAACTGTCTAGGGATCTGGGAGGTCAATGAAACTGTAAACCATCTAGGGATCTGGGAGGTCAGTGAAACTGTAAACCATCTAGGGATCTGGGAGGTCAATGAAACTGTAAACCATCTAGGGATCTGGGAGGTCAATGAAACTGTAAACCATCTAGGGATCTGGGAGGTCAATGAAACTGTAAACCATCTAGGGATCTGGGAGGTCAATGAAACTGTAAACCATCTAGGGATCTGGGAGGGCAAGGAACCTGTAAACTATCTAGGGATCTGGGAGGGCAAGGAACCTGTAAACTATCTATGGATCTGGGAGGGCAATGAACCTGTAAACTCTCTAGGGATCTGGGAGGGTAATGAACTTGTAAACTATCTAGGGATCTGGGAAGACAATGAATCTGTAAAACTGTCTAGGAATCTGGGAAGACAATGAACCTGTAAAACTGTCTAGGAGTCTGGGAAGACAATGAACCTGTAAAATTCTCTAGGGATCTGGGAGGGTAATAAATCTGACGTCAATGAAAAAAAAACCTACAAGTGCAGATAATTCTTTTATAAATTTTCTTTCAGGAGAAGAACGAATAAGTTGAATGAGGCGGGGACTGTTACTAAGTTTAGCCTTTCTTCTCGGATGATGATTAACCCGTAGTGGATCTACTCTAGTTACATGTTTGTAACAATGCATCTTTCTTCTGTGCTAGTTTCGTCCGACCTCAAGTTCTTTCTGTCGGCTCAAAAGAATGACGCGAAGAAGATATAAAAGTTCTGTTTTGTGTGTGTGTGTGTGTGTGTGTGTGTGTGTGTGTGTGTGTGTGTGTGTTTGTTTTGATGAAAATCATTCTCTGAATAATAGTACAAAATGGACGTGAGTAGATTATTCCATAGTGACCTGTTTTTCATCCGCAAGGTCAAATGCTGGTGCTTTTCACTGCACTCTGATATTTGCTTGTCTGCAGTCCATCTAGCTACTGTAGCTCTTCAGTGCGCCAACTGCTGGCTATCACTCTGTACATTATTTTCTACAGTCAGAAAACATGTAAAAATTTTGACCTGGCATGTTGATGCTAGTGAAAATAGCTGCTGCAAAACGAGAGTTATCAGAATTGCAGGGCCTGGCGCATCGGACTGCATTACATCTCCAGTTGTCTGTAGATAAAGGGGAAAACAGGATATCACGTGACGGTAATTTTCAAGAATTTAAAACTTCGTCCCCAAACAACAGCCGATGAGTACAAGAAAGAGGGGGAACTTTCAAGAAGATAGATAACAGCTAAACTCTACAAGTGTCTAATACCACCAGAAAGAAAGGACTACATTATCGCAACGAGAAAAAAGAACTTGTGACAGAGACTGACATAATGAGAATAACTGACATTACGAGATCACTGCAAGGGAGATGTTAATGAGAAACAATCACAGCCAATGGAACTGCTGCTACTGTCCCGCAAAGATTGAGCTGTGCCCATTTTGAGTTTTTAGTGTAGGTTACACATTCTCACCAAAGGGTAAACTATACGGGCAACAGTGATTTTACTATGAATTTTTTTATAAGGCTATGAGAACTCCTAATGTCAAGGATAAGACTAAGAGGGTAGGATATCTTTAGAAAAAGACATCAGTGTCTAGACTATTTATTCCTATTTTGGGGGCCCACGAATTAAGCATAGATTTTAAAATTATCCACCTCCCCCTTTTTTGTACATAGCAAAGAGTTGAAGCTAATACATTCTTAAATCAGAAAAGAAAAATTAGGGAATGTTGTTAATTTGAAAGCAAACAGCGGCGGAGTACACAGTGACCTGTCATTGGCTGGAGGCACTGGGTCCTAAACATTTCCCTGGCTACCATTGCCGTGCCTCTGAAGTTTTATCTCTGGCGTCCTCAAAACTTTTCTCCGTTCAGATGTTTCTGATGGGCACTGACACTCCCTTTTCAACCCCCCCCCCCCCTTCCCTCACCCCTCCTCAAATTCTTTCATTGCTTTCCTGGGACGGTATCGGCCACTTTTGGAAACCACTGGCTAAAAGGTTGCACAGATTACAAAATGTGACAGGGGCAGATTACATTATGTGAAACAAGCAGATCGCATTATGCGGCACAAGCAGATCCCATTTGGGTGACACAAACAGATCACATTATGTGACACAAACAAATAACGTTATGTGACATATTGATATCTTTCACAAGTGAATGAATATCTATTAACGCGCAGGATACACGCGTCTAGATCTTCATTGGTACGTGTATCACAGATGATACCTCTTGAAGTAAATGTGATCTATATGTGGATTTTACTTGTGATATCGGATTAATTAATCGTTCAAATGTGTTACAATACTGCAGTAATGTACTGTACTTATAATTTTCATAATAAAATGATCTTCAAGTCAGACAACCTTTCTTCGGTAGCACTCTCATATTCGTGGCCTTCTCAAAAGCCTTCTTTTGATTATGTTTTTTTTTTTTTTTTGTTCCTTCACTTCAGGATTCTTGTCTGTTTTTATTTTTACATGTAAACACTCATGAATGTGTCTCTGTTTTTTTTTGTTTTTTACATGTAAACACTCATGAATTTGTCTTATGTTTTCACTTTAATATTTCTGTTTCTGTGTATTTTTTTTTCACTCCACACTCATATATTTATTTGTGTTTCACTTAAAGATTCACAGATTTGATTTGTTCGTCTTTTTATTTCAGTGTTCATGTATTTTTATGTTTTTTTTTAAATTTCAGTGTTCTTGTATTTTATGTTTCTTTTTAACTTTCATTGTTCTTGTATTTGTATGTTTCTTTTTTAATTTCAGTGTTCATGTATTTATGTTTCTTTTTAAATTTCAGTGTTCATGTATTTGTATGTTTCTTTTTAAATTTCAGTGTTCTTGTATTTGTATGTTTCTTTTTAAATTTCAGCGTTCATGTATTTATATGTTTCTTTTTAAATTTCAGTGTTCATGTATTTGTATGTTTCTTTAATTTTTTTTTCACTTCCATATTCAAGTATTCTGTTTAAATTCAACATTCTAGTATTTACGGAGTTTTATGGACAATTCTTTGTAAGCGTATGTTTGTCATTTAAACCTTCATATAGACACGTACTGTAGGTCTTGTTTCTTTGAAGTCGCATTTACAACTGTGTTTACTGTGTTGTTATTTTTATTACTGAACAGAACGTTGGGGCACTAGTTGAAGCCGTATTTGCTGAGTGTTTCTGGATTAGTTATTCACTGTCTCTAGCCATCCTTCACTTCCAGGCTCTTTCGGTCCTAAAATTGGCAACACACTGATACAGAAGTCGAGACAGTCATGCGTATCACTTGAAACGAGATTGTATTGATAGATTTGGATGACAATGAAGATGATGATGACGATATTCTGATCGCCGGCAGGTTTGCCCTGCCACGTGGCGAGTCCATTCATCCTTCCACAATTCCGGTAACAGATATAAACATCCATTTTCTCGACATAAACATCACAAAAAGCATCCTCTTAGGTACACATCCAAACGTAGACTGACTGTCTAATCTCAGTCTCTCCCACAATTCTCTTTCAGGGGTTTCTCAGACCACGTGACGTTCTAGAAGGATCTCGACTGACCACAGAAGAGTTCAAAAAAGAGAATCATAACAGTTGCACTTTCTGTAAAAACCACAGTAATCTCCCTACACTGCTACATCTTATGCATTTAAATTGTTGCACGTGTGATATAAAAATCTCGGAACATCAACATATTTGTAGCATACGAGAGTCATACTGAAAGTCGTGAGCAAAAAAAAAAAATTTTAATCAGAATTTATAGATAGAGAAAATATAAATGTATCACCTTAACTGCATCCTTTTCTTCACTTTTCAACATAATCTCTATTTCTTTGCACACATTGTTCCCATCGCTCTGCAAGTTTGAAAATACCCTCCCGGTAGAATTTCGTTCCAGCTGACCGACGGCATAGACGCACTGCTTTCTGGACGTTCTCACCTGTGGGATCCAGCGGGCACAAACTTTTCTATAACCTGGGGTTTCAATGATTTCCAGTACTGTACTGTGTCCTATTCCAAAATTTACAGCGATTTCAGATACTGTGATATGTCTGTCTTCTTCAATGATGTTGTCAACCCTTTCCACGTTGCGTTCAGTGGAGGCAGTTCGAGGGCGACCGCTGGGAGGCATATCTTGGATGCTCGTGTTTCCATCTTTGAAATATTCACCCAATTCCTAACACTGCTAGCACTTACACACTTCTCCATAAACAAGTTGAAGTCTTCTTGCTCACGAGTTCTTACATTTCCCTCTGAGAACGTTAAGTTCCTTGTAGTCAAAACCGTTGTAGAGATCTAACACAGGCGTTGAGAAGGACGCTGAGTGCACTTTTGATGACTTCTTTACTGAGCTGATACTTTCCGTCTAAGAAGACGGTCTTGAACCAAGCAAACATCCTCGACGTCCTTTAATATCCCTAGAAAAATCAGGCACTGGTATTCTGGGAGAAAGTGTCACCAGTTACAAAACTCCAGTTCTTGCCCATTTTTGGCCACGCTGAAGTAGAACAATAGTCTGCTTCTAGGATCACAACGAGGCAGGAGGATTTAGGGTGTTGGCCTGCTACACTCAGCTAGTGCTGATGACCATGTATGGTCGATCCACTAGAGTTTAACCATTATTTCCTTTCACGAGAAGGGAGGTCTGCAAGTCATAAGCAAATCATCTGGCAATGACGGTATGTCCAGAACCAATATTACCAGATATTTCTCCATAGTACCCGATTCTTCACGCTAACCATCAGTTCAGCTAGTGATCTCATCTCATACCATCTCGTCAGACTATCCAGTATCATCTCTCTCGGTCTTCCCCTGTCTCTTCTTCCCTCTATTTTCCCTGTTGTTACAATATTTTCAATGCCCCTTCTTCTAACTGAATGTCCTATGAAAGTGTATTGCATCTCTACCTTTATTTTTTGACAAAATATTTTTGTCTCTCCAGCTCTTTTGATACGCTCTTCATTAGTAATTGTTGCTGTCCAGGGAATTCGCAACATTCTTTTGTTGAACCACATTTCTATAGCTACCATGTATCTGTGTGCGGAACTGCACATACCTCAGCAAATAAAAAGACACGAGATTCCCCCACTTTCTGAACCATTCCTCGTGGTATAGCCAGTGATCGCGTTAACCATAAATTGTCGATAATTTACCGGTTAAAAACGAGAAACGCCGAAACCTTTGGAGGTCGTCGGTCACACGTAACCGGTGCATACGATATTATCAAAAATTTAGTAAAAGAACAAACAGCGAAATCAGCTACGAGATAATCAGACTAGTAGGTTGATGATGCTTAATCTGTATGGAGGAGAATCGGTCAGTTTTGACTTTGGTTCATTATCTGAGCATTTTGTAAAGATTAAATCTCACTATAAATAATATAAGAAAAAAAAACGTTCATATGAACATTTACTTTCCGCTGATGTTTATAAAATATGTCTACTTTTACATGAAAAAAGAATAAAGTACTGAATGTTATATAGAGAAAAAAGGTAAAACGGAAAGTATCCCATGCAAGGTGAAAGAAGGTATATTTGTACCGGTTTCAACAACAACAACAACAACAACAATAACAACAACAACAACAAAGTCTTGGCCCTATGACGGGGTATAGCAGTAAAAACAGATACATTTTCCTACTTAAAAAAAAAAAAAGAAAACTGTTGGCTTAACAGCCACAGAAAAACGCAAGCCGTGAAGTCTTGAAGATCCGCAAGTGGATTGTTCCTGAACCCTAAATGTAAGTCGATCATCACATAACTGAGGACCACATTCTATTATATACTATCCAAAAAAAAAAAAACAGAAACGCGTAACTACTAATGACCCAATTTTAGCCATAACTTTGATATTCTCTCTCTCTCTCTCTCTCTCTCTCTCTGAACCTTAAGTGCCCAGGGCACATGGGGCTTCCGCAAGGGTTTTCCACAAATGCCTGTCTTTCGCCTTTTTTTCTGCTCTTGCCCAGGTGAGCCCTCTATTGCTCAACATCCTTTCTGTTGTTCTTCTCCATGTCTCTTTTGGTCTACCCTTACTTCTGCTCCCCTGTGGTGTCCATCTTAAATTGAATGAATAAATTTTTCAAATTGCACATAATAATACCTAAGGGTTTAAATACTCACTTGACAGTTTCTTGCATCTGTGTGACGAGAATTTGTTAGTCCCAGGGATTCTCAAGCTAGTATGGTGTGTGGCCTCCGCTTGCATCGATCAGCAACTGGCATCTCCTGGACAAAGATGCGATCAGATGTTTGATGTGCGCCTATGGGGTGGCTGCCTACTCTTCCTGGAGTGCCTGCCACAGATCACGAAGATTGGCTAGAGAAACGTTTCGGCGACAAACACGTCTTTGTAGCTCATCCCATAGGTGCTCGATCGGATTCATGTTTGGAGACAGGGATGGCCAGGAAGGGTGAGAATGTTGTTGGCAGTCAGGAACTGTGTGGTGAACCGTGCAGAATGGGGTCTGGCGTTGTCCTGTTGAAACACAGACCTTTGCGCAGCCAAGATTGGAAGGACATGAAGTCGAAGAATTTCATTGACGTATCGTTGCGCATTCAACCCTTCTTCAATCTGCACCAGTGGACGCCTTCCATCAACGCAATTTTGAGCAAAACGTTCATTTGGCCTACGGTAGACCTTCTCCGCATATATCACGGCTGTGAAACAAAATGGAAGACTCGTCACTAAATCAGACACGTCCCCACTGATTGTCAGTTGTCCAGGGCCGATGCTAGTTCGCCCAAACAATCGATTTTGGCGACGGCGTCTCGGTAAGACAGAACCTCAGTGAGGTCGAGGTGCCACCAGTCCAGGCTTCATGCAGTCTATTCCGGACAGTTTAATCAGACACACAACGTCCTGCAAGCAATGATTGGGCACTTGAGGAAGCTGTTGTAAATCTGTTTCTGAGGTGATGAACCAGAATAAAGCGATCATAATCTGCTGTTGTCACCCTGGGTAGTCCACTGCGGTGCCGGTCTTCAGCTGAGCCAGTGGCTTGGAAACGATGCCAAATTCGACTGATGGTACTCTGCTGCACGTTTAAATGCCTGGCAACCTGACTTTGACTTTCGCCTGCTTACAGGCGACCAATAGCAATGTTTGGTAAATTTTGCGATAGACGTGCCATAATTGTCTGTTTGAAAATTAACCGAATTTATTTGTATAACCTCATCCTTTTATAGGATTTCATTTGCGTGGGATGTGAGTTGTGCTTACCACAAAAATCACGACTTTTCCATAAACGCAACGTGAGTTATGGTAAAAAACAAAACGTGTTAGCAAGGGCAGCTACTGCGTTCTGACTGTACACGAGAATAGCCAAATTCACGCTAAATCATGGACCTGATATCTTGGTGACAATTTTTGGTTTGGTTTGAGACACCCAGGAAAAAAAAATGTTTGGCATAACATACAAAAAATGAGGCCTATATACACTGTGAGGGCCGGCTAGCGTAGTGGTTAGAGCACTCGTCTAGCAACCAAATGGTCGAGGGTTCGAATCCCCAGCTGAGCGGGACTTTTTTTCCGACCAATACGGCCTCGAGGTCGACCCAGCCTCGTAAAATGGGTACCAGAGAAAATCTGGGAAGTAAAGGCAGCGAGGAAAGGAACTGGTTACCCTACCTCATACGCTGATGACCCAGCATAATGAGGTCTCTAACGCTTCACCCCCTACGGCATTTGCTATGGGACTATCTTTACTTTTTTATATACACTGTGCGTTTCTTTTTTTTTTTTTTGGACAGTATATAATACCTTAAACGGTTTTTGCGTTACTTACTGTTGGGTAAAATCCGTAGACTGTCTGTGCGCGTCAATTTAAACAAATGTTAGTCGGGATCTGTGCTATGTCGAAAGTATGTAATTCAGGGTCCATCTGTACTTTTCTCATTTTTGTTTGCTTGTTTGTAAGTTGTAATATCTCGCCTCTCTTTAACAAGTAGACTGCATTTTCTAATTCTTTCTTGTAAGTTGTAATATCTCGTCTCTCTTTAACAAGTAGACTGCATTTTCTAATTCTTTCTTGTAAGTTGTAATATCTCGTCTCTCTTTAACAAGTAGACTGCATTTTCTAATTCTTTCTTCTTTTTTTCTTTTTTTTTTTTTTGTCCTATTCGTCTTCTTTTTCTCCATGACTAAGAAGAAAGTAGAAAAAAACATAAATTCGTTATAAACGAGCGAAAATTTTTTTTCTCGTTTTTCATATTCTTCTCTGTGTCTGATCTATATCTCTTTACTTTTACGAGTTTTCTTCTCTGTGTCTGATCTATATCTCTTTACTTTTACGAGTTTTCTTCTCTGTGTCTGATTTATATCTCTTTACTTTTACGAGTTTTCTTCTCTGTGTCTGATTTATATCTCTTTACTTTTACGAGTTTTCTTCTCTGTGTCTGATTTATATCTCTTTACTTTTACGAGTTTTCTTCTCTGTGTCTGATTTATATCTCTTTACTTTTACGAGTTTTATTAAACACATTCTAGCCATGATGTACATGCAGTCTCCAACACACAGAACTGAAAGAAAACACACTTTTAAAAAAACCTGGCAAAATTTATTTTAAAATGCTGTACAAGAAATTTAATTTAGCACCTGAAAAAGCAAACCACAAGATATGAAAAGAAAGAAAAGGAAAAAAAAACGTGTTAGTTGAAACGAACATTCTGTTAAAATGTTTTTTTTAAAAAGCAAGCATCTACGATTATATCAAAGAAATATGTGAAATGGTAGTCATAGTAAAAGTTCGCATTTAAATTACCACCTGTAGATATTAAAACAGGGAACAACATGTGGCTCAGGCATTTAGAGAGAATGGAGGAAGACAGACAAAGATGGCCTATACAGAAGTGATGAAAGAGGGGAACAGACCAAGAGGTAGACGTAGACAACGATGGCGAGACAACCTAGAAGAAATCACGTGTGCTTGGAATCGACAACTGGCATGAAAATTTCGTGAACAGAGAAAAGTAGGCGTGTCTTGTCTGCAGCAGTGAGTCTCAATGGCTCAGAAAGCAACTGAATTCAGCAGCTGCTCACAGCAGAAGAAGAAGAAGAAGAAGAAGGAAGAAGAAGAAGAAGAAGGAAGAAGAAGAAGAAGGAAGAAGAAGAAGAAGAAGTATCCGTTGTGCGTGACTCACGTAAAAATCATGCTTTCTTTAATATGGATGGCTTCAATCTTTGTACTCCCATGCAGTGAACTGTAATGTACTTCGCCTTCAAGGTAAATATTCTGTACTTTCAGAGGCAATTTTCCCTAACAGGAGTGTATTAGGTGCTTATTTTTCCAGCTGAGTTAACTGCAGAAAGTATTGTAAAGAATGATAGCCAATGTTTAAATTTAAATGAACTAGAAAATCTTTTTTTTTTGCGTGGGGTGGAAGTTTATAGAACTAAATATATAAATATTCAACTGTATGCTCGTCAGTGAGTAAAGCTGTTTCTGTCTTTTTTTGTTCCAAAAATCTAATATAAAGAGCACTATGCACACTGTTAAACACACACTCACATACATATACGTAAGTATATGCAGACACGCATACACATATGGTACGATGTTAACAATTCTGCTTTACATCCCTTACTCCCTACAGCCAACTCAACTCAGGAACCAAAACATATTCATAAATTCTGAGAAATGAAAAAAAAAAAAAAGATTTCTCATCGTTCAAAAGTGTATAGGGATCGAGAGAAAATCAGCTTGCACGAAAAAAAAGACGAAATTACAGAAATGTTTATTAATAAAAAATACTATGATAATAGCATGCTAAGACTCACATTAAGCAAGAGTTAATACGAACAAACGTTACCATGACGCCTAATTTGTGAAAAGGGAACTAACCCGTGAAATTTTCCTCAGTTACAATTCATATCGTGCAAGAGTTCTGATATGATTCAACAAAATATAACATTGTAACTGGATCACGTCATGAAACATGTGCTGTGAAATGAGCTACATTGGTTGCCTTTTTTTTTTTTTTTGCTCATCGAAGTTGTCTGTTTAATACGGACAAGCTTGACAATGGCGGGTATTTCGTGAAAAAAGGGAAATTACCCACAAAATCTTCAGGTCACTGCAATAATTTGTCAAAACAAGTTCAGATAAACAAATGCTAGAAAGTACTGCTTCATCATAAGAAAACGGCTGTCTGATATTTGGTTAAACTCAATATAAATGTGTTACGTTATTCTTATAGCCACAGGTCTCAAGGTGATATCTCGTTTCACCAATGATTGTGACAGTCGTAATAACTGATGTCACTTTTCCATCATTTTCTGAATTATTCCTTTTACTCTTCCCCCCCCCCCCAAAAAAAAAAAAGAGTTTCTTCTGAATGTCATGCTGTACTTTTCAAGAAATTCATTAATATCGTGAACTATTGTAATACAACAGTCAATTTTCCGAATCACTACAAAAACTAGACACGACCAAGTCACGTACAATGTCTAGATTCTAAGGTCATAACATATCTCTATCTTGTATGATAAAATGTGTGGCGGGAAAAACCTAGAGGAAGATCTAGTCACAAATTTGGCGACTGTTCAGCTGGGACACATCATCATCTGAAGAGACAACGAGCCCCCAAAATATAGACAAAAGATGAAATCGGAAGTAGATTGGGCTTTTTAAAAAAATACAGCACTGTTTGCTGATATTTTAGTCCATTATCCATATCCAACATAAGAGAAGCTCTTCAGCAAATGATGTTCAACAAATTCAATGACAGCTGAACAGCTGATATCTGCACGCTTTAAAAAAATGCCTACTGAAAACTCCATTATAGGCAAAAAGTAAAAATGGAAGACAGTATTTGTCACAAAAGCATAATTTATTTTGAAGTAAACATTGTTTAATATAATAAAATATGTTTCCTCTCTCTGGAGTGGAAAAAAAACATATCAAAAGAACATTGTAGTAACATTCTATTCTTGTATTTACACTTTTATTTCCTCATCGTTTTGTATCATGATAGTAACAGTAACTGAACACAACTTACGGTCTATATTTAATTGTATACAAGAATACACAAATGAACTTGTTCACGATGATTGTCCTTGCACAGAGAGAGAGAGAGAGAGAGAGAGAGAGAACAGAACAAAAACATCATCGTAACACCTAGGAAACATTTCAGCAAAAAATATTCATGGAAACTGATCGTCTGTGTGGGGGGAATCGCGAAGTTAATTCATTATAACGGGAAGATTAGACTATTCGTTCGGAACTAATTATTGCCACTGAGGTCAAAGTTCAGAAAACTAGCGGCAATAAACCAGTGAAATATTTTCCAGTATCTATAACACAACGTGAGAGAAAAAAAAACATACAATCAGAGGGATTTCCAGTCTCCTTCATTAATTTCTTTATGTGCGAGACTGATAGAAAGAAATACATAGCGTATTAAATCATTTTTAGAGATGTTCATTAACTGGAAATGTTTAGAAGTTCGTGTACATTGTCTAAATAAATAACTATCAAGCTTTCCTAGTGGGATAATGTGTGTCCAACATCAGTTATCCCTATTTGCTTCTAAGGCATGAGAGTATTGCCTTTCCTTTATCTTTTTTTACATCAATTATAGGGGAAAAAAACAGGGTAGATTAGATTATTATTTCATGGTTATCTCCCTTATATTAGTATTAAATAACCGGAGAAAACCGTGCAGAAAACAACTACAAACACTGTATAGCGCTGATGTCAGATTAAGTAAATCAAAACACAAAAACTATACTAATTATTACAAAACAGGGACTAGTATATCTTTTGAGTGACGTGATTCAATATTTTTCGATTCACGTTATACCGTTGGTGGCAATACATCTTGCAGATAACCACGTTATGAGCTTTGTACTAATATAATATATAATAAATTACACACATGAACCTTTGTCGCATAACAACATACCAGAACATGAACCAATCCACTGCTTGCAGCTAACCGTGCCAAGCCATGAACATAGTAAACCATCTGAAGGCACTGGTGCTTGTATTTACCATGCACAACAGGCGAAAGTCACAAGAAATGGCCATATATTAGTTAGGCAGATACAATTATAGAAATATCATAACAAAAAGCATGAAAGCGGCAACCAGGGCTGGTACTGTGGGTAGGCTAACTGTGTGCCAGCCCTGCTAGGACGCAGACCTCTGATGAGCACAGTACATTGTCTGAGGGAGAGATTTTCATACAGATTGGGCAGACTTGCACGCGGCTCAAAATAGCCTAAGCACCGGCACTGGCATTAAGTTACAGCATTTTAACAGCTTAACAATATTCTTATGATAAGGTCCCAGACTCCACCAAGCTTCTAAACACAGGTATCAGAGAAATCTGGGAAGGTTAACTCGGCCAGGCGTGATACTGACCGACTCTCATGTGTCGAGGGTATTGGAAATACGGGCCTAACACCGTATCCTCATTATGCCTTAATGGCATGGAAACGGAGATCTTACCTTTTACCTTTTAACAATATTCTTATGCAATGAACAAATAATCGATGGTAGATGATAACATGATAACACGAATGAAAAATAGCTTGTTGTATGCAAATAAAAGTTTCAAATAATCAACAGCATGATCAAACAAGCACAAAAACGACGAAAGATGTTGTAAAACTGAATTCTTGCCCACAAAATGTTCACCTTTGGAGGTGTCCTGTCACCATCATCAATGATGATGCTTAAGTTTGTCTGTTGTGGATCTCCAGTCTGTTAGTCCTTTTCATGGTAAAACTTCAGAAACTGTATCCATCTCATCATCTGATGTGGTTCTCTATCTGCATCATTGCTCTTTTGCAAATTTTTTCTATAGATTTATTTCATCCAAATGGTTTTAAGTATTTTGTAATGACTTTTCTTGTTGTATAAGATTCAAATACACGATTCTTTACTACAAAGTTTAAATCTTTATTTTTTTTGGTTTATGTCTATAAAATTATATATCTTTTTTTAAAATCTCTTTTCTTCCTCAAGGATCTTCTGTGCTCTTTTCGAGAGATTGAACACTGCATACACAAGCAGGATTTGTAAATAATTAATATCTGTGCCTGAACCCTAGATTTAGAATTTCGTATCTTCTGTAGCTGTGGCAACTACTGGTTTTGCGTTCTGATCCTGCTCTAGCGGGATGACCCACGTGCAACCGTTGCTGGCATCCCCGTCCTTGGCACTTCCCTCAGGGCTGTGCGAGGCGCTGTCGACCATCTCGTCTTTCATGATCTGCTCGTCCGTGAATGGACTTGGGTTTTCTTGGAAGTGGTGATGACTGTCTGTGGCATTGTTTCTGTCCTGGAAGTGTTTATAAGATAAGGTTAGCACAAGATAGGAAGTACATTTTAATTTCACTAATATATATGTATATATATATATATAGTATTGAAATTAAAATGTACTTCCTTTATATATATATATATATATATATATATATATATATATATATATATATATATATTATATATATATATATGATGTTGTTTGGTAGTTTAAGCATTAAAGACTGAATTCATTAGCACGTGTTGATCACTTTTTCTAACCTTTACTTTCTTCTAAATGAATTCCAGGCAGTCTTTATTTAATTTGAGACAACAAAATATTTCACAAAATATATTAACATTAACATTATAAAATCTTAATGTTTTCTTCGTAAATCGACCTATATTCGCTAGGAAACGAAAATAATAAGCAGCATTTATCAACGATAAAGACAAAACAGAATGTTAAAAAATACTTCTTTCACATTATCATAATCAGCAGTGCCACAGACAAGCACGTAAGCATTATAGTCCATAACTTAAGTTCACCGCTGTAAATTGAAAGTTAAGCTCACAACGTCAGATATTCGATGCAGTATCTGAGCATGAAGTTTATAACATTAAATTTGGTTTAACATTTACAAATCAAGATCATAACATTAAATTCGACTCAACATTTAAAAATTATGTTCACAACATTAAAATCCACTTTATATATATATATTTATATCGAAAGCAAGCGCACAACATTCAAATCCACTTAATTTATAAAAATCAGGTTGACAACATTAAGTTCGATATAATATCCGAAAGTTGAGTTGATACTTACTGCATCTGATTTATTCTTCCAGGTGCCCCGCTTACTGAATCTCATATATAAGAGAACCACTGCCAGGACAATCAGACAAATGAGGCACAGGACGACAATTGTAATGATTGCAGGGGCGTTCTTCTGAAACACTGACGGGGCAGGAGTGCCGGTGAAGGAATCGTATTCGCATTTCGCGCTGATTCGACAATAGTCCAGCAAGATGAATTCAGACTGTGTAGATTAAAAAAAAAACATGAACATGTCATCTATTCTAAATAAAAGAAAACACCTATCCATCCTAAATTCACCAATCATTATCATTCTTACTAAGATCAGCCAATCATTATGACTATTACTAAAATTCACAAATCGTTTTAATGTTGCCCTAGGAAATCCACCAATGAAAATCCTTCCTCTAAAAATAAAAAAAAAAAACAGCCATTCAAATTCTTGCAAAAAGTATTGTTATCACCATATTTGTCGCAACAGTAAAAACTGTTCTTCGCGATTGATCCAGTATCCATCCCAAGTAATAAAATTTGGCAGGGACAATTTGTCCTAAAGCATTATAATTTCCGTCTGTTCAGACGTTTTTCAAAAAAATTTCATGAGAAAATGTTTATTTTATCGGAAGTATTTTTCTTTAACCTAGCTCTTGTAATACTTTTACGTCTATTTTTCTGATCAACAATAGTGTATATTCTTTAATACGCCTATGAACATTTATACTGATAATTTGCTACAATTTCGGTATAGAGGTCTACGTTTCTGAAAGGAAGAACAATTAAAAAAAAAAAAAACGGAATAATTACTTTTCTGTGCGATCACTGTAATCACCAGTTTATGTTTATTCTGTAGTGTTGCTGTAGTGTCTGTGTACTTATATGTACACAAAAAAAAAAACACTTCAGGTAACAAATACGTGACGCTGAGAGAAAAACAAAAACATGTAATAACCCCTTATTATATATTTGTACAAGTTTCAGTTACACTTTGAAATCGAATTAATTTTTTCCTCTTTCACTGCTTCTTTCAATTTGTGCTGAATATTACTCGTACCATTTTCACTGGATTCTGGCTGCTAATTCTGACTTAGAGAAGAACGGGAGGGGGGGGGGGGAACGTGACAGAGGTCATTTTTTTCCTTAATGCAAAAATAACGCACCTTGGGAGGGTAGGGGTTGGGGGGGAGGGGAGAAATGCACACATAATTAACATCTTCTGAAACAATACTTAGAAAACTTGCAAAACTATAGGAAACAAGCTGAAATCTTTCCAGATTAAATGTTTACGAAGAATTAGAAGAATATTTTTGGCTAAACACTGTAAGAAATAACATCTTGTTGGTAGAAATGCACATGAAGCCACTGACAACAATTTGAGGAAAGACGCTGGCGATGGTTGGGACATGTGCTCCGAATGACTGACAACTCACTACCAAAAATAGTAGATTAAGATGGATACCACAGGGGAACAGAAGTAAGGGTAGACCAAAAGAGACATTGAGAAGAACAAAAGAAGATGTTGACTAATAGAGGGTTCACTTTGGCAAGAATGGGAAAAAGGCAAAGAACATGCGCTTGTGGAAAAACCCTTGCGGAAGTCCCTTGTGCCTTCGGCACTTAAGGTTCAAAGAGAGAGAGAGAGAGAAACAATGCTACGGAATTTTATGCCAGAATTATTGCGTCTAGGAGATGTTTGACAATGAATGAAGGTAGTTAAAGAGTTCATATCTGTGTAGATCAATCCAAACGTAAAAAAAGGTAAAATTCCTGTTTCCATGTCATTAAGGCATATTGCAGAATACGGTATTAGGCCCGTATTTTCCATTTGTACTTCGGCACACGAAAGTCTGATGTGGTCAGTAACACGGCTGGCCGCATTTACCTTCCCAGTTTTTAGAGGCTGGGTCGACCCTGGGCCTTTTTCGGTCTTGTACCAGAAAAAAATCCCACTGCTGGGACTGAACCCGGTACCACTGGATTAGTAAACCGAGCGTCTATCCACTCAGCCAACCAGCTCCCCCCCCCCCCCCCACCCAACCAATCCAAATATAAAACGTATAAATACTTTTAACTCTCCCAAAAAAATATAAAACTAAAAGAAAAGAAATGTAAAAAAAAAATAATAGTACGCTGTAATATCTGACTGAAGACCCTGCATTTATATGTCACATGTTTTTCTTTATAGTCATTCAGCCATTTTGCATGTCCCTTGTGGAACTTTGCCTCCCTAACAGCTCTCCTGTAGGCCTATCGGTTGTACGCAAGATGCCCTGTTACAGATTATCAACGATATCTTGCAACCATCTTCGCTTTGGTCTTCCTCTCTTTCTTTTTCCCCTTATGTACCCTTCCAAGACGGTCTTCTCTAAATTATCATGACGTTTAATATGTTCAAAATATTTAAGTTTTCTCTTTTTAATCTTCCTTACTAGCCAACCTTCTTCAGTATTAAGTTCTTGTAGTATGGATATATTTGTTCTTTTTTGTGTCCATGGTGTTTGAAGGACTCTTCTGTAGCATTTACATTCAAAGGCATTTATGTGTTTCTCAGCTGTTTTGTTAAGTGTCCAGGTCTCACAGGCGTATGTTGCGATGGGAAAGATGCATGCCTTTAAAAATCTTATTCTTCTAGTTCTGTCTGTTGCTCTCCACGGCTTTTCTATTTGTTTTATTTTCTGAAGAGCGATAGATGTCCTCCTATAACAACCCAGAGGATTTTAAGAGACAGTAAGGCACCTGTTGGAGGAATATAAAGAAAATAACCTCTCCTCTCTTTTTCCCGCTCTCTCTTTCTCTATTTTCCTACTCTCTTCAGCTTTCCATTTTCTTAAAGATCCAAACACAAGTGGTCGTGAGTAGACCATGACTGCATTTTCAGCTTAGAATTAAGTGTCATCCAATGAAATAAAGACATTTAAGGCTTAATGCTGTGAGACATTGTATACAAGTAAAAGATGATGATCGACCTTATATGTAGGTGGAAAATTGATCATAAAATGTTGGAAACTACTTATCTATATGATTTTGAGTAACACACATGCACACGCACGTGCACACACATATACATTTGTTATAGATGCTTACTTTTTCTGATATATATTCGTTTAGATTGCGCCTTTCGAAGATTTCCTTAATTGCTGTGGAAGAAATTAAATGCAGATTTGAAGTAGGGACAAACTTGCACGCAATAGTACATTTGTAAATACAATTTTACACAAAGATAACTTTAGAAAAGTAAACAACGATTTTACATTAGAATAACTTTAGAAAAGTAAACAACGATTTTGAAAAACGGCAGAAAAATACAACTAAATTCTTCTTCCTAAAGTCTCAACTATTTGTACCCTACTTGAAAGTAGTACATGGTGCAAAAACTAACAAAATAAAAAATTATGTAGTAATTCCAAACTTTGTTGATTTTTTTCCCTTTCAGAAATTGCTTTGTGGCAGATGTTCAATTTACCACCAACAGCAGAATTATTTTACCTTTCACTCAAAATAGAAAATGAGAACTTTTGGAATCAACAGTAAACAGCAAACAAATTAGACATTTTCAAAAATGTTTATGCAATTTTTTTTTTTGGGGGGGGGCCGATGGGAGGGGTTGTATTACTAATAATCTATATATGTGGTGGGGGGGGGAGCTGTATTACTAATAATCTATATATGTGTGGGGGGCCTGTATTACTAACAATCTATACATGTGGGGATTGTATTACTAATAATCTATACAAATGGGGGGTCCTGTATTACTAATAACTATACATGTGCGGGGGAGGGGCTGTATTACTAATAATCTATACATGTGTGGGGGGGGCTGTATTACTAATAATCTATACATGTGCGGGGGGGGGGCTGTATTACTAATAATCTATACATGTGCGGGGGGGGCTGTATTACTAATACTATACATGTGTGGGGGGGGGGCTGTATTATTAATAATCTATACATGTGTGGGGGGGGCTGTATTACTAATAATCTATACATGTGCGGGGGGGGGGCTGTATTACTAATAATCTATACATGTGCGGGGGGGGGGCTGTATTACTAATAATCTATACATGTGCGGGGGGGGGGGCTGTATTACTAATAATCTATACATGTGTGGGGGGCCTGTATTACTAATAATCTATACATGTGGGGATTGTATTACTAATAATCTATACAAATGGGGGGTCCTGTATTACTAATAATCTATACATGTGCGGGGGGGGGGCTGTATTACTATAATCTATACATGTGCGGGGGGGGGGCTGTATTACTAATAATCTATACATGTGCGGGGGGGGGCTGTATTACTAATAATCTATACATGTGCGGGGGGGGGCTGTATTACTAATAATCTATACATGTGCGGGGGGGGGGGGCTGTATTACTAATAATCTATACATGTGTGGGGGGCCTGTATTACTAATAATCTATACATGTGGGGATTGTATTACTAATAATCTATACAAATGGGGGGTCCTGTATTACTAATAATCTATACATGTGCGGGGGGGGCTGTATTACTAATAATCTATACATGTGCGGGGGGGGCTGTATTACTAATAATCTATACATGTGGGGGGGGGGGCTGTATTACTACTAATCTATACATGTGCAGGGGGCTGTATTACTAATAATCTATACATGTGCTGGGGGGCCTGTATTACTAATAATCTATACATGTGCGGGGGGGGGCAGTATTACTAATAATCTATACATGTGGGGGGGCCTGTATTACTAATAATCTATACATAAGTGGGGGGGTCTGTATTACTAATAATTTATACATATCATCAAAACAGTTTTAACAGTTGGTGATAGTTTCTGTATATTTTTCCAAGCTCCAAATCCCCCCTCCCCATCCCACGAATTTACAAAGTACATATTTTTCGTACTCTCTTTAAAAAAAAGTAAAAACCAATATCAAACATTACATATACTCATGAAAACACGCATACATATATGCTCCTGGGTCCTTGTAGAGGCTGTACATTGCTTGTTTAAATCGTATGTTTCTTCTTCCTCCATCGTATGTGATAATCTTTCCAGGCTTCCTTTATTTTATTTTCAGGTATGCGATATTTATTCCAGTAAACTTTAGTTGGGTCCTTATTCTGTGTCCCTTAAATCCGAAATCTGTGTCCCGTAGAATCTGCATGCCTTTGTGATGTGAAGTGTTAGTTCCTTCACATTTCAAGGTCAATACAGAATCCGGGGAAGTGTTACCAGCACCTGTCCTCGCTGCATTTGTTTTCCTAGGGAAGTCCCAGGTACCCATTTTTTTTAAGGGTGGGTTGACCCGTCGGTCTTGAAAAATTCCGGCCGAGTGCGATATCGAACCTAGGGAAACTTCTGATCGGCAGGCGAGTGAACTAACCACTACACCACCGCGGCACACTGTTCCCTAATTATTTGCTATTATTCCATGTAATTTTTTCCCTTTACACTAGTACTTTAAATACCTCAAGTGTACTTTCTATCTATCTATCTATCTATCTATCTATCTATCTATCTATCTATCTATCTATCTATCTATCTATCTATCTATCTATCTATCTATCTATCTATCTATCTATCTGTCTGTCTGTCTGTCTGTCTGTCTGTCTGTCTGTCTGTGCTGGTTATAAATATCTAGTACATTTACCTTCCTTGGTTGTGTGTTCGATTGTAAAGTCCATATACATTTTTCTGTTCTCAAAGTTTTGTATTTCGGCATAGCTGGACAGAGAGTATCTCCAACGATAGTTATTCTTGGTATTAAATTCAGTGAAAGTTTCATTCACAAACGTGTCCAAGAGGTCGAATACCCTTGAGGGGTCGGTTGTCATATAGTTTACCTAAATAGAGGAAAACATTATTAAGTACTGTTGTATATATCTAAATTCTCATTTGTTTTTATATGCGTTTTATTATCTTTTATCTGTCAGATATGGTTATACATGGTTCATTTATTAACTATACATATATAGGTGTTCAGTTTCTGAATATATGAAGTGTTAATTGTTGTATGTTTAGTTATTTCATACATGAAGTCAGACATAGATATATGATTTAGTTTTGCAAAAGGAATTAATTTTCTGAAACTGAATTAATCTCCACACCCTACCAGAATAAATTCTGATGAAAAATTTTGATACAATAAAACCAGAAAGAAGTTTTCTATAATTTAGAAGTATAGATTGGATTACGTATGTGCTACTTTTTATTTTGTATAAGCATTGCCTAAACATCACTCTGAACATTGATTTGCATAGATGTGTAACGTCTACTAACTATGTCAGTGTTGTTTTGAAGTGAAAAAGTTAAAATAAACCACGCGCCTGTGTCTACCTTTGTTACTAGAACCACTTAAAACAAACCACTTAAAATAAACCACGCGCCTCTGTCTGCCTTTATTACTAGAACCACTTAAAATAAACCACGCGCCTCCGTCTACCTTTATTACTAGAACCACTTAAAATAAACCACGCGCCTCCGTCTACCTTTATTACTAGAACCACTTAAAATAAACCAGGCGCCACTGTCTGCCTTTATTACTAGAACCACTTAAAATAAACCACGCGCCTCTGTCTGCCTTTATTATTAAAACCACTTAAAAAAACCACGCGCCCTGTTCTACCTTTATTACTAAAACCACTTAAAATAAACCACGCGCCCCTGTCTACCTTTATTACTAGAACCACTTAAAATAAACCAGGCGCCCCTGTCTACCTTTATTACTAGAACCACTTAAAATAAACCACGCGCCCCTGTCTACCTTTATTACTAGAACCACTTAAAATAAACCAGGCGCCACTGTCTGCCTTTATTACTAGAACCACTTAAAATAAACCACGCGCCTCTGTCTGCCTTTATTATTAAAACCACTTAAAAAAACCACGCGCCCTGTTCTACCTTTATTACTAAAACCACTTAAAATAAACCACGCGCCCCTGTCTACCTTTATTACTAGAACCACTTAAAATAAACCACGCGCCCCTGTCTACCTTTATTACTAGAACCAGTTCTGCATCAATCGTCATTTTTTTAAGGAGGGGGGGGGGGGAAGCGGGTTTACTTTCATGTAGTGCGTGTTTGTAGTTAAGTTCACCGACGTTCTGCTACTTCAGAAAATTGAATAATCTGCGCAATAAACCTTCCTCAAAAGTACATACTACCCCCGCCCCCCTCTCAGTGAACTACATGTCCTCGGAGGACGTGGAAGCAAATCCCTGTTGTACGCTAGGACACGAGCCATTTACAACCAACAGAGTATTGGTGTTGGCTAAAACACTAAAGGACATCCTGATACCGTACGCAGAACGCTTATAGGCATGTCCTGAGGGTAATGAACCGGCTTCCTCAGAGCAGCAACAGAGCTAGGTCATATCCAGCGTAATCCACGTTCTAGTCTTATTCGTTTTTATTCACTAAGCTATGAGAGAGAGAGAGAGAGAGAGAGAGAGAGAGAGAGAGACGGAAGATGGCCATGCTCGAAGGCTGACCTGATTAGCAGGATAGAGGAAGACAGAGTTTGCCAGAGTCGTATCATCTCCCTGGATACTACATTTAGTAGCACGTCTCATCACCCATTCGTCCTTGCTAAGTAGAAATGGTTGGACATGTTCCCCAGAGTAGTGTGATGGGAAATGACTTTACCCTCTTGAAAAAAAGGGGAGTCTGAATATTAAGTTAAGCAAACCTCTGTAAACCATGGATCTGTTTATGTGTTTGTACCATGGTGAAAGTTTTAGTGAACGCTGTGTTTGTAATTTCATGGAGATTAACGAAGACATAATAAACAAATGCATACGTCATAGCTCTGCAAGTGTTAGAACCCTTGTCAACTTCTGCCAGAGAAACAAACGACTGCTCTGACTCTGAATGACATTGTAATTAAACCTTATAATTAAAAATGTTTGCACCAGAACATACCTTCTTATCGCTATTGAAGACTAGTCTGATCTTTTCAATTATTATGACGTCTTCCGTTATGACCTCATCATCAATATTCCCAGATTTTAAAAGTGGAGGAATTGTTGTTGTTGTTGTTGTTGTTGTTGTCGTTGTCGTTGTTGTTGTTGTTGTTGTTGATGAAGATGATGATGATGATGATGATAATGATGATGATGATGATGATTGTAGTTCTGGTTCTGTACTTTCTGATCTGACTAATTCAGTAGTCGTTTCAGTGGATTCTTTCGTTGTTGTAATCGAATATGTTACATCTGAATAAAGCTCAGGGGGAGTTGAAGCGCTACGGGATTCGGGAGTTTCTGCAAAAGATGAAGAGGATGTTGGCATCTCTGATATTTCTGGGCTTGTCAGAAGTGTAAATATACCGCCTCCGCTGGAAGACTCTTCGCTGGTGGTCTCTTCTGTCGATGACTGTACTGATGAATGAAATAGATCAAATGGATCTGCTGTCTGAGGCATAGTTTCTGTCGTCACTTCTTGGGTTGTAGTTGTTAACAAAGACGTATCGGCCAGGTCAGTTACTGCCGACGTCAGTAGAATGGACAGCAGGGTAGACTTGGAGGTCACGTCCTTGAGAGAGTCTGTGGAAGTGGTAGAAGCATCGCCAAGTAGAAGAACAGGACTCGAGCTTGTTGTGTCGACAGTAGACTGTGTGGCGTCGTAGATCTCCGTGGAAACTTGCGTAGATTTACTATCAGCTTGGTCTTCATCATCGGTAACATGCAAGGTCTCTGTTGGAGCGGAGCTAGATGTACTGTCTTCTTCCCTTGTGGTAAATGTCTGACTCGTAGAAGAATCGGTTGCCTCCGAAGCGGTGGACGAGTGCATAAAACGCAAGGGCGCAGGCGGTGTTTCAGTTGTTTCTGCCAGATCAGGTGTCGTGGAAGCTGTGCTGTCAGTACTTTTAATCGTCTCTGAAGCAGATGTCGCAGCATCATCCTGTGTTGTGTCTTGGAGCAAAACATGAAAAGAATCAACGATGGGAAATCGTTAAATCTAATGAGGAAGTCAAGCAGACAAACAGTTTAAATCATTTTTATATTACTATTCATGCGGTTACTATCATCTATTTTTATCGGTGAGCCATATTTTTGTTTTATTTAATTTAGTGTTTAACCCTTTATAAGCCAATGACATGTATATCCCCAGTGTTGGGCGTTATTGTATCTGTTATTGCCTCTTTCTGTGGCTTTTGGTGGCAAAATATCTTTTTAAAATCCATAACAAGTAGTAAGGGTTAAAGGAAATAAATGTCTATCTCGTGAATGATAGAGAAAATTTAGACGTGAGCACTTAGGAGAGCAACTGGAAATCTACTGCCACCCCCTCAGATATGAAAAATATTATCTACTCTCATATGTGCACTTTGCCTAGTCATTCTACTCGCATTTGATAATGAATGTAGTTAGTCTTTGCCACTCGCACTTTTCTCTGCTCTGTTATATGTTGACGGAAGTAAGCTGTGTACGTTGCAATATCTGAAGTTCAAGTTTCCTTGTGTTATAAAGCACATACTGATACCTAGACTTCACGTCTTCCTCAAGATGCTGCTTCCCCCCCCCCCTCACAACAAGTTAATTACTGTAGGATGGGGGAAATATGCCCAGGGAAAAATTAACTAGGGTATTATCTCATATATAATATATATATATATATATATATATAATTCGAGATTTGACACTGAAGACTATAAAGGGAAGGTATGAAACAATAGATATCAAACAGTAGATCTGAAACAGAGGATAAAAGAAGCATGGAGTGTCCATAAACGAAAACCTCAAGTACAGTTTTTACAGGGATTAAAATTTATATATAAAATTAATTACTGTCAGTCTCTATTAAGATTTTTAAGGCCATGCATCTTTCCTATCGCAACATATGCCTATGAGACCTGGACACTTAACAAAACAGCTGAGAAACACATAAATGCTTTTGAATGTAAATGCTACAGAAGAGCTCTTCAAATATTATAGAAACAAAAAAGAACAAATATATCCATACTACAAGAACTTAATACTGAAGATAACAAATATTGTAGGATTAAACCTCGAAAAAATCGTAGACAAAGCACTTTAGTGAGACGTGAGAGAAAGAAAAATCACAAGAGAATTACCTGGGATTCGAACACGGACTCCGGTAGGACGAGCAGCCGTCTAGCCACGAGAGAACAGCGTACTATCGACTTAGCCAACTAGCACCCCAAAAAAGGTGTTGTGTTGACATAGTCTTTAGCAACTGGTCAGCAGACATGAGAGATCGTGACACCCGGAAAGAAACGAGGTCGTGACACACAGAAATTCCGTAGCTTAGATTCATTCTCTCTAGCAGGTACCAACTAGACAAACATACACACGGTAATACTGAAGAAGGCTGGCTAGTAAGGAAGATTAAACAGAGAAAACCTAAATATTTTGAACATATTAAATAGCATGATACTTTAGAGAAGACCGTCTTAGAAGGCTACATAAAAGGAAAAAGAAAGAGAGGAAGACCAAAGCGAAGATGGCTGCAAGACGTTGTTAATCTGCGAATGGTTGCATCAGCAGCATGGCATCTTACCGAGAGGCCTACAGGTGAGCTGTTAGGGAGGCAAAGTCCCACAAGGGACACGCAAGTGAGTGAGTCTCTGTCTCTCTGCCTTTTTCTCTCTTGCTCTATTTTCTTTTGATATCTCTCTCTCTCTCTCTCTCTCTCTCTTGAAAAACATGTCTTCCAAAACCTAGACTTGATCTTTACAAGAAAAGCCTTAGTTATTCTGCTGCTCATCTTTGGAATACCCTCCCATCCTATATAAAAAATATAAATTATACTCCTTCCTACAACTACAAGCTTTCCCAATATCTATTTGATGTCGACTACATGCCTCCATGAATTATAAAACTTAAAAGTTATCTTAAGCTGCTCTTACAGACACCGAATACAATTGTTTTCTGAATAGTCCCGAAAATTTTGTTTAGTAGATAGTCATTTATAATGTATGTAGTTACTTCTGTACTGAGTGAATGTTTAAGAGCGAAACGTAAATATTATATTTTATTTTATGTCTCTCAGCTTCAATGTTAGTTATGTTTGTTATATGAACAGCATATTTGCAGGATGTCTGGAATAGAGTGAAAGATGTATGATAAAGGGCAGAATGTCAGACGGGCCTGCGTGCCCAATTCTTAACCCTTTTGAAATAAAGATCAATCAATAAAGATCAATCAATCTCTCTCTCTCTCTCTTTCTCTGTCTCTTTCTTCCTGTCTCTTTTCTTCTCTCTCTTGTTCACTGTTTCTCTTCTCTCTCTCTCTCTTGCTTCCTGACTGTTTCTCCTCTCTCTTTCTCTCTCTTGATCTGTTTCTCTCTTCCTCTGTCTCTTTTCTTCTCTCTCTTTCTTTCTCACTGTTTCTCTGATCCTCTCTGTCTTTCTTGCTTCTGTTCTCTACTGATAAAAAAATATGGCAGATAAATATATTGTACCATTCATCACGATTATAGAAGAAATCAGACCCGGGTGAGGTTGTCTGCCCCATTCCTAATATTTTCTTGAATAATAACCTTCTTAGATGATAATCTTCTTTGATAATAACTTTCTTGAATAATAATTTCCTTGGATAATAACCTTCTTGAATAATAACCCTCTTTGATAATAATCTTATTGGATTTTAACTTTCTTTGATAACAACCTTCTTGGGTAATAATTTTCTTGAATAGTAACCTTCTTTGATGATAAGCTTCTTTGATAATAACCTTCTTGAATTGTACCTTTCTTGAATAATAACCTTCGTGGATGATAAGCTTCTTTGATAATAGCCTTATTGTATGATAAGCTTCTTTGATAATAACCTTCTTGAATAATAACCTTATTTGATAATAATCCTATTGAATTTTAACCTTCTGTGATAATAACCTTCTTGGATAATAATTTTCTTGGATAATAATTTTCTTGAATAATAACCTTCTTGGATGATAAGCTTCTTTGATAATAACCTTCTTGAATAATAACCTTCTTGGATGATAAGCTTCTTTGATAATAACCTTCTTGGATGATAAGCGTCTTTGATAATAACCTTCTTGAATAATAACCTTCTTGAATAATAACCTTCTTGGATGATAAGCTTCTTTGATAATAACCTTCTTGGATGATAAGCTTCTTTGATAATAACCTTCTTGAATAATAACCTTCTTGGATGATAAGCTTCTTTGATAATAACCTTCTTGAATAATAACCTTCCACTGATTTTTAACCCTAACGTCATCATCATATGCTCTGCCTGGAGACAATGGCGACCACATCTCTCTAAAGTTTCCGATCTTTCATGTTATTCTTCAGTTCTGTTCTGCCTCTCTCATGCCATTTTGTCAAGCCATCCACGATTTTCTCCCTTAGTCTACCTCTTCCTTTCCTGCCTCATATTCTCCCTGTTGTCAGGATATTTTCAAATCCTTCTCTTCTCATTATATGACCAATGAACTTTGACTGCCTGCCCCGTAGTGTGTTTATTAATGTTCGTTTGTCATTGACTTTCCTAAGGCAATCTTTATCATTATGCATATTTAATGCGAGTGACAAGTCTTTAACTGGTAGTATATTTGTCATTTAGTTCCCCAAAGTTTTGAATGGAAAACATTTATACTGAAATATGACCAGGGCAGTCATTGTAACTTTCAAGTGTTATTATTTATTTTCAGTATTTTCAGCACTATGTATGTCCTGCGTGAGCAGTAATTGGAGTGCTAAATAATGATTTTAAATTCTGTCTTTCTAATCAAATAAATGTGGTAAAACACACTCTGTACTCATGAGCACGTTACTAAAGTGAAAGTGTAGAACAGAAGAAATGTACGTGAAACTGAAAATCTCGTTCATTCTAGTGCTGTGTACGTTCATTTTCAGTGCTGCCCCGTTCGTTTAAGTAGTTAGACGGTTTCTGATTTTCTCCATGTTATGTAAAAATGTAGAAGTTGCATGCATGACAACTATTTTTGGATACCTGTGACCTCGTTACTTGTGGCAGTGGCTGTGGTATCGACAACGAGATTCTTGAGGATCGGCGTCGTGGTATCAACAGCGAGGTTCTGGAGGATCGGCGTCGTGGTATCGACAGCGAGGTTCTGGAGGATCGGCGTCGTGGTATCGACAGCGAGGTTCTTGGGGATCGGCGTCGTGGTATCGCTTCCGCCCACAGTGGTCTCGTCCGGTTGTGTCTAGATGTGAACAAAGACAATTGTTTTCCTGTTAGATGTTTTGAGTTTAACTGTAGAAAGTAAAAGTTTACATGTTTCTTATGTTCATGCTTTGTAGATGATAACTATTTATTTCCAGAATATTTTTTACTTAATGGACTATCTTGTCTTGTTTTGTCTTGCCTTCTTCCTCATATACCTTTCTGTGTTTATGGAACAAACAGACGTCTTTATAGGGCTCGACGATTTGCTTCATCTCTCTCTCTCTCTCTCTCTCTCTCTCTCTCTCTGAACCTTAAGTGCCCAGGGCACATGGGGCTTCCGCTAGGGTTTTCCACAAATGCCTGTCCAGGTGAGCCCTTTATTGTTCAACATCCTCTCTGTTGTTCTTCTCCATGTCTCTTTTGGTCTACCCTTACTTCTGTTCCCCTGTGGTGTCCATCTTAGTGCTGTTTTTGGTAGTGAGTTATCAGTCAATCTGAGCACATGTCCCAGCCATCGCCAGCGTCTTTCCTCAATAACTGCTGTCAGTGCTTTCATCTGCATCTCTGCTTCATATAATGGGATATTTAATGCTTCTGTAATTTCCTATCTCCATCTCCTGCGTGTGCGGCCTCTTGCTTTGTTACCTACAAATCTTAGTGTGAATGTTTTCTGTGTTACACTGTCTGGTGGTAACCATGTAACATGGACAAACCATTTGACTTGTTTCTGGATATAATGTAATACTGGTGTTACTCCAACCTTTGCCCTTTATTATTATTATTATTATTCGGCCCTAAAGACTTAGGCACATCTGAATCTAGAGCACTATGACATGGGAAAAGTCGGCAGCTGCCATATGTCTGTCGTATGTTATATGTTTTTATGTCAGCCTCTAACTTCTCTACCAAACCAAATCACTGGGCCAGGAGAGGTAACTCTGCATGGGCATGCATTGTTGGGAATCCGAACCAGTCTGAAACATGGACTCCTGCCCTGTATAGATATCTGACCATGCCCGGCACAAGAAAACCTTCAGTCATAGTTTCCATGCATTTAAAAGGTAACAGATACGAGCTGTAACAACTTGGGAAATATTGACATCACTAAGATAAATAAGCACAACTTCTAGCACATAACTGTATTGAAACAGGAATATTGTTGTACTTACTGTTGTGGAGTCAGTGACTGCCCCATTCTCTGAAATATACAGAAGAGCAGGACCCGATGTATGCGACAGGAAAAACATTACATATCTCTGTGGTAAAGAAACATGCCCTCTCGATGCTTACACAACTAAGATTCATTGTCTACGATTCACTTCCACTGAACAATATAGACTATAATATAGCATTCTGGGAAGTTTGTTTCTAGTATTTAGTGATAAATATTCGTTACATAAGACGTTTCTCCCCTTTTTTTCAGTCTGCTTAAGTTCGGCTTATTCTATTCTGGATTTCAGAGATGCATTTTTCCATTTGGTATATCTAATGTGCATAGATTCTGGAAGTTATGTACTAGTCTCAAGGTCGCTGCATGCGTTTTAACACTGGATTTAGATACTTTCTTGTTTCCCTGATATAACCATTATTCTAAAACTTAAACCTGTATACTTTCAGTGATATAATATATAACCAGTGTTATTAAAAATAATATGTTTAAAAATCTCTCTATAGTGCCAGATACTCGAATAGGTGGGCATGCAATACAGAACAATTGGTCCCGCATTGTTTACGTTATAGTGTACCAAACAAGCGACGTTGGGCGTTAGCCCTAGTGCGATAAGTGGATGTGCAATACAAGATAGCACAATGTACGTAATGTACTTATAATGCCATGCTATGATTCTGTTGCAAGTGTGCGCACTTGTACCCTCTTCTTCCAACCAAATGTCATGTCGGCCGTGAGATCTTTCATTGTTCTGAAAGACTAGACGGCGTCCCCACAACTTCATAACCGGAATGGGTGGACCAGATCCGTTATGATCCCGCTCACTTTCAGTTTTCAAACACGGATTCCAAAGATAAACCCCACCTTATAACTGATAGAATTGTATATTTCACTCCAAAAAAAACCAACATTGGCTGTGTTGGTAGATCTTACATGTGAATCAATGTTCAGAGCGATATTTAGGGGAAAAAAATCTAAATCAAATGAAAAGTAGCACATTTCTAACCCAATTCAAATTATTAAATTATTGAGTACTTTCCCTCCAGTTTCTTTCTATCAAAATATTTCTCATAAAAATGTATTCAGGTAGACCATGAAAGTTAATTCAGGAGTGAACTGGTGAAACTCGACATATGTGGTAATAGGATTGGAAATACTAGGGCATTTAAAACAAAATTGTCCTTCAGAACAGAAGTGGTCAGAGGCACAAGTGAGGGAAGAATTTACACCCACAACTTAGACATCTTAACAGGTTCTTGTGCAAAGTTGTTATGATTGTATGTGCTTTAGTGGAAAGAGAGAGAGAGAGAGAGAGGAGAGGGACAGAGAAGGAGTAGAGAGACGGAGAGAAAGATGAAGAGAGGCGATAGAGAAAGAGGGAGTGAGAGAAGAGAGCTAAAGAAAAAGAGAAAGACTGAGAGAGAGAGAGTAACTCATCTCTCTCTTTCTATTTCTCTCTCTCCATCTCTCTTCCTCTCTCTCTCTCTCTCTCTCTCTCTCTCTCTCTCTCTCTCATCATATTCTAGACACTTCAGCTGAGAAGTGCCAACTGTTTTCACGTGCATCAGTTTTACATTATAGCACATTCCATTCCCTGCTAGCCATACACAAGTAGCGACTGTTAAAATATCTTGAAATTACCTCACAAACACCAGCCTTTAACAAAACTGAAATTTTAGTATGCGTTGAAATATAAACACTTTTAGCGTACACATGCAATGAGATCATGCACTGGCTGAAATAAACTCAGATTTTCTTAACAAGCTAAGTTCACAAAACAAGGAAAAACGTGCCCAATGGTTACCTGTCACATTCTCAGCGACAGCATCTGAGAAAATGTCCCCCATATTGGCAATAGCTCCAGAACGAATGGAAACTTTTTTCCCTGGAATATGTGGTTTAGAGCCATGCAGTATTGTTGCAAAATATCTACAGATACACAGCTGTTCCTGAATTCAGATCTACAACTTGTACCAAAACCACCACCATTGCAATTCTAACAGGGTGTTTCATACTGATTTATATGTATGTATTCTGTATAATTAATATTAATGTGAAACATTCTGTATGTGAAATAGACAGCTATTGGCTCTTCTGCTAAAAGCGGAAGCATTAAAACACATTTTAAAAAGGGGCTATAATCTACTGTCTTGTGATAAGATTTGAAAGAGGCATACATTAAGTAAGTCTTAACTATTAAGAAATAATTTTCTGGACGAATCAAATGAATTAACGCCCTTTGACAATAGTTCAGGAGCTGTGATATAAGCTGGTAATAATTTACAAAACTCACTGTAGGCTAAACCAAGTTATCCTGTATGTCACTTGTTCTTTCCGTTTGTTGTCTATTCTTTATACCAGAGCTTTCCAACGCGATCATTGCTGTACCGCCTGAGGCGGGCATTGAAATTTAACAGGACCACATTCTAAAATTTATAAATAACATTTATCTGAAACATGTGGGGGGGGGGGGGATCAAGGTAGGAGAGCCATGAGTCTTCAAAGGATTGAGAAACACTGTTGTATATGATCTACTGACTGTAGTAGCCTTTTCCTAGATCGTTTATAACTTGTTCTACGAAAGTTTCATTGATAATTTTAACTCTTCCGCTCTATCTCAGGTGAAAGCATTAAAATTAAGGCATTCAAATGAGGGTAAATATCAGATCTTTATTTAAACTTTTAATTAAAAACTGATATGAGACTAAAGAAAGCAGTTCTACTACATCACTACGAAAGCAAAAAATAACAAAGCCAAAATCTGTGAAAATAATGCACACGCTTACCCTGGGCGCATATAGCCACTGGGCAGCGGTCAAAGGGAACAGGAAAGTTGTAGACCAGTCGATTGTTCTCACATCTGGCAATGTTCACTTCACTTCTTAAGACGCAGCAGTCGTATTTACCTGCGGGATTGCGAATAAACATCTTTTATCACGGTTATCATTGCTACTATCAGTCCAAAAAATTTAGGTCATCAGTTTTTTTTTCTTAAATAACTTTTCCAGTAGATTACGCTGATTGCGTCATGCAGAAAGAATGGAAGAGAACAGACAAACGAAAATGATGTATGTACAAGAAATGAAGGAAACTAGACCGAGACACAGACCAAGACAGAGATGGAGAGACTACATAGAAGAGAATATACAGGAAATTGGCGTTACCATCTGGAGAGAGAAGATTAGGAATAGGGAGAAATGGAGGCGATCTTTATCACCAGCAGTGATCCTTAATGGCTCCGAAAGCTGAGGAAGAAAGAAAGAAAGAACTTTTCCAGTAAACTAACATGAAATAGATTCTGCAGGCACTAAAAAAGACAACAGCAAGATATTAAATAGCAGCACTGCTTGCTTTAAAGATGAACGTCCTCGTCATGATGGATTTACAGGTAACCTTGGCTTCCTGTCCAAGTCCTCGTTATGATGGAGTCACAAGTAAAGTTGGCTTCCTGCCCAAGTCCTCATCATGATGGAGTCACAAGTAACCTTGGCTACCTGCCCAAGTCCTCATCATGATGGAGTCACAAGTAACCTTGGCTACCTGCCCAAGTCCTCATCATGATGGAGTCACAAGTAACCTTGGCTACCTGCCCAAGTCCTCATCATGATGGAGTCACAAGTAACCTTGGCTTCCTGTCCAAGCTCACGAATATTCCGGGACACAGAAAAAAAAACATGAAAACATGCCGGTCTCTTTTCCTCGCCAGTTGTTCTGCTGGATCAAATGGTCCATAGACAACTGGCCTAAGAATCTGGGGGCTGAAACTATTCGAAAGAGCTTATCCTTCGATCCACGGACAATGGAACCGTGAAGAAAGAGCAAGGCCAGGATTAGAGATTGGAAATTCACGTCATTATACTGTTCTATTTTCCTTTCTCCCTCCCGCTACAGATTATTTTTAATGTTTTTTTTTTAAACAGAGTGTCTTCCAGTCTCTAACTGTCTTGTTTCAATATTTTTTTACTTTCTGTTTTCAATAAAAGCTCTCTTCTAAACTTTACTCCCTTCAATTAATGTCTAAAATATATAGATTTAGATTTTCATTATATATATATATATATATATATAATATGAACCTTAAGTGCCCAGGGCACATGGGGCTTCTGTAAGGATTTTCCACAAATGCCTGTCCTTCGCCCTTTTTTCTGCTCTTGCCCAGGTGAGCCCTCTATTGCTCAACATCCTTTCTATTGTTCTTCCCCATGTCTCTTTTGGTCTACCCTTACTTCTGTTCCCCTGTGGTGTCCATCTTAGTGCTATTTTTGGTAGTGAGTTGTCAGTCATTCGGAGCACATGTCCCAACCATCGCCATGTTATATATATAGTTATCTGTAAATCAGAACTATTCACTTTGTAAGATTGTAAAAATTATTTCAGAAGTTCAAAGAAGGCATCATAAATCATACATACCAAGAACATTATAAGAACCACACAGAGCCGCTGTGATGTTTTCTCCTATTACTTGTGGAAGCGCTTGCCCAAGTAGATCTACGCGCATTGGAATTTTTGCGCCACACATATTGTTCTAGAAACCAGAAGAATGGAAAACTGTAAGTAAGTCGATACGCGCGCAAGGAGCGGAAGAAACATTTATAAAAACTTTTAGCTGCAGTACCTGGCGTTGTCCGGGTTCACCACTGGCATGTTGAAACCTACCACTATAAATGGCTTAGAAAAATATGAATATTAATATCCATCTGTTTGTTTGTCTGCCTTTCTGTCTGTCTGTTCTCTCTGTCTACCTGTAAATCTACTGAATGTAGAGCAGTCGTTGATGGTATAAATGCAGAAATTCTTTCGTAGACTTCAAGTATATTACTATAGCCTAATCAACATCAGATATTCAACGCTGTACTTCAAAGGAACTCATGTACACGATTCTCATTCATACATACTAGAAACATGACAAAGCCTGCAAAGAAAATATAACAAAGAGAATGTGTTACCTGATCTTTTACAGCAAGCAACCCTTATTCATAAACGAAAAATAAACAAAACAGGAAAAAACGATAGGACAGCATTATAATTTTTTTTTAAATATTTCTTTCGTAGACTAATATGTAATATATTTTAGGGATCAAGAAATGTACCAGCTGAATCATAATCAGCTTTGATTGTTATCGACAGCAACGAGCATGTTTTAATCATTACATGATTTATAAACTCTAAAAATAAGCCATGCTTTCACTAGTAAATTGGTAATTTATAACAATAATAATAATAATAATAATAAAATAATAAAACTACAAACCTTGATACAAGTTGTGGGCACAGAAGCTGGCTCACCGGCAAGGATAAATGAGTACCACAAACTGGGATCGAACGTGTTCTCATCGCATCGCTCGGCCGTTATCCCTGGTATTACCGATACGTCCCTCCACTCATCTTTTATTTCGTGAAAGCCGTTGCATGGTTCTTGAATAGAGGACATTACAGATAACACAAGAATCGTATTCGCGATGAAATGCAGTGTAGATTACCAACATTAGTTAGAATACGGTTATAATTTATTTCTATGATTAAAACACACACACAATGAGGTTGGATTATTTGGAACATATTCAGATTATGTGGTTAACTCTAAAAAAGATATCGCGGAGATGGAAAGAAACATAAAAAATGGGTTGTAATATAAGTAACTGGCTTCCAGAATAAACCATAAAAGGAGTAAAACTGAAATGATTTCAACAACTAGCGATAGAGTAACGAAAATAAAAACCAGTAGATTGTTATATAGTGACTAATCAAAGCTACAGGGACAGAAGGAAATTGATAACAGTGGCAATCATTGAACAAATAATTAGTCTTATAAAATATACTTATATAGACTAAAATAGACATCCAAACTCGTCCTTTATTTTTCCTTGTTTTCTCGGTTTTCTGATGTGTACTTTCATTGTACAATGAATAAAATCCATAATAAATAACGATACAGACAAAAGCATTACTGTTATTTTGCCCATCATCATCGTCATCATCAACATCGTCATCGTATGTCATTTTCAATACGAAGAGCGACAGTGATAAATCTCCAGCCTCCTCTCTCCTTTGCCTTGATCGTGCACTTAGAACATATCCTATTCAGTCTCGTTTGTTATCTTGCCATCTACATCTCTGTCTACCTCTCGCTCTTTTTTTCCTTTCACTTTTCCTTCTAGTGTGGTCTTCAGTGTTTTACTATGTCTTTTGATGTGGCCAAAATATTTGATTTTCTTGATCATTTTTCCCCCAGAAGTTCACTCTGGGCTTGTAGTTATTCTAATACTTATACATTTGTTCTTTTCATCTTCCATGATATATGACCTACTTTCCTGTAGGTTCTCCCTGCTGCTTCATTTATCATTCTCTCCGACTTTTTACTTTGAGTCATTTAGTTAGATATATAACGAAGAGCACTCATAGTTAGATATATGACGAAGAGTGCTCATAGTTAGATACATGTCAAGAGCACTCATAGTTAGATATATGACGAAGAGCACTCAACAACGATTTCATGTGCTACTTACATACTTAAAGAAGAACGATCAAATGACAGGAAATATTGAATCCTAGCAAAATACTAAGGGCTCTACAAGAATCATTACATCTTGTAGAGAATCATTTGACAGAGAAAACATTAGAGACCACGATCAACACTTCTTCTTCTTCTTCTTTGATCTCTCTTAAACTGCACGTGTGATGTCCTTTTCAGCCGATGCTGTGGCACATGTGAAAGTGTTGAAGCGCATGATTTGGGGCGGGTTGTGGCAGTTCTTTCTTCCAGTCCCTGGGCGGAGTTAGACAGGAGAGGATGTGCATGACTTCTTTGACATACCCCATCACCATGGTGACCATGGCCATCCCTGCCCCGATAGCAAGCTAGCCCTGTTACAGGGAGTGCCAACTGAAAAGTCGGGCAGGGTCTTAGTCGGCCATGGTTCATCAACCCTGACACTAGAATATCAGCTATGGATCGCTGACTGCCAGATCGCACAGTCTCCATCTCCGTAGTTTAATAAATGTTTTTATGATATTTCTCTAAACAAAAGATAAAATCTCGGTTTCCATGCCATTAAGGCATATCGAGGACACGGTGTTAGGCCCGTACTTTCAAGACCATCGGAACATGGAAGTATGATGTTGTCAGTATCACACCTGGCAGCATTTACCTTCCCAGATTTCTCAGGTACCCATTTTTAGAGGCTGGATAGACTATGGGGCCTTTTCGGTGTTTACTAGAAAAATCCCACTGCTGAGACTTGAACCTGATACCAGCACTGAACATTTCTCTTAAAATTATATAGTTTATTAACGATTTAAATGGTATTTCACTTAAAAATCAGCCTTCGTTTATGTAGTTTATAAATTATTTTAATGGGATTTCATTTAAAGGTAGACTTCAGGTATTTATTTTACCAATGATTTTAACAGTATTTCGCTTAAAGTCAGACTTCTTTCATAGAGTTTATCAGTAAATTTAACGGGTTTTTTTTTCATATAAAGACATGACGTGGCTATACAGTTTAGCAAGAATTCTTATCTTATTTCAATGACATGTAGACTTACCAGAAGCCATGCACGCTGGCGGCATCAACACAAGGGCCACAAACAAAAGCCAAAACAGCGACATGGGTGAACGTCCAGCTCCACAATCTCCACTACACCAGCCACGACCACCATTTTGCCGTGAGTCCATTCTCCCCCAACTTCCTGCTCACAGCGATAACCTGGGATCAGATTTCCAGTCGTGACAATGCACCTACGCGCGCGAATTTCGTCGTCTGCTTGTCCAGGGCCCGCCCTCCTTATCCTGACTAATTGCCTTCGTCTGGTGCTTAGATCCCTCTTTCTGCTGTGCAGGTCTTAATTAGAGCACTCTACATTAATGCCATTAGAGTAGAATGGCGATGTCTGCGCAGTATTAGCCCCGACAGCCGTGAGAAAACCCGTCCACTACAACACTTGTGCTATCGTACAGTTCTGTAGAGAATAGGTGTGTTCATGGAGCAGTTATGGCATTATGCTACATTCATTAATCTATGCTACAGGAACGGCCACATCAAACAAGATGATATGGAATTTGTACACCAAAGAAATGACATTTATATGGGGGACATGTGGCTTATTTCGTCAAAAAAGATCAAGAAAGGACTATTTTTTAAAAAAACGAAACCGAAAAACTATTTTGAAAAGCAAATACTGAAAAAAAAATAGAACCAGTGAGTTCAATTATTTAGACATACTATTAGAAATGACATATTAAAGACCTTCAAGGTCTTAGATTAAACTAAGTAACGCTCCCCTCCCCAGCGACTGTACATCTTCTGATATATAGTTTGATTCTCCTCTAGCTGTCATCTCTGCTATTACTATATGACTTTGTATAACACAGATCATACGCAACTTATAGCCATTGTTCTTTAGATAGCATAATGTGCCAGTGTAAGCAATAACAGTTACTGTCACATAGAAACAAAAAGTCTGTAAATTTTGCAACTTTTTTTATATGCCGTGTCTTCTATGGTTAAACCTGTTCAGGCAAGCGGCCACACCCCCACTGACTAATATGTGGAAGATTATATTTCTTGAAAGCCATACTGGGGCTAAAGTGAACAAGAAGGGGCTACAGCAGGGTGGTGGAGCAGGATCGCGAGCACGTGGTACTAGGACATCAGTAGGACCGAATAAGCGGAAATCACCTCATGGTGGAGATAGCACAAGCTGATGATGATGCTGCTGTTGCTACTGACTATGATGTTGATTGTGTACGGTATGACTACTACTAATAATGATAATAATAATAATAATAATAATAAGAAGAAGAAAGAATACTAAATGTTTGCAGAAATGACACACAAAAAAAAGAATATTAGATGTCTGAAGAAATAACAAAATGATTTTTGAGAGAACTAAAAATGTAGTAGTAGTAGTAGTAGTAGTAGTAGTAGTAGTAGTAGTAGTAGTAGTAGTAGTAGTAGATAAAATTGCATAACATCATCTGAAATACCAGTAACAAAGGTTTGATTTTTTAAAAAAATTATAAAAATACTATGGCAAATAAAATTACCGCATGGTCACAGATATACTGAATATAGTGTTTACAGTACGCTAATTTTTTTTTAAAATGTCACAGTCTCTTCCAAACCAACATTTCCGTGAAGAACAGTTTTTAGTGCCCGCCTTTTATTTGCTATCGCAACCGATAGCCTACGTTTTGTGCGCTGTTTATTTTTCAAATTCCCGTCCGGCCATTGCGAGTTAGTTCCCCTCAATAAACTGTTGCTAACGGCGCCGAAGACTAATTGAAAGGCGACGGCCATATAACAAGTTTAGAATCTTGTAACGGCAGTCGACAAACCTTTCGCAACAAAAATAGATTTTTTTAAAATTTCTGCTAGAACAATCTGATTTCATTTTTTTTTTTTTTTAACCAGCGATTTTCAAACTGTGCTTCTAGAAAATTCTAAAGAAAAGGCATCAAGCTAAACAGTTCTGATGAAATATTTGTGAAATTTTCAGGCGCAATTTTTTCCTTTTTTTTCGCTGGTGTTGTCTTGGACGTTGTGTGTCTCGTGAACAACTGTTTATTTCTTAACGTACCGGCGGCCTGCGGTGTTCTTGGGACTGCACGTATACATAGTCCACTTTCAGAAGGAAAAAAAAAGAATATTTAATGCAATGTAACAGATGCCCATTGTGACAAAATGGTCGACTGGAAAGATCCTGAGTTTTCTAAATAAATGAAGGAAATTAGACCATGTCTGGTCGATCCTACTAAAGTTGGGACATTGTGACCCATACTAGAGAAAAAAAAAACAACCTAAAAATCATTCCTTTGGAATGGTCAGGAAAAAAAAAAACGAAACAATACCATTTTATTCATCCGAAGTAAGCAATCACGTGAGACGCACTTGTCTTCGTTAAATGATGGACACTTCACAGCAACATGCGTCTGGTGATCTCTCTAAGGCCGAGCACTTTCCACCTTTTACGTCCACATGCTAAAAAAAACCCACTTTTATTGTGAGTGCTGGGCGTCTGGGATATACTGTGACGTCTACGTTAGATAAAGAACCAGAGAAAGCTGGTAAAAGGAGGAAAGTTCGGGTCATGCCCTTCAATAAGGCGCTGGCAATATTAAGGAAATGTTCGTAGGCTTTGTGGAAAAGAAAAACAACACACAAAAAACTTGATGGCTCCAGTTAGAAAGCTCTAGTTTTGAGAGAAACAAGACCAAAGGGGTAGACCAAGACGGAGACGGAAAGACAACATAGAAGAGGATATAAAAGAAATGGGTGTCACCAACTGGAGAGAGAAGATTAGGAATAGAGAGGAACGGAAGCGAACTTCATCTGCAGCAATGATCCTTAATGGCTCGGAAAGTAGTAGTAGTAGTAGTAGTAGTAGTAGTAGTAGTAGTAGTAGTAGTAGTAGTAGAAGACTAAGAAGAAGAAGAAGACTAAGAAGAAGAAGAAGTTTTATAGCACATCTTTCGCAGATAATTACTTTCCCTTCTTTCATCACGACTTCAGTAGCAGAACATGCTTCTGGACAAACTGAAACTTCTGTGATCATGAAGTTGCTGCGTTTTTTTTTCTTTCAATCATTAATATTCTTATCTTGAAATAATTACTCAAACCGGACTTTGCTATTTTGAGAGCCCATGTATCTCAAGATGAGTAAGGAAAGCCATTCTGTCTCTATCTGTTGTAAAGCATGTGAAACCCAACATACAAAATAAACTATCAGAAAGAAATGAATTCGGACTTCACTATTTTTAACAGACTTGTAGAGAACTGAGAAATACATAATTTTGATTCTTAATTTTCAAAGAAATATATCTAAATTCATTAATGTCTCTTTTCTTCAGAAAAGTAGTAAAGATCATTTATAAATAATTCTACATCCAATAAAATAAACACGAATTGTACGATGCAGACTTCTAGCTCCTGTTAATCTAAATGATTTGCTATCGTTGGCAACAGTTCTCAAGTCCAGCCATGTATGTCTAGTTCTTTTGTAACTAACCAAATACCAGTTTATAAACATCCTTGTGTAAACATAAAATAAATTTCTACATTTTACTGTAAAATTAACTCACCACAACTACAAAATGTACTTTATATCACAGTATAATAAAACACAAAACAAAAAGGAATGGAAAAAACTAATTATATCAGTCCGTAAGAATAGTGAAGAGCAAAACCTCTGTCTTAATGCGAAGAAAACTAAATTGATGACAACTGACAAAACAAATAAGGCACCTGAAGTATATATATATATTAATGAGGAAAAATTGGAAGAGATGGATAGGTTGAATATCTTGGATCATTACTAACTAATAATGGAGATACAATGAGGGAAATTAAAAGGAGTACATCTATCGCTCTTCAGAAAGTAAAGCAACTAAAGAATCTGTGGAGAGGAACACACATAACTACGAAAATAAGATTTTTAAGAGCATGCATCTTTCTCATTGCAACATATGCCTGTGAGACCTGGACACTTAACAAAACAGCAGAGAAACAAATAAATGCCTTTGAAATGCTACAGAAGAGTTCTTCAAATATCATGGACACAAAAAATAACAAATATATCCATATTACAAAAACTTAATATTGAAGAAGATTGGCTAGTAAAGAGGATTAAACAGAGAAAACTTAAATATTTTGGACACATTAAACGTCATGAGAATTTAGAGAATTCAGCCTTGGAGGGATACACAATGGGAAAAAGAAAGAGAGGAAGATCAAGGTGAAGGTGGCTGCAAGACATCGTTGATAGTCTGCAAATGGATGCATCAGCATCAGGGCATCTTGCTTACAACCGAGAGGCCTACAGGAGAGTTGTTAGAAAGATAAATTTCCGCAAGGGACATGCAAATGATTGAACTTTATATCAAAGCAAAATGTTCTATAAAAACATCTACACATTTTAAAATATCTTATACATTTTTTCCAACCTTATTGTTGAAAAGTAGTCCACAGCTAGACACAAGTCTAAGAAATAGTTCACTAAGTGTGTATTAATATAAACCCTTTGGAAAATGAGCATGCAATTATCATGCGTCTGCCTTATAATTCTGTTATTTAACTGTAGAGGGACAGTACATGCCTGTGATTGGAGAGTCTTAGCTTTTGCATTTAATAAATTTTAAATATATCACATGCGCCACGTGACCAGACACTGCAAAGTTATGAGAGGGTGAGGTCCACACACTTTTCCACATCTCCAATTTTCAAAACATATGACCACTCACCACGCCCAGAGCACTATGTATGGGCGTCTATGTTTCAGTGCAACAGACGTATCTATCTATCTATCTATCTATCTATCTATCTATCTATCTATCTATCTATCTATCTATCTATCTATCTATCTATCTGCCTGTCTATCTATCTATCTATCTATCTATCTATCTATCTATCTATCTATCTATCCACCCACCCACCCACCCATCCATCCATCTATCTATCTATCTATCTATCTATCTATCTGTCTATCTGTCTGTCTGTCTGTCTGTCTGTCTGTCTGTCTATCTATCTATCTATCCATCCACCCACCCATCCATCCGTCCGTCCGTCCATCCATCCATCCTATCTATCTATTACCACTACTATTACTATCACTACTATTACTATCACTACTATTACTATCACTACTATTACCACTACTATTACTACCACTACTATTACTACCACTACTATTACTATCACTACTATTACTACCACTACTATTACTACCATTACTATTACTACCACTATTACTACCACTACTATTACTACCACTATAATTACTACCACTGCTATTACTACCACTACTATTACTACCACTACTATTACTACCACTACTATTACTTCCACTACTGTTACTTCCACTACTATTACTACCACTACTATTGCTACCACTACTATTACTACCACTACTATTACTACCACTACTATTACTACTACTATTATTACTACCACTGCTATTACTATCACTACTATTACTAACACTGCTATTACTACCACTATCATTACTACCACTACTATTACTATCACTATCATTACTACCACTACTATTACTACTACTATTATTACTACCACTGCTATTACTATCACTACTATTACTAACACTGCTATTACTACCACTATCATTACTACCACTATCATTACTACCACTATTATTACTTCCACTACTGTTACTACCGCTATCATTACTACCACTATTATTGCTACCACTACTATTACTACCACTACTATTACTACCACTATCATTACTACCATTATCATTAATACCACTACTATTACTACCACTACTATTACTACCACTACTATTACTACCACTACTATTACTACCACTACTATTTCTACCACTACTATTACTACCACTACTATTACTAAAACTACTATTACTACCACTGCTATTACTACTATTACTACCACTGCTATTATGACCACTATCATTACTACCACTACTATTACTACCACTATCATTACTACCACTACTATTATTTCCACTACTGTTACTACCGCTATCATTACTACCACTATTATTGCTACCACTACTATTACTACCACTACTATTACTACCACTATCATTACTACCATTATCATTAATACCACTACTATTACTACCACTACTATTACTACCACTACTATTACTACCACTACTATTACTACCACTACTATTTCTACCACTACTATTACTACCACTACTATTACTAAAACTACTATTACTACCACTGCTATTACTACTATTACTACCACTGCTATTATGACCACTATCATTACTACCACTACTATTACTACCACTATCATTACTACCACTACTATTATTTCCACTACTGTTACTACCACTATCATTACTATCACTACTATTGCTACAACTACTATTACTACCACTACTATTACTACGACTATCATTACTACCACTATCATTAATACCACTACTATTACTACCACTACTATTACTACCACTACTATTACTACCACTACTATTAGTACCACTATCATTACTACCATTACTATTACTACCACTATTATTACTACTACTATTACTACCACTATCATTACTACCACTACTATTACTACCACTATCATTACTACCACTACTATTACTACCACTACTATTACTACCACTATCATTACTACCACTACTATTACATCCACTACTGTTACTTCCACTGCTATTACTACCACTACTATTACTACCACTACTATTACTACCACTACTATTATTACCACTACTATTACTACCACTGCTATTACTACCACTACTATTACTACCACTACTATTACTACCACTATCGTTACTACCACTACTATTACTACCACTATCATTACTACCAGTACTATTACTAGCACTACTATTACTACCACTGCTATTACTACCACTACTATTAATGCCACTACTATTACTACCACTGCTATTACTACCACTATCATTACTACCACTGCTATTACTTCCACTACTGTTACTTCCACTACTGTTACTACCACTACTATTACTTCCAATACTATTACTACCACTACTATTACTCCCACTATCATTACTACCACTGCTATTGCTACCACTACTGTTACTACCATTGCTATTACCACTACTACTATCACTACTATTACAACTGCTATTACTTTTACTACCATTATTACTGCCAATACAACTATTACTACAAGTACTATTACAACTACCACTATTATTACTACTACTACCATTTCTATTACTACCACTGGTATTGATACCACTGCTATTACTACCACTACTATTGCTACCGCCAATACTACTACTAAACTACTACTACTACTACTACTACTACTATTATTATTACTACTACTACTACTACTACTACTACTGGTACTACTACTCATTCATTCATTCATTCATTTGCATGTCCCTTGCGGAACTTTGGCTCCCAAACAGCACTCCTTTAGGCCTCTCGGTTATGAACAAGATGGCCTGCCGCTGCTGCATCCATTTGCAGATCGTCAATACTACTACTATTACTGCTATTACTACTACTACTACTACTCTTGCTACTGCCACTGTCGCTATTGCTGTATTGCTACTACTGGTGTTACTTTTCTTCTTCATCTCCCTGATCTTCTTTCTTTCCTTCTTTTCTTTCTTTCTTTCTTTTTTTTCTTTTCTTTTCTTTACAGTCATAACGGTACATCTGATTAGAAAACGAGAAAGCTACCACACTATCTCAAGCAAATCGCCTAGTTTTCAAGCTCAGCATCTGAAGAAAACCCGGATGTGAGTACCGGCCACGTCGTAATGAGCTCATCCAAACGAGGATGGTCCTTAGATTTGTCCCGATAACGTGCCCTGCCCGGCGGCATCTACTTGTGCAGGGCGTGTGCATTGAAATAGTGTGCTGTACATGAAGAGCAAACATGAGAGGAGAGAGAGAGAGAGAGGAAATAGTGTGCTGTACATGAAGAGCAAACATGAGAGGAGAGAGAGAGAGAGAGAGCCAGAAGACCGGATGCGGGAAACAAATGTGAACAGTACTACTAACAATTATTGTGTACAGAGAGTATGTACAATCATCACCATCATCATGTGTCGTGTCAGTATGGTTTGTCGGTTATGCTTCTCTGTAGATCTCGGTCCTTGTTGTTTTCCACCACCTTAATTAAAAGTTTAAGAAAGGTAAAGGTAACTCTGTCATGTCTTAGAGGCACATAGGGATATGGTGTTAGTGCCCATATTTTCCTTGACCTGTCAGCACACTAGAGGGTGATATGGTCAGTATCACGCCTGGCCGCCTTTCCTTCCCCAACTCCAGAAGAAGTCGGGTACCCATTTCTACAGCTGGGTGACTAGGGTGCCTCCGGCCGGATTCGAACCCCCGACCTTCGCCATGAGAGCCCAGTGCACTAACCACTTCGCCACTCAGACACCACCTTAATCTTATCTTATATCCTTCCCGTGCCGTTAAATGTCACATAGGGCTCGCAAAGTAGTTCGCCAATTTTTCCTGTCTTCAGTGAATCTTTCAACCTCATCAAGGGATTTTGTGCCTGTTAATTTGGCCTCTCTTAACAATGCCCTCTTCAGAGTTTCACGCGGTCTGCCTTTTTTCCACCTTACTCGCTGACTTTTTATTGTGCTATCGCGTTATTATCCACGATAGTTTTTTGTGTGTCTTTCCTTACCTCTCTCCCCATGTATCTCTCCCGTTGTTATGATGTTTTCAAGCCTTCCTTCCTCATTATATGCCCAAAGAATGACGACTGTCGTTTTTTTATGGATTTAATTAGGTTCATTTCTACATTTTCTCTTGTTAGATATCCCCTGTTTGATATTGTAGTTGTCATTGTACTCTACATCTAAGAAACCACATCTCTGTTTTCTCTAGTGATCACTGCATGGATCTGTTCATTGTCCATGACTCCTTTTCACGGAGTAAGATAGGCTCAATATAGTGATTTTAGAACATCCAGTGACAGAAATGAATGACATAAGATGCTTTTCATTTCTTGGAAATCTGTTTTGTCTTAGCATGTGTTTCTTTCTTGATTCCATGGCTGCATTCTTCATCTGATGTTACTCGCGTGCCAAAATATTTAAATGTATGCACGTATCTCAAGGTTGATCCTTGTGCTTTAATGTTTGCATTACTGTGGGTTCTTCTTTCGTAATGTAACCATTGTTTCAGGAGGGGGGGGGGGGTTGCCATTTAGGGTAGGTCTTTTCTTCTTACTTTATTTTACTACTGTATCTAATAGTTTCTTTAGGTTCTTTCCCTTTTCTTGGCTACTAGTGCTGAATCATCTGGGCATCGCAGGTTGTTCACAGTGACAGGTTTGTTTTTTTTTTTTACTTTCTCTCACGATATTTCCACTGCACAGTGGGAGCAAGTCTAATGAGAGGACACAGCCTTGTCCAACTCCTTGCTTTACTGCTTGATATTTGTCTATCATATCTCCTACCCTAATGTCTGCGTCTTGATGATAGTACATGTTGGTTATTCAGTTTTTATTGTATTTTGTTATTTTGATACACATGTACAGCCCCTATAAAATATGAATGTAAAGGTGACAGGGGAAGAAAACGATATACAAATTACTGTGAAATGTGCAGCAGAACAGCAGATATAAATGACTGTTGGGAGGAGGGGGGAGGAAAGAGATAGATAAGTAGTATTTTTTTACATTGTGTACCTTGCATAAGGTACCATGCCTACCTTCCTATATTGGTCAGCATACCATGCCTACCTGCCTATATTGGTCAGCATACCATGCCTACCTGCCTATATTGGTCAGCATACCATGCCTACCTGCCTATATTGGTCAGCATACCATGCCTACCTACCTATATTGGTCAGCATACCATGCCTACCTGCCTATATTGGTCAGCATACCATGCCTACCTACCTATATTGGTCAGCATACCATGCCTACCTGCCTATATTTGTCAGCACACCAGGCCTACTTACCTATATTGGTCAGCATAACATGCCTACCTGCCTATATTGGTTAGCACACCATGTCTACCTGCCTATAATGATCAGCATACCATGCCTACCTGCCGATATTGGTCAGCGTGCCATGTCTACCTGCCTTTCTTTCCACGGCTGGAGAAGGAGCAGGGCAACCAGTTCCACAGATGGATGACTGGGACGTCTCCAGGCAACCATGAACCATCTGTTTCCGCATGAGAAATAAACACACTAACCCCTGCGCCAATTTGATGCCCATGCAGTTCAGTGGAGATTTTTTTAAAAATCAGACTTCACAGCACTTAGGTGCATCCTAGTAACAGACAGAACTACATCAGCCGGTGAAGAAAATATAGATTCGTGATGTCCTTATGTGAGCTTCGGTGCAGAGTAACATACCAAGTAAAGTTTAGGCACTAAAATGTAAGAAAATAGAAGATGGGGTCGTCTAAGAGACTTGACAATATATATTCTCTCTCTCTCTCTCTCTCTCTCTCTCTCTCTCTCTCTCTCATCCATGCCACCCAGGCGTTGGTTGTCATTGATTTCCACAACTATCTATCTTTTGCTCTTCCTGTAAACTGTGTTTTGGACTGTGCTCTGTGTCACTCGTTCAGTCCGTTAAGTATCTTCTTTCTTTGTCTTCCTCTGTCCCTTCCCTCTCCATCCCCCCTCCCATTTCCTGTTATCATTATGTGGTGATGATGGTGACTTCCAATGAGCACTTTGGCGTTTAGTTGTGGGATCATAGCAGAAAATGCATGTTTCATCCTCTGCAACAATCAGATTTAAGAAATGTTTATTTCTGCGACACGTTTGATGATATCTTTTGCGTAGTCACCACACGCTGATGTTTTTGGTCATCAGACAACGAATGTGGTACAAACCTGCAAGCAACTTTTTTCTCGATCACATCTTCTATTAAAATTTTACGAATGGTCTCTCGGTTAACACCAAATTCATCTGCCATCATCCTCACAGTCAACCAACGATCTTCTTGTATCCGTTCTCTGACCTTTGCAATGAGTTCCTCATTACGAACAGAAATTGGGCCCCCCATGTCTAGTTGCATTTGTAATCGTTTCTGCATCACTTTTGAATCATGAAAACCACCTGAATATTTGTGCACGAGGTAAATAATTATTCCCATAAACTTGTCGCACCAATGCAACTGTCTCAGTGGCACTTTTTCCTAGTTTTAAACAGAATTTAATATTAGTTTTTTGCTCCATGCTGATTACATAATAATGCACTTTTGATTAGGTCAGCAAAATGCCGGCTTGTTTGTCGTCTGCTTATCGGGCGGCGATGAAAAGTTGCCAGGTCATAGAAGAAGGTTCCCTCTTTGGATCCCATGCTTTGCTTCATAGATGGCACTTTTGCCTTGGCCATAACAAAATCAGTCTCGTTACTTAATTGTCAAACATTGTATTTGAGATAAGTGTGGTAATGAACTTCTCACATATTTGAGATAAGTATGGCAATGAACTTCTCACATATTTGAGATAGGTTTGGTAATGAACTTCTCACATATTTGAGATACAGGTGTAGTAATGAACTTCTCACATATTTGAGATATATGTGGTAATGAACTTCTCACATATTTGAGATAAGTGTGGCAATGAACTTCTCACATATTTGAGATATAGGTGTGCTAATGAACTTCTCACATATTTGAGATATAGGTGTGGTACTGAACTTCTCACATATTTGAGATAGATGTGGCAATGAACTTCTCACATATTTGAGATAAGTATGGCAATGAACTTCTCACATATTTGAGATATAGGTGTGGTAATGAACTTTTCACATATTTGAGATATAGGTGTGGTAATGAACTTCTCACATATTTGAGATTGATGTGATAATGAACTTCTCACATATTTCAGATAAGTGTGGTAATGAACTTTTCACATATTTGAGATAAGTGTGGTAATGAACTTCTCACATATTTGAGATAAGTGTGGCAATGAACTTCTCATATATTTGAGATTGATGTGATAATGAACTTCTCACATATTTGTGATAAGTGTGGCAATGAACTTCTCACATATTTGAGATACGTGTGGCAAAGAACTTCTCACATATTTGAGATAATTCTGGCAATGAACTTCTCACATATTTGAGATAATTGTGGCAATGAACTTCTCACATGTTTGAAATAAGTGTGGCAATGAACTTTTCACATATTTGAGATAAGTGTGGTAATGAACTTCTCACATATTTGAGATAGGTGTGGCAATGAACGTCTCACATACTTAAGATATAGGTGTGGTAATGAACTTCTCACATATTTGAGATATAGGTGTGCTAATGAACTTCTCACATATTTGAGATAATTGTGGCAATGAACTTCTCGCATATTTGAATTACGTGTGGAAATGTAATTCTCACATATTTGAGATATAGGTGTGCTAATGAACTTCTCATATATTTGAGATTGATGTGGTAATGAACTTCTCACATATTTGAGATAAGTGTGGCAATGAACTTCTCACATATTTGAGATATAGGTGTGGTAATGAACTTCTCACATATTTGAGATATATGTGTGGTACTGAACATCTCACATATTTGAGATAGATGTGGCAATGAGCTTCTCACATATTTGAGATAAGTATGGCAATGACTTCTCACATATTTGAGATATAGGTGTGGTAATGAACTTTTCACATATTTGAGATATAGGTGTGGTAATGAACTTTTCACATATTTGAGATATAGGTGTGGTAATGAACTTTTCACATATTTGAGATATAGGTGTGCTAATGAACTTCTCACATATTTGAGATATAGGTGTGCTAATGAACTTCTCACATATTTGAGATATAGGTGTGGTAATGAACTTATCACATATTTGAGATATGGGTGTAGTAATGAACTTCTCACATATTTGTGATAAGTGTGGCAATGAATTTCTAACATATTTGAGATAATTGTGGCAATGAACTTCTCACATATTTAAGATATAGATGTGGTAATGAACTTCTCACATATTTGAGACATAGGTGTGCTAATGAACTTCTCACATATTTGAGATATAGGTGTGGTAATGAACTTCTCACATATTTGAGATAAGTGTGGCAATGAACTTCTCACATATTTGAGATAGGTGTGGCAATGAACTTCTCACATATTTGAGATATAGGTGTGCTAATGAACTTCTCACATATTTCAGATAAGTGTGGCAATGAACTTTTCACATATTTGAGATAAGTGTGGTAATGAACTTCTCACATATTTGAGATAGGTGTGGCAATGAACTTCTCACATATTTAAGATATAGGTGTGGTAATGAACGTCTCACACATTTGAGATATAGGTGTGGTAATGAACGTCTCATATATTTGAGATATAGGTGTGCTAATGAACTTCTCACATATTTGAGATAAGTGTGGTAATGAACTTCTCATATATTTGAGATAAGTGTGGCAAAGAACTTCTCATATATTTGAGATTGATGTGATAATGAACTTCTCACATATTTCAGATAAGTGTGGCAATGAACTTCTCACATATTTGAGATACGTGTGGCAATAAACTTCTCACATATTTGAGATAATTGTGGCAATGAACTTCTCACATATTTGAGATAATTGTGGCAATGAACTTCTCACATATTTGAGATAAGTGTGGCAATGAACTTATCACATATTTGAGGTAAGTATTGCAATGAACTTCTCACATATTTGAGATAGGTGTGGCAATGAACTTCTCACATATTTGAGATATAGGTGTGCTAATGAACTTCTCACATATTTCAGATAAGTGTGGCAATGAACTTTTCACATATTTGAGATAAGTGTGGTAATGAACTTCTCACATATTTGAGATAGGTGTGGCAATGAACTTCTCACATATTTAAGATATAGGTGTGGTAATGAACGTCTCACACATTTGAGATATAGGTGTGGTAATGAACGTCTCATATATTTGAGATATAGGTGTGCTAATGAACTTCTCACATATTTGAGATAAGTGTGGTAATGAACTTCTCATATATTTGAGATAAGTGTGGCAAAGAACTTCTCATATATTTGAGATTGATGTGATAATGAACTTCTCACATATTTCAGATAAGTGTGGCAATGAACTTCTCACATATTTGAGATACGTGTGGCAATAAACTTCTCACATATTTGAGATAATTGTGGCAATGAACTTCTCACATATTTGAGATAATTGTGGCAATGAACTTCTCACATATTTGAGATAAGTGTGGCAATGAACTTATCACATATTTGAGGTAAGTATTGCAATGAACTTCTCACATATTTGAGATAAGTGTGGTAATGAACTTCTCACATATTTGAGATATAGGTGTGGTAATGAACTTCTCACATATTTGAGATAATTGTGGCAATGAACTTCTCACATATTTGAGACAAGTGTGGCAATGAACTTCTCACATATGTGAGATAATTGTGGCAATGAACTTCTCACATATTTGAGATAAGTGTGGCAATGAACTTCTCATATATTTGAGATAGGTGCGGTATTGAAATTCAAGGTGTACAGTTTCATACAGACTAGGAAGCATTGCCTCTGGTACAAAAACAGCCCTGCTTCCATCAGTGTTTTTGCTGTTGTTTGTTTGGTGGTTTGTTGTTTTTTTTTGTCTTTTTGTGCAACAATTTTATTTGTTTCATTACTTCTTTCCTTGTTTTTTTTTTCATTCTCAAATGAGAGAATTAAAAAAATATTAGGCAGTGAAATGTTTATTCCATGGCTTTATTTTGATTATGTCTACAATGCAATCTAATGTTTGAACATGAACAAGTTACTGTAGACATCCGTTCTAAAATGTCGCGGTTTTTACTTTGCCTTAGTTTAAACGACTTGGAAAACATCCATTAACAAGGAACTGGTGATTTACCAGTCGATTCAGCATCAAGGAGAAGAGAAGAGAGTAGAAGAGAAGGGAAGAGAAGAGAAGAGACAGAATAAGTAAAATAATAGAGCAGAAAAGAGAAAATAAAAATAAGGAACATGAAAGTAAACAAAAAGAAACAAACAAACACACTTTGATGTAACTGAAAGAGAATTATGGAAAATGATTGAAAAGATAACAGTTGAATTTATTAAGGCATGAGAAAAGGATGTGTTACAATCTGTCTCTTTTACTGTGTAAAAAGACATGGCATTCAGATATGTGGCTAAAACGAATGGAGAAAAAAAAACTATATTCACACCACTGTCAAAAAAGAGTAACTTGAAATTATGCACAAACTACAGAACTGTTGCCCTGATTAGTCATGCCAGTAAAATTCTATTACAAATCATGAGTAAACTTAGTAAGAAAATAGAAGAAGAACTCAATATGGCCCAAGCTGGTTTTAGACGAGGAACAAGAGATCATATATTTAATATAAGAATAGAGAAATGCAGAGAATTTAATGTGAATCTATATTTAACTCTCATAAACTATTCAAAGGCATTTGATTGTGTACCAGAAACGTTGGGAAATAATGGGGGGAAATGGGATTTTCAAAACTTGTGATACAATTAATATCACTGATGTATCTAGACCAACAGGCAGCAGTGAGAATAAATGGTGAAAATTGGTTTGACTTAAAACAAGGGGTCCGTCAAGGTTGCATACTGTCGCCTTACTTATTTAACTTGTATACTGAAAATATAATGAGGAATGTTAGAGAAGATGTGGATAGAGAATATTACGATGCCATAAAAATTGGAGGTTATGAAATACCAGAGATTAGATATGCTGATGACACAGTATTACTGTCCACAACACAAAAAGGTGTGGAAAAATGTCAGTCCGTAAGAATCTTATATCTTATATCCTTCCCGTGCCGTTAAATGTCACATAGGGCTCGTAATGTAGTTCGCCAGTTTTTCCTGTCTTCGGCGAGTCTTTCAACCTCATCAAGGGATTTTATGCCTGTTAATTTTGGGGCCGACGAATGAGCTCTTCGGAGTTGGCATCCTCGATGCTCGGTTGGTTTCTCTGCGAGTTTCTGTAACCATATCTTTTTTTCCCATCTGGAGTTGCCTTTAGATAGGCACCAGGATAAGGTTGTTAGCCTTATGCCCAACTCCCGGTACAGGATATGTGACAGATCAAGCTGAATTCCGCTGATTTCTGAATGCCGGCGGGAGCGTTCAAAAAAAAAAAAAAACGTCCGCTATCTTGCACATCACACCGGAAGTCATCTCAAGAAAGTCATCCCGTAAGAACAGTGAAGAGCAAAACCTCTATCTTAATGCGAAGAAAACTAAATTTATGACAACTGACAAAACAAATAAGGCAGCTGAAATATATATTAATGAGGAAAAATTGTAAGAGGTGGAGAGTTTTGAATATCTTGGTTCATTACTAACTAATAATGGAGATACAGTGAGGGAAATAAAAAGGAGGATATCTGACGCTCTTCAAAAAGTAAAACAACTATTGAAGCTGTGGAGAGGAACAGACAGAACTACAAAAATAAGATTTTTAAGGGCATGCATCTTTCAGCATATGCCTGTGAGACCTGGTCACTTAACAAAACACATAAATCCCTTTGAATGTAAGTGCTACAGAAGAGTCATTTAAATATCATGGGCACCAAAAAGAACAAATATATCCTTACTACAAGAACTTGATATTGAAGAAGATTGGCTAGTAAAGAGGATTAAATAGAGAAAACGTAAATATTTTTGACACATTAAACGTCATGAGAATTTAGAAAGACCGTCTTGGAAGGGTACATAATGGAAAAAAAGAAAGAGAGGAAGACCGCGGCGAAGATAGCTGCAAGATATCGTTGATAATCTGCAAATGGATGCATCAGCAGCAGGGGATCTTGCTTACAAGCAGGGCATCTTGCTTACAACCGAGAGCCCTAGAGGAGAGCTGTTAGGAAAGCAAAGTTCCGCAAGAGACATGCAAAGACTGACTTACTCTAGAGAGGCCGTGATGAAGAGCTAATGTGACGAGAATAAAATAAGAACGGTGATATGTAGTTAAAGAAAAGCAGTTCTCGAATATGTGTGTAACAATAAGGTGGGAAATAAGGTAAGCAAAGAAAAAAGTACAAAATAAGTAAAACAGAAGTATATTAACGTAAATGGAGAGATTAGACAGATATAGTTAGTTTACGATTCGTAAACATGAGTAGATAAATAATAAACGGAAAACAGGAAAAGATACAAGCAGACAGACAGCAAATAGATAGATAGACAGACAAACAGACAGATAGATAGATAGATAGATAGATAGATAGATAGATAGATAGATAGATATAGATAGATAGATAGATAGATAGATTCAGTATTGAACTCGTCACAGAATTTAAATAGGTGCGGTAATGGATGGATGGATGGATGGATGGATGGATGGATGGATGGATGGATGGATGGATGGATGGATGGATGTGAGAATAAATGTGACAGTGTTGGATTGACGGATGGAAGAGACCAGATAAACAGATTGCTTTAATGACAGGGCCAACATAAGACAAAGAAAAACAACTGGTCAACGCCTATTCCTAGCATCCACTTCTGTCTTTATTAAAAAAAAAACCACTTGAAACGGTGTTTACTGCACAGATTCCGAATTGTTTTGCTACTTCCGCCGTGCACACTTGTCTAGTGTTGGCTGATTTGTACGCGCTTCTCCTTCAGTTACTCTACACTGGATCGGGCAGAACAAGTTTACGTCTCGCTGCCTGGGAGACAATGGACGGAGACAGGGGAGATAAGAGGGGCCAGTTTCCTCGGCACTGAAGACAGGGCAGGCAGGAAATGGTGTGTCCGCTGATAAAGATAAGTTTTGACGTAGTCGCGCTATAAATAAAGCACTTTATGCCGAGTCCTGTTTTGCTGGTGCGTCAGATTTGGGGGGTTGGGGGGGGGGGGGTAGTATTTCGAATACTGTACCGAGACGTCGCATAGAGTTACTACCGGTACGTGCGACAGCGGTGTCCCCTGCGTATCTATTTTATTCTCCCCCCCCCCCCACACCCACCCCCCCCCCTTAAAAAATGGAGACTTTAGTAATTCAATGTATTTACAGCTTCTTCCGCAAATTTGAGATGTTTGTTTTTCATTCTTTTTTTTCCTGTTGCTGTGTAAGATTTGCATCCGACAATTTAATACTCGAAATAACGACGCGAGCAACCGTTTTTGTACTGTATGTATTTAATAATCATTTTTTGCTATATGGACTAATTACATAATAACATATGGACATTATATGGACTAATAACAACAGGGAAGATGGAACAAGGCAGAGAGAAAAGATGTTTGGTGGTCTGACATCCTGGCACGGGAAATGCTCAGTGACGAGTTTGTTGAGATGCACGAAGGATCGAGGGTTATAGAAGGACATGATTACCATTCGCCTGTCGGCAGGCAACTTGAGAGTGAGATATTTTTCAAACTTTTTGGCACAGGAATCTAACTTTCATTATGATTTTTCTAAGAATATAATAACAATAATAATGATAATAATAATAATAATAATAATAATAAATAATTCATAGTTTTCAAACTCCGAGCAGGACACTGTAACCTACAAACTGAAGGTCGCTCAAACTCAGGTTGGTAGATGCCAGAAGAGTCCCCAGACTACATCCCGTAGACTCTCTACAGAGAGTTAAGAGCCCAAACGTGTCTATAGCTTTAAAAAAAAGGCATAAATGTAAAACTGTAGAGGCATGTATAAACGAGTCCCGCTGGAGATTTGGCTCCTTACCTTGGTGGCTGAGCATGGAAGCAGAAGAAAGAAAGAAAGAAAGAAAGAATTTGACAACAGGAATAAACTTGTGGATTTATGATTGGTACATGTTGTTGTGTTGCACTTTTGCAATACCTTGGAATTCCTTGTAATCTGAATGTAGATAATATGTAAGAGCACTTCTGTCCAGTTAGTCTTCTGAATGTAGATTATATGTAAGAGCACTTCTGTCCAGTTAGTCTTCTGAATGTAGATTATATGTAAGAGCACTTCTGTCCAGTTATTCTTCTGAATGTAGATTATATGTAAGAGTAATTCTGTCCAGTTATTCTTCTGAATATATATTATATGTAAGAGCACTTCTGTACAGTTATTCTTCTGAATTTTATACAAGAGCACCTCTGTCCAGTTAGTCTTTTGAATGTAGATTATATGTACTGAATGAAGATTATATGTAAGAGCACTTCTGTCCAGTTAGTCTTCTGAATGTAGATTATATGTAAGAGCAACTCTGTTCAGGTAGTCTTCTGAATGTAGATTACATGTAAGAGCACTCCTGTCCAGTTACTCTTCTGAATGTAGATTATATGTAAGAACACCTCTGTCCATGTAGTCCTCTATGATTTTTCTTAGAGCTTAATGTCCAGGCACAGAATATTTTTGTGCAAGTTTCTCTCTCACGCAGAAGTTTTCCCCGCTCTTATGTTCTTTAAACCCTGCGGACGTACAAGAGGTCTGTTTTTTGCGGAAGATCTTTTTGCAATACGATAGTCTCCCCCTGCCACGCATTTTCACATCGAGGCTAACGACGAACAAAATATCATCTGCGTCACTAGCAACAGTTGCATGCTTAAAAACAAATGTACTGCAAATCGGTTTTTTTTTTTTTTTAACTTTTTCTTTACTTTGAATCACCAATAGTCCGAATTTTCATTTGTTTTTAGCATCAGTTGTGCTCTTTTGGTTCTCCTGTTTTATGGTTACCTTGGTTGGTTGGTTCACGACAGGAACTTGGGAGTTCACTTCAGATGAACAATGGGAAAGATGTTGAGTTTTGGTTCTCTGCAGACGAACTCTAGGGAGGAAGATGTTAAAACATGACCACTGAGTCACATAGAGATGATTTTCCTTCATTTAGGGAGGAGATTCATGTTACAGCTCCCATCATTATGATGTACACGTCGACATCTCTACTGATGAGAAAGCTGATAACGCCTTTTTCCCATGATGCACAGGAAAGACGCATGGAACGGACTCATCCACCTCTGCTTTCCTGTCTCTATAAATAGCACAGTCCCTCAGGAAAATGAATCACGTGGATCAGGTGTTGCTATTTTTACCGTCACTGTCACTACTCTCTGGAAAATGTCCTTAGGTACTTTGATTTCCTCTCTGTAAGCCAGAATCATAGAGCATTCCGTAGCACCATGGATAATCTGGAGGAGGATTTGATAAAAGAAGAAGTACAGTGAGAACTTAGCTTTGCAATGACACTGTTTTGTCTTATTCTTAAAGATCTGACATATTTCTCTACATACAAAAAGTTTTCGACTTACGTAAATGGTTCGCTCCCCGACCTTGTTATGCGTAAATCAGTTGACGCGTAAATCGGAAGCATGTTTTGTTACATGTCTTATACAGTATTTTACGTTACCTTCTTCTTCTTTTTCGTTCGCTTCTACCACCAAGACCGCCCTGTGATCCTACTGAATTTACGCCTGTGGTCCTCGATAGGTCCCGTGGTCCCCCCGTGTGGACCACACGAGATCCCCGAGAGGACCACAGGCAGTTCAGAGTATCGCAGGGCTTGAGCCTGTATTCTTGGTGGGTCTCAGAAGCGGGATTGCGTGACACCGTGGTTTTCGTTGCACCGGTTTAATCTAGAGTTGGACTTTCTCACCGGAAAACCTCGACGTGTTTTGGATATCAGTATATCCCCGATGGGTGAGAGGTGGTAGCCCATTCAGGCTAGAGTCAGACTTTGTCATCGGAAAATCTCGACGTGTTTTGAGATACCCGTGTATCCCCACCGGATGAGAGGTGGTTGCCCATACAGTCCAGCGTTGGACTTTCTCACCGGAAAACCTCAGCGTGATTAGGATACGCATACATCCCCGCCAGGTGAGAGGTGGTTGCCTATCTAGACTGCATTGGTCCAGTGTCTCCGACTTCAGCATTTTATGGTCGTGGCCGCTACCCTTCCTAGTTGTGACCAGGACGGAGCTTTTGTCCAGGAGGACGAATCCTCGCCACTAGTAACTTTCATCCCTCGGTTGAGCCGGTTTAGGCATCTCTCTCTCTCTCTCTCTCTCTCTCTCTCTCTCTCTCAACCTTAAGTGCCCAGGGCACATGGGGCTTCCGCAAGGGTTTTCCACAAATGCCTGTCCTTCGCCTTTTTTTCTGCTCTTGCCCAGGTGAGCCCTCTATTGCTCAACATCCTTTCTGTTGTTCTTCTCCATGTCTCTTTTGGTCTACCCTTACTTTTGCTCCCCTGTGGTGTCCATGTTAGTGCTATTTTTGGTAGTGAGTTGTCAGTAATTCGGAGCACATGTCCCAACCATCGCCAGCGTCTTTCCTCAATAATTGTTGTCAGTGGTTTCATATGCATTTCTTAGGTTTATGCATATTATCCCAGTATATGCGTATTTAGGACATGACCGACCTCTAGAGCGGAGGTACTGTGACATGCGTAGCCATCAAGTTTCACCCTTGGTGTAAGCCGGTTTAGGCATATTTCACCAGTATGTGTGTATTTGGAACGTGGCCAGCCTCTAGAGCAGAGTAGCCGTGGTATGAGTAACTCTCGCGGCGATACTACTGGACATATCGATTAAGCGTCACTATATTCTTTCCATCACATTTTCACATCGGCGCCACACAGCAACCCTAAATTGCTTTTCCGTATTTTCTTCCTTGGCCGGGAGGAGCTTCACTCCACGAGCGGCATCCGAAGAATCTCGCCAGCAGTGTCTTACGGTTCAGGCATTTCTCCCGATATGAGCGCACTTATTAGGTGGCCGACCTCCAGACCAGAGGTGCCGTGATTTGACTACTGTTTACTTCGCTTATTCCTTTCTTTCACCTTTTCCACAGTGGTGCCGCGCGGCAACCCCATTTGTACTTTTCTTCACTGGCCGGGAGGAGCCCAACTCCACGCACGGCAGCTTAAGAATCTCCCCAGCAGCGGTAGATAAGCTACCAAACATCACTCTCATCTATCTGAAGCGTCTGGTTTTTAGGCGCCAGATATTCGCCTTAGCCCCTTCTCCTGTCAGTTTAAAAAGTTCTGCCACGAGAAGGCCCGGAGCTGGACTTGACTGTTAGAGGCTCTTGAGACGCACGCCATTGGAGTGGAGAGCGTATCCTCCACCCTACCCCCGGCAATAACAGTCCTTAGAACCTTTTACGTTACCAATTTGTTCTGTAAAATTCTGTAGATTGTTTTCGCATGTCATTTTTTTAATATCCTAATTAAGCTAGGATTTACGTATGTCAAAGCTGCGTATGTCGGGCTCAGTCTCTATGTGACAATACTTCTGAAATAATCACTTCGTTTTCTCTCTGCGAGTAGCTCTTTAACCGAAAGACCATTTTCAACAGAGAATTACTCCACACTCGAACGTGCATTATTTTCTTCAGAAAATCCTGAGGTTTTTTTTTTTTTCTCTTTAGCAAGGGTGGCCAGACTTGCTTAAGGTAAGAGCCATATTCGACAAACTTCGGATGTTTGAGAGTCGCAAGACATGATATTACACACGCGTTTTTTTAAAATTGTTACAAGTACATTTTATTACAGTTAATAGAAGCATGTAAGGTCAAGGTAAAACTTTCGTTTTCATGCCATTAAGGCATATTGGGAAAACAGTGTTAGGCCCTCATTTACCTCCCCAGATTTCTCAGGCACCAATTTTTAGAGGCTGCATGGACCCCAAGGCCTTTTTGATGTGGCGGTAGCAGGAAATTATCTCCACTGCTGAAACTTGAACCCGGTACCACCAGATTGGTAGACCGAGCGTCTGACCACTCAGCCAACCAGGTCACAAACACATGCGTGTACGTAACATTGTCAGCACCGGCTACGGTTACTGATTCTCCAGCACAGTTCCTCTGTAATCCTTGCTGATCTAAAATTTCCTTATCTCCCGACTCCAATCTAAAATTAAAACTGGCATTTAAATTCTTAAATATGTTTACTCCTCAGGAACTTTAACTTATATTTCAGTAAAGTGGACTCTCGGTTTATATCATATTTTAATAATGTGAACTCTCAGTTTATATCTGGTAAATAATTATAAAGAGTGAACGTTTCCTTTACCTCTTATTTTAAGTGTGATGTTTAAAAAAAAATCAGTCAGCATATTTCCGTGAACCGAACATTATATGTCAAAGAAACGAACATTATATGTCAAAGAACCGAACATTATATGTCAAAGAACCGAACACTGTATGTCAAAGGACCGCATGTGGCTCGCGAGCCGTGGTTTGGTCACCCCCAGCAATAGACACTAAATACAGAGCGCAGCGTTGTAATTTCTTTCTGCAGGCAGATATTCTGCGTTTTCGGATGTTGGTTTCATTGGACAGAGCTCCAAGAAGGACGCCCTCTTAAATGGCAGCTAACTTTCAGCTGCGCTACCCCTCCTTGACATACCAGTCACTTTATAAAGACTTCGTTGTCTTCCCTCAAGGTTTAACGAAGGAAAGACAACCATCGCTGCCTTTCTTTCTGCGGGAGACAACCAAATAATTTTTAAATACCAACTCCAAAGCATGGTTACATATGCTGGACTGAAGATCATTAACAATCACGATTCAATGAAAACTTATACGAAATGAGTTCATTAGTGAGCTGTAGCGATACAGAATATTTTATTTAAGTTTCGTTATTGTTTCCCCCCACCTGTTTGTTAGAACCATATTAGTAACAGCATTTATACAGCAGCAGTCAGGACCAAAATTCAGCAATTTTTTTGGGTTTTTTTTAGCACACTGCCTACATTTGCACGTACCTTTATTAGAATGCAAAACATCTTTAAGCAAGAACAATTACTGATATAAAAATATAAATATTTTCTCGATTCTTTGCGGTGACAACGAATTTTAATACGTTCAAAACAGTTCTCTCCTTAATTCACACACCATCACATAACCACCCTCTCTTCACGCTTTCTTTATTCTCTCTCTCTCTCTCTCATCTTGTTTTGCTATTGCCTTCTGCGGGCAAAGTGTTTTAAATGTATAATTCGTGTATTTCTAAATCTGTGTTAAGTCTTTGAAGCACAGACTCTATATAGCAGAACGTTAACTTAGAGTAACAAGATACTGTCCATGTCTTCACGAAAAGATGTGCCCATTTTACAACAGCTGTCTGTCTGTCTGTCTGTCTGTCTGTCTGTCTGTCTGTCTGTCTGTCTGTCTGTCTATCTATCTATCTATCCATCCATCCATCCATCCATCCATCCATCCATCCATCCATCCATCTATCTATCTATCTATCTATCTATCTATCTATCTATCTATCTATCTATCTATCTATCTATCTATCTATCTATCTATCTATCTATCTATCTATCTGCCTGCCTGTCTGTCTGTCTGTCTGTGTGTTTGTTTGTTCGTTTTGTTTGTTTTGTCATCAGTAACTGTGCCTCACAGAGACTACTCGCTTTTGTTGCCATACATGCACTGCCGCTGTATCGCATTGTAGTTGCATCTACATGTCTCCAGTCTAATTTGATTTGTTTTGTTTCTACATAAAATCGTTGAATTTTTAAAAAAAAATTGTTTTCTCAGTCTTTTGCGTGAACCTTTCAGAACCTTGCCTCCCTAACATCTCTTCTGTAGGCCTCACGGTTGTAAGCAAGATGGCCTGATGCTGATGCATCAATCTGCAGATTATCAAAGATGTCTTACAGTCACCTTCGCCTTCGCCTTGGCCTTCCTTTCTTTCCTTTTCCTAATATATATCCTTCCAAGACGGTCTTCTCTAAATTTTCATGACGTTTAATGTCCAAAATATTAAAGTTTTCTCTGCTTAATCCACTTTGCTAGCCAACCTTCTTCAATATTTTAGTTCTTGTAGTATGGCTGTATTTGTTCTTTTCTGTGTCCATGATATATGAAGAACTCTTCTGTAGCATTTACATTCAAAGGCATTTATGTGTTTCTCAGCTGTTTTATTAAGTGTTCAGGTCTGACAGGGATTTGCTGCGATGGGAAAGATGCCTTCCCTTAAAAATCTTATTTTTGTAGTTCTGTCTGTTCCTTTCCACGGCTTCTTTAGTTGTTTTATTTTTTGAAGAGCGAATCCCTTTGAATTTCCCTCATTGTATCTCCATTATTAGTAATCCAAGATATTCAAAACTCTCCGCCTCTTCCAATTTGTCCTCATATATATCAGCTGCCTTATTTGTTTTGTTAGATGTCATCAGTTTAGTTTTCTTCACATTAAGATAGAGGTTTTGCATTTCACTATTCTTACGTACTGACATAATTAGTTATAGATAACTTTTGTGGTAAGGTAAATGATGCTTTTTTTGAAAATGCTAAAAAGCATTGTTAATTGCACGAGAGTCCACCATTAAGAATACACTTATGTCGAGACAGATAGTTGTGTTACCAAGTGTGCCCCAATTTTGAAAAGTTTCGAAACCGCTGGTCTAGTCTCTTTTCTATTGCTGGGAATAAGGCCTTATCTGGTCTGCTATATGTCACTGAGAATAAGCCACAGTCCAGTCTACTCTCATGATCATGCTGGTGAAGGGGAGATGTCACTCGTTTATTTTACAAATTCGCGTACCCTTACGCTGATGATGACAATTATAGCGAAGTTACGCAATGCAAAGGGAGATCATCACTATGATTTTTAAAAAAAATTTAACAAGAAAATACACTGTCTGTTGTTACGAACGTGCTATTGTTGAATTCTCCTTGAAAATATTACCCCTGCTGATATTCCTCGAAGACTGCCAGCGAACTATAAGGGTCATTTGTTGACCTGTGTGCCTGTAGCAGATGTGTAAAACATGGTGTTCAACCCCTTTGAGCGGTTTACATTTTTTATTTTATTAGTTATGTCCCCTTGAGCGATGAAGTATGAGGTAATTAGTGCAAATGTATCCTTATACTAATGATGATTATATGCACGAGATTATTGGGAGATTGTTGGACTTCTCAAGTTTTATTAAGTCAGTCTGTGTCTAACGCTCGGACAGCGTGAAGCGGCTGTCCAGGCTGTCATTGTTAGAGAGGTTGTTTTCGTATCGTCGATGGATGCAAGCTGAATCTAGATGTCTGGCAGAAGTTTCTGTGTTATCTTGAGAGCAGCTGCTTTATGTGCTGTTTGACTATGTTTTCTGAGTGTATGTGTTCCTCGTCTGCCAGCCAACATTTTCAGATGAGTAACCTTCATGGGATTCATCATCATCATGTTCATCCATTAAACTAGTTTTGATTGACCTCAGCGCGATGCTTTATGTCAAAAAAACTCTTGACACTGCAGAATGTAGTGATGTGAGATATCGGAAATAGGGTCATTTTGAATGTTTCAGACAGGGAAAGTAGTAATGTTTCGTCCATTCTGTAAGTGACATTTGTGTTTCTTGTAAGCACCACGCAAGCCATCATGTATAAACTACGAAAAAAAAAAAGTAGGAACAGCTTTATTACTTAACTAGCACACAGTTGTGACTTTTCGGTGTGAACCTTAATCATACAAAAACACACAGGACGAAGAAATAGAAAGAGAATGTAAAACAAGTGCCCACGGTGGGCTGTAGGGAATGTTTAAATGGAGACTTGCTGTGTATGACAGGTGTATCGTGAGGGAGGGAGAGAGAGAGAGAGAGGGGGGGGGGGCGCAGAAAGGGAAGGACCTACTAAAACGGAAATCTAGCCGGGAGAAGACTGAACAGGTGGTTGTAGTTGGGGTAGAGGAGTTGTAACCTGATCCCATGAGGAGGTTCTGAACTGTGTGTTACAAGACAGAAATGAAGTGGAACTTAGTGCAAAGGGAAATTGTAAACCGAAATGTCACAACTGTGTGCTCGTTAATTAATGAAGTTGTTCCTGCTTGTTTTCCTGCTTTACACATTTTGTTGTCACAGCTTTACTGCAGTAGCTTTGTGTATAGTGATATACTTAATTGTATATATTTATACACGAATTATTCACATGCCTGCCAGCAAGTCATAGCGGCGGCAAATCGTTAAATGGCGTAAGATGCTGAACTTTCAAAGTTTACAAAAACGTGGTCAAAAGCAAGACTTGAGCAATAAACCGCGGTTTCAACGACAAGTCTTTAACAATAAACCATGGTTTAAACGACAAGTCTTTAGCAATAAACCGCGGTTTAAACGACAAGTCTTTAGCAATAAACCGCGGTTTAAACGACAAGTCTTTAGCAATAAACCGCGGTTTAAACGACAAGTCTTTAGCAATAAACCGCGGTTTAAACGACAAGTCTTTAGCAATAAACCGCGGTTTAAACGACAAGTCTTTAGCAATAAACCGCGGTTTAAACGACAAGTCTTTAGCAATAAACCGCGGTTTAAACGACAAGTCTTTAGCAATAAACCGCGGTTTAAACGACAAGTCTTTAGCAATAAACCGCGGTTTAAACGACAAGTCTTTAGCAATAAACCGCGGTTTAAACGACAAGTCTTTAGCAATAAACCGCGGTTTAAACGACAAGTCTTTAGCAATAAACCGCGGTTTAAACGACAAGTCTTTAGCAATAAACCGCGGTTTAAACGACAAGTCTTTAGCAATAAACCGCGGTTTAAACGACAAGTCTTTAGCAATAAACCGCGGTTTAAACGACAAGTTTTTAGCAATAAACCGCGGTTTAAACGACAAGTCTTTAGCAATAAACCGCAGTTTAAACGACAAGTCTTTGACATGTCCCACTTTGTCCCGCACTGACCACGAACTGAACGAAATTCCCCGCTCCGTCTCACCCCGCCACTCCTTCTTACAGTGAATTGGGGGGTGGAGTGGGGGGGGGGCTATCCAGAACCAGCAATAACATACCATGACCACAGTTATCCATAGCCAGCAGTAACAGATTATGGCCACGGTTATCCAGAACAAGCAGTAACAGATTATGACCACAGTTATCCACAACCAGCATTAACAGACTATAACCACAATTATCCAGAACTAGCAGTAACAGATCATGACCACAGTTATCCATAGCCAGCAGTAACAGATTATGGCCACGGTTATCCAGAACTAGCAGTAACAGATTATGACCACAGTTATCCACAACCAGCATAAACAGACTATAACCACAATTATCCAGAACTAGCAGTAACAGATCATGACCACAGTTATCCACAACCAACATTAACAGACTATAACCACAATTATCCAGAACTAGCAGTAACAGATCATGACCACAGTTATCCACAACCAACATTAACAGACTATAACCACAATTATCCAGAACTAGCAGTAACAGATCATGACCACAGTTATGGAATGACATTTGGAAAATGGCACTCCTGAGACTCTGCTTCATCATCAGATCTGCTTATGACCTTCTGCTTACAGGCTCAAGCCTATACAAATTGGGTCCATCAGAAGACACAAAGTGCCCTCTCTGCAACGAAAGGCAAACATTGGAGCACGTGCTGTCAGCATGCAGAGCATCAAGGGTACTACACCTGGCGGTACAACAGAGTGCTGCAGGAACTAGTAAACGTTGTAAACAGAGCAAAAGATAAAGCAAACAACAGCAAAAGAGTTGAGGTCCCACCTGAGTACTTCACAGGCGCTAGTACAACATCGAATATGAATTGAAGTCAGGGACATTCCCTTACCATCACTGCTAGATTGTGGAAACAACTGGGATGTGATATCGGACCTACCAGGAAGAAGAGAACATCCGACTGCCATCAAGAACACAGGAATGCGACCGAACATTGGTCAGTACTCCATAGCTTCTTCTTCTTCTTCTTCTTCTTCGTTCACTTCTACCACCAAAAACCGCACTGTGAACCTACTGAATTCACGCCTGTGGTCCTCGTTAGGTCCCGTGGTCCCCTGTGTGGTACAAAATAGACCACATGAGATCCACGAGAGGACCACAAGGGGTTCAGAGTATCACAGTGCTTTAGCCATTATTCTTGGTGGGTCTCGGAAGTGGGATTGCGTGACACCGTGGTTTTCATTGCACCAGTTTAGTCTAGGGTTGGACTTTCTCACCGGAAGACCTCGACGTGTTTAGGATATCAGTGCATCCCCGCTGGGTGAGAGGCGGTAGCCCACCCAGGCCAGAGTTGGACTTTCTCACTGGAAAACCTCGACGTGTTTTGAGATACCCGTGTATCACCGCCGGGTGAGAGGTGGTTGCCCATCCAGTCCAGGGTTGGACTTTCTCACCGGAAAACCTCAGCGTGATTAGGATACGCATACATCCCCGCCGGGTGAGAGGTGGTTGCCTATCTAGACTTCCCTGGTCCAGTGTCTCCGACTTCAGCATTTTGCGGTCGTGGCCGCTACCCTTCCTAGTTGTGACCAGGATGGAGCTTTGTCCAGGAGGACGAATCCTCGCCACTAGTGACTTCTACCCCTGGGTTGAGCCGGTTTAGGCATTATCCCAGTATGGGCGTGTTTGGGACAGGACCGACCTCTAGGGCAGAGGTGCTGTGACATGCATAGCCTTCAAGATTCACCCCCTGGTTTGAGCCGGTTTAGGCAAAATTCACCATCATGGGTGTTTATCAGGCGTTACCGACCTCTAGAGCGGAGGTGGCATGACATGTCTAGCCATCAAGTTCCACCCCTGGTGTGTGCCGGTTTAGACATATTTCGCCAGTGTAGGTGTATTTCGGACGTGGGCGGCCTCTAGAGCAGAGGTGCCGTGGTATAGCTCTCGTAGCGATACTACTGGACATACCGGTTAAACTTCACTTTCCACCACCTTTTCCCATCGGCTCCGCACAGCAACCTTTATTTCTTTTCCGCATTTACTTCCTTAACCAGGAGGAGCTTCACTCCACGCGCGGCATTTGAAGAGTCTCGCCAGCAGTGTCTTAACCAATGGGACAAGCCGGTTCATGCATTTCACCCGATATGACTGCACTCAGGATGTGGCCGACCTCCAGACCAGAGGTGCCGTGATTTGACTGTTTGCTTCGCTTTATCCTTTCTACCACTTTTCCGCAGTGATGCTGCTCAGCAACCTCATTTGCAAATTTCTTCATTGGCCGGGAGGAGCACCGCTCCACGCACGGCAGCTGAAGATCTCGCCAACAGCGGCAGATGAGCTACCAAACGTGCCACTCATCTACCCTAAGTAACTGGTTTTCAGGCGCCAGATATTCGCCCTCGCCCCTTCTCCTGTCAGTTTAAACAGTTCTGCCACGGGAAGGCCAGGAGCTGGACTTGACTGCCAGAGGCTGTGTGTGGCGCGTTTGCAGTCCTTAGAACCAGTACTCCATAGCAAAACAGGAACTAATAATGATTGAGTTTACGGTTCCTTACGAAAGAAGAACAGAGGAGCAGCATTTATTCAAATGTCAGAACTACAATGATCTGGTCAAGCGACTAAGGCAGGGGGCAGGAGTCAAGGCAAAAGTGATAGCTGTAGAAGTGGGAGCGAGAGGATTCATAGCAACATCAGCATACGACCTATGTAAGCAACTGGGCATAAAGGGACAAGCAAGAGCAAGGGGATTGAAAATCCTTTTCAGAAACAGCAGAAAAGGCATCATGCTGGCTGTGGAGCAGGCAAAACAAGAATTGAGAACTTAAATAATTTCGTTTGTCACAATCAATACCGGTCCTCTGTAGCTAAATCGGTAATATGCACTTCAAAGTGCAGTGCCAATTGAAAGATCACGTGTTCAATTCCGGAACGGAAAAAAATAACAACTCACAAGACCTCTGGGTGTCATGACCCAGAGAGGCCCACCCCCCAAGAGTTCAGGAGTTTAATAGGGCCAAAATACTAGTCTGAAAAGGGGGGGGGGGGTATTTCCTCTGATTATCTGAAGGAATCGTGTTGTTATTCCGCTCTCTACGGTAGAGCGTGCATATTCAAGACAGTGCTCAAGCCATAATATGTCTAAATAGCCTCTGCCTGTAAGATTTACAACACAGAGATAAGACATATTAGCAAACAACAAATTGTCTCATGGGTGATCAGAAAAGAAGATGGACATATGTCGGTCATGTGATGAGAAGAAACAATCAGAAGATCCCCAAACAAGCTTTCAAATGGAACACAACAAGCAGAAGAAACAGAGGTCGACCACGTGAAACTCTAAAGAGGACATTGTTAAGAGAGGCCAGTTCAGTAGGCTAACATCCCTTGATGGGATTGAAAAACTCGCCGAAGACAGGAAATCTTGGCGAACTATCATGCGGGCCCTATGTGACGTTTAGCGGCACGGGAAGGATGTAAGATGTAGGATTTACCGTCAGTCTTCTGAAACTCTGCGTTCACTGATTATGCTTCCTATGTTGTGGCATGATTCCCAGAAGAATTCCTTCCAATATAACCTAGAGTTATCTATAGACACTGCCAGGAAGGACAGATCACAAACATTAGTCAGACAAATATATGTTGTTGTCGATCTGATTAATTTCCTTATCGGCCCAAATATAGTTCTGATAGGGAAAATGAACAAGAGAGACCTTAGAAGTTCACGGATGATTTTCTTATTTTTCCCCATTTACGTCCCGTTTCGTGTTATTTTTAGATTGTTGTTCTCTTGTTACTGTTATTAAAGCTTTGTTTTTACCATATATGGTTAAAGGTACTTTCAGTAACAGTGACTAATTATACTTTTTGTTTATACTTCTGGAAATAATACAACTTCAAGGTAAATATTTATGTTTACCAATACCAGGGGCATTTTCGTTACATTATCCATCTGCTTTGTTGTTAAGTTCTTTGTGGTGCCAATTCTCCGTGAAAGTACTGCTTGTTTCTCTTCCGTGCTTACAGGTTACTTACAGTAACAAAATAACAGTGTAGCCTTTGCTCCTTGCAGTATGAACCGGGACTGTTTCAGGCAATCACGTGGGCAGAATGAAAGGTTTTGCCTTCTCTTGGAATATTCTATGTCTCGTTGGTGTGCTGTGTTAATTGCGTGGGATCCGTACTTCATTAAACGACCAAAAAAAGGGGGGCGGGGGGGGGGGGGGGGGGGGGACATGGAGTGTTCTGATCAGTGTAGGTCAAAACGAGGACGTGTCAAGACGTGTGGTAGAAACTGCTGTTTGTTACCTAATTCTTGTTATCCTACATCTTTGCATCTGCACTTCATAACCCAGCATATCAAGGTAAAAAAAGTAAAGTAAAGATAGTCCCATAGCAAAATGCCGTAGGGGGTGAAGCGTTAGAGACCTCATTATGCTGGGTCATCAGCGTATGAGGTAGGGTGACCAGTTCCTTTCCTCGCTGCCTTTACTTCCCAGATTTTCTCTGGTACCCATTTTACGAGGCTGGGTCGACCTCGGGGCCGTATTGGTCGGAAAAAAAATACCGCTCAGCTGGGGATTCGAACCCTCGAACGACCATTTGGTTGCTAGACGAGTGCTCTAACCACTACGCTAGCCGGCCCCCATATCAAGGTACCCAAATGAATAAAATACTTCTTGTAACTCGTCCACTGCTCAGGCCGTTTACATTCAACTTATGTTCTTTCACTGTCTATATCAGTGGCTCTTTACTTTTTTTTTTTGGCCGTGGACCTTCTTTCCAGGAGCAAGAGCAAGGGCATTGAAAAGCCTTTCAGAAACAGCAGAAGGCCTCATGCTGGCTGTGGAGCAGGCGACAGAAACACTGAGAACTTAAATAATTTCGTTTGTCACAACTAATACTCGTCTTCCGTAGCTAGATCGCTAAGACGCACTTCGAAGTGTCAATTAGAAGATCGCGGGTTCAATTTCGGGCCGAGAAAAAAAAGCAACAACTCACAAGACCTCTGGGAGTCATGCTCACCCCCCCCCCCTTAGAGTGTCAGGAGTTTAATAGGGCCAAAACACTTGTGGGGAGGGGGTTACGTCCTCTGATGATCTGAAGGAGTTGTGTTGTTGCTCAGTTCTCTGCAGTAGAGTTTCCTGCATACAGTGGTTCTTAACTTTTTTAGCCGTGGACCCCTTTTCCAGCCTGAGAACATCTGTGGACCTCATTTTCTAACCTGAGAACATCTGGGGACATCCTTTCCAGCTTGAGAACATCTGTGGACCTCCTTTCCAGCCTGAGAACATTTGTGGACCCCTTTTCTAGCCTGAGAACATCTGTGAACCTCCGTTCCAGCCTGAGAACATCTGTGGATCACTCATTAAACATAATCTCATAAATAGAACCCAGATGATAATAAGATTTTTGTAAAAAAAAAAAAAAATCAGTCCATTTGTTGGTCCATAACAAAAGGTATTTGGAGAAGAGAAAAACTATCAAATTTAAAATTAAACTTTCTTGTTCTTACGAGCTTAACTCTTTTCTTCTCCTTACTTGTATTCCACTTTATACTAGGTTAAATATTCCTGAGAAGTTTTGGTTCACATAAACTGGAAGGAAGTTACTGTACATAATTTTTTAAAAAAAACATGGACTAGGATAGAATTGTTCTATTTTTCTTAGACTTGGACTATAGTGTTGTACTTTACACTGATTATCTTTAGACGTGCAAGATCTACCAACATTGCTAAGGTTGTTTTGGAGTGCATGCAATTCGTTCAGAAATGCAGCGTCATCTGGTTTATATATCTACCGGTGTGCAAACACAATTTATTATAGGGTTATAATCTCACGAGAACTGAAAGTTTTATTTTAAATCTGATGCTTCAGTACGGTAAGTGATAACAAAGGCCTCTCTGACAACTCAGACGTTTGCGAGGGCGCTTGTTCCTCATATTTGTGTGGCGCTTGTTCCTCGTTTTTATGTCTCATATCTAAAACTCCCATTTCTTATGAATAATTTGGTTTCTGTTCACTGCTTGAATAATATCTTCCTGTTATATATATATATATTGCTGAGCAAGGAAGCGAATAAACGGGTTATTAATTCTCTTTGCCGTGGTTGCAACCAAAGCATGACTGCCCTTGATTTTTCTCTTGCCTTGTCTTGACTGCTTCCTCATATACCTTTATGCTTTGAGGTGACAAACAGACGTCATGAAAGGGGTTAGCCGTTTGCTTCGTAAGACGTGATATTTAAGACACACTGACTTGACGCTTCTAAGAACCTGTTACCATTTTCATTTCCAGCGGACTGTTGGTCATCGAAGTTTCCCTGATGGTCTGCCACTTCTGTTCTACTTGTTCCCAGTCTTGCTTGAAGTTATCCATAATTGTGGTTCCCCCCCCCCCCTTTTTTTTTCCTTTGCTTTAGTTATTTAGTATGTCATGGAGGTTGTCAAAAAACTCTTCACATTCCTCCCCCATGTCTGGTACATTGCCAGGAGCATATGTTTGGGCACGTACGGGTTGCGGTCTTCTCATTACCTCCCTGATCTACAGCCTACCCAGAACAAAGCCACAGGTGTGAACGTGTGGTCCCGAAGTTCAGACGACATCAAGGGGTCTTTGTTCAAAATACTGACTACTGACATGTATCAGTCAAACAATTAAGACATCTTCTGCTCTACCCACCTGACGCCCAGTTTAATGGGCAATGCTACACGTTGTTTGGGTTCAGATCTCGTCTTGGGAATAAGCCGCAATCTGCTGTCTGTCTCTGAGAATAAAGCATCATCTAGTCTCTTCCCCGTTGCAGAGAATAAATGCTGGGCCTCACTTGTTAAGTTTCCTCTCTGCTTTGAACCGTTTTTTGTTAACAGAGCCGAGAAAACGAAAATCTATATGACAACTAAAATGATCTACTGCACATTTTGTTGATATGTGTAAAAGCAACTACATACCATATCACATGTAAATTCTGTATGTTAAACTTCCGCATCGATTCGTTAAACACACGCACGCACATACACACACACATACACACACACACATACACACACACATGGCATGAAATATAATATAGGTTTATCTGATAATGAATAGTGTACTGCAGGGAGCTTAAATGTTTGCTAACGTTTAGATTTTATGGATTTATAAACATTAGTACTGAAGAGTTTAGCCGTCTTGTAACAGTGCTAAACTGATTATACATTATTCAAGTATTACCAGATTCTTTGTGCGCTTTACGTAGGACATCACATGTTACATTATACAGTCAAACAAGTCTGCTATTTAAAGCACTGACATCACATGTTGCATTATACAGTCAAACATATCTGCTATTTAAAGCACTGACATCATATGTTACATTATACAGCCAAACAAGTCCGCTGTTTAAAACACATAAACACCTTTAATACAGGAAGGCTGTAGGTGAAACAGGCAGGATGATGAAAACTCTAGTAGCATCTAACAACAGAATAACACCAGTTCTGGATCTGGATCACACAACACTGAGATTCCATTTGACGGAGCAACTAACCTGCTCTGCCGTAAAACAAAGCCTTCACGATGAATCTCACAGACATATACGTCCATCTGACTCAAGGGGAAAGCTTTGCCCATTACATACACCAAAATCTTGAAGAGAACTAACGAAATTCTATCCATACAATAAACGAAGGACAGCTACCCAGACCCAGCTAGTCTCTATTACTCTTCGTCACATCCTCTTGAACCTCTTCCAACGAACCACGCCGATTTGTGTACCCTCTTTTAGCTCATATCGGACACGTACTTAGAATGGACGAAAAACGACTCCCACACCAAACATTTACGTGGTCACCAGGGGATAAAATAAACCGGGGAAGACCAAAAGAAAGAAAAGTTATCACCAAGGAGTGTTCAACAATGCTCATCAGAAACACAGAAGATCTAAAGCAAGTAGCAAGGAATCGCCAGACACTGAGAGCCTTGTCCTCCGTCCTATGCGCCGCCTTTGGCCCAAAAGGATCAACTAACTTAACTTTTAGACCACGTTCCATTTCGGCATGATTCAGTACTTCCTAACTGACACACGTACAAGAAGAAAAAAAAGGGGAATCCACTGGGCGTGCAATGGAAACTAACACGCAATTATAACAGAAAAGCACTAAAAGAGATTATATTATTAGACCGAAACAACCAGAAATCATAAATACGAAGGCGGGTTTTTAAAGTGTCCGTAAATCAAGGGGCTTAACTTTTGTAACATATATGAAAAGACTTTATGACTGGCCTTGAAGTCTTTCCATCCAGTTTTAAAAGGTGATGTCGCTCTCTAGTCTTTTCATATATTTTTCAAAGATTGTGTCACTATAGAGTATTTTCATATTTTTTTTTCAAAAGTTGTGTCACCCTAGTCTTTTTAGTCTTTTCATATATTTTTTTCAAAGATTGTATCGCTCTAAAGTCTTTTCATATATTTTTCAAAGGTTATGTCCCTTGATTTAACGATAATTTATGACTTGTCCTCGCAAGAAACACATCATGTCGATGGTAATGCCGAACTACAAAAAAAAAAGTATCAAACAAAAATCATAGAGCAGAAAATCTGTTCATAATATCAACAGAATTCATTCATTCATTCATTCATTCATGCATTCATTCATTTGCATGTCCCTTGCGGAACAGAGCCTCCCTAACAGCTCACCTGTAGGCCTCTCGGTTGTGAGCAAGATGGCCTGCTGCTGATGCATGAATTCGCAGATCATCCACGATGTCTTGCAGCATCTTCGACTTGGTCTTCCTCTCTTTCTTTTTCCCCTTATGTACCCTTCCAAGATGGTCTTCTCTTGATTATCATGACGTTTAATGTGTCCAAAATATGTTTCTTGTAGTACGGATATATTTGGTTTTTTTTTTTGTGTCCATGATATTTGAATAACTCTTCTGTAGCATTTACATTCAAAAGGCATTTATGTGTTTCTCAGCTGTTTTGTTAAGTGTTCAGGTCTCACAATGTTGCGATGGGAAAAATGCATGCCATTAAAAATCTTATTTTTGTAGTTCTGTCTGTTCCTCTCCACAGATTCTTTAGTTGTTTTACTTTCTGAAGAGCGATTGATGTCCTCCTTTTAATTTCCCTCATTGTATCTCCATTATTAGTTAGTGGTGATTCAAGATATTCAAAACTCTACACTTCTTCCAATTTTTCCTCACTGATACATATTTCAAATGCGTTGTTTGTTTTGTCATTTGTCATCAATTTAGTTTTCTTCACATTCAGATAGAGGTTTTGCTCTTAGCTGTTCTTACGGACTGACATAATTAGTTTTTCCATTCCTTTTTGTGTTGTGGACAGTAATACTGTGTCATCAGCATATCTATTCTCTGGTATTTCATAACTTCCAATTGTTATGGCATCGTAATATTCTTTGTCTACATTTTTCTCTAACATTCCTTATTAAATTTTCAGTATACAAGTTAAATAAGTAAGGCGACAATATGCACCCCTGACGGACCCCTTGTTTTATGTCAAACCAAGTTGTTGTTTCACCATGTATTCTTACTGCTCATTAGCAGACACAGATGACAAATACACAGCTGAAATAAGTGGGCACGACACTAATAATGTTTGAGAATTCAAAATGTTCTTTATAATGTATTTTTCTCCATAAAGCCCCAGCCTGTTTTACGCACCGGAGATGTCATAGCCCACAAGAGATCAGAGGCTAGTGTGAGCCTGTGAACAACCCGCAATGGAGTCTTCGCTTACAAGTAAATGGTGGCTGTGCTATTTTCTACACATCTTCTGCACTCTCCTGTGACTGCTAGGTTTCCAGGCATGGAGCTTGTGGGCAAGTTTATGAAGTCGAGATGGCTTTAGTGCACTTGCTAAAGGTAATTTATTTTCTTCGTACACACTGGCCTGGTGAAGCAGAGGGTTCCCTTGGCCCACGATGTTGAGTCCGCAGCAGAAACATTTTGTCACTTTGTGCATTAGAAGAGACTACAAGGAGAAATAAGGTATGTAAAGTTGACGTTCTGAGAATGGTATGTTACAGTGGTTCCCAATTAACAAGAGTCCGCGGACCCCCTGGTGTTTCAAAAGCCAGGCCGTGGACCTCCTTATTATGGCAAAGTTCCATATCTGTGTGGTAGCTATATGTTTTAAATGAAAAAAAAAATCAGAAAATGTGAGTATCCTTTAATGATTAACCCTACACTTTAAAAAGAAAAAAGAAAGAAGAAAAAAAGAAGTACAAACTTGGATTCATCGAAACATCGGTTGTCGAACATTTCACAATGAAAATAAAATAATGATCTTGAAATTTTGTCACAGATTCCGCAGATCACTAGTTGGGAACCGCTGATATATCATTTGTTATCGGGGATTTCCTTTGAGCTCAGCTCTATGCGTGCAAGAGTCTTTATATTACACTCGACGAATCCGTTCAGCAGAAATGAACATTGATGTTTCCCTGTACTCATTTTGAAAAGGAAACAATCAACGTCCGCGACTGCTCAGCTTTTATTTTCCCCTACTTACTTCGTCTTGTCACTGTGTTGGTTCTTCTGGCGTCCATAGCTGCCTTCACGGTGCCTTTGTATTTATAGGGTCTCGACTTCATTTTCTAAGACTGTAGAAGAATTTGTTTTATTTTTTTAAAGCTGTTTTGATTTCTGTTGTATATAATTTATAGGTTTCTCTTCTGTCTGCCTGCCAGAGTTGTTTATTTCTCGTAGCCCTTCTCTGGAGTGAGGGTGGGGGAGATTAATAATCCTTTCTGGCATCTTTAATGAATGGTTCTTGCACTAAGTTATCTTCAGCCCGCGTGGTAAGCATATGTTTCTCATAATAGTATACTTTTCTGAAAACGTTGACTGTCGTTCAATTTAAAAAATTTAGAACTTTCCCTAGACTCCGGAGATCTTTCACAAAGTCACCAGCTTTAGAGTGCCAGGAATTTAGGAGGTCCACTGGCCTCAGAGTGTCAGGAGTTTAGGAAGTCAAATAGACTTAGAGTTTGTTTAGGAGGTCCACTGGCCTTAGGGTGTCAGGAGTTTAGGAAGTCAAATAGACTTAGAGTTTGTTTAGGAGGTCCACTGGCCTCAGAGTGTCAGGAGTTTAGGAAGTCAAATAGAGTTTGTTTAGGAGGTCCACTGGCCTCAGAGTGTCAGGAGTTTAGGAAGTCAAATAGAGTTTGTTTAGGAGGTCCACTGGCCTCAGAGTGTCAGGAGTTTAGGAAGTCAAATAGAGTTTGTTTAGGAGGTCCACTGGCCTCAGAGTGTCAGGAGTTTAGGAAGTCAAATAGACTTAGAGTTTGTTTAGGAGGTCCACTAGCCTCAGAGTGTCAGGAGTTTGGGAAGTCAAATAGACTTAGAGTTTGTTTAGGAGGTCCACTAGCCTTAGAGTGTCAGGAGTTTAGGAAGTCAAATAGACTTAGAGTTTGTTTAGGAGGTCCACTGGCCTTAGAGTGTCAGGAGTTTAGGAAGTCAAATAGACTTAGAGTTTGTTTAGGAGGTCCACTAGCCTTAGGGTGTCAGGAGTTTAGGAAGTCAAATAGACTTAGAGTTTGTTTAGGAGGTCCACTGGCCTCAGAGTGTCAGGAGTTTAGGAAGTCAAATAGACTTAGAGTTTGTTTAGGAGGTCCACTAGCCTTAGAGTGTCAGGAGTTTAGGAAGTCAAATAGACTTAGAGTTTGTTTAGGAGGTCCACTAGCCTCAGTGTCAAGAGTTTGGGAATTTGGGAGAATCACTGTCACTTAGCGTTAAGAGTTTAGTTCCACTGGCCTCAGAGTGTCGGTAGTTTAATAAGCCGAAACACCTGTTCGGTTTGAGAGGTAAGGAGTGGGTATTTACCTCCTTTAATGATCTCTAGAGCTGTGAAGTTATTTCGCTCTCAGTTTATTTTCACGTCTCAATACCACAACTATTAATCTCAATATCTTATCTTATATCTTATATCCTTCTCGTGCCGTTAAACGTCACATAGGGTTCTCAAGTAGTTCGCCAATTTTTCATGACTTCGGCGAGTCTTTCAACCTCATCAAAGGATTTTATGCCTGTTAATTTGGCCTCCCTTAACAATGTCCTCTTCAGAGTTTCACGCGGTCTGCCTCTTTTTCTTCGGTCTGTTGTGTTCCACTTGATAGCTTGTTTTGGGATTCTCTGATCATTTCTTCTCATCAAGTGACCAACATATGTCCATCTCCTTTTCCTGATCACCCATGAGACTGGTTGTTGTTCACTCATCTGTCTTATCTCTGCATTGTTCTTGAATTCGTTCCACTTGATGCCGAGTATTTTCCTTAGGCATTTGCTTTCAAAAGAGTCTAATTTCTTTTCTATTTCTTTAGTTGTTTTCCAGCTTTCACATGCATAAATGAGGGTGGATATTACATTTGAATTGAATAGTCTTAACTTGTTTTTTGTGCTTATAACTTTTGAATTCCATATGTTCTCAAGATTTTTGAAGATTGATGCTCATTTGCAATTCTGATCCTAATTTCCTTTCTAGTGTCACCATCCTGGTCTATGTAGCTGCCAAAGTATGCAAATTGATTGACTTCTTCAATATCTGTCCCTTCTATGTGTATTTTTCCATTTTGATTGAGGGGAATTTTCATTATTTTTGTTTTGTCCTTGTTAATTTCAAGTCCTATTAATCTCACTGCCACAGCTATTAATCATTTTCCATCGGAATTAAGCCTTTGACAATTAAGTCTAATAAGAAATATAAAACTATGTCTTATGTTTCGATTATTTGGTTAACACTGCATGCAACATTATAATTCCTTTCTAAACATTTTATGCTCGACTAGAACAATCGGTTTCTTAGAGTTAGTTCCCTTCTCTTGTCTTCTGATTTTATGAAAAATAGTCCATTTAACTGGCTTTCAAGTTCATTATTTCATTTCCTTTTATAGAATTACGACTTTCCTCAAAATCCATTCAGAATTGAATAGTGTTCCCATTTGATATCACTTAAATATGTGCGTTTCTGAACAATAAGGATTCGTTAGTAATACTTTTTTCGGAAAAAAATGTTTTGGTTTAAATACTAAATCAAAATGTTTAAAATGGCGTGTATGTCTGGAAAAGGAATTTTTCTTGTTACAGTTTTCACCATTTTCCACCTTGTTTTCTGAGGTTTTTTATTTTATTTCGTTTTGTTCGCCGTTCAAACTAAACCGACAAGTGAAACATAGCGTTGTTTGCAGAAGGTGAAGGTACTGATTTTTCTTATCATTTACTGCTTTATAAGCAAAGGCTGTGACGTGCCTCTACAATAAACAAAGGCTCAGAAAACATGTAAGACTTTCATGTGTCTCACGCTCATTCAAGCAAATGCCCGAACGACCTTAGTGTTTAGTTAATGAGAGTAACCGGACTTTTTAATTATGAACTCCATAACTTTCCGAGAATCCGAAACGGTACGCTTTTCCGGGAATTCCGGTTTAAATGAACCGCAGTCATAAACTTACGTGGCAAGGCTGACAAACACGCTTATGGAATTAGTGACTAGTAATTGTGGCTTATCTTGCAGTATACAGCAAAGTAAGTGAAAATTTTGATTAAACAAGTCTGCTGTCGGATATTTCTTAGCTATTTAATTAAATATTTCCGAATTTCTTATTTTGGAGACTTTAGCAGTAGAAGATTATTTCAGTACGTATATTTTGATTATAATAATGTTTCACCGAGTCAGTCAGCGCTGGGAAATGACAGAATGTTTTATTATGTTTAATCACGAACGTCATATGCATGTATAACTAGAGTTCAGACTTTAGTGCAGAATTTTTTAAACTTCTTATCTGTTTCCTTACGCCATTACTGTCGCGGGGAGTTTCAGACATTTGTCCAGAGCAAGGTGAAAGGCCTGGGTAGCTGTCATGTTATGCTTCCTCACTGGGTCTTTCACTCCCATCTATCCACTTTTTTTCCTTGCTTGTCGTCGTTGTGCACTTTATTCAGAAGCTTTCCAGTTGTCTGCATCTGCTTGTTCTGGATTCATGCGTATCAAATGTCCGAAACACTTAACTCTCTGATTTAAGATGTAATACTTGACAGTTGTTGAGTTTTTAACTCTCTGATTTAAGATGTAATACTTGACAGATGTTGAATTTTTAACTCTTTGATTTAAGATGTAATATTTGATAGATGTTGTACTTGACAGATGTTGAATTTTTAACTCTCTGATTTAAGATGTAATACTTGACAGGTGTTGAGTTTTTAACTCTCTGATTTAAAATGTGATACTTGACAGACGTTGAGTTTTTAACTCTCTAATTTAAAATGTGATACTTGACATACGTTGAGTTTTTAATTCTCTGATGTAATACTTGACAGACTTTGAATTTTTTCATTCTTTTTTAACATGTACTGAAAACTGAACGCTGGAGAAGCCTCGAAGCGTTCAAGGCGAGGCACACTAGACTGCACTGAACACACAATGGCTTGTAAATAAATTAAAATAAGATATTAATCAACGGGCTGCCAGTAAATAAAGGGAAAAATAGGAAAGAATGCAACAGGTTGACAGTGAAGTAAGGGAAACATTGAATATCAAGCAGGGGTTGCCAGTAAATAAAGGGAAAAATAGGAAAGAAAGTAAAAGGTTGACAATGAATTAAGGGAAAATTTGAATATCAAGCAGGGGCTGTCAGTGAATAAAGAGAAAACAGGATATGATGCAACAGGCTGTCAGTAAATAAAGAGAAAACAGGATATGATGCAACAGGCTGTCAGTAAATAAAGAGAAAACAGGATATGATGCAACGTTCAGTTTCATGCACAGGGGACTTCGCTAGAGTCCAAATTGGAGGAACGATGAAGAAAATCTACATAAATATCGTCCACTTTTCAGCTTCTCAATTCATATCTATACAGATATCAGCCAAGATGACGTTCCTTTGATGAAGCCTTGTATATCTTTACTAATTATTACATGGCTAACTAATAACGCAGAGGTCCAGAAAATTGTTTTGCACAACTTCTCTTAAAGCTGATGACCTTCTGTACGAAAAATCTTAGAGGGAGACACCATCCAACGCAGTGAGTGACTGTATGTGTGACTTACTGTATGTGTGACTGTGTGACAGACTGTATATGTGACTAACTGTCTATGTGACTGATTGCATGTGTTATTTTTAAACCTTGTTTCAGCCATGAAATTTAAGGGCTGTGTTACTATTATATTTAGTATTCATGTTTGCCCCTGACCGATTAGAGTAAGTCACACGTGATATGATTAAAGTTGGTCACACGTGATATGACTTAAACGCCCTCAGGGATATAAATTTCCACTTGGAAAATCCTCGAATTAGGTACATACTATACTTGGACCTACTATTTTGTCGGTTATTTTTTTCATTATCATCATCATGTGCCGTGCCCCGTCGGTAGGCATTAGTGGTCATGTCATCTCCACCAGCTCAGTTGGTGATTTTTTTCATTGTGCCATCGCGTTATACTGTCCATGACATTTTTTCCCTTGATCTTCCATTGCCTTTTTTCCCATTTATCTTTCCTGTTGTTATAATGTTTTAAACCTTCTCTCTCTCTCTCTCTCTCTCTCTCTCTCTCTCTCTCTCTCTCATTAAATGATGACTGTCGTGTCCTTATAGATTTAATTAGATTTTATTTTCTTCATTTGCTTTTGTTACACATCCCCTGTTTGTCATCATAGATGTCCTCTGTACACTTAGCATTCTTCTCATCTTTATCTCAGTTATCTTTAGAAAGAAAAATCTAATATTTTGAAGCTTAGAAGTAATGAAGTCTTTCACTACCAAATGTAAATAGCGAGTCCACATAAAGTACTATAACAAACACTGCAGCCACATTTTTACCGAAAAATAACCAGAGGTCTAAGTTTAGCTTCACATTCATTCATTCATTCATTTGCATGTCCCTTGCGGAACTTTGCCTCCCTAACAGCACTCCTGTGGGCCTCTCGGTTGTGAGCAAGATGGCCTGCTGCTGATGCACCCATTAGCTTTACAGTACTCTTCAATTTGAATCTCCTAGACGAAGAACAAAATCACAGAAAACCAGTTAATATTTTTATGTAATTCTATTAGAAACCCATTTAATTAGCTCATGATAGGAACATAATTAACACTGCTGTCATTTTTTTGGGCATTCTTATCACAGACAACATCTAGGGAAAACGCCGTTTACATTTGTCAACAACTGTGAATATAAATATACACAGTTCGGTTCCATTGTGTGTGAGACTTTAAAACAAAAAATGTTTCCCCAGTGAGTTTTTTTTTTTTTTGGGGGGGGGGGGGGAAATATGGTTCTACGGGGCTTTGGACTATCATGCTTTTCAAGGTAGTCTCTCGTTGCTTATTGTACAAACATATCTAGTCTCTTCCGCAGACTTATCTAGTCAGTGATATAGATATGTACAAAATATGGACATCAAAGACCATCGAACCAGGAAGCAAACTCAACCTCTCTAATACAGATGTAAAGACTGTCCCACAGTTTGGTTCGGAGGCATGGCTGATGACTAAGACAATACAACAGAGAATACACACATTTACGAACTACTACCTGGGGGAGGTGGGGATTCTAAACGTCAAATGTCAGGACAAGACCAGGAACGGAGAAGTCTGGGAAAGAGCAGGGCAAGAGCCTTTGAACCTACAAATCATGTTCAGAAAATGGAGGTGGATTAGCCACATACTGAAGAAACCAGACACCAGCATAATAAGGCAGGCACTTGCATGGAACCCACAAGGAAACAGAAATCAGGGAAGACCCAGAACTAATTGGAGAAAGGAAATTTTGAAACACACAATAATTAATGTATAAGTATACAACTATACACGAGGCACTGCAGCAAAGCTGTGATACCAGAATGTATAAACTAGGAAAAAAGTAGGAACAGCTTTATTACTTACCGTTTACAACGATGTGACGTTTCGGCCATAGCCTTCTTCATACAAACATAAACAGGACAAAGAATCAAACAGAGGAGACAAAGCATAGATTCATATAAATTCTATGTAAAAGAAATAATTTTAAAAATGAAAACAAGTAATGGAAAATGGAACTTAGCTTCAGTCTTGGAAGAATACAAGTTGAAACTCGTAGCTCTCTTCTAAGAACGGAGTAAGAACGCTGTTATACTAGAGAGCTACGAGTTTCAACTTGTATTCTTCCAAGACTGAAGCTAAGTTCCATTTCCCATTTTTTTTTCATTTTTTAAAATATTTCTTTTACATAGAATTCATGTGAATCTATGCTTTGTCTCCTCTGCCTGATTCTTTCTCCTGTTTGTGTTTGTATGAAGAAGGCTATGGCCGAAACGTCACATCGTTGTTAACGTTAGGTAATAAAGCTGTTCCTATTTTTTTCCTAATTGGTAATTTTGGTAATTCTGAAAGTGGTTAGAGACAAGGGCTACACATGGAGGGAAGTAGAGAACAAATCAAAGAACAGGGATGGCTGGTGAAACTTTATCCGTACCCTATACTCTCAAGAGAGTGACGGGCAATGATGATGATGATGATGATGATGATAATATAGATAGGTCTAGTTATTGCTTTAGACATGTCTAGTTTATTCTGTTCACTTGTATAGTATATTATGTAGGCAGCCTAACTAAATTTCACTCAAACTAGCTGTGGGACCAGACTAAAGATGATGGCAGAGACAATGAAAATAGGACTTCAAGCTGATTAACCGGGTTTTTTTTTTCATAAAATGATCGACAAACAGGAAATACCAGGGAGTTGGTGCATGACACACATGCACGAGCGCGTGCGAACACACACACACACACACACACACACACACACACACACATACGTGTAAGTTGATGCTACTAAACAAACTGTTGTAGGCCTTACACTGTAAACAGCAAATCATGTACGTGCTGACCTCGTGTAGTTCGCTGACCAAAAAGTTGCTTTGAGGCTATGATCAGAAAATGTGGTACCTGACCCCTGGAAAAAGGAAACTCAGAGAAATTGAACGAAGTATGAGCGCTTTAATGTTACTATTGTTTCTCTTTAGTCATGTTATGGTTCTCGGAAACGCGTAAACATAAAGATTAGGCTTGTTTCCCGCTAGCTCGAGATATCTTATATCATAAACAGGACGTCCACCTTTCACTTTAACAAATACGAGCATCAGTACTTTCTTCAGTAACCTGTGAAGAGAGTACTCTGGTATGCCTTACCTTACAAGCACGCATTCACTGAGATTCAGATATAGTTTCTTTTTAACACAAGCAATCTAACGTGCCAGTTTCACCAACTCACTGAAAGTCTGAAGCAATAAAATCACTTTATTGCACTATTTTTTTTCTATTAGGGATCAATATTGTAGAGAATATTTTTTTGTTATGTGTGGTATTAGAGGCACCCGCCCCCCTTTCCAGAGGAATTGTGTAAGGTGGTGCAAAACTGTTTCAATTCCCCCCTCCTCCCAGAAGAATTATGTAAGATGGTGCAAAATTGTTTCAATTCCCCCCTCCTCCCAGAAGAATTATGTAAGATGGTGTAAAACTGTCCCTCTCCTCCCAGAAGAATTGTGTAAGATGATGCAAAAATGTCCCTCTCCTCCCAGACGAATTGTGTAAGATGGTGCAAAACTGTCCCTCTCCTCCCAGAAGAATTGTGTAAGATGGTGTAAAACTGTCCCTCTCCTCCCAGAAGAATTGTGTAAGATGATGCAAAACTGTCCCTCTTCTCCCAGAAGAATTGTGTAAGATGATGCAAAAATGTCCCTCTCCTTCCAGAAGAATTGTGTAAGATGATGCAAAACTGTCCCTCTCCTCCCAGAAGAATTGTGTAAGATGATGCAAAACTGTCCCTCTCCTCCCAGACGAATTGTGTAAGATGGTGTAAAACTGTCCCTCTCCTCCCAGAAGAATTGTGTAAGATGATGCAAAACTGTCCCTCTCCTCCCAGAAGAATTGTGTAAGATGATGCAAAACTGTCCCTCTCCTCCCAGAAGAATTGTGCAAGATGATGCAAAACTGTCCCTCTCCTCCCAGAAGAATTGTGTAAGATGGTGTAAAACTGTCCCTCTCCTCCCAGAAGAATTGTGTAAGATGATGCAAAACTGTCCCTCTCCTCCCAGAAGAATTATGTAAGATGATGCAAAACTGTCCCTCTCCTCCCAGAAGAATTGTGTAAGATGATGCAAAACTGTCCCTCTCCTCCCAGAAGAATTGTGTAAGATGATGCAAAACTGTCCCTCTCCTCCCAGAAGAATTGTGCAAGATGATGTAAAACTGTCCCTCTCCTCCCAGAAGAATTGTGTAAGATGGTGTAAAACTGTCCCTCTCCTCCCAGAAGAATTGTGTAAGATGATGCAAAACTGTCCCTCTCCTCCCAGAAGAATTGTGTAAGATGATGCAAAACTGTCCATCTCCTCCCAGAAGAATTGTGCAAGATGATGCAAAACTGTCCCTCTCCTCCCAGAGGAATTGTGTAATATGGTGCAAAACTGTTTCAGTGTCTTTACTGACCATTGAAGGGTATTTCGAGAAAACAGTCTTACAGAGGCGCCTAAGTGGCGAAGTGGTTAGTGTACTAGTCTCTCATGCTGAAGGTCGGCTTGTTCGGATCCAGTCTGTGGCGCCACAGTCACCCGGCTGTAGAAATGGGTACCTGGCTTCCTCTGGAGTTGGGAAAGGAACGGGGCCAGGCATGATGATAACCACGTCAGTCTCTACTGTGCAGACAGGTCAAGGAATAAATATATGATAATTACCGCCATATCCCCGCAGGTCTTTTCATGGCAAAATGGAAGGAGAGAGAGAGAGAGAGAGAGAGAGAGACCTAGGGAAGGGAAGCTGTGACGGAAATAACAACAAAATAGTCACAGGAAATGACCTTGCACATTATGTTTGCCGCCAGTTTCCTGTGTTGTGCGCAGTAGAAAAATATTGTTCCTTAACTCATTTAATATTTAGGAGGAGGGAAACAGGAAGGTGGTGTTTGAAAAAAAAAGGGGGGGTGGGGTCTTGGAGAAACTTGTGAGAAAATAAAAAAAAAGAAGGTGTAATCGAAATTAAGCAAATTCAGAACCATATTTTTTTTTCCTCTTTCAGTGTCGCGGAGTATTTATATCCACACGGAAACTCCAGACAATTTCATGTACTCAACATTTTCAACGAACTGTTACATTTCTGCTGTGGCCGAGTTTTCCTTTCTCGGAAACAGACTTGTGAGCATGCGCAGTGGCTGTCTCTTTTTAATTGCTTAACTCCAAAAACAAAAAAAAAATTTAGAAAGGCGAAACTTTTAAGATGGCAGTGAAACAACAATTCAAAATATGCAGACTACAACTGAGTAAACAACAGTACGGAGCTTTTGAGTTTGTTTTTTTTTTAATGTGACCTAAATTCGTGATAATATAAACGAGTGCTGGTTGAGGGGGGGGGGGGGGGTGGCAGTGGCACCGTCATCTAGACCGGTGGTTCCCATTCTTCTTCCGCTTGCGTACCCCTTGGTTGCCTATTTCCATAAATTGCACCCCTTCATATTAGCAAAATTGCTTGTTACTGTTATAGTTGATGTTATTTAACTGTTTTCTGCCGTTATCCAATGTCTTATCGCGTATCCCTAAACGTCCTACCACGTACCGCTGGTGTTATCCCGGGTTCGGAACCACCAATATAGACTGATGACCAACGGGCCCGTTGAGTAAGAGGGGGCGGGGAGGAAGAGATGGATGCAGCCAGAGCTGCGTTTGTGTCATACACAACTTCCGGACCCAGAAGTGGATAAAAACAGAATGGCTAATTAATAAAGTAGGGGGCCCGAAAATAATTTTACACAATTTCTTTTAGAGGTCCTAATGACCTTCTGTACTAAAAAATCTTAGAGGGAGACACGATCCAACGCAGTCAGTGACGACTGACTGTGTGTGATTAACTGCATGTGCGACTGACTACATGTGCGACTGACTGCATGTGCGACTGACTACATGTGCGACTGACTGCATGTGCGACTGACTGCATGTGCGATTGACTACATGTGCGACTGACTGCATGTGCGACTGACTGCATGTGTGAATGACTGCATGTGCGACTGACTACATGTGCGAATGACTGCATGTGTGACTGACTACATGTGCGAATGACTGCATGTGCGACTGACTACATGTGTGACTGACTGCATGTGCGAATGACTACATGTGTGACTGACTGCATGTGCGACTGACTACATGTGCGACTGACTGCATGTGCGAATGACTGCGTGTGCGACTGACTACATGTGTGACTGACTGTATGTGCGAATGACTACATGTGTGACTGACTGCATGTGTGACTGACTACATGTGCGACTGACTGCATGTGCGACTGACTACATGTATGACTGACTGCATGTGCGAATGACTACATGTGTGACTGACTGCATGTGCGAATGACTACATGTGTGACTAACTGTATGTGTGACTGACTGTCTATATGATTGACTGCATGTGTGACAGACTGACTGTGATACTAATTGCATGCGTGACAGACTGACTGTGTGACTGACTGACTGAATGACTACCAGACTGTCTTATATGTTGACTTCTGACATACCGACTGTGTGACCTTCGTCTTAACTGCCCGATTGACTGAATAACTACCTGTCTGTTTGACTGATTGTCTGATTATTATTCCTTTTTTAGACTGACTGCCAAACTGCCTGCCTGCCTCCGTGAAGCAAATATTCACATGTCACCTCCGTTACATGTCACCTCCGTTAACGTCTTAACAAGGAATTTCAAACATAAGCGTCACATCAGACGGGTAGCCACGTGTGGTGCTTTTTCTTTCATTAATTCTTGTGTCAGAATAAACATGATCATGCCTCAGCACGCTACAGCAACCATGGGATCACGCCTATGCCTGGTCGACTACCAGACTGAAATAACGAAACAGCCTCCGTTAAGAAAACTCCATTGCTCTCGCTAATATGATTTGATTTACCTACCATTGGCCCATCTACCTTGCTCAGTCAAACTGTATATTGCAGGAATGCTGAATAAACGAATTTCTTGCAACTTTCTGTTTCGATTTCCAAGATCTTGTACGAATTCTTTCCTTGCCGTTTTAGTTTCACTGGACTGCTGTGCAGGTTACTTACTTCTTTAGTACAAGAATAGGTGAGCGATGTTAACTTTATATGTCTCTTTCTGAAATCATTCATAAATGTATTATGTACATGTAAATAACGTTATAGTGATGACCATACTTTAAGTATCTTGGAAGCCTCATTTCAGCACACAGCAATATTGAAAAGGAAATATCCACAAGAACTGAACAGGTATCTCCGGCCTTTAACAAATTTTTAGAAAACATATTGAAATCTCCTATTCTTCATACCAGCCTCAAGATCAGAATCTATACATCCAATGTTCGCTCCATTTTATTATATGCAGTCGAAACACGGAGAAGCAATTAAAGAATTGAAAGTAGACTGAGAGTTATTGAAAGAAGATGCCTCAGAAAACGTTTAAGAATACACTGGGAAGAACACGTGACAAGTGAGGAAATAACCAAACGAACAGGCATTGAGAACATTACAAAAGAGGTCCAAAGACGAAGATGGAAAGGAAGATGGGGCACATACTACGAATGGAAAGAACAGGACAGCCCTATACAGCCTTGACTTTGACACTTCAAAGGAAAAGAAAGAGGAGCAGGCCATTGAGGACATGGAGACGCACAATACAGGAAGAACTAAAGAAAGCAGGGAAGACATGGTTTGAGGTATCCCGACTTGCTCAGGACAGGGCTAGCTAGAGAACCTTTGTTGATGTCTTATGCTCCGTTGGGAGTACAGATGACTGATGATGGCCATATTTTTAATGTTCCGTGCAACTAGGATATATGATATTCTATTTTCTCACCTGCATATCTTGAGTTGTTGTTTACATCGTTACTTCAAAGCCATCTTAATTAAAGTCTTGCCTTTCTAAATATTTTCTTGGAATTAAATCAAGCACTTATTTATTTTCTCACCAGTTTCTCCGCCCCTGGAGGTAATAAAATGTGGGGGGGGGGGGGGACGGACTGTAGACTACGAAACAAAACTATAGCTTGAACGTTTGCACTTCGTAGTGAAATCAATAGTCGTGTCTGTTCACTGTTTACTGATTGCTTTTCTTATTATTAACAATGATAGTTGAACTTTTTGTGTAAACAAAAAAATGTTAGGGCTAATGGAGGGTCTAAACTCAGGGCTACATAAAACATTGATAGAGATTAAGAACTGGCCTGCTGGCTGTATGAAGGCTTCTCGTTCGTGAAAATAAGAAAACACAGATATAACCGAGAGAAAGTAGGCCACAGAGACATAGGTAATTTGAATTGCTGGGGGTGTTGGGGGGGGGGGGATTTATTCAACTTTATTTGCAAAGGATGAAGAAGAAGAAGACGAAATGGACACGTAGGCACGTCTGACATTCTGCCTTGTCTCTCATCGTTCACTCTCCCTGATTATTCAGTTAAATTCGAGAATATAAAAAAAACATAAGGAGCATGAATTTTCATTCCTTTGCATGTCCCTTGCGGAACTTTGCCTCCCAAACAGCACTCCTGTAGGCCTCTCGGTTGTGAGCAAGATGGCCTGCTGCTGCTGCATCCATTTCCAGATCATCAACGATGTCTTGCAGCCATCTTCGTTTCGGTCTTCCTCTCTTTCTTTTTCCCATTATGTATCCTTCCAATACGGTCTTCTCTAAATTATCATGACGTTTAATGTGGCCAAAATATTTAAGTTTTCTCTCTTTAATCCTCTTTACTAGCCAGCCTTCTTCAATAGACTGTAAAATAGCAATACAAATATCAGGAAAGGAAAGAAAAAATGTGGGGGTGGGGCATAATATAATAAAAGAATAAGCCAGGGCTTGCTGTGACATCTTTGCTTTGTTAATATAATAATGAGAGGCCGAGATGGAGGGGAATGAATGAAGGAATGATCATTATTTTTAAAGGGTAAAGAATTGGGCAGGCAGGCCTGTCTTACATTCATCACTCCATCTTTCATTCTTCCCACACACTCGATTTAGTACAAGTATACAAATTACATTAGGAAAAAGATACCGAAAGAGTGTAAGATTAAACTATTACATTCAAAGTAAAAGAAAAGAAGTAATTAACCTAATAGAATAGCACTCACACATACACGCACACACAGACATATACATAAACAAAAATGCATTTTCAGTACAGATCTTCTAACATCTGTTTTTAACATACATTAAAATAATTTCTAACAATATCTAACAAGTTACTTTTCGAACTATGTCATTTTAGTACTTGATGGCTGGCGAGTCATGTGTTGAGAGAGTGCTGGTTATTCTATGGAGCCATATAATTAAAAGCAAGTAAATAATGAAACAGGTTTGAGTTAAAGGATGAAGTACTACTAATGGATTTTAAATGGTAGGGGAGGGTGTTCCAGAGCTGTACTACAGAGTATGCAAGGCTTTTCTTGTACAGATCAATCCTGGATTTAGGAAGAACTGGCTATGTTTAGTGTTATACGGGAGGAAGGAGGAGGGGAAGAAACTCTATTCATCATTTGCTGAAAAAAAAACAAAAAACAAAACTGTACCATTTTCCTTTGGATTTTCCAAGAGAACCTTTGTCTTTGAGATAACGTTGGAATCTGTGAGGAAAACAAAACAAAAACAAGTACTATGAAACAGCCAGTACTGGTGGCTGGTCGGAGTTTACTGATAAAGGACAACTCATTCATATCTCAATAATAGGTCATACGTTTAAGGAAGTAAATAGGATTAAAAGGAATGAAAGAAAAAAAAAAAGATAGATATCATTGATATGAAAGATCTTTTTAAAAAGAAAAGGAAAAACAAAAGTCAGAAATCATATACAGTAGTTAAGAAATGTTACCCCCCCCCCCCCCAAGAGACAAAAAATCTATGGTCCATGTCACGACGACATGCCACTGATTAGAGAGGTAATCTTTACGGACCTGAACGGATCTGCACCTGATACGTTAGCAAAACCGCAGAAACAGCAATCAGTAGATCACTGAAAATGCACATGCTTTTATGAGTAGAAATGTCTTACAGGAAAAACTTGCTCATTTTGTTATTTATGCCCTCTTTTTTAAACTCATTATTCCATGTATTAAGGCAGCTGAAATATATATCAAATAGGAGAAACTGAAAGAGATGGAGAGTTTTGAATATCTTGGGTCATTACTAACTAATAATTCAAATACAATGAGGGAAATTAAAAGGGGGATATATATCGCTCTTCAAAAAGTAAAACAACTAAAGAAGCTGTGGAGAGGAACAGACAAAACCACAAAAATAAGATTTTTAAGGGCATGCATCTTTCCCATCACAACATATGCCTGTGAGAACTGGACATTTAACAAAACAGCTGAGAAACACATAAATGCCTTTGAATGTAAATGCTACAGAAGAGTTATTCAAATATCGTGGACAAAAAAACAAAACAAAACAAATATATCCATACTACAAGACCTTAATATTGAAGAAGGCTGGCTAGTAAAGAGGATTAAACAGAGAAAACTTAAATAATTTGGAAATATTGCGTCATGAGAATTTAGAAAAGACCGTCTTGGAAGGATACATAATATGAAAAAGAAAGAGAGGAGGACCAAGGCGAAGATGGCTGCAAGACATCGTTGTTAATCTGCAAATGGATGCATCAGCATTATGGCATCTTGGTTACAACCTAGAGTCCTACATGAGAGCTGTTAGGGAGGCAAAGTTCTGCAAGGGACATGCAAATGACTGACTGACTGACTCCGTGTATGCCAAAAGGATCCAAAATGGCGTGTTAATTGTTACTTCGTCCCTGCTCCAGTATGGGCACAACCCTGAACACGAAGCCTAAATAGTCAGGGAATTAAGCCTCTTGAAGTTGTCTCTTGAAGTTACCTCCTGAAGTTACCTCTTGAAGTTGCCTCTTGAAGTCGCATGGGAAGAAAACCTAAATCCACCGAGGAAGACAAAATTCAAAGCCACCAGGGAAGACAAAAATCCAAAGCCGCTTGGATTTCAATTGAACAGTTCAATTCTGCAAATATATTCAAAGAACCATCCATTTCTGAGCTGTTAACTCGAGCAATTTTAGATAATTTTTATATTCGTAACACTTGCCATAAGTTTGATTCCTTCAGCAGTATTAATCTAATGTAGATAGCTTGAAGTAGCTTGAGTGACAGACAACAGAGTACTATAAGTGCATTTTGCCATTTATGAGATACGATATATAATTTCAGGTTGCATTTTTCTCAACTGCATTTTTAAAACATTAAAATATCGTAAACTGAATTCCAAGATTGGTCTGTTGTTTGTCTTTAATGCGGTTAACTGAGGAAAAAACTCAGTCATATTACGAGATATTAAGTTGTATACGTTTATCAACTGTTATTATTGTTATTATTATCATAATGTCATATTACTCTACCGAACGACCATTTTCAGTAAGAAAATTACAGCACCGGAAAGGTCATGTGAGCATAATACTTTATAGAAAACATGGTCATTTAGACAGTATTTATAGGGAAGGAGAGAGAACGAATGAATGAATGAATGATCATTATTTTTAAAAGGTAAAGAACTGAGCACGCAGGCCCGTCTTATGTTGTGCCCTTCATCACTCCATCTTTCATTCTTCCCACACATTCGATTTAATACAACTATACAAATTACATTAGGGAAAAAACATATCAAAAGAGTGTAAGATTAAACTATTACATTCAAAGTAAAAGAAGAAGTAATTAACCTAATAAAATACACTGTTCTCTAAAAGAAGCGCATCAAATACGAGGATGCGATTTATACTGAAGTTTGCTGATCAGACAAAGGCAAATTGCCTGAAACGTTCACTTGGACATCAAATGTTGACCTGAACTGTACTCAGCAGATGATTCATGAGCACAGAAAAGCGACACTAGTCAAAACCGCATTTTTGGCAATAACTCATGAAAATCCAGTGAAAATTACTGAACACAAAGCTCTCTGACCATGTTGTTGAATGCCTATAAATGATTGACGCCCCTCGAATCAGTTAATTTGAAAATTCAATGCGCAAGTATGGCTCATCTCAGTACAGAACAACGACTCATCATCATTGGAAGTTTACAGGATGGATAGTCACAAACTATAGTGGCCAGACAATTTAAAGTGGTTAGAAGCACCATTAGTCGACTTTGGAGACGATTTCAAGAAACTGGCTCAGATGCAGACCGGCCGCACAGTGAAAGACCCATAGTCACAACTCCTGCCGAAGACCGCTTCATACGGCTGCGCCACCTCAGGAATCGATTTGCACCTGCGTCCTCAACAGTCCAGTCAATTAAAGCAGCTCGTCGAATTTCAGACCAAACGGTCAGGAACCGACTTCACGAAGCTGGTCTCTGGGCTAGAAGACCCTACGGAGGTCCTGTTTTTACTGACCGGCATGCCAGAACCGACTGCAGTGGGCGAACCAGCATCGTCAATGGACCGTTGCGACTGATTGGAGAAGGGTTTGGTTTAGTGATGAATCATTCTTTCTGCTCCAGCGACATGATAGACAGACAAGAGTTTACTTATCGTCCATGAACGATATGCCCATAACTGCGTGGATGAGGCTCCTCCACGTGGTGGTGAAGGTGTACTGGTATGGGGGACGATCAACTTCATGGGAAGAATTGACCTGGTGCAAATTAAATGTCGCCTGAATGTCCAACGATACGTAGCTGAAATTCTTCGTCCTCACGCCCTTCCACTTCTGGCTGCACCAGGGTCGATTTTTAAGCAGGATAACGCTCGATCTCATGTGGTACAACTTACCATCCAGTTCCTCGCTGACAACAACGTCCAGACCATTCCATGGCCATCCATGTCATCAGACATGAACCCAGTGGAACACTTATGGGATGAATTCAATAGATAAGTCCGCCAGCTAGACGTGGGGCCAACCAATCTCCGACATTTGTGTCTTGCACTGCGGGAAGAGTGGGCAGCCATCCCACAACAACAGATCCAACGGCTAATAGCATCCATGTCAAGGAGATGTCGTTCTCTGATACAGGCTAGAGGAGGCCATACACCTTACTGAAACGGAGGCCTCAGTCGCAAAGAATAAAAGTCCAAACCAAATTTAATGAACATCATTTCATTGTTGAAGTCTTAAAGTTTCTTCATGCCAAGATTGAAACATTAATTCCGTAAAATAAAATTTTGATACAAGTTTGAACTTTGGAGTCCATTAGGACTACAGTAGTGTTGCGTTTCTTTTTTTTTTTTTGAACAGTATAGTTCTCACACACGCATACACGCACACATATACATAAACAAAAATACATTGTCAGTACAGATCGTCTAACATATGTTTTTAAACAAACATTAAAATAATTTCTAACAATATCTAACAAGTTACTTTTCGAACTATGCCATTTTAGTACTTGATTGCCGGTAAGTCATGGGCTGAGAGAGTGCTGGTTATTCTATGGAGGCATATAATTCTATCTATCTATGCCTCTGACCCCTCGTGGAGCATAGGCCGCCAACAAGAGCTCGCCAGGCAGTTCGGTCCTGGGCCACTCTTTCCAACTGTCTCCATGTCTGGTTCATTATTTTGATGTCCGTGTCCAGACTTCGGCGCCAGGAGTTCCTTGGTCTCCCTCTCCTCCTTTTACCCTGTGGGTTCCATGTTAAGGCTTGCCTTGTAGTGCTGGATGTGGATTTCCGTAGGGTGTGTCCGATCCATTCCCATCTTCTTCGTAGGATGTCGTCTTCCACTGGTTGCTGGCCTGTTCGCTGCTGCAGTTCTTGGCATATAATTACAAGCAAGTAAATAATGAAACAGGTTTGAGTTAAAGAATGAAGTATTACTAGTGGATTTTAAATGGTAGGGGAGGTTGTTCCAGAGCTATACTGCAGAGCTTGCAAGGCTTTTTTTTTGCACAGATGAAGCCTGGGTTTAGGAAGAAGAAAGTTTTTTAAACGCTGGCTATGTTTGATCTGGCTATCTCTATGAGAGATTATATATATATATATATATATATATATATATATATATATGCCATGCTAACATCAGAGTTGGCGAACCATACCTGACCCTCCTCTCCGTTGGTACCTCCAGTAACACCCCTAGCCTGGCTAACAAGCCGGGGTTCGCCATTGTCCCTATGGTGGTGGAGTCTGCTAAAGAAGCATTGTGCACCCCCTGCATTTTAGCTGCGCTCAGGGACTGAAAAAAAATAGCCGCCATGACCCGCTGCTCCCAAGCCAATACGATGCTGTAAAGAACACCAGCTAGCAGTTCCACAGAAGAAGAAGAAGAAGAAGTGTATTGATTTTCCTTAAAACGCTTACCGCGGGGAATATAAGCTGACAGAAGAAAATTTAAGGGACATAATTAGATGAACAATCGCAACGATATTTTCGACGTAATTTCCCCTTACCTTGGGCACAAAGTACAAGTAATTCATGCGATTTGGTATCCCAGTGAGATGCTTTATTACTGTGGTTAGCCCTTCATTTGAGAAGTTACACATTGAAACCAACACCCTTTAGTCAATGTTTCTCATTTCCGAGATAGATGATAGGAGAGCTGGTAGGATAACAGTTGTAAGTGGATGAGAAGGGAGGGAGGGGATAGAGAAAGAAAGAGAGGAGGAAGAAGTTTAACTCTTTCCGCATGGTCTAAACTATCAACTGCGAACATAAAGATAATCTACGATGTGATCATGTTATCATTTCTATTCATTTTTTTTTTGTCAGTGTAATTCAAAATCTGGGGTTGTTTCGCAAGGTAGGTTTATTTTCATTCATGAGCTATAGGCACGCAGCTGTGACGTTTCGACTTAGTGGTGTCGTACAAAACCATATACGGTAACACGAAACCAGTGGAAAGGAGGAGAAAGGCTAGGAAAAAAATGTATATATTTATCTTGTGGACTGCCATTTGCTGTGGTAGCAATGATGTGTAAGCAGAACTGTTCTATTTCAGTGGTCTGGTTGGGTTTAGTTATATGTAAAGGTAAACGGTAAAGGTAACCCTGTCATGCCTTAGAGGCACATAGGGATATGGTGTTAGTGCCCATATTTTCCTTGACCTGTCAGCACACTAGAGGGTGATGTGGTCAGTATCACGCCTTTAGTTATATGTACGTAGAAGCAAAAAACGTTAGCGTGTTCAAAACTCAGAAACCATATGTATATTCTCTTTAATGACCATTTATGGCTGTTGTTGTTGTTGTTGTTGTTGTTGTTGTTGTTGTTGTTGTTGTTGACAATAGCAAGAGTTTCCTTCATTTGTTTTTAATGAGGGATAATACGAGCATGGCTATTTACCTTTTTCGACATATTTAGATTTTATCTAAACTGTTATGTTTCTTAATAAACAACTGAACTTCTATGTTTCTTTAGAAGTAATTACATATCTCCGTTTCTTTAGAAATAATCAGATTTCTAGCGTCCTTTTAGAAATATTTAAACTTTCTGTCTTTCTTTACTAATAATAACAATTATATATTTCTTTAGAAATAAGTAAACTTGTATGTTTCGTAACAAATAACTAAACTTCTGTGTTTCTTCAGAAATAATTAAACTTTTCCGTTTCTTTAGACATAATCAAATTTCAATGTTTGTGTAGAAATTATTAAACTATGTATCTTCCTTTAGAAGTAATTAAACTTCTATATTTCTTAACAAATAACTAAACTCCCATATTTCTATAGAGTTATTTAAACTTCTGTTTCTTTAAACATAACCAAGCTTCTATGTTTCTTTAGAAATAAATAAAAAGTCTATCTTTCTGTAGAAATAATTAAAAGTCTGTCTTTATGTATAAATAATTAAAATTCCATCTTTCTGTAGAAATAATTATTAAAATTCTACATTTCTTTCTTCAGACTGGCCATGTTAGGTTTCTTGGCAGTGCAAGAACGTAGTTTGCCATTTCTTTCCTTCTTGGCACAAATTGTTACAAGTCGATGGTCGTAACTTTTGTCTCCACAGTTGAGATCCTCTGTCTACATTCGTAGAGTGGGGACCATGGCCCGCAATAACTGCTGGCTGCTCCCGCTGCTCCATTCACCACTTGGTCCCAAGGCTCCACGTAACCTTGATCAGGAGGCTCCTTCCTCTTCTTCTTCTTCTTCGTTCGCTTCTACTACCAAGATCGCCCAGTGATCCTACTGGATTTACTCCTGTGGTTCTCGCGATAGTCTCATTTAGGATGACGGCTCAGAGCATCGTAGGGCTTTGGACTATATTCTCGGTGGGTCACAGAAGCGGCATTGAGTGACACTGTGGTTTTCGTTGCACCAGCTTAGTCTAGAGTTGGACTTTCTCACCGGAAAACCTCGACGTGTTTTGGATATGACCTCGTCGGGTGAGAGGTGGTTGCCTATCTAGACTGCATTGGTCCAGTCTCTCCAACACGATCAGGGAGCTAAACGGGCACTTCACCTTGCCCAAGGGTGTCCCATAGACTAGCGGAGGGAAGGAAGCGTCATACTTCTCCTTTGATACGGAATATCCCTACCTCGCTGCCTAATTCTGAGATGGAAAGAAGGAAAATCAAATAAAGAGATACTAATGGGATTAGGTGTCGCATAAAGCTGGCTCGTCGGCACCATAAAAATTAGAAAGCCGAGATGCTTCGGCCCCTTCAAGAGACACAATAGCCCGAAGAGGCCGACAGTAGAAGGCATAGTGCCAGGCAAAAGAGAAAAAAAGGACGGCTTCACCCCAGGTGGGCTCAAGACATCATGGAAAGTCGGAATGTGTCACTGCGAGACGCTGGTCAACTTGCACAAGACCATATTGCATTCAGGGAGGCTGCCAGAGGGACAACGTTCTGGAAAGGACATGCCACATGAATATGAATATGAGTAGATTTATTTAGAAATAATTAAGCTTTTATGTTTCTTTAGAGATAATTAAACTTCTCCGTTTCCTTATAGATAACTAAACTTCTGTGTTTCTTTATTTCGAAAGCAATATATTTAGATTTAACAAAATGAATCTGCTGCCCAAGAATAAAACTGCTGTATGCTCTTGGGCTCGCTCTTTACCACCGTCTGTACTTTTTATTGAATGCTATTATCATCACAACACTCGTAATGTGCATAGGTTCTTAACAGTTGATGTTCCCTATCGTCGTTTCGTGGAGACTATATCCCCTTCTTAACGTCCACGATACGATCTGTGAAATATGATGTTGTGTGAAGACCATATTATATACTTAGCAAACGTATAAGGAATATTGTAATGTTTCTGTATTGACTATATAGCCAAGATACCGTACACATTAATGTATCTGGCAAGTTAATGTATGGATTAAGTAGTTTAATACTCTACTGTGTACATAGTATAACAAAAACGTTGTAAATATACACTTCTTATACATAGCCTAATAAAGTATGCAGCACTTTTTAAAGAAAAGTAGACAGAGATGTAACTCTGCCACATTGAAGAGACGCACGATACACGCGATTTGGCTGCTACTGCTCACGAGCCCAAGCATACACTGTGAACTTTGTATTTGTACGAGAGGGAATAAAAAGGTAAAGACAATTTACTCGTACAAAATTACGCGCTAACCCCAGATTGCAGTTGATGCAGTTCAACACGTTCGCGATGGCTGATGGATAGTTCGAACACGCATAGTACTGCGCTCCGCCGTTAGTTCAACTGAAGGGAATATTTACATTAAAATAACGATTGAACGTACAGTACATAAGCCAGACACAAATGTTCCATGCGGGATGCCGTATAGTTTGCCACGATTGGTTACGGCCACTGCGTCCCGTTCTACGATAGAGATTTTTGTACTCTGTTATAATATTATGTGACTACGAATGTATATGTGGTCTGAGATTTTCCAAATAGATGTTATGTGGGGAATATATATATATATATATATATATATATATTCAGCTTTTGCCATCTAAAGACTTAATTAGAGAGTGACTCAGGCTCGAACTCTGGTCTCCAATAAGGCATGGTCAAGCTGCTAATCTGTTGTTCTATAGTTGCCTTTTCTACTTGATTCTGAGATTTTCGATTCTCAGTAAACTTCTTTCCTTTGTTTCACGTCTTAATCTTAGGCCCCTACTAACTCTATTCACATACTCTTGCATAAGAAGTAGGGCGTTGCTGGCGAACATGGGAAATCCTATCATCATTAGGCTCGTGGCTAAATTTACACCAAGGAAAATTCTTGATCTATTTTTAACCGGTTTCCAGAAACTTCGGACTATACGGTACTAGCGGTAAGATTTAGTTTTAGCTCGTTATGTAGATTTATTAGTAATGTTAATTTATAATATCATGCTGAAAACAAAAAAAAATTAAAATATCCACAGTTTCTGCTTGCACTTAACATTCATGTCAGATGTTCTGTACGCCCACATCCACAGTAATTTCTAGGTCAGTCGCCGGGGGGCTTGGCCTGCTTGCAAAAATTGGCGGACAAAAGTTACCTTTGTTTTCTTTTAAATCATCGCTGCTGGAATTCATTATGCTGACTGCTAGTTCAAAGCAGAACACTTTCATCCTTGACTGTCTATTACGCGTGCATTCATTAAATAGTTGTACCGCTATATGGAGAGAATGAAACCAGAGAAAACGGCCATAAAAGGGGAATCCCCTCATCCAAGGTTCTCCTGTTTACCGTCTGGTGTAGCTGGCACACATGTGTGTATCATATTTTAACTTCTTACCTTGTTGTGTCAGTCTGCTTAGACGCATAGTGTGTCTGCTTGTCAAACTGCCTCTATGGGTGTCTGTCTCTGACTGTATCTGTCTGTCTACCTCTTCTATATTTTTCCTCTATATTTCTGTCACTCGGTCACCTAGTCTCATATTTTTTCCTCTATATTTCTGTCACTCGGCCACCCAGTCTCGTATTTTTTTCCTCTATATTTCTATCATTCGGCCACTTAATCTCGTATTTTTTCCTCTATATTTCTGTCATTCGGCCACCTAGTCTCGTTTTTTTTTTCCTCTATATTTCTATCATTCGGCCACCTAATCTCATATTTTTCCCTCTATAGTTCTGTCATTCAGCCACCTATCTCGTATTTTTTCCTCTATATTTCTATCATTCCGCCACCTAGTCTTGTATTGTTTCCTCTATATTTATGTCATTCGGCCACCTAGTCTCGTATTTTTTCCTCTATATTTCTGTCATTCGGGCACCCACTTCGTATGCTTATTTTTTTCCTCTATATTTCTATCATTCGGCCACCTAGTCTCGTATTTTTTCCTCTATATTTCTATCATTCGGCCACCTAGTCTCGTATTTTTTCCTCTATATTTCTATCATTCGGCCACCTAGTCTCGTATTTTTTCCTCTATATTTCTGTCATTCCGCCACCTACTTTCATATGCTTATTTTTTCCCTCTATATTTGTGTCATTGGGTCACCCAGTATCGTATATTTATCCCCCCCCCTCTATATTTCTATCATTCGATCACCCAGTCTCGTTTTCTGGGGTCTTGTTACTGTGGAGTATGCTGAGAAGACATGCATTACAGTTAACGTAGGTGTCACTGGTGTTTCTAGAAATCAAGAAAATTGTCACAACTCGTTGTCATCATAATTGCCGCCTGTCTTCTTGTCGTCACGGAGAACGAATTTAACACTTGATATCGAAAACATTTAGAAGGACAAAAAAAAAACCCAAAAAACTAGACCTACAGACGGTTATGATCTGCGAGATTTTTCTTGTAATTTAGAAGCAGCAGTTGCAGATGATTGTAATGTTGAGCATTTGGGCGGGGAAAACAAGTTTTCAGAATGTTTAAATTATACTCAATATTAGCAGAAGATTGCTAACGATATGTGGTTCAGAAGACTACGAATTTAAAAGAAGAATTAGAAGATTGTTGGCTAGTGCCATAATTTATAAGTCTGTGCCCTCAACTTCATCACATAATGAATAGTAGAGGGGAGATTCATGCGTGTTATATGGGTGTGTATATGTTTGTGTGTAGACTACTTCTCTAGAAGGAACATCAGTGTGTGAGTGTGTGTATGTGTATATATATATATATATATATATATTCCTTCATTTCCTAGACATTAAAATTACAGACAGGTGTCTGCTGTACTGAAGAGCGATGCAAAACATGCCATGGAATTTTCTGTAGTAATAATTGCGTGAATGTTTTTTTAAGGGAATGATAGTGAAGGTAGATAACAAGAAGACTTTTGATAGTGTTCCAGGGATAAAGTTAACATTAAACTGGAAAAACAACTAATTCACGTTTACAAGAAAAAAATTGTTATTTTATTTCTTATCCTGTTATTTTCATGGATTTATGGCGCGCTGTATTAAAATAAGAGTGGTTTGTTGCTGTCACAGAGTATTCTAAGTAGTTTACATCCTAGTTATACACCTATATAAAAGCATGTTAAAATTCGCGTACGGTATTAAAAAATAATTTTAAAAACAGATATAGGGTATGGGGTAGAAGGGGGTTCTTGCTGTAAATCCCGCGGGAAGCTATGGTTTTGCCTTTTTTTTTTTTTGTTTCTTTTGCCCAGCCGAGGACGGTGTAGGTAACTATATGTGGTAATTGCTATTGATTTATTAATTTCACTAATGCCTGCACGCAGGAAGATTAGTCCTTGCTCTCATTTTTTTTTTTTTGCTACAGTGGCAGATACTAGGTTTCTCTGTGGTTCTTTTCCTCGTTCTGGAGGGTGTCAGCCGGTGCCGTACTGTTAGCTCGCCCGAAACCATTTATTTAACAATTAACTCACATTTTTAATTTCAAGAATATTTGGATGAATGTGTAAACATTTTAACAAACCGGACAACATTAAACTTAATGGCCATGCTCTTGAAAAAAGTCACTAGTTTTACATACCTAGGAAGCAAGTTAACACCCGCGGGAGACATATCAACAGAAATTATGACCTGAATTGCTTTAGCGTCAAACGCTTTCAACAAGCTGGGTAACATCTGGAAATCAAAACAATTCAGTAGGCACACGAAACTCAAGATCTTCAACTCCTGTGTAGTGTCAGTACTAACCTATGGTTGCGAGAGTTGGAGAACATCCCCAGCAATGGAAAAGAGACTAGATGCTTTTGAAAATACGTGCCTTCGAAGACTGCTAAATATCTGTTGGGACGACTTCAGATCGGTTACATCAATAAGACAAGAAACTAAACAAGACTACGTATCAAACTTTATCAGAAGACGTGGCTGGAACTACATCGGCCACGTACTTAGAATGGACGAAAAACGACTCCCGCACCAAGCATTTACGTGGTCACTAGGGGGTAAAAGAAAGTGGGGTAGACCCAAAGACACACTAAGAAGAGTTATCACTAAGGAGTGTTCAACAATGCTCATCAGAAACACCGAAGATCTAAAGCAAGTAGCAAGGAATAGCCAGACATGGAGAGCCTTGACTTCCCCCCTATGCGCCGCCCTTGGCCCAAGAGGATCAACTAACTAATGTAAACATTTTGTTATCATACTACTACTACTACTACAACTACTACTGCTACTACTACTTCAACTACTACTGCTACGACTTCAACTACTACTACTACTACTACTACTACTACTTCTTCTTCTTCTTCTTCTACTACCACTACTACTACTACTGCTACTACTACTACTACTTCTTCAACTACTACTGCTACTACTGATACTACTACTACTACTACTGCTACTACTTCTTCTTCTTCTTCTACTATTACTACTACTACTGCTACTTCTTCTTCTTCCTCTTCTTCTTCTACTACTACTACTAATACTACTACTGCTACTCTTCTACTACTATTAATACTACTACTGCTACTTCTTCTTCTACTGCTACTTCTTCTTCTTCTACTACTACTAATATTACTACTACTACTACTACTACTACTACTACTACTACTACTACTACTATTACTACTACTACTTAAAATAATACTGAAGTCGGTGGCCGAGGAACTGCTTCAAGAGGAGGAAATGGCATGTGGTGATACTATATATCTATAGAGGATGAAAGACAAGAGATGTAATGAGAGGGGAAGGAAGAGCCGGGTGGATGGCTGGTAGAATTCGAGGTTGCTCTAGCTGAGTTGAGGGGGGGGGGGGGAGAGAAGAGGCCGACAGTAGAAGGCATAGTGCCAGGCAAAAGAGAAAAAAGGACGGCTTCACCCCAGTGGGCTCAAGACATCATGGAAAGTCGGAATGTGTCACTGCGAGACGCTGGTCAACTTGCACAAGACCATATTGCATTCAGGGAGGCTGCCAGAGGGACAACGTTCTGGAAAGGACATGCCACATGAATATGAATATGAGTAGATTTATTTAGAAATAATTAAGCTTTTATGTTTCTTTAGAGATAATTAAACTTCTCCGTTTCCTTATAGATAACTAAACTTCTGTGTTTCTTTATTTCGAAAGCAATATATTTAGAAACACGGAAACTTCTCTGTCCTTCATAACTGGTTTTTTTCCCCCTATATGTTTGTTGCCTATGATCGTTGTGTATACTGACTTTGATTAATAAGATATGTATTCTCTACTGCATTCCCACAAACAGAACAATAAACACCGAACACAGAAACCATTATACTCTCTGTATGTTCTCTTTACTGACCATTATGGCCCTTGTTGTTCTTGTTGTTGTTGCTGGTGGTGGTGGTGGTGGTGGTGGTGGCAACAGCAAACGTTTTCTTCATTTATTTCTAACAAAGGATAATACGAGCTTGGCTGTTGACCATTTCCGACATATTTAGATTTAACAAAATGAATCTGCTGCCCAAGAATAAAACTGCTGTATGCTCTTGGGCTCGCTCTTTACCACCGTCTGTACTTTTTATTGAATGCTATTATCATCACAACACTCGTAATGTGCATAGGTTCTTAACAGTTGATGTTCCCTATCGTCGTTTCGTGGAGACTATATCCCCTTCTTAACGTCCACGATACGATCTGTGAAATATGATGTTGTGTGAAGACCATATTATATACTTAGCAAACGTATAAGGAATATTGTAATGTTTCTGTATTGACTATATAGCCAAGATACCGTACACATTAATGTATCTGGCAAGTTAATGTATGGATTAAGTAGTTTAATACTCTACTGTGTACATAGTATAACAAAAACGTTGTAAATATACACTTCTTATACATAGCCTAATAAAGTATGCAGCACTTTTTAAAGAAAAGTAGACAGAGATGTAACTCTGCCACATTGAAGAGACGCACGATACACGCGATTTGGCTGCTACTGCTCACGAGCCCAAGCATACACTGTGAACTTTGTATTTGTACGAGAGGGAATAAAAAGGTAAAGACAATTTACTCGTACAAAATTACGCGCTAACCCCAGATTGCAGTTGATGCAGTTCAACACGTTCGCGATGGCTGATGGATAGTTCGAACACGCATAGTACTGCGCTCCGCCGTTAGTTCAACTGAAGGGAATATTTACATTAAAATAACGATTGAACGTACAGTACATAAGCCAGACACAAATGTTCCATGCGGGATGCCGTATAGTTTGCCACGATTGGTTACGGCCACTGCGTCCCGTTCTACGATAGAGATTTTTGTACTCTGTTATAATATTATGTGACTACGAATGTATATGTGGTCTGAGATTTTCCAAATAGATGTTATGTGGGGAATATATATATATATATATATATATATATATATATTCAGCTTTTGCCATCTAAAGACTTAATTAGAGAGTGACTCAGGCTCGAACTCTGGTCTCCAATAAGGCATGGTCAAGCTGCTAATCTGTTGTTCTATAGTTGCCTTTTCTACTTGATTCTGAGATTTTCGATTCTCAGTAAACTTCTTTCCTTTGTTTCACGTCTTAATCTTAGGCCCCTACTAACTCTATTCACATACTCTTGCATAAGAAGTAGGGCGTTGCTGGCGAACATGGGAAATCCTATCATCATTAGGCTCGTGGCTAAATTTACACCAAGGAAAATTCTTGATCTATTTTTAACCGGTTTCCAGAAACTTCGGACTATACGGTACTAGCGGTAAGATTTAGTTTTAGCTCGTTATGTAGATTTATTAGTAATGTTAATTTATAATATCATGCTGAAAACAAAAAAAAATTAAAATATCCACAGTTTCTGCTTGCACTTAACATTCATGTCAGATGTTCTGTACGCCCACATCCACAGTAATTTCTAGGTCAGTCGCCGGGGGGCTTGGCCTGCTTGCAAAAATTGGCGGACAAAAGTTACCTTTGTTTTCTTTTAAATCATCGCTGCTGGAATTCATTATGCTGACTGCTAGTTCAAAGCAGAACACTTTCATCCTTGACTGTCTATTACGCGTGCATTCATTAAATAGTTGTACCGCTATATGGAGAGAATGAAACCAGAGAAAACGGCCATAAAAGGGGAATCCCCTCATCCAAGGTTCTCCTGTTTACCGTCTGGTGTAGCTGGCACACATGTGTGTATCATATTTTAACTTCTTACCTTGTTGTGTCAGTATGCTGAGAAGACATGCATTACAGTTAACGTAGGTGTCACTGGTGTTTCTAGAAATCAAGAAAATTGTCACAACTCGTTGTCATCATAATTGCCGCCTGTCTTCTTGTCGTCACGGAGAACGAATTTAACACTTGATATCGAAAACATTTAGAAGGACAAAAAAAAAACCCAAAAAACTAGACCTACAGACGGTTATGATCTGCGAGATTTTTCTTGTAATTTAGAAGCAGCAGTTGCAGATGATTGTAATGTTGAGCATTTGGGCGGGGAAAACAAGTTTTCAGAATGTTTAAATTATACTCAATATTAGCAGAAGATTGCTAACGATATGTGGTTCAGAAGACTACGAATTTAAAAGAAGAATTAGAAGATTGTTGGCTAGTGCCATAATTTATAAGTCTGTGCCCTCAACTTCATCACATAATGAATAGTAGAGGGGAGATTCATGCGTGTTATATGGGTGTGTATATGTTTGTGTGTAGACTACTTCTCTAGAAGGAACATCAGTGTGTGAGTGTGTGTATGTGTATATATATATATATATATATATATTCCTTCATTTCCTAGACATTAAAATTACAGACAGGTGTCTGCTGTACTGAAGAGCGATGCAAAACATGCCATGGAATTTTCTGTAGTAATAATTGCGTGAATGTTTTTTTAAGGGAATGATAGTGAAGGTAGATAACAAGAAGACTTTTGATAGTGTTCCAGGGATAAAGTTAACATTAAACTGGAAAAACAACTAATTCACGTTTACAAGAAAAAAATTGTTATTTTATTTCTTATCCTGTTATTTTCATGGATTTATGGCGCGCTGTATTAAAATAAGAGTGGTTTGTTGCTGTCACAGAGTATTCTAAGTAGTTTACATCCTAGTTATACACCTATATAAAAGCATGTTAAAATTCGCGTACGGTATTAAAAAATAATTTTAAAAACAGATATAGGGTATGGGGTAGAAGGGGGTTCTTGCTGTAAATCCCGCGGGAAGCTATGGTTTTGCCTTTTTTTTTTTTTGTTTCTTTTGCCCAGCCGAGGACGGTGTAGGTAACTATATGTGGTAATTGCTATTGATTTATTAATTTCACTAATGCCTGCACGCAGGAAGATTAGTCCTTGCTCTCATTTTTTTTTTTTTTGCTACAGTGGCAGATACTAGGTTTCTCTGTGGTTCTTTTCCTCGTTCTGGAGGGTGTCAGCCGGTGCCGTACTGTTAGCTCGCCCGAAACCATTTATTTAACAATTAACTCACATTTTTAATTTCAAGAATATTTGGATGAATGTGTAAACATTTTAACAAACCGGACAACATTAAACTTAATGGCCATGCTCTTGAAAAAAGTCACTAGTTTTACATACCTAGGAAGCAAGTTAACACCCGCGGGAGACATATCAACAGAAATTATGACCTGAATTGCTTTAGCGTCAAACGCTTTCAACAAGCTGGGTAACATCTGGAAATCAAAACAATTCAGTAGGCACACGAAACTCAAGATCTTCAACTCCTGTGTAGTGTCAGTACTAACCTATGGTTGCGAGAGTTGGAGAACATCCCCAGCAATGGAAAAGAGACTAGATGCTTTTGAAAATACGTGCCTTCGAAGACTGCTAAATATCTGTTGGGACGACTTCAGATCGGTTACATCAATAAGACAAGAAACTAAACAAGACTACGTATCAAACTTTATCAGAAGACGTGGCTGGAACTACATCGGCCACGTACTTAGAATGGACGAAAAACGACTCCCGCACCAAGCATTTACGTGGTCACTAGGGGGTAAAAGAAAGTGGGGTAGACCCAAAGACACACTAAGAAGAGTTATCACTAAGGAGTGTTCAACAATGCTCATCAGAAACACCGAAGATCTAAAGCAAGTAGCAAGGAATAGCCAGACATGGAGAGCCTTGACTTCCCCCCTATGCGCCGCCCTTGGCCCAAGAGGATCAACTAACTAATGTAAACATTTTGTTATCATACTACTACTACTACTACAACTACTACTGCTACTACTACTTCAACTACTACTGCTACGACTTCAACTACTACTACTACTACTACTACTACTACTACTTCTTCTTCTTCTTCTTCTACTACCACTACTACTACTACTGCTACTACTACTACTACTTCTTCAACTACTACTGCTACTACTGATACTACTACTACTACTACTGCTACTACTTCTTCTTCTTCTTCTACTATTACTACTACTACTGCTACTTCTTCTTCTTCCTCTTCTTCTTCTACTACTACTACTAATACTACTACTGCTACTCTTCTACTACTATTAATACTACTACTGCTACTTCTTCTTCTACTGCTACTTCTTCTTCTTCTACTACTACTAATATTACTACTACTACTACTACTACTACTACTACTACTACTACTACTACTACTATTACTACTACTACTTAAAATAATACTGAAGTCGGTGGCCGAGGAACTGCTTCAAGAGGAGGAAATGGCATGTGGTGATACTATATATCTATAGAGGATGAAAGACAAGAGATGTAATGAGAGGGGAAGGAAGAGCCGGGTGGATGGCTGGTAGAATTCGAGGTTGCTCTAGCTGAGTTGAGGGGGGGGGGGGGAGAGAAATCCAGTCGGTGTGTCGTCCTGAGGCTCGGAGTGTTTTTCTCCTGTGTGAGTGTGTGTTCGGAGGTTTTTCTCCTGTTGTGAGTGTGTGTTCGGAGGTTTTTCTCCTGTTGTGAGTGTGTGTTCGGAGGTTTTTCTCCTGTTGTGAGTGTGTGTTCGGAGGTTTTTCTCCTGTTGTGAGTGTGTTCGGAGGTTTTTCTCCTGTTGTGAGTGTGTGTTCGGAGGTTTTTCTCCTGTTGTGAGTGTGTGTTCGGAGGTTTTTCTCCTGTTGTGAGTGTGTTCGGAGGTTTTTCTCCTGTTGTGAGTGTGTGTTCGGAGGTTTTTCTCCTGTTGTGAGTGTGTGTTCGGAGGTTTTTCTCCTGTTGTGAGTGTGTGTTCGGAGGTTTTTCTCCTGTTGTGAGTGTGTGTTCGGAGGTTTTTCTCCTGTTGTGTGTTCGGAGGGTTTCCCCTGTTGTGAGGATGGGCTCGGAGGGTTTTCCCTTGTTGTGGGAATGGGGCTCGGAGAGTTTTCCCTTGTTGTGAGGGTGGGCTCGAAGGATTTTCCACTGTTGTGAGGGTGGGCTCATAGAGTTTTCCCATGTTGTGAGGGTGGATATTTCTATCATTCGGCCACCTAGTCTCGTATTTTTTCCTCTATATTTCTGTCATTCCGCCACCTACTTTCATATGCTTATTTTTTCCCTCTATATTTGTGTCATTGGGTCACCCAGTATCGTATATTTATCCCCCCCCCTCTATATTTCTATCATTCGATCACCCAGTCTCGTTTTCTGGGGTCTTGTTACTGTGGAGTATGCTGAGAAGACATGCATTACAGTTAACGTAGGTGTCACTGGTGTTTCTAGAAATCAAGAAAATTGTCACAACTCGTTGTCATCATAATTGCCGCCTGTCTTCTTGTCGTCACGGAGAACGAATTTAACACTTGATATCGAAAACATTTAGAAGGACAAAAAAAAAACCCAAAAAACTAGACCTACAGACGGTTATGATCTGCGAGATTTTTCTTGTAATTTAGAAGCAGCAGTTGCAGATGATTGTAATGTTGAGCATTTGGGCGGGGAAAACAAGTTTTCAGAATGTTTAAATTATACTCAATATTAGCAGAAGATTGCTAACGATATGTGGTTCAGAAGACTACGAATTTAAAAGAAGAATTAGAAGATTGTTGGCTAGTGCCATAATTTATAAGTCTGTGCCCTCAACTTCATCACATAATGAATAGTAGAGGGGAGATTCATGCGTGTTATATGGGTGTGTATATGTTTGTGTGTAGACTACTTCTCTAGAAGGAACATCAGTGTGTGAGTGTGTGTATGTGTATATATATATATATATATATATATTCCTTCATTTCCTAGACATTAAAATTACAGACAGGTGTCTGCTGTACTGAAGAGCGATGCAAAACATGCCATGGAATTTTCTGTAGTAATAATTGCGTGAATGTTTTTTTAAGGGAATGATAGTGAAGGTAGATAACAAGAAGACTTTTGATAGTGTTCCAGGGATAAAGTTAACATTAAACTGGAAAAACAACTAATTCACGTTTACAAGAAAAAATTGTTATTTTATTTCTTATCCTGTTATTTTCATGGATTTATGGCGCGCTGTATTAAAATAAGAGTGGTTTGTTGCTGTCACAGAGTATTCTAAGTAGTTTACATCCTAGTTATACACCTATATAAAAGCATGTTAAAATTCGCGTACGGTATTAAAAAATAATTTTAAAAACAGATATAGGGTATGGGGTAGAAGGGGGTTCTTGCTGTAAATCCCGCGGGAAGCTATGGTTTTGCCTTTTTTTTTTTTTTGTTTCTTTTGCCCAGCCGAGGACGGTGTAGGTAACTATATGTGGTAATTGCTATTGATTTATTAATTTCACTAATGCCTGCACGCAGGAAGATTAGTCCTTGCTCTCATTTTTTTTTTTTTTGCTACAGTGGCAGATACTAGGTTTCTCTGTGGTTCTTTTCCTCGTTCTGGAGGGTGTCAGCCGGTGCCGTACTGTTAGCTCGCCCGAAACCATTTATTTAACAATTAACTCACATTTTTAATTTCAAGAATATTTGGATGAATGTGTAAACATTTTAACAAACCGGACAACATTAAACTTAATGGCCATGCTCTTGAAAAAAGTCACTAGTTTTACATACCTAGGAAGCAAGTTAACACCCGCGGGAGACATATCAACAGAAATTATGACCTGAATTGCTTTAGCGTCAAACGCTTTCAACAAGCTGGGTAACATCTGGAAATCAAAACAATTCAGTAGGCACACGAAACTCAAGATCTTCAACTCCTGTGTAGTGTCAGTACTAACCTATGGTTGCGAGAGTTGGAGAACATCCCCAGCAATGGAAAAGAGACTAGATGCTTTTGAAAATACGTGCCTTCGAAGACTGCTAAATATCTGTTGGGACGACTTCAGATCGGTTACATCAATAAGACAAGAAACTAAACAAGACTACGTATCAAACTTTATCAGAAGACGTGGCTGGAACTACATCGGCCACGTACTTAGAATGGACGAAAAACGACTCCCGCACCAAGCATTTACGTGGTCACTAGGGGTAAAAGAAAGTGGGGTAGACCCAAAGACACACTAAGAAGAGTTATCACTAAGGAGTGTTCAACAATGCTCATCAGAAACACCGAAGATCTAAAGCAAGTAGCAAGGAATAGCCAGACATGGAGAGCCTTGACTTCCCCCCTATGCGCCGCCCTTGGCCCAAGAGGATCAACTAACTAATGTAAACATTTTGTTATCATACTACTACTACTACTACAACTACTACTGCTACTACTACTTCAACTACTACTGCTACGACTTCAACTACTACTACTACTACTACTACTACTACTACTACTGCCACTACTGTTACTACTACTACTACTACTGTTACTACTACTACTACTACTACTGCTACTAATACTGCTGCTGCTACTACTACTACTACTACTACTACTACTGTTACTACTACTAATAATAATAATAATACTAGAAGTGGTTGTTCATTGTCTTAAACGATACAGTCTGTATTTAATAACAAGATAGGATCTTAGCTATCTGCCACTTGAAAGTCATAACGTCAGAGAAAACTCCTCCGTTTCCTCAACGGAAATTCAGGTGAAGTACCATAAGTTTGTCGTATTTATAATGTATTGTAGGAGTAACGGTATCTTGTGGTACGTTTTGCAATACTAAGCTGCAATGGCACTGTTCGTCTCAGAAAATGAATAAGATGCAGGTAGATGGAAACTGTTGTGGTTTTGACCAGTATAATTTTGGTGTTTAACAGCATCTCTCATGTTTGAGTCTATCTATACTGGATTTGTATAACGCCCTAGCTAACAGTAAGCAATGAATGTATTCGAAAGTTTTGTCTTCAGTTTTGGTCCTCGTTTTCTCCTCATCGTCATGTCGTATGCTAACAGATCAAGGAGAATATTGGCACTAACACCATAGTCCTGAGTGTCTCAGTGGCATTGATAGGCCTACGTTCCCCCTCATATGTTCTGCATCCTTACACAAAATCCCTCGGTCTTTTGTAAGAGTGACAGGAAAGTCGCTCACTGCTCATTTATATGGCGATTGCAACAAGACTGGTCAGTGCTATGACAGTCAGTGGCGGATTCTTCTTCTTCTTCGTTCGCTAATGACAGATTAACCTCTACACAAGCTCCTAGGCTAAACTTAGTAAGGGCTTCCTTTCCCTCCGACCTGTATCGTTCATCGCCTGATATAATTACCGCCCCACCCCCACCCAGTGGGACTCTAGAATTAACACTTTCAGTCTTGAATTAGTTTCCATGCACACCATAATACATTTTGATGAGAAATTATGGTAGAAAAAAGTCGACGGAAGTATTATAGAGTATTTAAAAACATGGGCTTTTATTTAGACTTTGTCTAAATATCGCTCTAATCATTGTCTAAACATCACTCTGAACATTTAACTCCCATAGCTGTCCTAGATCTACCAATACTGTCATGTTGTTTTGTTAAGCCTCTTCACAACTGGCCTCTTGTCCACCTCCCCCCCCCCCCTCCTTTTCTCTTCCCCCCCCTCCCCGGAATATAATTACAATGAATTATAACTCTGTAATATTCGTAAATACTATATGTGATGGAAATGATTAAACCACTGCTTTACATTTCTGATTCTGATATAATCGTGACAAATACACTTCCTAGTACACGCCTATGACGCCTATAGGGATGTGGAATTCTTGAGCCTGCGGCTTTCCATTGAGAACTAATTAGCGCCTGTGTTTGTGTAGTTCCTGCGGTTATTAAAGGCTTTTTTTTTACGTCAATAGGAATTTTTTTTTAAAAACTGCGTCATAAGTCGACCTGACAAGCCCATTGATTGTTGTTTTTCCTACTCTGTAGCTTTCCGATAGCCAAGAATATACATAATATAGACCAGCATGGATAAAATGACTGGAATAACAACTGGAAACGAATTGAATAATAGCTTTAGATTGGTTGCATAACGAAAGGAGGGTCATCAGCAGGAATTTCCCGTACAATGCCCTCAAAGTTTCGGCTGGACATTATAGTTCGCGTGTGGGAGTTTTGTAGTTTGGGTGTGGTCAGTCAGTGAGACCTATAGCTGAAAAATATTTAAAATATTTAAGCATGGAGCAATCAGTTTCAATTCTGCGCTGCAGCAGCTGTCACAAATGTCATCTATGTACTGGTGAGTTGGTTCTCTCTCTCTCTCTCTCTCTCTCTCTCTCTGTCTGTCTGTGTGTGTATGTGTGTGTGTTATGTGTGTATACATACGTGTGTGTTTTTTCACTTATAAAGTTAAGTAAGTATTTTATACATTGACTGATTTTCAACAATCACTTCTTAAAAGTTGCATCACTGAGTTATTATTTAAGATGTTAAAAATGTAATAAAACAATATTATTGGTTAGAATACAGGCCAATCACCTGCTTCGGATACTGTTCAGTTATTTTGCTATTAATATTACTAATTTGTTTCCTTTCGATTCATTATAGTCAGAAAATAAGGGGTCGCGAGCAGGACTTAAATGACACGAAAGCCATTGTTAACATTCATTTAGCTGTCATGTTAAACAGTTAAATGTCTTGAAGCGAACATAGAGTAGTTGAAACAGCTACTTTTTAACGAGGGGAGTTGAGCTGCTTGTTCTTTTGTAGGCAACGCCAGAGGTCACTGTCTGTGTATAGATGTTGTGTTTTGTTGATCGGATGCTAGTGATTTCATTTGGTTTCTGTCACGGGATTCTAGTGTTTTCATTTGGTTTCTGTCATGGGATTCTGCCGGGATCAAGTAGCGGGTTTACTTCACACTTAAAATCTGATGTTTAATCGATTAATTTCTGATGTTCAATCCTTCTTCGGTCGTCTGTTAAGATAGAGCCTTACTGAAACAACAGATGTTTTCTTGCTTCCCTAAGTATAATCTAGAGAGAGAGAGAGAGAGAGAGAGAGAGAGAGAGAGAGAGAGAATGAATGAATGAATAATCTTTATTTTTCAAGGGTAAAGAATTGGGTTCCCACACAAAAAATAGTAAAAAATAGTAATAAAAAAGTAGTAAAAAATAGTAATAAATAGTAATTAACCTAATAAAATAGAGAGAGAGAGAGAAAGAGCATTAAATGTAGATTAATAGCGCAAGTTGTGTGTGTGTGTCTGTCTGTCAGCGCACGCGCAACCGTATGACCCAGACTGCGAGGCAAAAGTGGATGGGGCTTCGTCGTCTATAGGTGAGGCAGACTGGTGCACAAAATGCAGGGGCCTTCTTTACGACATCGACCATGCGGATGGAAATTGTGGCAGCGACCAAAGCTCTGTCCTGGCTCGTGCGATACACGTGGTGTGATGAGACAGATTCTCAGTGCATCCTTGGCAAGATAGAGAGGGGTTTGTTACGTCATGAATGAGCTCAGCTCTTGCGACAATCCAGTGTCACCAGGCTGACGAGAATATATTTCCCAGGGCATGCGGTAGTTTGAGCCAGTGAGGTAGCCGATCATGTTGCCCTTAACACTTTTACAACAGACATGATTCCTATGGCATACTGAAATCGGTGGCCGAGGAACTGGTGCAAGAGGAGGAAATGGCATGTATTGATAAAATATATCTACAGAGGATGCAAGACAGAGATATAAGGAGAGGGGAAGGAAGAGCCAGGTGGGTGGCTGGTAGAATTCGAGGTTGCCAGAACTAACAGCTGACTGACATAATTAGTGTTCATACTCTTCGGTGGTTACTGAAACAAAGAGCAGGTCATGCGTATGTGTGCCCCGAGTGCGATGATGCTAATTCTTAGGTTCAGGATATATAACATTAACATATTATATGGTGTTAATGTACCATTTTTCGTGATTGAAGTAGATTATAAACAAAAGAATGAGTTGTAAGGGTAAAACAGCACACAAAGTCTCGCGTAGTAGAAACATAGTAAGAAAACTACGGAAAAATCGAAAGGAACTGAAAGTTAAAAAAAAAATAATTAAAAAGCAAAATGGGAAAAAAGAATAAAAAATATGAAAAAAGGGGAAAGGGGGGGGGGGGGGAATGAAACAAAGATCTTGAATAATAAATCAGTGTTTAGAATTCACATGACTGATTTGCAATGCAAATAACAGTTCGTGCGAAGAAAAACAAACAAAATAATGCCACGTTGTATTTGAAACACTTTATGTCTTTCATATTTGATTTCCTTCAACTCTGCGGTTTCGAAATAACCGGACTAGATATGAAAGCGTCCACAGATAGTATAAAAGATACGAAATCCAAAATCCACTCAGGCAGCTATTGAAAAGTTAAAGCCAACAGGAGAAGCATAGTCTAGCGAACGTAATATATGGATGGAAAATCCCCATACTGCGTTGTATGTTTTTCCCCGTTTCCGTTAGTCATAAATCCGTGTTTGTAGATGTTTACCATAAAAGATCACAGTGCGTACATTTATACTGAACTGATTTTTTGTCACTTGCTTGTATCTACAGAAGCGCTGGTTCATTATTACCCATCTCAAGTAAGATAAAAGAAACTGTAGATCAGATGAACAGCATTTTTATTAAATAATAAAAAATAATAATGAAAAAAAAGTTCCTTCCGCTTCTACTTCCGGGTAACCCTTTTGATCCCGTGGTCTACATATAGAAACAAGAGCGTCCACTCTGCAGTTACTCGGCGGCAGACGATCAGACAGTACGAGAAGAAGGAGATGTTTCATCTAATATCTTACTTGTAATGCATACAACACTCCACAGTCCATATAAACTTATTACGCGTCCAAACTAAGTAAGAGAAATGATGAGAAGGATGAAGTCTTTGTTTAGCTTTCACCTCTGTTAACATCGCCAGATCGAGGATTGGTTTGTCCTGTCACATTTGCCGTCTTTGTCAATAAATATTTAACCGAGCCAACAGAAGTAGTAGACGAGGTTTTGTATCTCTATGCTAAACATGGTAATTTTGTAACGAGTTAATACAGGGCTTTTTTAAAAGGCTTCGAGCTCGAATAGTATAAACTGAAAAATTAAAGCAGGCTTTGTTTATAGAAGTAACAGCAAAATATACGGTGAAGAAAACAGTTTATCAATTCGTTGGTGGACATTCGACAGACCCCACGAAGCCACGTTTTAAAATTGAAATTAAAAAAAAAGCATTACCACTATTAATGAAGTCTCAGAATAAAAATCAGGTATTCATAAACATGTTAACGTTACAGCATTGCTAAATTTTAGTTCCACTGTTTGTGTTACTGACGTAGCACTAAATCCCCGGCACATTGTCTTGATAAGTACAAATATAGATTTTTATTTCTGCTTGGTCATCATAACTTGCTCTTCAGTTTGCTAATTCCAAGCCTTCCTGCTCTGTGAAGCATACTTATCATTTGCCCCCTCTTTTCACAGCCTACATTCTGTTCTTTAAGTGTTTTTTAAAATATATTTTTATTATCATGCACGTCTTCAAAATCATTAGCCTCTTTTTTTTTGTCTTCTTACATCCTCAGTTTAAAAAAAAAAAAACTCCTTTCTTAAATTTTGTTCCTCCAGTGAGTTTTGTCATATTGGTAGCATGTTGTCCCCTTGTAGTGAGAATTTTGCATGACTGCCTTTGTTATGTATACACAGATCCTGTCATCGTTGATACTTCCTAAACAGGTATTACCTTGTACTGTCCTGTATTACTTCTTGGTTTGCCTTTTTTTTTTTTCATCCTGACTCAAGATTTATCTCACTTTTATATTACATCAGTCATCCTGTTTCTTCCTGTATATATCTTTTACACAATGTTATATATATTTTATGATGACATTTCTTATCTTTCCAAATCATGCAATGTGGTATTCTGTATGTTTTTGATTTATCTGCCGCGTTTGTCAGTCATTTTTAAGTTTATAAGAAACACTGACAATTTTATTTCAGTTATTGTTCAGCTAATTGTTTTTTTTATTAATGAGTTTATTTATTTTACATCTTATTAAATTAATTTTTACCTAGATCATCAACAGACAATGATTTGCTGTAGCATGTATTGTGAGAATTGTCTGAAATTAGAAGACAAAAATTTAAAAAAAAAAAAAAATCATAGGTCAGATTGTTTATCATGTGGTCAGAGGAGTTCAGTTTTGCTCTTGGCTGTGTTATTTTATTATTTTATTTTTCTGTTTGTTACAACCTGACTCAGTCTTATTTTGTCTGTATCTTTCATTGAGCTCCATGTTACTTCCTGGCTATTAGCTGAAGTCTGTCACTGCTGTTGTTTCTTTAGTGTCTGCCTTGCTGAGGGAGTTGGCAGTTTTTTTGTAGTCTTGCATTGAAGATTTCTTTGGTGTTTGTAGAAAGGAGAAACAGACAAGTATCATGGAAGATTTTGGATATTTGGTTGAACAGACTGGGTATACATTCAGCCCTTTTTAAAAAAAAATAAAACTGAGTTATTTATATGCTTCATTCCAAGTTCAGCTCTGAAAGCTGTTTTTTTTTTCCCTCTCTCCAGGTCAAGTTGAGTGCCATGTCCTGTTACTGTCAGCATCAGACCGCTCTCAGGAGAAAGCTGATCTCAGAGCCCTAATAGTGATCTTAATTGCCTGTGTGGGAGGTGAAACAGAGTCAATGCAACCAGAAAGAGAAAGCTGTCCAGCTGACACAGACCTAATCACGGCGTGCAAATTGCAAAATGTTAGAACCAGCAGCTTGCCTGCCAGCAATGTGAAGCTCATGTTACTCAAAAGCCTTTGGCATAATTTGATACATTTACAGCAAAACTTTATTGCTGAAGAGCACATTACATTTTCAGTAATTACCTAATATATAAGATTACGCTATGTAGTTTGTAAATATTCCAAGAAAACATTTGATTGAAGAAGAGACTGGAAGTCATAGTTAATGCTGAATTCTCAGGAAGTTTTGAATATTTATATTGAAGTCAGTGTAACACTGACCAGGGGGATTATACAAGCAGTAGTGTTTGTAATATATATATATATAAAATACACACCAGGACATAGATTTTGTTAGTGTTGTGAAGTAATTTATACAGCTCTGTGAGGGTATTAATTACAGGAAAAAAAAAAAGATAAACTCAAACGCAGAAGGTTTACTGGCCTGAGCTAAAAACTACGAAGATTATAAATTCATACAGTGGATGGTATTGGAAGAGAAGAGGTGAGGTTGCTGTAGGGCTGTATTCTACAGTGTGCATCATAGGATTGGCAGTAAACCTAAGTCTTGGGAGAAAGGATTTTTATTTCCAATTCACGTGGCAATTTTTCTGGATGTTTAGCAAAGATTGAAGTTGTATCATACAGATGACATCAAGTTCAGCTTACCCTGTTATAAAAGGTAAGGGCACCCTGTTAAATCTCTCTCTCTGTGAGTGAGGGAGTGAGCAAGTGATGTAGTACTGTATTATAAGATTATGGTTAAAATGTATAACTGAGTATTTGTTTTCTGTTATGCAACATCTTTATCATTTTTTTTTAATGGTGGCATTTATTTTGCATGTACCTGATGCATTTCAGTGTTTAATCGGATGGTTTTTTTTAGAAAAAACATATGTAACAGTTATTACTGAAAAATAATATGAAAATAGTTTGTTAATTATCATAGTCCATCAGTTCATCTCTGATTTAAGTAATAAAGACAGACAGAGGAGCATGATTAAGTTTTACAAAGAAGATAGAAAGAGTGAGGAAAGTGGGCAGAAATGAGAATGGCAGAAAATAAGCTTACTACGAAAGGCATTCAGAAAGTAATGCACCACATCGTTTTTTTTTCAGCTAATAATGAAGATAGAAGCATACAATTTTTCACACTTTAAATATGGCATGTTCTGATTGTATGAACCAAATTGCACTGCAACTGGCCAAATAATTTGGCTACCCTAACTGTTGAAATAGGGTGTTTTAGCAACTTGCAGTATAAGCAGCAAATTGTGATAGAATTTCTCATTGCAGAGAATGAAACTGTTGTGAACATTCACAAGCATCTATGTGATGTGTATGGAAGTTTTGCAGTCAGCAGGAGTAGAGTCAGTCACTGGGTTCAGAGAATCAAAGAATCAATAAGTGGAGATAAGGAGTTGCATGATATGTCACACTGTGGACGTCCTGCCACAGCCACCAAGGCAGAAATGTTGAAATGCACTGAGGGCATTATTTTTACTGATAGGTGTATCACTACTCAACAATTGGCCTTAAAGCTGTCAGTCAACAATGGTAGTGCAAATGCAGTTATAAAAGCTCTCGGATTTTCTAAGGTTTGCACAAGATGGGTTCCTCGAAGTCTCACAAATGATTGTCGATTGCAAAGGAAAGCAATTTCTTCTGAATTGTTGGAGTGTTTCAATGCTGAGGGAGAGAACTTTTTGGCTAAGATCGTAACAGGTGACGAAACCTGTTCACATCATTTTGAACCTGAGACAAAAAGACAGTCAGTGGAGTGGCATCATCTGCAATCACCATGAAGAAAAAAATTCAAGACAACTCCTTCAGCTGGAAAGGTCATGATCACTGTCTTTTGGGACATTGAAGGTGTGATTCTTGTGGATGTTATGCCAAGAGGAGAGACAGCCAGTTCGCAAGCTTACATTAAGACATTGAAAAAACTCAATCAACGTTTTCGCAGTTTGGCTACACAAAAATACAACAGACCTGCTTCTCCTTCACAACAATGTGCACCCTCACACAGTTCTGGCAACACGGGAAGCAATCACCAAATTGGGTTGGACTGTACTACCCCATCCACCCTATAGTCCCAATCTGGCACCCTCTGATTTCCATCTGTTTGGTCCACTTGAAGATGCACTCCGAGGGGTAAGATTTGAAGATGTCGAAGGAGTGATTCATGCAGCGAATAAATGGCTATATAATCCAGAGAAAATCTGGTACGGGCTAAGAATACATGCACTTGTTTCGTGCTGGCGTAAAGCCATACAAATTAATGGGGATTATGTTGAATAAAACCGATGTTTACATGACATATCCATGTATATTGTATATAAATTTCATGCTTTTTGAATAAGCAGCTCCTGAGAAAAATGATGTGGTGCATTACTTTCTGAACACTCCTCGTATATATAAATGATTGATTGATCTTTGATTGATCTTTATTTCAAAAGGGTTAAGAAACGGGCACACAGGCCAGTCTGACATTCAGCCCTTTATCATACATCTTTCAGTCTATTCCAGACATTCTACAAATATGCTGTTCATGTAACAAACATAATTAACATTGAATCTGAGAGACATAAAATGAAATATAACATTTACATTTCGCTTTTATCAGTGAAGAGCATACAGTCAATCAGTCATTTGCATGTCCCTTGCAGAACTTTGCCTCCCAAACAGCTCTCCTGTAGGCCTCTTGTAAGCAAGATGCCCTGCTGCTGATGCATCCATTTGCAGATTATCATATCTTGCAGCCATCTTCGCTTTAGTCTTCCTCTCTTTCTTTTTCCCATTATGTACTCTTCCAAGACTGTCTTTTCTAAATTCTCATGACTGTTTAACACATTAAACGTGTTGGACATATTTAAGTTTTTTATATTTAGTCATCTTTACTAGCCAACCTTCTTCAACATTAAGTTCTTGTAGTATGGATATATTTGTTCTTTTTTTGTGTCCATGATATGTGAAGAACTCTTCTGTAGCATTTACCAAAATGTATAAACTAGGAAGAAAGTAGGAACAGCTTTATTATTTAACAAGTACACAGTTGTGATGTTTTGGAGCAAGCGAGAATCATACAAAAGCACAGGACAAAGAAATAGAGAGAGGAGAAGTATAAATTTACATGAATGCTTTGTTAACAAATAAAAATCAGATAAAATGAATAGAGCACTTAGTTGTAACCTGTAAGAAGCTGCGGCTTGTCCAACGCTGTGTGTCAGAAATGCGCATGGTAGAATGTAGAGAGTATTTAAATAGATTTGGGATGTGTGATAGGTGAGTCATAACTGAGGGTAGTGGGTGAGGAAACTGTGGAGGGGAGAGAGAGAGTAAAACAGTGGTAATCTAGCCAGAAGAAAGTGAAATATGTGATTATAATTAGGGTAAAGGGGTTGTAATGTGATGCTGTGAGGAGGTTCTGAACTATATGTAACAAGTGAGAAGGGAAGAACTTAGTGGGAAGGGATTGTGGAAGAGGAGAATGTTAGGTGTAGCTGAATAACGAGTTCAAACCATATGATTCCAGTGTCTCATAGTCCTGAATGTAGCCATTCTCAAGTGCTAGGTAGCTTCTGTCATTAGCGTGACATTGTTTGATGGCTGTTGCTAGAAAAGTCAAATTTCCCTCTGTGGTTGGGACCATTGAAATGATTCAGAACTTGTTTCGAAGCATGCTGGGTGATATCATACAGATGATTCTGCATATGGCCCCCTAATCTGAGGCCAGTTTCACCAATATAAGTTATCCTGCATCTTTTGCATACAATGACATATATCACATTGTGGGACTTATATGTGAATCCCTTATGGAGAGTGAGGATAGTTTTGGGAAAGGTGATCATTTTCACTTCCCAGACTACAGGGCAGGTAACACAGTGAGGACGGTTACATTTTCTAGCACCAGCATATTCAAGGTTCTGCTTCCAGTAGCTATGGATGAGGATGTCCTTAAGATTGGGTTCCCATTTGTATGCTAATAGGGGTGGATCAGAGAAAATGTCAGGAGTGTCAGATTAGTGATTTACATTCAAAGGCATTTATGTGTTTCTCAGCTGTTTTGTTAAGTGTCATGGTCTCACAGGCATATGTTGCAATGGGAAAGGTGCATGCCCTTAAAAATTTTATTTTTGTAGTTCTGTCTGTTGCTCTCCACAGCTTCTTTAGTTGTTTTACTTTTTGAAGAGTGATAGATGTCCTTTTAATTTCCCTCATTGTATCTCCATTATTAATTAGTAATGATCCAAGATATTCAAAACTCTCCACCTCTTCCAATTTTTTCTCATAGATATATATTTCAGCATACAACAATCCAGTATTTTAGCAAATGCCTTTTTCAAAGACCACATTCAAGAAACATTACAACAAATAAAATAACACAAACAAAAAACAAATGAAAAATTAAAAACTTAGCCCTTTCATATCTTCTTTGTAAGAAAGTTAAGCACCTCCTAATGAAGAAAGCATTTCACCATTTTTCCAGTTGTAAGGAAGAAGACCAAAAGTAAGCCTCAGACATCACACATTTGCATGTGCAGTAATTCATGTGTGATAGATTACATTTTAGTGCAAAGAAGGTGGAGATCAAGAATAACATCAGCAAAAACTTTACCAGGTGCTGATTGTGACACGGACCATGAGTTATTAATAGCAGACATAAAGATAAAGATAAAAAAGACAGTTACGGGATCAAGACCACTCCACTTTGATCTTACAAAAATACCAGAACAATAAGATATAGAAGTGAAGGCAAAAAAAAAAAGGTAAAGGTAATCCTGCTTGCCTTAGAGGCACATAGGGGTATGGTGTTAGTGCCAATAATTTCCTTGACCTGTCAGCACACTAGAAGGTGATATGATCAGTATCACGCCTGGCTACCTTTCCTTCCATTTCTACAGCTAGGTGACTGGGATGCCTCCGGTTGGATTCGAACCCCAACTTTCGCCATGAGAGACCAGTGCACTAACTACTTTGCCACTCAGACACCTATATAAGTGAAGAATCATTTCAAAATCCTGATGGCTGTACAGGAGGAGATGACACCAGATGAATTGGCTACACAAGGCAATATAATAACAACAGCTAAAGATGTGGTTCCAGTAAAGAAAACACAAGAATGGATGGATTACAGCAGGCACACTAGGACTGATAAAACAACGTAGAGAAATGAAGGCACAGTGGAAAGTGATAAACAACAATAAAGAAGAATATAAAATCTTTAACAAAAGAAGTACTAAGAAACATAAGAGAAGACAAAAAATAATAAATACAAGATTGTTGTGAAAGAATAGAAGAACATCAGAAGTGTGGAAGAGATAGTGGAATGTTTAAAGAAATTAAGACATTGATGAGAAAAGCCACACCTAAACTAAATGTAATTTGTGACAAGATGGAGAGTACCTTGACAAAGACAGAGGAAATTCTAGAAGGATGGAAAGAAAATTGCACAGGAATGTATGAAACAACTGACCATGAAAGCAGAAATCAACAGTGTGAATTATTGGAGGAAAAATAACCCAAACTGACAATAGAAGAGGTTTTATGGGCAATAAAGAATTTGAAAAATGGTAAATCACCTACAGGAGAGTTGTTAGGGAGTCAGAGTTCGTCAAGGGACATGCAAATGATTGATTGATTGAGAGAGTAAGTCAGGGGATGAAAACGTTTTTTTAATCTTAGAATTATTCTACATTCAGAAAAATGAGAATTACTTGTCTTTACTAATTATCAGGAAGACAAGAATGTAAATCCTTTTGTGCAGTTTGTGTTATGAATGTTATGTAAATTATTTGAAAACTTAAACAGGACAAAAACACATATAAATTCTTCCATATCATCACCCTCTGTTATCAGTCCTTGTGTCTTTCAAGGTTCAACACTGTGGTAGAAATGTTTGATAGAATTTGTTCTATGGCACATAGGACAGCTCAGTGATTGAGTGTTTTAATACTGTGCATAGGTCTTTGATAACTGGAGGGGTGTAACTTTACTATCAGTTGTATCAAAGGTGTTTTGTAAAGTGATTTTGAATAGAATTAAGGATGTAGTGGATACTGCAGTGAGAGTAGAACAGGCAGGATTTCGAAAAGGGAGAAGCTGTCTCAACCAGATCTTTAGTCTAAGAATAATACTTAACATATTGATACTGAATTTCATAGACTTTAAAAAAGCATTTGATAGCATACATAGAGGTTCATTGTGGAGAATTTTAAGATTATATGGAATACCATCTGAAATTGTCAACATCAGTAGAGATCTCCACAACGGATATGTTTGTGCAGTCAAGACAGAAGAAGGAATGAGCGAATGGTTTCAGATTAAAACAGATGTGGAATTGCCATAGACTTTATAATGAAAAGGTGCTGTACAGGTAAAACGGACATTGATTGGGTACATGGGACCTAAATAGAAGATCTTGATTTTGTAGATGACATAATTCTTATCAGTGACAATATGAAATCGATGCAGAAAAAAATAGATTCCCTGTCTTCCTTGGCTAGCAAAATGGTATTGAAATTAGCAAAGACAAAACAAAAATAATGAAACTTCTCATTAATCAAGAAGGAAAATATATAAATAGAAGGAACAGTTGGAATGAATTAAACCAATCTGCATACCTTGGCAGCTACATAGACAAGGATGGTGACACCAGGAAGGAAGTTAGAATTAGAATTGCAAAGGCAGCATTGTCTTTGAAAAATCTTGAGATCATATGGAATTCAAAAGTTATAAGCACAAAAACCAAGTTAAGATTATTCAATTCAAATGTAATATCCACCCTCATTTATGAATGCGAAAACTGGAAATCAACTAAGGAAATAGACAAGAAATTAGACTTTTTTGAAAACAAATGCCTAAGGGAAATACTTTGTATAAAGTGGAATGAATTCAAGAACAATGTAGAGATAAGACAGATGAGCAAACAACAACCTGTCTCATGGGTAATCAGGAAAAGAAGGAGGACATATGTAGGCCATGTGATGAGAAGAAACAATCAGAGAATCCCAAAACAAGCTATCAAGTGGAGCACAACAGGCCAAAGAAAAAGAGGTCGACCACGTGAAACTCTAAAGAGGACTTTGTTAAGAGAAGCCAGTTTAGTGGGCATAACATCCCTCGATGAAATTGAAAGACTGACTCACCGAGAGCAAGAAAACAACTATGCAAGCCTTATGTGACGTTTAACGGCACAGGAAGGATGTAAGATAGGTCTTTGAGATTGGATCCAACTACGTATAGGGTGTTTTTCCCTCAAGAACACTGTGTCGTCCCCTTCTCTGAACTTAGTCTTAGCTGATTTAGCTTTTGAGATCAGATGTTGGCTCCTAAAATGTACAATATCCTGCAAGTTTTACTGGAGTATAGTGTAGAATTGGCAGTCAGTGTATTAACAGAAGGCAAGATATTTATGTAAAAGGTAGCACTGTGTATCTAGGATTGCCCCTTAGGTGATATGCAGAACATAAAAAACAAATAAACATATATTTACTGTTAATTTATTATGACAAAGTTTTTTAAAAAGTTTAGAACGTTTGAAATTGGAAGAAAAGTCAAGCAAAAGAGAAAAGCTTTGCAGTTGAAATATTTCTTAAATATTTTAAGAGGAGATATGATGACATGCACTCAGAACGATGTTTGAGGGGAAAAGGCAGCATACCAGTTGGTGGATAACATAATAAGAAGACATGTGGTGAGTGGTTCAAACTCTGGTCGGTGGGGGTGGGGAGGAAAGATGAGCGTGATGCTCACCATATCACTTTGTAGCGTGCTGATTGGTTAAGGAAGAAATCGACATACATTTTTCTGAAGTGACTTGGAAAACAATGCCAAAGATAGAAGACTGAAAATCCTTTATTTGTGGCTTATTCCACGGAAGAATGGCTACGGACATTGGTTGAGTGATTGAACATCATGTTCCCTAGGAAGCTTCTATTGGACGATATAGTTAAATGTTCCGAAAGGCACTAGGAAAAGAAGAGACAAAATGAAAAGGAGATCCATGACAGCCAACTTGAGTATGAATGATATGATACTGTTTAGCCAGTCTCACAGTATTATCTGTGTTATCCCTTACAATCTTTCAGGCGCACTAGTGAGCACTGAGAATTATACTTGGAACACTGCAGACTCTTTAGGCAGAGGAGCCAGTGCCATGGTTTTTCTGGGAAGGCATAAGGTAGGACATTTTTGTGTTTCTGTCTGTAAGTGTCGTGCTGTACTGTGGCAGTCTTTGTTAGTTCGTTGAAGTTGTATTATCCTCTGAACTTCTACTGGATAATGCCTGGGAGGAGAGAAAGAGAGAGAGAGAGAAACTAGGAGTAACTAATGTATTGTTTCTTTTGGCTCTCTAATATTTTTCTTCACGTAGTTGCTGTAACTCATGCTGTGTTGCAGATTAGGTGTTTTGCGTCTGTTGGGAGTACATATGCGTTTGATTCTCCTCTTTGAGATGCATTCTTCGATAAATCTGCTGTCTAGTACAAGGGTGAGGAGTCTCTGTTAACTGTTCTTTCAGTTGTTGTCTCCACAAATGTCGATGCCTGCTGTTTATGGTCCGTTATTATTTCTTTTATCGCATTTAATTTTATTATAATATATAGTGTTTTGTAAAAAAAATCTATTGAATCTGTTTGTGTAAAATGGTTAATGCATGAACAGTTATATATACTTATTGACTCAAGGATATATTAACGGAGCATATTTTCTTGAAAAAAAAAACAACATGGCTTGCATTGAAGAGGCAAAGGTTTGTTTCTTATGAAACAAACTTTTCTGTCCTGTTAAACTGTGAAGATGACGTGCTCCAGAGTGGAACTTTTAATACTACCTTTGGAAGGCCTTACGTTCATCCTGACACCAAGAACGACTAAAAGTAATCAGTGACGTCCCTTTCGAGTGTGGACGTCTGTTGACTTAAGATCTCACGTCACACACACTCGTAAGAGAATTCTACATCCGTCATACTCCTTCAGACTTGAATAGACCACAGATACTAAACTGACAGTTTATATATATATATATATCTGTCTTATGTATATACTTCCGTGTTGTTCAAGTTATTTTGAAAATGAGAGAGAATACTTATGCACGAAAGTATATACTGAGAGAAAAAAAAATTCACAACATGATTTATATTCTAGCAATCTTGTTTGATCTCTCTCTCTCTCTCTCTCTCTCTCTCTCTCTGGTGTACTCGCACTGTTTTTTTTTATACGCAGTACCCTTACAGATTGTTGATCGAAACCAGACTCATTCAGGTAGGAAGCAACCCGCAGGTATCTAAGAACTATTTTCATACACTTCTTTGACGTATCCGCATCCGCGTGTAGTCCTTTCACGAGTTCTCGTTAATATGTAAGTCACGGTTGTTGTTAGTTTTACATACCATTTCCTCTTCTCAGTGAGATGAAAATCGAACAGGAATTAAGCTTTAAAGCTATTGGCCATCTTCAGCATTATGCAAGACTTTCATTTGTCGTTTTAGAATCAGGAAATCCCAGAATAGATAGAGGAAACGAATTTTCCAGAAAAAAAGTTTCGTATAGCAATAAGACATCTTTCCATTAAATTAAATATTTTTTATTTTTTATGTATGTGTGTGATTGTGGTTTATGTGACTTACCTGTTGTACCTTAGAATCATAAATAGACTTGCTTTGGTTCAATGAGAAGTAAGTTTCTCTTCGTGACACGCAGCAATTTCAAAAGGTAGTGTTTAACAGTTACAGTTAGAAACTTGGGGGCTCTCAGTCGGATTGTTTTTGTGAGTAGGAAAGAGTATATACATGGTGATTTATCATGTGTGAGCCGTTCTGCAATATTTGTTTCCGTTTCGTTGATGTTTGTTTCCTTTTGGCATTAGTTTCTGGCTGTCTCATCAACGTGCTACCTCGAATTTTTTGGAGGTCAAAGGTTGTAAGACAGGCTGGTTTGATTAAAAGTGCTACTAGTATCGGGTTTGAAAGCTATAGTCGACATATGGTTCAGTGGTCGTGGACAACCCTGTAGCTGAGAACAGGAAGATATTGACAGTTGTTGCGATGTTGAATAGCTTTGCCGCCCTTTAAAGTTGCTCAACCTTTGATTTAAAAATAATCTGGTACAGAGGAATAGAGTTTACAGGCTTAACTTCCCCGGGGGATGTTTTGAAGAAGTACGCTTCTCAGTATGTCCACCACTGCGAGAATAGGTGGACTTAGTGCGTAATACTTCCGGAGATGCAGTTTAGTACCCGATGATTTATAACATGGAGCTTATAAATGAAATGGCGCATAAAAATCTGCACACTTAAAGCAAGGCACCAATGAAAAGCACCTAGTAAGACTTGGTGATATCAAATACGAAAGGAAGAAGGTTGGAATATTTTTACGAGATTAGCAATGTAGCACAAAGTGTTAAAAAACAAACGATTGGCCACTTTGAGAAGTGTACTCCCTTAAAGAGCCACAACTATGACCGTAAGTAGTAGGATTCTTATCTTATATCCTTCCCGTGCCGTTAAACGTCACATAGGGCTCGCAAAGTAGTTCGCCAATTTTTCCTGTCTTCGGCGAGTCTTTCAACCTCATCAAAGGATTTTATGCCTGTTAATTTGGCCTCTCTTAACATTGTCCACTTCAGAGTTTCACGTGGTCTGCCTCTTTTTCTTCGGACTGCTGTGTTCCACTTGATAGCTTGTTTTGGGATTCTCTGATCATTTCTTCTCATCAAGTGACCAACATATGTTCATCTCCTTTTCCTGATCACCCATGAGACTGGTTGTTGTTCAATTATCTGTCTTATCTCTGTATTGCTCTTGAATTCTTTCCACTTGATGCCGAGTATTTTCCTTAGGCATTTTGTTTTCAGAAGAGTCTAATTTCTTTTCTATTTCTTTAGTTGTTTTCTAGCTTTCGCGTGCATAAATGAGGGTGGATATTACATTTGAATTGAATAGCCTTAACTTGTTTTTTGTGCTTATAACTTTTGAATTCCATATGTTCTCAAGATTCTTGAAGATTGATGCTGCTTTTGAAATTCTGATCCTAACTTCCTTTCTAGTGTCACCATCCTGGTCTATGTAGCTGCCAAGGTATGCAAATTGATTGACTTCTTCAATATCTGTCCCTTCTATGTGTATTTTTCCATTTTGATTGAGGGGAATTTTCATTATTTTTGTTTTGTCCTTGTTAATTTAAAGTCCTGTTTTACTAGCCAGTGAAGACAAGCTATCTGTTTTTTCTTGCATGGAATTCACATTATTACTGATAAGAGTTGTGTCATCAGCAAAATCAAGATCTTCTAGTTGGGTCCCATGTACCCAGTCAATACCTGTGTTACCTGTGCAGCATTTTTTCATTATGAAGTCTGTTATAATCCCAAAAAGTAAAGGAGACAGTATACATCCTTGTTTCACACCTGTTTCAATCTGGAACCAATCACTCATCCCTTCTTCTGTCTTGACTGGACAAACATATCCATTGTATAAGTCCTTAATGATGTTGACAATTTTAGATGGTATTCCGTATAGACATAAAATTCTCCATAATGAATCTCTGTGTATGCTGTCAAATGCCTTTTTAAAATTTATGAAGTTCAGTGTTAATGGTTTCTGCTTTTCGATATATTCTTCAAGCATTATTCTGAGAGTAAAGATCTGGTCGAGACAGCTTCTCCCTTTTCGAAATCCTGCTTGTTCTTCTCTCATTGCAGTATCCACTATATCTTTAATTCTGTTCAAAATGACCTTGCAAAATACTTTTGACACAACCGATATTAAGGTTACTCCTCTCCAGTTGTTACAGTCACTAAGGTGACTTAAAGAAGTGCAGCGGGACAGTTGGCTCGGTCTCGATCTTTCGTATGTAGAGGAATCCTTAATACATTCTCCCTGCGACGTCTCATGACATTAAAAAAAACAAAACTGAGAGACCAGATAAAATGTTTCTATGAGCAAATCTCATACACTCTTCCAGCACAAGCACAGTTTAACCGTTCAGTGGTATCAGCGCTTATCAGGCCAGCCACTGCACTTTTATGTTCAAATGTTCAAGAAATTTTAACATGTGCAAGAGGAAAAAAAAATACCTATAATAAAATAACTTTCAACCGGAATAGAGGCATTTACGCAAAGAAGTAGACGTATTTCCGTGATTGTCATTCGATATGCTAACAAGTCTGCTTTAAGGAAGGAACTTACGTCAATTTCAGACAACATATCTGAAAGCGAATGTTATTACATTGCGTTTAAAAAAAAATTACATTGCGGTATACAATGAAAATGCTACAGGGATGAAAATGCCCTTGTGGAAGATCCGCATCTTTAATTATGTAGGAGCAATAAGAGTTTGTGAGTAGTTGATGTTATGAGGTAGAATTAGAAGCTCCTTTTCTTTTCTTTCTTTCTTCTCTCTAACAGTTAATATTTCTTAAAATCCAGTACACGTGAGCGCAATCTAAAGAGCGCCCACCATGAACTCATATTTCACAATAAAGCTTTTTTTTTTCGCTTTACGTAAAGTTATTCTAGATATTTTAGAGCACGTTATTTCAAAAAAATCTCTGCTCACAAAAATCAGGGCATTCTTGATTATTTTAGCTATCCCAAAACCAACCTAATACTGAGAAATATAACTTAGAACTACACATATAGTAGTCTCTCCACATCAGCGGCCGTTTGGTTCTAAGCCTTTATGCGGATACTTGAAATAGCGGGTAATAGTGAACCCACAGTAATATTCGTTTTTAACACACACACACACACACACAACTATGATACAGTTTCGTTTCAGAATTATGCATCTTAAAATATCATCATACAATTAACACAAAATAGTATAATATACTTATGGGGAAAGACATTGCAGTAGTAGAGAGAGAGGGAGAGAGAGAGAATAATGAACGATCTTTATTTTCAAAGTGTGAAGAATTGGTGAAGTATGTATGTATGTATGTATATATATATATCTTTCCCGTGCCGTTAAACGTCACATAGGGCTCGCAAAGTAGTTCGCCAATTTTTCCTGTTATATATACATATACCTCAAAACTGATCAGATATATATACACATACATACACATATATATGCATACATACACATATACATATATATACATCTACATTTTCAATGCAGTTCTTCTAATATCACATTCTTTCACGTTCATCAAGGTAATTTCTAACAAGATCTAACAGGTTAACGTTTCTAACTCTGTTCTTTTAGAACAGAACTTGGTGGTTGGGGGAAAGAGGGAGGGAGGGAGAGAGAGAGAGAGAGAGAGAACACATTCACATACTTACGTAGTTTTGAGTACGTACGTATGCGAATCTCTCTTTTTTTATTAGTAAAGTTTATTTACATTCAGCAAGTAACAGCTTCAAAGTCAGTTGAAATTATGTGAAATGGGGATAATTGCCCGTGAGATGAGATAATGAAATGGTGGGCTTTTACAAATCATGAGGTGATAGTGATTTGTATGATAAAGGTAATAAATTTATACATGAATTGAACATTTGTGACGACAGAAAGGGTGGAAACAATTTTCTAGTCACACAGAAACATTAAACATTTGTGAGATAAATAGCACACATGAGAATATTTCATTCTCCCTGTGGAAAAGGGAAGTGTATAAAGGTAATCAAGTCGTCGTCATCTTTATTGTCATGTCGCTGTCTGTCTCCGAGTTCTACCTGGTTTTCTCTTCAAACATGGCTTTCATGTTCTCTTAATCCCCCTCCAGGGTAGAGGTGTCTTCTGGTCATCTTGTCGCGTCAAAAGTTAATCCTGTCTGATGGTCTTTGTCTGATCAGTTTGTCGCGTCAAACGTTAATCCTGTCTGATGGTCTTTGTCTGATCAGTTTGTCGCGTCAAACGTTAATCCTGTCTGATGGTCTTTGTCTGATCAGTTTGTCGCGTCAAACGTTAATCCTGTCTGATGGTCTTTGTCTGATCAGTTTGTCGCGTCAAACGTTAATCCTGTCTGATGGTCTTTGTCTGATCAGTTTGTCGCGTCAAGGCTAATGCAATCTGGTGACAGATGTTGAACAATCAGGTGTAACATGGTGAATATGTACATAAAAGGTACATTGATCATGGGCTTTTCCCAGGCGTTGAGACCTCGGCATCCTCATCTCCGGTCAGAGATACAACTAAGGGCTTGGCCATGTGTCTTTTTGTTGCTGGGGCAACCAGTGCAGCATCCCCTTGACAGGTTATTTATCCATGTTCTCTATGAATATTGTCAGTTTTGTGTCTACCAGTCTTTTCTTGTCTTCATCATCATCAGGTGTCATACCGACTGGCGTTGGCTATTATGCTTATCCAGAGTACCATTATGACCTTGCAGGCCATTAGCTCAGTTGGTGATCTCCTTTCACGCCATCTTTTCAGACTGTCCAGTATCATTTCTCTTGGTCTTCCGCTTGATCTTCTTCCTTCTGTTTTTCCTGTTGTTATAATATTTTCAGTGCCCCCTCTTCTCATTGCATGTCCTATGAAAGTACATTGTCTCTTTCTCTTAATTTTTTGGACATATTTTTTTCTATCTCCAGCTCTTCTCAAACATTCTTCATTAGTTATTTTTGCTGTCCAGGGAAATCGTAACATTCTTCTAATAAACCACATTTCTGCTGCATCCAATGATTTTTGTGCAGACCTGCCTATTGTCCATGATTCACTTTCATATAGTAAGATAGGTTCAGTATAGCATTTTAGGACTCGTTTTCTAACATTCATTGATAAGGATGGGTGACATAATGTTTCTGATTATCTGAAATGCAGTCTTTGCTTGGCCTATTCTGTTCTTAATTTCTGTTCTGCATTTTCCATCCGAAATACCGCTCCAAGGTATTTGAATTTCTGCACATGCTTTTGAATAGTTCCATTTAATTTTACACTGCATTTTGGCGGATTCTGTTTCTTAGATATAACCATAGTCTCTGACCTTTTGATGTTCAAAGTAAGGCCTTTCTGTTCACTTTCTTTGGCGACTTTATCCAAGAGATTTTGCAGGTCTTGTTGGTTCTCAGCTATCAGTACTGTGTCGTCAGCATGCTGAAGGTTAATAGTGTATCCTCTAATTTTTATACCTGGTTCTGTGACGATCGTTCTTAGAATATTCTCGCTCTACAGAGAAAAAAAAAGGTCTGGAGATAGTACACATCCTTGTCGTACTCTTTATTTTATTGGTTGATGTTTTCCAGTTTTATTTTCAACTCGAATCGCTGTTTCTTGCTGCCAGTGTAGATGTTTTACAATCCTCAGGTCTTTGCCGTCTATGTTTATGTCCTCAAGCATTTTAATATTTTCTTCATGTTTCACCTTGTCGAATGCCTTGGTGTAATCAATGAAGCATAAGTAGAGATCTTTCCGTACTTCTAAAGCTCTTTCTGTTAGTGTTCGTAAAGCATAAATGGCATTATCTGTTCCCTTTCCTTCAGTAAATCCAAACTGTTCATCTGCTATTTCTATTTTTATCTTTTTTCTTGTTCTTCTCATAATAATTCTCAGAAGTAGCTTTGTTATATGAAGGGAGCGGCTGATAGTCCTGTGGTCCTCACATTCCTTTGCACCTGATTTATTAGGTGGTGCTATAAACGTGGATTTAAGCAGGTCACTGGGCATATAACCACTGTTGTAAATGTCATTCAGTACCTTGGTTATTATTTTTATTCCCAGCTCTAGCGCCTCTATTTCTTCTATTGTTTTTTTTTTTTAATCAAGCCCAGTCGCTTTTCCTTTCTTCATGTGTCTGATTTTTTTCCCCGTAGGTAGTTGATATGTGTAATATAAGCCGCCAGGCTTAGGGTAGCAAATCAATACGCCGTTTGATCTAACGCCTGCAGGGCCGGCAAGAATACTATACATATACGAGTAAGATACTTTTGTGGCGTTCTGCCCACTAACGGTGATGATCAGCGTTCCCGAATAGTGGTACTGGCCGTCTTCCATGTCATCTTCTTCGTTGTAAATGAACTTTCCGCCGTCCATATTGAAGCATTCGCCTAGACAAGACCTACTTTAGAAATCATCCCTAAAAGTATGAACTTCAAGAAAAGCCACCTCATCACCATAAACTGGCCAAGAATTTCTCTCTCTCTCACTCTCAGAGACGAGGAACTTGCTGACCGAGAGAGGATTCGTGACGTTGCTCATACAAGCGGGGGCGCGAAACATTTATGAATTCAAATTTTTTGTTTTTTATATAGTTTTTAAAAAAATAAATGTAACCCTTTCATGCCTTAGAGGCACATAGGAATATGGTGTTAGTGCCCATATTTTTCCTTGGCCTGTCAGCACACTTTGTGTTTAAAGTGTGACTACACCTTCTATGGAAAAAAAATTTGACAAATGAAGTAAATGACGTTATCACAAAATGTGAAAAAAAAAGTCATTTAATTAGTTACAATAGTGACTGCAATGACACAACGCTGTTGTGGGTTAACTGGAATGTACCACTGAAATATTCATTATAACAGGTGTTGGAAATGTCCACCACGGGCTTCAAGACATGACTGTACACGTCTCTTCATATTGTCAAATATTTTGTGCAACGTGTCTGTTGTTATTTCTTGAATAGTAATTTTGATTGTTTCTTTCAGGTTCTGAATTGTTTGTACATTATTTTTGTAAACATTTCCTTTCAAGAAAACCCATAGATAATAATCTAATGGATTTAGATCTGGAGAACGAGCAGGCCAGATTCCACGAGATATTATGCTATTTGCGAAAATTTCTTTTAAAAAAAAGTGTGTTGCTCTAGTTGTGTGTGCAGTTGCACCATCTTGCTGGAACCACGCTTCTTCAATTTCACCTTCATTCAGCTGTTCTAAAAAAGAGACTGGTATAGACTGGCTAACTTAAACAGCATTAATAAAAGCGGGAAACTCTACAACTCTTCATTGTATCTTAGGAGACGTGCAGAGGGGGGCGTGGTGAGGGGTGGGGGTGGAGGGCATGAAGATTGAGGAGAGATTTTACCGGATGTTAGGTTTACCCAGAAGTGGTCTTGCAAATGTTTTTTTTATCTCCTAGAACGTTTTCAACCCTTCCCGTCTTGTTACCCTAAACTCCGGCCCCGTCAGACAGTACTGCACTGTAAGCTGCTATACATTTCCCACACGCAACACATATACATTCTCTGTGTAGACCCAGGATGTATGTTGTAGTTACATAGATAAAAGGGAATATATATATAGGCAGTTTGTACATGTGTGGAAATTCCATTTACGTTATCGCATTGGGTCACTGCACTCATTATACATGCGGATCGTAGTTTCAAGATATGAAATAAATATATAATTTTAAGCGAGTGAAGTACCAAAGTAGCCTAAGTGTTTCCTTAAGAATAGGGAAATCTTTTAGGCCGTGGTTCCCCCACCCCCCCCCCCATTTTTTTTTTCTATTTTGGCTTGCTTCCGCAGCGAGACAGTCAAAGTGATAATATTCGTGACTGGTACCTTCGGCACCACTTTGACGTCATGGCAGTATTGAATATTGGCTGGTATGCATTATAGGATCAACAGATCATTGAGATCGAAAATATAATTTAAGGGCGGCACATCTGAGCAGAGCAAGTGGCAGTCTTTTGTTTCCCCCAAGAACCCTGATCAGCTGACTATTCAGAAAAAAAAATTGTTTTTCGTTTTTTTTTCTTTTTAACAGAAATAAAGAAAAATCCCGTTGTACTGTACATTTCAGTAAATACAGTGATCCAGATGTCTCAGCCACCAGCACCACCCCATAATTTCATGAATGTAGACGTGATTTTGAATGCGTTTCACGCTGACATCGCTGTATGCATAATTAAAATAAATAAAACGGAGAATCCCGTGAGTCTTGCGCGAGGACGCTACCATATGCGCTTAAGTCCATTTCTTTTACGGTTCCTTTGGATTTGACAGGGGACCTTATTTCACAAGGACATTAGATATTAGTTGGGTGTTAATTACTGTTTAAGAAGGAGTGGATTTGAAACAGAGGCCAATAAAAGTGATTGGAAAAGTTTATGGTATTCATTTTGTTTTCTGTCTTCCAGAAGGTGTGTTTGTGTGTGTGTGTATGTCAGAGAGAGAGAGAGAGAGGAAGGGAGGGTACATGTTTGTGAATGGATTTGTACATTGTATGCTGGAACCAGTCTTTCCTAGCGCTAATGACAGAAGTCAGCTGTTAATGACAGAAGCCTTAATAAACGCTAAAACTGACGAAGCTACATACATTTGTAATTGACTGTCAGGTACATGTTTTATGAGTCCTATTATATAGTCATATTTTAAAAAAGAAAAAAAAATGCCCCTATTATGGTTCCTTAACAGAATATCTTTTCCATGTTAGAAGTACCAGCTCCTATGAGATGCACAGTGTACAGCTGTGACCTGTGAGTTCATTCCCTATGTTTGGTCTTCTCGTCACTCCCACAGCCCGTATTTGTCACTAAAATCTCTCTCTCTCTCTCTCTCTCTCTCTCTCTCTGAGTAGTTTTGTCTTTTTTGGCTTTCTTACCTCGATCAGTTTGCGTTGAGCGTATGTGGATTTCTAGTCTCATTGTCCATCATCATCAAGTGCCGTGCCGACTGGCGTTGGCTATTATGCTTCTCCGGAGTACACGATCCTTCATGCAGGCCATCAGCTCAGTTGGTGATCTCCTCTCACACCATCCCGTCAGACTGTCCAGTATCATTTCTCTTGGTCTTCCTCTTGATCTTCTTCCTTCTATTTTTCCTGTTGTTATAATATTTTCAATGCCCCCTCTTCTCATTGCATGTCATGTGAAAGTACATCGTCTTTCTCTTATTTTTTGACAATATTTTTTTGTCTCTTCAGCTCTTCTCATACATTCTTTATTAGTTATTTTTGCTGTCCAGGGGATTCGCAACATTCTTCTAATAAACCACATTTCTACTTCTTCCAGTGATTTTTGTACAGACCTGCCTATTGTCCATGATTCACTTCCATATAACAAGATAGGTTCAATATAGCATTTTAGGACTCGTTTTCTATCATTCATTGATAAGGATGTGTTGGATAATATGTTTCTCATTCTCTGAAATGCAGTCTTTGCTTTGCCCATTCTGTTCCTAATTTCTGTTCTGGATTTTCCATCTGAAGTTATTACTGCTCCAAGGTATTTGAATTTCTGCACCTGCTTTAGAATAGTTCCGTTTAATTTTATACTGCATGTTGGTGGATTCTGTTTCTTAGAAATAACCATAGTCTCTGTCTTTTTGATGTTCAAAGTAAGGCCTTTCTGTTCACTTTCTTTGGCGACTTTATCCAAGAGATTTTGCAGGTCTTGTTGGTTCTCATCTATCAGTATTGTGTCGTCAGCATACCGAAGGTTGTTAATATTGTATCCTCCAATTTTTATGCGTGGTTCTGTGATGATCGTTCTTAGAATATTCTCGCTCTACAGAGAAAAAAGATCTGGAGATAGTACACATCCTTGTCGCATCCCTTGTTTTATAGGTTGATATTTTCCACTTTTATTTTCAACTCGAATCGCTGTTTCTTGCTGCCGGTACAGATGTTTTACAATCCTTAGATCTTTGCCGTCTATATTGATGTCTTCAGGCTTTTTATTAATTTCATTATGTTTCACCTTGTCGAATGCCTTGGTGTAATCAATGAAGCATAAGTATAGACCTTTCTATACTTCTAAAGCTCTTTCTGTTAGTGTTTGTAAAGCATAAATGGCATTGTGTGCCCCCTTTCCTTCAACAAATCCAAACTGTTCATCTGCTATTTCCATTTTTATCTTTTCTCTTGTTCTTCTCATAATGATTCTCAGAAGTAGCTTCGTTATGTGACATGAGAGGCTGATAGTCCTGTGGTCATCACATTCCTTTGCACCTGTCCACCGACAGGTTGTCATCATTCATTACGAAATAACTTGCCTTAGGACGGGGTAAGTGGGACTTTCATTGGTGTGTGTGTGCGCGCGTGTGTACTAAGGTACTTATTGTGTGTGAGCATGTTGAACAAAAAGAGCTTTGAGATTATATATCCCCCCTCCCCCGGTTCATAATGCTTACGCCCCCGCTGTTGCCCCATCTTTCATTGTATTCTGGAAAGACAGATGGAGGTCTTTCATGCACTGAACCCCAGCACTGGTAACTGGATTAAATCCTTGCGACTACCGGAGCCGCGAAGCCACTAAGTGGACAAAGCCATGTGTTTTGGAAAAACTGAAAAAAAAATACTGATGGATTTCACGCCCAGGGTTCTAAAATACCGTTACTTTGTTTGACAGTAAAACTCTGTGATTTTAATTCTTACTCCCCCCCCCCCTTTTTTTTTCTTTTCAAAGTTCAGTCATATATGGGAGGGGAAACCAGAATAAATTTCCAGTGAGTCTAGTGAGTGAAAGCTGGACTGTGTTGAGATATAGCAAGAGAAACGTGCTGGGACAGATTTTGTTTAGGATATGCGTATGTGAGATTTCCTGACAGCTCTAACGCTTATTCTAATGCGCATTATGCCAATCCAGCAATTCTCCATATAGACTCACGTTAACTGATAGAAGCTCCCTTTTGAGAGTGTATGTGTGTGTGTGTGAGAGAGAGAGAGAGAGAGAGAGAAAGAGTATTTTATTTAAAAGCGAACCAGAATTTAAGAATCTTACACGTGTTCCTGTTTAATTTTTCTAATCAATTATTTTTTCCATAATGTAATATTTTTTTATTTAAAAAAAAATGCATTGATATGAAAAACTTGACACCAGCAAGTTATTTTTAGATGACCTCTCGGTGGAAAAACTCCGGAACGGGATTTCCCATCAGCTGGTATAAAAGACTTCGAACTTTGCCTCTCTTTCCGTCTCTTTTCACTTCCGTTCTAAATGCGCAATTAAGAGGGGGAAAAGGGAGATAGGGGGTGTTTTTCCATTCTTCAGCAAACAGTTCCCAGGGAGAAAAAAAAAACTAATATCCGTCTTGGAAAGTCCATTTGGAAATAAAAAGGTTTAGTGGAAGAACGCACTCTAGTATTCATTTCGAGTAGTGCCTGTCAGATCTTGATGCGTAATAATTTCATATGCCTTTTTTTCTTTTGTATGCTGAGAGTGCAGTTTAATATCCAATGGAAGTATTAAAAAAAAAGAGCTGGTTATTTGTCAACCGACTCATATTGATAGTTAGTGATACACGTGGTAAACGCTACACTAACTCAAAGACCATCAGTGTTCTGTCGAGCGCTATTACGTGAAAAAAAATGTACAAGGAAAAAGATGTCTGAGCACTCCTTGGACCACTGGAAACAATACTGGTTGCATTAACTTACTTTCACTATCATTTTATCAGCGAGAGAGAGAGAGAGAGAGAATGAATGAATGAATGAATAAATTAATGATCTTTATTTTAAAAGGGTGAAGAATTGGGCGCGCAGACCCATCTTACATTCAGCCCTTTATCTCTCCATCCTTCATGCTTCCCACACACTCGATTTAATAAGGTATACAAAATTTTTTACACACACACAGATATATATATATATATATATATATATATATATGAGTGCAAGATGAAACTATGTGAAATATAAATATACAGGTTACATGAAAAAATATCCAAGAATGCAAGATGAAAATGTTAATTCACAAATATAGGTTAATGAAGAGAGAAAGAGAGAAAGAAAGAACCCTCGCTGTTCTGTTTGATTGTTTAAGCTAGCCATTTCTCATTTATCGTTGAGGAGTACCTAGAAGAATACTGCAGCCGAGAGCGAAAGTTTTAAATTTAAAATGGTTGTGATATCTTTCTGTGATGAAATGAAAGTGAGGAAATGGGGGGGGGGGGGGAATAAAAAGATTAATATAAAGACTGCAAGTAAAAATTAAAATAACGATACTATAAAATAGTGGCAAGAAAATCACGTGTTCAGCTGACTGAATTTCACTTATAAAACATTTACCTCTTTACTGCCTTTTTTAAAATCACAAACCCACGTAAATAGCTTATAATAAATACGTGATGTGCTGCATATATTTGGTTTATATTGAAGTTTACAATGTAAATCTAACTGGAATCAAAGCGAATAGAAGCGAACATTTATTTTGTTCACAATTTTTTTGTTTAAACAAAGCCATTTAAGTTTCTCAGGGTGGGGAATATGTCTCAGTCTCAGACATTTAAAAACAAAAAAAAACAAAAACCTCAGCGCACAAGAAACGAGGTTGATGTGAACATGGTATAGGTTCCAGTTTTTGTTTAGTCCTCAGCGGTGCTTATAAATGGGAGCTGGAAGAGATAGGTAATTAAAACAGTATAACGTGTTGCTGAAATGCCTTGTTGAACTCCGGTTTGCTGTGCTGTTAGTAGCATAAATGATTCCTCCAATTTCCTGAGCCTAGAGAACGTGTGTATACGAACTTTATTGTGATCGTTATAACGAGGTTTCATCATTGACGAGCTTTGGGCTAGTGTAAGAGGGCTGTATAACAGAAAAGTGCAGCCACTTAGGAGATTTACTGAGTCTTAACTCGAATGTGTACATGGGTACACGAAGCTGTTAAGTTTAATTACGTGGCAACTATCATATGCCGTATCTGGCTGTGTATGGAATAGTGTTTTTCTACAGTTCTAAATTTCTGGTGCTTCCCTTGAGGTCATGTGTGCATATACGTACGTGCGCGAATCCATTTTCTATGTGACCCTTTCTTTTTTCTAATCAGTCTTTTAGTTAGTCCTCACTAATATTCATCATCATCGTCAGGTGCCGTGCCAACTGGCGTTGGCTATTATGCTTCTCCAGAGTACCCGATCCTTCATGCAGGCCATCAGTTCAGTTGGTGATCTCCTCTCACACCATCCCGTCAGACTGTTCAGTATCATTTCTCTTGGTCTTCCTCTTGATCTTCTTCCTTCTATTTTTCCTGTTGTTATAATATTTTCAGTGCCCCCTCTTCTCATTGCATGTCCTATGAAAGTACATTGTCTCTCTCTTATCTTTCTGACAAGGTTTTTTGTCTCTCCAGCTCTTCTCATACATTCTTCATTAGTTATTTTTGCTGTCCAGGGGATTCGCAACATTCTTCTAATAAACCACATTTCTGCTGCTTCCAATGATTTTTGTGCAGACTTGCCTATTGTCCATGATTCACTTCCATATAACAAGATAGGTTCAATATAGCATTTTAGGACTCGTTTTCTAACATTCATTGATAAAGATGTGTTAGCTAAAATGTTTCTCATTCTCTGAAATGCAGTCTTTGCTTAGCCTATTCTGTTCCTAATTTCTGTTTTGCATTTCCCATCTGAAGTTATTACTGCTCCAAGGTATTTGAATTTCTGCACCTGCTTTAGAATGGTTCCGTTTAATTTTATACTGCATGCTGGTGGATTCTGTTTCTTAGATATAACCATAGTCTCTGTCTTTTTGATGTTCAAAGTAAAGCCTTTCTGTTCACTTTCTTTGGCGACTTTATCCAAGAGATTTTGCAGGTCTTGTTGGTTCTCAGCTATCAGTACTGTGTCGTCAGCATACCGAAGGTTGTTAATATTGTATCCTCCAATTTTTATGCCTGGTTCTGTGATGATTGTTCTTAGAATATTCTCGCTGTACAGAGAAAAAAGATCTGGAGATAGTACACATCCTTGTCGCACCCCTTGTTTTATAGGTTGGTATTTTCCAATGCTATTTTCAACTCGAACTGCTGCTTCTTGCTGCCAGTATAGATGTTTTACAATCCTCAAGTCTTTGCCGTCTATATTGATGTCTTCAAGCATTTTAATAATTTCACTATGTTTCACCTTGTCAAATGCCTTGGTGTAATCAATGAAGCATAAGTAGAGATCTTTCTGTACTTCTAAAGCTCCTTCTGTTAGTGTTCGTAAAGCATAAATGGCATTGTGTGTTCCCTTTCCTTCAACAAATTCACTAATATTAGGATCTGCAAATAACAGACGCTGCTTGCAGCAAGGTTTTGTTTGTCAGTAAGTGAACTGCATAGAATGGTTTCTATCCTCTTTTCAGAAGTAATACTTTATATCCACACATTTAATGGTGCATCAGACATGTTGATATCACTTTTATGCGAGCAAAGCCAAAGAAAAATTTATATTGCAAATCAGAGCTGCTTGTGGTCCATATTCTTATTAATCAGTTTTTGTTGTTGTTTTTTGCTATTAAAAAAGTCCTTCACAAAAAAAGTCTTCCACATTGTAATCAAGTTATTGTATAGTTCCTGACATGCAGTGTATTTTAACCTACAGATGATCTTACAGTGATATGGGAAGCAAATATCTGTTAGCATTGAATTCTGTTACAAGACTTATGCTATGATATACCATCTAGCCCAATTGGTCGATCATAATTATATTAATATCCGTCTTTATTTGAACCAGTTAGTAGCTACACATAGATTTTTTTAAAAATTGATAATGCCGCCACAATGAACTTTTAAAAAAAATTGTTACATGTGCCACGGAGCACTCCCTCTCCCCCCCCCCCCCCCCCCCCCCCAATAATTTTAGTAAAAATTAGTCGTTTATCATTTGTGGCAGCGATAACTAAAATAAAACTGCAGCAGATGGCTAATCACTACTGCATCAGGATATTTTCCTTTCTCTCTTTTTTTCTTATAAAATTCATTTATTCCATTCTTCCTTTTTCTCGTGTCGGTATCTATCCTTTTCTGTTTTTGTCTTCACTGGAAGTGAATTGTCAAACTGAGGTTGACTTGGCGCTTATTCGTGTGGGTGTTCTTGAATGAGCCCGCGCAAAACATTATGTCGTCAGTCATTGAACAATCGTATCCCAAGTTTGAGAATGGTCATTCATATACTTGTAAATCGCAAGTCATCTCTTGTCTGCGTCTTCGCGCCTCTGAATCAGCTGGTGTGTCAGGTTATATATTCTCACTTCGGGATCCGTCTCACTGATCTTGCTCTAAATATCACATGTTTAGTCACTCTGCGTGACTTGGGGCAGTGTTCGTTCATAAAAACGATAGAGGAAACACGCTTTGTTTGCTTTTTTTTTTTTTACTCGTGCAGCGATGAATGACTTGACATTTTAATTGAGATTTGTCGGTCTATTTGCGGCTTTATGGCTTTCCAGGTGTCACGTGAAAGCTAGTTCACGTATCATGTAATTTACGTACAATACAGTATATATGATTACGTCGTTGCCATTTAATGGCTTGGTTTCCAGTGGCTAAGAGAGTGTGCTTTGTTCTATAACAGTGTTTCTCAAACTTTTTTTGTTACATCCATGTAACTTTCAGAGTACATCACTCTTTTAAACCCTCCTTCTCTTCTGTTTTCATAAGATATAAGAAACTTGGAACAAATTGCTTATCAGGATGCTATAGAACATAAGTAAAGACGGACCTATACTTATGCTTCATAGAGTTCTGTAAAGCGTTCGAAAAGTGAGACACACAGAAATTATAAGAATGCTGGAAGACAGCAACATAGATGGGAAAGATCTGAATCTCATCAAAAACATATACTGACAGCAATCAGCAGAACCGAAGGATGAGAACCAAATAGGAGCATTCCAAGACATAAAATTGGGATTGAGACAAGGATGTGTTCTATCTCCTGACCTCTTCTCCTTGTACAGCGAAAACATAATGAGAAATATAGAGAGCTTGCCAGGAATATCAATTGGCGGGTACAACATTAACAACTTAAGATATGCAGACGACACAGTTCTGATTGTTAAAAGTGAAGGGGAGCTACAAGCTCTTCTGGACATCGTGGTTCGTGAAAGTGAAAGTAAAGGTCTCAGCCTAAGTAAAAATAAGACTGAAGTGATGATCATCTCAAAGAAAAGAATACCACCAAAATGTAGCATTACCATCGATGGCATAGAACTGAAACAAGTTGATAGATTCAAGTACTTAGGAACAGTTATAACAGCTGATGGGAAATGTCACAACAAAATAAATAGCAGACGTGCTCAGGCCAGGTCAGCATTCTAGAAAATGAGAAACATCTTATGCAACAGATCCATATCAATGGAAACAAGATTCCGAGTACTTAAATGTTACATCGAGCCAGTTTTGTTTTATGGATATGAAGCATGGTCCATGAATAAAAGAGTACAGCGAGAAATGGAGGCAATGGAAATGTGGTTCATAAGAAGGATGTTGAAGGTACCACGGACAGCTAAGAAAACCAACGAAGAAGTCTTAAGAGAGACTGGAGTTAAAAGGCAAATTACAGCAAAGATCAGAGGCGGACAAGCGAGATTTGTAGGATATTTTCTGAGAAGAATAAAATTGGAACACATTGTGGCAACTGGAAAAGTTAAGGGAAGAAGAAGAAGAAGAAGAGAGAGAGAAGTTACAGTGTGGCTAGGAAGAAAGTCACCGGCGGATCTCATAATCAAGTCTGAAGACAGGGAATTATGGTGAGAAATGATCGCCTACGACACGTGGCACGGCACTTGATTAATAGAATATAATAGTAATGCACATTGAAATGCTGCTGTAAAGATACATATATATACATATATATTTATATATATATATTTATATATATATATTTATATGTATATATTTATATGTATATATTTATATTTATGTAGTTATTTAAATAGGAACAGAACTTGATGACTTAATCCAGCAGGTAGTTCTTTCGTTAACAGCATAAGAGCATTTCATTATTCTCTTGAGTTGGGCATGCTTGGTGGAGAGGTATCAGTTTATCAACATCTTATCTTATATCCTTCCCGAGCCGTTAAACGTCACATATGGCTCGCAAGGTAGTTCGCCAATTTTTCCTGTCTTCGGCGAGTCTTTCAACCTCATCAAGGGACTCTATGCCTGTTAATTTGGCCTCTCTTAACAATGTCCTCTTCAGAGTTTCACGCGGTCTGCCTCTTTTTCTTTGGGCTGTTGTGTTCCACTTGATAGCTTGTTTTGGGATTCTCTGATCATTTCTTCTCATCAAGTGACCAACATATGTTCATCTCCTTTTCCTGATCACCCATGAGAATGGTTGTTGTTCAGTCATCTGCCTCATCTCTGCGTTGTTCTTGAATTCGTTCCACTTGATGCCGAGTATCTTCCTTAGGCATTTGTTTTCAAAAGAGTCTAATTTCTTGTCTATTTCTTTAGTTGTGTTCCAGCTTTCACATGCATAAATGAAGGTGGATATTACATTTGAATTGAATAGTCTTAACCTGGTTTTTGTGCTTACAACTTTTGAATTCCATATGTTCTCAAGATTCTTGAAGATCGATGCTGCTTTTGAGATTCTGATCCTAACTTCCTTTCTAGTGTCACCATCCTGGTCTATGTAGCTGCCAAGGTATGCAAATTGATTGACTTCTTCAATATTTGTCCCTTCTATGTGTATTTTTCCATTTTGATTAATGGGAATTTTCATTATTTTGTCCTTGTTAATTTCAAGTCTTATTTTGCTAGCCAGTAAAGACAGGCCTGTCAGATAGCCTGTCTTTACTGGCTAGCAAAATAGGAAAAATTGGCGAACTACTTTGCGAGCCGTATGTGACGTTTAACGGCACGGGAAGGATATAATATATAAGAAAGACATGCTATCTGTTTTTGCTTGCATGGAATTCACATTGTTACTAATAAGAGTTATGTCATCAGCAAAATCAAGATCTTTTTGTTGAGTCCCATGTATTCAGTCAATACCTGTGTTACCTGTGGAGCATTTTTTCATTATGAAGTCTGTTGTAATTCCAAAAAGCAAAGGAGACAGTATACATCCTTGTTTCACACCTGTTTCAATCTGGAGCCATTCACTCATCCCTTCTTCTGTTTTGACAGCACAAACATATCCATTGTAGAAGTCCTTAATGATGTTGACAGTTTTAGATGGTATTCTATATAGACTTAAAATTCTCCATAATGAATGTCTGTGTATGCTATCAAATGCCTTTTTAATGTCTGTGGAGTTCAGTGATGGTGTGAGAGGAGATCACCAACTGAGCTGATGGCATGCATGAAGGATCGCGTACTCTGGAGAAGCATAATAGCCAACGCCAGTCGGCACGGCACATGATGATGACGGAGTTCAGTATTAATGGTTTCTGCTTTTCAATATGTTCTTCAAGTATTATTCTTGGAGTAAAGATCTGGTCGAGACAGCTTCTCCCTTTTCGAAATCCTGTCAGGCGTAATCAGAATAAATGTCAGATCTAAACCCGCAGTAAGTAATGCATAGCTCCATTTCGTTTTTGTTTTAAAGAGATTGACCGGTTAGTATGAAACGCCTTCCCTTATCATTATGATACTGTGAAGACAATAAAGAAATGTTCACAAACCAGTAGTCTGAGTGCGGAGTCATTTTGTAACTAGAACAGTTCTCCCTTTCTCTTGTCAGTTTCCTCGGTGACAGTATATAGAAACTGTTTTGTTGTTCAGTGTGGAGAGAGAGAGAGAGAGAGTGTGTGTGTGTGTGCGCGCGCGAGAGAGAGAGAGAGAGAGAGACTAACCCTGAAACCTCTCACATGTCTGTATGCAACTGACCCAGCTGTGCTGAATACTGAAATATTTTCTTCTAGTATTCAGTTTAAAGAGGCTCAGAAACTACCTCCAATGTAGCTCTTGAACCAGGACAGAAACATGCAGATGCCTGATTTTCTATACGATTTCAAGGAACCTTGCAAATAATTTGGTAATTTGTGCAGTTCAAAAACATATACCGTGTGTTCAGCCTTTACATCATTTTACGTATATTTTGTTCTTTTTAAAACGACCTAAGAAGGATGGGGAGCTCATTTGTTTATATTATTTCTGTATCACACATTTTTGACAGTTTATGTTGAATAACTTCCAGGGCGAGTACCGAGAAAGCCATTTCAGGACATGTTCGGTTTGTTGCAGTGTCATGTTTCCTGTTAGGTTCTTCCCTTGTAGGAATCCAGTCTCTCTCTCTCTCTCTCTCTCTCTCTATATATATATATATATATATATATATATATATATATATATATATATATATATATATGTAGTAACATTGCAGAAAATGAGTCTGATTATGGTCATATCCTACACTTATGCACTGATCCATAGAGCAGTCTCGGAATGCATTACGCGGAAGTTAAAGAGGCAGTAACTGTGTAAAAGACCATATTATCCTGGTCTTGTTTAACGGCAGTGGTGATGTGTGTTTTGTTTCTCTTATACAAATATATACCACAAACACACACACACACGCTCTTTATCTCTCTCTACCCCCTCCTTCACTCTCTCTCTCGCTCTATTTCACACACAAATACACACACTTACATATCTCTGGTACCATGTTTCTTCATGAACGCACGACAGAGAGCTTTGTTTTAGTTTGTTTTATCATAAGTGAGCCTATAATGGTTCACCTCTTACACATTTACGTACTGAGGACAGTCATTTGATTACACTGATATCTTTACATAATGGTAATATTTTTCCAGTGGTTCTCATTAATTAGAATTATTCACAGAATACTTTTCCCAATGACTTGGCTGTTTTAGTTCCCAATCAAGTCATCGAAACGTTCTGGCGATATATACACCGTTTGAATATAAGAGGGAAAAATAGTGGTGTTAAAAATTACACGACTTAAATGTATTTGTTATTTCTTGATATCAAGCACGGCCTACTTGCTGCATTGCATTGAAAGACCTTCCAAAAAAACCTGCTACCATCGAACTGCTCTGTCACCAACATTCCTTGCGGAGATACACAGAATAACTGAGAAAACAAAACGCCTGTACTTTCTACTATTGTCGTAAAGGGGGAAAAAGAAAAGGGTACAAATTGTATAAAGTCAAACTTCTTCTTTTTCGTTCGCTTCTACCACCAAGATCGCCCTGTGATCCTGCTGAATCCTGTGGTTCTCGCGATAGTCTCATATAGGATGGAGGCTCAGAGCATCCAGGGGCATTGGACTATATTCTCGTTTTGTCACAGAAGTGGCATTGCGTGACAACGTGGTTTTCGTTGCACCAGTTTAGTCTAGAGTTGGACTTTCTCACCGGAAAACCTTAACGTGATTTGGATATAATTTTCCCCGTCGAGTGAGAGGTGGCTGCCTATCTAGACTGCACTGGTCCAGTGTGTCTCCGACTTCAGCATTTTGTGGTCGTGGCCGCTACCCTTCTTGGTGGTAACCAGGACGGAGCTTTTGTCGAGGAGGACAAATCCTCGCCAGTAGTGAGTTTAACCCCTGGGTTAAGCCGGTTTATTATCCCAGTATGGGTGTATATAGGTCGTGACTGGCCTCTAGAGCGGAGGTACCGTGATATGCGTAGCCATCAAGTTTTACCTCTAGGTTAGGCCGGTTTATGCATATTGCCCCAGTATGGGTGTATGTAGAACATGGCCTACCTCTAGAGCGAAGGTGCCGTGTTATGAGTAGCTTCACGGCGAGTCTGCTGGCCATACCGATTAAACTTCACTTAATTCTTTCCATCACCTTTTCCACAGTGGCGCCGCACGGCAACCCTAATCGCATTTTCGCATTTTCTTCATTGGCCGGGAGGAGTTTTACCCTACGCGCGGCGGCCGAAGAATCTCGCCAGCAGTGTCTTAGTTTAACCCCTGAGTTAAGCCGGTTTATGCAATCTGCCCCAGTATTGTTGTATATAAGGACGTGGCCGGCCTCTAGAACAGAGGTGCCGTGATTTGAATAGCCCTGACCTTGAGACTACTGGTTACTTCACATAATCCTTTCTTTCACCTTTTCTACTTCGGCGCCGCGCGGCAATCCTAATCGCATTTTCTTCCTTGGCCAGGAGGAGTTTCACCCCACACACGGCAGCTGAAGAATCTCGCCAGCAGCGGGTTTTTAATCTGAGTTTTCCTTCTCCTAGATGAGCTACCAACCAAGCCTCTCATCTACCCGAAACGTCTCGTTTTCAGGCGCCAGATATTCGCCTTTCGCCCCTTCTCCTGTCAATTTAAACAGTTCCGCCACGAGAAGGCCAGAAACTAATCTTGGACTGTCAGAGGCAGTTTGAGACGCACGCCTTGGAGACATTAATTGGAATGGAGAGCGTATCCCCCACCCCACCTCCGGCTATATCAAAGTCAAACTGAAATTGCCATTTCTTGGTAATTAAATTGTAACTAATTGTCAGTATGATGTTCTTGAAATACTAGTTTAAAACAATGGATATAACAGTATTCTTTGTGCTTTCAGTACGCTTGTTAGCCAACAACAAATATATCTCCGCCAGTTTCTTTGAAAGCCGTATTCATCCGACCTGTTCCGATAACAGCTAAACATCGTGGCTTAAGCTTCTTATGAGTGAATATACATTTTTGCATTGTGAACAGGCGCGATTTCTAAACATTTCGCCATTAATGCTCCGACTGAAGAGAGTAGGTAGTAGCATAATGAAATCTCATACTCATGCCCTGGTTGTCTTAGTTTAACAACCTCGACAAAAGAATTGTGCAATACGTTTACATTTCCATTGAAAGAAACGGCATAATTCATGCTACAAATATCTGTGTGACTTGGGTGTCAGCAGGATGGTGGAATAAAACTATTCAGTGCATATCTCCAGTCTGAAGCAAGTGTGCGCGTTTTATTAGATAATTTCCAGTTTGTTACAGTCCTGTAAGTGGTGTTGTCTAACAAACAGCGGCGAGGGTGGACAGCTTCCGAGTGCTGTTTAACGCGACTTAACTCCCCTGGCACGGTGGCGCTAAACTGACGGACAAGGAAGAAAGAGCAGGAAATTATGGCGGAAATGAATTTTTATGTCTGAAATGGAGGGCTTTTATGTTTTTTTTTTTTTTTACGGACAGGTTATATAATTTAACTAGGAGAAATACGGACAAGTAATTGATGAAGTAGAAATGACGAATTTAGAAATTATGATGTTGCTGGGCATTCCACTCCGAATAAAAGGAAACGTGCGAGTAAATGGTAACAAGTGAATCAAGAAACATTTTAAAATACTCGTGTAGCCACCAAGCTAGTACATTTTGGAAACACAAAATAAAATGAAACTTTATCGCACTCAGCGTCGGCAAACTTGCAAAATTCTTTTTCAACTCTTACAGTAAAAATGTGGAAATGTCTGTAAATTTTGATAACAACGTCTGTACCAAAGGGGAACTTATGAACAGCACTCCTGTATCAAAAGCCAGTTGATGAGCACCACTGTGTACACTATTAACAGCGTGAGAGCAGCATCCAGTGTCTGAAAGTTTTCTACCCGTACCTTGTTCTGACTTTGTATAAACGTAGAAGTCTCCCTGCCAAAATTTGTTCCCCAGTTTGTCCTGCCAAGGTCCTCCAAAGTTTGTATTTCTGTTACCTGCACGTCTCCGCTATTTCATGTTCTAAATCAAACTTTTAACCATTTTAGTCACATGCTCGATTTAAAATATCTGCTGTCTTTCCTGTTAAATGATTAAACTCTGTATTAGTCGCACTTTAACACCAAACCGTGGAACGAATATTCTAGCTAATACAGGTACACGCTTCAGATGATAGGCTGGGGACGCTGCAGATATACATGGAGTTAGAAAACTTTACACACGTCTTTGTTTCCCGCCCAAACTCTTTCCCTTTCCAAACTACATTACAAGGAATGTTTCTGTAGTACACACTGAACATTCTTTTTTATTTGTCCATCAGCATATCCAACATTTTACGGCATCTGGGGGTAGTTTTGTCACAGACATGTTTTGATGTCAATATAGATGACACTAGTCTGATACAAGGAGATAAAGAGAGGTGTTTTTTTTACAACTTTGTTAACAGCTTCCTTTTTGTTTTGTTTTTTAACACACATTTCTGCTCGTTTATCTTATACGTCATTTACTTCCTAATACGCACACTTCAGACACGCCACCCCACCCCCAAGAAACACTCCGACTTAGGACAAATGGCTATAAAGCGGGGAATTCCCGCCGTAAGCCGAGGCTTGTCTCATTTCGTCCACTCCTGAGAGTCAGGCGTGTCAAATACACGATTGCTGGCTCAGAGATTTGTTCAACTATCTAGACGTGCTGCCCTCCGTGGGGCAGGGTTTTTTTTTTCCGTGGATTTTATTCAAACTAAACAAGCCAGCCAACCTGAATCACGCATAGACTTCGTGCGTTCTCAACCCCCACATTCTGCCCTTTTTTTGTGGGGGGGGGGGAATCACGTCACGTTCACCTGTCAGTTAAAAGTGTATCGAGAACGTATTTAAGAAGTTAATATAGCTTTCCCTATGTACAACATTGCATGAAGAAAATTTGATATAAGAAATTTAATACACAGGCAGTGGTATAGAGCGAAATGAAAGTTGAGTTTTTGGGGAGGTCAAGAAAATATCAACGAATGTTTGTCTGTCTGCCCGTCTTCAACCACCCACTTCCCACCCCTCTCTCTCTCTCTCTCTCTCTCTCTGAACTGTGAGGGAGAGGGAAATGTGTAGAAATTTTAATGGGTCCATGTAGTAGAGTGTGTACTGAAGAACGGGCCGTGGACTGAAATTGTATGAGAATCCCTAGAATGTTTTCCAAATAAACGTTTTCTTAGTTCTGTATTCCCCTCCCCTTATTGTAACCATTGAAAACACATCAAGAGTATTTTACATGAAAGGCCTAACACACAGAAGTACACTAGATAGTTGTTTTTTTTGTATAGGGGAAAACAAAAATGTCATGTAAAATGAATGTATACACAGTATTTGTAGCTAAGCCTACAGCAGCAAACAAAGGAGTCTTGTCTTGTCTTGTCTTCTTTCTCATATACCTTTGGATACTGAGGGGACAAATAAACCTCTTGATAGGGCTCGATGATTTGCTTCATATAATTGGATATGCTTCTGTAATTTCCTCTCTCCAGTGTGGGCGGCCTCTTCGTCTGTTACCTACAAATCTTAGTGTGAATGTTGTATGTGATATATTGTCTGGTGGTAACCGTGTAACATGGCCAAGCCATTTGACTTGCTGTTTCTGGATATAATGTAATACTGGTGTTACTCCAGTCTTTGCCGTGATGGTGTCATTTCTTATTTGGTCTCTTCTTGTCGCATTTAGTGTTTTCTTTAAACATCTCATTTCTGTCGTGATGATTTTTATTTTTCTTATGCTGTCACTGTTCATGTTTGACATTAATAGCATAGAGTTGGGAGGAAAATTGTGTTGTACCTTTTCGTTTCATTTGTGATATATTTGTTTTTCAGTAAAGGAGTCATTTGTCAAGTGACCTGATTGGTTTATTGGATCTGTTCTCAGTCTCAGCGTCAACTGTCCCAGAGGATGATATGCTACCTTCGTATATGAAATGTTTCACTTGTTTCAAGGGCTGGTTTGTCTAGAAAGATCTTTGTTTGGATTTCTTCTTTCGCTATGGTAATGACTTCCGTTTTTTCAGCACTGATATTCATGTGGCTTTTACATGCCCTTGCTATATCCATATTTTGCTGTAGGTCTTTTTTTAATGTGGCTATAAGTGCTTGATCGTCAGCAAAAAGGAGTTCGTTTATGGTCCTCCTATTGGCTATGTCTTCTGGAAAGTGTTGTGGGTTTATCGGCATTCTTTCTGGGGTTTGGCTATTAGGCAGCTAGGTGGTGGAGTTTTCACTATGTATTTGACCTCTTTGCAGATCTTGTCAATGTATGTTGTGAATAGTAATGGAGACAGTACACAGCCTTGCCTCACTCCAGATTTTGTGATGAATGGTTCGTAGTGTCCTGCATTTGTTCACCTGGGTGCCATCGGTGACCAGCAGTGCGTTAGAAATGAAAATGATAGCAGACTTCTATAACTTTGCAGCTAGCATGATCTTTTTTTTATCACAAGCACATTCTTTAAGCACAGAGAGTTCCATACCCGTTACAAATGGAACGATTTGACACGCAGCAGCCAAATTTCATGCTAGCAAGGAACAACAAGTCAGTCACAGATGCAGGAGCAGTACCCAACCTGAGTTCAAGCACTGACCACAAGCAGCAGTAGCGGTCATCAGAATACGCAGGAAAAGCTGTAACATAACTCCCAAGAAGAAAAGTGAAACAATAAAACTAAGGAAGAGAATGTGAAAGAAGAATGTGAGAAGAAACAAAGGAATATGTTTGCATAAATTTTAGAATGTTATGACTCGTGTAAGTTCATTTCCTCATCAAGTGATGAGTTCCTTCTTTCATTCTCTCTCCTCTCCATCCTTTTATGCATTCACATACCTACGGACTTTCACAGAAAAGCTGCAACTGTAAAAATATCTGCTTGATTAAAACTGCCTCTCTCAAGCGCGTATATTCTCAGAACACAGTAAAGCTGTGTGCTAGGATGACCATAGTTTAAGAGTAGATATTATGTTAAAATTACATTTGTAATCATTTCATCTTTTAAAAATAAAACGTATTTTTTAAACGCTGTTCGCGTGACCTCTACGGTAGAGTGGGAAATACAGGACCTAATTATATCCTCACTGATACTGATATCTGAGATTTCTCCCCCGGGTAAGTGACCTTGGAGCTACAGACGCACTACCAGAAAAGATGTCACCGAACACGCTTACAACAGATTTTTCAGGTGTTTTTGTTGTTGTTGTTGAAGTAATGAAATACAGCCACTTGTTAAAGGGGGGAGGGGGGATCTTACCAGATAGATTTTAAAATTGTATTAACTAAATAACAAAGCGCAGTCATCGTTAGCTAACCGTAGCTGGAGATAGTGAAATTATTAGGCATAGCAGCGGTTGCCATACAAATAAATAAATAAATATATATTTATAATATTTATGTAGGTCATTGAGTACATACGTATGTGCATGCTCTCTCTCTCTCTCTCCCTCCCCTCTTTGTGCGTGTCTCTGTGCGTGCGCGCTTATAACTGTACGGTCTTTTCATAATTACATTATTCTATTTTTGTGTTGATTATTTTTGTTGATGTCTTAATGTGCATGGTTTTCAAATTAAATTGTTTGGTATTATCCACGATGTCAACCATCCACAAGAAGATTTCGAACCGTAAGCCCGGGGATACATACAGGGGAACGGCTGTGTATAATTCCATGTTTGTTTCCATTATAATTTCTTTTTGTTCTAAGTTATAGCTTACATGTTAAACGGTTGTAAGTTTGAGCTGTCTTGTGTCACATCAGATGTCAGCAAAATTCTGTGATTGCTGACTGTATTACCATTTTTATCTTCTTCAAAATCAGCGCTATCATGTTTGATTTCAGTCCTTTAGAAATATTCACTTCTTGTAGAGACCTAAGCCACAGACCGACAGTATTTCTTTCTTTGAACTCTTTGAGTGATTTTTTGTCCGTGTTATATCCTTAACTATTTCTATGGTTGGTAGGTCATGTTTTTCTTTTGTGGCTGTGCAACTTGCACAATGTAAGAATATGCACAAACAGAAAAGAGCTGATGATTGATTAAGGACATTTCACACATAAAGTAAAAGTAGTGTAGACACACAGTAAACCAAATGGTTAGAAGTTGCAGATTCTGCGCCTTATATTTGCACCTTCATATTTTTTAAAAATAGGTTAACGGTTCATACGTTGCTGTGAAGGTTTTCCATGAACACATACATTTTGGCTACAAGAGTGATGACTTTCGTGAGCTGGAACTTCTCCGTCAGCTGAAACATCGGAACATTATTGAGTTACAGGCTATTGAGAAAGTGGTCAGTATATTGATATTGTTGACAGAGTTGTAATACTGTTTAGCTTTGTTGTCCAACTTTAAGTCAAAGCTGCAATAAAAGTACAACCTTAGGGCAGTCATTGTGTTAGAGAAGGTAGAGGTACCCCAATACATACCATTGAAGAATATAGAGGATGTGGTGTTAATGTTCATAGTTTTCTTGACCTGCCAGCACACATTTAAGAGGTGGCATGGTCAGTATCAATAAGGCAGCTGAAATATATATCAATGAGGAAAAATTGGAAGAGGTGGAGAGTTTTGAATATCTTGGATCATTACTAACTAATAATGGAGATACAATGAGGGAAATTAAAAGGAGGACATATATCACTCTTCAAAAAGTAAAACAACTGAAGAAGCTGTGGAGAGGAACAGACATAACTACAAAAATAAGATTTTTAAGGGCATACATCTTTCCCATCACAGCATATGCCTGTGAGACCTGGACACTTAACGAAACAGCTACGAAACACATAAATGAAATTGAATGTAAATGCTACAGAAGAGTTCTTCATATATCATGGACACAGAGAAGAACAAATGTATCCATACTACAAGAATTTAATATTGAAGAAGGCTGGCTAGTAAAGAGGATTAAAGAGAGAAAACTTAAATATTTTGGACACATTAAACATCTTGATAATTTAGAGAAGACTGTCTAGAGAGGAAGACCAAGGCAAAGATGGCCGCAAGATATCGTTGATAATCTAGAAATGGATGCATCAGCAGCAGGGCATCATGCTTACAACTGAGAGCTGTAGGGAGGCAAAGTTCCGCAAGGGATATGCAAATAACAGACTGACTGATGGTCAGTATCACACCTGGCTGCTTTTCCTTCTCTACCTCCACAAGGAGCCAGATACCTGTTTCTACAGCTTGGTTTAGTGGGGGTGCATCTGACATGGATCAAACCATTGCCCTTTACCATGAGAGATGGATGCATTAACCTCTTAGCTACTTGAAGGATTGTGAGAGAAAGAGGTGTAATGATCTGTTTAACTATCAGGAATGTGATGGTGGATAATGAATGCTATGGTATAACATTAATACTGGAAACCTGTTTGTTGTTGTGATGGGGGGAGGGGGGAAAGATGGAATATCACATCTCAGCTATTATGTTTCTTTCTCAGCTTCATGTGTACACTGCTGTAACTTTTTTTGTAACAGAGTACAGTTTTCAGATGTTTAACAACATGCCTGTAAGTCAAAAGTTTTATACATCCTTGTGTCTCTTTGTGCTGTTATAAAAATTCTTGTATCTAAGGTAAGGTTAAAAAAAAAGGTAAAATTCCTGTTTCCATGTCATTAAGGCTTATTGGAGAGATACAGTGTTAGGCCTGTATTTTCCATGACCTTCAGCGCATGAAAGTGTGATGTATTCAAGGCATAACGAAATTTTGCATAGAGCACAAACCCTTTAGAGTTTTGCAGTATGTAATCAAATAGTAGCTATTGGCGCTTATTTTATGCCAGATTTGAATTTTTATAGCCATTTTTAGTCTAAATGTTACTTCTTGTTACTTATTTTCCAGTTCATGAGGTATGTAATCATCTTTGTTATATTCATTCAGCCCTCAAGTATGAGGCCAGTACTGGTGATGGAGTATTGTGAGGGTGGTTCTCTACATCACATGTTAGACCAACCACCTTACACCTATGGTTTAGTGGAAGATGAGTTTCTTCTAGTTCTTTTCCATGTTTGTAAGTAAACATATCATTTTTCCCCCATATGATTTGTGTTAATGAATTTTGTTCATTTACGTTTCTGGTAAAACTTCAGTAGTTCATTATTTGGGTGAATTTTATAGAACTCTTTTCTTAGACAATACTAAATTTGAAATATCCAGTTTCATGAGCTTTCAAATTTTATTGTTTCTGTTTAGAACAGTATACTGCAGATTGTTTCAATTTATAATCAGTCGTTAAAAGATGTCTTCTATTGACTGTATTAACTGGCATCAAATACCAAACTCATGTCTTGTATCAGTTAGTGTTAACTAATATGAAACATTAACATTTTTTTCATGTATCCCCAGGTGATGGCATCAAATATTTACAAGAGAAAAATGTAATACATAGAGATATAAAACCAGGGAATATTATGAGGTAATACATGGTTCATATATAATTAGAATACATATCATATACTCACATAATGAAATCAGTTGTTCTGTATTATATGTATGTGTGTGTGCAAGAATTTGACTTGAAAATGCTCATGTAGTTATTTTGACCTTCTATTCTACCCCCACCCCTCAAATATTCTGAATGCATTGTGATACAGTGCCATATGTGAGCAGTTTTGATCCATGGATACTTCTGTAGTTGTCATGGTAATCTGCAATGTCATCGGAGGGACAGGAAGCATTGCTGTGTTATGTTCAGTCTCACAAGATTGTAAGAGGAACCTTTGTCTTTTCTTAAGGCTGTTTTTGATTTTGGTGTCATTGACAGACTCAGCAGGTGATATTAATAATGGGGATATTGCCATAAATCATAACACAGCACCCACTGTGGCTACTACACCATATGAATAAGAAAATGATGAATCCATTTACGGTTGTATTAGATGAGCCAGAATGGTGTAAACTTTCATTTTTCTTGTTGTTTTACAGTTTTCATTGTAGTGTATTTATATATGCCAGTAGTTCACAACCTCGTTTTCAAGTGCAATCCTAAACTAATGATGGTATGTGACCCATCGAAAAGATTTTTAAAAATAAAGCTATTGAGCTTTCACCAAAATTATTTCAATGAATGATAGTGAGTGAGTGTTTGTTTTGTTATTTTACAAAGGTCATACTGAAAGTCATGAGCAACATTTTTTTTTAATCAGAATTTATAGATAAAGAAAATATAAATGTATCATCTTAATCTGTATCCTTTTCTTCACTTTTCAACATAATCTCCATTTCCCTGCACATAAGTTTGAAAATACCCTCCAGGTAGAATTCCGTTCCAGCTAACTGACGGCACAGATACACTGCTTTCTGGACGTTATCTCCTATGTGACCCAGCAGGCACAAACTTTTCTATAGCCTAGTGTTTCAATCATTTCCTGTACTGCATTTGTCCTATTCCAAGATTTACAGCGATTTCAGATACTGACACATCTGTCTTGTTTAATGATGTCGTCAACCCTTTCCACATTGCGTTCAGTGGAGGCAGTTCAAGAGCAACCACTGAGGCATATCTTGGATGCTCGTGTTTCCAACTTTGAAATGTTTCACCCACCTCCTAACACTGCTAGCACCCATACATACATCTCCATAAGCAAGTTGAAGTCTTTGGTGAATTTCAGCAGTGGTGATTTCCTCTTTAATGAAGAACTCAATAACAGCACTTTGACAGAACGAAACTTCAGCACCCACCATTTTGTTTATGCTCCACATAGTCACGTGACACATGATGATGATGTCATGCGACCTCTAAATGAAGTGCAAAGGATGCAGAAAAGGTGATACATTTATGTTTTCTCTATCTATAAATTCTGATTAAAAAAAAAATTTTTGCTCACGACTTTCGATATGACCCTCGTAATATTTAATTTTGGAAACATAAAGTAGTGGGATTTCCCTAAAATCCTATACATTTTTAACTAAATTTGTTTTTAATTTCTTTTTTTTTCTTTTTGATATCTTCTCATGGCCTCTTTCCCCCTCTCCTTTAATTAGGGTCACTACCTGAAGTTGGGAACCATCGGTATATGGAATAAGCTTTCTTTCCATTAATTCTTCCCTTTTAAAGTTACAGTTATGTGCATCATTTTAATTTCATACTGTATTACATGTTTTAACCAGATCAATTACAGATGATGGATTTTCTGTGTACAAATTAACAGACTTTGGGGCAGCAAGAAACCTGTATGAGGATGAGAGTTTCCAGTCTTTATATGGAACTGAAGAATACCTGGTAAGCATTGGTGTTAGGCAGTTATTGTTTATACTGAGGATGATTGATTATTATAGAAATTGATGAGCCATGGCCACACAGAATCACTCATATTTTAGTTATTTTGATGGGGGAGAAGATGCTGTCTGATTTAGTGGTCATCGAACCATAACTGACGTACCAGGGTTAGTGAACCATAGCTAGCCAAGAGCTGGTCCCACAGCTCCACAGAATTCTGACATATGGGACAAGGATCAGTATATTCCCCTTGGTGATGGAGTCTTCTACAGAAGTATTGTACCCCACCCTGCTTGTTAGCTCCACTGTTAGATTGAAAAGTGGCTGTTGTAACATTCTTCAACATGATGCTGTGGCTCTGTACCCTCACAGCATCTGCTGCAGAGAATGGTCATGCTCACAGTTTCAGCAAGATAGAACAGCAGCAGCAACATGAGTAGTCTGGACTCTTGTAATGTGGGCTTTTAGTATTATCATAAAACATTCTAATAGTTTTTGGATATTCATTCATTCGTTTGCATGTCTCTTGCAGAACTTTGCCTCCATAACAGCACTCCTGTAGGCCTCTCGGTTGTGAGCAAGATGGCCTGCTGCTGTTGCATCCATTTCCAGATCGTCAACGATGTCTTGCAGCCATCTTCGTTATGGTCTTCCTCTTTTTCTTTTTCCCATTATGTATCCTTCCAATACGGTCTTCTCTAAATTATCATGACGTTTAATGTGTCCAAAATATTTAAGTTTTCTCTCTTTAATCCTCTTTACTAGCCAGCCTTCTTCAGTATTAAGCTCTTGTAGTATAGATATATTTGTTCTTTTTTGTGTCCACGATATTTGGAGAACTCTTCTGTAGCATTTACATTCAAAGGCATTTATGTGTTTCTCAGCTGTTTTGTTAAGTGTCCAGGTCTCACAGGCATATGTTGCGATGGGAAAGATGCGTGCCCTTAAAAATCTTATTTTTGTGGTTCTGTCTGTTCCTCTCCACAGATTCTTTATTTGTTTTACTTTCTGAAGAGTGATAGATGTCCTCCTTTTAATTTCCCTCATTGTATCTCCATTATTAGTTAGTAGTGATCCAAGATATTCAAAACTCTCCACTTCTTCCAATTTTTCCTCATTGATACATATTTCAGTTGCCTTGTTTGTTTTGTCAGTTGTCATCACTTTAGTTTTCTTTGCATTAAGATAGAGGTTCTGCTCTTTGCTGTTCTTACGGACTGACATAATTAGTTTTTCCATTCCTTTTTGTGTTGTGGACAGTAATACTGTGTCATCAGCATGTCTAATCTCTGGTATTTCATAACCTCCAATTGTTATGGCATCGTAATATTCTTTGTCTAAATCTTCTCTAACATTCCTCATTATATTTTCAGTATACAAGTTAAATAAGTAGGGTGACAATATGCACCCCTGACGGACCCCTTGTTTTATGTCAAACCAAGTTGTTGTTTCACCATTTATTCTTACTGCTGCTTGTTGGTCTAGATACAACAGTGATGTTAATTGTATCAAATGTGTTGGAAATCCCATTTTTTCCATTATTTCCCAAAGTTTCTGGTGTTGTACACAATCAAATGCCTTTGAGTAGTCTATAAAGGATAAATATAGATTCACATTAAACTCTCTGCATTTCACTATTATTAATCTTAGATTGAATATATGATCTCTTGATCCTCTTCCTTGTCTGAAACCAGCTTGGACCATATTGACTTCTTCTATTTTCTTTCGAAGTCTACCCATTATGATTTTTAACAGAATTTTACTGGCATGACTAATGACTAATTTTGGATATAAGTATGTTTATAAAGCTAAATACATAAACACATATAAAGCCACGGCAATAAAGCTGTAATAAAATATTAGTATTAGACCATTACAAACAAAAGAAGGAACAGCTTTAAAGGTATAATTGTGTGCTTCTTATTTAATAAAACTGCTCATACTTCTAAGTAGCTAAAACATTTATTTACCTGTTGTGCTGCTGCCTGTTGTTTTTTTTTTTTTATTGGTGTCTGGTGCAGTCTTTCAACTAGTTCCTTTACTGTCAGAGCCCAGTATTTAGTACTCCATAGGGTCACTATATCCATTAAATTTGAAATTGTTAAATGGTTAAAGAACAAAGATTTTTGTCTACCACAAAATTAAACTTTTTAACTGGATATCAGCACCTGCAATACAAGAAACGCTCAAGTTTATCCAAGAGAAAGGACTGTAGATAAAGACAGGAAATGTGTGTGAAGAAGTGAAAGAAGAAACACTTGTAATACAAGAAGATGATGTTCTTGATGTATTCAAGGCTAGATACTTCTTCCTCTGCCAAAGCTTATTTCAGTATCATAAGTTTTTACCTAAATCACATAATCATCACTTGGGTGCAATATGTCTAATCTTCATAATACAGTCAGAAAAAATATGTTAACTGTGTTAAATCTGTTTTCTGCTTTCCTTCAAACTTCAAAGGATCATTAGAAACTGGGACTTCACAGTAATTTCTTTTTTACATAATGTTACTTTAATTATTACTTTGTTCTTTTATTTTACAGATGTTCAGAGAAAAACCTTTCTTTATAACCCACAGTTTTTTATGGCATCGATTTTTTTTTTTTAAATCAGCATCCAGGCATGTATGAGAGAGCTGTATTGAAACTTCCAAATTCTCAGTCGTTTGATGCGAAGGTTGATCTGTGGTCACTCGGTGTAACTTTCTACCACACTTCTACAGGACAGCTTCCATTTCAGCCATATGGAGGACGTACTAACAGGCATACAATGTAAGATTTCAGCAATCCATAAACCTGCAACAATCACTGATCTGCTGTGTCCTTCAACTAATGTTTGTCAATTTAATTTAGTGTAATTTTAGTATTAACTCTTTCCGTGCGTATGGTCGAATTTTCGACACTTCCGGTGGTCCCAAGCTACTGTATGGTCGAAAATTCGACAATCATTGTTCCATTAAAACAGGCGGTGTAACATTTATATTGTCCGGATTTCGTCCGCGATTCCGGTGACACTTTCAAAATGGAGAATGCGTGCCTAGTTACGAGCGATGCCGAGCGAGAACAAGGACGCGAAGCATGAAATTTTTCAATTTTTGACAATGTAGATAGGGGTATGGACATAGCCTATGGCCACCACGCTGCTCTTGAATGTTTTCTAAGTAGATTTAGACATATTTAGATGACTGGAGAAGTAGTTAGGAGGTTATTTCAGACATTCAGTACGCGAAAATGCCATACGAAGTCACAATATGAGACCGATAAGTAGATCTACATATCTTAGATGGTAAATAGGGGTAAGAAGCGCGAATCTAGACCTAGACGATGGTGAGCTGGCCACATTCAGTGTCTAAAAACATCACATTACTTCTTTTTTTCCTAAAAAACTCTGCATTTATGAAATTTTCATTCATTTAGCTACACTTTGACACATATTACGTATACGGAAGTACATGGAAACACTGTTTTCCATTCCATTTTACAACTAGACCCCCTTACAGTCAAGACCCGCATTTTACTCCCATATGCAACGACACGTCCGTGTTTCTTCCTCCCGCACAGGAAGAGTTAACATGTTCACTTGGTGGTCTGCAGCAGTCATGGGTGTGTCAGCCAGGGGTGGAGGATCATAGATGACCACACTTCCCTCATCCATGCAGTGCTCCTTGAAAAAAATGTTGCAAATGCCTAGTGCACAAGGATCAGATTCTTCTCCCCCCCCCCCCCCCCCATTGTAGTGGAGGATAAAAAGAAACCTATTATTTTAGTTTACTGAGATTAGATTTTCCTGCATGCCCTTAAACATGAAGTAAACCATTGTCGTGCTGCACAGAGAAGCAAAGAGCACTAACACATGGCATCAGAATAAGAAACAGAAGAAGCCTAGTTAAAATAGTAAGTTTCATCATGATACTGACTTTTTAAAGTTTTTAGATGGCTTCATGTCATTCTTTGTCCATTTTACTGGGTTTTCCATAACTTAAGTGCACTTCTGCGCTTGAGTTTCCATACACTTATATAAAAACTGTGAGTTTTGATTCCTTTGATATGATCTGCAATTATTTATTCATCAGATGTAAGGAACAGGATTTCTCAGTTGGATTGTTATTGCTATAGATTAACAATTTTTTTTTTTATAAAAGTGGCATGTAGATGTTTTGCAGATTTTAAAGATAAATTTGATGACACACAGCAGATGGAAGAAATCCATTTTGTCATGTGCAACAGTTAAGCACTGAAATTAATGCCATTTGATGAGAATTTCTGTCAAATGTGTAACATGATTTTCTGATTATGTAATTGATTTCCTGCACAAAATGGTAACTCGTTTTTCAGATCTGCACTGACTTAAGACAGCTTCATTTTTGTATTATCTGGGAAGTCCCCTGTAATTTCATTTTTTTTTCCCATTAACTTCCTTGTATTTTGTAAGTCACCATCTGTATTTGTACTTCCTGGAATTAAATGTTAAATTCATCTCCCGGTTATATTCAAATTGTTTTTTTTTTTCAATCAGCCATGGCAAATAGCACGAAAAAAAGTTCCTCAGTTTTCATATCACATCATTTGGAAGTTGATGTTGCAACACATAATTTGTATTTTCATTAATTTTTAAATAATCTCACTAAATCTGACATTACAAGCAAGTTCATAAGGTGACTGTGCTATACTTTCTCATCTTACAAATGTAGTCACATTCATATTAGATGAGTAAATGTGATGTATTTTGCATCCATAAATTAAATTTGATGATTAGCCTGCAATGATTTTATAACTGTTGGATTTGTTAAAAAACTGAAAATGTAATAAACAAGGAAATAATTGCATGGGAAAAACACCAAGACAAAAAAATAAACTCTATTTTTTCAGAAGAGGTGTATTGATTTAGTTATAAGGTATCATCAGGATTTCTTACTTTGTGTTTTCCTTCTTCTTCTCAGTGCCAATTTATTTTAGCTACTAATTTCCCAATTTTAAATTTGCATCCTTCTTTTTTTCTATTGTATGTGAAGGTTTGAGATCATCAGTCAAAAGGAAAGTGGGGTTATATCGGGTGTCCAGAACTTTGAAAATGGTCCAATCCAGTGGAAGAGAGATTTGCCAGAATCTTCTCCCTTGTCAAGGTAAATGCTTCAACAGAACAACTTGCTAGTAGGCTGTCAGTAGTCACATGATCAAATGTAGGTTGGTCATAATGATAATAGTAATCATGAAAATAATTATAGCATCTATTTGGACTAGAAGACAGTTCTGATGCAGATGGACTTCAGCATCTGTGAAAATCACCTAAGTTCTTTGAGGACTGTTTCATCAATATTTGACTGGCTTAATCAAGCAGAGCAACAAAAACCATATTTGTGTTGCTTAGTCCAGTTTATTCCTTCTTGTGTGCAAAGTTTTAATCAGAAATTTAATGATTATTAGTATTTGTTCACTTTGAAGTGTTGTAAAAAAATTTTTGTTATACGCAGTGGGCTGAAGTCTGTAGTGATACCTTTGCTTGTTGGACTAATGGAGCCAGACACATCCAAAATGATCACCTACCAGAGCCTGTTTCGAATGGTCAGCAATATCAAACAGAAAATTGTTGTTCACGTCTTCCACTATAGCAAATGTGAAGACCTAAAAATTTACGCTGATCCAAACACGACGTAAGCAAATAAAACACTGTATTTTTCACTTCGTTGTTTTGTGTTAATGTAAAAGCAGGAGTGTTGATTATTATCTCACAGAACAGATTTTGTTTCAGAGTACAAATATGGTGTTAAATAATTATAGTTCATTTTTTTGTATGAGAATATTTATGTTTTATTTCATATTTTGGGCATATTTCCATATTTCTTCAGAAAATAACTGATAGTACATGTTTATTTATTAATTAAAATTGAAACCTGTGACAGAGTGCTTTTCTGCTTCTTTTCCTATCAAGTGTTTTTGAATAGACCTGGATTTTATAGCATTTGTGCTGTACATTGCTAGGTAGCACATCTTTCTGGAGACTTCAGAGCCATTTATTGCATATTCCTCAATCCATTTCATAGCAACTTGAAGTTTTTAAAGCTGAAATCTGGGAGCTGATTCCTAGCCTTTAAGTTACCTTGAAAAGTAGGATCAATGAATTAATTATGAAAAAACAACAACAGCAGCCAAATATTTCAGCAAAATGCCTTTATCAAGAACAGTAAAAAGACAAAATAAGTATTGCAAAGAAACTTATCTGTTGTATATAAAAAAGTATGCATTTCCTGCTTTCAACTCATGTTCTAGGCTTCATATTGGCTGTGATGTGAAAGTGACAGTTAATGCTTCATTCCTAATCCATTGCTGACATTGATCATTTATGAAAACTGTTGAAAAATAGAACTGCTGTTATTTACACTTATCCTTACACATTTTCCAGATTCACAAGTCTTCAAGATCAGATTGCAGCTCTCACAGACATTTTGGCATCAGATCAGATCCTGATAGTAGGTGGTCAAACACTGGAAGAAGTCATAAACCCAAAGTGTACCTTGCAAGAATACCCATCTCATCTTCTTCAAGGCAGCATTTACTTGTTCCAGAGAGAGATGTCAGAAGTACACAGAATAGCCAGACCTGAAATCCGTAAGTCTAAAAACATAAAGCACACAGTTGTTATCAGGCCCCCACATGAATGCCTTGCAAGATTTAAGTGTATTATTTATCATAAAATAACAGTGATTCTCCTCAAGTGTAATTTTACATATCTAAATGAAAATAATTTGCTGTAAAATTTACTCACAGAGTGGCAATTTCGTTATATATTTCTGTCATATATTTTTTTTTCTGTTGTTACTACAGCACCTTTCCCAGAGTTCATGCCCTTCTCAGACATGGATGCTGATGCAAGACTTGCTCATAGCTGCACAGCAAGGGGAGAGTTGATTAAAAGAAGTCAGGAGAAGGTTAGCCAGCAGCAGGAAAAATTGATGAATGGATTGTTTTTCTTACGGTGAGCATAAACAATTATAATTTGATTACAATTTTTTTTTTAAAGGAGTTCTTCTTTTCATAATATTTTTAGACTAAATTTAACTCTTTTTGACTAGTTGATGATGATGATGATGATAACAGGATATTATGACTTTTATCCTTTCCTGGGATGAACATAAGATGATGCTCACCCACCCACCTACCAGAAAGCTGCTGTATAGTAGTTTCACTACATATGGGACTACAAAAGTCTCTGTCTCAATTCATAAGACTGTTACAATAACAGTCTGTATTTAGAGAGAGTATGGCATGAAAAAAAGATGGTGGCATTTATCTGTTTCTTTATTGCCATTATTTAATTTGAGCATCTTAATAGCCACCAGGGAAATTCTGCAGTAGTCTTTTATCAGCAGTATAATTCTTCAGTAATTTTTTTCAGACTGGTGTGTGGTAACAGAGGCAGTTAGGTGTAAAGATGAAAGTTAAATGGTTTTATTTTCTTCCCTGTAACATTGTTTCTGCCTGTGCCATACATTCACTCTCTAGTAATCCCACAATTGCCGTGGCATGTGCCCCAGCTGTGCCAACCTCACCATCAGCACTCTACCCAGGTTTACCACAGTAATATTTAAACATATCCATGTTTCAAGAATCTGAAAAATGGTAAGTCACCAGGATGTGATGAGATAACAGCTGAACTTATTAAAGCAGGAGGAAAGGAATGTGCAACAATCTGTCATGCGCTGTGTAAAAAGATATGGCATTCAGGTATTTTGGCCAAAAGAATGGAGAAGTACTGTATTCATACCACTGCTAAAAAAAGGGTAACCTGAAATTATGCACAAACTACAGAACTGTTGCTCTGATTAGTCATGCCAGTAAAATTCTGTTAAAAATCATAATGGATAGACTTCGTAAGAAAATAGAAGTCAATATGGTCCAAGCTGGTTTCAGACAAGGAAGAGGATCAAGAGATCGCATATTCAGTATAAGATTAATAATAGAGATTTATAATAAGATTTTTAAGGGCATGCATATTTCCCATTGCAACATATGCCTTTGAGACGTGGACACTTAACAAAACAGCTGAGAAACACATAAATGCCTTTGAATGTAAATGCTACAGAAGAGTTCTTCACATATCATGGACACAGAAAAAGAACAAATATATCCATACTACAACTCTTAATATTGAAGAAGGCCAGCTAGTAAAGAGGATTAAAGAGAGAAAACTTAAATATTTTGGACATATTAAACGTCATGATAATCTAGAGAAGACCGTCTTGGAAGGGTACATAATAGGAAAAAGAAAGAGAGGAAGACCAAGGCAAAGATGGCTGCAAGACATAGTTGATGATCTGTAAATGGATGCATCAGCAGCAGGCCATCTTGCTCATAACTGAGAGGCTTACAGGAGTGCTGTTAGGGAGGCAAAGTTCCACAAGGGACATGAAAATGAATGATGATGATGATGATGTTTCAAGCAATATTTTTTTCATGTATTTGTTTAATGTGGAAGGTATACTGTTGGAGCTGAGCAAAGCTCTGCTAGGAAAAGCCAGTATTCCCAGATGATGTTCATTGTTACCCTGATAAAGTACAATCTTTTTTTCTTTTGTACTTTATCATTGGTAAAAGTAACAGCAAAACACCTTTGCAGCATAGTTGTTACCTGCTGTATGTATTTCATCAGCTGCACTAAAACATTCTCCTTATTATTGAACTTTTTTTTTTCATTTGCTGATCCAAACAATAAAACATCTGCCAGAATAATTGCACATAATTGTTCTTTCATGAAGCATGGTTATATATGACACACTTTTTGTTTGGGTCTATTCCAGGATTTATGTTGAAAATAGGCTAGCAGCCACAAAGATTAGCCATGATTCTCTGAAGCAGTTGATGGGTGAGTGCAGGATCCATATTTCTACCTTCTTTGACATGGTCAGGATCTTGCAGAGTGTCTTAGCACCTAATAAGAGTATGAACAAGGATGTTGAGGTGTTGAACAAGATATTAGAGGACTCTGTCATCAGGCAAGTCCATGAAAAGGTATGTATTTCAGTTTTTTTTGTTTGTTCCATATTACGTGAATCACTTATTTTTTTCAATTGTGATTTGGAGCAAAAATTATTAGTAAGGTAAGTCTTCATTTATATCATAGAAGAGAGATTATGTTTAATGAATTAGTCAAAGTCAGGTTATTTTAGTGAATGATTTTTTTCTTTCAGTGTTTTCCCAAAATGCTTCCAATTTTTTTATGATTGCATCACGTTTATTATTTTTAGTATAATATTGAAAACAGACTATACATTAATTTTTAAAAATTATAACTCTGTCCTTATAAACTAGAAATAATGCAAAAAAATTTTCAAAGTATGAAATTTTCCTATTTATTGCATTCATTTGCCTCATATTCATTGATATTGATTACTTGCATCAATATGTCTTGCAGGCCAGTGAACGCATGTCTGAGATTGAGCAGTACAGGGATATGTTGATCAAGAGGTTAGAAGACATCAAAGCTTATGCTAGCAAGTTCACAGCTGGATGTCTAGAAGAGAAGTGGTATGTCTTAGACATTGGATACATTCTGCTTGACAAAAGAGGACAGGCTTTAAATGATGACAGATTGTGTGCTGTAAACTAGAATGGTTAGAGGTCTATTAGGTCATGGTTTTTTTTAAATGGTATGCCTTGAGAGAGCTAAGGATGTGCTGTCAGATTTTTAGAGTAAAAATATTTTTGGCCAAATTACAAACATTTTTTTATTATTATATAACCCACCAGGTAGAGAAACTACAGCAGTTTAGTTAATAGACCAGTTCAGTGCAAGTGAAATGGCCAGAAATCTGTATCTCCGAGCAGGCTCACATTTCACGTTGAAAACAATGCCTTGTATAATTAAATGGCTTTCAGATTTTTAAAAATTTGTCGAAGTATGCATGTATGTACATATGCACAAATATATATATGTATAAGTTGAATATAGTCAGTGAACTTTGAAAATCCTAAAAATATATGTTTAAATGCACAGGAATTAGGAACACAGCAGGTGTGCTGTGACAGAAATTTGCATTTACCAGGTGCAGCAGTTTCTTTCATTGTGTATGCAACCTGTATTGTTCATTTAAGATGAAAAAAAAAAAATGATAAAAAGTAATGTGATTTTTTTTTTCTAAATTTCCTGCAGCCTTAAGAAAGTTCAGCACCACATGTCAGTCATCTCTGGGGTTTACAGTCGCTTCAGGCGGGACAAGAGTGTAAAAAATCAGATGACAAATCATGATGAAAACATCCATGGGTTTGAAAGGTGAGATCAGGTTTTGGGTAATCACTTTGATATGGCTGACATGCATATGCAGGGGTAAATAATTACCACGTAACTGTCAGTTCTGTAACTACTGTAAAGTGAAGTCGCGTAGTCTTGTTGGAATTGTGTGAGAAGAGTGCATTTCATCCACGCAGAGTTTGCACTTATTTTAATGAGCTTAATATAAGCTGCATTTTGTTCTTGTATTCATTTGTTCAAATAGAACTTGATTCTAGGCAGCAGATTGTGGTGAAGATTATGAAATACACCCATTGAATCAGTGAGGTGTGCATGTAGTGGTTTTTTTTAGTTCAGGTTTCTGAGTAAGTTCCATTGCCAAAGGAAACTTGTCAGTCATTGTCTCTGCAGAAATAATGTAGCATCCTATTTCTGTGAGCAACACTGAGAGGTAAGAGCCGGCTTTGGCTCTAATTCACGTACTATGCCTCAAGTACATCTGTCTTTGATCCTGTCCCTTATATAATCAGCCACTTGATATTTAAATTTCTTTTGTGTTGTACTGATAGTAGCAAAATTTAACAACTTTTAATCTCAGGATATCAGGAACATTATCCTGTTGGTTATCCAAGGGGGAATGAACATGATTATAGTAGAGTGAGGGCATAGTTGTGAGGACCAGAGGGCTAGAGTTGGCCTAGACCCTACATTGCTTATTCTTGGCTCTTCATAGTACAGTAACATGCTGATGGGTTCCTTCGGTATCAGTAGTGGTTTTAGGGCATGCTGTGGTCCCAGTGGCAGTGGTTTCTGCTAAGAAACTGGTTTCTTGGGTTAAATCAAGTCTTCAGCAAGCCACTGTAATAAACAACTCCTCTGGGCAATCATCACAGCATCAGTTGAAAAGAACACAAGTCTGTGGTTCTAGATAGCCAAGAATTAGAACAAGCCTGATACAATGAAAATGAATTTTATTATATAAAAGAGTCCATAACATTACCTCCAACATTCCACTTATTGGGAATTGGTTAGTTTTCTGTTTGTGTATTTCTATATTAGGGCACTTCTTTGGGTTTTTTTTTTTTCATATTTGATTTTGTTTTCCATGTCTCAAGGCAAAAGTTACAGGAGCATTGTGTGACGATGAAGTCCATATTCACAGACCACTGTCTTCCACAGTTAGAGAAAGTCTACAAGAATTCTATTCACATCACTGAGTAAGTTGTCTATTGCTACTGTCTTATTTGTTAAACTTCCTACAAAACTGATCATTTGAACACTGCAGTGAAAAGAAAAAAAAAACTAATTCAGTTGAAAAATGGTTTTAAGTTATTGTTTTTATTATAATTGTCATGTTCTGTTATAATTTGCTCATCTTGTCATTATAAGAACTTCTCTCTCTCTCTCTCTCTCTCTCTCTCTCTCTCTGAACCTTAAGTGCTCAGGGCACATGAGGCTTCCGCAAGGGTTTTCCACAAATGCCTGTCCTTTGCCTTTTTTTCTGCTCTTGCCCAAGTGAGCTCTCTATTGCTCAACATCCTTTCTGTTGTTCTTCTCCATGTCTCTTTTGGTCTACCCTTACTTCTGTTCCCCTGAGGTGTCCATCTTAGTGCTGTTTTTGGTAGTGAGTTGTCAGTCATTTAGAGCACATGTCCCAACCATCGCCAGCGTCTTTCCTGAATAATTGCTGTCAGTGGCTTCATCTGCATTTCTGCCAACAAGATGTTGTTTCTTATGGTGTTTGGCCAAAATATTTTTCTAATTCTTCATAAACATTTAGTCTGGAAAGAATTCAACTTGTTTTCTATGGTTTTGGTGATTTTCCAGCATTCACCTCCATAGAGTAGTACACTTAGAACATTACTCTTAAATATCCTGATTTTCATATTTATGCTTAGTTTTTTAGATTTCCATATAGTTTGCAGCATTGCAAAAGCCTGGTTTGCTCTAGTAAGTCTGCTGTTCATGTCCATATGAGAATTTGCCTGTTTTAAATGTGATAATAGAATGGATATATTCTCAGAATTATACAGGGTATTTTTAAAGTATCACTACACTTTCTATGTAAAAAATTGAGAAGATGGCATAAAAAAATTTGCTGCACAGTCAATTGTGAAGAAAAATGCAGTGAATGGTTGTCATCTACTGGAGTAATTTTTTGCACTCAAAAGAGAATGGTGTTATCAACGGAAGAAGAATTTTTTTGGTTGAACAAGTGTTTCGAAATGGCGGTCAATTCACACAGATGGTTGTTCAAAGATTTATAGCAAAATTTCCTGATAAACAACCTCCTCATCGCACTACGGTTAGAAATTTGTTGAATAAGTTTCGTGATACAGGAACTGTAGAAGATGCTTCGCGATCTGGTAGGCCTGCTGTGTCTGAAGAAAAATGTCTAGATATCCAAGACAGAATCCTGAAAAGTCCATGCAAGTCCTTAAGGAAAATGTAGCAAAAAGTGAACATATCACTGAGCACAGCGCACAAAATTCTTAAACATCGGTTAAATTTTCATCTATACAAGATTTCTGTTGTGTCTGAACTAAAAGAATGTGACAATGAATCCAGAGTCAACTACACCACGTGGTTTCAAGCATTTTTAGCTGAAAAAGATGAGTCAATTCTCGATTTAACATTCTTCTCTGATGAGGCATGGTTTCATCTATCTGGATACGTTAATAGCCAAAATAATTGTATTTGGAGCATTTCATGAAGCACTGCTACATGTTGCAAAAATTGGGATATGGTGTGCCGTCAGTAGAAAACGTTTAATTGGACCAATTTTCTTCAACAACATTATAAATGCTGATCGGTACCGTGCTGACTTTCTGGAACCTTTTTTAGAACAGCTGAGTGAACGTGAAATTGAAGAAGCGTGGTTCCAGCAAGATGGTGCAACTGCACACACAGCTAGAGCAACACACGGTTTTTTGGAAGAAATTTTCGCAAATCGCATATCTAATGGAATTTGGCCTGCTTGATCTCCAGATCTAAATCCATTAGATTATTATCTATGGGTTTTCTTGAAAGGAAATGTTTACAAAAATAATGTACAAACAGTTGAGGACCTGAAAGAAGCAGTCAGAATTACCATTCAAGAAATATCAGCAGACACGTTGCACAAGACATTTGACAGTATGAAGAGATGTGTACAGTAATGTCTTGAAGCCCGTGGTGGACATTTCCAACACCTGTTATAAAAAATATTTCAGTGGTACACTCCAGCTAACCCAAAACAGTGTAACTAATTAAATGACTTTTTTAGCACATTTTGTGATGACGTCATTTACTTCATTTTTCAATTTTTTTGTCATAGAAAGTGTTATGAGACTTTAAAAACATCCTGTATAAGAGAAAATTTTCTACAATGGTGACAAAACATGCTTTATATTCTAAATTTGCAGATTGTTAACAAAGTGCCTGACTCGTGTTGCTAAAATTGAAAAGAACATAGCCAGTGTCCTGAATTGTCAGGACCTGCTGAGTAAGAAACTGCTAAAGGTGAGTTTGAATGGAGCAGTTATGGTGCTGAATGTGTTTAGTAGATGAGGGAGCTCACACACACACATACACCTTTGGTCATAAATAAGTATAACTGTTGTTAAGGTGTCATATAATTATAAAATAATGCATGTTTCAGACAGATGTGAACAATAGATGTAGCAGTAGCAACATGTATGTATACCATTATGGTAATTCCATAAGGCTTGCAAAAACTTTTTTTTAAAACAATCGTGATAAAAATTCATGGATGATTGGAAGAAAGGCCACAAAACAGTTAATATTTCAACAGTGAAAAATTTCTTCAGGGACAGACAAAGTAACACAAAATAAAATGGAACAAAGTCGTTTATAGACCAGGCAGTCCATCTTCAGTTACAGACATTATAGAAATGAACTTGCTGCAACACACACAGAGTAGTCAAACAAAATGAAAAGTATCAGCACATAAGACAATTTTTTTTTTTTAAATGTAGTGGGGAAAAAAAAAGAGCTATAATCAGAGAACAGATGAGGCCATCAAAAGCAGCAGGTAGACTTTAAACGTTAAATATCATAGTAGTGGCAGTATAAATCTGTTGTAGGTGGTAGTGGTAATCATTGTTAATTCTCTCGACGGAAATTTCTTGCAGTTCAAGAGATCCTGCACCACTGACCTCCAGTATGTCAAAGATCCTGGATTCTATTCATCGGAAAATCTGCTTGTGAAACCGTTAAACTTGGAAATATCGGGGACTGGGGCCTGCTCAGTGGTGCCCTCTGCATCATCAGGGGTGGGATCACTAGGTTCTGGTGACAATTTGCTTGGGTCGGTGGAACCAAAGCCAGAAGAGTATGTCTGTTGAATGTTTGTGATGTCTGTTTGTCGCCATCGTTGGAAAATTAAAGAATTAAAGGTCCTCTGCATATGTGGCAGCAGCTTAAATAAACGTTTTCGTTCATTCTTTATTTGCTCTACCGAAAAGCCTTGACAGTCATTTGTGTGGTACTTCTTATTTCTAATAAGATCTGTTGCACCTTTTCTTCCTCCCCTTGCCCATTCAGATTGTTTTTCTTTTTCTCTCATCTCATTTTTTTTTCTCCATGACTTTTTCAGTGATTGTCAAGTTCTCCAACTTTTGTCTTTTTCAGTTAAAATGAGCCATCACATGTTACACATATGCTGAGCAGCCCAGTCTAATGACTCATAACAGTGAACAGATAAGGCAGCGATAACAAATATCTTGTAAATCAGTGGTTCTTAACTTTTTTCTTTTTCCATGGAACACCCCCCCCCCCCTTCCCCTCTCCCTTTTCAGTTTGAGAACAGCCGTGGACTTAAAAATAAAGCATTAAATAGAGCCTAGATTATAGTTTTTTGTTGTTTTTTTTTTAACTAAGTCAATTCATTTGCTGGTGTGTGGACCTCCAGAAAAGTCTTCCATGGATGCTTGGTAAAGACCATTGCTGTAACTGTTTGCATAGTTTGTCAGAAAGTGCAAAACTGTGTATGATAAACAGCCAGTTACATACCTTTGTTTTTATTTTTCAGAATGAAGTCCCTATCTGATCATGCTGTTAGACTTGAAGAGAAGTTGAAGTCAGTTTTGGACATTCTGGGTCAAAATTCACATATGCTTCGCAGGTACTGTTTGATTTCTGCTTGTGCTGTTGTAATTTGTTTCGTTTACCCATAAGACTTGTTTTCCACTTTAAGTTACTGCATTGTCAGGGTTGAAGAACTTTGATAATATTTTATAGCATAATTATTAAATTATTGTAAGTGGATTTCATTGTACCTGCTTGAGTCTCAGTCAGATGTAAGATAACTGGCAAATCTGTAGGAGTTTGTGTGTGTGAGACAATATGTGAAATGTGTCATCCATTCTTTGTAATAAAAGAAAGATTTATTTTTCTTGTCGGTGTTGATATATGTCAGATGGGAAATAAGAAAAATAAAAATAATTAGTTACCTTTTTTTTTTCACTGTATGTAAAAAGATACAGTTGATACCTGAGTACACATTTGAATAAGCTATTCTCCATACCTCAATAATGAAAGCAGCCATCAGAAAACAACAGTCATGCTGATTCTCGGGAGAGTCATTAACAGAGAATTTTCTTCCACTCCACCAAGGTTCTTTGCTACATAAACAGTCTTTCTGTGCCTTGTTTTTTTTTTTAAACTAATCCTCTACATTTCATATATTTCAGTTAGGAGTCTTTTTTTTTTAATCATATCACATCATCAGTTTTATAAACCTATTTTGTATTATTTATTTGACTTACGCTTCTTTTCTCTACTCTTTTTTTTTCCTCGAAATGCCAAGGTCTTCTCAGAATGATAATATTTCAGTTGTCCTGACCCTCCTTACCAAAGCAGAAAGTAACTAATAATCTGATATTTTAGATATGAGCTCTTGTATTCACACTGTTCCTGAGGATATTTTTTTTTCTGTGCAACACAGTATCCTGCTCTCAGTGTTAACTTTAGACATACAAAGTACATAAGGAACATAATAAAATTGTAGAATGAATTGAACATTTTCATGTGTGAAAGAAAGAGCTCTCAGTGAAAAACTGTTTTTTTTTAGCCACAAAACTTGAAATATAAGAAACTTAACAGGTAATAAGAAATCCTCTTAAGCACTTTGTTAAGATCTATAAACAGTGAGTATTCAGAAGAGATTGCTAACTAAATCACATCATTATAAATGTAGCTGACAGTATTAGCCTGTGATACATCTCTTATTATGCTCCTTGATAGACTGGTTTTAATATTATCTCTGATGAATGTATGTCTGAACAAACTTTCTTTTTTACCCCCTCAACAGCTTGGATGAAACATCTATACAAAGTTCAGGCTCTATGACACAGAGACTTCAGGTCTTACCTGAGCAAGAGAGGGAAGACACATGATAATGGTTGTCCTTTCTGAAATAATTCCCCCCCTAATCTGTCTTACATTCTTCAGAACTTCTCATTCTGCCCCTACAGAAAGAATCTTGTCAGATGCTGAGCAGCTCCTGAAACTGAACACAAGGTTCATCACTATCTGAGTTCAAGTGATGCAGAATGTCAAAGAACTTTACATGAGCAGCTGAAACTGGTGTTTGTGTGTGCAGTTGTTTTGTTTTTTTTTTCCATTTTGAAAGATGGTCATATATGTCTGAACTTTCAAGAGCAGACAAATTCCTTTATATGGTTAAACTTGAGGAGAAGGTTAATCATAAAGTGCCCTTCACTGCAAGGTTCATGATCATTTCTTGAAAATATATTTGATTAACAGTTGTGATAACATTTTGTGAAATAGACCTTTACCTGGTATTTTCAGTTTCTGAGAAAATTTCAGAAAATGTTGGAAATTTGTACTGAAATTGCTTTGTTTTTTTTTTTGGTCTCATTAAGCATAATTACAGTCAAAATGATTTCCAGGTTAAGGTGTTAAAAATATGTTTTTAATAATCATTATTTCTTAATATTAATTCTTGATATGAATATATATTTGTAAATGTAAATTCATTATGAAATGTCACACGTGTTAAACATGATTGCAGTTTGCCAGTACTGATCATTTGATGCATGAAATGAGCTTGGGTTTGTCAGTCTTCGGTTAATGCTCATTTGTGATTTGTCCATCTAGACCAGTTTAAATATAATTTGACTATCAGCCATTTTAAAAACTCATAACCTTCCACTAGTTTGTTAAAATTTAATAAATGTTTTTTTTTTCTTGGAAAGGTTCATGGTGGAATTTCTTGTAATGCTGGTGAATCAGAGTGCAAAATAATGTGTGAGTTCCTTTTTGTGACTTAAACAGGCATTTTAATACTGGTCTGTGTCAGAGTTTCTCATGTGAACTCTGGGTTCTCCATAATAAGGGAAGATAGTAGAATTTCACTGAACATTCCAAGTATTAAACTGTGTGCTTTTCTAGGTAATCACCAAGCTAACACTTCAGTCACAAATATGTAGCACACAGTTGCAGTCGGGTGAAATAAGATGTACTCAAGCAGCTCAAGGGGACAAGTAAGAATAATCTCTGCAGTGCTGACAACATAAAAGAAAAAAAAGCAGATAGGAGTGACATATGGTAGGAAATGTCAAAGTAAGCAGGTAAAGTAAGAAATATACACTGGAGTATGCTTTTGGAACACAGTTGATTGTTACAAGACAAGATAGTTCTCAGTACCAGCAAACTTGAGCTGGCCCTACCCCATTTGTTATTATGCTCCTAGAATTGAACATTTGTCTTCCTTCAGCCAGGCTAACAAGTATAGCTGCCTTCCCTACTGCAGTGAAATTTAATGAGAAGCCTTCTCCTTGGGTTTGCTTTGAGATTTCAGTCCATTGCTAATCTGACAAAGTGCCTATGTTGTGAGATCATCATGGAGAAGGCCATTCATGTTCTCGGTTTACAGTAGCATCCCACATTATCAGACTGTCCTGGACTCTATAGGGAAAAGAGACCGGTAATATATATAGAGAGGGAAGTTCATGGAAATACAGGCTGAGAAATGAGAGGGATTTACAGAGCTGTATTTAGTAAACCAGCTGGCTAGAAAGGAGAACTTTTTCTTTCCCCAAAACACTTTTGTGGTAGTACAAAATTAGCAGTTTCATAATATTAAAGAACAGATGGAAATATAGAAGGAGTACTTTAAAGAATTTCTGTACCAGACTATTCTGTAAAACCTGCCAGACACCCACCAAGCAGAAGAAACAAGAGTACACAATGAACAAGCACAGTCTTGCAACAGAAAAGCATGGTAAGTCAATTTTTGCCTGACACAACCAATATAAATGTCACAAGGTCTGACTTGGGAGGTTAAACCTCACATATAAGATGTGAGTTTTATTTTTTTTTTTAAACCCAGAGAAAGCTGCAGACTTTACCTTTGTGACTGGGATTTAGAGTTAACATGGCTTAGAGCTTGAATGCTGGAAAAAAAAAAAAAAGAAACATCCTGGAACTATAGAGAACTGGAAACCATGAGAAAAGATATACTAGCAAAGGCTGATATGAAGGATTTTGGTTGAGGCTTATTCTTCATAAAAGATAAATGATGACAGTGATATGTTACACATTTATATTCTAATGTATTTATCCACGAATTAGAAAAACTTTAGAAAGTGAAGAAAACCAGAAACAACTGTAATAAGTATATGGTCAGAATATTGAAAGGTCTATAACAGTGAAACATCTTAGTTTACATGACAGCATCATATGTCATCTGAAAAATTCTGTGATATATGCATACCTCAGGGTCTACGGATCTCAAAATTCCATATCTGTGATAAAAAAAATGTATTCTCCTTTTGTTTAGTTCTTGAAAAATTGAAGATCTCTCTCATGTCCTTCTGTGGAAATGAGTGATACCAGGTTTATCAGTTTATCCTCTGTGGTTACAGCTGATTTTCCTGCAAAAATAGAACCAATGTCATTGAAGTATCATCTTTGACCACAGATGTATGTGAGAGCATTCCAAATGCATGAATTTAGCACACTGTGTTACAGTGTAACATGGAAGCCTATGTGCAGCTGTGAGCTAGTAATAAGATGTAGCACAGTTGTATAAGTCTGTGTATGTTCATCTTTGCTTTTCTTCAGTAATTGAATGTAGCACAGTTTTGTATTTGACTTTACTGCTTTTTTTTCACCAGTAATTGGATGTGGAACAGTTTTATAGCTCCTAGTATGTTTGCTTTTTGCTTTTTTCTTCCCTTTTCTTTTAATAAAAGAAAACATTGTACAATGTAAACTAATAGTCCTCAAACTTTTGTGTTGCTGTCCCCTTGATTCACAGACCATGTCAAAAAACAGTTTTCATTCTGTTGACTCCCATGCCTCCTGCTACTACCATTTTAGTCCACCCTCCCACAGATCTTTCCAGTGCCCTCAGGGAAGTGATAACACCCATTTTGAGAATCACTGGTGTAAACTGTTTGTCCCATCTGTAAGTTTAAGGAAAAGTAGAAATATGTGATGATTGAGATTGCCAGTAGATTGGTTCATTTGGGAGGATTTTTTTATGTGCAGCTTAAGGTAGCACACAACAGAGAGCTGTAACACTGCTTCACAGAAGGAATGTAAATATATGTACTTTATATATTTGCTTTTTTGTTTATATTGGAAGGGAAGGGTTTGTCTCAAAGACTTCATAATTTTGGGTTGACTGCAAGAACTGTATGTTGATGAAGTAATATACAATTCAAAGAATTGTCATTACCAAGGGGGAAAAAGTATCATCGAGTAGAATTGTATCTGTTATTGGTTTTTCCAATAATTATGTTCAGTTGCAAAATCAATAACAGTGAATATACTGTGAATGTTCACTCAAGGTACCATCATGCACAGACTATCCAGGACTTTTCATTTCTTCTCTAATGTACATTTGCTGATTTTTTTAAAATAAAGAAACAATGTCCCTTCTTGTTAAATGTTAATCATTTTTGAAAATTGAACATTCATTCACATGGGCTGTCCTTTCACAGAAACATTGCTCTCCTGGTAGCCAGTCTGAAGATGTCTCATCAATCCAGGATGCTTGACTGAATATTGCACATTTTTAACACTTTATAGTATCATGTTAACTTGCATTATTACTATGAGTTACTAAAAAAAATCATAATTTCACTAGATATGACTACTGTTATGTATGATTTACTTGTTAAATAATGACACTGTTACATATTAGTGATATTTATGTGTTATCTAAAGTTTATGTTCATTAGTGTAATGTATTAGAAATGAAGAGTTCACAACATTGATTTTTCTGTGAGCTATAATTGTTATGGTAGTGTTGTAAAAAAATTTTTTTAAATAATGAGTGTTATATTTGTCCATGTTAATGGAGAATTCTAAGTTCTCAGACATGTTACAGTTGTACTAACTCTGCGAGCAGATTGTTCTCTGCAGCCAGTGCAGTGAAGGTGTTGATGCACAAGCATATTGTTAGATGAGAGGAATGAATGAATGAATGAATGAATAATCTTTATTTTTCAAGGGTAAAGAATTGGGCACGCAGGGTTGGATTAAGTTAGTTTTGCAGACTGGGGTGAAGCTAAGAAGGAAGAGATGGTGCAGTTCTTCTTTAGCAGGCTCCACACCAAGGGGAGTAGAGATAATTCAAACAAAGCTTGTGATGAAGACAGGGTTCCATGCTGGGCAAAGGAATCTGTGTGAACAATGGGGGAAAAGTGTGTTTCATACATCATAAATGACAGAGAATTCAGTGCAATGGAGAAATCAGGCTCTGATAAGATTATATGAACTGAATTGTGTGTATCATGAGAAGAGCTGAAAAACTGCCAGTTTATCCCTTACTTAGAATTAAATTTTGTTTAAAAAAAATAGGTACTGGTTAATGTGGACATTACCAGTTCTGTTGACTGAAAGAAAATCTCTGGGAGTTAATAACATGAATTTTATGCTGAGTTATAGTCAGAGGACATTTTTGTAATAGCTGCACACGCTCTGATGCGTTGTTCCTTTGCTTATTGTGGCAGGAGCTGCTAAGACTTGTGTGACATTGTGCAGCTTCAGCGGTGCTATTCTATCTCAGCATCTGTCACATCTTCCATTTCCTAATCTCTTAGAAACAACACTTATTTTTAAAAAACTTATTTTCACTATACTTTTTTTTTGGGGGGGGGGGGGGTTCTTTCCCATACTCCCATGTGCTATGTCTGGTTTATTTATATACAAAACATTGTTGCCGTTTTGGCATTTTCATTTTTTAACTCTTTCGTTATTATTGTCGTTTCATTTCCTATATGTGTTATTTAGTAGATTAGTAGTAGCCATAAATGATTATTTTAAACTTAGAAATTCCTTCTTTAAAAAAATTGTAGACATTTTATTGTGTAATGCAACATAGACTACAAACAAAAATCAACTTAAATGCAATGGCTCCTAGTTGGCCACGGTGTTTGCAGAAGTCTGGTTACTTATCTGTTTTGTCATTCATGTACAGATGGTCCTTGTTTTCTGATGTCCCGCTTTATAGTTTGTTTTTCCAACCATCAGTCCATTGAAATAGTAGGTCATAATTGCAAATTTACAAATTTTTTTTAGAGTGCACAGCATATATTTAACTCTTCCCGTGCCTTTCGTCACTTAGACGACGGTTTCAGTTTCTCACCTGGTTCGTTTAGTTGCTCTAGCGATGTTTGCTTGTTTCATTAAAAACCTGGTGTAACGTTTAGATTGTAAACATTTAGTGCACATGCCCCATGACCTTTTTCAAAATGGCCAGAGAGTGCTTAGTTACAAGGGAGAAAATTGAAGTTTTCTGCGAGAAATTTCAATTTTTGGTGATGTAGATAGGGGTATGGACATGCCCTGTGATTGGACCACTGTTCTTGAATGTATCCCAAGTATATCTAGACATGTTAGGTGACTGGAGAAGTATTAGTTAGAAAGTTATTTCAGACATTATTTTACTGATAATGCAACACAGAATCGCAATATGACATTAAAAGGTAAAGCTATGCATCTCAGATGGTACGTAGTGTAATTCTAGAACTATCCGATGGTAAGTTGGACACAGTCATTGTCCAAAAACATCACATGACTTCTTTTTTTCCTAAAACACTGTTTTATGAAATCTTCATACATATTTAGTTATTTTGAAACATAATAAATATACTTTTCACACGAAAAAAAACTGTTTCATTCACATTTTACTAATAAGCCCCTATACATATCGAGACCCGTGCTTTTAATCCGGCACCCAACTGAACGTCCGCATTTCTTCCTGTGGCATGGGCAGAGTTAATGTAAAACTACTTATTTTAAAGTGCATGTACAAATTATAAGATCATTACAGTTTATTTTTTTGATGTTTTAGAGCATACCTTTTTGTTGACAGCAGAGCTGCATATTCTCATCCCTACAGAATTGGTTTTATGTCCATTTTGCTTTCTAATGCAGCCATGGAAAAAGAACCCCATCAGAAAATAAGGACCAAATGTATTTATGTGTAGTTAGTGCACATTTATGACTTATGGCAGTGCCAGTATGTTCTAAATGTATTCTTAAAGGCTTTTTTTTTAAAGTTACATGTTAGTGTTAGAATTATATATTAAATTACCAGTAAATGCTGGATATTTTCACTAAAACCCTGTCCTAACTAAATGCGCCAGACCGGTTTACAGCCTCAAGTGTATCATTTGATGGTATTATTAATTAATGGTGTTATACATCTCAAAAATTAGCTTACTGCTTCATTTTAATGTCAGATGTTATTTTTCTATATTGGTGATATGCTCAGCTGATGCTGTCACTGATAATTGATGTAAAGTGATCTTTTGAAACTGCCACGTGTAAAACAACACAGTAACATATATGCATGTATTATGACCAATGTTCCCTCTAAGCTGTGCAGCAGCTCACCCAAAAAGTAACACCAAACATGAAATTTTATAAGATGTGCAAAGAACAAAAACACACACAAAAACTAATAAATAAATAAAATTACTGCTTTTATTTTTCAGTTTCCTGCTCCATAGTAGCGCAGAATAAAAATATGATAGCATTACAAGAGTTTGTTTCCCAACTTCTTTGAATTTTAGCATTTTTTCTATGAGAAATTATGCTCTATAATTTGATGTTACTATACATATTTGTGCACAGAATGTTTCTAAGAATATATTTGCACACAGACTGAACATTTTGCACATGAACTATAAAACCTTAGAGGACACATTGATTATGATTACTGACTGTACCACAACTTGGACATTACTGTCTTGTGCTTCTTCCATCTTCCTGTTTGTGAATGTAATTTTACTTCTCTGCATATTTTAGTCATCTTTGTTCCATTTCAAGAGCATGTATTTTCTGTAGTGAAGATAGTAGTTTGTCTCAGGTATCTTTCAACACAAATAATAGTTTGTCTTAGGTATCTTTCAACACAAATCATTTCCTATTGTAAAAGGGTTGGTGTGGGCCTAATCATCAGTCTCCATTGCTTTTAGAGCCAGTATTCTTGGAGGACTGTTTTTTTTTTTGCCTGTCATCCCTACACAAAAACAAGTTTAGTCACTTTTTAATGTTCTTTTGTTTTCTTTAACTTGGTTAAAACTAGATATCTCTGTTTACTTGCCTCTTTGATGGCAGTCTAAAATAAAGGCGTAGTGTAGATATGCTCTGAAAGAAATTTTCCATGACTGTGGCAGTAAGCCTTTTCATTGTGATTTCATCTTGCAACAGAGTAATTATTAGATCATTATGAAAAATTCTCAGCATCTGGCTAAAGGGACTTGAACTTCCTTTATCTCCGGCTCCTATAGTCTGCTAGCGGACTCCCCTTTGTTTAGAAGACATATGCTTCATACAGTTGTATGAGAAAGAATTTTTTTCTAAAATTTACATACATTTCAAGAGATCATTTCAAATATATGTATATGTAGTTAATGATCATAGACTTTTTTAACCAAGAAGATAAAAACATGTTTGATTGATGTTTCATTCCTTGTATTTGATAGAAAACAGATTCTGTGTTGTACACAGATGTTTCAAAACATGTAAGTAATTAGATATCAGTGAAATGGGTTTTGTTTATAATATGGATCTTAATAGAAAAGTCTAGTCTGAAGACAAATTAAACCATGTATAATCTTGAAGTAAATTATGAAAATAAGATTTCTTTTTTTTCCATTTTTTTTCATCTTTATTCATTCTTCTACATGTGCTGTTAAGCACTGCAGGGAAATGCTGATCTGTTCCAGGTAAATGTGACACTGGCCAATGGTATTCTTTGTCGCCTGCTGTGGTGGCTGGTGAAATTATATTTTTATGAAGTGGTTGAACCACTTGATCCTTTGCCTTAGTGCATACAGTGGTTTCTTTAATTTGTCTAATGTTATCATGTCTCAAACAGTCTTATAAAGTGAGAGATGTGATTTAATATTGGAAGTTAATTAATGCATTAAACCCATAACTACAGTATGAAAATAAGAATCGAGTTTTTATAAGTAAAATAAATTTTTTTTTATTAACTGCTGAAACTGTACAGGTAATTCTTTGTAACAGGTGTGTGGTAAACTATTTGATGTTTCTGAATAATTTATGGAAAGTAATAATGTTTGTACAGGACAAAAAGTTTAGTACTCAGCTTTGCTTCACTTAAAATATATTTCAACTTGTTACCTACCATAAGACATCTAATTGTTTTTCCAGTTGAAAATAAATGTAGTCATATGGTTTTGTACTATAATTTTAAACTGTTGTAAATGTTTAAAATAAGCATTGCATTATTTCCCAGGAAAATGTTGCAGCAGTGATATTTAATTATAGAAAATGTTGATGTGTCATGTGTGTTGTTTGGTGTGTTAAGAGTTAAATGTAATTAATAAAAAGCATGCCCAACATGAATTTTGTAATGGTGTTACTCTATGGGACTAAGCAGCTGTGTCATTATATAAGTATGTAGTGTGGTTTTTTTTTTCTTTTTAACTGGATTGTTGGGGCATTTGGTTTTCTACATGAAAATTCCTTGCCTTGTTTTATGAGGGAGAATAAAAAAAGTAAAGACAACATACACTTTAATGCTGGTAATTGTAAGTACATGAACACACCAGTTGTGCTGGTAAGTGCGCTTTGTTGTATCATTCCACTAGCTTCTTCACTCCTGGAGTGAAACTTTTTGGCTGCCTCTGAATCCAGGCCTGCACAGCTTCCATAGTCTCATCAAAAATGAACTTTATACAGTGCCCCAGGTCATCATGCACCATGGCATGTGCTGATCCATAGCTGATATTTAAATATGCAACAACAGCAGACATCATAATCTGTTCGTCTTCTCTGACCAAGACTTGCATCCTGTCGATGTGGACTTGTGTGCATGATGTTGATGGTCTAGAAGACTGAGCTTCATTAGTTACATTTACTCTTTCCTCTTTAACCTGTCTATTCAGTCATAAATATTTTCACTTCCATACTGGACCAACATCCTGTTTCACTCCTTCCGCTAAAAAAAAAAAAAAAATCTCACTACAGCATGTCGTACAGTGGTGGTGCAGTCCTGCAGTGGAGCACCCATGTTTATTTATTACACACTGGCTTCAGCTAAAGACAGATCACTGTGCAATGTATGTTCAAAATTGACCTTTCAGCCTTTGTGAATATGTTTTATTGTGACAGCTTCTGTCCATGTAAATTTTCAAACTGCCATTACTTTTTTATTCTTCCTCACATACAGCAAGTACTTGCTATAAAATTCCCTCTGTCTGCTCTACCAGAAAGATGTAGCCAATACTTTTTCTACACAACTGATTTGGCTTGGCCAAGTCCTGTATCTTAAATGTCAAAGCTTTTGCAAAAATACAGTATGAGGACAGGAATAAATACATACATTGTATATTTGTTTCTTTCATGCTTAGAATTTCTGAAATTGTTTGTTTTTCTTTTTTTTTTTTTGTTTCAGATTATATTATGCCAGATTCTTTAAAATTGTCTTTGTGGATCTATTTATGTTACTCTATGCTTGGAGAATTTTGTATAAATCTACAATATTTACATTAGTTCTTTATCCTGTATTTAGTTTCATATAATGTAGCATCTTTAATTTGTATCTTAAAAATATTGGTAATATATATATGAGCAAACATATTGTGAAAGTTTTTTTCTCTTTTAAAAAAAAAAAAATTGCTGTCTTTGTAAATTAGGCAAAGAGAAAAATGGAGCCAAGAGAAAAGATCATAAACAGAGAGTGTGTATGTGTGTGTGTATGATTCCATTTACAGCAGTTATCTTTAGATAAACTACAGTATTTGGAATACAGTATAGTTTAAGACTATACAAATGGAGCACATTTTATTGCTTGCATATTTCTGACTTTTTTAAATGAATAATTACTTATACACAGATGGACTGTTATAAGTGTGCATACAGACTATAACCCTACCATGTATTTAAGGTTTCAGCTGTCATACTTAAATTATGTAATATATATATATATATAAGTGCGTAATAGTTTTACTGAGATTTTGTGACATGTATTATAAGCTTTGTAGCGATAGCTATGACAGAAAAGTGTCAAGGTTGCATAGAGAAAAGTATAAAATATAAAAGTTTGAACAAAAAGAAAAGAAAAAAATTCAAATCATTTTTGATACATATGAACAAATAATAAATAAAAATAGTATGTGAGTAACATTTGATACTACACTGAGTTTGGTTGTGAACATTATTTTCATATTTACAAGTAAAACTTTCTGATGTAATTCTGATATTTTGGATATGAAGCTTGCTTAAGAGGTTGCAGAGAAATAAAATTGAGCAACATTTCTGTATAGTGATGGTTTTGACATAGCTTTATAGCTGGTTGCCTGAGTTAGGCCATATAGTACAAGTCAGGTCATATAGTGAAGTACAGAAAGTCAGACCATATAGTGAAATACAATAAGTCAGGTCATATATTGAAACACAACAAGTCAGACCATATAGTGAAATACAATAAGTCAGGTCATATAGTGAAAAACAAGTCAGGTCATATAGTGAGATACAAGAAGTCAGGTCATATAGTGAGATACAAGAAGTCAGGTCATATCGAGAACTATAACAGCAGGAAAAGCAGCTAAACCCAAAAAAGAAATATAAACACCCAAACTTAAGCAAAGTTGGCTTGAGGCCTTCACAGTCATTACATGACAGATGGTTAGTCTGGTGAAAGGATTACAAGATATCTGACATGATATAAAAGGTTTTCTATTGGCCTGATGCCTAATAGTATATTATGTCTTTGTAGTCTTTTTTTTTTTGTTTGACACATCAAAGGATACAGTGTTGCTGTAATAATGCACACACAACAACAACAACAAATAAAAAATCATTCACCTGTCAGCTCATGTACTGTACTTAACTTTGTCAAATTAAACCAAGAAAAATCTAATCATCCTACTTAAAAATTCAACATTTTCCATTGTAAGTTAATTTCATACAAAATGTGATAATTGTAGCAAATGTCTGCAGTTCAGAGTTTTGTTAAAATGTTTTCATTAGGATATCTTTTATCTTTAAAAGCATTATGAAGCTTCTCTTTATCTCCCCCTCTCCCGCCCCCCCCCCCCCCCACAACACCCCACACATACAGAGACTGAACTGATACAATAACAGTTCAGATATTGTACATAATTTTGTTATCCCTGTTGCAGATGAGTCTTATCATCATTGTGCAGATGTAAAGTGTGTATAAATAATAAAAATGTACCACAGTTCATATGCTGTTTATTTTAATACACACTAGTTTGTCCTAGTCCATCATTGTAGTAAAAATAAATCTCCTGCGCATGAGTTGACAACAGGCAATAACAAAATTGAACAAGGATGAGTAAAGATGACTAGAGATTGTTAATATCAAAGGCCATGGGTTGACAACAGGCAAGAATAAAATTGAACAAGGATGAGTAAAGATGACTAGAAATTGTTAATATCAAAGGCCATGAGTTGACAACAGGCAAAAACAAAATTGAACAAGGATGAGTAAAGATGACTAGAGATTGTTAATATCAAAGGCCATGGGTTGACAACAGGCAAGAATAAAATTGAACAAGGATGAGTAAAGATGACTAGAAATTGTTAATATCAAAGGCCATGATTTGACAACAGGCAAGAACAAAATTGAACAAGGATAAGTACAGATGACTTCTTACATCCTTCCCATGCCTTTAAACGTCACATAGGGCTCACATAGATATTTGCCAAGTTTTCTTGTTCTCTGCAAGTCTTTCAACTTCATCAAAGGATGTTATGCCCACTGAACTGGCTTCTCTTAACAATGTCCTCTTTAGAATTTCATGTGCTCGAGCTCTTTTTCTTCAACCTGTTGTGCTCCACTTGATAGTTTGTTTTGGTATTCTCTGATGACTAGAGATTACTAATATCCATGGCCATGAGTTGACAACAGGCAAGAACAAAACTGAACAAGGATGAGTAAAGATGACTAGAGATTGTTAATACAGAAGCTGTGAAGGTCTCTGGTGATGAAAGCTTGCGAAAACCATGAGACTGTAGGGATTCAATTATGACGTGGGGAAAAAAAAATCAAGATATCGTAGACGTACATGATGGACTGAAATAAGAGGATAAGGTTTAGAGGAATGCAAAAGATGATAACAGCAATCTGGCTTAGAAGAAAGTCAAGAACAGATTTGGTGGAAATTATGGAATGACACACTAACCAGTGCAGGCTGAAGGACTGCAGCCTGATGATGATGATGATGATGTAGGTTTAAGTAATTTTATGGTCTTTCTATGGAATATGAAAGCTTCCAGATGGATTTCCTCAAGGGCTTTCATATCATTCAGTGTGAGCCACACAGGAAAAGTTTGCTTAAATTCCCACAGTATGTTCTAAAACATCTAATAATTATCAATAATAAATAAACGGTGATAGATTCAAGATTATAATGACTATTTACTAACAGTTTATGTGTGTATGGTTCATGTGATAATTACTTTTTGCCTACAGGTCCTTTTTATCTTACATACGACTATCACCCTTTGAAATCTATTTTCTTTCTCTCCATCTGTGTGTGTGGTGGTGGTGGTGGGGAATAATATTTAGAGGGAGTTTTTCTTTCTTTCCCTCATAATCAGCGTTCCCAGTAAATCAGTTCAAAAACTCAATCCTTTTTTGAGCAAATCAGAAAACCCAGTGTAATATAGGCGGACATGGGACTTTCTTCATACCACTTCCAATGACAAAGGAGCCTTATACAGCTGTTTCAGTACTGGTGTACCAGCTGATAAGACAGTATATATTTATATAATACAAACTCCACAGTGTTGTTCAAGATCTTCATGGTACGTGTGTCAAATTAAAAAAAAACCCACATATAAACGTACACTTCGGAGTATACCCAGTATGAACACCAGGATTAAGCGTAGGGGAGGGGTCAGGTGTCAAGGTATAAAAACTTGCAAATAACATATTACTTTTACTTCACATGACAAGTAAGCCTATATGTAATGTATTACTGCACTAGAACATAATATTATCTAAGAGAAAGTAAAACGTCAGTTGTGTTTGTTCTATGTGAGTCGGTCGTATCATAATACTACCAATCCCAATTTTTTTAACTTAAACTATGTACAAGAATGATAATGTAATGGTAACCCTGTCATGCCTTAGAGGCACATAGGGATATAGTGTTATTGCCAATATTTTCCTTGACCTGTCAGCACACTAGAGGGTGATATTGACCATATCCCCTGACTGCTTTTCCTTCCCCAACTCCAGAAGAAGTCAGGTACCCATTTCTACAGCTGGGTGACTGGGGCGGATTCGAACCCCCGACCTTCGCCATGAGAGACCACTGGACTAACCACTGTCCCAAATTACCTGTAAACGTCATAACCGGTGCGAAACCGACAGTTAACTTTTTCATTCCAAAATAACACTGCCAGGGTTGATAGATCTTGCATGCCCATACGAATCGATACTCATGGTGGTATTTAAGCAAACTCTAATGCACTGGTCTCTCATTGTGAAGGTCGGGAGTTCAAATCCGGTCGGAGGCACCCCAGTCACCCAGCTGTAGAAATGGGTACCCGACTTCTTCTGGAGTTGGGGAAGGAAAGGCAGCCAGGCGTGATACTGACCATATCACCCTCTAGTGTGCTGACAGGTCAAGGAAAATATGGGCACTAACACCATATCCCTATGTGCCTCTAAGGCATGACAGAATTACCTTTACATAAATATCTACAGTAACAGCTAGATCAAACATCCTAACCAAGCTGACAACACAAAATCACATCATGCTGTTCCTAACATAAACTCGCACAATCATCATAAACTCAGACTAAACTGAAACTCATCTCTCAGAAAAATCTGTCCCTTAAATATGAAGTACATTTTCTGACAGAAGGTTTCCTGAACTTTCTTCATGAGAAAATTCAACTTCGTGAAGTTGTCTGTTTATTTGGCCTTCAAAATTTCTTCCTACAAAAACATGTCCCCAAAAGAGTTTTCGTTACTAATTTGGCCTGGTTGTGTCAGCATAGACATTCCACTGTTTGACACTTAAAAACTTTTCCCGACTATCTCGTGAAATTTACTAGATGTCAAGGTTATATGAGCTGAGTACAACCTATTTTTAGAACATTACGTGGAACGTGAATTGAAGTAAGAACCTAATTCTGCATATCTTAACTATTTTACTGATTATATCCCTTATCTATAACTAACTACTAAGAAAAACCCCATACTATCACAGCCGTCAGGGACGGGCCAGATCGTTGTTATAGATTTATAAGAGATATGGGTGGAAGTACCGTTACTGCAGGTCTGTAAGAGATAGAGATGGAAGCACCGCCACTACAGGTTTGTAAGAGACGGGGGTGGAAGCAGTCATTATATTTTGTCAGAGACAGGGGTGGAAGCGCCGTTACTAAAGACTCTTAAGAGACAGGGGTGGAAGCAGTCACTATATTTTGTCAGAGACAGGGGTGGAAGCGCCTTTACTAAAGACTCTTAAGAGACAGGGGTGGAAGCAGTCTCTATACTTTTGTCAGAGACAGGAGTGGAAGCGCCTTTACTAAAGACTCTTAAGAGACAGGGGTGGAAGCGCCTTTACTAAAGACTCTTAAGAGACAGGGGTGGAAGCAGTCTCTATACTTTTGCCAGAGACAGGGGTGGAAGCGCCGTTACTAAAGACTCTTAAGAGACAGGGGTGGAAGCAGTCACTATACTTTTGTCAGAGACAGGAGTGGAAGCGCCGTTACTAAAGACTCTTAAGAGACAGGAGTGGAAGCAGTCACTATATTTTTGTCAGAGACAGGGGTGGAAGCGGTGTTATTAAAGGCTTGTAAGAAATAGTGGTAAAAGCATCGCCATAGTTTTAACATTTCACTACAACTTTTCTACGAGATAGTGGTGGAAGGACAGTCACTATAGCTTTTGTAAGGGATTAGGATGGAAGGATCGTCACAATAACTTTTGTAAAAAAAAAAAATAGAAGCACAGCCAGTGTAGCTTTTGTAGGAGTGGAAGCAATGTAAAGTAGCTACACTGGAAAAGTTTGTCTTGTCTCCTTCCTCATGTACTTTTCAGTGTTGACGGGGCAGACTGCTTGATAGAACCCAACGGTTTGTATTTTATAAGAAATATTTAATGCTTTTATCCACCATTTACCTCCCGTGTTGGCAGAATCTCTCTCTGTATCTCAGCATTATTAGCGTGAATATTTTATGTAGTATATTGTCTGAAATCCCTGCGATACTCTGAACCCATGTGGTCTTCTCGGGGATCCCGTGTGGTCCACACGGGGGACCACAGGACGTAACGTGGACCACAGGCGTAAATTCAGTAGGATCGCAGGGCGGTCTTGGTGGTAGAAGCGAACGAGGAAGAAGAAGAAGAAGTCTGAAATGTCGAGTAACGTGACCAGACCATATGACGTGTTTCTGGATGCCGTACAACGGTTTTCACCTCTTGCAATTTCTGATTTTGTCTCTTCTTGTTTTATTTAGTATCTTCCTCTAATATCTTATTTCTGTAGTAAGGAAAAAAAGGGGTGGGGAAGCCATTGTAATTATTGCTAGAATAGGAGTAAAGATTACTGGTTAAACATACAAGGGTAAACGAAACGGAGCTGGCCAAGCTCGGCTATGTGGTGCTCCGAATAACAGACTGACATGGGCTTGGCAGGTCATTGTTTCGAGGTAGCGATGCCCGCCAACAGTTTTTTTTTTTGGGGGGGGGGGGTCCACGTCAGGTCCTCATCCAAACTACCCTAATCAAGCTCCTCCTCCCCCATTCTCATGTATTCTCAACATTCTCAGGGCACTGACTACAAAGAACACAGTTTATACAACTCAAGGGAGACCTGAACAACCGTAACTGTAACTGTTTAAAAAAAGGGGAGGTGGGGGGGGGTAGGTCTGGTTGCGGGTCCTGGGCAGCGGGTTCAACCTGAACAACTTTATTGCCAGATAAAATGGATAAACTAGGAGAAAAAGTAGGAACAGCTTTATTACTTAACCAGCACACAATTGTGACGTTTCGATGTGAACCATAATCATACAAAAACACATAGACGAAGAAATAGAGAAAGAAAATACAATATAAACTCACATGAATGCTATATAAAAAAAATAGGAATGAAAAAAATACAATAAAGTACAATGAATAGAACACTTAGCTGTGACTTGTAAGAGGCTGTGTTTAGAAGTGTGCAATAGTTTTATATACTTCATTCATTCATTCATTCATCTGTAGCATTTACATTCAAAGGCATTTATATGTTTCTCTGCTGGTTTGTTAAATGTCCAGGTCTCACAGGCATATGTTGCGATGGGAAAGATGCATGCTCTTAAAAATCTTATTTTTGTAGTTCTTTCTGTTCCTTTCCACAGATTCTTTAGTTGTTTTACTTTCTGAAGAGCGATAGATGTCCTTCTTTTAATTTTCCTCATTGCATCTCAATTATGAAAATTCCCAGATATTGAAGAAGTCAATCAATTTGCATACCTTGGCAGCTACATAGACCAGCATGGTGACACTAAAACGGAAGTTAGGATCAGAATTGCAAAAGCAGCATCAATCTTCACGAATCTTGAGAACATATGGAATTCAAAAGTTATAAGCACAAAAACCAAGTTAAGACTATTCAATTCAAATGTAATATCCACCCTCATTTATGCGTGTGAAAGCTGGAAAACAACTAAAGAAATAGAAAAGAAATTAGACTCTTTTGAAAACAAATGCATAAGGAAAATACTCAGCATCAAGTGGAACGAATTCAAGAACAATGCAGAGATAAGACAGATGACTGAACAACAACCAGTCTTATGAGTGATCAGGAAAAGAAGATGGACATATGTTGGTCACTTGATGAGAAGAAATGATCAGAGAATCACAAAACAAGCTATCAAGTGGAACACAACAGGCCGAAGAAAAAGAGGCAGACCTGGGAAACTCTGAAGAGGACACTGTTAAGAGAGGCATAATATCCCTTGATGAGGTTGAAAGACTCGCCGAAGACAGGAAAAATTGGCGAACTACTTTGCGAGCCCTATGTGACGTTTAACGGCACGGGAAGGATATAAGATATAAGATTGCATCTCCATTATTAGTTAGTAGTGATCCAAGATATTCAAAACTCTCCACTTCTTCCAATTTTTCCTCATTGATACATATATACTTTATTCATTCATTTGCATGTCCCTTGCGGAACTTTGCCTCCCAAACAGCATTCCTGTAGACCTCTCGGTTGTGAGCAAGATGGCCTGCTGCTGCTGCGTCCATTTGCAGATCGTCAACGATGTCTTGCAGCCATCTTCGTTTTGGTCTTCCTCTTTTTCTTTTTCCCATTATATATCCTTCCAATATGGTCTTCTCTAAATTATCATGACGTTTAATGTGTTCAAAATATTTAAGTTTTCTCTCTTTAATCCTCTTTACTAGCCTTCTTCAATATTAAGCTCTTGTAGTATTGATATATTTGTTCTTTTTTGTGTCCATGATATTTGGAGAACTCTTCTGTAGCATTTACATTCAAAGGCATTTATATGTTTCTCAGCTGTTTTGTTAAGTGTCCAGGTCTCACAGGCATATGTTGCTATGGGAAAGATGCATGCCCTTAAAAATCTTGTTTTTGTAGTTCTGTCTGCTCCTCTCCACAGATTCTTTAGTTGTTTTACTTTCTGAAGAGCAATAGATGTCCTCCTTTTAATTTCCCTCATTGTATCTCCATTATTAGTTAGCAGTGATCCAAGATATTCAAAACTCTCCACTTCTTCCAATTTTTCCTCATTGATATATATTTCAGCTGCCTTGTTTGTTTTGTCAGTTGTCATCAATTTAGTTTTCTTCGCATTAAGATAGAGGTTCTGTTCTTCGCTGTTCTTACGGACTGACATAATTAGTTTTTACTTTATTGATACATATACATATATACATAAATATATATATATATATACACACATATATATTGATATATATACTTTATTGATACATATATATATATTTTTTAAATACACTTATACACCAATTATTCGTGTATTGCCATAATAAATGCGGCAGGCTATCTGAAACCAACCAGGCCTATATTTAACAATCCGACATTGTATAAAAACCTGGTATTGCTGTGTTGTGTCTGCAGTCTGGGCGAAACAGAAGGGATAGGTCGTTCAAGTGATGTAAATATAGCACAAGTGGAGACGTTATTAGCAAAATAATGGCAGAAGGTGGATATGATGAGAGTTATAGAAACCCTGACGGCAGACCTCAGCAAATTTGTAGGTAATGACAACTGTGTACCGGCAACTGGAGTGAAGAAGTTTCGGCTTTTATCATATTGCTTTCATTATGTTGTGACACTCAAGAGAAAATGTCAACACGTTGTCGTATTTAATATTACTACAAGATTTTAGTTCAAGCTTTCACGAAACGAGCATTTTAGATGACAGTTAATATATGGCTACATGTAATACACAACCGACCTTGAGATAGCGAAACGGAATTGTCACTGGTATGTTGTATTAATCCCGTGAAACGAACAACTAGTGGCGAAGTCGCTGCTCGATTTGACAGTCAGTGACTCTGACATGCTAGCGTCAAGACAAGACCCAGTCCCACCTTTCCACTGGCACCCCCCCCCCTCAGTAACCAGGCTTAGCCTGACTAATTGTGCAGGGATCACCATAGTTCTCATGGTGGTGGAATCTGCTAAAGAAGCATTGCACACCTGCTGTCTAATTCCACTCAGGGACTGATGATGTAGCTGCTGTGACCTGCTGTGCTTCATAGTCTTCACTTCATCAGCTACAAAGAACATCAGGCCCACAGTTCCATGGAGACAGAAGAAGACTGAACAATTATAATTGTATTTTGTGTGGTTAGCTTTACTTAGCTTCATATGTAGACATTAAAAAAAGGACTTTAATGATGAGTTTTAACAAGAAGTAACATCAGTGTATGTTTTCCATACGAACGTTTGTAACCATCAGTATAAACCTGAATTTTTTTTTATCTGTGATGTGTTCATTACATTTCATTTTCGAGTAATTATTTCAATCTTTCTTCCACTTTTCTTTCTATCACTCAGGGTTCTTTTGTTCTTAATATGTGTTGAGAACCCAGCAAAACGAATGCTTGAGAATGTGGAATGCAACTAAACAAATACATACATATATGATATTTATTCCTTCTAAGCCCACACTTATTATGTGCAGCATGGTAATTGATTTCCACATTCATAGGACGTGATATCTCCATTCAAACAAAAATCACTATTTAAGCAGCATTATTTGTGTAAATATTACATTGATGGGAGCAGAAAGATCCCTGACATCAGCCTGTGATCTCTGTGAGCAGCTAGGCATGAGGATCAAATAGGATTAAAATATTGAGAAGTCTTGCAGAAAAAGTAATTATGAGCTAATATCACCTGCATACTTAAGAATGGTAAAGCATTGACTCACAGAGCTTCATAAAGCATTAGCTAACAGAGCACTAGGATTCATAAAGCATTAGCTAACAGAGCACTAGGATTCATAAAGCATAAGCTTACAGAGCACTAGGATTCATGACTTGGGGAGATCACATCAGTGGAAGTCATGATTCATGGAGACCCCCACTGGGATTAATGACTCAAGGAGACCTACCCCAGTAGGAGTCATAACACAAGGAAGCCCACCCCACTGGAAGTCATGGCTGAAGGAAGCTAGACCCATGTATAACATCGGGAATATAAAGATAATAAAGCAGTGAGGTAATGACATAATCTGTCAGTGGTAGGTTTGACCCTGCATAAAATAAAATAATATCAGTCCTAGCACGGTCACTATGTATTATCAGATAAATAATGTAGCACTAACAACAGGACACCGCAGCTGATGTTTGTTTTCCAAACTAAAATGATTTCATATGCTTAGGAAATTTTGCTTGACATTAAATGGTATCAGAGTTTATGCACCAAACCTTCTATACCGACACCTTTATAAATAGTATATTTATACCAACTCCACTTCCACCAAGTACTGTATTGCTCTAACACAGAATTCATGATTTTTAACAGTCATCAGTGCCTTTCTTTTAACCTCTCAGCAAATGTTTTGTATACTTACAAGTTGCATGTATGACAGCTTATCCTAAATTATCTGAACAGTGGCTCTCATATTTTTTAAACTGCCATCCCCTTGTCTCTCAAACCACATCTCTGTTGCCCATGAAAACAAACAAACAAATTTTGCTCATTTGATTTTTGGGGTATGTAGAAAGAATGGAAGGGAACAGACAAATGAAAATGATGTATGCACAAGAGATGAGGGAAACAGGACCAAAGGGTAGACCAAGACAGAGATGGAAAGACAACATAGGGTATAAAAGAAATTGGTGTCACCATCTGGAGAGAGGATTAGGAATAGAGAGGAATGGAGGCGAACTTTATTTGCAGCAATGAGCCTTAATGGCTCGGAAAGCTGAAGAAGAAGAATTTGATGCCTCCTGTTCTTCCCTTTTCCTTCACCATATCTGATCTTCCTATAACCTTTCCTTGGGAGAGGGGAGGGGTGGTACACCACTTACTTTTTTCCACTGATCAGAATCTTGTGCTGTGAAAAAAATGCTTATAGGTTACTTCCATCATTTTCATGGTATATACCATGAACAGAAGAGACTTAATCTGCCAGTTACTATGACTGATAATCAGATTTTTTCACTTAGGCCTGGTTAAAGTGAAAATATCACATGCAGCAATGTATTGGTAAACTAATCAGGAGCAACTTGTCTTCTCACCTGGAGGATTGTGGTTTGCAACTTTCTGCCAGAGCCATATATAAAAATGGGTGCCCATCACACTGATGTTGAGGAAAAGAGCCCCTGACAGTGGGCAGTGCCTGTCTAACTGTAGGGGTGGAAAAGCTTATGCCAGACTTGAGGTTACATAGAACATTACCTTTCAGTGTTAATGGGGCAAATAAATGTTTTAATAAGGCTTAACAGTTTGCTTCACATAATGGGTTATTTAAAGTTTCTCTTTTCCATCCATCTACCCCTTATATGAGTGGCATCTCCTTATGTTTTCTTAGTTTAAGTGAATTTTGTGGTATATTGCCTGACATAGATTGTAGTCTGCTAACATGCCAGTTTTTTTTTTTAGTTATATCACGTACTGAATAGATCATTTTGCACACCACAGATTCTACTTGCGAGATATTTGTACAAAAGGTGACAGGTGTGCATATCGTCATGTTAAAAACATGGCTCCAGACTATGGTGTAATCTGCAAGTACTACCAACTTGGTTGTTGTAGTTATGGAAAGAAGTGCAAGTATGTACATTTTTTTTAAAAACTCAAAACCTTATGTTAATTCATGTAGTGCAAAAGATCAGGACATAGCTGACATCATTTTAGATCAAATTTGACATTATTGTTGTGCTAGTTATTAATGAATCAATGGCAATATCGCTCTCATAATGTAGACCATTTAGCCATATTTTCAGCTTTGTCATACTGCTGCTTTGAAATGTGATCACTGCAGATGTCATCTGGTTAGGGCCGTTGGAATGCAAGTTTTGATGGACAGAATAATGCTTGCTCAGTTGTGCTGAGCTGTGAAGATATTCAATAAACTAAAAAAAACAAAAATAGGGAAGCCAGATGTTGTCAGTACAATAACAAAACAATTATGGGTATGGTTGCTCATGTTCACAAAGCATTTATGCATTAATGGACTCATTCCATATCATATAAAAATAGAGCGGTAGTGGGGATGTGATGGCACAGTTATAACAATTGATATTGACATGATTTCTCACCAAAGAGTGTTGTGAGTTTGTAAATTCTGCCTTATCAGTTCAGAATCAAAATCCTTTTTTTTTAAACGGAATATATAGATGTTAATGTTTAGAGGTCATTATTGTGAAGAACTCCTTGCATACTAAATGCAGGCTATAATTTCTGCTCTGAAATAATTTAATATTTGATTAATCTGGAAACAAGAGTTTGTCTGAGAAAAAAAAAAGACAGGTAACCAAAATGCAACCCTAAAGTTAGATATTGCATAAGAGTGAGAAGTTCTAGGGGTAACTTTTTTTTTCTTCTTCCTCAACTTTCTGAGCCATTAAGGGTCATTGCTGCAAACAAAGTTTGCCTCCATTCCTCCCTATTCCTAATCTTCTCTCTGCAGCTGGTAACACCAGTTTACTATATATTCTCTTATATATCTCTCTTGGCCTACCTTTTGATCTTGTTTTCTTCTTGTCATGTATATGCACCATTTCTTTGTCTGTCTGTTCTCTTCCATTCTTTCTACATTACCCAGACAGTACAATCTGTTCAGTTTTTTTTTTTCACATTTTTTTGCAGCTTTAAAACATTTTTTGTTCTAGATTCATGCATGAAAAAATTGACAAACCAAAAGACAGCTCACAAGGACAAGCATCTGTTCCCAGAAATGGAAGTTTTCATAGTTTCAGCAGACCCGCTAGTAAGGACCCGCCGTCACGCATGCTCACCCTGAAAAAGAATACCACCAACAGAAGCACTCAGGAATCAGAAAGTGCCAGGTCCAAGAAAGAGTTTGACAGGAAGTGGGTCCAGGCACAAGATTTTGTGCCAGGAAAAAAGTTTCATGGTTCTGGTGAGTTATTTTCCATGAATTACCAAGAAAAACAAGTCTCTTAAATTATTTTCATGATTATCCTGCATTAAAAAAAAAAGTGTTTTTATGTGCTTGATTATAGTTTTGATAATTATTCCACTTCTTTCTTCCTGAAAGTTCTAGTGCCTATAGATAGTACTACTTGTGTGAATAGCAGTTCTCTCTCTCTCTCTCTGGTTCATGCCAGTCAGGCACTGGATGCCATTGATTTGCACAACCATCTGTCCCTTGGTCTTTTCGTAAGATGTATGTTGGACTGTGCTCCATGCTTGTCTTTTCAGAATGTTTTGTTCACAGGATGTTTGGGTCTACAGTAAGGTGAAAGGTAAAGGTAAACCCTGTTGTGCCATAAAAGGCCACCTGGAAGATTTGATGCTAGTTTTTTTCCTTTACTTCTTGATCTATTGGCACACTAGAGGGTGATGTGGCCAACAGCATGCCTGCAGTGTAAGCGATGAGTGTAGCTACCAGTAAACACTTCACTATTCAGGTAGCCTCACTCAGCAATGTCTTTTTCGAGGTCTAGAAATTATCATTTGTTCATACAACTTTTATTAATTAATAAAATATCCCTGAATTACTAATTAATAAAATATCCCTGAATCCAGCAATGTTGTAAGTGAAGTATAAAATTTCTCCCAACATTTACTGTTAACCTACAAAACACCCATAACACACAAATGTTTTTTGTAATAAAAAATCACCACCACGCTGTTTTACTGGGAAGTGATATGATGCTTATTTTTAGCATTTGCAACTGTTTAAAATTATGAACTCCCAACGATAGAACAAAACCATATGACTGTAGTTATTTTATTTTTAATTTTTTTTTAAAGTTGTTTAAATGACTGTCAGTGAGTTAAGGAGTTAAGATAATTAGCTTGTAATTGTAAACTTTCTTTGACTTTCCATCTCCAAGTTCCTAGCAGCTATGCAAAAGCCGTGCAGCCACTCAGAGATAATGTTGGGTCAGATGAGTCTTCCTCAGCTTTGGAAAGACTTTTGTTGTGTCCATACTTTGAACAGAGTGGGTACTGTCCCATGAAGAACACATGTGTGTATGCTCATGCTGATATATGTGATATGTGTGGCTTGCCAAAACTTCACCCATCAGATAAAACACAGAGAGAGCAACATATTAAGGTTTGGTGTTTTTCTTCTTCTTCTTGTTTGTTTTTTTTTTTTAGTTAAGATTTTGGGTGCCGAAGTGGTTAGTGCACTGGTCTCTCATGACGAAGGTCGGGGGTTCGAATCCAGCCAGAGGCACCCCAGTCTTCCAGCTGTAGAAATGGGCGCCTGACTTCTTCTAGAGTTGTGAAAGGAAAGGCAGCCAGGCGTGATACTGACCATATCACCCTCTAATGTGCTGACAGGTCAAGGAAAATATGGGCACTAAACCATATCCCTGTGTGCCTCTAAGGCATAACAGGATTACCTTTACCTTTTACCTTTTTAAGATTTGAAAGAAAAAAAAATCTAGAGATTGTTATATTGGATAAAGCTGCAAAATTTTTTCTTTCTTTTTCCCCAGCAGAAACTGAATGTTTTAAGTTTCAGATGTTCTTAATTCAAACTTATTAATGTTGAAGCAGCACCAGCTTCAGTGAGTTCTTAGAGCTTCATTGAGGTAATCTTTATGAAACACAGAAACTTAGTTCTTCTTTGTATTTCACAAGATCACATCTGTCAGATATAACACCTGCTATATTTTAGTGAGGTCAACTCTCCACAGATATGCCTGCCTGGACTGTGACAGTCAGCTTTGAAAGAATATTGATATGTATAAAATGTCATCCATTCAGGTGTCACTGCTGGCCTGTCCTTATCATCCTGTTATTTCCCTTCCTGTTTTGTTTTCATGTGCTGCCAGACACATCTGGTCTAGTCTTGTCTTGTGTCTCCCTAGAACTGCGAGCTGGTGTTCTTTGCAGCTGATGCTGTGAAGATATTGAGGCACAGCATTTTATCAGCGTGGGAGCAGGTTATGGCAGCTATTTTTTTTTCAGTCCTGGAATGCAGCTAAAAGACAAGCGGTGTGCAGCGAATCTTTAGCAGGCACCACCAGCAAAGGGACTGTGCCTATCCCTACCCCATTGCTAGGCTAGGCCTGTTACTGTACCAGTGGGGAGGTGGGACGGGGTTGGTCAGCTACGGTTCACCAACGCTGATGCTGGCATGTCAGCTGTCTTTCACTGATTATCAAAATAGACAGTGTTGTCAGACACACCAGCACACACGCACGCTCACTCACTCACTCACCTTCTTTCTTTCATTTCCTCTATACTGTAGTGGAAATGTTGCACATGAAAAAGTCTTAATTGTATTTTATATATCTGTATTCTTTCCTTCACCTTATTTAGGGCTAGCATGCCATTTTTATCATCCGGACTACATCTGTGCTTCTTACATTCATAGTTTATTTAACATCCAAGCCATCTGTAGTTTCGTGTGCTTAACACTCAAGAAGTAGGCTCTGTTATTTGGAGGTAAAGATTTTTCTTGTATACTTTAAAGTGCAGTTAAGTATCCATAGTCTTTTATTGATTTCCATTTTCCATGATCCATTGCCAGGTATTCATATTGTTATCGTTTGTCATATTTTTTACCATCTGCATTCAAGTGCTAAACCGCGGTGAATTGCAACCTAGTTGTTAGGATGAACCCTGAAGTTTTTTTGCTGCAGCCCCTTAAGTGTCTGTTAAAGTCCTTTTGCACCAGGTCTGGTTGTGTAGCCCTACTACTGTTTGGCACTCTAACCAGTCATGCTTGTGTTTGTAAATAAATTTTTCATATTTGATATTTTTAATAGACTAATGTGATTTTTTTTTTTTTTGGTTTGTTTTTGCTGGAATTTTGAGAAGGATAACAAGCTTCAGTTAGAACAGAAACATGACTGGCAACATCTTTGCTAGCAGTTCACTCAGTGATGATGATGATGAAGATGATGAATATGTTTCAGGAAGTTTAGACACTTAAAAATCAGTTACTTCTTTAATACATATTTTTTTTATATAAGGCACTTTTGTTTGTGTAAAGTCATACTTAACTTCTCACAGGAATGCATAGAAGAGCATCAGAAACAGATGGAGCTAGCATTTGCCATCCAGGCTAGTCAGGATAAGGAGTGCGGCATTTGTTTGGAGAATGTGATGGAGAAGGAACGGAACAGCAGCTCAGGTTCTGACAAGAGGTTTGGTATTCTAGAAAACTGCAACCATTGCTTCTGCCTCAGTTGTATCCGCATGTGGCGACAGAACAAGAGTGATGTGATCCAGACGCAGAGGTGAGTGAATGAGTGGGCTGTTGCATCTGGGGTTGGAGCGATATGTAGGTGGCGGTAGATCTCTGGCAGATGGAATTATAGTGAAGAACTCTGCTATCTCTGGCATATAGAACTATAGTGAAGAACTTTGCTATCTCTAGCAGAAGGAACTGTAGTGAAGTACTTTGCTATCTTTAGCTGATGGACCTGTATTGAAGAACTTTGCTATCTCTGGCAAATGGAACTCTGTAGTGAAGAACTTTGCTATACCTGGCAGATGGAACTGTAGTGAAGAACTTTACTATCTCTGACAGATGGAACTATAGTGGAAAACTTTGATAATAATTCACATAAGAAAGGGAGACCATCCTAGACCTGGGAAAGATTGAAAGGGAAACCATCATAAGCCTGGGAAAGGATAAAAGGAAGACAAGACTTGGGAAGGAATGAACAGGAGACTATGCTAGACTGGGGAAAGAATGAAAGGGGCCTATCGGCTAGAATCAGTAAGATCAAAGTGTCCTCTTGGCAGGTACCCTGATCAATATGCCTTTTGGTTAAGACAAAAGTGTCGATATTTTTGAATCAAACGAGATGCCTGAGGCCTGCCCTGCACATTGAATGCCGGGGGTATGGTCCGCATCTCGTTAGGGGTGGACCGGTTTGCAGTACCACTGGGTCACAGCCTGTTGTTTTCGTCGTCTTAGAAAAAACGGATTGAAAAGAAGACCATCATAAGCCTGGGAAAGAAATTCATGGTTTTTATCTTTGTGCAGAGTCAACATCTAAGGGGTTTTACTGTGTTAACTCTTATACCTTCAGTATTGTTTGATATATTTTTACTGTGTTAACTCTTATATCTTCAGTATTGTTTGATGTATTTTTACTGTGTTAACTCTTATATCTTCAGTATTGTTTGATGTATTTTTACTGTGTTAACTCTTATATCTTCAGTATTGTTTGATGTATTTTTACTGTGTTAACTCTTATATCTTCAGTATTGTTTGATGTATTTTTACTGTGTTAACTCTTATATCTTCAGTATTGTTTGATGTATTTTTACTGTGTTAACTCTTATATCTTCAGTATTGTTTGATGTATTTTTACTGTGTTAACTCTTATATCTTCAGTATTGTTTGATGTATTTTTACTGTGTTAACTCTTATATCTTCAGTATTGTTTGATGTATTTTTACTGTGTTAACTCTTATATCTTCAGTATTGTTTGATGTATTTTTACTGTGTTAACTCTTATATCTTCAGTATTGTTTGATGTATTTTTACTGTGTTAACTCTTATATCTTCAGTATTGTTTGATGTATTTTTACTGTGTTAACTCTTATATCTTCAGTATTGTTTGATGTATTTTTACTGTGTTAACTCTTATATCTTCAGTATTGTTTGATATATTTTTACTGTGTTAACTCTTATATCTTCAGTATTGTTTGATATATTTTTACTGTGTTAACTCTTATACCTTCAGTATTGATTGATATATTTTTACTGTGTTAACTCTTATATCTTCAGTATTGTTTGATATATTTTTACTGTTTTAAACTTTTATACCTTCAATATTGTTTGATATATTTTTCTTTATGAAATCTTTTCATAGTCATCTGTGCTGAATATGATAAAGATAAAAGCACTTTATACAATGGAAACATGTACCTGCAAAATATAATTGAGGGACAACAGAGTATGCTATACAGTTAGGTTGTCATTGCATTATGGGAATTTGTGCCTTAATATCAAAATTAGTCTTACAAGAAGAGTATGTGAGCTTGTGGTGGCAGAATGGAATTCTTTTAAAAAAATTATATAAGCAAAAATATATAAATATATTTACAGGAATTGTCCAACTTGCAGAACCCATTCCGACTTTGTCACGCCAAGCAAGTACTGGGTAGAATCAACAGATGAGAAGAAGAAACTTATTGAGGATTATAAGAAGGCTATGAAGTAAGAATCTTTAATATGGAGCAATATTTTTACTATAAAGTGAGAAATGTTATTAACCTCCAGATGTTACGATGTTGTTTCCTTCTTCTATATTTAAAGTAGGATTGAAAAGGGTTAAAGTTAAGGGTTTTTTTTTTTACCTCACATCTAGTTTTTTTTTTAATGTCTGGTAATTGATCTGTTCATCAGAGCCCAACATTTGTTTGAATGTACATGCACTGTATTGGTTTTCTCTCTTTTCCCAGGTCAAAACCATGTCAGTATTTTAGAAAGGGCAAAGGTGAATGTCCATTTGAAAGCCGCTGCTTCTATCAGCATGCTCTGGAAGATGGCACTATCGTCTCTGACAACATTCACAGGCGGAGAAGACGTGTGAATGCAGATGGGGAACGGACCACAGATGATGATTACAGCTTATGGGACTTTATCTCACCAAGAGGTAACCCAGATGCTCGTTTGGATGCTCAGCTGTCTCTTGTTTTGCTGGGTATTTTTCAAGACAGCGATGATGATTTTGATGATGATGATGACGATGATGATGACAACAACAACAGCTTTGGTTTGAGATACAGCTTCTTGAATGGAGACTTCTTCTTTGCAGACTCAGACACAGACACCAACTCTGACTGATTTAGTGAGTTGAGAAACATTGGAGGATTAGGTTCACGGTCCAGGTCACCATGCTGAGTTTTCATGTCAAAGATAAATTTAACTGGCACAATCATGAAATCATAAAGATAGTACAGTAGTAAAATTATATTTTTTCAAGATATGTCTTGAGTATTTGATTCAGATTTGTGTTCATCTGAATAATGGAAAAGTTTCAAATACCATTAGATATATTTCACCTAGATTTCCCTCTTCTAGTATGAAAATAATATTTTTCAGTCACGATGCATTGCGTTGGAAATTAAACTAGTGATTTATAATTAGTGTCTGTTATTTCTGCACACTTCTGCCAGGTGTGTTACGATAGTTTCAAAATTAGCGTCAGCTTCTACTAATACAAATCAATGCATCACCTTCATATTTGTATTTTTAGCGTGCAGTCCTGTTTTTATGGATCATGGCTAATTGGAAAATCAGATCTGTGTATCTGACCAGATGCTTGAAGTTTGATATTCAGAACATCTCAGATATTTTCGTACATTCTCACACCTTCTGGATTTCCTTTATAAAGGTAATCAAGACAATAGCCTTAATATAAGCAGTATGTATTTAAAAGAAAACTGTTTAGCCACATGGAGCGTCCAGGAAGTGCTTTTTATTCCTGTTTAATGTAAGTTCTCTTAGTGTGAGCTGCGTAATGTTTTTTAGAAGTTGTTTTCAAAATTTTAAATGTTTTAAAATCCTGGTGACTAAAGTCTGAAAGGATAACCCAACAAAATGAATTAACTGCTGAGGTAGAGTTTTGAAATGATTGGCTGTTTTTTTTAAGTTGCAGAAGTTTAAACAGCGTGAAGGTCATTCCCTCCAAGGTCATACTGGTGAATTATGTTTCTGGAAGTAAATTATTACTTCATTTTAAGGCAGATATTTATGTTGTGTGTTCAAGGTGTATGTGTAGGTGTTGTTTGCTGTCCTGGCTTCTCAGGTTTTTTTTTTCAGATGTCAAAAGTTTGAAATATGTGTTTTTGTTTTATTTGTTCACTGTGACAGCTTATATGAGAAATGTGACTTGATCAGTATGTGACTTGATCAGTATGGAATCATTCAATACTTTCATGCATTATATACAAACTTTTGTGAACAACTGTCAAAACTAAGTTCTTTCTATGCAACTTTTTAATGGAGAAAGTTGCAGTGCTATGTTAGAGACTTTTTCCAGGTTTTGTAAAATTAGACTGAAACTACTGAAACACCAGTGCTTGAAATCAGAATTCTCATGGATGCTGGTCAGGTCCTGTGAGAGGAGATCCAGCTGTGAGAGGAGATCCAACTGTGAGAGGAGATCCAACTGTGAGAGGAGATCCAGCTGTGAGAGGAGATCCAGCTGTGAGAGGAGATCCAGCTGTGCTTTGCTTCAAGGCCCAGAGGCTTTTTCCTTGTTTTAAGAGTGGGCCCCGCAGCATTTAAGATAAAAATTTTGTTTTTTAGTTCCACACTATAAGAGGAAATATGAGTTCCAGTTAATCTTCCTCCTTTATTAGAATGACTTAAGATGAATTAATAGCTTTCATTAATCCATCAGTGTCCTTGGTCTGTGATCAGTAAAGTAATTGCCACCAGTTATGCTTTGTGACGTCTTGCAGGGCAGCAACAAATTCTCTTTACTTCTCACAGTCGACAGCCAGCCTTTGTATTGTGCCCTAGCTGTATTGTGTACTACTCGTTTCTGCTTTTACAGTTCTATGTCAGGTAGCCTTTGTTTGGCCTTTTTTTTTTTCCCCTCTGCCATCCATCTCCTGGCTGTTTTAGCTATGTTGCTGGGGTCCCTTTGGAGCACATAACCAATCAATTTCTAGTGCGTTTTTTTTTTCTGCTATTGTAATATGCATATCTTCTTGTTAACATGGGGCAGATAGGTCTCTCTGTGACCAGCAAATATTCAAAATCTTTCTGAGGCAGGTTGCTTTCTTTACAGCCTGTTAATAATATTTTTTTTTCACTGATGTAACCATTGGCATAGTTTCAACATGAATAGTAAATGGATATGTGCACATCAAGTGAACATATAAAGTATGAAGCAAATACATTTGTCTGAAGACTGACAATATTAAGAATGACTAAAGATAAAAATATATAGAGCTGTATAGGTAGTTCTGAAGAGAGTTTAACGTTAAGCAGAGACTCCCACAGACATAGAACGGAGCAGGCATCATTATTGTTAGTGCATTAGACACATTGGATTATTCAGGCTTCATTATACAGTGTGTTATGGGGTGACTGTATGATTTTATAGGGTGTGTTTTTATAGCATGTGGTAGTAATATTAGATACGTCAGTATGCCAGATCTGCTTATTCATGATTAATGAAAAACTGTATAGCTGCATGCATTTTTTTATGTGTCTATAAGAGTTAACTTTTTTAAATGCTGCATATGAGGGTGAAGTGTGAAAATAGACAAGGCAGAAACTCTTCAGTAGAATTCAAAGTAAAGATATATTTGTGAGCAAAAGGAGGGTCATTGAAAGACACCAACTTTGTTAGTCTTTGGTGTAATGCTTATTATTTTGGCAGTTTCATTTTGCAGTGTTTTTTTTTTTTTTTATGTAAGTAAAGACAATGTTGTGGTTGTTTCATGGGTAGCAATGCTAGAAGCTTTGTAGAGTACTTATTCTGCAGGATAACCATCCTATCTGGACATGAGAGCTCATAGAACAAACAGCCAGGCTCTGAGATGAGAGCTCATGGAACAAACAGCCAGGCTCTGAGATGTCCTTTCCTAGTTTATTTTCACACTTTGCTTTCAGTATTTCCTATAAACCTGTTTACTGTTTTCATGTTTTCCTTTCAAGCTTCTTCCAGTGCTAAGTTTTTGTTGCTGGACTATCAGTTTGCCACTTTTTAACACAAATATAAATTTGATGTCTCTGTTGACTTTGTATTTTTGTCTGATGGCAGCAGATGACCAGAAACTTGTGTCAGTGAAAACAGAATATTTTGTTTACCAGATTTTTGGAAAATGCATAAGTATTTATTTCTCCCCAAATTTTGCTTAACACTAAAGACTGCGAACTACTTTGCGAGCCCTATGTGACGTTTAACGGCACGGGAAAGATATGAGACATAAGACTAAAGACTGGACCTGCGCAAAAATGACATGCAAATTCATGAAATGTTCCATATTAGTAGGTGCTGCCGTGGTGGAATGGTTAATCCCCTCATTTGCTGATCAGAAGGTTCCTGATTTGATTTTGGACTTTGGGAGAATTTTTTTTTTGGACCAGCCAGCCTTGAAAAATGGGTACCTAGCCTTCTCTAGAACACAAAGGCAGCAAGGACAGGTGCTGGCATCCCTCCCTCAAGTGCTGTAGTGGCCTAGAAATGTGAAGGCATTGACACTTCACACCTCTGCAGCATGCAAATGTCACAGGACATACATTAACACTGGACCTCAGGGGCACCAGACAGGAAACAAAACAAACCTGTAAACTAAAATTATGTAAATCAAATTTTGATGTTGGAGAACAGTAGACTAGACCATGTCATATAGTATGTTGTTACTGTTACTTTTTAAAAAAAAATGTAACTCTGTAATAAGTGTCCATGTTTTTTGGGTTTAAAAAAATTCTACAAGTTTCTGACCTGACCAACTTTTGCTTATCCAGAATAATGATTGGAGGATGGTCAGAAATCATATGGCTCCATGTAACCAGATGTTACTTTAACATGATCTTACTTTGTGAAAGCTTGTATGTAAATTTGAAATGTGGAAATAATAATGGTAGTCATTACTAGTCTACCATTTTCCAGTTCCAATATAGAGTCTACTAAACATAGTCTTCCATTTTCCAGCAAGCTCCAGTATACAGTCTACTAAACATTAGTCTTACCTTTTCCAGTTCTAGTATAGAATCTGCTTAACATTAGTCTTCCATTTTACAGCTCCAGTATAAAGTCTATTAAACATTAGCCTGCCATTTTCCAGTTCCAGTATAGAGTCTGCCACATGCCACACTATTAGCTTCAAAATCACTGAGCAGTCTAAGGTGACTGTTTTGTTTGCAAAATGATATCAGTCAGTCATTTGCATGTCCCTTGCGGAACTTTGCTTACCTAACAGCTCTCCTGTAGGCTTCTTGGTTGTAAGCAAGATGGCCTGCTGCTGATGCATCCATTTGCAGATTATAAATGATGTCATGCAGCCATCTTTGCCTTGGTCTTCCTCTCTTTCTTTTTTCCCATTATGTACCCTTCCAAGACGGTCTTCTCTAGATTATCATGACGTTTAATGTGTCCAGAATATTTAAGTTTTCTCTGTTTAATCTTCTTTACTAGTCTGCCTTCTTCAATATTAAGTTCTTGTGGTATGGATATATTTGTTCTTTTCTGTGTCCATGATATTTGAAGAACTCTTCTGTAGCATTACTTTCAAAGTCATTTTCCTTTTTTTTTTACATTTTACAAACCATATAAAAATGATAAGGCATCCCCTAAAATCAACTAGAAATGAAGATATCAAATTCCATTTTGCTCAATTAAGAAATGAAATGTTGGAGCAGTAAATGCCCTGTACTTGACTTTGTAGTTGTTAGTTGGGTAAAACTGTTAACAGGTATTAACATTGTCAGAGTTTTATGTAGTTTTTTTTTTTTTGCTGTTCTGTTCAATGTTTACCATACTGTTGTGGTTTGATGCTTAACTTCCATATATTTCACAACAGTGGAGAGATTTACTCTGAAACTAACTTTCACAGAGCTTTTCACATCTGAAACATAGTTAACTTGCTTACACTGAGATGGCCTCACATATTCCTAATAGATCTTCATAGCTTTAAGGACTATCTGTTTATTAAGTTTTTCTTTTCAAACAGCATGGTTAATCTGGTCTCATAAAATCAGAAGCTGGCCATGGTTTCATTTACATTATCAGAATCTGGTTTCATTTTCAACATGCTCCGTGAGTGAATATTAATGCAGTGTCAGTCAAATGCATGTTGTACCAGACATTTATATTTTATCATCATCAGACCTCTGTACTCCCAACAGAGCATAAGGCATGAACAAAGGTTCTCCAGCCAGTTCTGTCTTGAGCAAGGCAGGATCCCTCAAACCATGTTGTTATCAGTTCCTTTAGTTCTTCCAGTGTTGTTTATCTCCATGTCCCCAATGGTCTTCCTGTCTTTCTTTTCTATTGAGGTGTTCAAGTCAAGACAAATATGTAGTAGAAATAATTTTTCCTGCAGGACAGGTGTATTTCTTACATCAACACAGTTCTCCTCAATCACTGACATTCTGTATGGAGATGTAGAACAGCTGAAGAGGACCTGTATGTTTCATTATCTGACACAAGGGAAAAAGAGTGAAAACTCGTAAATCTGGGGATTGGAAGTCAAAGTACATCACACAGTCATGAAAATATGTGTTCCTTCTACATATTAGTCCTATTGTGATCCATTCATGAAAATATGTGTTCCTTCTACATATTAGTCTTATTGTGATCCATTCATGAAAATATGTGTTCCTTCTACATATTAGTCTTATTGTAATCTAGCAGCTGTCTAAACTCTCATTATAGTGAAACTGATTACATACTGCTTTTTAGTTTATAGGGGGTTAACATGATATAGCCCATTACGGTGTGTTCACATGTAACTAGATGACAGATTAATGAGTCTTCAAATGTTAACCAGAAACTAAGATAGCACAAAATTAGGTGAGAACAAAGGGAATAGACAACCCCCCCTCATACATGCCTCTTTTACAAAGAGAAATAAAACAAAGTAACTGTAGGCTCATTAAAAACAAAACTCCACAAAGCAAAAAAAAAAGACTAGATAACAGGGAAGAGAGAACAAAATTAGATCTGCTATTTTTAGTTGTTGACGAAGACTTACAGATATCATCATTACATGGAAGCGATAACAAGGCCCATATTGTGATTCATCAATTTCTTTTTTTTTTTTTCATTCTGGCCTTTTGTTAACTGTTTTATCCAAAAAATGGCAGCAATTAGCTGCTGTCTTAATCTGCAGGAGTAGGCACTCAGCATCACTCTTATCCTAGCAGCAGCATGATGATGATTGTGGCATGTTATGTTTTATGCCTCATAACAAGGTTGTTCTGTCTACGTTAGGTTTATCCATATGAGATCTTTCTTAATGACACTGTGCTGCTGCATAGTTGGCAGAGTGATAGGTAGCCACTGTTAAATGTTGATACAACAAAATTTAAAATCAACACTGACTAGTGTCATAAGGGTTGTGTTTTGATGCATAAACTTAGAATAATTTTCACACATCTTGCTGTCTCAATAAGTAGAAGTATGTTGGAAACAATGTGGAAACATCTAACCATAACAAGCTGTCTTATTAAAGCATGGAAACTAATATGTTTATAATGCTGTTGACTTCTTTTTTTTTTTTTTTAGTTCTCCAATTTTTGCTGTTATAGTGTACACATAATTGCTGTTTAATTTCTTCATGATTGAGGAAATACGCACTTCAGTTTGAAAGCTCAGCCAGCCCAAGAGATGTGGTCAGTTTTAATTCCACATTCTAGATATTTTTTTTGTGTTTGGTTTACTGGCTTTCACGTTATGCTTTCAGGGAATATTATAAACCCACTGCATTATGGGTTGTTTGATACAGCCAGAGGTCAGAGGAATGTACATTGACAAGAGATTTGGTGGGATGAGCTGTTTAATTAACTGATGTTAGGTTTTCCACATCTTTCTTCTGGAAATCCCTGCATCTCCCACGTGTTTGAACTACATCTTTTATCAGCCAGCAAATAAAGCAGAGAGAGTGGCAGTCTAAAACTGGCAAGGCACTTTTAGTTGCCAGGAAAAAGCTAGAAATAATTCACAATCTTAAAGACTGTTAGAAAAGACAAAAGGGGCGCAGATGTTATGTGCTCAAACTGTGACTGTGGTTTCTGAATGGCGAGAAGTGTGAACCATCAAGGAAAACTTTCTTCACATACTGCATACAACACAATCAGGATATTGTGTAGAGAAAGCAAGAAGTGATGTTTCAGATAATAAATAATTGTCATAGAAAGATCGTGCAGTTAAATCTTTGGAAATCAGGATTTGTATGATAAATTAATACAAAGGTATAGTATACAATGCTCTGAACACAGCTAAGATTTAGTCTGAGGATACACACAAAGTTATTCTTGTAAACTTCTTCAATCATTCTCAGACACAGGCTTGTTTACTTCTGAAGTAATTGGTGGTCAGCTGGAGTTGGTGTACATCCCCATAGAGGCTTCTCTAGAACTGATATAAGCACTGGTCACAACTGTTTTCTCTGCACCATATAAATTGGACACGCATACAGAATATGTTCTCTGGTCATCCTGCCAAGGTCACATGTGCACATGTCAGCTGGGCTGATCTTGAGCTTGCTGACAAGATGGTACCTCAGTGACTGGTGCTTAACAAGCAAACAAAAATCACTTGCTCCGGTCTGCTGAGTTGGTAGAAGGTGTCAATTTTTCTGGTAGCCAGGGTGTTCTTTTGCCCATTTATTCTTGAATGTTATTTTATCTTCTTGCAAACACCATCCAAAATAGTATTTTTTTCCCCCCAATTATATGCCTCTACTTGAAGTTCTTTTGATTTAAAAAAAAAAGATCAAGTAGGAAGTAGTAAAATCAGCTAAACAGTAACAGCACATGAATGGCTGTGTTTTGGATAAAATAAAAGAATAAATGGCTAGTGCTCTTTTTACATCTGGCTGCAGAATAAAGCAACCAGGTCACCAAATAAACTACAAAGAGGCACAAAGTATGCATAATCACAGAATACAGAGGAGAGAAAACTTAAAACCATGTTCTGTGTCATTGTGTCCTCAGTTTTTGTGAGTATTGAAGGCCATTTTTGGGCATGTAACTAACCGGTGGAATGTAGATACACAAAAGAAATGGATGTACATTTTGTAGAAATAGAAGAAAATACATGTCAATAAAAAGTAGTAAACTGGAATCAAAATGAGAATTAAATGTAAGAATAAGATAACTAACATATTTTGGCTATACCATGCTGGCGATGGTTGGGACATGTGCTCCGAATGACTGACAACTCACTACCAAAAATAGCACTAAGATGGACACCGCAGGGGAGCAGAAGTAAGGGTAGACCAAAAGAGACATGGAGAAGAACAACAGAAAGGATGTTGAGCAATAGAGGGCTCACCTAGGCAAGAGCAGAAAAAAAGGCGAAGGACAGGCATTTGTGGAAAACCCTTGCGGAAGCCCCATGTGCCCTGGGCACTTAAAGTTCAGAGAGAGAGAGAGAGATGTGTAGGACCTCTAACATATGTTGGCCATACCATGTGATATAACGAGAGCCTACCCATGCAATTGTAGCTTATCTTGCAGCCCCACCTAGTTCTCAATGTTTTAAAACCAAATAAGCTTCATCATATCCAGCTAATAATTTTAAACAGCATTAAATAAATTAATGAAAAAATCATAGGTACACTATAAATTTCCAAGCATGATATGCTACTCATCTTGGGTGACTTCAATGCAAAAGTAGGTGAGGGAAATGAAGATAGAAGAAGAATCAATGGGAAGAGAAGGAATTGGAGAAATAAATGAAAATGGAGAAAGACTGCAGTTTCTGTGAAGAAAATATGATGACCATCGGAGGGACAATTTTCCACATAAAAACATCCATAAAGTGACTTGGAGGTCCCCAGATAAAACCACAGAAAACCAAATCACTCACATACTAATAAACAACAAGTGGAAACATTCACTACAAGATTTGAGAGCAAGGAAAGGAGCAGATGTAGGAAGTGATCACAACCTTCTGGTAGCAAAAATAAAACTAAAATTAAGGAAAGCCAAAATCAGAGAACACAGAAAGACACATTTTGATACAACAAAAACTGAAAGACCAGCAAACAAGGAATGAATTCTCAATAGTACTTAACCGCTTCAGTGTCCTACAAGATGAATCAGAAATGTCCATACTAGAGTTCAATAAAACACTACAGAAAACAGCAAAAGAGGTGCTGGGATATCGGAAACGGAGAAAAGAGGAATGGATAAGCAAGACCACATGAGAAAAGATAGAGCAAAGAAAGGAAATCAAGAAAAAATTGCTGAACACCAAATCACAAAGGCTTAAAGAACAAGTTTTAAGTAATTATGCACAAAAAGACGAAGTGAAAGAATCATGCCATCAAGATAAACGTCAATACTATGACAACTTAGCAGAAGCAGCAGAGAAAGCAGCATATGCAAATGACATGAAAACTATATACAAAAGCACAGAGCAGATGATAGATAACTTCAGCACAAGATGTGAGAGTGCAGTAAGGACACAAAGAACAACTGGTAGTGAAGAAAGAAAAAAATTGAAAGATGGAGGGAACACTTTAACACCCTAATAAACAACACAAACAGTACAAACAATAGACATACCTAAAGCAGAAATGGAACTAAACATCAATATGGACCAATAACAATAAGTGAAGTAAAGGAGGCAATAAAGAAGCTAAAGGGCACCAGGTGAAGATGAAGTGGCTGCTGAGAAGTTGAAAGCAGAAGAAACAGAAACACCAAAATAACTCTGCCGGATACTGCAACAAATCTGGGATCTAGAAAAAGCTCCAGAAGAGTGGAAAACTGGACTTAATAGTAAAACTACCAAAGAAGGGTGACCTCAGAGATTGCAGGAACCGGAGAGGCATTACCCTCCTGCCACTCACCAGTAAAGTATTTTGCAGAATAATCATCAATAGAATTGTATCAGCACTTGAGGGAAAACTTCGGAAAGAGCAGGCAGGATTTAGGAAAGAAAGATCATGCATAGACCACATATTTGTACTTAGACAAATATTAGAACAGTCAAATGAGTGGCATAGCACAACATATGCATTGTTTATAGATTTTGAGAAAGCCTTTGACAGTGTCAACAGAGATGCCACTGTGGAAAATCCTAAGATGGCTTGGCCTCCCCCATAAGATAGTGAATGTAATCAAAGCCCTATACGAGGGTTTTCAGTGCAAAGTGATCTGTGGAGAACATACCTCCAGCAGCTTTAGGGTACAACAGGAGTGAAGCAGGGATGTGTACTATCACCAACATGATTTATCTTGGCAGTAGACTGGTTAATGAAGGAGGCAACATCAGACAAACGTAGAGGATTACAATGGACCCTTGACACAGCGCTGGAGGACCTTGACTTTGCAGCCACAAAGATATGCAAGATAAAATAAACATGCTAACTCAGAATGCAAACAACGTAGGACTAAAGATCAACGTAGGAAAGACAAAGTTAATGAAGCAAAATGTGAACAACAGAAATGTACTCAGGGTAGATAGCAAGTTAGTGGAGGAGGTCAACAAATTTGTATATCTTGGCAGTAGAGTAGTAGAAAATGGAGACAGCACAGAGGACATCAACAGCAGACTTACTAGAGCAAACCAAGCTTTTGCAATTCTGCAGACTATATGGAAATAAAAAAAACTAAGCATAAATATGAAAATCAGGATATTTAAGAGTAATGTTCTAAGTGTACTACTCTATGAAAGTGAATGCTGGAAAATCACCAAAACCATAGAAAACAAGTTGAATTTTTTCCAGACTAAATGTTTATGAAGAATTAGAAAAATATTTTGGCCAAACACCATAAGAAATAACATCTTGTTGGCAGAAATGCAGATGAAGCCACTGACAGCAATTAATGAGGAAAGACGCTGGTGATGGTTGGGACATGTGCTTCGTTGAATGACTGACAACTCACTACCAAAAATAGCACTAAGATGGACACCACAGGGGAACAGAAGTAAGGGTAGAACAAAATAGACATGGAGAAGAACAACAGAAAGGATGTTGAGCAATAGAGGGCTCACCTGGGCAAGAGCAGAAAAAAAGGCAAAGGACAAGCATTTGTGGAAAACCCTTGCAGAAGCCCCATGTGCCCTGGACACTTAAGGTTCAGAGAGAGAGAGAGAGAGAGACACTATAAATTTATTACAAAATGAGAAACAGTTAAATGAATGTGGATATATTACATCATCATGATGTTCATCACATGTTGAAAAACAGAGCTTTTAAACCACAAACAAAGGTTGTATATGTTTCAGTTTTTAGTACACATCTTTACATTGTGTGCACTCTGTTGTTTGAAGTAAATATCTAGCATTTAAAGTTTCCTTACTTTCATATTCATTCACTCAATCATTTGCATGTCCCTTGCGGAACTTTGCCTCCCTAACAGCACTCCTGTAGGCCTCTCGGTTGTGAGTAAGATGGCCTGCTGCTGATGCATCTATTTACTTTCATATATAAACTAAATATATATTTATTTGAAAAATCAGAAATAATTCAGTATAGTCTAATTTTGACTTATTTCGTGCTCAACAGAAATCATGGCAAATTCATCCTGTCATGTTTCAGCCATTGTTGAACATGAATAAGTATACTAGCAAAATGAATTGTAAACATAGTGCCATATAAAAAGACACCATAAAAATGTTTAATCTTTGCCTTTAAGAGCACATGTTTCGGCTTCTTGTCTTGCCATTTTGTCTAGTGACATATCAGCAATTTTAATCAAAACATCATAATATTCCTCAATCATCATCATGTGCTGTGCCGACTGGCGTTGGCTATTATGCTTCTCCAGAGTACCCGATCCTTCATGCAGGCCATCAGCTCAGTTGGTGATCTCCTCTCACACCATCTGGTCAGACTGTCCAGTATCATTTCTCTTGGTCTTCCTCTTGATCTTCTTCCTTCTATTTTTCCTGTTGTTATAATATTTTCAATGCCCCCTCTTCTCATTGCATGTCCTATGAAAGTATATTGTCTCTCTCTTATCTTTTTGACAAGGTTTTTTGTCTCTCCAGCTCTTCTCATACATTCTTCATTAGTTATTTTTGCTGTCCAGGGGATTCGCAACATTCTTCTAATAAACCACTTTCTGCTGCTTCCTCAATAGAATATCTTAATAATATTTAGCTTTCTGTACCAGTGAAACAATTTCCTTTTTTAAGACACCAGGAAAGAGAAAATCAACACATTTTGAATCATTTTCTCAAGACAGTGTTGGGCTGATCCTCTAGTAAGTGTGGTCAGTAATAAATGAAAATGTTATTTTTTTAATAAAAGTTTATTTTCATATTTTTTTTCTTTCAGTTCATCCCATTTTTCTCAAACGTGCAAATGCACAATGTGTCAGAAATGGGAAAAATGGAATGAACTGGAACTCGTAAACTCATAAAGCTGTTGTTACTTTTGTTTTAAATAGTTTTAACATTTTGTTATCACATCTTTACGTCGGTGGCATTGTGTATATTTATATATTTAGTCATATTTATACTTTTACACAAAAACTATTTATGCAAATGTATGAGGGGTGATTGATAAGTTCTCAGCATAAGAGTTATTTCTCAACATTCAAGTTTATGCACTTAGTCCAGCGATCCTGGAGCATACAGATATCTTCTTTGTAAAAGTCAGCTCCTTTTTTAATTTGATAAACAGGTAATAGTCCAAATGGGCCAAATCTGGGGAATAAGGAGGATGTTCAAGAAGCTGGAAGCTGCATTCATGAATGGCAGCCATTGGCACCGCTGACTTGTGAATTGGAGCATTGTCTTGTTGAAAGATGACTCCTTGCATCAGTTTCCCTCGATGCTTTTCCTTCAATTTGACCCGCAGTTGCTTGACAGGATTAGCATAATAGGCCCCGGTGACCATTCTGCCCTATTGAAGATAGTCTACCAATAGCACACCTTCTGAATTCCAAAAGATGGAAGCCATCACTTTGCCTGCAGACAGAACCACCCTTGCTTTCTTTGGAGGTGGGGATCCATGATGTTTCCACTGCTTTGACTGTTCTTTGGTTTCTGGTTGAAAATGATGAACCAAAGTCTCATCCATAGTCACAAATTGCTGAAAAAACTTTTCAGGATCTGCAGAAAAATGGGCAAGATTGTCTCTTGACATATTGAGATGCTGTTGTTTGTGATCAGCTCCAAGAAGTTTCGAGACCCATCGAGCAGAGACCTTTGTCATTTGAAGATCATTGTGAATAATGGCATGAACACATTCCTGGGAGATGCCCAACTCAGTAGCAATGTACCGCTCAGTTAGTCGTCAATTCTCCATTATCATGCCATGGATTCTGCCGGTGGTTTCATCGGTGGTTACTGTTCTTGGTCTTCCTGGATGGGGATTATCTTCCAGATTGTCCCTTCCGTATTTGAATTGAGCTGCCCATTTCTTCACTGTGCTGTAAGAAGAGGGCACTCTCCCCTAGAGTCTCTACCATATCCTCATGTCAGGATATATGTGTTGGTGGAGTCGGCCCTGGGTATGACATTGTATTGAATACCATACCTAACGTATTGGCTGGATGAAAAAGAGCAATGGTAAGATAAGGTTATAAGTGGACAAAACCAAGAGATGGACAGGAATTGGCTTGTTATGGCGCACTGTGAGAGCAAAGGTCAAAGCAAATAGAAGATCCACAGAAGTTAACCTTTCGTTTGGTGGTAACACAAAATTATGAAGAATCTTTGTGTAAATGTTCAACGCTGTGACTTGGCAATCATCTCTAGGTATGCTATTAGTGTAGACCTAAGATAATCATTGGATCGCTGTTATAGCAGAACTAGAGATTAATTTTTTGTACGGCCAATCCTAAAGTAGGAGAAGCAGCACAAAATAAAAGCGAATTCTTCGATATACTTTTCTAACGAGTTCGGCGATGTCATTTTTCTCAAACTCCAAGATGGCTGCATCCGTTGTGTGGAGAAAGTGTTAACGAGGAACGACATTTGCTGCACTTATTTCTTTTTTAAATTACACCTCAAGTGTTATCAATGGCTCTGTTGTTTTGAAAAGGGTCAGGCTTCATCGTACGATAGTCATCTGTAGGAAAGATGGGCGTATCTTGGTAAGTCCTCAGAAATAAGAAATCGATTGCACACCTATTGCCAAGAAGAATTTGGCTCAATTTGACACAAACTTTTGCCACAAAGTTCTTTTTATATGCGTTCAAGGAGTTGGGAAAATGGTTGGAGACAGGCTCCTTTTATGTAATTCGCAAGAATAGTTGTCCTGAAAGTGTTATACTGACAGTGTTTTTAAAGTTACACAAAAAGTCTATGAACAACAAGTAAATTGATGAAAATTAAAATACCACTCGGAGCTCGTCAAATAGCCAGAGTGGAAAGATACACATGCATGATATATATATATATATATATATATATATATATATATATATATATATGTATATTACAAGGAGCTGAATTTCACAGGTCTTCACCAGCTTAGGCAAATCAAGTTAATGTGTTAAAATTTTCCACATTAAATATGTGGTCAAGGAAAAGAAATTGTAGAATTGCTTATCTTCTTCATACAGACATTGATGCCAGTCTCACTTGCAAAATGCAGTGTTTCACCTCTTGTTGTCAGATTTGCCATAGAGCTTACTCTGTAGGAGGTTGAGGTCTAGGCAGGTCCTTTGCCTGAGAGAGTTGTATTGTTGGTGTCTCTGAAGGATATATTTTTCAAATAAGAAAGAACAAGACTTTTGTGCAGTAAAGTGATAGAGCACAGAGATATGTGCTTAGTCTTTGAAAAATCGTGGATAAAACACTTTAGACATCTAAAGTGCTTTTTTGTCTACAATTTTTCAGAGGCTGGTCTTACAAAACTGAGGTCTATCACATTTTTTGGAGGATATATATATTGTGCTGTCTATGTCTCTTTGCTGGAGATACATAGGTCTGTTGTTTCAATTTTGTGCTCGTAGTATTAGATAGGTAGCCTCCATGAATCCAGTCATTAGCAGGAGTTATTAATGCATGCCCCACAGTTTTCATCCAGTCTCTGTTCTGTTTGCAGTTTTCAGCCCAGTCACGCAGTGGGTGCCTATAGTAGTCATAGCAGTTGAAAGTCATTTCTCTATTTATTTTTATCATAGGAGAGAATTAATATTTCATAAACTAACTCCAATTTCTTCTTATTTCAGTGTATTCAGCTATCCAGTCCCTGAGGGTCGAAGTGGAGCACAGGTAGTGGATGTCTTACAGAAGCAAGTTGAAACCATGGGTGGCATCAAGATGGGTACTTTTAATGTGGATTGTGAGACTTACCAGTCTGTGATGCTGAACTGTAAGCAATTTTTTATGGTGAAGTGTTTGTGAGACTGTGATGCTGAATTGTAAGTAATTTTTTATGGTGAAGTGTTTGTGAGACTGTGATGCTGAACTGTAAGCAATTTTTTATGGTGAAGTGTTTGTAAGAGACTGTGATGCTGAACTGTAAGTAATATTTTTATAGTGAAGTGTTTGTAAGAGACTGTGATGCTGAACTGTAAGTAATGTTTTTATAGTGAAGTATTTGTAAGAGACTGTGATGCTGAACTGTAAGTAATGTTTTTATAGTGAAATGTTTGTAAGTGTCTTTCTTTACTATTTGAAAGATTTTAAGTGAAGTTTATGTTATTTCTTTATGTCATATCTTTGAGAGGAAGATTTTTTTTTTCTTTAAATCACTTTTATGAAATTTGTCAGTTTTATTATTTTTTTGTGTATGCACATCTTTTCTTAATATTACATGTTTTCCCTATTATTTGTCATTAAATAGTTCCTACATTTTTTGTTAGCTGGATTTTTTGGATTAACAGTGTCATATTTTTTTTTTTTTTTTTGACAAAGTTTGACAAGATGGAATAATTTTATAGTTTTAAATTTGTGTCTAATTTTTATTGCCCAGAGTTTTGTATTGAATGTTTCTTGATTATGAACTCATTTGAAAGCAAAAGTCAATTACATAAAAAAAGAAAATTCCTTACTGTAAGTGATCATTTCCGTTATTTTTCTTTCATTTTTTGGTATACAAAATCATTGATGAAAGAAAGACATGAAAGAAGTCATAAAACAGTCAAATTAAATTAGCTGGATTTTTTTAAGAATGTGTTTTCTGTTAAAAGAACAGATAAGAAGTTAAAATCTGTTTAATTTCCTAGTCTCATAAATGACTTCAGCTACATTCAGATAAAGTATCTGTGTGTATGTGACGAGTGGTGCTGGATTTGCTTTACAAATTTTGTGAGCTAAAAGGAACAGAAAAAGACCTATGACAGTGCATTCTTATATGAGAGTGAAGAGTTGTAAACTTGACCGTTGGAAAGATTTTGCCAGACATGACATGATGCTGATCAGATTATCCTCCAGAGTGATGACTGCTTAAGGAAGAAACAACATGCTCCAAGTGTGTTTATGATATGGGAGGGCTACATTTCCCTTGTGGTGAAATACCAGGTTTCAGCCAAGCTACCATTTTTTTTTTTTTTCTCTAACATTAAGTATCAGAAAGCCAAGTTTTTTTTTCAACTTGGTTGATCTGAACAGGCCAGATCCCTGTCATTCTGTTATGTGAATGTGTTAGCCCTGTCATTCTGTTATGTGAATGTGTTAGCCCTGTCATTCTGTTATGTGAATGTGTTAGCCCTGGTATTCTGTTATGTGAATGTGTTAGCCCTGGTATTCTGTTATGTGAATGTGTTAGCCCTGGTATTCTGTTATGTGAATGTGTTAGCCCTGTCATTCTGTTATGTGAATGTGTTAGCCCTGGTATTCTGTTATGTGAATGTGTTCATACTCAAAACTAATCTTACCGGACATCCCGCCCACCCCCTCCCCGAAATACATTGAGCTATGAAGAAAGTCTGAGTAAAAAAGATTATGTCTACAGCTTGTGGAATGTTGGCATGATCGGGAACTTGGAGATTTAGCATGATCAGGAACTTGGAGATTTAGCATGATCAGGAACTTGGAGGTACTAGATGGCATAGTTTGTTTTTTTTTGTTTTTGAGGAAATATAAAATACTTTGTAGCAAATCTGCAATTATAAATGGTTTTTTTTTTTTTTTGATGTCATGATCTCTCACAGACCATGATTGAGGAATGTTGTACATCTTTTTCATTAATGTTTCGTTAGATTACATGAAATTAGCATTTCATAGACTCAGTTTTTAAAAAAAATGTATTAATTCACAGATAACACATGAAATTAGCATTTCATAGACTCAGTTTTAAAAAAAAATGTATTAATTCACAGATAACACATTCCTCCAACATATTTCAGCTCCCAAAACTCTGCACATTCTTCATAACAGTGAGCACCCAGCATCATGCTTTGCCATCCTGGACTCTGGTGCCATCCTTGTGGCTGACACACTCTTTAATGCTCTCATGCTACAGCTGAAGCACTACTACCAAGCTCGCAAAGGAGCCAAGATTGAATCCAAAGGTCACAAGTTTCAGCTGGCAGACTTCATATTGAAAATTGGATCTGTGTCTCTTGCAGGAAGTTTCAAAGGCATCCTCGTGGAGGTATCAGCTCATTTGTCAGTTTCTTTTTTCCCCTTTTAACGTGTTTTTTTTTGTTCAGTGTTTTATTATTTATCTTTATATAAAGTGGCAGTAGATCATTCTTCTCACTGCAACAAACAAGAGGAGGACACTGTGCAACATTCTCTCTTTCTCTCAAGGTTCCTGCTGACAGACATAGGATATCTCATCCTTCCATAACCCTCGAGCCTTTGTGCATCTCAGCAGGCTTGTCACTACACATTTCCCGTGCCAGTATTCCAAACCATGAAACATCTTTTTTCTCTGTCTACCTCTGACTCTTCTACTCACGATCTTCCCTGTTGCCATTAGGTGTTCTAGCCCGCCTCTTTGCATAACTGCTCATGTGAAACTGATAACCACAACTTGTTTGACTGTCAAGTGTATGATGATAGTAGAATCTACTTCCCCCATCACATTGCAGATATAACATGTTACAGAGAACAGGAAGATACCAGCACCCAGCTTTAGGCCACTGGGCAAGAGTCTTACAGGCATCTGAATTCATAACAGCAGTGTCATTTAAGTATATGAACAAAATAAACATTACTTTGCCTATATGTAAACACTGGAAGACTGCTAAATATACATGTGAAAAAGAAAACTGACAAGCAAAATTATGAGCAAGCGTGACTCAAATAAATATCCAGACCAATATACAAACAACAGAGTTCATTAAAACTTCAGATTAGCCTCAAAAATGAATCTCTGAACTGCTAATCAAAAGAACAGATTGGGCTGGCATGAGTCACTTAAACAAAACTGTCCGTCAAGCTGAAAGAGATCAAGCAGAAAAGCATTTAACAGTTTAAGAATAGAGCACATCAGATTTGAAATGGTGTTTAAATTTACTTAGCAGCTGCCAAGCTCTTGCAACAACATTTGTTCAGTGTGTTACCTACATGTCTGAGTTCCTTAATAAACATAGAAAAAAAAGAATCATTTCCTAATGTTACTATTAGGCTCCTACCCAGCATTCGAATAAAATATGTATGCAAATTCTTCAGCATGGCATTGTCAGAACAAGAATAATGGGGTGACTATTTTTGCTTAGATGATAAATCATATACTAATGCCTGTACTTTTAAAGTTTTTCATTTTATTTTTATGTTTGTGGTGTGAAAATAACCTTTTCATTTTGTGAATCAAAATCCATTTTTTAGGTTGAATATGCCCCTTGTGTTGTTGCCTCTGAGTGCTGGAACATGCTGAAGGAACTTCTTCAAAGTCTTATTGGGAGCACTGCAGAAAACCCACCCTCAGCTCTGAAGCTCAAAATGGATGATCTCTACACCCCTGCTACCACAATGCAACAGTATCTGGAGCATTTTAATAATTTTCGGAAAGCTGCAGCAATGAGTCAGCCCCAAAGATGATTTTTTTTTTTTCAGATCCAGTTTCGTTATCAGTGTAGACTGTAACATTTGAAAATGCTACTGCACTGTCCATCTCCAGTTTTTCTTTTCACTTGTATAGTTGAGGTTTAAGCAAAGACTGGAGCCGGAAGCAGTTTTGAATGGAGTCAAATTCTGTAGAAATGGATACAACTGAAAAATAGAAGTGTTGGAGGTGAAAGTTTGGTGGTGCACCAAGTCCATAGATCTGGTTTTAAAGAGTACAGTTTTCCTTTATATAAAAATTAATATGCAAAAAAAAAAAAAAGAAAATGTATATATAAAAATGTTGAATAATTGATTTTTTTTTCCTGTTGCTGTTGTATCTTCAAATATCACAATGATTCTGCAGCATTCTTCTTGTTACAGTGTTCTGTGCTGGCTTTGTCATCTCATTCCAGATATTGTATCTTTTTCCTGTTAAACTTCTCATAAATCCCAAGACTAAACATTGTAGCCTGGGAGGTGTGTGTCACTTGTTGCTTGTGAACATTAGATAATACCACCAGGATAAGGATGACTATGGGGAGAAAATGAGCAGGACAGATCTCAGGGATGCACAAGGATGAAGAGACTGAGACAGCTTTCAAGCAGAGTCAGACAGTAATTCATGGTGGAAGACAAAGTGAAGCAATAATGTGTGTTGGATTACAGTGAAACAGTATTGTGTGGAGGAAAACAATAATGTGTGAAGGAAGATAGAGTGAAACAATGATGTGTGGTGGATTACAATGAAGCAGTGTGTGGAGGAAGGCAGAGTGAAACAATGTCTGGAGGAAGGCAGAGTGAAACTGTAATGTGTGGAGGAAGGCAGAGTGAAACAGTAATGTGTGGAGGAAGGCAGAGTGAAACAATAATGTGTGGTGGAGGACAGAGTGAAACAATAATGTGTGGAGAAAGGCAGAGTGAAACAATAATGTGTGGTGGAGGACAGTGAAACAATAATGTGTGGTGGAGGACAGAGTGAAACAATAATGTGTGGTGGAGGACAGAGTGAAACAATAATGTGTGGTGGAGGACAGAGTGAAACAATAATGTGTGGTGGAGGACAGAGTGAAACAATAATGTGTGGTGGAGGACAGAGTGAAACAATAATGTGTGGTGGAGGACAGAGTGAAACAATAATGTGTGGTGGAGGACAGAGTGAAACAATGTGTGGTGGAGGACAGAGTGAAACAATAATGTGTGGTGGAGGACAGAGTGAAACAATAATGTATGGTGGAGGACAGAGTGAAACAATAATGTGTGGTGGAGGACAGAGTGAAACAATAATGTGTGGTGGAGGACAGAGTGAAACAATAATGTGTGGTGGAGGACAGAGTGAAACAATAATGTGTGGTGGAGGACAGAGTGAAACAATAATGTGTGGTGGAAAACACAGTGGAACAATAATGTGTGGTGGAAAACACAGTGGAACAGTAGTATATGGTGGAAGACAGAAGAGGATGATCAGTATCACTTCTTTGTTTTGGTTTTAATGAGCCTCAGGAATCTCCTTTGTCTTCAAACATTCTCAGATAACAAGTTGTATGCCCTGTAAGAATGCAGCAGTCTGCCTCAGATTGTCGACATTACCATATATCTTAGTCTGGATTGCTATTAGTCATGGCCATATGTATCTTCTTTGCTCCTCATCTGCAGAGCAGTCTTGCGGCAAATGCTGGGCTGTCATTAAAATCTGTAAAATGGCCAGTCATTAATTAATAATTAATTTATTAATTATAAATGATAAATCATGCAGTCTTTTGAAGGTAATGCTTGGCACCCCAAAGTTTGTCTTCCAGCAAAGCTCCCTATGGCCAGAGCAGAGTTTGGGTTTCTTGGTAGAGGAAGCAGAGCTGCAGGATGTTTCACATGTGCATTCAGGGCTGTGTGACAGGCTATGGCAGTACAGATGTGTCATAAAAATCATTTTGTTTGCATTATATCTTTTGATGTAAGATCATCTATATAAGCTCCACATGAGTTATTCATTGGTTTTTGGTTTTTTTTTTTTAAACAAGAATGTTATTCTCTGTGTATCTTTTATATAGAAGTGATGTACTGATATCTTTACAACATGTTCATTTTTTTTTTTTCCTTATTTAATTTTAAGAAGTCAGTCATTTTTCTTTTGTGTAAATTACATGACTAACATTATCATCAGATTATTATCTGTAAAGTGACCAATTATTTAAAATTAACTGAATAAAAGCATAAGTTAGTTGTGGAGAGATCAGTTGGGAAAAGCAAGCTTTTTTTTTTTCTGAGAAGTTAGAAAAACGTAACAAATACAGGAGGGTCCCAGGTTATAGATAAGTTCTGTTCCTAAGTCTGTCCAATAAGTCAAATTTGTATGTAAGTTAGATATGGTTTGTACATAACATTAGGAATATACTATATAATGTACCTTACCATGCATAAAACATTTAAGAAATGGGCAAACCACTGTAGATGCACAATGTTTTCATATGCACCACGAAGTAGCAACTGTTATAATGAATCAGTGTATGTAACTTTAGGTTTTAATATATTGGGTTTTACGGGGGTCATTTGTAACAATGGATTGGACATAAATTAGATGTTTGTAACATGGGGACCTCATGTAATAAATACAGAAAGATACTTTAATAAACAGTGGATGATGGGGGGAAGGCTTTGAGAAAGTTTTCATGCAGGTAGAAACACGTGACAGAGAAGTTAAATATGTTTGGTTAATTTATGTGCTGAAATGTGTCTTCTGCAACATAAACATACAAGGCTTTGTTGTTCAGCTTGTGGGTTAAATATAACTTAAAATTTAGTTTAATTTGTGTGTGTGTGCTTGTATGTGCATATGAATGTGGATTTTTGTGAATATATTTTTGTATTAGTTTTCATTTTCATGGCAAAAATGTAATTAAAACACTTCTTTGTAATAAATTATTACTTGATTTTACTTCTTTTCTGTGTCACATTTTTTTATTGTGTATGTGTGTCAAGTATTATTAAGTACCATATATAACGTGTATGTGCAGAGATTATCTAACCACCATGGTGCATTGTCCAGATTTGTAAGTCATATGTGTGCCAAGTTTGGTTGAAATTGCTCCAGGCGTTCCGGTGTGATGCTCTAACATACATATATATGTATGTTAGATGTAGTTATATGTTCATTTTTATATAAATAGATGCTGCAAGTAAGGTTCTGTGGGATTTCCAACACATTTGATACAATTAATGTCACTGCTGTATCTAGACCAACAGGCAGCAGTGAAAATAAATGGTGAAACAACAACTTGGTTTAGCATAAAACAAAGGGTCCGTCAGGGGTGCATATTGTCACCTTACTTATTTAACTTGTATACTGAAAATATAATGAGGAATTAAACAGAAAGGAACAAGTCACCATCTTCCGTCTCCGAACAGGACACACCCAACTCCGAAGTCATATGTATAAAAAGTTTAAGGTTGGTACTACTAATCTATGTACATGTGCCCAGGTGCCCCAAACTGTGGAATATATCCTCCAGAACTGCACCAACTATGAAACACTGAGAAATAATTACTGGCCCAGTGAAACCACTAAAGAAGATAAGCTCTATGGTTCCATACATGAATTACAAAAAACAGTGAAATTTATCCAAGAGACAGGACTGCAGGTATAGACAGACAATGCGAACGAAGAAGAAGAAGATAATGAGGAATGTTAGAGATGTAGACAAAGAATATTACGATGCCATAAAAACTGGAGGTTATGAAATACCAGAGATTAGATATGCTGATGATACAGTCTACAACACACAAAGGAATGGAAAAACTAATTATGTCTGTCCATAAGAATAGTGAAGAGCAAAACATCTATCTTAATGTGAGGAAAACTAAATTGATGACAAATGACCAAACAAATAAGGTAGCTGAAATATTTATCAATGAGGAAAAATTAGAAGAAGTGGATCATATCTTGGATATATAATAATGGAGATGTAAATTGGGGAAATTAAAAGGACATCTATTGCTCTTCAAAAAGTAAAACAACTAAAGAATATTTGGAGAGGAACAGACAGAACTACAAAAATAAGATTTTTAAGGGCATGCATCTTTCCTATACGCCTGTGAGACCTGGACACTTAAAAAAACAGCTGAGAAACACATAAATGCCTTTGAATGTAAATGCTACAAAAGAGTAATTTAAATATGGACACAAAAAAGAACAAATATATCCATACTACAAGAACTTAATATTGAAGAAGGCTGGCTAGTAAAGAGAATTAAACAGAGAAAACTGAAATATTTTAGACACATTAAATGTCATGATAACTTAGAGAAGATCATCTTGGAAGGGTACATAATGGGAAAAAGAAAGAGAGGAAGATCAAGGCGAAGATGGCTGCAAGACATTGTTGATAATCTGCAAATGGATGCATCAGCAGCAGGGCATCTTGCTTACAAGCAAGAAGCCTACAGGAGTGCTGCAAGGGAGGCAAAGTTCCACAAGGGACATGCAAATGACTGAGTGACTGAAGGTTCTGTGGTGCAATTTAAGCCTGGAGAAAATGGCTGACTTTGACAGGGCGACAGGTCTGCAGATTTAGCATGACCAACTAACCTCAAATACTGAAGAAGAAATGGTGGAACATATGAGAAATATCTACAGCTCAATCTCTGGTTTTTTAAACATTTTTTTTACACACTATAAATTTATGAAACCTAAAAGTTACAGTGAAGCCCAGAATGCCTCTATCTGAATGCTAAGATCATGACAACTAACAAAAAAAAAACAAAAAACCACCAAACATAACCACCAGCACTCTCAAACTGAAGTTTGCTAGTCTTGGATCATTTATAATCAACAGCAGTAACCTCTCAGAAGAGATTAACAAAAGACTGTTAATAGCATTAAAGAGACAGCAGCAAATGAAGTACACATAAACATCTGCAAACACATAAACGTACAAGTACTGAGCTCCAGTGTCTTTACAATAAGAGAAACCACAAGTATTTCCACAGGAACAATACAGAGATAAGACAGATGACTGAACAACAACCAGTCTCACGGGTGATCAGGAAAAGGAGATGGACATATGTTGGTCACTTGATGAGAAGAAACAGTCAGAGAATCCCAAAACAAGCTATCAAGTGAAACACAACAAGCCAGAGAAAAAGAGGCAGACCGCGTGAAACTCTGAGGAGAGGCCAAATTAACAGGCATAAAATCCCTTGATGAAGTTGAAAGACTCGCCAAAGACAGGAAAAATTGGCAAACTACTTTGCGAGCCCTATGTGATGTTTAACGGCACGGGAAGGATATAAGATAATACTTCGTAAGAAAATATAAGAAGTCAATAAGGTCCAAGCTGGTTTCAAGCAAGGAAGAGATCATATATTCAATATAAGATTAATAATAGAGAAATGCAGAGTTTAATGCGAATCTATATTTAGCCTTTATGCGCAAAGGCATTTGATTGTGTACAACACCAGAAACTTTGGGAAATAATGAAAAAAATGAAATTTACAACACATTTGATGCAATTAACATCACTGTTGTATCTAGACAACAAGCAGCAGTAAGAATAAATGGTGAAACAACATGGTTGACATAAAACAAGGGGTCCATCAGGTGTGAATATTGTTGCCTTACTTATTTAACTTGTATACCGAAAATATAATGAGGAATGTTAGAGAAGATGTAGACAAAAAATATTATGATGCCATAACAACTGGAGGTTATGAAATACCAGAGATCAGACATGCTGTTGCACAGTATTACTGTCCACAACACAAAAAGGAATGGAAAAACTAATTATGTCAGTCTGTAAGAACAGTGAAGAGCAAAACCTCTTAATGCGAAGAAAACTAAACTGATGACAAAACAAACAAGGCAGCTGAAATATGTATCAATGAGGAAAAACTGGAAAAGTTGAGTTTTGAATATCTTGGATCACTGCTAACTAATAATGGAGATACAATGAGGGAAATTAAAAGGAGAACATCTATCACTCTTCAGAAAGTAAAACAAATAAAGAATATGTGGAGAGGAACAGACAGAACTACAAAAATAAGATTTTAAGGGCATGCATCTTTCCCATCGCAACATATGCCTGTGAGACCTGGACACATTAAACGTCATGTTAATCTAGAGAAAACCATCTTGGAAGAGTACATAATGGGGAAAAGAAAGAGAGGAAGACAAAGGTGAAGATGGCTGCAAGACATCGCTGATGATCTGCAAATGGATGGATCAGCAGCAGGCCATCTTGCTCACAACCGAGAGGCCTACAGGTGAGCTGTTAGGGAGGCAAAGTTCTGCAAAGGGACACGCAAATAAATATATGAATGAAACAACTAACAAACCACTTGAATGAATTTGTTACATTGTCTCACAATTAAAACAAAGATATATAACATATTAAAGAAGGTTTAATTTTATTCTGCTTCGATTCTAATCCTCCACAAACTACTACCACTGACATTGAAATGCTGGTTTGGACAATAAACATGTGGTTAGAAATTCTTTGAAATCGTTCTGTTTACTAGTATGCGCATGCCCAGACCGATAGCCGTGCACATCCGTAAAGGGAAGTCACAAATGGCAGCAGTCGGTAAAGAAGGTACTTATTGTTTCTGATTTGAGTATAGAAACAACGTTTCTTTTTCCCTTCTTTGATTTGAGTTACAGTATGTCTATGCATATGATAAAACACACAATAAACACGAATAATAATAATAAATGGCGAAGCTGGCATGTAAATAAACTGGGAACGACTCACTTCCTCTTCAGGATAGAACTAGTAGTACTAGTTTGAGTAGGTTGGTAAAAAAGTCAAGACGTTCACATAGAATAAACGAGAAATGGTGTAACATATTGAAAAACATTTTTCGCTTAATCCGGTTAGTTTTAGAATGAAATAAGTTCAATAACTAGACACTTTAAATTGATTGATTAATAATTTGTTGAAGAAAGGTTCAAATCCGGCCTTCTTATCTTATATCCTTCCCGTGCCGTTAGACGTCACATAGGGCTCGCAAAGTAGTTCGCCAATTTTTCCTGTCTTCGGCGAGTCTTTCAACCTCAACAAAGGATTTTATGCCTGTTAACTTGGCCTCTCTTAATAATGTTCTCTTCAGAGTTTCACGCGGTCTGCCCCTTTTTCTTCGGCCTGTTGTGTTCCACTTGATAGCTTGTTTTGGGATTCTCTGATCATTTCTTCTCATCAAGTGACCAACATATGTCCATCTCCTTTTCCTTATCACCCGTGAGACTGGTTGTTGTTCAGTCATCTGTCTTATCTCTGCATTGTTCTTGAATTCATTCCACTTGATGCCGAGTATTTTCCTTAGGCATTTGTTTTCAAAAAAGTCTAATTAATCCGGCCTTAAAAGTTAAAAAAAAAAAAAAACTTTTTTGTGGAATCTTGTGCTGTATGCACGTTTGGAATGTGCTAGATCTTTAAATCAGTATATTATGGCGTTAATAATTTATATAAGCACTATATAATGGTATTAGGCTGTCAGAGTGGCAAAGTGGTTAGTGCACTGGTCTCTCATGGTGACGGTCTGGGGTTTGAATCCTGCCGGAGGCGCCCCAGTCACCTAGCTGTAGAAGTGGGTACTCAACTTCTGGAGTTGGGGAAGGAAAGGTGGCCAGGCGTGGTACTGGTCAAAGAAAATATGGACACTAACACCATATCCTTATGTGCCTCTAAGACATGACAGGATTACCTTTACCCTAGTCATCCTCATCAAAGTGTCATATTGTTTAACATGTGTCATCCTCATCAAAGTGTCATATTGTTTGACATTTGTCACCCTCATCAAAGTGTCATATTGTTTAACTCTTTCATGACTGCGTACTTCCAAATCGATCCTTAGTTTCTGACAACGTGGACGTTGGAGAAGGGCGCGGACATTTTGGAGAACGGGGGTCCCTGTGTAAAAGTTATTGTACCGACTTAATTCCATGATCACCACATGTGTATCACACATTAAAATAAGTGGAAATGAATGAAGATTCCATAAATGAAGTTATTTGTCATAAAAAACAAAGAAAAGAAAAAAACTGGTGTGAAACGATGGATCGATTTTTTGGCGCTAAAAAATGTTAGGGCTGAGCAATAAAATCTACTTTATACTTACCTTAACTGTGTCATAATCCAATATAGACTACATAATCATTCAAATTTCAACACAGAAAAATCAGTATTTATGGATGTTTGTGACATCCAATAAATCTAACAGATCTACAGCTGTGAGAAACACATATAGTAAGATAGGTCTAGTCGGTCGGTGTGACCATTTTACCACTCAATCTCGAAATAAACTTGAATTTTACCCCCCTATCTATATTTCCAATATGGTTTCCATTCCCCACGCTTAAAATACTAACTTTGTATTCAGAAGAGTTCTAACTGGTTAAATGAAAAGTAACATCGTGTTTTCAACGAAAGAAAGTCCGAATCCTTATAGGTCTCTTTGGTTGAAAACTGCCTGTGCACAAAGATCCTTCTAGGGATCGCTAGTCGTGAAAGAGTTAACATGTGTCATCCTCATCAAAGTGTCATATTGATTAACATGTGTCAATTACCATTTGTGACTTTGAGATAATTAAATGATTTTTTTAAAAAGTGGCACAGACATACTTTTCAGCATTTTAGCATAAACCATGTTTAGGCCATCCAGTCTGTACCTGTTTGGGGTCATTGAATTCTTAATTTTATTGCAATAAAGATTTCCTGAATTTTTTTTTTTTTCTTTACTGTTTCCAAAGACATAACACCTCATTTCCAGGAAAAGTCTGAGGTCTAATCTGCAAGAAACAATGGGCACAGTTCTAAGCTCAGAAAGATCAGGATGTTTTGAGCATTATGTTGTGAAGGACATGCAGATGAAGAAATGTGTGGAATAAGATTTGAGGTGATAAAGGGAATATTCATGCCTTTTACTGTAACTAGTGTAGGTACTTTTCGGGTGGGAGGAAGTTAAAATCATTTTCTTCCCGGTCTGGTTCAGTTAGTTTTCTTGTTCAGTGGAATTCCTGATTCCTCCCTCACTTGACACTTCCTTTCTGCGCTGTGATTTTACTTTCTGTTATCTGTTACTCGTGCCTTGTATGAATTTTTCACGTTTTTTTCTCATACCTCAACATATGAGAAATGTCTATTCTACGTTAGTCCATTTGCTTTTGGCTGTTATTTGTAAAGAAATTACTTATACATGCAGGGTGATAGCGCAGCCTAAATATGATAATGAGAAATTACCCCTGTTAATAGATTAGTGACAGAATACCACTTTTAATAGATTAATGAAATGGTACCACTTTTAATAGATTAGTGAGACAATACCACTTTTAATAGATTAGTGAAATGGTACAACTTTTTAATATATTAGTGACAGAATACCACTGTTAATAGATTAGTGACAGAATACCACTGTTAATAGATTAGTTAGATGATAACACTATAGTAGATAAATGTTTGTGGAGTGTGGAAGAAACATATTGTCACTGCTCACAATGCTGAGGGTAAAATAGATCAATAAATAGCATTTGTATTAACCTGAACAGAAAGGCCTTACTTTGAACATCAAAAAGACAGAGACTATGGTTATATCTAAAAAACAGAATCCACCAGCATACAGTATTAAATTAAATGGAACTATTCTAAAGCAGGTGCAGAAATTCAAATACCTTAGAGCAGTAATAACTTCAGATGGGAAATGCAGAACAGAAATTAGGAACAGAATAGGGAAAGCAGAGACTGCATTTCAAAGAATGAGAAATATATTAGCTAACACATCTTTATCAATGAATGTTAGAAAACGAGTCCTAAAATGTTATATTGAACCTATCTTGTTATATGGAAGTGAATCATGGACAATAGGCAAGTCTGCACAAAAATCATTGGAAGCAGCAGAAATATGGTTTATTAAAAGAATGTTGTGAATCCCCTGGACATCAAAAATAACTAATGAAGAATGTATGAGAAGAGCTGGAGAGACAAAAAAACCTTGTCAAAAAGATAAGAGAGAGACAATATACTTTCATAGGACATGCAATGAGAAGAGGGGGCATTGAAAATATTATAACAACAGGAAAAATAGAAGGAAGAAGATCAAGAGGAAGACCAAGAGAAATGATACTGGACAGTCTGATAGGATGGTGTGAGAGGAGATCACCAACTGAACTGATGGCCTGCATGAAGGATTGGGTACTCTGGAGAAGCATAATAGCCAACGCCAGTCGGCACGGCACCTGATGATGATGATGATGATTAACCTGGTATAAGCCATAAGATTTCTGCTACATGTCAGAGTGTAGATTCCACCATTTAATCTGTTAAAAATCAGTTTAAGTCTTGCATGAAAAGTTTTTCAAAATATGTAGCTAGGCTTATTTCTTTTTTCTGTAAGTTGAATCTTGTAAGGGGGGAAGGGGGCACATACATGACTGTATATGAGAATCAGGGCAGTTATTAAGCCAGAGCAGAGTCATTAAGATTTTTAAGGGCATGCATCTTTCCCATCGCAACATATGCTTATGAGATCTGGACACTTAACAAAACAGCTGAGAAACACATAAATGCCTTTGAATGTAAATGCTACAGAAGAGTTCTCCAAGTATCGTGGACACAAAAAAGAACAAATATATCTATACTACAAGAGCTTAATATTGAAGAAGGCTGGCTAGTAAAGAGCATTAAAGAGAGAAAACTTAAATATTTTGGACACATTAAATGTCATGATAATTTAGAGAAGACCGTATTGGAAGGATACATAATGGGAAAAAGAAAAAGAGGAAGACCAAAGCGAAGATGGCTGCAAGACATCGTTGACGATCTGCAAATTGATGGATCAGCAGCAGGCCATCGTGCTCACAACCGAGAGGCCTACAGGAGTGCTGTTTTTGGGAGGCAAAGTTCCGCAGGGGACATGCAAATGAATGAATGAATAGTCATTAAGCCAGATATAGTCATTAAGCAATAGTATAGTCAGTAAGCCAGAGCAGAGTCATTAAGCCAGATTTAGTCATTAAGCCAGAGCAGAGTCATTAAGCCAGATATAGTCATTAAGCAAGAGTATAGTCATTAAGCCAGAGTATAGTCAGAATATAGTCATTAAGCAAGAGTATAGTCATTTAGCCAGAGCAGAGTCATTAAGCCAGAGTATAGTCATTAAGCCAGAGTATAGTCATTAAGACAGAGTATAGTCATTAAGCTGGAGCTGATTAAACCAGACTTGATTAAGGTCCTATTCCACCTCTTGGTGGAGCTCCAAGAAAGGGTGTTTGCAGTTCTTCTGCCTGGCTAATGGGCAGACTCCATATGTTCCTGGGATTCATCTGGGAATATAAACTTGCCACAATAACCCAGTCCCCATTTGGCTCAGTGTGAGTGCTTGTTGGATCATCTTATCAAAGGCTGCTTAATGGTTACAAAGAGAACTGGCAACAACAGCAAAGCAGAGTTTTAATTATAAAATGTATTCTTGTTTTCCACAGATTCTCAAATCTTTCTGTTCCTGTTGAAGATTAAAGACAAATCCATTCTAATCTGTGCCATCAAACATTAGAGAGGCCTTTAGTTTTCTTAAATCAAAATGGAAGGAGCTTCATCATGGCTGCAGCAGTACTATCATGCCATGTCACGTGGTATGGAGAAGCTGTACGTCACAGGTGCTCATTCTGATACAACAATTATTGTTAAAGAGAGAACATTCCAGTGTCACAGGGTGATTCTGTGTGCAATCTCTCCATACTTTGACGCAATGTTTTCCTCTGGAATGAGAGAAAGTGTGTCAGGTGTTGTAAAAATTGAGGGCACTGAAAGCTCAATTTTTGAAGCTATTCTTGATTACATTTACAAGGGATCAGATGCTGTCACGGATGAAAATGCAGAAGCAATATTGAAGGCTGCCTGCCTGCTTCAGATGGAATGTCTTCAGAAGCGATGTGAGGAGTTCATCTGTAAGACTCTGACAATTGCCAACTGCTTTGAGAGATGGCGCCTTGCTTTGTGGCACTGCAGCACCCATTTGAAACAGCAGGCCTGGAAGTTCATAACAGCAAATTTTGTGAAGATTTCACAGCAGGACTATTTCATGGCACTTGAGAAAGAAGAACTTATTTCCATAATCAAGGAGGATGACTTGAACTGTCCAAATGAGGAATTTGTTATTGAGACTGTTTTAAAGTGGGTTCAGCATGACTTGGATATCAGAGGACACCTTCTGGGGGATATTTTCCCTTACCTCAGGCTTCCCCTTACAAAACCTCAGTTTCTGATTGATATTTTGAGAAAGTATCCATTTGTGAAGGAGCACACGGAGTGCCACATGTACATTGATCATGCTAAGAATTTTCAGCTTCTGCCAGCACACAGACATGACAGTAGCAGCCCTGTAACCTCTTACAGAACCACATCTCCTTATGAAGATGTTCTAGTAGTCATATCTGGTGGAGAGTCATCCAGGCCTCCATATGTAAGATCCAAGAATGTCCTTGCATTTGGATTCAACAGCCGAAAGTGGTACCGTCTCGCACCACTTCCATATGATCCCGGTATTGAGTTTGCCACATGCGTTCATAACAATGACATCTTTGTCACAGGCGGAGGGCTGCACAAGTCCTGTTTCCTGCGATTCTGCTCCAAAAAGGACAAATGGTCTCAGTGCCGAGCAAAGCTGAAAAGCGGACGACGAAGACATGCCATGGCCGCCTGCGGTAATAAGATCTACGTGATCGGTGGCTATAATAGTGAGTTAGAGCAGGGTAGCAAAGTGCAGAGCTCAATAGAAGAATTTGAGCTTGGTTGTAGTGAGTGGGTGGAAGTGGGAAACCTGATAATACCAGTCAGTTCCATCTCGGCTACAGCAACTAAAGACAAGATTTTGGTGTTTGGTGGTGAAACTAATGACCGTACAGACACAGGAGCTATACAGTGCTTTGACACACAGACCCACCAGACAACTATTATTGCACAGCTTCCTATTGCTTGCAAACTGACAAGGGCAACAGTCTGCAACAACTGTACATATATCATCCTCTATAATGGCAAGATTGTCCAGTTTGATCATCGCACAGACAATGTCAAGGTCATGGGACACATTCAGAATTTTGACTGTGTCCACTATGGCCTTGTTCACCGACGGGGTTGCCTGTTGCTCTTGGGTGGTCAGCGCATTATCCCAGGACCCAGCCCTGTAAGAGCTTTGGTGGACACAATGCTGCTGTATGATGTGAGGAACCAGCGGGTCATCATGCTGAATGATCGCATTCCTTCTCCAAGACTTGTAGATAGTTGTGCCAAGATTACAATAGAAAAGAAGTTTCTTGTCACAGAATATACAGATCCTCCACCTACCACTTCCTAGCTTTAAAAGTCAGAGAGCTATTACCCTCGAGTTATCTCCCTACAAGTTTCAAGACAAAAATATATCTTTGACTAATGAAATAAAAGAGATTTTAAAAAAAAAATAAAAATAAATAAAAATTTAAGTTTTTTTTTTCTTCCAATAGAAATGTATTTCACATAACAGATACTGGACAAGACACAAAGGCAGTGTTTTTTTTTCTTCTAGTAGAAATGTATTTCACATAACAGATACTAGACAAGACACAAAGGCAGTGTTTTTTTTTCTTCTAGTAGAAATGTATTTCACATAACAGATACTGGACAAGACACAAAGGCAGTGCTAAGTACTTTTTATTGTTGGTTATCAAGGTGGAAACCACCAAGATTTCAGAAATGATTATAGACTATCTCTGCAAACTCATGTCCATATACTGCAAGAGTGAAAAGACTATAAGGAAGTGAAACAAAGAACTTGGATCAAGCCCCAACAGCTGTAGAATAACTATGAGATTCAATCAACCAGTTGCAGCAAAAAGTGGAATTTGTTGAGAAAATATGTAGTGACATGAGGAATGTACAAGAAAAAGTTTGTCATGAAGAAACTAATTAACTTAACCTAATGAGCCAGGTTATAATATTTCAGACTGATCGTGTGAAGACTTGTGCATCATGCAGAGCATGGGCCATAATACAGTAATGTATTTGTCGTTATTCATTTTGTACCTAGTAGAAGGGTACATAATGGGAAAAAGGAAGGAAGGAAGACCAAGGTGAAGATGTCAACAAAACATTGTTAATGATATGTGAATGGATGCATCAGCAGCAGGGTGTCATGCTTACATCAGAGAGGCATACAAGAGAGCTGTTAAGGAGGCAAAGTTCTGCAAGGAACATGCTAATGAGTGAGTGAACCTAGTGGAACAGGACATACAGAACTGTTTCCGCACTGCATTAGCTTGAGTATAGTTGAATTTCTTTATGACACAATGAGCAAGTCTTAATTACAGTTGCTTTTATTTTCAGCTTTTGCCACTGTAGATAAAGCACATACCTGCAAAACACCAAATATGTAAAGTAACATAAACTTGATGTTTTGAGTACTTGTGCCTGCACATTTTCTGCTTCTTCCATTGAGAAAAATGGTTAGAATAATATGTTTGATTTGAGCCTGGTTATATTATGTACAGATTCAATGCTCTGTCAATGATAGCTGCAAGAAGAGGCAAAAGCAGCAGCAGAAGTTTGATTGATCAAAGAGAGGACTCTGCATGATATCTCAGTATTTTGTTAAACTATGCCTTTTATATCTAGGTCTTCCATTTGTCTCTTCAAAGAGATTCTACAGGACAGGCTGCCCTTGAAGGTGTCGCTGTTACGTCATAAACCAGTGTAAAGGCTTACACCCAGTAAAGCTGATTATAATGTTTATGCAGTGTGAAAAGAATGTTTCTGTTGTTATTGTTGTTACTGTAAATTTATTGGAATAGTTTCTGAGCATGGATTGAGAATTGGGGATAACCATGTTAAATATTGCTTTGTTATCAAGGCCAGTATATCAGGTTAAGACCATTTGTGAAAACTGTAAGCTGATCAACAAGATAGAGATCAGTCTGTGCTCTGTGGTGGTGGAGGCTATAGAAAAACTAGCATCTTAGGAAGATTGCTGACCAGCAAGATAGAGATCAGTCCATGCTCTGTGGTGGTGGAGCCTATAAAAAAATAGCTTCTTAGGAAGATTGTTGATCAGCAATATAGAGATCAGTCCATGCTCTGTGGTAGTGGAGCTTTCAGAAAAACTAGCTTCTTGGATCCAGCTCCAGAAAGTGCCCACATTGCCCACTCATAGTCCTGTTTGATACCTTTATTTTGATATTTTCACCATGACATAAACTGCAGGGGCTTCTGTGTTGCAGTTACAGGGGATGTACTATCTGTAATATCAATAACCTGTCCATCAGAATGGGGCTAGTTATTTTTCTTATGATAAATCAGTCACATCCTGAGTGATCCATTAATAAGATCCAGTTAATTGATTGTGTGACACTTGCAGTTGTCCAGTAATAAGATCCAGTTAATTGATCATGTGATTCTCTCAGTTTTCCAGAAATATAATCCAGTTAATTAATCATGTGACACCTGCAATTGTCCAATAATAAGATCCAGTTAATTGATCATGTGATTCTCTCAATTTTACAGAAATATAAACCAGTTAATTGATCACATGTCTTTTTATTAATGATGGATTTCACTGAATGCCTAGTCATGACGGTAGTGAGCAAAGTGTATTTATGTATGCATGTTTATAGTCACTGACTAATCATGAGAATATTGTTCTTAATTGGATATACATATATTATACAAACTTGTCTTTGTTGTAACTCTACAATATAAAGTGTTGGAGATTTCCTTTTTCTTGTAGTCAGAAATTGTTGAAATTACTTTAGTATTTTTATACTGACAGCATTTATATTGAGGTGTCACATTCATCACACAAGAATGGAGTATTGTATACATTTTCCCTTGTAATATATGTAAAACTCATATTGTAAGTAATATCTCAATATTAAATGACTGCATGTGGTTTGTTGTCCAAGGAGAATGAATACAGAATATAGACATGACATAGGCTATAGGGTATAATGTATAGACCAGTTTTTTTTCAAATAAGAAACAACAAAGCTTTCACACAGTAAAGTGATTCATTGTGGATAGCCTTTTTTATTATTTAAACTTGGCGCTAAAATGGATCAATTTGTGAAACGTAAGCCTTCGACTTCGCGCAAACAAATTGATAGTAGTGGCAGCGAAAGTCACTGTGATCGAGACGACATTAACGTTTATACTTGTAAGAAAACTAAATGTGCTCGAAAATATGATGTGGAGTATATTAAGTATGGTTTCATTCCATCAACAAATGACCAAAATCTGCCACAGTGTGTTATTTGTTTGCAAATCCTCTCTAATGAGGCAATGAAGCAGACAAAATTCTGTTGTCATCTAACTACAAGACATTCAGATCTACAGAATAAAACCAAAGAATTTTTTGAATGTATTACATAATACTTTATAAAGTTAGATTTTATACCTTACAAATATAAAGCAAAGGAAAAATTGGCGAACTACTTTGCGAGCCCTATGTGACGTTTAACGGCACGGGAAAGATATAAGATATAAGATAAAGCACTTTATTAGTGGGTCACAAAAGTGTTTGACTTTTAAATGTGGGCTGTGCAGCAAAAGGGTCTGAGAACTGCTGTGTTAACACATTTGGTGTCACATAGTAACTGCACTTTGACTGCTGTCCTTTAGTTGTGTAAAGGCTTGGGACACCTTGTTACTGAAACAATCAGTTACTGAAAGACAAAATGTTGCATAATCATTACATTTTGCAGTGGAAAGAAAAAGCAGGATGTAAGCAGTGAACTTGACTACAGAGATAACAGCTGACTACCTTGATTTAGGTAAGAACTGGTAATAGCAGATTACTGAGCCATTTGTACAGACTGAAGATATCTTGTAACAGCAGATTATTGAGCCATCTATGTAGACTGAAGATATCTTGTAACAGCAGATTATTATTAGCCATCTATGTAGACTGAAGATATCCTGTAGCAGCAGATTATTGAGCCATCTATGTAGACTGAATCAACAGAGATGCACTGTGGAAAATCCTAAGATGGCATGGCCTCCCCCATAAAATAGTTAATGTAATCAAAGCCCTATACGAGGGTTTTCAGTGCAAAGTTATCTGTGGAGAACATACCTCCAGCAGCTTTAGGGTACAAACAGGAGTGAAACAGGGATGTGTACTATCACCAACATTATTTATCTTGGCAGTAGACTGGTTAATGAAGGAGGCAACATCAGACAAACGCAGAGGATTACAATGGACCCTTGACACAGTGCTGGAGGACCTTGACTTTGCGGACGACATTTGTCTATTATCAAGCAGTCACAAAGATATGCAAGATAAAATAAACAAGCTAACTCAGAATGCAAACAACATAGGACTAAAGATCAACGTAGGAAAGACAAAGTTAATGAAGCAAAATGTGAACAACAGAAATGTACTCAGAGTAGATAGCAAGTTAGTGGAGGAGGTCAACGAATTTGTATACCTTGGCAGCAGAGTAGTAGAAAATGGAGACAGCACAGAGGACATCAACAGCAGACTTACTAGAGCAAACCAGGCTTTTGCAATGCTGCAGAATATATGGAAATCCAAAAACTAAGCATAAATATGAAAATCAGGATATTTAAGAGTAATGTTCTAAGTACTACTCTATGGAAGCGAATGCTGGAAAATCACCAAAACCATAGAAAACAAGTTGAATTCTTTCCAGACTAAATGTTTACGAAGAATTAGAAAAATATTTTGGCCAAACACTATAAGAAATAACATCTTATTAGCAGAAATGCAGATGAAACCACTGACAACAATTATTGAGGAAAGACGCTGGTGATGGTTGGGACATGTGCTCCGAATGACTGACAACTCACTACCAAAAATAGCACTAAGATGGACACCACAGGGGAGCAGAAGTAAGGGTAGACCAAAAGAGACATGGAGAAGAACAACAGAAAGGATGTTGAGCAATAGAGGGCTCACCTGGGCAAGAGCAGAAAAAAAGGCGAAGGACAGGCATTTGTGGAAAACCCTTGCGGAAGCCCCATGTGCCCTGGGCACTTAAGGTTCAGAGAGAGAGAGAGAGAGATGTAGACTGAAGATATCCTGTAACAGCAGATTATTGAGTCATCTCTATAGACTGAAGATATCCTGTAACAGCAGATTATTGAGCCATCTATACAGACTGAAGATATCCTGTAACAGCAGATTATTGAGCCATCTATACAGACTGAAGATATCCTGTAACAGCAGATTATTGAGCCATCTATAGACTGAAGATATGCTGTAACAGCAGATTATTGAGTCATCTCTATAGACTGAAGATATCCTGTAACAGCAGATTATTGAGTCATCTCTATAGACTGAAGATATCCTGTAACAGCAGATTATTGAGTCATCTCTACAGACTCAAGATACCCTGTATAAATTAATGTCCTTTTGGAGTGGAGTCAAAAATAGAAGAGAAAAAAAAATGTGATCTTTATTCCAGGAGCTGGACTCCTTATTGAGCATGCATGACCTAGCAATGAGCTGATAAAGAAGTACATTTTCAGAGGAGCTTCCCTCTGCTTAAAACATACTCTTTGAAACATCTTGGTCAGTGGTTGCAAAACTTTCCTGGACTGCTGCACTGTGCCTTCTATGTCATTTTTGTGTCTCCTCATACCTTATTCCATGTATGTACACGTGCACGCACACACACACATCTTAATTGGTTCTGATCTTCTCAGCCTCCCTAGTAGCACTGTGGAAAAAGGCTTTTCAGACATCTTTCATGAGTCATGACTGCCAACTTGGAAACCACTGTCTAGATTAAGATTTCATGTTCTTGTAAAGGAAACTGTCAGTAATCCAGGAACTGATATTGAGTTATTGGCCCTGATCAACATTTTTGAAGTTCTGAAAAGTGCAGTAATTGTATCCTATGGCCTATGCCAGTAATTACAAGATCAGTGATAAACTTGATGTAGGGTTTCTTGCTTTGCTTTATGTTGCAGTTTTGGTTCATGAACTTTATGGTGGAGGGTTGTATAAGAAGAACTGATATTTATACGGATTTACCATTTCATGTACCACATATACTGTAGTGTCACAATCAACTTGTGGAAAAAGCATGAAATGATTATTCATTGATGAGAAATTGGCATGTTCAGTAACCATCTGATGCTGAATTACATTGTATAGACTTCTTAATCAGAGATGGTTGTATGTTTGTTTGTGCTGTCTTGAGTTCATCATGATCATATTATATTATGGTTTTATTTAAGATATACATGTAACACCATATCTCATAATCATGGTCCTACTCGTATTTTACAATCTCTTATCCTGTTTCAGATATTTCCTAGAGCAATTCTTGTATTTTAATTTTATATTACACGACATAAACAAATTGTATTATTATTAATTGAAATGAGGGGAAAAAATTGTTTTTTTTTTCAGGTTAGCTGTCAATTATTTGTTAAATAACTTTTATGCATTTCACAGTTTCAGATTAGATGGTCAGATACTATCAGCAATGAAGAGCTATGGCTACAAAAAACAAGAACAACACAGTGAAAGAAATGATAAGGAAGAGACGGAAGTCTGCCACAAATGTAACCAGACAAACTCACCTGGAATCCCCAGAAAAAAAGGAAACAAGGAAGACCTAGAAACACTTGGCGAAGGAGTCTTGAAGCAGGGATAAAAAAAGATGGACTGCACCTAAAGACAGATCGGGACAGAAGTAAATGAAGAGCCCTTGTTAGTGGCCTATGCATCAGTTAGTGGTAAAGAAGATGAGGAAGGAATTTTTCACATAGTAACTGGGACAGAAGGAGAATGAAAAAAAGTCTAAAGCAGTAGTTCCCAAACATTTTGAGGCAGCTGACCCATTATCTCTGATGCCATGTTCCTAGCAACCCCCCTAAAAAAATTTTTGTTCAGTTGATTCTGATACTTCTTGCTGCTCCCCTTTTCCTCACTACCCAGCCAGATCTTCCCATGACCCATTTTAGGAACCACTGATTTAATTGAGGGAAAGTGCAACATCTCAGGCTGTAAATAAATCAAATTTAACTTTTTAAAAAAATTATTATAAGTTATGCGGTAGGTGTTGGTGATTATATTCTAGTATCACATGTACGCTTTCTTAAAATTGATAGAAAAGGGTAAAATGCATGTGGGATTATTTTTAAAATCTGTTTTTTCTTGGTACAGTAACATAAATCTTGGTACAGTAATATAAATCTTGATGAAAATCTGTGCTAAATCCTTACTTCAGATACCACATGATATGGCAAATCAACTTGTGGAAAAAGCATGAAATGATTATTCATTGATGAGAAATTGGCATGTTCAGTAACCATCTGATGCTGAATTACATTGTATAGACTTCTTAATCAGAGATGGTTGTATGTTTGTTTGTGCTGTCTTGAGTTCATCATGATCATATTATATTATGGTTTTATTTAAGATATACATGTAACACCATATCTCATAATCATGGTCCTACTCGTATTTTACAATCTCTTATCCTGTTTCAGATATTTCCTAGAGCAATTCTTGTATTTTAATTTTATATTACACGACATAAACAAATTGTATTATTATTAATTGAAATGAGGGGAAAAAATTGTTTTTTTTTTCAGGTTAGCTGTCAATTATTTGTTAAATAACTTTTATGCATTTCACAGTTTCAGATTAGATGGTCAGATACTATCAGCAATGAAGAGCTATGGCTACAAAAAACAAGAACAACACAGTGAAAGAAATGATAAGGAAGAGACGGAAGTCTGCCACAAATGTAACCAGACAAACTCACCTGGAATCCCCAGAAAAAAAGGAAACAAGGAAGACCTAGAAACACTTGGCGAAGGAGTCTTGAAGCAGGGATAAAAAAAGATGGACTGCACCTAAAGACAGATCGGGACAGAAGTAAATGAAGAGCCCTTGTTAGTGGCCTATGCATCAGTTAGTGGTAAAGAAGATGAGGAAGGAATTTTTCACATAGTAACTGGGACAGAAGGAGAATGAAAAAAAGTCTAAAGCAGTAGTTCCCAAACATTTTGAGGCAGCTGACCCATTATCTCTGATGCCATGTTCCTAGCAACCCCCCTAAAAAAATTTTTGTTCAGTTGATTCTGATACTTCTTGCTGCTCCCCTTTTCCTCACTACCCAGCCAGATCTTCCCATGACCCATTTTAGGAACCACTGATTTAATTGAGGGAAAGTGCAACATCTCAGGCTGTAAATAAATCAAATTTAACTTTTTAAAAAAATTATTATAAGTTATGCGGTAGGTGTTGGTGATTATATTCTAGTATCACATGTACGCTTTCTTAAAATTGATAGAAAAGGGTAAAATGCATGTGGGATTATTTTTAAAATCTGTTTTTTCTTGGTACAGTAACATAAATCTTGGTACAGTAATATAAATCTTGATGAAAATCTGTGCTAAATCCTTACTTCAGATACCACATGATATGGCAAATGTACTTTTGAAAAAAGTCCTAAAATACTTGAAACATTTTAAGAATGATATTGTATATAAATGCAGCATTTCTAAATGAGAAGCTTGTTCATGTGTAAACAGATGATACAGAGTGCTGTGTTAAAGAGAACTATTTCACGGTGCTTATCTGTTCTGAAGCCATTGCTTTTGTTGCTTATGGTTTTCATCAAAAGCAATCCACATGACATGTAGTTTGTTATTATTTGTACTATCACATGTTCGCCTTCTTGCAATGGGACGGCTAATCTCGTTTTAGTGTGATGTTTTTCTCTGCACAACTTCACTTTAAGTAAACACTAATAACTTCAAGTGACCATTGCAGACATGAAGAGGGCGGCACATCTGTTTAAAATTAATAACTGTCTCAGAATGCATGTCATTATTTTGTGTTTCCTAAAATAAAAAGCATGATTTATGTTAAACTTTTAGTATAAAAATATTTACCTTAACAGTTTTGTTAACTATTTATCCTTGAACAGTTATTTAAAATGTTTACTATAAAATGGTTTGGTTTTTTGTTTTTTTTCTGTATCTTCACCAATAGAAATTTATGTTACATCTTTTATCTGTAGAAAATTGTTAAGTCATTATGAAAGTTTATATAAAAATCTGTTTAGTTATATGAAATGTATGACAGTTTGTGTGATAGCTATTTAATTTTTATTTATAGAGTTACTCATGTTTTAAGAAAATGTTTATGTGTTGATATTTCATATATAAAGAATAATGATTTTTTTCAAACCTGAATGTCACAAATAAAGCACTCAATAGATAATGGGTAATCATGCTTTGTAATATTTGACAAAGTTAAAGAAAAACAAATCAGTGAGGTTTTTGTCAATTTTATTTTCTGTTTATTCACTCTTAAACTGTTTAAAGAAGAAAAAAAAATTGGTATTGCTGTTGTATTTGTAAGTAGCACTGTTTGGGTCAGATAATTTCTCATTAGAGAAGTGAAAGATGAAAATGTGTAGCCTGACAGTATCTGTGTACATGCAGACCAACCCCCACGTCCTTGTTTGTACAAGCTGGGAATAGTGGCCATGAGGCCATGAGGCTGCTGGCTAATAGGGCTCTGGCTTGCTCAGGGCAATGGGTTCCTCTGGGTTTAATTCTGCTGTTGAACCATAACTGGCTCAGCAAGGTGGCGATGGATCTCTTTGCCACTCGTAGAAAACAAAAGAGATGGAGTGATGAAGTTACAGAAACCTTAAACATTGCATGATTTGAAGCAAATCACAGAAGCTCTGTCAAGGTGTCTGTTGTCCCTCAGCACTGAAGGTATATGAGGAAGGAGATGGGATAGGTTGATGTTCTTTCTGCACATATATCTATATGAAAGATGGAAGAATACACACATGAACTCTGTGTGTCATGACAGCTTGATGTTAACTTGTAATTTGTGAATGTTAACATGAAATTTAAGTAAAAATATAAATCACAAAAATTGCTTCTGCCGTTTACAGATAGAAAATTGATGTTTTGCCAGTCATCAGAATTTTTTGTGGTATACTTCTTGGGAATGATTTTTTTTTTTTCTGTTTCTATGACCTTCTGTTCTTGTCCGATTGTATTCAGCAAAGGGACAAAGGCACTGTGCAACCATCAGTAAACCCACCTTACAGAATGTCCACCTCTCAGTTTAGTCTTCGCCTGGTGCTTGATTTTTTATTTGAATAAATTCTTTTAACAGTTTTGTTTCATTTCCTCACATATCAAGTGTTCATGTTTTTATGTTGACTTATCAGATTCTTGACTGTTGGTTGTTCTGTGTAGGAATGTTCTACCTCCTTATTTTAATTGACTGTTTTGTTTAGTTACATCTTCTGAAGGCACTGCTGCACCTCTACTTGTTATTATGTTTGTTGTCTACATGTCATACATATTTCTCTCCTGTGTATGACTTTGAAGAATCTCCTATCTGTTTAAATGCTTTCTTCTATCCTCTCCTGTATTTCTCTCAAAAGCAGTGGTTGATAACTTTTTGTTGGTGTTTATTAACTTTTTGTTGGCCGTGGAAACCATTTCCAGCCCGAGAATAACTTTGGAACCCTAATTAAAAATAAATCCATAATTATAATCCAGATATTGATAAGATTTTTAAAATCAAGCCAATCCATTTGCAGATCCAGGGATCCCCAAACATCCTTCCATGGGCCTTGGGGGAAGGGGTAAATAACCAGTGCTGTAAAGGCTTCTTAGATCTGTATTACTCTCTGGGGCAGTTTACTTGGTTATAGTTGGCTTTCATTACTCATTAGGCCTCACTTCACATCCATTCTTATTTATAAAGTGATGCGATCTGGTTAGCAGAATGGATAGGCACTCCATCTACTAATCCAGCGGTACCGGGTTCAGATTCCAGCAGTGGATTTTTTTTTCCTGGTACCACCACACCAAAAAATGTCCTGGGGTTCCCCAGGCTCTAATAATGTGTACCAGAGAAACTGGGAAGGTAAATGCGGGCGGGCGTGATACTGACCACATCAATACTTTCATGTGGGGATAGTCTTGGAAGAACAGACCTAACACTGTATCCCCAGTATGTCTTAATGGCATGGAAACCTGAATTTGAACCTTCTTGGCTTACAAATTGTTTCAAGACTAATTCTGTCTACGTTTACTTCACACCCCTCTGTCTCTGTTTTGTCCACATGACCCAACATGAAAACTTCCATTAAGACGCGACTGTTAAGAAGCCAACAACTCATCTTTCCCTTTGTGTAAACTATTTAAGAAAAAAAGTAGGAACAACTTTGTTAATTAACAAGCACACGGTTGTGACGTTAATCATCCAGCATACGGGACAAAGAAATAGGGAAAGAAGATAAACTATAAATTCACATGAATGCTATACTACAAATAGTAATGTTTTTTAAAAAATGGAACACTTAGCTGTGACCTGTAGTAATCTGCGCCCAGGAGTGTGTGTTGTAGAGTGCTAAGAATGTTTAGGTGGAGACTTTGCGATGTGTTATAGGTTGGTAGTAACGTGTATAGTTACATTTTTAGTTTTATATACGTATGTACTAACTATTCGTGTCTTTCTCTTCGGATTGAGGTCCATGTCCGGAGCAACCAAAAGAGGGACACAAACATATATTTTAAACCATCTATTTCACTGCCATTGCCCTAGCTTCGTTTCATTCTTCTGTCTTTCCATCCATCCGTCCGTCTGGCCATGGCAGTTAAGCATTGGTCGTAACTGATTTCCACAACCACCTGTCCTTTGCTCTTTCTATAAGATGTAAGTTGGACCATGCTGCATACCATTCTTTTAATCCGTCAAGTATCTCGTTGTTTTGGTCTTCTTTTGTCCCTTCATTTCCCTGTGTCTATCTATATGTTATTTATTGTTGCCTCTACACAAACCTTTCGTGTCTCTCCTCTCTTACCCCTTTAGTCTTGTCCTTCTGTTTCACTGCTACTAGCAACATAGCGCTCAAGGATATTACCAACGCAATAAATCATTACAGTGTAAATACAAGATTGTGTCCCTTGTATTTTTCTGTACATAGAATTTCATTGAGGGGACGAAGAGTGTGAGGAGCTTGAATTTTTAAATAACTCGTTGAGATATTTGTTTCGTTTTTTTAAACCCTGGAGTTTTCTTCCCCATTTTGGTATGATTTTTTAAAAGCATGATTTGAAAGTTTCAAAAGTGTTGAATGCAGAACTGGCAGTGGATAAGTCATGTAAAACATCTTGACTGTGATTTATGTCAGTTACCAGCTAATGCATGACTTACTTCAACACAAAAATGTCAGTTTACTCTTGAGTAGACTATAAATGTTCTGTGAATTTGCAGCTCACAGAAATGTTTATCTACTGAGCTTTCTGCCTCTCATCTCGACTCTGCCACTACTTGTCTGCAATGAATGACATTGAGTTCTACAAGGTTCGACAATTAAGTAATGAGACCGATTTTATTATGGCCATGACAAAAATGTCATCTATGAAGCAAAGCATGGAATCCAAAGAGGCTACCTTCATATATGATCTGGCAACTTTTCATCGCCGCCTGATAAGCAGACGACAAACAAGCCGCCATTTTGTTGACCTAGTTAGAGGTGCATTGTCACGTAATCAGCATGGAGCAAAAAGCTAACATTAAGTTATGTTTAGAAATCGGAAAAAAATGCCATTGAAACAGTTGAATTGATGCGACAAGTTTATGAGGATAATTGTTTATCTCGTTCACAGATATTCAGGTGGTATTCAAGATTCAAAAGTGGTGTGGAAACGATTACAAATGCAACTAGACATAGACGCTCAATTTCTTTTCGTAATGAGAACTCGTTGCAAAAGTCAGAAAACGGATACAAGAAGATCGTTGTTTGACTGTGAGGATGATAGTAGATGAATTTGGTGTTAACCGAGAGACCATTCAGGAAATTTTAATGGAAGATTTGGGCAAAAAAAAGTTCCTTGCCGGTTTTTACCATATGCGTTGTCTGATGACCAAAAACATCAGCGTGTTGAGTACGCAAAAGACATCATCAACACGTGTCGCAGAAATAAACATTTCTTAAATTTGATTGTTGCAGAGGATGAAACATGGATATTCTGCTATAATCTGACAACTAAACACCAAAGTGCTCAGTAGAAGTCATCATCATCACCAAAAGGCAACAAAATTTCGTTTTCAAAAATCGAAAGTGAAGACAATGTTGGTGTGCTTCTACGATAACAAAGGAGTTATTCACAAAGAATTTATTCCAGAGGGACAGACTGTCACTGCCAAAGTTTATTTAACTATTTTGAAACGCCTATTGAAAAGGATTCTCCGAGTCCGATCCGAGCATCCAATATCTAGCATTTTTTCCCCTTCTTCATGATAATGCACCTGCTCACCGGGCGGTAGTTGTATAGGAATTTTTGGCCCATAAACAAGTGTGTGTTCTCAACCACTCACGCTATTCCCCAGATTTGTCTCCCTGTGATTATTTTCTATTCCAAAAATTAAAGTTACTGTTGACGATACTAACGACATAAAAAAAAGGTCGTAACATCGAGTTTAAGGACCATACCAACAGAAGAACTGCAGAGGTAGTTCCAGTGTTTGTTAGATCGTGCCACTCGCTGCGTCAATGCACAAGGGGCTTACTTTCAATAAAATACAGGCTATATCTTCAACTGTTGTTTATCTTATTTTTTTAAAAATAGAATTAGTCTCATTACTTAATTGTCGGACCTTGTACGTTGAACGTGGAATTTATTAACCCTTAATCTCTGACAACGATTAGGGCATATACTCCGGATTATTACAGACTCGTTGAAAAAATATACACACACACACAGCACTGAGATGGACACCTTAGGAGAACAGGAGTATAGCTAGACCAGATGAGACATAGAGAATAATAACAACAGAGTGAATGTTGATCAAAAGAGGGCTCAAGTGGATAAGTCATGTAAAACATCTTGACTGTGATTTATGTCAGTTACCAGCTAATGCATGACTTACTTCAACACAAAAATGTCAGTTTACTCTTGAGTAGACTATAAATGTTCTGTGAATTTGCAGCTCACAGAAATGTTTATCTACTGAGCTTTCTGCCTCTCATCTCGACTCTGCCACTACTTGTCTGCAATGAATGACATTGAGTTCTACAAGGTTCGACAATTAAGTAATGAGACCGATTTTATTATGGCCATGACAAAAATGTCATCTATGAAGCAAAGCATGGAATCCAAAGAGGCTACCTTCATATATGATCTGGCAACTTTTCATCGCCGCCTGATAAGCAGACGACAAACAAGCCGCCATTTTGTTGACCTAGTTAGAGGTGCATTGTCACGTAATCAGCATGGAGCAAAAAGCTAACATTAAGTTATGTTTAGAAATCGGAAAAAAATGCCATTGAAACAGTTGAATTGATGCGACAAGTTTATGAGGATAATTGTTTATCTCGTTCACAGATATTCAGGTGGTATTCAAGATTCAAAAGTGGTGTGGAAACGATTACAAATGCAACTAGACATAGACGCTCAATTTCTTTTCGTAATGAGAACTCGTTGCAAAAGTCAGAAAACGGATACAAGAAGATCGTTGTTTGACTGTGAGGATGATAGTAGATGAATTTGGTGTTAACCGAGAGACCATTCAGGAAATTTTAATGGAAGATTTGGGCAAAAAAAAGTTCCTTGCCGGTTTTTACCATATGCGTTGTCTGATGACCAAAAACATCAGCGTGTTGAGTACGCAAAAGACATCATCAACACGTGTCGCAGAAATAAACATTTCTTAAATTTGATTGTTGCAGAGGATGAAACATGGATATTCTGCTATAATCTGACAACTAAACACCAAAGTGCTCAGTAGAAGTCATCATCATCACCAAAAGGCAACAAAATTTCGTTTTCAAAAATCGAAAGTGAAGACAATGTTGGTGTGCTTCTACGATAACAAAGGAGTTATTCACAAAGAATTTATTCCAGAGGGACAGACTGTCACTGCCAAAGTTTATTTAACTATTTTGAAACGCCTATTGAAAAGGATTCTCCGAGTCCGATCCGAGCATCCAATATCTAGCATTTTTTCCCCTTCTTCATGATAATGCACCTGCTCACCGGGCGGTAGTTGTATAGGAATTTTTGGCCCATAAACAAGTGTGTGTTCTCAACCACTCACGCTATTCCCCAGATTTGTCTCCCTGTGATTATTTTCTATTCCAAAAATTAAAGTTACTGTTGACGATACTAACGACATAAAAAAAAGGTCGTAACATCGAGTTTAAGGACCATACCAACAGAAGAACTGCAGAGGTAGTTCCAGTGTTTGTTAGATCGTGCCACTCGCTGCGTCAATGCACAAGGGGCTTACTTTCAATAAAATACAGGCTATATCTTCAACTGTTGTTTATCTTATTTTTTTAAAAATAGAATTAGTCTCATTACTTAATTGTCGGACCTTGTACGTTGAACGTGGAATTTATTAACCCTTAATCTCTGACAACGATTAGGGCATATACTCCGGATTATTACAGACTCGTTGAAAAAATATACACACACACACAGCACTGAGATGGACACCTTAGGAGAACAGGAGTATAGCTAGACCAGATGAGACATAGAGAATAATAACAACAGAGTGAATGTTGATCAAAAGAGGGCTCAACTGGATAAAAGCGAAAGACAGGCGTTTGTGGAAGAGTTACTGATGGATAGGGGTTTTGATAGCACAAAATGTTACTGTTGTTATGAACATCATGTCCTGGTGAGCTGTTATTAGACAGTACAGAATGTTATTGTTGTTATGAACATCATGTCCTGGTGAGCTGTTATTAGACAGTACAGAATGTTATTGTTGTTATGAACATCATGTCCTGGTGAGCTGTTATTAGATAGTACAGAATGTTATTGTTGTTATAAACATCATGTCCTGATGAGCTGTTATTAGATAGCACAAAATGTTACTGTTGTTATGAACATCATGTCCTGGTGAGCTGTTATTAGATAGTACAGAATGTTACTGTTGTTATGAACATCATGTCCTGGTGAGCTGTTATTAGATAGTACAGAATGTTATTGTTGTTATTACTGTTGTTATGAACATCATGTCCTGGTGAGCTGTTATTAGATAGTACAGAATGTTACTGTTGTTATGAACATCATGTCCTGTTGAGCTGTTATTAGATAGTACAGAATGTTACTGTTGTTATGAACATCATGTCCTGGTGAGCTGTTATTAGATAGTACAGAATGTTACTGTTGTTATGAACATCATGTCCTGTTGAGCTGTTATTAGATAGTACAGAATGTTACTGTTGTTATGAACATCATGTCCTGGTGAGCTGTTATTAGATAGTACAGAATGTTATTGTTATTATGAACATCATGTCCTGGTGAGCTGTTATTAGATAGTACAGAATGTTATTGTTGTTATGAACATCATGTCCTGGTGAGCAGTGATTAGACAGTACAAAATGTTACTGTTCTAAACTTCACGTGCTTTGGGCACCTAAAGGTTCCAAGAGAGAGAGAGAGAGAGAGCGTTCTCGTTTATCTCCATTCAGAAACAAACGTGTCACAACGTATTGCACATTAAAAGAGTTTATTTCTTATACTTTATAAAAAGTCTTCAGGAATAACTTTATAGCAATAAAACAGAATTAAAACAGTCAAACTTTAAAGTGTTAACAAAAAAATCTTCAAGTGCATAGTTTTAATTATAAAAATAAACTTAACCGGAAAAAAAGATGGGAATGTCACATAACAAACAGGGCAATTAAGACAAACGAGAAAGTAGCAGTGATTAGATAGTACATAATATTACTGTTGTTATGAACATCATGTCCTGGTGAGCAGTGATTAGTCAGTACAGAATATTACTGTTGTTATGAACATCATATTCCGGTGAGCAGTGATTAGTCAGTACAGAATATTACTGTTGTTATGAACATCATGTCCTGGTGAGCAGTGATTAGTCAGTACATAATATTACTGTTGTTATGAACATCATATTCCGGTGAGCAGTGATTAGTCAGTACAGATATTACTGTTATTATGAACATCATGTCCCGGTGAGCAGTGATTAGTCAGTACAGAATATTACTGTTGTTATGAACATCATGTCCCGGTGAGCAGTGATTAGTCAGCACAGAATATTACTGTTGTTATGAACATCATGTCCTAGTGAGCAGTGATTAGTCAGTACAGAATATTACTGTTGTTATAAACATCATGTCCTAGTGAGCAGTCATTAGTCAGTACAGAATATTACTGTTGTTATGAACATCATGTCATTGTGAGCAGTGATTAAACAGCACAGAATGTTACTGTTCTAAACGGCATGTGCTGGACAGCGATAAAATAGTACAAACTGCTACTGTTTCGGGATCTATCTAGAACTTTCTCTTTTCCGACCACCGGAAACTGCACTTGACACTCAAAGCCAGCAACTTCCGCCAAGGAGCCCTGTGTCCTTCTAATGGCTTGCTCGAGGAGTTCAAGGTACGTGGGGGAGTCAGATAAACATCTCTGCCGCCATATGAACAATCCGCGCTCAAAACTCGTCTACGAAGTCTCCTTACACATGATGGAAAAGGATTGTGTGTTATGTGGAAGGTTACTGAAATGTCAAACGACGTCGATATGGTGACTAATGATGAATTTAAAAAAATAAGCTCACAAAACTGAGATTTAGTAAAACCATAAAAACTGATCAGATTCCTGATTCACGAATTGAAGCATATGCAAGATAGCGTATTATTGCTCATATTTTCCTTGACTTAACAGCTCATAAGTGGGTCACGTGGCCTGTATCACGCGTAGTTGTTTTTCCTTCCTCAGCTCCAAGAAGAGCCGGGTACCTATTTTTTCATATTGGAGAGATATAAAGACAACTAATTAACAGCATATTTATGCCAACGTTGTACTACCAAAGCCAAACATGGGCACTAACTGAGAAACAGCAAAATACAATATCTACATGCGGAATGAGATGCCCACGAAAAGCAGCAAACGTCACAAGGAGGGATAAGATAAGACATGGCTGCAAAAGACATCTGGTAGGAACTACACAATGCCTACAATATATAGAGAAAAAAAATTTAAGTGGTTTGGCTACTTAATGAGACTGAAACACATACAGCCAGCAGGGAGGGCCTTCAACTAAAGAACTCATCATCATCATCATGTGCCGTCCCGACTGGCGTTGGCTATTATGCTTCTCCAGAGTATCCGATCCTTCATGCAGGCCATCAGCTCAGTTGATGATCTCCTCTCACATCATCCCGTCAGACTTTCCAGTATCATTTCTCTTGGTCTTGCTCTTGATTTTCTTTCTTCTATTTTTCCTGTTGTTATAATATTTTCAATGCCCCCTCTTCTCATTGCATGTCCTATGAAAGTACATTGTCTCTCTCTTATCTTTTTGACAAGGGTTTTTGTCTCTCCAGCTCTTCTCATACATTCCTCATTAGTTATTTTTGCTGTCCAGGGGATTCGCAACATTCTTCTAATAAACCACATTTCTGCTGCTTCCAATGATTTTTGTGCAGACTTGCCTATTGTCCATGATTCACTTCCATATAACAAGATAGGTTCAATATAGCATTTTAGGACTCGTTTTCTAACATTCATTGATAAGGATGTGTTGGTTAATATGTTTCTCATTCTCTGAAATGCAGTCTTTGCTTGGCCTATTCTGTTCCTAATTTCTGTTCTGCATTTCCCATCTGAAGTTATTACTGCTCCAAGGTATTTGAATTTCTGCACCTGCTTTAGAATAATTCCGTTTAATTTTATACTGCATGCTGGTGGATTCTGTTTCTTAGATATAACCATAGTCTCTGTCTTTTTGATGTTCAAAGTAAGGCCTTTGTGTTCACTTTCTTTGGCGACTTTATCCAAGAGATTTTGCAGGTCTTGTTGGTTCTCAGCTATCAGTACTCCAAAGAACTACAGGACTTAGATCAAGAGGAAGACTGCCGGAAAATGTGGATAGATGGAGTTATAGAAACATGAATTACGGCTTGGATATCACTGAGGCCATTCATATGACCTAAAGACGCCAACTGCATCTCCTCTCAACACCGAACAGTACAAGAGGAAGAAGAAAGTAAAGAAAGTAAAGCAAGAGCGGAATTCAGCCTGGCAACAAGCCAAGCCTCATTCTTAGCACTGGCTCTCTAGCGTTATTATTATTATTATTATTATTATTCTCCACATATGACGCTGACGGCAAAACTTGTAGACTCATGACACACAAGAAACATGTTCAAAGTTGGCTATGTTCTTCTACAGACTTCTAACTGCTACTTATTGGCAACAACTTCTAGTGAGCATGCTTTAATTTGCACGATATAAATAAATGATAGATATACATAAGCTTAGCCAGTAATGGCCGAACTATCAGGCAAGAAGGAACACTTAAAATTCGTGCTGTTGACCTGGACCATAGCGACGCCCTCAGTTGTGCGAGACATCGCCAAATTAAGACGCCACTTTGCTGGGAGCTGAAGTTTCCACACAAGTTGGAGTGAGTACTACAAGAATTGGAAAACCATTTCCCGCCCTTAATCATTTGCATTTTTTATTGCAAAATTTGTTTCAGGTGGATAATATAGTTAAAACAGCCTAAAGGAAAATCGTAATTAATCTGTGAAAGCAGGAGTAAGTTAACTCAAAATAATTTATTTAAGGAAAAGGAATCTAACTATTGTAAACATTAAATACGCACACTTTATTTGTCAAATTATTTGTAATATATCGCATTAGATCGGCCTGGCTTTTTAATAGGATTAGTTTCCTACTATGAAAATACATAAATGGCAATGTCTTCTACATAAATTCGTGTTCAATAATAAGTTCGCGACATTTCATAAATAAATGTAGCCGTCTTGGTGCTTGCTGCGCAATTCTTGACTAGGATAAGAAAAACAAAACAATGGCTGACTTCTCGGTGATATGATTCAGTCAAACTGTACGGCAATCGCTAATTGCTGGTTACTCACAGCACTGTAACCATCTGGATATCGAAATGCACAACGCGCTTGTCTACACAGAACTATGTGATATTTTTTGTTAGTGTTCAGTTTTGGGAATAATCCTTTGTAAATTTTAATTATGTTTGTTCCTTTGTTGATAATTTAAATATTTTTGTTTCTAATTATAGAAAATACAACATAACAGCTGTAGGAACTAAAGACAAATACAAGTATTATAGGTACGCAGTAAAAACTGAATTAATAAGGTGAGTGACTTAGAAAATTACAGTTTCAATTTAAGAAAAAAGTTTTTATATCAATGTACTTAAGTGGTTATTTTATTTTGTTGATACCGTCGTTAGCCAACATTGTCCACTCTTTAAGTGTTTCTTCATATTTTTTCTTCTCATATTCTCATTTAACTGAAGTATATAGAGTGTTACATTCATATTCATTGAAATATTTAAAAAATTTAACTCATTTCTGTTTTGATTTTTAGCACTTAATATGAAGTAGTGTCTATTACATATGTAGTTTAAAGCAATATTTCGGAGTACTTTCTCACAGATTTAATAGGTACAGTCATTATTATGTTTATCTAAGCTGTACTTCTTCTTCTTCTTCTTCTTCTTCTTATTCTACTACTACTACTGGTGCTGCTGCTGCTATTACTGTTACTACTGCTGCTACCACTACTACAGCTAGTACTACTATTACTGCTGCTACCACTACTACAGCTACTACTACTACTATTACTGGTGCTGCTGATACTACTACTACTGCTTCTGCTACTACTACTACTACTACTACTGCTGTTGCTGCTACTGCTACTACTGCTGCTGTTGTTGCTGCTGCTGCTATTACTACTACTGCTGTTGCTGCTGCTATTACTACTGCTGCTAATACCACTACTACAGCTACTACTACTACTACTACTACTACTGCTGCTACCACTGCTACAGCTGCTGCTACTACTACTACTACTACTACTACTACTACTGCTGCTGCTGCTGCTGCTAACACTACTACAGCTACTACTATTATTACTGCAGCTGCTATTACTGCTACTACTGCTGCTACCACTACTACAGCTACTACTACTACTATTACTACTACTACTACTACTACTACTACTACTACTACTACTGCTGCTGCTGCTACCACTACTACAGCTACTACTACTACTACTGCTACAGCTGCTACTACTACTACTACTACTGCTGCTGCTAACACTACTACAGCTACTACTATTATTACTGCAGCTGCTATTACTGCTACTACTGCTACTACCACTACTACAGCTACTACTACTACTACTACTACTACTATTACTACTGCTGCTTCTGCTACTACTACTACTGCTGCTACCACTACTACAGCTACTATAACTGCTGCTGCTACCACTGCTACAGCTACTACTACTATTGCAGATGCTTCTGCTACTACTACTACTGCTGCTACCACTACTACTGCTACCACTACTACAGCTACTACTACTACTACTGCTGCTGCTGCTACTACTGCTACTACTATTACTACTGCTGCTGCAGCTACTACTACTACTACTGCTCATGCAGCTACTACTACTACTGCTGCTGCTGCTACTACTGCTACTACTACTACTGCTGCTGCTGCTACCACCACTACAAATGCTAGTACTACAAAAACTATCGCACCATCCATCACTATTTATTTAATCTGCTTATGCAGTTATTTAAAAAAAACAACCACGCTTCAACTGCAGCTATCATTACTTATTGCTGCTACGGTTGTTTTGGTTCTATTATTACTACCACCGCCCGTACCAGTTCTACTAAAAAATAATATTATTACAACTACGATCTGTATATCGTGACTACTGTTACAACTACTGTATCGATAACTAGTATAACTGGAACTACTATACGGCTGTCATTTTCATTACTTATCACAGTTATTGTTACCTTTGCACAAGAACAAAATTAAACATAATTATTATAACTATTATTATTAAAACAGCTACTACTACTACTACTACTACTACTACTACTACTACTACTGCTGCTGCTGCTGCTGCTGCTGCTGCTGCTGGTGGTTCTAGCACTATTCTGTTTTTGCACCTACGACACATTTAATTTTAAAAGTACCAAAGTAATTATTTTTTATTGTTATTATTATTATTAAATAGCATTCTATATTCAGAAATAAGCTTGCATATATATATATATATATATATATACATACATACATATTCCTTAAAGTCATACTCAGATATAAAATGCTTACGTGACCATGTATGTAAACGTCTTTAATTCGTATAAAACAGAAGTTAATCTACTACACGGAAGCTGCCAGTCATCAGCTGCCAACCATTATTTGATCTGGATTTTACGGAATTCTCTTAGACCATCTGTTAAGATATTTACGATGAAGTCACTAAAGCAACAATTTGTAGAGAACAGTATATCAAAATTTGGGTGTCGTTATCGAAAAACTACAGCTTACGCCATTGTTGTGATTCTGTGTTTGACATCTGTTTGCTCTGAGGGTGTGGACGATCAATCAACGGATTTAATCAACGAGGACTACCCAGAAACTGATGTACCGGATGTTACTTATTTTCCGATTACGGACTTGACGATGAGTTCGTGGTATGACGAAGATGATGGTGACGACGATTTTCAGACAAGTCCACTGTTGGATGCTTTTCCAACTACATTTCAGCCTAGCTTAAGCTGGAGCGCCTATTCTGAACTGAACACTTCCCTACCGTCAAAAGCAACAGCGAGAGCGGATGTTACTTCATTTGCTAGTTTCCCTAAACTGATCACTGGTACAATTCCGCAGGAAGCAAGCTCACACGCTCACACAACGTCTGTTACTGAAGATACAACTTACTCTAGAACAACATCTACAAAGTCAACAGCATCTAAATCCACAAGCCCCGCGTCTGAACAACAAACTTCAGCACCGCTTTATACTTTAACAGTAGAGACACAGACAGCACTGCCCTCATCACAAACTCCTCCTTTCGAAGAAGAATCATCACATCCTCCTTCAACAACATTGCCCGTTTTTGTACCAACAGCGGTGTTAACTACAACATCATCTTTATCGACTATCTCATCTGCTAGCGCACCTCCTAGTCCAAAATTTTGCAATATAACTCAAACTTCGACGTATCTAACAAAATGTATTCCCTGCTATTTACAACAACAATGTCAAGAAGGAGATATTCAAGGTATTCTGTGGAATTTTTTGTTGTTCAATATTTGCTTTTATCTGTTGTTGTATGTTGTTTTTAATGTATAATGAATTATATTTCATGTAATTAATATATAAAACAGTAAAATATCTATGAAAACGTCCAGATTGGCAGAATTCTCATTTCTGCCAGTCCACAGTCTGATTTACGGCCGGATTTAGGATCAGCCAAACTAAATCGACCCTGCCGTGTGTTGGCCGTTGTAAGGTGAGGTCGACATTAATACAGTTCACTATCAGAGATACATTCAAGTTCGTTGTGGCAAGTCTATAGTCAAGTCTCAAGTCCCCGCAAGCAGCTTCACGTCAAGTATCAGGTCAAGTCTCAAGTAGTTTCAAGTCTAGAAGTGAGACTTTTAAAATCACTAATGGTTTCGACTACAATTTCAGCATTACTAAATGATTTATTATAGCACACACGAAGATTTACAAGTTGTAAATGCAAAGAAAGTAAAATAAATTAAATAAAACACAGTATATACCATATCATTTCATCAAGTTTCCAGACGTCATTTATTAACTTTTGATTTTACACAATATTAAAACCTATTAGGAATATAGACCTTGGCTTGATGTGTGGACAACAAAGACTGATACATAGCACCGCAGACTAATGTATAGAACTAGAAACACCCAGTTCTAGCTTTGAGCTAAGATGCAAGCTTTAGGGGAAAAAGAAGATAGGGGTCAACTATAACATTTAGAACTTGAATTCCGTTTCTATAACAATGGATGTTTTACGATGGCGGGTTGTTAAGCCGTTGATCAACGTTTCCTAGCAAACTGAAGAAAAACATTACTAAATCTTGAACCGGATATAAAATAAAATAACTATAAAAAATAAGTGCCTTCGAAGAGTGCTAAATATCTGTTGGCACGACTTCAGATCGGTTGCATCAATTAGACAAGAAACTAAACAAGACTATGTATCAAACTTTATCAGAAGACGTCGTTGGAACTACATCGGCCACGTACTTAGAATGACGAAAAACGACTCAAAAACCAAGCATTTACGTGGTCACCAGGGGGTAAAATAAAGCGAGGAAGACCCAAAGACACACTAAGAAGAGTTATCACCAAGGAGTGTTCAACAATGCTCATCAGAAACACCGAAGATCTAAAGCAAGTAGCAAGGAATCGCCAGACATGGAGAGCCTTGTCCTCCCGCCTATGCGCCGCCTTTGGCCCAACTAAGTCCACTATAAGCTGCAATAGTTAACATATACAGCTAACACAGAAAAGAATTAAAGGGTGCAATTAAGAACAGAATAGGCCAAACAAAGACTGCATTTCAGAGAATGAGAAACATATTAGCTAACACATCTTTATCAATGAATGTTAGAAAACTAGTCCTAAAATGCTATATTGAACCTATCTTGTTATATGGAAGTGAATCATGGACAATAGGCAAGTCTGCACAAAAATCATTGGAAGCAGCAGAAATGTGGTTTATTAGAAGAATGCTGCGAATTCCCTGGACAGCAAAAATAACTAATGAAGAATGTAGGAGAAGAGCTGGAGAGACAAAAACCCTTGTCAAAAAGATAAGAGAGAGACAGTGTACTTTCATAGGACATGCAATGAGAAGAGGGGGCATTGAAAATATTATAACAACAGGAAAAATAGAAGGAAGAAGATCAAGAGGAAGACTAAGAGAAATGATTCTGGACAGTCTGACAGGATGGTGTGAGAGGAGATCACCAACTGAACTGATGGCCTGCATGAAGGATCGTGTACTCTGGAGAAGCATAATAGCCAACGCCAGTCGGCACGGCACCTGATGATGATGATGATGAATTAAGTTTGACTGGCAAGTAATAAACATACAGAAACTGACAACGAAATGAACTTGAAAGGTTCAACGCCTGACTGCAGGATCTCTGGTTAAATAAAAAAATGATATTGCATACATGGGATATTATACAAATGAAAGATTCGCGATACATCTATATACAGCTAGTTCCAGTACGGTAAAAGGCCCTGCAACTGACATCTTTCAGAACTGGACTACACACTAAGGTGACTGTTCAATACTATAACGCCAGAACGAAGTTCGTGAAAACCTCTTATTTTCTGAAACATTTTTTGCGCAAATCATGACCAGAATTATATCCCTTGAACCTCGCATCTATCTCTCTAGCTACAAACCACGTGTTGTAATTACGGGCATGGCAGTGATGTGTTAGTGGCTAGTGATATAAGTCCTGTTGTACACGCTAGGCCTCATTACTTTGTCTAGAGCAAGCGAATTAGTCTAGTCAGGCACCGGGATAACCGAACAGACCGTAGATTCAAATTAGAGATGCCAGACGCAAACAAGGAAATGACGTCACGTCGGAAACATGCGTTGTTTGCTAATAAAAGATCTACAATAAATCATCTGTTGGATTGACTGAAAAATGTACAAACTAGGAAAGAAGTAAAGTAAAAGTAAAGTAAAGGTAACCCTGTCATGCCTTAGAGGCACATAGGGATATGGTGTTAGTGCCCATATTTTCCTTGAGCTGTCAGCACACTAGAGGGTGATATGGTCAGTATCACGCCTGGCTGACTTTTCATTCCCCAACTCCAGAAGAAGTCGGGTACCCATTTCTACAGCTGGGTGACTGGGGAGCCGCCGGCCGGATTCGAAACCCCGACCTTCGCCATGAGAGACCAGTGCACTAACCGCTTCGCCACTCAGAAAGAAGTAGGAACAGCTTTATTACTTAACGACTACAAAGTCAATTTGTTTCGGCGTGAGCCTTAATCATACAAACACATACAGGACGAAGAATTAGAGAGAACCGATAAAGTATAGATTCACATGAATCCTATGTTAGAAAAATAAATAAATAAAATGAATAGAGCACTTGAAAGAATACTTTTTTTTTAAAAATGGCATGTCGCAAGTGGAGTCCGAGTCGCTGTTCTACATTCTCTACAAAGTCGAGTCGGACCCGAGTCCGAGTCGATTGAGTCGAATCTACATTCTTGTCCACTACTATAACATGTTATATGATGAATAGTGATGTTTATTATCACTTTAGATTATTGAAAAGAATGCAAAATTAGCATTCTAAGTGTATGGAAATTAATCGCAAATTATGAGTCATAACACATTAAACAAAAAATCATACCGTCATAACTTTTCAGTGAAAATAAGAACATACTCACATACATGCATGCATATGCAATACAGTTCTGCATTATAACTTACACATGTACATAATGGCATTGTATTATTGGGACCATCATCATCATCGTCATCATCATCATCATCCCCCATTTTCTTTACCATATCTGGAGATTAGGCCATCAACAAGGGCTCTCCATTTATTTGTATGGTTGGCAGTGCCACCCTAATGCGTATAGCCTCAGCGGCTTACAGTGGCCGAGTCTGGCCATTTTTCCAGTCTTTCCTATGGGACCTCAGCTGTAAGTACAGATGGCCGTAACTCGGTAGATCGTAAGACGGAGCATGACTGTATTCGAAAAGGTAGAAACAGCGTAAGCATATAATGCCGATACCGTATTCACTATCAGATCTCGATGTTATTCGGTCTATCCAGAACTTCATTGAAAATGAAGTGCTCCTAATAAAATTCAAGTATGGCATTAGGCAGTAAGGAGAGATCTGGCATATTATCACACGAAAGCTATAAACTCATTGCAGAAATCACAAATGCTGAATTTATTTTTAAAAATCATTTTATAAGAAAAAAAAAGAATTAAAATGATAGTCCATTACTCCATACTGGAATATCTTTGACATAGCAAATATACAGTAATTATAATTATAACGACGTCAAAAAACGACATATTAGGTATTCGATTAAATACATTCACAATAGAAGATGCATGATCTAGGAAACATATCTAAAGGAAACAAAATGAAGAAATCATAAGCAAACAAGCAAACAAACAATAAAAGGGACTAGCTCCAGATTCAGCGTTCAAGTTCATGCCTGCGAAGTTTGGCAATCAGTAAATTCGGTCACTTCATAACATCATAACTTATTCAGATATCTCAGTGTGTACATCATCATCATCATCATCATCATCATCATCATCATCATCATCATCATCATCATTATCATCATCAACAACAGCAACAACAACAACAAAATAGAAAGAAACTCAACGGAAAAGCGGATGGGCAAATGTCGAACATTATAAAGTGTAAAGAAGTAGTTTGTGATGGAAGTCAAGAAACTGGAAAGTCCATGAAAAACAGAACGAAGACTTACTGACAGTCGTTGCATCTTCCTATATCTTTGAGCGTGAGTTTCTGTTGATGGCAATCTTGAAAAAAAAAAAAAGAAAAAGAAAAAAGATTTCGAGTGGGATACAGTGTCAGGTGTGGTAGCTTTGTTTCCTGGATCGTGTTCAAGAAGCAGTCCGCTGTGGGCTCCATTATCTACAAAAACATTTCAATTCACACCCGGACTGAAAGTAACACAATAGTTGCATCAAGGCAGAACGGGGTTTTGGTCGGCTATGCTTCGCTGGGCCATCGCTCGCTAGAACTCCATCTGCCCATGCAGACTTTCCAACAAAAGTTTCCCCATTTATACAGATCAGATACTAATTATCACTTGTCATGAGTAATTATTTATACTTTTTTCTTTTGCAATCAAAATATCTCTAATCAGAAAATGATTCCATGAGATCATGCAGGACGAGATTTTCTACATTAAGGTGTCAAATCAGTTGCCTACATGTTTACACGAAGTCCGCTTGTTGCCGTGGTTACTGGGGAGAAAACTGTGAGGGTGAGTTGTGGCAGACGTTTAATATCAGCTTCTATTGTCAGACAGTGACATTTAAGTAAGTTATAACCTTTTCCTTTAAGGCATCTTTTTGTGTATAATATATCTTATCTTATATCTTATATCCTTCCCGAGCCGTTAAACGTAACATAGGGCTCGCAAAGTAGTTCGCCAATTTTTCATGTCTTCGGCGAGTCTTTCAACCTCATCAAGGGATATTATGCCTGTTAATTTGGCCTCTCTTAATAATGTCCTCTTCAGAATTTCAAGCAGTCTGCCTCTTTTTCTTTGGCCTGTTGTGTTCCACTTGATAGCTTGTTTGGGGATTTTCTGACTGTTTCTTCTCATCAAGTGACCAACATATGTCCATCTCCTTTTCCTGATCACCCATGAGACAGGTTGTTATTCAGTCATCTGTCTTATCTCTGCATTGTTCTTGAATTTGTTCCACTTGATGCCGCGTATTTTACTTAGGCATTTGTTTTCAAAAGAGTCTAATTTCTTGTCTGTTTCTTCAGTTGTTTTCCAGCTTTCGCATGCATAAATGAGGGTGGATATTACATTTGAATTGAATAGTCTTAACTTGGTTTTTGTGCTTATAACTTTTGAATGCCATATGTTCTCAAGATTCTTGAAGATCGATGCTTTTGCAGTTCTAATTTTAACTTCCTTTCTGGTGTCACCACCCTGGTCTATGTAGCTGCCAAGGTATGCAAATTGATTGACTTCTTCAATATCTGTCCCTTCAGTGTGTATTTTTCCATTTTGATTGAGAGGAATTTTCATTATTTTTGTTTTGTCCTTGTTAATTTCAAGTCCTATTTTGCTAGCCAGTGAAGACAGGCTATTTGTTTTTTCTTGCATGGAATTCACATTGTTACTGATAAGAGTTATAATATAATAAAAGGTAATATTTATTTTGTCAAACAAGCACACAAATGCACCACCAGTTTTGTTTCATACAGTTGTAGCTATAAGTGACCAGACAATGAGCTATAATCACCGTTTTCCTTTGCACTTCGCTCAAAGATCATCTCATTTTAATTGGTATTTTTTAATGTTTGTCAATAAACTTCTTTATGCCAACATCCCCCAAGCTAAAAGTATAATACTTTTGAAGGGTCCACCTGTCATCTGCGAAGGAAAAAAAAATACACTCCTTTCATTTCCATGTTTGCTGTGTTTATGTTAGTCATTACTTCACCCAGTTCTGGTAAGATTTACGTGAAGCAAAGATGGCCCAGTATTACGTCACTGAGAAGCAAAGATGGCCCAGTATTACGTCACTGAGGCATTTAGCGAATATGGTCTTGGCACTGCATTGTCCTTGACCCTTTAGCACAGAAGAGGTCGAAATGGTCAGTATGCATGGCTGTAAACATTTCCTTTCATAAACTTCAAGAGAAACCAGGTGCTCATTATCCACAACTGGGTCAATTGATGTGGCTGTGGCAAAGGAGGTAAACTATTATCATTTGCCATTCATTCATTTTGTGTCATGCCAGATAGTGTTGATGATAATGCTTCTTCATCTTGTATGTTTCTGATCAGTTCAAATGCTTTTCATTTTTCCATGGTACTTGATAGCTTGCTGATATTTTTTTCTTGTTACCCCCCCCCCCCCCCCCCCCCCTTAATTGCCATGATATTTCTTTCATACAAAAAGAAGATTTCCTATATTTATAAATTTTATCACTTTTGTTACTTCTCTCAAGAATTTTCACTCTTATTTTTCATTGTTTTGTGACTGGTTAATATTCTTAGCTAAGTATAATTCAAAGTATACTTCATTGCTTATATAGTTGTGAACAGTGCAGTTCCAGTGTTGATTGCATTCCATAAAATCATTTATGTGGGTAATATAAATAATTTTTGTTATTCAATTACTTTTATAATTACTCTTCTCAGAGTGTCCAGGTGGCAGCAGTAACCCATGTAATGGTCGTGGTGAGTGTCAGAGCAGCAGTGGAACATGTATTTGTCAAGTATGTATAAACACATAATAATACAAGAGTATTTTTTTTAAACAACTAAATGTACTGTGTTTATAAATAGAAATGTTTAACTCTGGTTCCAAGAGGTAAGGTGAAAGGTACACTCTATGTTTCCACACCATTATGGCATATTGAGGATACATGTTAGGTCTAAATTTCCAAGACCTTCAGCACATGAAAGTGTGATGTGGTCATTATCACGCCTGGCTGCATTTACCATTCCAGATTTCTCTGGTACCCATTTTTAGAGACTAGCTGGACCCTAGGGTCTTTTTTTGGTGTGGTGGCACCAGAAAAAAATCCAACTGCTGGGATTTAATTAGTATACCAAATGCCTAACCACTCAACCTACTAGGCCACATAATTTCTGTTTTTTTTTTCAGATTAATAATATGCCACAGCAGAGTGTCGATATCTATACTAGAATGAGATTCATTTATTGTAATTATTATGTTCCTTTTTCACCAAAACAATAGAAAACAAGTTGAATTCTTTCCAGACTAAATGTTTACGAAGAATTAGAAAAATATTTTGGCCAAACACCATAAGAAATAACATCTTGTTGGCAAAGATGCAGATGAAGCCACTGACAGTAATTATTGAGGAAAGACGCTGGCGATGGTTGGGACATGTGCTCCGAATGACTGATAACTCACTACCAAAAACAGCACTAAGATGGACACTACAGGGGAACAGAAGTAAGGGTAGACCAAAAGAGACATGGAGAAGAACAACAGAGAGGATGTTGAGCAAAAGAGGGCTCACCTGGGCAAGAGCAGAAAAAAAGGCAAAGGACAGGCATTTGTGGAAAACCCTTGCGGAAGCCCCATGTGCCCTGGGCACTTAAGGTTCAGAGAGAGAGAGATTATGTTCCTTTTTATAATTTGAATGTGGCTGAATCCAGGTTTTATGGACCTGTAGAGATTTCTTATATATTGGCCACGTGATAAGAAGAAATGGTCAGAGAATCCCAAAACAAGCTATCACGTGGAACACATCAGACCGAAGTAACAGAGGTCAACCACATGAAACTCTAAAGAGGACATTGTTAAGAGAGGCCAGATTAGTAGGCATAAAATCCCTTGATGAGGTTGGAAAGCTTTCCAAAAACAGGAAAACTTAGCGAACTACCCTATGTGATGTTTAACAGCACAGGAAGGATGTAAGATGTAAGAGATTTCTTTACGAAGTCAAGGGCAGTGTACAAATTGTACCTGAAAAGTTATACCAGAGCACTTGCTGTTGGAATCCTCCAAGTCCTGAAGATGTGGGAAAACTTTTAGAGTAGAGCAGGTACTTCTCTGACATAATCTGAATGGAGCCAGCATTATTGAAAATATCTATGCTGGTACCTGAAAAGTGTATGCAAGAGAAAAGTACATTAGTGATTCCTAACACTGATAAGTTTCCCCCAAGCTGTGCCCCTTTTCTTAACTGTTGATCTGCATGATCATTTGTCACATGTGAGGTTCTCAGTGCACCAATGTGCCTCTAAGGTTTTGTGGTTCATGTGCAAAATTTTGAACCCATATGAAAAAATATTCTGGAAAAAAAATTGGGAGGGAAGGGGAAATGTGTTTTGTAACATCAAATTACAAAGTATAATTTAAATTTCTCATAAGGAAAAAAAACAACTAAAATCCAAGGAAATCAAGAAAGCAAACTCACATAAAGCTGTCATATTTTTATTCAGCACTACCACAGAATAGGGTAATAGGAAATTGAAAAATAGAAGTATGAGTTTTATTTCTTCTGTGTGGCATATAAAATTCTGTGTGCGGTATGATTTTCTTTTTGTATGTGCTGCTGCACAGCTTAGAGGGAGCATTGGTGTTGCAGGAAACTCTCTGTTGTATAGAGCAAAAGAGCACAACTTTTCAGGTCATCGGAGAAGTACAACCCTCCTTCCCTTTCAAGCAAGCGTTTGCCCTGTGAGCTGTATCAGTTACTTTATGTTATTCAGGGCTCATAATTAAATTTTTTATTTAAGCAATTCATACTGAACCTAGAAAGCTTTAAATGAAACATTTAAATTCAGTCTGTGGGTTTATTTGTCTCCATTCAACTAAGAACACACATGCCCCTGAATACACACATGCATCAGATAAATCCTGCTGAAGTGGCCAAATGTCCACTGTGTGATAATAACCAAGAAACACGCCATATCCTATAAAGCCCAGCACACACAGATTTATGACAGGAATATCTGTCTGAACACCCAGATATCAAGAACACATTATATATAAACTCAGCACAGTTAAAAAATACCTACAGATACTTTGCCATTGCTTTGAGCTGAAGAGTGCAAGCTCAGATGGCTGCTGGACTGGAGAAGTGACATTTATCTGTATTACATGATATGAACAAATCATATGACTTTCTGTATCAGCATTTGAGTGGCTTCATTTTTTTAAATAGTTTAAAATAGCTCATGTAGTCACTTTTATTTTCTTTTGACTGCTGTATCCATAACAGGCAGAGTTTTCTGGGACTGCATGTGAGCTCTGTGAGAACTCAAATAAATATGGACAAGACTGTTCACAAGGTTAGAATAATAAAAGAATGAGAGTTGAGTGGAATGTGTCACTGTTTTTGAAAATTGGTTGTTGAAGGGTATAGAGAATTTTTTGTTTTTGTTTGTATGAGTCTGTTATTTGCCAACAAAATATATTTTTTTTCTTTGTGATGATGATTCTAATGTCTGGAAATGGGTATTTAGCTATCATCAGAAGAGCTTTGGTAGCTCAATATTTAAGAAATCATCCAAGCAAAAGGTAAAAAATTCCTAGCATTATGTTTTGTTTGTTTGCCGTGAACCAATAGTTACATTCCCTCTCTTGATCTTCTATTTAGTAAGACTGAATGCTTGCCTATTTAAATTGAGAATTTCTATTTTCAAAGTAAGACATATGTTGGTATATTATATGTGTGGCTGTTGATGTGTTGAGGAAAAGCATGAGTTCAAGTAAAAATCAAGTTTCATGTATATGGAACTGTGTCCATTTGATACTGAGTAAGCATTAGAAAAATTACTCCCTTTAATGAATGTGCAGTTAATACAAAAATGATAGGCTGGTAAAGATTTTAAGAGATAAGAGAAATGATGACTGTAGTAAAACTGGTTCTAGTAATGAAGTAGACAGAGGTGTATGGTTCAGTTTTATGAAAAGACAGAGTGAGTGAGGAAGGTGGACAGAAACAAGAAAAGTATGTTTGTCATTTATACATTCTCATCTTACTTCCTGCCATTCTTGTTTCCCCACTCTATCTGTTTTTGTAAAACTGAGCCACACACCTCTGTCTCCTTCATTTTAAAGATTTAACAGGCTGGTTGGAATGTCTGGTTATATTTTACTGTGTTTTTTAACCAGAACTTGTTCAACTCTTGATATAAAGATTTATTTTCTATAAAACAGATTGCCAGTGTGTCCACGGCATCTGCAGTAATGGTGTACATGGAGATGGATCTTGTACGTGTGAGTCAGGATACAAAGGGGAGACCTGTGATATAGGTTTGTAATGACTAAAATTAATATAAAGTGTAAAGTATAAAGTTTTGAATAGAATGGAAGATATAGAATATTACAGAAGCAAAATTCTTGTATAATAAGGAAAAGGTTTGATATTTTAACTATTTAATAAGTAATTTTGGGTGAATTAATTACCATATAAAGTACTGCAGGCAAAAGGAATAATGAATTTGTAAATCATTTTTGAATCTGATATTTCTCACATACAAGCAATGTATCTTATATATATCTTATATCCTTCCCGTGCCGTTAGACGTCACATAGGGCTCGCAAAGTAGTTCGCCAATTTTTCCTGTCTTCGGCGAGTCTTTCAACCTCAACAAAGGATTTTATGCCTGTTAACTTGGCCTCTCTTAATAATGTCCTCTTCAGAGTTTCACGCGGTCTGCCTCTTTTTCTTCGGCCTGTTGTGTTCCACTTGATAGCTTGTTTTGGGATTCTCTGCTCATTTCTTCTCATCAAGTGACCAACATATGTCCATCTCAAGCAATGTATGGTGTTGTGAAAAAAAAGCAATTATTCTACCCTTTACCATGCTTAAGTGTTTATTAGTTCTAAGGAATTGAAGAAATCACACAAGTTATTATGTAAATAAGTCACAGAGATGTCATTTTGAAGGTGGCACAAATAATGTATTTCCTACATGTCACAGAAATCCCAGAATGCAGAAACATGACCTGTCACAGAAATGATACCCAGGGTTGGCGCTGTGCAGATGTGAATGGAGCAATCAGATGTGTTTGTGCAGTGGGATATGAATATGATTCAATTCTTGAAGACTGTGAAGGTAAAAAAAAATATTTTGTGCGGTTGTATATGTGGATGCTTTAAAAATTTGTTTCTTCCCCTTATAAAAGCAGTAAGAAGCTCATGGAAAAAATGGCAGAATTTAGTTAGATTTGAATCTCTGTGATCACTGAGCAGTCCTTTACCTAATGTTGTTTTCAGATTTTATTGTTCAAGACTTTTCTTTCATATAAAATTCAGAAACAGAGGCTGGAGTAACAGTGTACTAGTTTCTCAGTGCAGGGTTGTCTGGTTCAAGTCTGGCCAGATGCATCCTAGTCAACCAACTGTAGAAATGGGTGCTTGGCCCATCCTGGAGTTGGTGAAGTAAAGGTGATCCAGGTATTGTGCTGACCATATCATCTTCTAATAAAGGGTGATTAACTCTAGTGAACTGAAAAGGTCAAGGAAAATATGGACACAACATATCCCCACATGCCTTTATGGCATGATACAGTGCATTTACCTTTGATATAACATTAGAAATATAGCAGACCTTGAAAAAATGGTGCTTTTTCCAGAACTGTTTGATAGAATATCATGTATCAAATGAATTAAAATAGAACATTATAGGAGGGATTGAGGGCTGTAGACTTAGTATCTAACCTAATGGCATAGTTGTCAGTAACCCATAGCTGACTGCTTGTGTCAGGATTAATAAACCAAAAGCAGATCATGATCCCTATTTTACCTTCCAGTGGTTTCCTTAGTAGCAGACCAGCTTAATCAGATGAATAGGGGTCCATTGGGAAGACAGACCTGTTGTTAAAACAACAGCATTACTAAAGATGGATGTGATGAATCTTTTCAAGGGTGCCTGCAAAAAAATTGGTTAATTTTTTTCTTTAAAAAAAGACATCCATCGCTTGCCACTAATACTTCTATTGTGTAGTTTCCATCTTTTTGGGTTTTTGTGTCATCAAGAAATTTGCTTGCTTGCCAGCATTTGGCATCAGAGTGTGTGGGTTTGCCAAACTTGCTTTTTTTCATTCATTCATTCATGTGACATGTCCTTTCCAGAATGTTGTCCCTGTCACAGCCTCCTTTGTATTAATTCAAGGAGGCTGTGAGAGCAACAACATTATTAGTCTTGTGCAAGTTGACTGGCATCTTGTGATGACATATTAAGACTTTCCGTGATTTCCTGAGTCACTCTGTGACAAGGTCGTCCCTTTTCTCTTTTTGCCGGGCACTGTACCTTCTTTAGATTTTTTGATTTTCTGTTTTTTTTTTCTTTTCTGATGAGCTGCCTTAAGGTCATTGTTCTTTAGTAAACTGTTTTCTTCTCACTGAGATTTAGTTCAAGCAGTAGAAGGTTAAGTTGTTTGTGCTGTAATACAAAGAAATATTTGAAAAGAAAAAGAAAGCGAGAGGTAAATTTTTATAAAAATTGAAATAAAACCAAGCATGGAAAATAGTATATTGGAGAAATAACTTGAAAACTGAAATAAAAACAAGCATAGAAAATGGTATTATCAGAGAAATAACTTAAAGAAGTACTACATGACAGCATTCTAGACTTTATTACGTTCCATTCATGACAAACTGATAATACAGCCATTTTGCAGCAGCTTTGTTATGTGGACAAAATGCAGAAGAAAGACAAGGTACAGGTGTTAAATAAAATCTGGATTATTCTATTTGGTGTAACTTTGTACTAGAGTGTTCAGATGTCAACATTTGACAATATGTGAACATGCACACAGTTATCTCTTCCTGTGTCGCAGGAAGAAACAGGGACGTTCCGTTTGGTGTCGGAGTAAAAGCGCGGGTCTTGATATATATTGGGGGTATAGTTGGAAAAGTGAATGAAGTGCAGTATTTCCATGTTATGTGTACTTATTATGTTTCAAAATAACTAAAAATGTATGAAGATTTCATAAATGCAGAGTTTTTTTTAGGAAAGAAGAAGTATTGTGATGTTTTTAGACAATAATTGTGTCCTACTTACCATCAGCTGGTTCTACAGTACAGTATGCACCATCTGAGATGCCTGGAACTACCTGTCGATCTTGTCTTGTGTTTGTTTGTCCCCATCTCCCTGAAATAATGTCTGAAATAACCTTCTAACTACTTCTCCAGTCATCTAATATGTCTAGATCTACTTGGGATACATTCAAGAACAGTGGTCTGGTCACAGGGTATGTCCATATCCCTATCTAAAAAAAAAAAGATAAAGGTAAAGGTAATCCTCTCAAGCCTTAGAGGCACATAGGAATATGGTGTTAGTGCCATATTTTCCTTGACCTGTCAGCACACTAGTGGGTGATATGGTCAGTATTACGGCTGACCGCCTTTCCTTCCACCACTCCAGAAGAAGTCGGTTACCCATTTCTACAGCTGGGTGACTGGGGTGCCTCTGGCCGTATTCGAACCCCCAACCTTCGACATGAGAGACCGATGCACTAACCACTTCGCCACTCAGACGCCTATCCCTATCTACATCACCAAAAAATTGAAAATTCATGACAATCACCTTGATTTTCTCCCTTGTTACTAGGCACTCTTTGGCCATAATGAACAGGGTCATGGGGCATGCACACTAAATGTTTACAATCTAAACATTACACTGGGTTTTTAATGAAACAAAGCACATAGCGAAATATAGTCACAAGGCACTGTAGACACAAACCAGAAGTGACCATTTTTAGTCGTTAGGCGTGGGAAGAGTTAATAATACATTATGTTCCAATTTCAGCAAATGATCCATGTGACAGTCCCATCTCCCTGTGTGGCAAGAACAGTCGTTGTGAGCAGACAGGTCTTAACAAACACAAGTGTACATGTGAAGATGGCTATGCTGGAGATGGCATTGTGTGCCTACCCATAGATCCTTGCCAGACCAATAGAGGAGGATGTGAGGAGACTGCTATATGCAGATACACTGGCCCAAATCAGGTAGTATGAGATTGTCTTGTCTTCTTCCTCATATACCTTTCAGTGTTGAGGAGGGAAATAGAGTTCTTGATAGGGCTCAGCAGCTTGCTTCTTATTTAAGATATCAGTTATGTCCTCCATTCACTTTATGTATGCACAGCCTCTCCTGTTTGCTGCCATTCTTAGCATGAATGTTTTAGGGGGTGTGCTCTCTTATGGTAGCCATGTAATGTGGCAGGACCATTTGATTTGTTATATCTGGATGTAGTTTAGTACTGCTGTTATGTCTGTGCGGTAAATTACAATTAGGTAATGAAAAGTGAATGATAACATCTAGATGATCTAACAGCATTTTGCTATTTTTTTAATCTGTTTCAGCATGTCTGTCTCTGTAGACTTGGTTATGAAAACTATATCCCAGGAACTGGGTGTACACTGACAGACATGTGCACCAAGACCAGCTGTGATGCCATGGCTATCTGTGAGACAGTAGAACCTCTTAAAGTCAGGTATGGTCTAGCCTAATGATGCAAGTTTCCTATAAAGGATCTAGCAGAGTGTGATGGCATTAGTGAAAGAAAGTTTAACAAGAAAATAAAATTAGTAAGAGAAAGTCATGTTCTGGTTGAACAGTCATCTGAACCATTAGAGGGCAGTGGCTTGACCAATCAGCAGTAATGCATCCCTTTTGAAAATAGTTTCCAAGCATTGATTTCATGAAGGATCCAGTGGCTAGAAATTTGAAGATTATTTCTTCACTCAGCCACCCCATTGTCATTGTGTGCTATCAGCATTCATAATTTTGCTTTCTCAAAGTTTTTCAACAGAAAAAGCATAATCTTCTAGAAACAACATTTTCATAAATGTATTTGTTGGTGTATTGATAAAATGAAATGTTTCAAAACCTAGATTTGAAATGATCTTCCTCAGGCCAGGAATCTGTATAAAACAATGACTAGAAGCAGTGTGCTTGAGTTTGCAGCATGTTATAAAATGAAAACAAAAATGTATAAAAAAACTGCTTTGAATGATGTATGCTAGGACTTATTTTCTGTTAAAAAATTCACTGACAGCATGGATGAGGTGAATCAGACCCTCAGCTAACAAAATAAATGTTTAAAAGTTGTCTTTGACATTTAGAATATTTTGTGCATTATTTTACTAGGTGTACATGTAAGGAAGGCTATGCTGGAAATGGAACAGTGTGTTATGGAAACATCCTTGAGGTGAATAGCTCTTTTGTAATAAATATGTAACTGTTGTTTGTCAGAATGTCTCTCAGGTTTTCAGACCATCTTTTTCTGCTGACCTTCCTCAAATAAGATTGTTTCAAGCAGTTTCACTCTTTTTGATAAAGAGAAGAGATCAGTTGATAAAGTGATCAGATTTGTGAAATTTTCAGGTCCATTGTTTCAAAATGGCTAGTTTTACTGTTATTATCAATTGTGGTTTACATTCAATAGCATCTTATAGATTTTAGAAAGCACATTTTGCATTAAAAAAAACCCTTAAATATTCATAAATTTTGTACATCATCTTTACTTTGTTCACCAGAGGATGAAGGACATCAACAGTAACAACCAAGGATTCAAAGATGACCTCCTGTATGCCATCAATTTAATTAGCAAGTTTTATGCTGAGCCGATGACAAAGCATGGCCCCTTTACTCTATTTGTGCCCACTGATCGTGCATTCAGGTGATCAATAGCATGCTCATACTTTCTCCTGTGGAATATAATAAAAATGCTTGTTTAAAGCGAAATTTTACCATTATTTGAGAAGGTGATTTATGATAATATTAATCAGCTGTAATATATTTAACAGCTATAGTTGTAGCAGAAATGAAATAAAATGTTTATTGTTACGTTTGACCTGAAACAATAGGAACCTCATGCACTCATATATGCAGTTTATTGTGTGTACCCACCACACCTCAATGTAATTACAGTGCTATTACTACATGAATGGGATGCCAAAAGCATTGTTGGTGAGTTGACATCAGATGAAAGATTTTATTATAATAAACTTCAAGCATTTGGCAACTAATATTGTGAGTAACATGTTGCATTACATTAGCAAAAGATTGTACCATTTTGGCTGGATTTTCATATTTTTCAAAACTTCTTAACTCTTTCCGTGCCGGCGGGAAAAATGCAGATGTACTGTTGGGTACCAAGAAAAAATGGCAGGTGTTTAGATAATTTAGGGGTATCATTGAAAAAGTGAATTTAAAATATTATTTCCATGTTTAAAAATACTAAATATACATTTAAAAAAAAGGTAAATGAATGAAGTTTCTAGAAATGTATAGTTTTTTTATGAAAAAATAACTGGTGAGAAAATTAGACAAAATATTTAGCCTTCCTCCCCCCCCCCAAAAATCTCTAAAACACTAATGGTTGTCTACTTACCAAGAGTTGTAAATATGCACTTGTTATACACAATTTGAAGATGAATGAAACTAGCAAGAAAAGATAAAAGAAGCAGAACAATGAAACTAGCAAGAAAAGATAAAAGAAGCAGAACAATGTTTGGTTTTATTCAGTTTGAGAACAGTCTCCTTGAAGACTGGGGTGGTCCTGAAAAGGACCTGGTTATGATGCAGAGAATCACAATGGTCAGATTCTGATTTATTGTCAGTAATGACACTTTTCCTAGCAAATACTGTCACAAACATCTCTCTACAAACTAATGCACTCTTTCTAACTGGTCTAGAGCTACGTGGGGTACATTCAGTAACATCTGCCATGTCGGAGGCCGTGTCCAACATTGTAAAAAATTGCACAAAATTCAACAGATAGCTTCATAAAATGTCAGCTCCGCGTGTCCACATTGAGTAAAAAGAAAGAAGGTTATTTCTGACGAGGAGTTATTTCAAAGCAGAAGGTGGATTGAAGTGATTTCGAGAATTAAAATGATCGCTATACTGACCCTACGTACAAATCGGAAAACCGGAAAGTTCGCTACAGTGACCCAAGGCTCCGAAAGAGTTAAATAGCAGGCTGATCAGAAGGCTCCACTACTTCACAGAACATGTTAATCATGAACTCATTGACAGACAGCACAACAGTTTCATTCTACGTAGTAGCAGTGCATGGAAATAGCGGATGGCCCTGACTTGCTGACTGTTTTGTTTGCTAAAAAGTAAATTTTTTGTCATAATAAAGTCTCTGAAAAACATTTTGATTTTTGTATTGTATAATTTTCTTCTTGATTTTTTTTTTTTTTAACTCATCATTTATTGGCTTCTGAACAGAGATGTTATCAAGGCTAATAAAGGATTTGACCAGTTTCTAAATGATGAAGATAGAGCTATGCAGATACTACGTCAACACATTCTGATTGGTCAGTTTAAACTGGAAGATTTACAGTCATTTGACACTTTCTATACACTTCAAGGAAATGCAGCCCAGCTGCAGATTAGAGTGGTGAGCACATCATTCTTACCTTGTCAGTGTCTGATTTTGTCACCTCCAGCATAATTAAATAACTAGTTTAAGTTGCTTACAATAGTTCCTACAGTTTTTAAAAAAACTTGTCTAGTTGAAAGGAAAAAAAATGGAAATGTAGAACAAGTTTTATTTTAATAAGCATTATCTTATGTGCTTTTAGCATTACCACTTATACATGTGCTGAATTGTGATCCATCTTTGGGTTAAGCTATTTTTCATTTCTTTTCCTTTTAGTTTTAAAGTCAGTCTGTATTCTTTACTTGTAGTATCTAATCTCAGCTTCTTCCTCCTTTCTTTTTTTAAAATCTACTTTTGGTGTTGTTGAATGAGGTAGATGAATACTCTAAAACCATCATTTTCTTGTCTTGTAATATCAAAGGCATTTTTAAAAGTAAGGCTTGTCCACATCCTTCTGTTTTTTTTCCCACAGATTTACAACATTGATTCCATTTTTATTTCTTTACACATTTGTATACATATGAATGCCATATTATTCTAGTTATTTGCTGTAAAGTCAACATTGGTTTTTCTCATCAGATTGTAAAACTGGATGAAAATATCTTTTTAAAAAAAATAGTTTTATGGATATTGTGAGATGATTGTGCTATATAATTAATAATGAAGTATTCCTACTTAGATGTCCCTTTCAGTCATTTCTGGCTAAAGATATGATGTAAGCTTTAAATTTGGGCAGAGTTATGTAGAAAACAAGCTGTAACCAACAGTAAGATCTCTCTCTCTCTCTCTCCTCCTCTCTCTCTCCTTCTCTTTCCCTCTATCTTTCCCCCCTCTCTGTCTCTCTCTCTCGCTGTGAACCCTAAGTGCCAAAGGCACATGGGGCTTCTGCAAGGGTTTTCCACAAATGCCTGTCCTTTGCCTTTTTTTTTCCTGCTCTTGCCCAAGTGAGTCCTCTGATTCTCATCATCCTCTCTCTTGTTCTTCTCCATGTCTCCTATGGTCTACCTTTACGTCTGTTCCACTGTGGTGTCCATCTTAGCACTATTTTTTATAGTGTCATCAGTCATCAGGAGCACATGTCCCAACCATCGAGCACATGTCCCAACGTCTTTCCTCAATAATTTCTGTCAGTGACTTCATCTGCATTTCTGCAACAAAATGTTATTTTATACTGTGTTTGGCCAAAATATTATTTTAATTCTTAGTAAAAATTTAGTCTGGAAAGAATTCAGCTTGTTTTCTATAGTTTTGGTGATTTTCCAGCATTCACTTCCATAGAGTAGTACACTTAGAATATTATTCTTAAATATCCTGATTTTCATCTTCATGTTTAGTTTTTTAGATTTCCATATAGTCTGCAGCACTGAAAAAGTCTGGTTTGCTCTAGTAAGTCTGTTGTTGATGTCCTTTTCTACTACTCTACTACCAAGATATACAAATTCGTTGACATTCTCCACTAGCTTGTTATCTATTCTCAGTATATGTTCACATTTTGCTTCATTAACTTTGTCTTTCCTACATTGATCTTTAATCCTATATTGTTAGCATTCTGAGTTAGCTTGTTTATTTTAACTTGCATATCTTTCTGCCTGCTTGACAGTAGACAAAGGTCGTTGGCAAAGTCAAGGTCCTCCAGTACTGTGTCATGGGTTCATTGTAATGCTCTGCATTTTCTGATGTTGCCTCCTTCATTAACCAGCCTACTGCTAAAATAAAATAAAATAATGCTGGTGATAGTATACATCCCTTCGTTACTCCTGTTTTGTCCATCATCTATTAGGTGAAGTTAGAGATCTTATTTTGCACTGAAAGTAAGATCTCTAACTTCACATAATAGATGATGGACCAAAAGAGTTATATATTCAATTTAATAGTAAGAACATTGCAAGAGTTGCTAGAAGCTGAAGCCAGCACTGGACTGACTTATGTATCCAACCTGTTGTTATTCTTTAAACTTTATATCTCATATCTTTTCTTCTTTCTTATTAGTCCTGCAAAACATTGTAAGTTATCAACTGTATCACTGTAAGTGAAGGTTGCCTTACCCTATATGAACTATCATCCACTGAAAACAAGCCTAGATAAAGGTAGCCCTATATGGTGTTAAGAGTTTATATTTTCCTTGATATGTTGGCACCTGAGAGGGTGATGTGGACAGCGTTATGCCTGGCTGCCTTTCCTTCCCCAGCTCCAGAAGAAATCAAATACCAATTTCTACATCTGTGTGACTGGAGTGCTTCTAGCTGGATTTGAATCACCAACCTTCTCTGTGAGAAAATAGTGCTCTGACCACTTCACCATTCAGATGTCCCTTATTGGTCCTGATGAGCTGATATTAGTTGAGAATATTTACAGTATATTCCAATTTTAAAGCAGTGTAATTAACCTCATCCAGTTAACTTCCACATATTATTCAGATATTTCAGCACTCTGTGCAGTATCACTGAAGTTATTTATCTTTCTATAGGCCAGAGATATATTCAGATACAAGTTACAAGGTGGATCAGACAGAGCTAAAGTACTAGCAAGGGATTTCATTGCATCAAATGGAATCATTCACATAGTGAACAATCTGCTGACTTTAGAACCAGAAATACTGGGAGATAAACAGGTGGGAGGAAAATAGATGTTTTTGATTAAAGCTACAGTCCAGCACTACAGTCAATGTTGTCATAAAATTACCTTAGTTTTATTGGTGTTAGTTCATTACAATGGTATTATCTTCATTAAAATGGTGTTAGCTTCATTACAATGATATTAGTTTCATTACAATGGTGTTAGCTTAATTACAGTCATGTTAGTTTCATTACAGTCATGTTATCTTAATCATAGTTATGTTAGCTTCATTACAGTGGTGTTAGGATCATTACATTAATTGCCATTATAGCTTCAGTTTTTAGGGCACTTTATTAGTGTTTTTGGAGTAAAGAGTCCAGGCCATATTAGGTAGAGATTTGCAAGTGTTCCACTGATGGCTGTGAATTCTTTCAAGCCATTCAATCTATCTTAGTTGAAATTCTGGCAAACAGTAATCCAAAATAAAAAAAAAATAAGCAAAAACTTGATTTTCTCCCACCCAACATCTTTTTTGAAAGAAATATGGTCATATTAGTCTTCCAGTTAGCATAAATATGAAAATCAGGATATTTAAGAGTGATGTTCTAAGTGTGCTACTCTATGGAAGTGAATGCAGGAAAATCACCAAAACCATAGAAAACAAGTTGAATTCTTTCCAGACTAAATGTTTTTGAAGAATTAAAAAAATATTTTGGCCAAACACCATAAGAAATAACATCTTATTGGCATAAATGCAGATGAAGCCACTGACAACAATTATTGAGGAAAGACGCTGGCGATGGTTGGGACATGTGCTCAGAATGACTGACAACTCACTACCAAAAATAGCACTAAGATGGACATCACAGGGGAACAGAAGTAGGGTAGACCAAAGGAGACATGGAGAAGAACAACAGAAAGGATGTTGAGCAATAGAGGGCTCACTTGGGCAAGAGCAGAGAAAAAGGCGAAGGACAGGCATTTGTGGAAAACCCTTGCGGAAGCCCCATGTGCCCTGGGCACTTAAGGTTCAGAGAGAGAGAGAGTCTTCCAATTAATATTTTTTGCAGTTAACCCATATAATCTGTATACTTACTGGGAGGAGGGGGCGGCAAGACTCTATCAGTGACCCATAGCTGACTTGCTGGTGTTAGGGTTGTGAGCTGTAGCTGACCAAGACCTACCTCACCTCTCTGTACATAGTACCCACAGTAGCAGGTCTAGCCAGGCTAACAGGGCAGGTATCACCATAGTCCCCATGGTGGTAGCATCTGCTAAAGAAGTATTGCACACCAGCTGATTTTTATCTGCACTCAGAAACTGAACAAATAGCCACCGTGACCTGCACCCAAACTGATACAACGCTGTGCCTCAACATCTTCACAGCATTAGCTGCAAAGAACACCAGCTCGCAGTTCCAGGGAGATTGAAGAAGAACATATACTTACTCATGAGCTAATATTAGAAAAGTTGGGTTCAGTACTAAAAATGAAGTGCCTCTGTTACTTCCAAGTGCTTCACATTCTTCATCTCAGCTCATTGAAATCCTGGCAGTAATTAACAGCTTAAGTAATAAGATTCTAGTGTACAGTGTTGTAATTTGTTCCTCATGGCAAAAGACTTCATAATGAAAGAATAGTTATCACTTCCTTAACAGTTACACTAAACACTTAAGGACGATTTTCCTCCACTGTCGTAAAGATGTTGAGGTTTCACCATTGCACACTAAGCCAAGGAAACTTGATACAATTTAACCTCCAGATGAGATCGGTCATAACTCAGACCTGACAAGTTATTGGGTCTGAAAAGCCAAAAAACATTCATTTAATTTATTTTTATGTACAGTTCTGTTTGTCAGCATGAATAAATGTAAATGTCAGCAAGATAGTGGCTGTTCAAGAGCAGCTAAACAGTTGTATATAATACAGTTTTTCTTTGAATTAAGGTTTCACTCATTTGGAATTTATCACAGTAGCTTTAAATTCAAGTTATTTATTTATTTATTTTTTAAATGTGGGAATCCATTTTACAAATAATGTACTGTTGTTTCACTGTTCATGTTCCCAGAAAACAGCCATGGATCTTATTAAACTTGAAGGTACTTATAACAGGTTTCAGTCACTGATTATGGTAAGTTCCATATGACTTAATGTAATGTTCTGTCTTTTGGATATTTTCATGTGTCTGCATAGTTATGTAAAGGTGTCTCATCTGTACTAAATTTTTCTTTTCACTTTTTGTCTGTTTATCTCTTGGTTTGTCCTAAGTTTGTTGTTCACCTTGTCAGTCTTTGGAATTTGTGTCAACATGTCAGTTTATTCATCCATTGTCTAAATGAATCCTCACTACTGCGATATTAATGACAGAAAAAAAAAATTTGCGATGTAGTCTGCAGGTTTGGCCGACATCTTCTCTCAGTCAAATATAACAGTCTTTGCCCCAGAGAACAGTGCTTGGGATGCCTTGCCAACAGGAACACTGGATTACCTCATGAAGGATGAAGTGAGTTTCATTAGAGATATAATCTGTGGGAGCTAATAAATTATTCTATACAAAGTTAAAAAAGTACATTGTCATCTTTTGTATTTTTTTTGGTAAATATATATTCAGTTATCTACATCAGACAGGTGACTTTCTCCTTTGGCTGTATGTTGTCTCTGAGTGCTGTCAGAACAAACTATTGTATACTTTCAGGCTGGTAATGGTGTATAGATTAATATATTCCCTGTAGCAGTGGACCCTGTTGAGAAGGCTTTTTTCCTGGGTCCACTTTGGGAATTCAAGCAAACCACTGTAGCCCACTTCCCATTCAGCTCAATACCAATACTACAAGATTAACTCCATAGTGTTTCAACTGTAAAGGACTTACATTTGCTGTTACAGAAAGGCTGCAAAAACACCTTAATTTACAAGTAAATTAGAGTCATAGGTAGAATCAGAGTTGAAATAAATTTACTAGTAGTGAGGGAGTTGGAGTTAGTGCTCGAAAAGAGGAATTGGAGGTTTGATGGAGTGACTTCACAGCCCTGATTAACTTGGTCACTTTGATTTATGTATTCATACTCTGGAAAGGAAAGTATACCTCATATTATAAAGATTAACAAATACAGATAGTCCTCGCTTTCATACATCCTGCTTTATGATGATTTATTTTTCCAATCATCAGTTTCATTGAAACAGAAGGACTACTTGTTGTAAATTTATGGGGGCGAAGAAGCAATCTGCGACCCATAGCTGATATGCTAGTGTCAGGGTTGTTGAACTACAGCTAACCAAGACCCTGTCCCACCTCTCAACTGGTGCCCTCAGAAACAGCCCTAGCCTGGCTAATGGGGCAGAGCCATAACTAAAGAAATATTGCACAGCCCCGCCCCGCCCCGCCCCCACCTCCCACCCCCACCCCCATCCTTCCTGCTCTGCTGTCTGCACTCAGGGCTTGAAAGATGTAGCTGCCATGACCTGCTCCCATGCTGTGCCTCAAAATCTTCACTTCATCAGCTGCAAAGAACACCAGCTCACAGTTCCAGAGAGATTAAAGAAGAAGAAGAAGAGTTGTAAATTTACAAATATTTTCTAGAATGTGTGGTATCTATTTAATGTAAAACTACTAATTTTAAAGTTTGTGTTTAAATTATAAGACCACTTTAGTTCATTGATTGTTAACCTCCTTTTGACTGTGGAACCCCCTTCCAGCCCAACATGAGAACAGATATGGATCCTACATTAAAATAAAGCAGTTATTATAACATAGATGATGCTAAGTTTTTTGTTTTTTTTTTCACTCAAGCCAGTCCATTTGATGGTCTGTGAATCCCCAGAATTCTTCCATGGACCCCAGGTTAAGAACTACTGCTCTAGTTTATTTTTATGTTTCAAAACATTCCTATCAGTTGACAGTAGAATACTGCATACTCATCCTTAGGAAATTAGTTTTACATCCATTGCACTTTCTGACATGGTTGTCAGAACAGAACTCTGTCAGAAAGTGAAAATTATCTGTACTAAGTTCATGCCTAAGAACTAAGAAAAGAACGGGGGTACACATTTTGGGAATCTGCAAACATTGATGGAAAGGATCAGGACACTTCAAGAACGAGAATGATAATATCTTTATATACTATGGTGGAGACGTAGGAGGAAAGAGTGGAGTGGCTTTTTACTTGGATAAATCAACATCAAAAGCATTACTAGGTTACAATCCAGTAAGTGATAGAATCCTCACAATCAGACTTAAGGGCACTACTAGAAATGTAACAGTCATCCAGATATATGCCCTTACATCAGCAGCAGAAGAAGAGGAAGTAGAAGACTTTTATAACACACTGCAAACGACAATAGACCAGGTATGGAAAAGTGATATTGTATTAATAATGGGGGATTTTAATGCAAGGATTGGTACAGAAAGAGCAGAAAATGAAGGACATGTTGTAGGGAAATTTAGCATAGGACACAGAAATAAGGCAGGTGACAATCTAATGGCTTTTTTGCATGGAAAATGAGCTAATGATTGTTAACACGCTTTTTAAACAACATCCAAGAAGACTTCACACATGGGCATCACCTAATGGGAAAAGCAAGAATCAAATAGATTACATTTTAGTGCAAAAAATGTGGAGATCAAGTATAACATCAGCAAAAACTTTACCAGGTGCTGATTGTGACACGGACCAGGAGCTATTAATAGTAGACATGAAGATAAAGCTAAAAAAAGACAGTTACAGGATCATGACCATTCTGCTTTGATCTTACAAATATACCAGAACAATACAGTACCGAAGTGAAGAACCGTTTCGAAATCCTGATGGGTGTACAGGAGGAGATGACACCCGATGATTTGGCTACACAGGCCAGAGATATCTTAATAACAGCAGCTAAAGACATGGTTCCAGTAAATAAAACACAAAAGAATGGATGGATTACAGCAGGCACACTAGAATTGATAAAATAATGTAGAGAAATGAAGACGCAATGGAAAGTGACAAACAACAACAAAGAGAAATATAAATCTTTAACAAAAGAAGTACGAAAAAACATAAGATAAGATAAAAAACAATACATACAAGATTGTTGTGAAAGAATAGAAGGACATCAGAAGTGTGGAAGAGATAGTGAAATGTTTAAATAAATGAAGACATTGATGAGAAATGTCACACCTAAGCTAACTATAATTTGTGACGAGTTGGGGAATACCTTGACAGAAACAGAGGAAATTCTAGAAAGATGGAAGGAATATTGCAGAGGAATGCATGAAACGACTGACTGTGAAAGCAGAAATCAACAGTGTGAATTATTATTAGAGGAGAAAGAACCCAAACTGACAATAGAAGAAGTTTTATGGGTAATAAAGAATCTGAAAAATGGTAAATCACCAGGTTGTGACAAGGTAATAGATGAACTTATTAAAGCAAGAGGAAAGGAATGTGCAACAATCTATCATGCACTATGTAACAAGATATAGCATTCAGGTATTTGGCCAAAAGAGTGGAAAAGAACTGTATTCATACCACTGCCAAAAAAGGGTAACCTGAAATTATGCACAAACTACAGAACTGTTGCCCTTATTAGTCATGCCAGTAAAATTCTGTTAAAAATCATAATGGGTAGACTTTATAAGAAAATAGAAGAAGTCAATATAGTCTAATCTGGTTTCAGGCCAGGAAGCGGATCAAGAGATCATATATTCAATATAAGATTAATAATAGAGAAATGCAGAGAGTTTAATGTGAATCTATATTTATCCTTTATAGACTACTCAAAGGCATTTAATTGTGTACAGCACCAGAAACTGTGGGAAGTAATGGAAAAAATGGAATTTCTAACACATTTGACACAATTAACTTCACTGTTGTATCTAGACCAGCAAGCAGCAGTAAGAATAAATGGTGACACAACAAGTTGGTTTGACATAAAATAAGGGGTCCATCAGGGGTGCATATTGTCACCTTACTTATTTAACTTGTTTACAGAAAATATAATGAGAAATGTTAGAGAAGATGTAGACAAAGAATATTACAATGCCATAACAATTGGAGATGTAGACAAAGAATATTACGATGCCATAACAATTGGAGGTTTTGAAATACCAGAGATTAGATATGCTGGTGACACAGTATTACTGTCCACAACACAAAAAGGAATGGAAAAACTAATTATGTCAGTCCATAAGAACAGTGAAGAGCAAAACCTCTATCTTAATGTGAAGAAAACTAAATTGATGACAACTGGCAAAACAAACAAGATAGCTGAAATATGTATCAATGAAAAAAAACTAGAAGTGGAGAGTTTTGAATATCTTGGACCACTTCTAACTAATAATGAAAATACAATGAGGAAAATTAAAAGGAGGACATCTATCGCTCTTCAGAAAGTAAAACAACTAAAGAATCTGTGGAGAGTAACAGACAGAACCACAAAAATAAGATTTTTATGGGCATGCATCTTTCCCATCACAACATATGCCTGTGAGACCTGGACACTTAGCAAAACAGATGAGAAACACATAAATACTTTTGAATGTAAATGGTGCAGAAGAGTACTTTAAATATCATGGACACAAAAAAGAACAAATATATCCATACTACAAGAATTTAATACTGAGGAAGCTGGCTAGTAAAGAGTATAAAAGAGAGAAAACTTAAATATTTTGGACACATTAAACGTCATGATAATCTAGAGAAGACCGTCTTGGAAGGGTACAAAATGGGAAAAAGAGAGGAAGACCAAAGTGAAGATGGCTGCAAGACATAGTTGATGATCTGCAAATGGATGCATCAGCAGCAGGCCATCTTGCTCACAACCGAGATGCCTACAGCAGTGCTGTTATGGAGGCAACGTTCCGCAAGGGACATGCAAATGAATGAATGAATTTCATGCAGTCATTAACACTTGATCACCAAATAAAAACAAAACTCATCACCTAGAACACAAAAAATGAATGTTTTTTGCTTGTATTAGATATACCCATGTGATGTATTTAGTAACATCATCATTTGAGTATATGGATATTGTATTTATATAGATTTTAAAAGTCCAGTACAATTAATAATTATCTAGAGTACTATTTTCACATTTGACAGGAAGGTCAAGAGAAACTGAAAGTGATACTGAAGAACCATGTCTTCCCTGGAGTGATAGGAGTAACTCACCTGATCAACATGCCTAGCATTAAATCCCTTGCTAATGTTGAGGTCAAGGTTACCATATCAAATTTGGTAAGTTGGGTTGTTATTTCAGTTTTATTGAGCATTTAAATTGTTGGCTTCCATACTTATTGGTGTTTTCTGTTGAACTGTATTTCATGATGTATTTCAAGAAAAAATACAGGTGTATTTTTTTGGCTTGTGTGGTCTAATTATAATTCTTTTTTTTTTTATAAGTGTGATGTTTATCGTTTTCATTTTGAGTGCCACCTATCTCTGTATCTGAATCTACAGCTACTGTTTTAGGCTGTGATGGAATTGCATACTGGCTAAATGACCAACCCATTTCGTTGTAACCTGCAAATGTATAGGTGTGAATCCTGATTTAAAAAAAGGAAAAGAAATAAATGGCGACATCAGCCTGCTTATTTACTTGAAAATTGATATAAGTTTATTTCCCTGCCTCAGTCCTACTTTTAACATTTGCAGTACCTGGACCAGCAAGTAGCACTTTGTCACACTTTAGGCAGTGACACATATATGTTATGGTTGTGTTGTGACAGTGACTAAGTATTGTTGTACGCCATATGGTAGTGTGGCCTTAACCTTTATTCAGTACAGGCGGACATGCTTCAAGTGAGGTTGCTGCTATAACTGTTTTTTTTTTTTTTGCTGACAACAGTGAATTTTTGCAACATAACTTACTATTTGACTTTTGGTGAATGAACCAGAAATTTTTTTTGTTTTTGTTTCTGTTAGAGGATGTGTTTTTCAGCAAATGTTTTTTTTTCCCAGAAAGTTGTAGAGTGGAAAAAAATGGTATAGAAAGATAAAAACAAGAATCTTTTGTTGTTATCATGTATATTGTGTATCCGGGGTTGAACCCAGCAGCCCACAGGTTGCAGGTTGCTGACCCTTGATGTAAGTGAAAGAACATTATTCATAGTTTTATTATATTATAAGTGTGGCTTGTCAACCATTCATATACATGTCATCTGGCCCCTGAGTGGAAGGAGGCTACTGACTTCTATTTTGTATCATAATAATATCATTGTTGTTATCATCATCAGAAATAAAGGGCCATAAGAATTCGAATAACAGATCATAAGTTTCTTCACTTATGCTTTTGGCTGTGTTACGTATGTCACATATTTGTAGCTATATGAGTGTTACTGTTTTGTATGTATGCTACTCTGTGTTTTATATGTGGTATATTACACTTTTGAAGGGTAAGATCCTGCTGGATGACAAAGTCAGTGTGACCCAGGTAAACATTCCATGCAGTACTGGCTTCTATCATCACATAGAGGGAATTCTTATTCCTTCGTACATTGACCAAATCTTGCCAAATAGATGTCCCGAGGTCCTTGAGAAAGAAGTCAAGGTAAGTGAAAGGTTTTTGATTATGATTGTTATGGATGTTATCAATAATGTAGATATGATTGTCATGATCTTATACTTGAACTGATTTCTTGCAGCAAAGTGAATTTGGTTATATGCTTGTCATATTTTTTACTTATCTTTCCAAGTTAGCAGTTATGTTTTCATATGAATATAATCTGATGGTTTATTGGTTAATTTGTTTAGAGTCTAATCATTGAGCTTATGTTTATACATAGTGCACCCTTAGTGACTCACTATGAGACTACTCTGAAACCATTAACTACTATTATGGTTGGAGCATGTGATTTATTCTCACTCACAATAAATATTGATAGAGATATGTATTAAAATGAAAATAAGCAAGTTGATAGCTCTTGGACAAGTCACAACTGCTTTTGTCATTTTAATGTTGAATTGAAGTCCACCTGAATCATAAGTGGATTCAACTAATGTTGATTCTACAGTTGTCTCAAGATAAAGAAATCTTTACATGAAAAGGAAATATAAGTACTATGTTTAAGAAAAAGGGTATGGAACAATAAAATATTAGCATTGAAAACATTGATTTATCATATTTAGCATTCTTTTATATAGATCTGAAATAAAGATAATATACTGAAGGCATAAGAAGGAAACTTAACAGAACAAGTGAATGAAAAGGACTTTTTGTATCACTTGTCCTGTTATAATTCTGTTGCCTTCATCATTATTGCAAATTCACTATCAGTACAAAGCTTAAAAATAAGGTAAAGGTAACCCTGTCAAGGCTTAGAGACACATAGGGATAACATGTTAGTGCCCATATTTTCCTTAACCTTTCAACACACTAGAGGTGATGTGGTCAGCATCAATGCCTGGTGGCCATTCTTTTCCCAACTCCAGATGAAGTCAGGTACCTATTTCTACATCTGAGTGACTGGGATGCCTCTGTTTGAATTCGACCCCCCCCCCCCCCCCCCCAAACTTGGCCATGAGAGGCTAGTGCACTAAGCACTTCAACACTTAGATGCCCATGAAGCTTAAAGCTCTACTTTAATGGTTTGTATATTGAAATGTTATATTTATGTACCTGCTGTAAGAGGGTAAAGATTTTATAAAAATAAAATGCAGTGCACATATCTGTGTATGATACAGTGGAAAAGAAGTGGATGCCGAGAAGGTACTGTAACCTTTGTAAGAGCAACAGTGTCTGAAATGTTTTTTCAACTTAATGTTCATCTCAGCCACTTCATCACTGTAATTACTGCTATCATAACTGGTAGTGTCATTTAATATTACCATTAACTGTATATGATGTTACTGCTGTACCATGATGTGTTTGAAATCATTTTCTGACTTCTTTCAGGGAGCATGTGTGAGCTGTAAAGAGAATTCTCATTGCCCTCAACCAACAGACAAACCTACAGTAAGAGCCTTTTTAATTGCTGCAGTAATGCAGACAACATACATCAACAAGTTCTGACAGAATGCTATTTTTGAAAGCATGTGTTACTTATCTCTGTGTCTCTAATATTTTTAGTTTTTTGGGAGAAGAAAAAAAAAGTATAAGTCAGTACTCATTATTTCGTTATATGAAAAATCTTATCTTATCTTATATCTTATATCCTTCCCGTGCCGTTAGACGTCACATAGGGCTCGCAAAGTAGTTCGCCAATTTTTCCTGTCTTCGGCGAGTCTTTCAACCTCATCAAAGGATGTTATGCCTGTTAACTTGGCCTCTCTTAATAATGTCCTCTTTAGAGTTTCACGCGGTCTGCCCCTTTTTCTTCGGCCTGTTGTGTTCCACTTGATAGCTTGTTTTGGGATTCTCTGATCATTTCTTCTCATCAAGTGACCAACATATGTCCATCTCCTTTTCCTGATCACCCGTGAGACTGGTTGTTGTTCAGTCATCTGTCTTATCTCTACATTGTTCTTGAATTCATTCCACTTGATGCCGAGTATTTTCCTTAGGCATTTGTTTTCAAAAGAGTCTAATTTCTTTTCTATTTCTTTAGTTGTTTTCCAGCTTTCGCATGCATAAATGAGGGTGGATATTACATTTGAATTGAATAGTCTTAACTTGGTTTTTGTGCTTATAACTTTTGAATTCCATATGTTCTCAAGATTATTGAAGATTGATGCTGCTTTTGCAATTCTGATCCTAACTTCCTTTCTAGTGTCACCATCCTTGTCTATGTAGCTGCCAAGGTATGCAAATTGATTGACTTCTTCAATATCTGTCCCTTCTATGTGTATTTTTCCATTTTGATTGATGGGAATTTTCATTATCTTTGTTTTGTCCTTGTTAATTTCAAGTCCTATTTTGCTAGCCAGTGAAGATAGGCTATCTGTTTTTTCTTGCATGGAATTCACATTATTACTGATAAGAGTTATGTCATCAGCAAAATCAAGATCTTCTAGTTGGGTCCCATGTACCCAGTCAATACCTGTGTTACCTGTGCAGCATTTTGTCATTATGAAGTCTATTGTAATCCCAAAAAGTAAAGGAGACAGTATACATCCTTGTTTCACGCCTGTTTCAATCTGGAACCATTCACTCATCCCTTCTTCTGTCTTGACTGCACAACCATATCCATTGTATAAGTCCTTAATGATGTTGACAATTTTAGATGGTATTCCATATAGACATAAAATTCTCCATAATGAATCTCTGTGTATGCTATCAAAAATATGAAAAATAAAGGAGTTAAAATGTATACAAGGAATACAACTTAAGTAACACAAGAAACAAATAAGAATTATATGTATAGAAGCAGCAGGAAGTTACATGAACTATACATAGAGAGACAATAACCATATATTCCATATAATGCTGTTTTTTACTTTTTTGGTAAGGGACTGACAAGGAAGGTATAATAACAGTTTGTCTTTACTGTCATCAAACAGAATGATTATGCATCGTGCACTTACTTCAGCCGCCACAGGGGAAGACTGAGGCGTTTCCTAGGATGTGCTTGGCTTTGTACCAGAGAAGTCTCGGTGTGTTGTTTCGCTCCTTTTTACATAATCATTATCTTAAAAATTTGTTGTAAAGATAGATCTTCCATGGAAATCTACTATGTCATTTATCTTAGGTTACTATTGTCAGATGTCCCAGGGAGTTCCCATAAAAAAAAGTAATAATATACTACTTTCTGATGTCCCAGTGAGTTCGTCATTAAAAAAGAAAGTCAAGTGTAACCATGTTTATTGTAACAAAATAATAATAAAACTCAACATGATGTAAATGCATACATGGAGGAAGCGAAATTATCTCCAATTTGTGGAAGAATTTGTAAATTGCTGTGACAGACAGTTGCAGTCCTCAAACAAACATTTCATTGTTTATGGTATGTGTAAGTAATGGTGTGTACAGACATTTATTGGTTATGGAAAAAAAACTGATTAAAAGTAACAATAGCATTTATTCTCTTCATATGACTACTTTTTCTTTTAAAATACCATGAACATGGGAAAAATTAATGCGTTCAAAGGACAGATATTATCTAGAAATCATTCATTCATTCATTTGCATGTCCTTTGTGGAACTTTGCCTCCCTGACAGCACTCCTGCAGGCCTCTCGGTTGTGAGCAAGATGGCCTGCTGCTGATGCATCCATTTGCAGATCATCAACGATGTCTTGCAGCCATCTTCGCCTTGGTCTTCCTCTCTTTCTTTTTTCCATTATGTACCCTTCCAAGATGGTCTTCTCTGGATTATCATGATGTTTAATGTGTCCAAAATATTTAAGTTTTCTCTCTTTAATACTCTTTACTAGCCAGCCTTCTTCAATATTAAGTTCTTGTAGTAGTATGGATATATTTGTTCTTTTTTGTGTCCATGATATTTGAAGAACTCTTCTGTAGCATTTACATTCAAAGGTATTTATGTGTTTCTCAGCTGTTTTGTTAAGTGTCCAGGTCTCACAGGCATATGTTGCAACGGGAAAAATGCATGCCCTTAAAAATCTTATTTTTGTAGTTCTATCTGTTTCTCTCCACAGAATCTTTAGTTGATTTACTTTATGAAGAGCGAGAGCTGTCCTCCTTTTAATTTCCCTCATTGTATCTCCATTATTAGTTAGCAATGATCCAAGATATTCAAAACTCTCCACTTCTTCCAGTTTTTCCTCATTGATAAATCTAGAAATCATTGAACACAAAAATGAAAGCTTTGTTCATGCATTGTACAGAAGCTATGAAACAAGCACAATCACACCCATGTAGTTTGCGAACACTGTGCACCATAGGCAATATGTTCACATGTTAGCTAAGTCCTTTAACCATCAAGCCCTTGCTAAAACATGGAGACTAATAATATCCATACATAATATGCAATGATAAATGATTTGTTTACAAATTAACAACATTGGCACCATTTAATGAACAATGGAGTCCCAAATTGTTAGCTTAAAGCAGTGTTTCCCAAGTGAATAGTAGGATGATCCATGGAAGTAGTGAGGGACATGTGAGCAGTAGAAGACATAAGAGCCATTAAATGAAAAATTAGTGGGATATAGGCTCTTTGGATATAGCCAGGGAAACAAGTGGGCAACATCACAAAAAAGTTTGGGAACTACTGGCCTATTGTACCAAGAAGTAACCTAGTTTTGACTCTGGCTGACGCCGGACGGTGAGATTCTTCAGCTGCCGTGCATGGGGTGAAACTCCTCCAGGCCAACGATGAAATATGCAATTAGGGTTGACATGCGGTGGCACCATGGAAAATGTGATGGAAAGGCTTAAGTGAAGTTTAATTGGTATGGCCCGTAGTCTCACGGTGAGGGCTACACATTTCATGGCACCTCTGCTCTAGAGGCCGACCACGGCATATATACACCTGAACTGGGGCAATATACCTAAACCAGCTTAATCCAGGTGTGAAACTTGATGGCTGTCCATGTCACAGCACCTCTGCTCTAGAGGCTGGCCATGACATATGTCCACCCGAACTGGGATAATATGCCTAAACTGGCTTAACCCAGGGGTGAAGCTTACTTGTGGCGAGGATTCGTCATCGACAAAAGCTACGTTCTAGTCACAGCCAGGAAGGGTAGTGACCATGGCCACCAAATGCTGAAGTTGGAGACACTGGACCAAGGTAGCCTAGATTTGGCAACCTTCTCTCACCCGGCGGATTTCATATCCAAACAACGTCGAAGTTCCTTTGAGGAAAGTCCAACTCGAAGCTCTCTGATGCAGCAAAAACCACAGTGTCATACAATTCTGGTTCAGTAACCCATCAGGAATATAGGCCACAGTCCCCTGATGCACTGATCCTCCATCCTAAATGAGATCTGTCTCGAGGATCTCAGGAGTAAATTCAGTAGCAGCATGGGGCGATCTTGGTGATAGAAGCTATGAAAAAGAAGAAGACTCTGGCTGTGAGTAGATGAATATGTGTTGAAGGAACATATGGAATTAATTTTCAGATAGTTTTTTTTTTCAATTGCTTGTCTTTATTTGCTGTATCTGCTAGGTACCTAAATGCTGTGAAGGTTTCTATGGCACTGATTGTCTCCCCTGTCCAGGTGGTTATAAGAATCCTTGCAATGGAAGAGGGGAGGTAAGAAAGAGTGATGAATTATTCAGATAAGCTCCATTCTGTAATGACAGCAGAACAGATTGTATCATGTTACTTCATCCTCAGCAAGAACTGACATTACTCTACAATTGTGATGTTGATAAAAAAGCTGCTTCTAGGGTTAATTCTGAGAGCTGAAGGTGATCAACATTGTCCATTTTATATCTGACTCAAACCCTATGTTTCAAGATCTTTTTCTCCGCATTTTTTTGCAAAAGATGGCATTTACTGGGAGATCACTCCGCAAGTTGCATTAAAACAATCTTAAAAAATTATGAAAAGAGCCACTATTAAACCCCCTTCATATATGGTATACTTCTAACAACTGCAGCATCACAGTTCTGAGGATTACATCTTATGTCATCTGTTTTCTCAAATACCATATACAGTGTACAGAAATGTTTCTGAGTATCTTGGCATGACAGTGATGGCTTACCTGTGGATTGAAGTGAATTATGCTAACAGCAAGCTGCAAATGTGGAAAAATGAAAGGAAAAGAAATGAAAATATGTTTTTTTTCTAAAGTTAGTTACTTTTCTCTATTAAATTTTACCATCACTTAGAAAAAAGTCTAGAAATTTGTTATCAGGCCACAGAACCTCTCAAGTGACTGTTACTGGAAATTCTATGACATATTTTTGTCTTCTACTCATAGTTAACATCTCTATGTAAACTAAGGTCTGGGAAATAAAGTGAAGCAGGCTAAATGTGTATGCAGTACACGCACATGCACACACATGCACAAACACACCACACACATCCATGCATACACACACTAGCTTGCCTCTCTGATCTCACATCATTGTCTGAAGGCACATACTTTCACTGTTTTTCATCCATGTAGCTCATTTTTACAACATTATTAATTACACTACAATGAAAACTAACTTGTAATGCTGATGTAATTATTTTCTTCAATGAGAACCAAGCTATTGGTTCATTTATCATTTCTTAATTTTGGGACCCTTTTGTTTTTTACAAGTGTTCAGATGGTCTAACTGGATCAGGTCTATGTTTCTGTGTAAGGGATTACATGGGTAAATCATGTGACCAGTGCAGACAAAAGAATGTCTTCGGACCTTACTGTAATGAAAGTAAGTACCCTATGTCCATTTTCCTTTCTCAGGTGTGAGTGATTTGTATGAGTGAAATGAAATTATAGAATAGTGGATGATAAGACTTGGTTAATAATAGTGATAAGTTGTATAAGTAAGTATCCAAATTTTGGTAATTGTTGATGATATGCCAGTATGTGGGAATCTCAAAGAATGGTTAATTCTCAGTCAGTTATCTGTTTGTGGATGTTTCAGAATTTTGTTAACTATTGGTTGGCATTTTGTACTCATCTTTCTAACAAGGGAATACAAAAAAAAGTTTAGTGTTCAACTTTTCATCAAATTCTAATGGTTTTATCTGTTGTGCTATTTTTGTATGTGATCCTTGGAAAAGGTTTTTGCTGAAACATTGGATAGTTGTATGTTCTTCATTTATACTTGATCATATTACTTTCTGGCATTCTTGTTTCTGCCCACTTTTCTCATTCTTTCTAGCTTTTTGTAAAACAGAACCATACACTTTCATCTACATGATTTCTAGAATCAGTTATACCACAGTTATTATTTCTCTTTTGTGTGCGTTTCAAAAATTTGTTAACTCTTAGTCAATTCTCAGTATGTGGAAGTCTCAGAATTTGTTAACTATTGGTCAGCTGTCAGTATGCCTAAATCTCAAAATTTTGTTAACTGTTGGTCAGCTTGTTGTAGGGAAATTTAGCATAGGACATAGAAATTAGGCAGGTGACAATCTAATGGCTTTTTTGTATGGAAAATGAGCTAATGATTGCTAACACACTTTTTAAACAACATCCAAGAAGACTTTACACATGGACATCACCTAATGGGAAAACCAAGAATCAAATAGATTACATTTTAGTGCAAAGAAGGTGGAGTTCAGGTGCTGATTGTGACATGGACCATGAGTTATTAATAGCAGACATGAAGATCTTACAAAAATACCAGAACAATACAGTATAGAAGTGAAGAACCATTTCGAAATCCTGGTGGATATACAGGAGGAGATGACACCAGATGAATTGGCTATGTAGGCCAGAGATATCTTAATAACAACAGCTAAAGACATGGTTCCAGTAAATAAAGCACAAAAGAATGGATGGATTACAGGTTCTAAGGACTGTTATAGCCGGAGGTAGGGTGGGGGATACACTCTCCACTCCAGTGGCGTGCGTCTCAAATAGCCTCTGATAGTCAAGTCCAGCTCCTGGCTTTCTTATGGCAGAACTGTTCAAACTGACAGGAGAAGGGGCAAAGGTGAATATCTGGCGCCTGAAAACCAGATGCTTTGGGTAAATGAGAGTCATGTTTGGTAGCTCATCTACTGTTGCTGGTGAGATTCTTCAGCTGCCATGCATGGAGTGGAGCTCCTCCTGGCCAGTGAAGAAAGGTACGAATGGGGTTGCCGCACTGCACCACTGTGGAAAAGGTGAAAGAAAGGATTAAGCGAAGTAAACAGTAGTCACATCACGGCACCTCTGGTCTGGAGGTCGGCAACGTCCTATGTACACTCATATCGGGCAAAATGCCTGACTGGCTTAACCCAGAGGTTAAGACACTGCTGGCGAGATTCTTTGGATGCCACGTGTGGAGTAAAACTCCTCCCGGCCAATGAAGAAAATGCGAAAAAGAAATTAGGGTTGCCTTGCGGCACCGATGTAAAAAGGTGATGGGAAGAATAAAGTGAAGCTTAGTCGGTATGTCCAGTGGTCTCGCGGCGAGAGCTACTCATACCACGGCACCTCTGCTCTAGAGGTCGGCAACGTCCGATATACACCCATACTGGTGGAATATGCCTAAACCGGCTTAAACCAGTGGTGAAACTTGATAGCTGCGCATGTCGCGGTACCTCCACTCTAGAGGTTGGTCACGTCCTAAACACGCCCATACTGGGATAATATGCCTAAACCAGCTCAACCCAGGGGTGAAACTTACTAATGGCGAGGATTCGTCCTCCTGGACAAAAGCTCCATCCTGGTCACAACTAGGATGGGTAGTGACCACAACCATAAAATGCTGAAGTCGGAGACACTGGATCAGTGCAGTCTAGATAGGCAACCATCTCTCACCCAGCGGGGATGTATGTGTATCCTAATCACACTGAGGTTATCTGGTGAGAAAGTCCAATACTGGACTAGATGGGCAACCACCTCTCACCTGGTGGGGATACACATGTATCCCAAAACACGTCGAGGTTTTCCGGTGAGAAAGTCCAACTCTAGGCTGGATGGGCAACCACCTCTCACCCAGCAGGGATATACTGATATCCAAAACACGTCGAGGTTTTCTGGTGAGAAAGTCCAACTCTAGATTAAACTGGTGCAACAGAAACCATGATGTCACGCATTCCCACTTCTGAGATCCACCAAGAATACAGGCTCAAGCCCTGCGATACTCTGAACTTCTTGTGGTCCTCTCGTGGATCTTGTGTGGTCCTTTGAGGGATCACGGGACCTATCGAGGACCACAGGAGTAAATTCAGTAGGATCACGGGGTGGTCTTGGTGGTAGAAGTGAATGAAGAAGAAGAAGGATGAATTACAGCATTCACACTAAAACTGATAAAACAACATAGAGAAATGAAAATGCAATGGAAAGTGATAAACAACAATAAAGAGGAATATAAATCTTTAACAAAAGAAGTATGAAGAAACATAAGAAAAGACAAAAAACAATACATACAAGATTGTTGTGAAAGAATAGAAGAACATCAGAAGTGTGGAAGAGATAGTGAAATGTTTAAAGAAATGGAGACATTGACGAGAAATGTCACAACTAAGTTAAATGTAATTTGTGACAAGATGGGGAATACCTTGACAGAAACACAGGAAATTCTAGAAAGATGGAAGGAATATTGCAGAGGAATGTATGAAACAACTGACTGTGAAAGCAAGAATCAACAATGTGAATTGTTATTGGAGGAGAAAGAACCTGAACCGACAATAGGAGAAGTTTTATGGGCAATAAAGAGTCTGAAAAATGGTAAATGACCAGGATGTGATGAGATAACGGTTGAATGTATTAAAGCAGGAGGAAAGGAATGTGCAACAAACTATCATGCACTATATAAAAAAGATATGGCATTCAGGTATTTGGCCAAAAGAATGGAAAAGAACTGTATTCATACTACTGCCAAAAAAGGGTAACCAGAAATTATGCACACACTACAGAACTGTTGCCCTGATTAGTCACGCCAGTAAAATTCTGTCAAAAATCATAATGGGTAGACTTTGAAATAAAATAGAAGAAGTCAATATGGTCCAAGCAGGTTTCAGCCAAGGAATAGGATCAAGAGATCATATATTCAATATAAGATTAATAATAGAGAAATGCAGAGAGTTTAATGTGAATCTATATTTATCCTTTATAGATTACTCAAAGGCATTTGATTGTGTACAACACCAGAAACTGTGGGAAATAATGGAAAAATGGAATTTCCAACACATTTGACACAATTAACATCACTGTTGTATCTAGACCAACAAGCAGCAGTAAGAATAAAATGGTGAAACAATATCTTGGTTTGACATAAAACAAGGGTTCCATCTGGGGTGCATACTGTCGCCTTACTTATTTAATTTGTATACTGAAAATATAATGAGGAATGTTAGAGAAGATGTAGACAAAGAACATTATGATGCCATAACAGTTGGAGGTTATTACTGTCCACAACACAAAAAGGAATGGAAAAATTAATTATATCAGTCCATAAGAACAGCGAAGAGCAAAACCTCTATCTTAAGGTGAAGAAAACTAAACTGATGACAACTGACAAAACAAACAAGATAGCTGAAATATGTATCAATGAGGAAGAACTGGAGAGTTTTGAATATCTTGGATCACTACTAACTAATAATGGAAATACAATGAGGGAAATTAAAAGGAGGACATCTGTTGCTCTTCAGAAAGTAAATCAACTAAAGAATCTGTGGAGAGGAACAGACAGAACCACAAAAATAAGATTTTGTAAGGGCGTGCATCTTTCCCATCGCAACATATGCCTGTGAGTCATGGACACTTAACAAAACAGCTGAGAAACACATAAATGCCTTTGAATGTAAATGATACAGAAGAGTACTTTAAATATCATGGACACAAAAAAGAACAAATATATCCATACTACAAGAACTTAATATTGAAGAAGGCTGGCTAGTAAGGAGGATTAAAAAAGAGAAAACTTAAATATTTTGGACACATTAAACGTCATGATAATCTAGAGAAGATCGTCTTGGAAGGGGTACATAATTGGAAAAAGAAAGAGAGGAAACCAAAGCGAAGATGGCTGCAAGACATAGTTGATGATCTGCAAATGGATGCATCAGCAGCAGGCCATCTTGCTGACAACCGAGAGGCCTACAGGTGAGCTGTTAGGGAGGTAAAGTTCCACAAGGGACATGCAAATAAATGAATGAATGATTGGTCAGCTGTCAGCATGCCTAAATCTCAAAATTTTGTTAACTATTGGTCAGCTGACAGTATTCGGAAGTCTAAAAATTTTGTTAACTATTAGTTAGTTGTTAGTATGTGAAAGTCTCAAAATTTTGTTAACTGTTGGTCAACTTCCTTATGTGCAAGTGTAAAAAATGTGTTTCTTCTTAAACCACTTGCTGTGGTAAAATATTGTTCATGTACAACTACAAACACAAAATGAAATGTAAAGTGTAGCGACTGAAAGTAAATAAAAAATCTGGACAAGTCCTATTAGAAGAACTTGATGGAGATGATATCGGAGAAGAAAGTAAAGAGGAAGTTTTTAAGTCTGCTAATATCAGTAGGAAAAAATCTGGATTGTGTTATTCAGCCACATTGTGAGAATCTGAATGCATTTGCTAACACAACTGTAACTTGGTTTTCTTCTTAAAAAAAACATATCAGTGATGGCTTGTGTTTCTCACTGCAAGACTTATATATGATATTGCAGTCTGTTAGTTTAGTTAGGATGTATCTGCTTTTCTTTTTTGAACTTCTGTTATGTATGGCACTAATGATAATTTACTGACTGAGCACAGCTACCGTAATTTATAAGCTCTGTTAAAGTTAGTGAGATCCAGGATGTTGTTCATGTTTCTTATGTGATGAACACTGTTGTGCACATTCCTCTGTATATTCCATATCTTTTTACTATATCTTAACTACTTCCTAAAAAATTCTAAAAGAAGTAAATAGGAGAATTAACAGCTTCACAACATTCAGAAACATTTGTTGCAATATGAGTAGCATTCATGAATATGTCTTATACATGTGATTCCATCCATCTTTCTTCTAAGAGATTTTTTCTTAAGAATTATGATAGAAAATCCACAGAATTTAGAGAAATTATGTCCAGTTTTAGTCTCATTTCTTCATTGTCCCTTTACTGATGCTTGTATTGCTGCTGATGAAGATACTACTTTCAATGTTGTTTTTTTTTCATTGTTTAAGAAACATTTTATCAACAATTATATTGCACTACATTAACCAAGTACTGCCTGCAACACTTGTCCTGTGAGAACTGAAACATTTTCACTGGACTTATTGATGAAAAATTGAAAGTACTGATTTGTCTATTATGATCACTGTGAATTCCATAGTCCCACTGTAATGTGACCTGTGAGATAGAAACTTAATGCACAAAGTTGCTACATTGTTACAAAAGATGGAATGATTCTTGCAGTTTAAAAACAATTTTTTTTAAATAGAAGGGATGACTCTGATTGGCTTCTAACCAAAAATTGAATCACTGTTGTCAAAGACAGCATGAATATATTATTCTGTATTGTAGTCTGGGCATCTCTGTGATGAAGAGTCCACATACTAAGCTAAAGATCTTGTGTTTAAATGCCATCATGAGTTTGGTGTGCTTTCATGATTTCACTATTTCCTTGATATACTTTTCTCTGATCCCTGCAATTATGAGTTCAAATGCTGAGTTTCTAAAAATAGAGAATATGTTCATGCAAGACAGTGAAATGTCCATAACTATGAAAATATCTACGCTTTTAACATTTATACTGTAACTGTATCCAGAGACTGGCATCCCCGCACTCTGGGCATTCCCATATGTAGTCTTCCTTCCATTTCAACAACCAGTGAAGTGTGCACCTGCCGATGGAGCCAGTCATGCACTAGTTGTGGGTAACACATGCTAAACCACTTCTTTCAGAAAAACATCCACTACCCATCTTTTCATCCAATTTGGTCATTCTCCTGATGTGATTGTCATCATTCGACCTGATGTTGCCCTTGTCCTTTAACATCTGGTAGATTTAGATATCTAGTGCATTAATATCTCACAGCATTTTAGAGGTTTGGTTAGGTGGTCTAGTTAGTGCAGCTGCAAAACTTGGTACCCGACTCCAAACTGACATCATCCTATATTATCCAGTTTATGTCTTAATATCCAAGGAAAAGTGAATATATTTCAAGGACCTCAGTCTGTAACATATATGTAATTTCATTATTAAAAATGTACATAATGAAACAAAATGAACAGTGATATGTTGATTCCTCAATGTCTTATCTTAATAAGTGTAAAAGAAAACTCTGCTCATGAAAGTATTAATCAGAATGTACTACACTGAGCAGATCAGTTGGCAGACTCAAAATGAAGGTGATTAGTCCTTTGTAGCTTGCAGTAAGGTGCCAAAATGAGACAGTATGAAGACATCAGATGTAGTATTGCTGACTGGATGCACACGCAACATGTCACAGCTTGGTCACATAACAACAGTGGCTGCAAGATATACTTTGACAGGCAACCTATGTTAACAAGTCTATAGTGGAACCACATACAGGAGTCTGAACATATCCTCATACAATACAACAAATGCTTAATGATGGAACTTGATGATGATGGATCTGTGTAAGCACAGAAAGATGATGGCATTCAATATCTCAAATTAATGGTGGAGCACATGAGAACACAAATATACTGGCAACACACAACTTAAACCAGTTGTTCCACCACAAACAGCACAATGTCCCTCTTTGGCTCTACATTAAGTCATCTCTCTCTCTCTCTCTCTCATTTTCTTTTTCTCTCACTTTATTTTGTCCTGTCAGTGCCTGTGGTTAACACGAATACTTCAGCTCGCTTTGAGAGCCCTGCTCAGACTGTCTTAATACTTTCACACAAAACTATAATCCAGAAACTTTCCCTTATAGTTTCCTCATGCATCTTCATTTCCCACTTGCGAAACTCATGTGCCTTCACTTCACACTTGCGGCTTTGTGAAAGAGATGATAACTACAAGCTTTTACAAACGCCTTGACTCAAGGGAAATCAGCTCAATAACTTAAATATGAAAAACAAAGGAATCAGCCCACTTAAATTTGACAAGGGAAACAACCCACAAAGATGTTACTGTTACAAAAGGATGCGACACATAGTGTACTGAGACCAAATAAGATGGACCTTTTGAGGGCGGTTAAGCACAGATTTGGAGGAGATGAAGAGCAAATATGAAAGAATAACACACCCACCCCCCTCCGCTCCCTTTGCGCAATGAAAGAACAGTCAGACACACTTCCAACATTAGTTTCTAGAATGAACTGCAGAGTTGATATGAGAATGTCCTGACTCTAGTGATGCTATTTCCTGAGATCAAAAGAAAGTAAGTTTTACTGAGATAAAGAAGATAGTGAGCTGTACTGAGGTAAAAAAAAATTGTAAGTCTTACTGAGACCAAAAGATAGTAAGTTTTATTGAGATCAAAAGAAAGTGAGTTTTACTGAAATTAAAAGATCAAGCAACTAATTTTACTGAGATCAAAAGCTATTTAGTAGTTTTATTGAAATCAAAAGATAGTTTTACTCAGATTGAAAGACTGTTTAAGTTTTACAAAGAAAATTTATACAGAATAAATTACTGTTGAAGTTCTTTTCATCATAAAGAGCTGCAGAATAGAGCCTCAGAAAATGAAAATAAAAACATTTTTCTTTACTGCCTGCGAGCCTTAAGTATTGTTTTTCCACTTCATTGTTAAAATGCTTCATTAGCTATGTATACAATGAGTCGCACTCATCACCATCCCTGAAGTTCAGGAAATTTCCATTATGATATAAGGCACATTAGGTCATGGTTTTCTCGTGTCTGTTATATAATGAGTTGAATTCGTGTAAAGTTTGAATAAGATCTTTTGGATATGTCACATTTGCCTCTCACATTTTTAATTTTTTAATTGTAAATTAACAAATACCCCTTTCTTGTAGCTCTCAGATGTTTAACTGTGAGGTTATGTCCTTGAATGTGATGTGCATAAATTAAAGGAAAACTTACCTTTAAACAATAATTATGAAAAAAAGTCATGATTTTGTTTAGACAGCAGGTTCTTTAATAAAAGGGAATCTTTACTAATTTGCTTATGATTTCAGGGTGTAGATGTGATACAGTGTACAAGATTCCAGATTATAGTGGTGATGTAATGTACAAGATTTCAGAGTATAATGATGATGCAGTATACAATAATTCAGATTATAGTGAGGATATAGTTGATAAAATTCTAGAGTATAGTGATGTTGTAGAAACATCCTTAGATTGTTTAGTCCGAATTTCTTCACATGTTCTATTTCAAGTTCTTGTTTTGTTTTTTTTTCCAAAGGGCTATTTGATATTAACGTTTCGATATTATATGGAAATTTCCCTCATGCCCTTTGACCTCCTGTGCCTGGACACAATGTCTGCACCCTCCTGCACAGGAATTTTGTTAAAAGCATCACACATGTGATATTTAAAGCCAGAGAAGAGAAAAGATGTTTATGACTGTGTGAGTTAGCACACATTTGGCTATCTTACATGTACGGTGTTATCTCGTGGTATGACGACTCGTGTTGTCACTGTGCAGCAACATCCAAACAAATGAACACTTCACGTTGACTTTGACCAGGTCTTAGGAACGGGCTCTACATTGAAGAACTGACCCAAGCATAAGTCCAGCTTAAATATCTCACAAGTGTATTACACTTTCTCGGCTCTCGTGTAGACAGATAAAGATTTCGTATACTTCCATACGTCCGTCATCTAGCTTCCACACAGCCGTTCTCGCCAGAAATCCCTCATGTGATTACCTTCAATAACAACTCAGTCACATGATCAAATGACAACGTTCACATTATCACTTACTTAAGCATGTGTTGTATTAAGACCTGAACTGCCACGACACACCTAGTAACGCACATACTGCTATAAGTTACTTCTCTTGTTTTCGGATGTCTGGGAATGATATTTAAATAGATATTCTGTTGTGTTCTACATCTATTGGACGAGTTTATATCACGACATTAAATCATTTTGATAAATTGTACCCTTTCAAATTTAATGCTGCGCTGCAGTTAATCACGTTTCTAAAGACATCTCGTTAGAATATTTCAGGTTCAAATCGTGACTAAGATCGTTTTTTTTTAAAAAACTCTCCATTATTGAACCGAAAAATACGTGGTGATATTCGTTTACTAGGCATGCAGAAGATAGTTATTCTAGAGAAGGATGTCATTTTCGTCTGGGCTGGTCAAGTATTATTGGCCATAAAATATGATACTTTCCTCAAGTCACTATCGCGGTAACAGATTATAATGATACAAGAGAGACTGACGTTTTTCTAGTGGTGAGAAGCGTGATTCCTAGATACCCACATGACACCCACTCTTATAGAATGTTTGGGTAAAAGTTTTTCCGAGGACAGGGACATTTCTCGGGTCGTCAACGCGACAATTTGCCACCACCCCATTCAATCCCTCAACACGTGACATTATATTGCTTAGTTTCACATTACAGATGGTTTTCAACCAACGGTGGGGTTAAGTTTCGACGAACCCATCGTAAGTCAAAAATGCATTTAATACATCCAGCCTGCTGATACATTTTCGACGTATGCCTGTCATCGTAAGTCGAGGAGCACGGCTGGTGGGAGAAGTGAAAAATTTACAGAAAAGAAATAACGGCTGACCGCTTTTAATTTTCATGTTAAAGAAATTAGGCCACTCATTCCACATGATTCATTCATTCATTCATTCATTCATTCATTTGCATGTCCCTTGCGGAACTTTACCTCCATAACAGCTCTCCTGAGAATGGATGTAAATGCAAAGTGCTATCTCATTTCATTTTTCTAGTGTTCCTGAGGATGGAAAAAATACACTTGCTACACAGTTTTGCTGTCTGTTAGAATGGAAAGAGCCCATGTTGTTGATGTTCCTAGTCTTCCTCTCTTTCTTTTTTCCCATTATGAAATGATGATGGGTACTTCTTAGGTGTTCCGTGCTTTATTTCCGAATATCAAGTTTTGCAGCGGCTGCTGAAAGCTCAGCGAATCATCTTATGTTAGGAAATAGTTTCTCCACCTCCTCCCACTGACATGTCGGACACTGATCGACCAAGCAGTCACATGTACTTTGGTCGTTGTGGCATCTTACAGCTCTGCAACAAGTTGTCGCCACTTCTCACAGTATTCAGCCTGCCATGTGAAGTACCTTTGCTGCATAGCATACTTTCCATTTCTGCTTCATCAGTTTTGTTGTTGTTTTTTTTTTTGCTAGGCTGTACTTGGTCGGCATTAATTCCTGTGGCCTTCAGATGCCTATCGCCGGACTGTTTGTCTATAAAGTACATGACCAATCAATTAGCAGCATTTGTTTGTTTGTTTGTTTCTGTAAATCAGCCAACGTCATCATCGTGCTTGCTTTGAATGTGCATGTGTCTGATTACACTGGTTTACAAAATAAATAAATTCTTTTCTTTATAAAAGTAATCATTTCTCACTAAAAATGCGGCCAAAAAAAAAACAGTATGACACGAAAATATTTTATTAGCTCTAGGTTTAGAGATATTTAATATTCAGCTTTTAACAACACAAAGTACTTTATTTATTAAGTTTTGTGGGAGCATTAAATATCATATAAAATCCTTGTCTTCTGTGTTCCTTTTTACTTGTATTCTATTTCTGGGGCATCTTTTATCACATTCCAACAGCAGCCAGCAAGCATAGATGCAGTCCACTTGCTCTGGTGCTGACATGTCTCGTTGGAAGTGCTGCCAATGTTTGTCACTCAGTGCACCAGTTTTGGGGGAAGAAAAGGTGGGAGTCAGGGAGGTGGATCTTGAGTGACATATTGCAGCCCATTTGTTGGTATGTTGCCAGAACTTCGATAATAACAAGAACGCAGCTTTCAGTTCTACAATTACCCAGAAAGTTGCGAATAACAGATTTGAAGGCTTCCCACGTTTATTTGAAGAACTAGATCAAAGTCTTCATTCTTGAACTTTTCAGGAAGCAGCAGACTGACAAAGATTCTTTACTTGATGAGTCAATTGCCAAAATGTTCCTCTCATATACGTACTTGAATGCTTCTCCTTCTTGATTTAACTGTTCATTAGCTCTAGTTTAAATATACAAAGGGGGCATAATGATTTTGCTACAGTCAGCTAGAAGTATGCTGTTTCCAGGCTTCAGTTTTTCATTTTTTAGACACATTTTTCTTTTGTAGTGCGCGGACCTATCTCGACTATCCCATTTGCAAAGAAAACAACAATACTTCTAGTATCCTAACTGCATTATGAGTAATATTGCAATAACTTTCAGGTCTCCATGAATATGCCACCGGTGGTCATCATATTTAATTGCTTGGAGAAACAATTTCATATTTTCGCAAGTCTGCTTCATGTGCCGAGCGTGACATAAAGGAACAGATGGTAGTGAATTTCCGTCGTGCAGCAGGAAAGCTTTCACGCTTAACTTGGATGAGTCCGTGAATAGCCTCTAGTTTGTGGATTATGTTCCACCGTCAAAGGCGTCATAAAATCATTAACATCACTGCAGGCAACAAAGTTTCTTTCCACTTTGAAAAATGAAGCCAAGTCTTTCTGACAGTTTTTCTATAACCTGGCACTTTTACATTTTCATCCAGGTGATTCCACTGCTGAAGTTTTGATGCAAAAGTTCAAGCGTTACTTTTTGATAAGTCATTCTCTCAAATTAGATGACTCAGTTCATTTTCATAAATTCTGTGTTGCTTACTCGACCAGTCTGATTGTTGTATAAAATCATGATCTAGTAGCGAAGGTTCAGGCGATGTTTTCTGACCATTCTCCACGTCTTCTTTGAGCTACAGGATGTGCTGGTCAGTTGGGGTGGAACTGGCAGGTTATCTCCGTGTGGTAATGGTTGTGTAGCTGATGGGATATTTTGATAGTTCAAGGTCAGCTTTTTCTCTCTGGATATTCCATGTTGAAATATCAGACAGTTATATGACGACCTGTAGGATCTCTCCATAATAGGAATGACGGAAGATATTGTCCGTACATTGTTATTATTCAGCCAACAGCCAACCACCTAGATTCCCTGCACATATTCAGCAAATATGTGGTGCCCAAGGCTTGTCTTGATCTCCTATCTTAACTGGAATAATGGTGAAATGCTGTCTTGCTTAGGGGAGTAATTGTACGTTTCTGAGATTAAAAGCTCACTTCACCTCTAACAAAAACTGTCGACACTGTTTACACATTACTGTATTGCATCATCTTGAAAATGAAATCATAAACAAAGCAGTATTTACATTTAACAGCGGCTTCACCTTAAAACAAAACAAAAAAACAAAACAAAAAAAAAACAAAAATCAGATTAATGGTAGCTGAACAAACAAAACACATGCCAACAATATGGCTTTCATTTGAATCTATCCTATGCTTGGGCTCGGTGATGCCAATCTAAATTGACTAGATTCAGATTTTCCTTGACAAAAATAGGATTTTCTCTAAATTCTCAAATAATCTGTAGCATTACAATAAGATCTGACTAATATTCTTTTTCTTATATCATAATATAACAGAACTGTTTATTTTAAACGCAGAAATAATGTTCATGTTTATCAGTGTTATTAATAATGCTTTCAGACCCTGTCTTTGCTAGATTAAACCGACAAAGACAAGATGGCAATTTGGCAATATATTCGTATAATTTTTATTCTTTTCAGTTTATTTATTTATTTTTTAAAAATTAAACGAACGTCTTTTTTATTGAAACGAATTAACAAAGTCTTTAAAACAAAAATCTCTCTCCTTCTCCCCCACCTCTCTCCTTCTTTGTCAGACGGTCCTGTGTGTCCAGTTATGAGCCCTTTGCAAGTAAAGATCGATCAATCAATCACTCGTCAATCAGCAAATGTCTCCCTATCTCTCCCTCTCTCTCTCTCGTTGTGCCTTCTCGCTCAAGGCTGCTTTCGCAGATAGCAATGAAAACCAGGAAAGATCCTACTCTCATTTCAGCCACGTATACTGTATTTACAGGGGGGGGGGGGGCGATATAAGTAAAATAAGGGTGAAGAAAGACAGAGAAAAAAAGTCATTTAAAGCATCAGAGATGGAGGAAAATGTCGACGTAACCTCTTTCTATAATATAGTGTAACAAAATATGGTTTGTACAGCTGTGAGACACACGCATACACATACACACTTATACATCCGTGTATTATTACAGTTTATGATATGTTTGTTTGTTTTGTATTCATTTTCCCTGCAAGCATGACCCACTGCTGATACCTTGTTGTGCAAAGCGATCAAAATGTCACAGACCGTATACATTTCGAACGAAAAAGCTCGGTTCAGGGCGTCTTGAACTAGCATATAGCTTCTGGCCGATGCTTTAGAAGAAAAAAAAACCGACATAGTAATTTCGTGTCGCCTCTGTTACGATGAAAATCTGTCTGTAAGGTTATTTCGTGTAGGAAGAGTTTGCTGCCCCGTCCTTGTGCATAAAATATGCATAAACAGGTTTTCCAATAATTTATGAAAACTACAAAATCTGTCAGGGTTATTAAAAATTATATGCAGCCTATAATTACAAAGTTTAATAGTTCAAGTTTTAGTAAGCTTTTGATGTGATGGAAGGTTGTATGCATCACATTCATAACGTTCTATATTGTTTTGATTTGATAGTATGCTGTGTTTATGGCCTGCCGCTTCTGATACACACTGGAACTGTACTGGCATTACTATAAGACAGTGTAAGAAACAACTAATACATTCTTTTTTAATTAGACAACGCCCACCGTTTCGAATTTAGTTCGCCATATGAGGTTTCGTTAGACGATTCAGCTTTTTATGCGCAAAATTCGAGCCAGACCACCCCCCCCCCCCTTTTCCGCCCCGGTATTCACAAGATGAAAGGCCGGGGGTGGGGTGGGAGATGGTCTAAAGAAATAACTGTTGTAAATTTATAATAATTTTAAGAATGACAGTACTGTGTCATGTATTATTTTTACACATATAACATTTACGAAGTAATTCACCACAGAAGGAAGCAAATCAGAAGTTCCTATTTTTTCATTAACCCTTTTATTAACGAACGTTTTCCAGTATCATTATATAGAGATAAAGACTGTCAAAGTGTCGAAGCTGTACCAGTGTTCTCCACAATAAACTCCAAGAGGCAGTGTTTTACACATAAATGTCTAGCAGTTCACAGTTCACATTCGACGGTCTGGTGCTGGTCGAAGATGTTGATATGGCCAGTCTCCTAGCGTTGTGATCGAGAAAGGTTAAGGAGAGAAGGTAACCATCGCTGTTAATCTCACCATAAAAAAAGGAAGCCTCACCAAAGACGGTCTCTCTAAACCAGTTGTGGAGGAGGGGGTGGAGATTGGGGCTACAGATTGACAGACTCAGACTGTTGGAATATTGGTATTTTTTTACGAACTACATTTCTACGGGTTGTACATACGATGTAACAAATCCAGGAGTGAGGCCAAAATGATGGCATTCTGATATGGGGAGAAAAAAAAAGATTGGTTACCACTGCTCTAAACGACTATTTGTAAGGAAGCAACAAGGTTAACACAAGAAAAGATGTTACTTTTTAGCGCGTCTGTTAACACCACGCCCCGTCTTCCCAATCGATACGCCACTGATTATATGACAAACAGATTTATGTCCACATAACGCGTGTATCTGACCGGTAATTCTTGACATTATAACATGAATAATGTGCCTCTGCTGATAGTTTATAATGTAGTTCATAAACTCTCTGTTGGAAATGAATCATGTGCCTCTACTGGTAGTTTATAATGCACTTCATATACTCTCCGTATTTAAAATGAATCATATAGTTTTGGTAGTTTATAATGGAGTTCATACACTCTGTGCAAGACGTATGTTACTTCTGAAGCAAGGAAATGCTATTTGTTCCAGCAATGGTTGAGACTGTAGGGGTTATTGGATTCTTTTTGTGGTTGATACTTAAGTGCGATCGCTGTAACTGTAGTCGATACTCAAGCGCGAAGACACGAGTGTCCAGTAGTTCATAGTGTGAAGCACACAGTCTGTCTACTGATAGTTAATTCCTACTGCTCACTGTTTTTCTTTTTAATGTCCTTTAGGCTATTGGCTTTCTGTGTTCATCTGAACACAATATAGCACATAGATTTCAAAGATGTAGTAGATGATTATTTCTTTCAAAAGCACTGTGTATTAATACTGATAACATCTGCACTTTTATATTCAGTAAGTAACACTATAGCAAACTACGGCCGTAGCTTCATGCCGTGAATTATGTCTGTTAGTTGATAAAATAACTTGTATATTTTCATATTTATCATTTAACACTATAGCACACATAGGCTCGTACACGTACATATACTCTCTGTTGATGCAGTGGCTGATACTGTTGCAGCTATGGCTTTCTATACGATCATTGATGCTGTAATATGTTCACTATCCGTTTTGTTTTCAGTATTCAGTACCGCTGTAAATAGTCATGCGCTTTCTAATAAATTATATTTTATCATAAGAATTTTCTCCCACCCATTTGATGATATTGTAGCATATAGCTTTCTCTGTCCAGTACGGTAGCTTGTAGACTTCGTGTCCAGTACGGTAGCACGTAAACTTTATGTATCCAGTACGGTAGCATGTAGACTTTCTCTGTCCTGATGGTAACACGTAGACTTCCTGCTTCCAGTACAATAGCGCATAGAATTTCGTGTATTCAGCCTGTTTTCAGTAACATTTAAATTATCATTTATTTACCTGTCATACTTTGAGGGATTGCTGATAGTAATTGGTATATGTTGAGTTCCTTTCTAGCATATACATTTTTTTCGCTTAGCACAGAATACCGTAACAGGAAGAATTTCCATCTTTGATAGTGTAATACGTAGGCATTCTTTCTACAATGCATGACACTGAAGCTTAGAGATAATGATAATGTAGCAGGCAGACTTTATCAGTATAGCAGCTGATTCGGTAAATGAACTTGCGCCTTCTTGCGGTTGTAGCATAAATGTATAGTTTCTCGGGTCACTCTAAGAAATTAACCAATAACCATTCATAAATCATTCCTAGCTTATTAACAGGTGGTCATTATTGGCTCATTGGTAGGTGACCAGTCGTAGATAACTCTTAGCTCATTGATAGGTGACCATTCATAGATAACTCTTAGCTCATTGATAGGTGACCATTCATAGATAACTCTTAGCTCATTGATAAGTGGCCATTTGTAGATCATTCCTAGCTTATTACCATGTGGTCATTTGTAGATCACTCTTAGCTCATTGGCAGGTGGCCATTCATAGATAACTCTTAACTCATTGGTAAGTGGCCATTCATAGCTCATCAACATAACTCTTAGCGCATTGGTAAGTAGCCATTCGTAGATCATTCCTAGCTTATTAACATGTGGCCATTCATAGATCATTCTTAGGGCATTTGTAGGTGGTCATTTGTATATAACTCTTAGCTCATTGTTAGGTGGTCATTTGTAGATAATTCTTAGATCATCAGTAGATGGTCATTTATATGTCATTTTTATCTCATCAGCAGGTAGTCATTCTTAGCTTATTTGTAGCTCATCAGCATATGGCCATTTTTGGGTCATTTTTGAATCATCAACATGTGGTCATTCTTAGCTCATTTTTAGCTCATCAACATGTGGCCATTTTAGGTCATTTTTGACTCATCAACATGTAGTCATACTTAGCTTATTTTTAACTCATCAATTCAAGTGCCATGCCGTTTGGCGTAGGTGATCATTTCTCTCCACAATTCCCTGTCTTTAGACTTGATTTTGAGATCCGCCGGTGACTTTGTACCTAGCCACACTGACATCCCATCTAGTAACTTCTCTTCCTCTGTCTCTTCTTCCTTCAGTTTTTCCAGTTGCCAAAGTGTGTTCCAATTTTCCTCTTCTCAGGAAATGTCCTATAAATCTCGCTGTCTGCCTCTGATCTTTGCTATAATTTGCTTTTTTAACTCCAGCCCCTCTTAAGACTTCATCATTGGTTTTCTTGGCTGTCCATGGTACCTTTAACATCCTTCTTATAAACGACATCTCCATGGCCTTCATTTCTCGCTGTACTCTCTTATTCATGGACCATGCTTCACACTCATAAAACAAAATTGGCTCAATGTAACATTTGAGTACTCGGAATCTTGTTTCCATTGATATGGATCTATTGCACAAGATGTTTCTCATTTTCTGGAATGCTGACTTGGCCTGAGCACGTCTGCTTTTTATTTCGTTGTGACATTTCCCATAATTTGTTATAATCATTCCTAAGTATTAGCTCATCAGTAGGTAGCTATTTTTGGGTCATTTTTAGCTATTACCAGATGGCCATTTTTAGTTTTTTTTCCCTTAGCTCATCAACAGGTGGCCATTTTTTGGGTCATTTTTGGCTCATCAACATGTAGTCATATTTGGGTAATGTTTTACTCATCAACATGAGGTTATTCTTAGCTTATTTTTAGCTCATCAACATGTGGTTATTCTTAGCTTATTTTTAGCTCATCAACATGTGGTTATTCTTAGCTTATTTTTAGCTCATCAACATGAGGTTATTCTTAGCTTATTTTTAGCTCATCAACATGGTAGCCATTTTGGGGTCATTTTTAGCTCATCACTAGTTGGCCATTTTTAGATCATTTTAGTTCATCAACAAGTGATCATTTTTAGATCATTTTAGTTCATCAACAAATGATCATTTTTAGATCATTTTAGTTCATCAACAAGTGATCATTTTTAGATCAATATTAGGCCATCGGCAAGTGATCATTTTTAGATCATTTTAGTTCATCAACAAGTGATCATTTTTAGATCATTTTAGTTCATCAACAAGTGATCATTTTTAGATCATTTTAGTTCATCAACAAGTGATCATTTTTAGATCATTTTAGTTCATCAACAAGTGATCATTTTTAGATCATTTTAGTTCATCAACAAGTGATCATTTTTAGATCATTTTAGTTCATCAACAAGTGATCATTTTTAGATCATTTTAGTTCATCAACAAGTGATCATTTTTAGATAATTTTAGTTCATCAACAAGTGATCATTTTTAGATCAATATTAGGCCATCGGCAAGTGGCTATTTTAAAGTCATTTTTAGCTCATTAGCAGGTGATTATTCGTAAATCACACTTATCTCATTAACTGATAGCTGCTGTTTCAGTATATCAAAAAACGTTTCTTGTATCAGAGAATATGCTGGGAAAACGGATATATAATGAACGAACGAAGCTTATCTCACGTCTTTTGCTCTGAAAACATTTGGAAGAAGAAGTTATACAACACAGTACAGCAACTATAGTGTAGAAGTCGTATGAAAAAAAAGCGATGTTTAGAAATCTGTTCACCTGCAACCTGCCATAATAGTTTTTCTTCCCTGTCTTTTAAAAGAGCAGTTTGCTAGAGTCATTTATAGAATGGACTAAGTATCTAATTTTCAGTTGTTTGCTTCTGTTACAGAAAATGTTTCTCCCCATTTTCCTGTTATGAAACGAGATGAAGACACACATCGAAATTATTATTATTATTATTATTATTCACGAATGACTTTTTCGACCAATACACTCACAGCCATGTTCATTCGAGGGTGCCTCACCTTTCTGGTGGATATTCTTCGTTACAAGAGCTACGATCCAGTCTCACAGTCTAGGAATGGACATGAGACCTTTGCGGGAACCATTGTGTTTTTAGTGAAGAAGGAATACTGTTTTACCACGTTTGCTTTGATTTGCGCTCAATATTTTCTCTGCTGAGTATGAACTTGGATACAACGAAGCCTTTAACGTTGACAGTAATCCATCCTGAAATATGTCTGGATCCCAGCTGTAGACAGCTGAATAAATTTTTGGTTCCCTCTTTGTTCACTGTCATATGCTTAGCACCAAGACATAAAGGCATGTTACCTCTGTGACATAGCAGCAGTTCCTCAAGCATGCTGTCCTACAGATTCCCTGTTTGTGATATTTTCCCGGGGGCCAGATTTTCTTGATAACTGACTGCTGCTTTCTTACATTCAGAGACATCTTTAGCGTTTATTACACCTACTGTCCAGCTAAAGAAAACAGCAATAACAGTAAAAATAATCCCCAGTGTCTCTAACATGAAGTATCCCTTGTGTTAACGAACGAAGACCTGTGCAGGTACGTATGATTGCAAAAACGACCCTGATGACCGTTCTGACGGCATCTGGTTGGCCTCAGCGAGGATCCTTTGGAGTTACAGGACACAATGCAAAATATGTGCTTGAAGGTGGCCCAGAACTTTTCCGAGAACGAACAGTAGAGGATGAAGTTGCAGGATGACCTGAGAGCGAGAAAGCTGTGGCACACATGTCGAAAGTACTTGATTTCTTTCGACTTGGTAAGGAAGTCATGCTCCCATGTATCGAAGTTTCTGAAGGCTATTATAACACTGAGGAGAATAACAAGAGAGTATGTTTACTTGAAAATGTACTGAAAATTATATGATATTTATAAAAAAAAACAATGGCGTTATGTATATATATATATATATATATATATATATATATATATATATATATATATATATTCAGCCTTACTGTATACAAGATTTTAAATATTTAGTCGAATATGCATAACGGAATTTTATGATGGCCGAATATAAATACTAATAACACACTGATAGAAACAGAAGTAATCTCCTTTTTTTAAAAAACAAGAATACATGTATACGAAATTAATGCTACAAATCTACAGAGAAATCTGAAACAAACTTGCATTGTTATTCATTAGTCTTGGTTGGTAGCACATCTAGGAGAAGGAAAACTCTGATTTCAAACCCCCTGCTGCCTTGTAGGGTAGTCTTTGGCCAGAGTCAAAGGCTAGTGGAGTAAACCATAAACAAACCGGTAGAAGGCAAGGGGAACCAACACTGTACATTCCCAAGAACAATCATGATAATCGACAATTCTTTGAATCATAACGACTGAAGTGATGGTCGTCTCAAAGAAAAGAATACCACCAAAATGTAGCATTACCATCGATGGCACAGAACTGAAACAAGTTGATAGATTCAAGTAGTTAGGAAAAAAGGATAACAGCTGATGAGAAATGTCACAACGAAATAAAAAGCAGACGTGCTCAGGCCAAGTCAGCATTCCAGAAAATGAGAAACATCTTGTGCAACAGATCCATATCAGTGGAAAAAAAATTCCGAGTAATTAAATGCTACATACAATTTTGTTTTATGAGTGTGAAGCATGGTCCATGCATAAGAGAGTACAACGAGAAATGGAGGCCGTGGAAATGTGGTTCATAAGAAGGATGTTGAAGGTACCATGGACAGCTAAGAAAACCAACTAAAAGTCTTAAGAGAGGCTGGAGTTAAAAAGCAAATTATAGCAAAGATCAGAGGCAGACAGCGAGATTTGTAGGACATTTTCTGAGAAGAGGAAAATTAGAACACATTGTGGCATCTGAAAAAAAATTGAGGGAAGAAGAGACAGAGGAAGACAGAGAAAGAAGATACTGGATGGGCTGTCAGCATGGCTAGGAAGAAAGTCACCAGCGGATGTCAAAATCAAATCTAAAGACAGGGAATTGTGGAGAGAAATGATCGCCTACGCCACACGGCACGGAACGGAACTTGATTGATTGATCCAGGATCAATGGGATAGCGGTCAGTGACTGCTTGCTGACAAAGAGCCTATTCTGGCTCCCCGTGCTGTCTTTGGAAACAGTCTGAGTAGGAACAGTGTACCTGTAAATCATATATGTCAGAAGTAGTAAGTTAAATGCTATAACATGTCAATATTGTGACGAGTGTGCCCGTAAATCATGTATGTCAGAAGTAGTAAGTTAAATGCTATAACATGTCAATATTGTGACGAGTGTGCCCGTAAATCATATATGCCAGAAGTAGTAAGTTAAATGCTGTAACATGTCAAGATTGTGACGAGTGTACATGTAAATCATATATGTCAGAAGTATTAAGTTAAATGCTGTAACATGTCAAGATTGTGACGAGTGTACCTGTAAATCATATATGTCAGAAGTAGTAAACTAAAGGCTATAACATGTCAATATTGTGACGAGTGTACCCGTAAATCATATATGTCAGAAGTAGTAAGCTAAAAGCTATAACATGTCAAGATTGTGACGAGTGTACCTGTAAATCATATATGTCAGAAGTAGTAAGCTAAAGGCTATATAACATGTCAGTATTGTGACGAGTGTACCTGTAAATCATATGTCAGAAGTAGTAAGCTAAAGGCTATAACATGTCAATATTGTGACGAGTGTACCTGTAAATCATATATGTCAGAAATAGTAAGCTAAAGGCTATAACATGCCTATATTGTGACGACTGTATCTGTAAATCATATATTTCAGAAGTAGTAAGCTAAAGACTATAATATGTCAAGATTGTGACGAGTGTACCTGTAAATCATATATGGCACATGGCACAGAAAGAAGGCCACTACGACACCAATCAACATCAGGGTAATTTTCATCTCCTCGCTGGACACCACGGACCGGTTGCGGTAGTCTGTACCCATGTAGTACTGGAGGTATCTAGACGAGCGCCGGAGCTCATAGATGATCCTCACATTGAGGGCAAGGAGTACTAGCAGGGGCAGAAATGTCAGGATACCCACTGTACAGAAGAAATAACAGTTGTACTCGGTATAAACAGACCATGTTAGCAGGAATAATGGGCAACATTTGTCTTAATAACGAAATGGGTACTGCTCTTATAGGTCACAACGAGGTCCATACTGGCTCCTTCTGCAGTTTATGAAGGAGAGCTGGGCCGGCATCATCCCATAGTCCACCAAGTCAAGAAATATGGGCATTAGTGGGGTATACCGTGTTTGCCTTTACTTGTGGCTGAGCTACGGTGTTACCAGTTACAAGTTTATACATGCTGTTGTTAAATATTATTTTAATGATGAAAGACATACGAGATATAGTTAGACATGAAGTCGTTACAGTGACCAAGGAAAGAGATAGTGCTATATAGGGCGTGTTATAAGATTCAAGAGGAACCCCTCATCATTATCGCCATCACTATCAGTATCATCACTTATCTTATCCTCATCATAATCATCATTCTTACCAGCGTGACTGTGTGGCGAAATAATCAGTATATATTTCTTTCTTGATGTTTAATTCCTTTCAGAACCCATTTTGTGTCTTACCAGAGGCACAGAGCCTCATCTGATCTTCCGCGATATAAAAGTACATGGAATAACGAGATCTTATCCTAGTTCTTTTCTTCAACGTTAGCCTTCGGAAGGTCGTTGGTCGCGTTGTGTCGCAGATATGCCTTTCCAGGGCAGACGCATCTAACGTAGGCTCGGCATATTTCGCCTTCTCATTGTGATCTCTATTCACTTGGCCAGACTGCTTTCTATTTCCAGGAGCACCACTGGGAGATAGAAAAGCGTCTTGATTGACAATATTTCGCCAACCCATGCACAAGAAGTCAGCTATGGGTTGTTGACCGCTGTCTCATTCAGAATGATTATTGTGCCCTCGTCCATACCTTAATTAAAACACCGTAAATGAACATACCTATAACGATATAGGTATATACTTCTTCGTTGTAAGGAAAGGCCCAAGTAACAGTTAGAAACTTTTCCCTCATTATAGTTGTAAATAGCATAAATGAACGTACCTGTAACGATATAGGTATATACTTCATCGTTGTAAGGAAAGACCCAAGTAACTGTCAGGATCTTTTCCCCAGTTGTAGTTGTGGCGTAATTAACCTCAATGTCCAGAAACTTTGGGGAGCGGAGAATGAAAGCAAGCACAAAGAGCATCACGATAATTGAACGCGCTCGTTTCACAGAGCACATTCCCATCGTCCTAAGGGGGTGACATACAGCGATGTACCTCTCCACTGCTAGCATAATGGTCACGCCTATTGTCAGGTACAGGCATATTTCTTGTACAGTGACTGAAAGAATTGATGGATGCATGTTAACATTCTGCCAGTGTTTGCTCCCTGCTTTAGTAGTTACAAAAACTAATAAGAAAACAAAACATGCTGTAAATCATGGGATTAATATTCGTTTTGTTGTTGTAAAAAAGATTATTGCTTGTTTTTATAAGGTGTTGTTGAAGCGCTGGCGTCGAAGGAATAGGTTTAAGAAAGTTGTTACGAGTTTAGAGTCCTATTTCAGCATGGCACAGCATTATCGTTACGGGTTTTTTAAAATCGTGTTGTTACTAATGCAGACAGTATTTAGCTGCTGTGACATTTTCACCGAATGCGTCGCTCAGAGGCGGCCTGAATGGCGGACCCATATACATTATAGATGAACTTCTGACATGACGTTTCTCCCTAAGTGAAATCTTTTGGAGGGTTTTTTTTTGTGTGTGTTTTTTGTTTGGAAAATTCTGCTTCCGCGATCGTGTTGCCCCAGAGTTTCACAGCCAGACAGATAAATGTGCCAAAAGTATTGATTCTAGAGTCCAAACAAGCAACATTAAAATTTCTGGGATTAAAGTTACCGTACCTTATTTTGTTCCATTCTATATCCTATTGCTTGTTGGACGAGTTAACCCTACTTGTTTTTCAGATATTGATTAAGGAATTATTTTCAGGCAGATACGCCTTCACATTGAACGTTCACATTTTAGGTCAGGCTAAATTTAGAGCACAGCAGAAATGTTGAAATCCACAGCTTCTTCAAGTTTTTCCAACCGTTCCAGAACTTCTCCTTAAGGACTAGGTCCTTTCTTGCCAACTCTCGTGATTGTGAACTCTAAGGGGCGATCATTTCTGTAGTATATTTTGTATACTTTGGATTTCATTTGTGTTTGGCACTTTGATTCGTTGTGACTCAGTGATGGACAGTCCACGGATAAAACATGATGACCTATTTGTGACTTTGTTCTGACAGACTGGGTTAAGACCATTGTTTAAATTTAAACTCAGGTCCATCTATAAGCACAGATGATATTATGTGTGTTAGATTGGCCAGAGGCCTGGTATGAACTATGCTTATCTTTAAAAATAACATTATTTTAAAAATCAAAAAACATTTACATTGTTGAAATTTTGATGATCAGAGAATCCTTCAGGGTTTTTTTTTCAGTGATAGCCTTGTCCTTTACATTGTGTTTATAGTCTGAAGAACAGTGCCTTACACCAGTAAAAAAGTAGATGTTCAAGACGTACAATAATTAGTTTTACAGCACACTTAAGGAGAGCAGACGCATGCACTCTGATGCCAAGGCTGGAGAGTCATATCATAATTCGCAGAATTTCACTTCATTTCTTGGAAACACCATACCACAATATCCTGACTAACGAAGTAATGATCGCCTTGATCCATGTACATGGTAGGGTTTAACTGTGAGGGAGAGCGCTTAGAGGACATCTTCGTGTGTAAACGCTGAGAAACAAGGAAAACCATGCTGCCGTAGTCATTATTGCGCGCGCACACACACATATACATACATACATACATACATACATACATACATACATACATACATATATATATACTTAACTGGAATAAACACCAAAGATAATGTACTCGCCGCTGAAGTGAAAGTGGCAGTCTCCTAGCTTGTCCACTAGAGATCTTGCAAGCAGAATGAGCAGAAACAATAGATCTCCCACAGCCAGTGCTGTCAGGTAGCAGTTGCACGATGTGCTCATGTGCTTGCGCGTAAGTACCACCAACGTTATCAGGATACCAACGACCCCAATGCAACAAATTATAGGCTCCAGAACATCTTTGAGGAAGTCTGATGGTACCTGTGACAAGGATTTGAAGGTAAAATTGAATGTATTCGCTTGTGGATATAGCATATTCAAAGGTGGAGGATGAAAACCCCTGTGCTAGATTAAATAGGTGTGTAAATCTGAATAAAAAGTAGAAAATAGATAAGAGACTGCATAAGACAGAAAGGGAATGTAGAACATGTAAGAGCGCATAGAAATGTAATTAATATACTACGTAAATAACTTGCAAATTCTCAGAAATCTGAAAGAAGACAGACGCGATGAAAAGTTGAGTGATATCACGGCACCTCTGCTCTAGAGGCCGCCTACGTCCGAAATACACCTACACTGGTGAAATATGCCTAAACCGGCACACACCAGGGGTCGAACTTGATGACTAGACATGTCATGACACCTCCGCTCTAGAGGTCGGTAACGCCTGATAAACACCCATACTGGTGAATTTTGCCTAAACCGGCTCATACCAGGGGTGAATCTCGAAGGCTATGAATGTCACAGTACCTCTGCCCTAGAGGTCCGTCCCGTCCCAAACACGCCCATACTGGGATAATGCCTAAACCGGCTCAACCCAGGGGTAGAAGTCACTAGTGGCGAGGATTCATCCTCCTGGACAAAAGCTCCATCCTGGGCACAACTAGGAAGGATAGCGGCCACGACTGCAAAATGCTGAAGTCGGAGACACTGGATCAGGGAAGTCTAGATAGGCAACCACCTCTCACCCGGCGGGGATGTCTGCGTATCCTAATCACGCTGAGGTTTTCCGGTGAGAAAGTCCAACCCTGGACTGGATGGGCGACCACCTCTCACCCGGCGGTGATACACGGGTATCTCAAAACACGTCGAGGTTTTCCGGTGAGAAAGTCCAACTCTGACCTGGGTGGGCTGACGCCTCTCACCCAGCGGGGATGCTCTGATATTCCAAACACGTCGAGGTCTTCCGGTGAGAAAGTCCAACCCTAGACCAAACTGGTGCAATGAAAACCACGGTGTCACGCAATCCCGCTTCTGAGACCCACCAAGAATACAGGCTAAAGCACTGTGATACTCTGAACCCCTTGTGGTCCTTTCGTGGAACTCGTGTGGTCTATTTTGGACCACACAGGGGACCACGGGACCTAACGAGGACCACATGCGTGAATTCAGTAGGTTCACAGTGCGGTTTTTGGTGGTAGAAGTGAACGAAGAAGAAGAAGAGAAGAAGACTAGATAAAACAATGTAAAAGAAGTTCGCATTCAAAAAACATCGAAATCGCCATTTATAAACTCCTTCAAACTTTTCTTTTGGTATGTTTCTGGATTTATTTTCGGCGTATACAGTCTCTTATAGATGTTTTGTCTTTGTAACATATCATTTTAAAAGACCTGGGATCTGATGGCAGAAATTAAATATACAGATAATATTGTGGCCGAAGTAGAGGACAGGATATATTAAAAACTGTCATTAACTCTTTCATTCTTGAATTAGTTTCCATGCTCTGTCGGAATAAATTTTGATGGAAAGAGACTGGAAGGAAGTTATTGTGTAAATGAAAAATATGGATGGGGTTAGAAATGTGTTACTTTTTATCTAGACTGCGTAAATATCGCTCTGAACATTAAATCTCACAGGAGTGCAAGGTCTACCAACTCTGGTAGTGTTATTTTTGACTGAAAGAGTTGATAACTGTACCGTTTCTGGAAAAGAAGAGAGCACAAAAGATCCTCCTTTTCCTCTCTAAAAAAAACGTGTTGAAGTGATCAGAAACAGATCATCGGAGCAATTCATGTGGCAAACAGAAGATGCAACATTATTCAGAATTGATGGACTCTAGATCACCTTATTTAAAGAAAGGATACCGAAGAATCCAGCGTTAACTTGTGCTTTGGGGCTGGACTGCGGCAATCAAAATTCAAAAGTACCTGTACATGTTGCATTTGGTAAACAACTGTCTGAATATTCAGTAAGCTAGGTTAATTCACCAGATCTGCAGACCAGTTTAAACATGAAAGAATGTGTAGAGAGCCGTGTATTGCACTGTTAAACTTGAGTGAAGCTGATTAAGATCTAGAACCGTTCTCGGCCGTTATGTATAAATGGTGTCTGAATTGGGAGCCCCTAGCCTAGGGTAACTCATTACAGGATATAATGATTCACTGAGTGATCTTTACGCCAAAGCACTACATTAATGCTCAGGGCTATTTAGAGCACCTGTAGATTATAACATCACGAGGCTCTGTTAAAATGTATAGAGAGGAAAGGCAAAACATGACACTGAAGAGTGAAAGATGAAGTTTAAAGAGACCCACGTGACCTTGGAAAAGGGAGAAAAATGAGGAAATGAAGAAAAGAAAAAGTTCTTCCTTGTCTTCAGAATCTCATTCCAGTTTTTTTTTTCTACCTAGCCCCTCATGGTAAAGGTGCCTAATTTCAACATTTTGTTTGTGCTTGGCTACAGGAAATGAAATGAGAGACCGATCTGAAGGAAAACCTTTTAAAACTTTTCATCATTATTGATACATAAAGGAATGATAGAAGTAACTTTCATGTTACTGTCACCAGCTTCTTGTGGGGAGACTGACTGGATTCACCTTCTGTTATATAAATGACGTGGAATGCATTGAGCATCATTCTTCCCCATTTTCCGATTTTCCTGGGAACATCAATAAATCTGCTCTGGAGATCACCAAAATCGGGAATTTGTGCTTGCGGATATAGATTAGGAGAAAGTTCTCCAAATCTAACACTGTAATTTCAAGTAGTTTGACGCTAACTGAGAAAGAGCAAGAGAAAATGAAAACATTACACCGGAACTGATATGACTGTTATTTCTTTTTTTTTTCAGCCAGTCGTTCAGTTGTATAGACCGTTAAAGAACGTTTTAAAGATTAAACATATCGTTTACCTCATGGCTTTGGCAACTATAGTTGTACCATAGCTGGCCGCTAATGTTCGTGAATCCTGCTAGGTGAAGGTTGTCGTAATCCGTCTCAAATATATCCTGTTGTGATGATTTCTGAGTGTGGTCCAACTCTTCCATTCTGCTGTTCGTAGAAACACTGCCAAGTCCCGTCGCTGTGTGCTCACTCCTTGTCGTTGTGAAAGCTGTATTAGTTAATACCTCAGTTTGCATTATGCCAGACATGAGCTCATTATTCATGGCCATATCAGCACACACTTATATTGTCCAGAATCTGCAGATGTAAATGTCTTCAGTAATTGCAAGATCATGCGTCGCTGGTTATCCCGATTTAACGTCATCTGAGGAAATTAAACAGATGCATAGACAGATTTTTTTAAAATGTGGTATAGATAGGAAAAGTGAGACTAGTGCATTGTAGAGTGTGAAAGCAAAGTACTATTAAGCTCGAAAAACTGTGGACACAAATTTTTTTCCTTTAAGGATAGTTACTGCGTTGTCTCGTGACAAAACCGTCATTCGAGAATTCACATTTCTTTATTTAGGTAAGGGAGAAGGTAAATGTTAGTCTTATTATGCCATGAAGGTACGAATGAATATGATGTTAGTGCCCATATATGTTACTGTCCTGACGGCACACTTGAGGGCGATGTTGTCAGCACCACCCCTGGCAGCCTTTCCTTTCCCAGCCTCAGAAGAAGCCAGTTTCCTGTTTGGGCTTCTCTTAATATTGATCTCGCTGTCATGTCTGAAGTGCTTCGTTGTACTGCTCTTTGACATGTACTGTGCCGTTCGCAGAATATTTTTGGTTGTGGTCCTTTTTACTAAACTAAAATAAAAGGGAAATTAAATTTTTAAAAAACCTTCAAATTTTATAATTATATACCGGGTGCAAACTGAGAGTCCACTAGACTGAAACGTAAGTTTAATGTTCTAAAATTAAGCAGTAGAAGAGTTTCCAGGCACAAAAACTTCTAATTTGTTTAAGAAAATCACTTTGCAGCTCATCTCAATTTTCAGCACCTCTGTGAATCAGTGTATTGAACATCCGACGAAACTAATTCGTGCATCTCTGGCAAAGTAGTGGATTTTCAGGGACTCTCAGCCTAGATGGAGAATCATAAGGCCTCTGTTAACAGTGGCTGTTTGTGTCATAAAATATCACTATCAGACTGTAATTTTGTATGATGATATCTAATTAAAATATCACTAATTTTATTTGTTTACTCATTTTCCTCCATAATTTGACCAGATATTTGCAAAAAAGACAAATAAATGTCCTAAAAAATGCCCTGTTTTTGCACCTTTTATTTTCATTTTTGGCAGCCCCGTTTAATGTTAATGAAATGAAATTTTGCATACTTTTCTAGGATGTTTCCATTTCATTACCATATTAGATACACTCAGTCTAGTTGAAACAGAAATCGCTCAGAATTTTGAAAACATTTGCTATATAAACGTGCACTTCATTATATTTGAAACTGATACAGATTAATAGTTCAAAACCTACAAACTCGAGTAGATCATACGTACTTATAATCTTTAATATGTATCTACATTTTTTGTAACAAAATGTACATATGTATATAAAAATGTTTGTGCATTTTTTTTCACGCAGTTCTCAGACATTTGGAATTTACAGTATGTGGCTCTTGCGTTAAGCCACTCCTCGTCTACACTCAAAGTTGCTTGGCTCCTAAGCTTTAGTAAGCAGATGGAAAAAAAACTGGTCATTAGTCATGTTACCATGTCTAACTTATATCTGAGAGAAACATACTAACCCATTTTGGGGATTTATTGTGTCAGGGTCTACACAGCAAAATTGATTTCTGAAATAATTAATGTTAACGTAAAACAGGAAAATATACACATTGTGATATACTCATTTATCATTTAATTGGATTATCCTTATGGAGAGTCAAAATCCAGCATATGTGATCATCGTTTTGTTCCAAATTCATTATCTGCTTACAACGTCAGTGAAACTCTTTTTTTCATATATGAAAAATTTAATGATTCATACATGATTTTCCCATTTCAGCGTGAAACTCGTGTTTAACACGGAATCTCTGGAGTATTATTCAGAATAGAATATTGGTTTAAACTCATGCATTATTTATAGAAAAAAAATTTAGTCCCTGGAGTATCATTTGCAACAAAATAATGCTATCAGCAGGTTTATTTATAGAAACACGGGAAACCCTCGAGTATTATTTACAAGAAGGACAAACCACAACAGTGTTAATATCCAGGACATCTAACCATCAGATTCGTACTTGGTTAGAACCTACAGCATTAAAAAATTCATTACCGTTCAAAAGTGCTTTTAAAACGCATGATTCCAGTACTATTCATTCTGTCAAATTACATTGTCTATACTACGAAAAAGTCCATTACCCATTATGGGATTTAGAAACGTGGAGCGTTCAGAGCACAAGGTGTTAATGTGCTTTAGATCAACGCCAGTCAGTGGTGGCAGAGCAGAACCCAAATGGTGTTAATGGTACTCTTTGTCGTATGCGCACGTTGTGACGGTAACTGAAAGTGAGAAAGATTCTAACTGGACATTGATAAGCGTAAAATAATAATAATAATAAAAAGGAACTAATGCCTCATTGATGTTCGTAACTGTATAGACATTTTATGCAAAACAAAGTAAGAGTTCAGATTTATTGCATTTTAAGAGGTTAAAAAAACGTATAGAGTTAAATCTTTCCATTTTAACTAATTAATCTGGTGTAGTCTTTATTTACAAAATAATAATGTGTATTTAAGAGTTTAAAAAATAGGGCGAAATGTAACAGATGAAAGGGGAAAATGTTAGTAATCATTTATTAGTACCATAAAATTGTGTTTCTTTAGCTTTGTGAATTATATGATTTTGATCATACATTTGGTATATCTGAGCAAAGTGTGAATATCTCCCAAAATGTATAGAAATATTCAACAGAAAATTGCAGAGTATAACAAAAATGGAATTGCTACAAAAACCAAACACTTTTAGTCTTTCTCTCTCTTTCTCTCTCTGTCTCTCTCTCTCTCTCTTTCTCGCACACCCACATATGCGTGAAAGGTGTTTAAGTTAGAAATGAAAAACGGAAGAAGACAATGTATAGGAACTTAGATGGTAATAATTACTGCAGGAAAACTTATAAAATTAGAATTATTAGCTAGCAAGCATCACTGTACTTGTCCTACAGACGATGATGATGATGATCGATAGCTTCTGCATTATCTAGGATATTATAAAACTTGTTATCGTTTATTACAATATTTAAATTCAGCTCCTGGTCTCAGCATATCTCACTTAATTGAGTAAAGTTGCCGTGTGGCCACGATCTTCTCCCATTTCACAATTTCATTTCAACGTTCATCCATTCTTGGACCACAGTTTGTCTAGAGATTGTGTGTACAGCCTGTAAAGCCATTTTAGTTTGTCCAGAGATTGTATTTACAATTTGTAAAGCCGTTTACGTGCGAAAGGTTTCGAGAAAGCTGGCTTGGCAGTGATGAATGTATGGACTGATGAGAATGTGTGCTTGCAGTAGGTAGAGAATAGCATTATGGTTTCACGGGATTCTTCTTGTACTTTGGTGTGAAGTTAAGGAAATCATCCAATGAGAAGAACTGAAAGAATATTGACATTTGTGGGAGATGATTTCTTGACTTTGTAGGAATAATTTGGGGTGTCTTTTGTTTTATGGGTGTGAAGCATGATCCATGAATAATAGAATACAACGAGAAATGGAGGCCACAGAAATGTGGTTCATAAGAAGGATGTTGAGGGTACCATGGACAGCTAAGAAAACCAACGATAAAGTCTTAAGAGAGGCTGGAATTAAAAGGCAAATTACAGCAAAGATCAGAGGCAGACAAGGGAGATTTGTAGAAGATTTTCTGAGAAAAGGAAAATTAGAACACATTGTGGCATCTGGAAAAACTGAAGGAAGAAGAGACAGAGTAAGACAGAGAGAGAAGTTATTGGATGGGCTGTCAGTGTGGCTAGAAAGAAAGTCACCGGCGGATCTCGTAATCAAGTCTAAAGACAGGGAATTGTGGAGAGAAATGATCGCCTACGCCACGTGGGACGGCGCTTAATTGATTGGTTGATTGTCTTAACATTGCGTTAAGGTAATTAGGTTTTCCAGTCAGGCGTTGGTCGTCATTTATTTACACAGCCATCCATCCCTTGCTGTTTTTATAAGATGTGTACTGGACCATGCTCCATGAAGCTCTTGCACAATGCTCCGCCTTATTTGTAGTCACTGTTTACGTATAACACTAAACATAGCCAGTGTTTAAAAAAACTGTCTTCCTCCTAAACTCAGGCTTGATCTGTACAAGAAAAGCCTTGCATACTCTGCAGTACAGCTCTGGAACACCCCTTCCTACCATTTAAAATCCATTAGTAATACGAGTACTTCATCCTTTAACTCAAACCTTTTTCATTATTTACTTGCTTGCCTCCATAGAATAACCAACGCACTCTCAACCCATGACTCCTATCCATTAAATACTAAAATGACGTAGTTCGAAATGTAACTTGTTAGATATTACTAGAAATTATTTTATGTTTGTTAAAAAACATGTTAGAAGATCTGTACTGAAAATGTATTTTTGTTTATGTATATGTCTGTGTGTATGTGTGGGCGTGTATGCGTGTTATTTTATTAGGTTAGTTACTTCTTCTTCTCTTTTACTTTGAATGTAATAGTTTAATCTTACACTCTTTTGATATGTTTTTTCCTAGTGTAATTTGTATACTTGTACTAAATCGAGTGTGTGGGAAGAATGAAAGATGGAGTGATGAAAGGCAGAATGTAAAACGGGCCTATGTGCCCTTTAAAAATAACGATCATTCATTCATTCATTCACTCATTCTTTTAGTCCGTCACGTATCGTGTTCCTTTCTGAGGTCAGCTAAATGGTCGCAGACTTCATACAGTCCTTTGAAGGGCACAAGTTAGTTATCCCAGTGTAGGGCGCCAAGTAGCTTGGAACTGACTCTGAGGGACATTTTTTTAGATAAAAAATTATATAATCATCATCATCATCAGCATCATCATCATTGTCGTCGTCGTCGTCATCATCATCACTGGCGTTGGTTGTTATTTTTCTCCATAGTACCCGATCCTTCATGCAGGCCGTCAGTTCATTTGATGATCTCTCACACCATCTCGTCAAACTATCCAGTGTTGTTTCTTTTGGCCTTCGCCTGGCTCTTCTTCCCTCTATTTTTCCTGTTGTTACAATATTTTCAACGCCACATCTTATCATTCCATGTCCTATGAAAGTACATTGTCTCTCATGTATTTTTTTTACAATGTTTTTGTCTCTCCCGCTCTTTTCATACATTCCTCATTAGTAATCTTTGTTGTCCAGGGAATTCGCAACATTTTTCTGATAAACCACATTTTCTCATTTATATAGAATTTGTTCAGATTTGTTCTTGTATTTACTTTCTGAAGCGCTATAACCTGTGCATTATATCGCGGTTATTCGCTATCTAGAACTAACTAATTGAGGATAATAAACATTCCAACTGCTTTTCAACAAGTAATCACAGTAATTCTTACCATTACTTGGTCATTGATTTCTTAGATAAACTAGTTTTAACGCTTTGATTCTGACTCCCGTGTTCTCTTACTCGAATGAATCATACTTCATTTTTATTATTAATTATATGCATGGAAAATCATTTATGTAAGTGGGTTACCAGTTCATGAATTAAGTTATCTCCAGTAAACTAATGTAGGGATAAGAATCCCAGGAAGAATGAAAAATCGCATTTAAACAAACAGGTTAATAAAATTCTGAAAAATTTTAAGCTTACATCTTTTCACTAAAAAAAAGTGAAGTGTAAAGGGTTAACGTGAAAGGATCTTGTTTACAGGAGATGTCTTGATAGAATGCATTCTCTCAACCCGCAGCAACAAAGTATTCTTGGCAGTATTTCATCATCATCTGTGTCAGAAACACAACTGAGGCACAATACGAAGGCTGGTTATAGACCATGAGAAGTGGAGAGAATATGTTGATGTCTTGCAAGACGCCACAAAACTCACTGGGCAGTGATTGCTTAGATCAATCTGGATGGGTGGACTGACGGACGGACGGACGAATGATGATGATGACGATGATGATGATGATGATGATGGATGGACGGATGGATTTGCGTCAGGGAATCGTGAAACTGATCAATACGCACTTCAGATTGACTAACTGATAACTCGATAGTCTGTGTCTATGTGTGTTGTTTTGTGTTAGAATTTTATTTGATGATTGTCTAGATTATATAAAATGTCTGTTTGTGAGCCTCCGGATGTGGCACAGACTTTCTTCCTGGAGCCTGTCAGATTCTTCTGTATTTTTTATTCCTTTCAGGGCAGCTTTTTTGTGTGTGTTAACTTTGCAAAAATTTTGCGAATTAATGTGGGGTTATTCTGGACTTGCCGATTATTCCGTGTTTCCATAAGTAATGTAGAAACGCCATGTTCCCTGACAAAATGAGCAAGTTTCCATCTTTCTGTGATTAATCATGGATCAGGGCATCTTTGTTATATGTGCATTATTCGATGCGTAAAGAATAATACTCATTTGTGGGCTCCAGTCATTGGAGTGCTCGAATTATCATATCACACATAGTGTCAAATGTTTGAGTAAGATTTTAAAAAATATATAGGCATAATTGCTTGTGATGTCTCAATGCAAGGAGGACGCTACAGTTTTTTTTTTCATTGTAATTTCAGTAGAATCAAATTAGTGTCCATCATGAATGCGAAAAAACTGTACAGAGTGATCATAAAATCCTTCCCTGGGCAAGAATGGTCATATCTTAAAAACTATGACGCATAGAAACATGAAGTTTGTTGTGGCAATATGTAGGCTGATTCTTGGAATTTTCTGAGGGTTTTTTCTTTTTTTTTTCGAACATGTAGCGCTGCAGTTACCCTTATCAAAATGGCAGCTATTGGGGATGTTTATCAACAGTGACTAAAGAGACTGAAGAACAGAAGGAAAGAAATCAAGTAAAGCCTAGATGTTCCCCAGGCAATAAACGGAGCGCATGTTGAAATGGACGAATAAAAAAGAAAAAAAAACTTGTCAGCTGAAGTAACATTTGAAAAAATAGTCTGTACCTAGCATAGTTTTAGTGTAATAAATATTTGAAGTCAGGGAAAGACTTTATGCTCGCTTTGTAGTTTCTACTTTTACCTTTCTTTATTTTTTCAAGTAGAGGGAGAATCATTTAATATCATTATCATATGTATACATTTCTCTCTCTCTCTCTCTCTCTCACAGACAGAGAGAGAGAGAGAGAGAGAGAGAAGAGATATTGGGAGCGCTGTGGTTAATAGATGGAAGGAGAAGTATTAAGACGAGGTACACTCCTGGTAAGAAGCGAACTGCCGAAAAGATATTGATGCACTACGTATAATTAGAGTAGATAAAACGCTGTCACCAATGCCAAGGACTCTGACAAGGTTACAGGCAGCGGTATCTGCTGTGTCGGCCTGCCTGGCACGAGAAAGGTTAGAACTGATTGCTTCTACTCCCTGGTGGAGCTAACAGAGAATGCGGTTGTTATTCATAAATTTGCTTTTGACCAAAACCTACATTCGATGTGATAGATATACTTCATGCTAGTTCGAGTTCATGGTTGCAAAGGTATCCTGTAGAAACAAAGCAGTATATTTGAAAATGATCGTCACACTTCTCAGTTTCTTTTTATTTCTCCTAGCTCACCGAATTGCTTTCAATCTAGCAATATTTATGCTGTAAGAAAGAAGGGAACAGTTTGACTCATTGTCTACGGAATATTGATTACAAATGAGAAACTGAGAGAAATTTATGAGGCAGAAGTTGAAGCAATTCCAATTCTGTGGGGATCTAAACTAGACGAATCGCGTGTGGTCTGGTGATTTTTAATAGTTCTAGCGATTTCGTAATTCTGGAGGAATGGCTTCATATCTGAATTATACCTCTTGCGTAACATGTTGCTTGCCTATCATATTTCATCGTTTTCAAAATCTTTATGAAATTAATAAATCTCATTTTTCGTTTTGTCTGTGATTTTTTATTTATTTATTTTTTTTTGTGCTTAATATTCTGAAATTTGACATAATCAGCCGTCCAAACCAAGGCAATGAACATGAGAAAATGGTCCTATTCTTCTCCGAACCTCATCTTTGTCCTTGACTCTTACATTTGCACTCCTTATTGTAGATAACTTATATCACGACTGACCTTTCCTCATGTTGCAGATCATCATCCTTATCATCATCAAGTGACATGTCGACAGGCTTGAGTGACCATGTTTTTCATTTTGTTGCAGCATGTGGGTATTCATAATCTGATCTGTAGCTTTTATTTTCCAGTGACACGAGGCCAGTCCAGCTAGATTTTTCTCCTTGGTCTACCTCCTCCTCATCTCTCTCCCTCCCCTCCCCCCCCCCCCCAACTTTTCAGTGAAAAATTTTCTTTGATTTCTCTCCTCTGCCTCACGTCCAAAGAATTTCAACTGTAACAAAAGGATCCACAACTTCCAGACGTCCAGTCTCAAAGATTACCAGTCCTTGCCTGAGGCAACTCAGAAATTGCATATGATGTTTCCATTTCCATATACCTATTCATAGAATGAGAAATTTACCATCACTATTTACACAGTGTCATTTTTACATAATTGGAAACATTACAAATATTCTTCTGATATGTATACCTTATCAGGGGTCGGTCACCTCCCTGTCAAAAGCACTAAAGTGAAAATAGACGTAATCAGTGCACTTTTTAATAGGAGTCACTTAGTCGGCAAACTTTTTCTATAGAGGGGGTGGATACAGCCTGGGCGAGTGGTCGGCTGGCCACACTCATGTCTGCAGTTCATAAATGAAAGCAGTAATAATAAAATATCATCATCAAGTGCCGTGCCGACTGGCGTTGGCTATTATGCTTCTCCTGAGTATCTGATCCTTCATGCAGGCCGTCAGTTCAGTTGGTGATCTCCTCTCACACCATCCCGTCAGACTGTCTAGTATCATTTCTCTTGGTCTTCCTCTTGATCTTCTTCCTTCTATTTTTCCTGTTGTTATAATATTTTCAATGCCCCCTCTTCTCATTGCATGTCCAATGAAAGTACATTGTCTTTCTCTTATCTTTTTGACAAGGTTTTTTGTCTCTCCAGCTCTTCTCCTACATTCTTCATTAGTTATTTTTGCTGTCCAGGGGATTCGCAACATTCTTCTAATAAACCACATTTCTGCTGCTTCCAATGATTTTTGTGCAGACTTTCTTATTGTCCATGATTCACTTCCATATAACAAGATAGGTTCAATATATCATTTTAGGACTCGTTTTCTAACATTCATTGATAAAGATGTGTTAGCTAATATGTTTCTCATTCTCTGAAATGCAGTCTTTGCTTGGCCTATTCTGTTCCTAATTTCTGTTCTGCATTTCCCATCTGAAGTTATTACTGCTCCAAGGTATTTGAATTTCTGCACCTGCTTTAGAATAGTTCCGTCTAATTTAATACTGCATGCTGATGGATTCTGTTTCTTAGATATAACCATAGTCTCTGTCTTTTTGATGTTCAAAGTAAGGCCTTTGTGTTCACTTTCTTTGGCGACTTTATCCAAGAGATTTTGCAGGTCTTGTTGGTTCTCAGCTATCAGTACTGTGTCGTCAGCATACCGAAGGTTGTTAATATTGTATCCTCCAATTTTTATGCCTGGTTCTGTGATGATTGTTCTTAGAATATTCTCGTTGTACAGAGAAAAAAAGGTCTGGAGATATTACACATCCTTGTCGCACCCCTTGTTTTATAGACTGATATTTTCCAGTTCTATTTTCAACTCGAACTGCTGCTTCTTGCTGCCAGTATAGATGTTTTACAATCCTCAGGTCTTTGCCATCTATATTGATGTCTTCAAGCATTTTAATAATTTCATTATGTTTCACCTTGTCAAATGCCTTGGTGTAATCAATGAAGCACAAGTAGAGATCTTTCTGTACTTCTAAAGCTCTTTCTGTTAGTGTTTGTAAAGCATAAATGGCATTGTGTGTTCCCTTTCCTTCAACAAATCCAAACTGTTCATCTGCTATTTCCATTTTTATCTTTTACCTTGTTCTTCTCATAATTATTCTCAGAAGTAGCTTCGTTATGTGACATGAGAGGCTGATAGTCCGGTGGTCGTCACATTCCTTTGCACCTTGTTTCTTTGGTAGTGCTATAAACGTGGATTTAAGCAGGTACTGGGAATATAACCACTGTTGTAAATGTCATTCAGTAACTTGGTTATTATTTTCATTCCTGTCTCCTCTAGTGCCTCTATTTCTTCTATTGTTATATTATCAGGCCCAGTCGCTTTTCCTTTTTTCATGTGTTTGATGGCATCTATGATTTCATCTTCAAGTATTGGTGGTCCATTACAGTTTTCAGTATCTGATGTTAATTCTGGTCTTTCTCCTCCATATAGCTCACCGATATACTCTGCCCACCTGTCCACAATGTCTTCTTTTCCCATTAACATTTTACCTTCTTTCGATTTCAGGCATCCTGTGGTATATTTTGTTTTCATGCCTGTGAGTTCATTAATTCGTTTGTGTATGTTTTTGCTGTCTTTAATATGAGAGTCCTCTATCTGTCTGCACTGCTCATTTAACCACACTTCTTTTGCTTCTCTGCATTTGCGTCTTATTTCTTTATTTATCTTGTTATATTTTTCCTCGTTATTTTTACTCCTCCTCCTCTTGTCCATCAGTCCTAAGGTGTCGTCTGTCATCCATTTATTTTTAGGGGCTTCTTTTTTTGGTGGTATTATCTCCTTAACAGTTTGGTGGATAGAATCTCTTAACATTTCCCATTGTTCATCTATACTATTTATCTTTGCTATTGCATTGTATTTATTTATTATAATAACTTTGTATTGTTCTCGCAGTTCTTGGTCATCTTTAAGAAGTTCTGTATTCAGTTTGATGTTTCTCACTTTTCTGCCTGCTTTCTTTAGTTTTATTCTAACTTTTCCACAGAGTGGATCATGGTCACTATTGCAGTCAGCTCCTGGCATGGTTTTTGTTGTCAGTACTGCATTACGGAATCGTTTGTTGATTAATATGTAGTCTATCTGGTTAAAAGTCTTTTTGTCTGGGCTGCACCACGTTGCCAGTCTTCGAGGATGTTGTTTAAACCAGGTATATAAAATAAAATATACAGCTTTGAAAAATAGTTGTTTCACTTACGTAATATTATGTATTACTAACGACAATAAAGTTAGTGTGATGCGGCCCGCGGGTCACAGATTGCCGACACCTGTAACCAGTCATTCATCTCATTGTTTTGATGACGCAGATACGTATTCTCTGTCTTGAGTGGAACGATCTAATTGATCAAATATCTAGGCTATCTGACATGTAGAATGATGCATTAATTTCTTGTGTGATTTACTGTATTGTCCGAAACCCTGGATCCTGGACTCCGCTTAAATATGCTTCTATGTTTTCGCTTTTCTAGATTTGTCTTTCTTTGTGCATAGAAATTAAAGTTAGTTTAGGCTGATTATCTTTGTACTTCGGATAAAGTCCATACGATTTCCAGTTTTCTCCTAAACATATCATTCAGTGCGCTGCCACAAGTGGCATCCTTTTAGTGCAGACAGAGACACACAGTGACTCTTCATTGACTTATCCACCAGGGAAAATCTTAGCTTTGTGCACATACTCCCTGTCACGGGCTGGAATCCTCGTCGAAACAAGTTTCATCATCAGAATGTGTCGAGGTGCTATGTTTGCAGCTTGATTAACTGAAATACGACAATAACAATGTTAGAACACTCTGCTTTCAGTTCTAAAGTCACGTCACGACCGACTTTGCCACGTGCACTCTTTTCTTTTTGATGTATAGAATGTCTTATTGAGAACGAATTTATCACAGCGCAGTGGTGTAGTATACCATGAAGCAGTAGGAATCATTATGACAGTCTGTACCAGGATTCTAAACTTTTTTTATCATTGTAGACTCCAAATGGATTACCCAAGATGTTCCAATAATAACCTTCACCAGACTGTCGAAATTATCATCATCATCATCATCCAGTCCTATTATGTACTAGTATGACCTCAAAAGGTATCAATATCTTGTTTTTACGTTACATATGAATAGCTAGGAGCAAGAAAAAAATTCTAATGTAGAACAATTTCTGTCATCACATCTTTTTTTTATATAATTGAAACTGTTCAGAAATCGATTCCTTTGTCTCATTATTTCGTATTATGGACACCACTGATTAAGAAGCCATGAATTATACAATCAGTAGTTTCAAGAAATACAAGGAAAAATGATGTTTGACAATAAATGGTGCCGAATATAGACTGTGTATATATAACGACCTATTTTACATGGCTACAGAAACATAGAACTAGTACGTAATCATCTCTACAACATCAGAAGAAATAGCTGGCCTTCTTCTTTCTTACTAAAGAGGTTATTTGTTAAACCCATGTTCCTTTTATTGTGACGCATATTGTACTCTGGTGGACATCTGAAAACATCAGATTAATTTTTTTCATTTTCATTTTCTTTCCCATCTGTGACATCTTGTAGTCTTTCTCCCTCTCTGTCTGTCTGTGTCTGTCTCTCGCTCTCTTCTGTTTTCGAAAAATAGACTTTAGGTGTTAGACAGATTTTGAGATCTATACGTTTCTGCGCTGGTCTCCGTCCATGTGGTGCTTTCTGAGAATCCAAGAATTTCAGTTGATTGAGAAATGATAAAAGGTAAAATTCCCGTTTCCATGCCATTAAGACATATTGGGGGAATAAGATGTTAGGCCAGTATTTTCCATGACCTTCAGCACATGAAAGTGTGATGTCCGCTTTGGCTTCCCAGATTCTCTGGTTGGGAAATGCGTCTTTTATTTTTGTTTACTGGTTCAGAAACCAGAAAAGCCGTGACAGTTGCAGTCGTTATTGTCGCATGTCACAACCAGCGCCATTGCAGGGGAGACCAATGCTAATGACTCTTCAATTTTAGGAAGAAATTCTCTGTTTTCAGCTGTACATTTCTAACACTCAGAGGTCTGTTTTTTTTGCTTTTGTTTTGTTTTTCTTTTTTGTTGATCAGTAACTAAGCTGTTCGTCATATTAAATACGTTTTTAGCTTCTGTTTTTAGTAGGCTGTATTCTATAGTTAAAGCAAATTGTGATAAGACCTTTGTATAAGCCATTATATGTTACTTTTGTCATTCCCATTTTTATGGGTTTACTTTACGCATATTTTGTGTTTGTGTATATGTTTGAGGGAGAGAGTATGTGTGTGTTTGTTTCATAGTTATTTTTAGATATTTCAGACCTGCTATCAATTTTTGCACTTTTTGATGTCTTTCTGCGTTTTGCAGTATTCTTTTTGTCTGCAGACTTGGATAGTATATATTATTCAGTGCTATATATTTCCGTTAAAGAAATTACGCGATCCTGGAGGCTGTAATATTCCCTGCTGTCTTCCCCTCAATGTATTTATGTTCTATCAGATGCTACCTTTATTATTTTTTGGAGGCGTAAGTCTCTAATTTCCGTCGCTGATATTGAACGCGTTGACAGAAAATAATGGGGAAGTTCCTGCATATATTTATCACTGTTAAAGTTGCTGTAATGTTTCAAACTATACTTCCTTTTTCTCATGGTCCTTTATAGCGTCTTTGTTAGAAACAGTCTGTACGCCGAGCAGTATGACTTTGGTGTCGGTGTATTTTCTTTTCCATATAGTTTAATTGATATGGATTATTCATAAACTTTTATGGCAGTGACTGGAGAAGGAAAGGCGACCAGTCTTAATGCTGATCACATCACTCTCTAGTGTACCGACAGGTCAGACAAAATATGAACACTAACGCCGTATCCCTTAGGTACCCCAGTGGCATAATAGGGCCACCTTGACTTTATTGCTATGGCAACACTGTGACATACGGTTCTTCAGACTTTTAAAAAATGTTCTGTCTGATTTTCTGGCAAAATGTCTCTATATCTTGTTTCACATTGTTGTACAAAAGAGGTAACGTATGCAACAGTCAGCAGAATTATTGTTTTCATTTATTTTTGTGCCGAGATCTGCATTTTTTTTTACCCGTCTCTCATGCATTCATTTAGACGGAAGCAATTTTTGACACGCAAAGCAAAGAGTTAAGTATGAACATGCTTTTGTTAAATGTCTCAAAGTTTTAGAAACATGTTCATATATTATAGTATAGGATTCAGCTGATATTTCGCCGTGCGAATGAGTTATTTGGTGTGCAAAAGTAAGATGTCTGAAACAAGTTAATTTAGACAAGGCTTGCGTGCAAAACTCTCATTGTATCGTTGGTTGTTGAACTCCCGGAAATACATTTTCTTTTCTGCTTGCCAAGAATGAAACTGCCAGGCCTGTCGGTGGTGATGATGATGATGATGATGATGAAGAGGAGGAGGATGAGGAGGAAGTGTAGAAGGAGGAGGAGGAAGTTTAAGTTACACAGTTTTTGATTTTTCGAGTGCGAAATAATTCTTATCGTCTAAAGCAGGGGTGGCCAAACTGCGGCTCTTTGACATAATAATGTGCGGCTTGCGAAGAGAATATTGGCTAAGATCCTTTTTATATCACAGTTAAATTTTTCAAGCTTTATTTACTGGGCATAGTCTGAGAGTTACTGGATTAAAATGTAAATATAATATTCATGGGAAGTAAAGTGCTATAGAATCAGTAACCATACAAGTCGTTGCCAGTAACAAATAAATATTGTTACGCACGTGTGTTTCTTATAAAAGTTTGCATGTAGCAATAACAAAACATATGAGATATTTTTATTTATATCTTTCGGCTCTCTAACAACAGAAGTTTATTATATGTTGCCCTTCTGTTGAGCATGTTACCCATCCCTGGTTTAAAGCAAGAGGATTAGGAGAAGAGTGTACAGTAAAGTGATTTGGCACAGTGTTGCATGCTTAACTTTCGAAACATAATAGACAAAGCATTTTGGACGTGAGAGAAAAAAACAATAACAAGAGAATGACCATAACGACCTTATTTTCTCGTGGTTAGGCGTCTGTGACGCCGGAGTCCGTGATTAGAGTCGCAGTCATTCTCTTGTCATTTTTCTTTCTTTCACGTCCAATGTGCTTTGTCTACTATTTTTCGAAGACTAACCATACAACACTGTGCTAAATCACTTTACTTTGAAAAGGCTTGGTTGTTTCTTATTTGAAAAATCTGTACACAGTTTGAAAGGTACATTTACAATACATATGTAAACTCTTAGTGGCGTATAAGGCGTAGAAATCTCTACTTATATCTGCTCTATGCAGAAGTTTTAGCTCATTTCAAGTTTTATTTCTTTCACATTTTGTTTCTTGAGCTGTTAGTTCCGAAGTATCTTTATTTCCTGAAAAAATGCACACCTGGCACGCTCTTTTTAGGAAAGTCGGAGACTGTCTGCTTGTTCAGAGAACACCATGCACAAGGCTGTTGGCGCTCTGAAATGAACAGCTGTTCATGTAAAGTTAACCCCACCGTACTTCTATATTTGGGTCAAATTAACAGCGGATATTGACAAGTGTCTAACCTCAGTGGCTGAGGGTAGTCTTTCTTCATAAATAACTCCGGTTTGAAAACCATCGTATTATTAATGCAAGGAAAAACAGAATATAGAGTTTATTTATAAAGTTTCCCTTTCACGTTTTTAAAAAATGCAAAACTACATTCATTGTTCTGTTTACAAAATGTTATAAACACGCTTTTTAAAAACTTAATGCAGCATATTTCTGATAATAATATAAAGACAAACAGAGAGCTTGTAAAATAGCCAAGACAATGAAAATTTTCGTCAGTGAAAGAACAGAAACACTCACAGTTGAAAAAGGACACGAAAATGTTTCCCTGAAAGAAGAAGTAAATAAAGAGACGACATGCAATTGTTTCTCAGTATAAAGGGATGATAAAGGAAACAAAAAAATAAAAAAAGCGTTTTATAATAAAATATCCACATAATGTCTGTTTTCCACATACGGATAAATACATGTGAAATAGTTTTGATTGATAATACTGCCTTCAGTTAAGCTCATTAAAATACATACAAAATAGACCTCGAAGAAATGCTCACGTACTTAAATGTAGCACATAGTAGAGGCAAGAAAAGAAATGAAACATATACATATGGCATTAATTTCATTGCGTTTCGTTTAACACTTGAGTTCAATTTCCGGGAAATGAGCAGCCGCATACATAACTAAAACTGACATTTACAGTGTAGCAGAATTTTGCCTGCTGTAATGTTACGGATAATACAAATACAGACATTCTGTAACCCGCAAGTACGGGGGAAAGGGGGGGGGGATTTTGCAGCTGTACTTTCGTTTTTGAAAACGGATAATTGTAACTTTAACATATCATGTGACCCACCTGCTTGTTGGCCAACAATCAAAAAATTATTACATCACATTAGTTATATTCTTCCTTTATATTTTTTATAGTTTCGCCGGGTTGTTTTCATGTCCATGATATGACATTGTTATCCTCCATTTTTTTCATAATTCTTCAAGTCCTCTTTTCCCATTTATTTAACGTTGCGGAGTTCTTTAAAAACAAACCAAACAAAAAAAATGGACAAGAAAGCGAAATGTACGACTTTTCATTTTCTTACTGATAAAAATAATCTTCTATCCCTTTGTCCGATGTCTAATATCAGTCCTAAGTTTACTCTTGTAATATTAGAAATATTTAGTCATTTTAGACCAGTCTGTAGATGGTCTGATTTCCTCCTGTTAAGGATATTATGAGCAGAGTGCGCAAACTCCTTAGCACTGCCGACAAACCTAATAATTGAAGACTGCTGGCAGGCCAAGATCCGCCTATTAAGTATATCTTTACCTGGCATTGCCTTAATTCTGTTGAGAAATTTTGTTTAGATTGAAGATTTTTCTCATTATTGTTTAATTAAGCAGCTATTGCTCAAGATGCAGAGTTATATAGGAATATTGACATGACTGACGCTTTCAGTAGTGGCAGCATGTTTGTTACAGCTGCAGTTCTACATTCCGTAATGATTTTAATCTTACTAATCTTGCGCTTTTCTGCGTTGCTTCGGCTGGTATCTCATTATTTAAATCTTATGTTATTGCTCCTAGCTACTTAAACCGATCAGCTCTCAAAAGTACTTGTTCTGTTTATTTCGATAGCTGTGATGAATCTGTCTGGGCTTGTTTTCGTAATTTTGGCGTTAGCAAGTCTGAAATTGCTGTCTTTTTTTCCCTTTCCACTGTAAACAAATAGTTTATTTTGGGTTTTATGGTACAATGTAGTCTAAGAAAGAAAAATCTCAAGAAATTCGTGGATAAGAAAACACAATCTTATCTTCCATGTAGGTCTGCCTTGACTAGCTTTAAATTTATATAGACCACACTGACAACATTTTAATACAATCGTAGAGAGATTTGAAATAGCTTATACTTATCTGTAATTTACCAGAGCGTTCTGTCCACTTTGCTAAAAGTAGTTTTGAACTTGGAGAGATGTAGTAGAGAGTGCATCAAAAGTTTTCTCAAAGTTTAGAAGACGAGGTTAGAGTTTGTGAATGCTCTAATCTTTTTCAACACTGTTCTTTTAGCGGATGAATATGTTTTCAGTCCGTCAGTCATTTGCATGTCCCTTGCGGAACTTTGCCGCCCCCCCCCCCCCCCCAACAGCTGTCCCGTAAAAATGTCCGGTTAAAATGTTTTAGATGGAGCCAATTTTTAAAGTTTGCTTTCTATTCAGTTTTTTTTTCTGCCACAATTATTTCATAATTATATTCTTGTTACGGCTGTATCTACAGATGTACGGAAAATTTACATAATATGTAAACCACGGGCACATAGTTATTTTTGCTCATGTGTAAGACGTACCGTGTTTTCCTGTGCATAAAATGCGTACGCATCTTTTTTGCGAAATGTGTGAACCTAAAAATGAAAGTGCGTGTTGTACTTAGGAGATACATTAGAGATATGATAAGTTCATGTCATTATTATTATTATTATTATTCAGACAAAATTAAAATCTTAAACTTGAAAGTGTGTCTGTGTAAAATAAAAAAAAAGAGTGAGTTTAGTTAAAGAAAGAAAAGTATTGTTTTTGTTTGTTGTGAACAGCCTTGCTACCACACTTGGTATTTTTTAATTCAAGATGAGATGTTAACTGAGAACCCCTAGTTGAAATAAGATCGGTCAGTTTTTCTCAGAGATAAAAAAAAATGATTAGAAAAATGACTGCATAACTTTCTCTACGGTTGATTCTTTTATATTTTACATTTTTTTTCTAGTGAGCAAACACAAGAGTGACAGAATGAACGAACGAACGAACGAACTTTATTTTCAAAGGGTTAAGAATTGGGCACGCAGGCCCGTCTGACATTCTGCCCTTCACCATACAGCTTTCACTCAGTCACAGTCATTCAGCATTTGTTAATGAGCATAATAATCATGAAGACATTAAATAATTACATAAATAAATAATAAACCTATCTCATGTCCATACACTCTACACTCTGATTTATGCAACAACATGAAATAAACTTGCATGTTTACATTCATTCAAAAGTAACAAATTTATAGAAAAGCAGTATTTTTTAAAAATTGCAACAATAAAGCCATACTTTAAACTAATTTAGACTATGCTTGGGGAGTCATATAATCCATATCAAACAGATGATGACAAAGTTTAAAGTTATACGAACGAATATTACTTATAAGTTTATTATTGAATTGGTAGGGCATTTCAACGGTGAGCAGCTGAGTAAGAGAAGCTTTTTTTAAAAACATGTTAAGCCTTAGTTTTGGGAGAATAAAACTGCTTAAGCATTGACTGTGTTTTGGGTTGGATTTGAATAACGACAACAGATATGGTGGAGCATTGTGCCACAGAATTTTATGAATTAATTTGTCCTTGTTGAAAAAAAAATCTCTTCTTGGGGGGTGGAATATCAAGATGTTTGTCCTTATTTGTAATACGTGCAGCTTGTTTGTGATCTATAAGCTTTATTGCTCGTTTTTGAAGTGAGTAAAGTCTTTTCATGTTTGACATGGAACAACCAACCCAGACTGTGGAACAGTAGTCCAAGTGTGTTTGTATGTGTGATATGTAGTATATTTTTCTGGTGTCTATGTCAAGAAAATGTTTAATTTTAGTAAATTGGTAAACTTTTTGTGCAGTGAGTTTGGTTAGATTGTCTACATGATGATTCCAGTCGATGTGATTGGTCAGTCATGAGACCTAGGGTTTTATGTTCACTAACGTTCTCTATATGTGAAGTTCCAGCGTGGAGCTGTATTGTTATTGTTGGTGAATTTGTTAATTTCTGTCTTGTTGTAATGAGCATGGATTTTGTTTTGCTGTGTTTATGATCATTCTGTTTATTTCAACTTGAAGAGTTGACTCAAGGTTAATTCATTGTCACTAGTGTAAACTATGCAGTCATCAGCAAAGAGGTCACACGATGATTTTTTGAGATGAAGTGGAAGGTCATTGATGTAGATGGTAAACAGGAGAGGACCAAGAATAGATCCTTGTGGAACGCCATTATCAGCCACAGATGAACTTGACTTAGAGTTTTTGAAGCAAACTACCTGCTGTCTGTTGAAAAGAAAAGATGCAATACATTTTGTCAGGTCAGGGTGTAATCTATAAGACTCAAGCTTTCTAACTAGGATTTCATGATTAATCATGTCAAATGCTTTTTTTAAAGTCAACAAAGACAGCACCACATAATTTATCATCGTTTATATTAGATAACCAATATTCTGTCATTTTTGTGAGAGCTGTGTGGCAGGAATGTTTCGGCCTAAAACCTGACTGACAGTCAACAATCTAATCGTTTTCTTGCATGTGTTGTAAGGTTGTTTCTTGTATGTATTTTTCTAGTGGTTTTGACATAGTCGATAGAATGGAAATTGCTCTGTAACTTGAGATATTTTTCTCCGAACCAGATTTAAAAAGGGAATATATTTTTCGAATTTTATAAGCCTAAGGAAAATGACAGTGTACAATGCACTGATTGTAAATGTATGTTAATGTATCTGTAATTGCTGGGGCAGAGTAGTGTAATATCTTGTTGCTGATTTCATCAAGTCCTGCTGTGTTGTTGTTCTTTAAAGATGAAAGATAATTATAAACATCACTAACTGACATGAGAGGAATAGTGTGTTTGCTTTAGATTTGCACATTTGCTACCTATAAATGTATTTAATTCACTTAAGTCAAAAGTAGAGGTTGGAAGTGAAGATTTTAAGATATTGACTTCTTCTCTGAAATGATTGCAGAATTCTTCACATGCGGGCACATGATTATAACTCTGCAAGTCAGACTGTTTTTTCTTGTTTGCTAGAATGTTAATTGCTTTCCAGACAGACTTATTGTCTGATTTATTCTGAACTAGGCTCCTAAATTAATTAATTTTTTCGTGCCTAATTAAATACTGAACTCTATTTCTAAGTAATCGGTAGCTAGTGAATTCCTTATTTTTCTGGGCCTGATTCATTTCCTTCATGACTTACAATATCTCAGGTGTTATCGAGGGGGACTTCACTTGATGTTTAACTCTCATCTCTTTAATAGGAACATGCTTGTCAATGAAGGTTTTTATCCGGTACCAGGGCCTTATCAGGATCAGTTAGTTGGTACACATGATCTATAAGTGCTTCTTGAAACTCTTTCAGAAATGATTCATCAGAAAGATGAGGACGTATAAATGAAGAATATATAACAGTCCAGTATTTTGACACAAGCCTTTTTTCAAAGATCACATACAAAAACAGTACAACAGATAAAAAAAATACGAAAAATAGATGAAAAGTTAAATTCGCTTTTTTTAAAAAATCCTCCTTCTATGAAAGACCGGCATAAAATGCACCCAGATAGACGTAGATAAGCACAAAGTGGAAGAGGCGATTGACTGAGAAATGAGGTAAAGGGAGAATGACAAGGGGTACCACATGACGTTATGCCCCAGATGACTCCGGCTTGCTGCCATCGGATACCTGTGGTCTTAAAAAAAGGCGCCCAGATGGCGCAGATAATGAATGTGAGAAAACAGTATGGGGAGGGGTGGATGAAGAACGGTTCACGGTGAATAGAAATCTCTGAGAGGACATGGCTGCTCGCTTAGAATGCCTAGACAAGGAAGCTATCAAAGACTTCTGGCATCTAGGGAATAAGGATAGAAAATGGGTGGGAATTTAAGCATAAATGGCCTGCGATGAGAATGAGAAGATCTAGCGAAGTGATGGCGCTAAGACAAGAAAGATGGGCATGAATATCAGAAATAGAAAGAGTTAGCAACTAAGTGGAAGTGTGAATTAGTGTGAAGATGGCTGAATTTATTGTTAATTCCAGATGGGTGGAGACACCCGGTGCTACCCCAGAGCTTTCCGAGATCGTTCATCGGAAGAACACGAGCTTTTGAAGAGACAGATTATGTCCTGTTTTCTTTGGTGGTCTCTTTAACAGAAGTGTTTGGTGACCGGTATCAGTGCCATCTTGGATATGTCGTTCAGATGTTGGTGAAATCGATCTCATAAACGTAAGCTAGTCGCCCCTGTATTCTTCATACCGCATCGCTTGCAAATAGTGGCATAAATGACGTTGCGAGGACAGTACATTGAAAAGTACGATGCTTACGCAGAGTCTGTGTGGACATGCATACAGGAATATATATACATACAAGCAAGATATACAAAAGATGACTGCAGATCGTGAAAAGTGAAAAGCGCACACAATTTTTTGGACATAAAAGAGATGACAACTGCGGTAAAACTGGTTCTAATAATTAAAATAGATGAGTGTATGGTTCAATTTTACAAAAGGATAGAGAGAGTGAGGAAAGTGGGCAGAAAGCAAGATGAGTACATGCAAATGAAGAAATACAACAGTCTATTTCGCCAAAAGCCCTTTTTCGAGGATTACATTAAAAAAAAACAACACAACAGATAAAAGCACGAAAAATGGACGAAAAAAATATTTTAGGCTTCTTCCTAGTACGAAAGTTGAGCACAAAATGAGAATTTGTTGCTGCCCTGCAAGGTTTCACAGGGCATACTGGGTGATGATTTCTCAATTACTAAAGATAAACGCACATATAAACAAACGCATGCAGAGCACATCGTTCACGGATTTTAATCGTTTTCACTTTCAGCCTGCACGTGTTTATACGGCCAGTGCGACGACGGTCCTGGAGGCTCGGGCATATGTAAGAAAGATACGTGTCAATCTGAATACCAAGGTGATAACTGTGATAAGAAGCTGGTACCATGCCCGGGAAGCTCTCTGCTCTGTCACGCCCACTCGAAATGTTTTGTGGACGATCTTAATGTTGCCAGGTAAGTCTTTGTGTGTGTTGTTTTGGATGATCAGAGTTTAAGAGGTCACACAGAACAAGACAGAGCGAAGATTATAACGGATGCTAGACTGTACAACAAATGCATGTTTGTTTTAATTTTGCGAAACGTTGGACTTTGATCAGATCGATTTACAGTTGCACTTAAAAAAGCAAACTATGTTACAGTTAACATTCGTGTGAATCGTGGATTTGATAAGTATTTAGTCTGTGGGTGGAAATCTATTTTAAGTTCTGGATCACGGCGAATACACAACCAACGTAACATCTGAGTAAAAACAGTGAAGGACACACTGATACCCGAGAGCCGAGCACGCATGGACATGCAATGTAAAGAAGCAGCTCCCCAGGACTAGCAGCAGAACTAGATCATTTTCCAGTTTCTGGCAGGTTGAATATCCCAAAATAAAAAATCCCGAGATCTTAAATATTTCAAAATCCATAACTTTGCTCTTATACGTGTAGCAGGATGTAAAAGAGGTGAATTAAAGCGATCCAAACAAACTATAAGGAAACCAACGATAGTGATTGCTAATCACAAAGGATCTCAAAGAGGTTGAGAGTCGAGAACAGAATAAAAGGAGTATAAGTAAACAAGTATTGGGAGATAGAAATTAAGGTCTACAGGAAGAGTGTAAAAACTCGGGGTGGGGGAAGCGGATTGGATGATTGGATAGTCAGGATAAGACAGTCCACATTATTCGGATGATTAGTACAGAGTCAGAAGGAGAATGAGAAATTTCCGCTTTAAGACAGCCAAGAGACAGAAGAAAAGTTATCGGGAAAACTGACAGTTGATATTCCAACTGATGACCAAGTGGAGGTATTATTCTGTGCTCATCTGGAAATCTGAGCAGTAGCCATTGGCTGCCGTGGGAATTGGAGAATTAGTAAACCGCCAGTTGTTCCTGTGTGGACGGATGTATGGTCCAGCTTAGGGGGCATCAGAACCTGCAACTCTTGTGTCTCCTGTAAATAAGTAACTAACCAAGAGGTAGGTCCTGGATAAGAGATGGGGGTTGCCTTTGCTCTAATACAGAACAATGACTACACAGGGCGGTCATACAAGGAGACCCTTCCGGACCATGGCTGTGACTGCCTCGAAAGATGGATAACGCGGTAAAAGCTCAAGGTAAGGTAAAATGTCCGTTTCCATGCCATTGAGGTATATTGGGGAATACTGTGTTAGGCCCGTATTTTCCATGACGCGGTAGTAGTTTTAAACTGAATCGAACGTGGAGACTGTGGCGATGTAGGTGAAGCTGTTAAAACTACAGTAAAAAGCATCTAAACGATAGGAGGGAAGAACTGATTGGAGGACTAGAAAAGTGGGAATTCATTACACAACAAGAAATAATGTCTGTATGTAAGCCATATGAAATGCTTTTAAAGAAAAAAAAAACACTTTAGTAATGAGGCATCTAATTCAGTAGGAACTATTTAAAAATTTCACTTAGTCCACAATGTCTTATCTTGTGTCTTTATGCATAGGAGATCCAGTTCTTGGTTCCTCGCCCTGTCTAGCCAATTTCCTTCCAAAAGTGATAAATAAATATATTTACATTCATTGTTTGTTGCATTTATGTTCCTGTTTTTTTTATGTCAGATAAAAAGGAATCTTGTGTTCTGAAACTCAGAATTGTTTTATCTCTGCTTTTCGTCACCACTATATCTTGTATTTCAGGTATGCTGAAAAAATTTTTAATCTGAAGCATTCTTGATATGACGCGTTTCGGTGTAGAGATTATCAGCCTCTTTAATGCACAGCGCGTGTAAAGTGTAGTTTCATGCTACATTGTTTTCTCCTCTTCCCTACCCCCCCCCCCGCCCCCACAGTTTAGTATCTGTGTTGTGAAAACTGAAATCGAAAGATTGATACCATGTTCTGTATTGAATCTCAAGTGGCAGAGAAATATCATTGGAGAAACAGAGTTGAAGATAGACAGGATCCGCAGTGGCGTATAAATAGACTGCTTCACAGCCAAAACAAAATACAATACAAAACAAAGCAAGAATAGTACAAAAATGTGTTGGTGCATACCGTATGAAAAAAGCTATACAATAAGCTATATTGAATCCTAAGAGAGGAGAGCAACAAAAGTTGAATAAAATTTGAAAACAGAAGCAAGAAAGTTGAAGAAAAAGGGAAAAATTTCGAAACTACCGCCCTAGAACAGAATTCTCGAAAGAATTTTGATTCACACAAGGTCTGTGTCAGCGATGACCAGTCGGTGTGCCACGAATAATCTGTATATGTGCAGCAGGCTTTTGAGAAAGTCAGTTTACTGTTGCTAGTAATTATAATAATTACTATAAATTCATTTTTCGGCTTCTGGGTCAGACCTGTGTCCCGGAATGTTAACTTTACTTATTCAAGTATCTGTGTGCTGTGAGCTTAGTAACCGCTGGTCTGTGTTCTAGAACATTAATTCTCAGACTTTTTCAGTCTGCCTTTCCTTCTCTCAGGCTGCGTCGCTGGAGCCTTTACAAACTTTTTTTTTCGCTTAGTTGATTCTCTGATCTGATGTGCTCTGTCGTTTCATTTTTGTCCTGCCGTCTCCCTCGGACTTTTCCATTGGGAGGAGGCCGGGGTGTTACCGCTCTGTTTGGGAACCACTGTTATAAAATCCAAGGGGAATGAAAAAGGAGTGGTGAAGAATGATAAAAGCAAATGATATAGATTCATTGTAACTAATGCTAACTGAGAGACGGATACGCCTATGGCGCTATTGTCAAGGATTATCTTGAGCTTGGTCTTTACATTGTACCCGAGCATTGATTTCAGCCAGTACTTTCTGTGCTTGCAGGTGCCAGTGTGAGATGGGATATGAAGGTGATGGAGACGAGTGTAAAGAGATTGATCCATGCGTCAGGGGAGACAATGGCGGCTGTCATCAACAGGTATTTTTGTTTATCTTCCCCTGCGCCCAGTTAAGTTCTCATTTAAATCTGCTTACCGATCTTAATGAAACCCAGCATTTCTTCACACGAATTTTTTTCTTTTAAATAAGAAATATCTCTCTTTTTTGTACGCATTTTCGTTTCAGTAAATTCAGAATAACAAGATTTAAAATCCTCTTAGTTCTTTAAATAAAGATGCTCCAAATGCGTAGTTTTTTTTTCGCATGATTATCAGTGACATGTTATGTTTTTCTATCCATTTTTTCAGAGATTTGGCTTGTTATTTAAACTTTTCAAATAAGCGCATGTTCTTCTTCTTCTTACATCTTTGCCGTTCCATTAAACGTCGCATGGTTGTTTGCCAAGTTTGTCTCTTCTCGGCGAGTCTTTCAACCTCATCAAGGGATTTTATGCCCACTAAACTGGCTTCTCTTAACAATGTCCTCTTTAGAGTTTCGCCGGTCGACCTCTTTTTCTTCGGCCTGATGTGCTCCACTTGATGACTTGTTTTGGGATTCTCTGATTGTTTCATCTCATCACATGGCCTACATATGTCCATCTTCTTTTTTGTTTGCTCATCTGTCTGATCTCTGCGTTGTTCTTGAATTCGTTTCACTTTATACTGAGTATTTTCCTGAGGCATTTGTTTTCAAAAGAGTCTAATTTCTTGTCTATTTCTTTAGTTGATTTCCAGCTTTCGCATGCATAAATGAGGGTGGATATCACATTTGAATTGAATAATCTTAACTTAGTTTTTGTGCTTATAACTTTTGAATTCCATATATTCTCAAGATTTTTTAAAGACAATGTTGCTTTTGCAATTCTAATTCTAACTTCCTTCCTGGTGTCACCATCTTGGTCTATGTAGCTGCCAAGGTATGCACACTGGTTTACTTCATCGAAACTGTTCCTTCTGCATACGCGCTTGTTACGCATTGTTTATTGTGTTTTACATTTCTCCAGTATCATTTAACAACTGGAAAAATGCACTTAAAAACACGTCTTGACACATAGACGCCGGAGATGAACAACACAAAGCACAGAAGACTCTTACTGAATAGATCATTTTCCGAGCAATATAAACTTATTTCACGTTTTTAACAAAACTTAAACCACCTGCGTTCGTGCGCATTAAAATCTATGTCCCGTGGCATTTGCAGACAGTTGGGGTGTGAAGTGTTAGTGCCTTTACGTTTCGAAGTAGGAATGCCAGGACCTGTTCTCGGTGCCATTGTTTTTCTAAGGAAGTCCCAGGTACCCAGTTTTTGAGGCTGAGTGAACCTCAGTGTCTGTCGTCCGAAGAAATTCCGCCCGACTGCGAAATCGAACTTTCTGATCGGCAGGCGAGGTCACTAACCACTACACCACGTCGTCACTGAATTCATTAATTTTTAGTTTTTAAAAAAAAATTTTTAAAGAAAAATTACAAAAGTTTACCAATTTTCTTATTTTATAAACTCAAGTGACAGAGAATAGAAAATATTGGTTTTTTTTTTCAAATTAGCTTCAGATACTCTGGCTTGCATTTTAAAATATAACCCAATTTAGTTTAAATTATTATATAACTGATTTCTGCTGCTTTCCAGATAAGTGGTTCTGAAAGATGCGATTAGTAGTTGTTAAACTTTTTCTTTCGCCCTGCCGACTCCCTTGCCTCTCAAAGCCCATCCCTATCGGCCCCCAAGACTCTCTTCTCTTAGTTGGTTCTGATACTCCCTGCTGCTCCGTTTTCAACGACGAGTTGGTGAATCACTGATACAGTTACCAGAAATGAGATATCCAATGATTTACAATGAAGAACACGATTAGAAACAAGGGTGAGTGTGAGTTCTTCGAAACCACAAACAGATCAGCGTGTTCTCGTATTCTTTCAGGCCACGTGCACCAAAGTCGGTCCAGGCGTGAGCCGTTGTGAGTGTAACTATGGATGGTTTGGGGACGGATTTAACTGTTCACCCAAGACCCCGTGTCTGGACCACACAGACTGTGACGTCAACGCCAACTGCTACAACTCAGAACCTGGCCAGGTTTGGTTTTACAGTACACATGCATTTTTTGTACATCAGTTACTGTATTCGCACTAACTGATTATTTTTTTTCCTACCATTACCTGAGATACAGTGGCCAAGAGGAATGCTATTTTTAACTGTTTTCCAGTTCACTGTTTCAAACAAGATCCAACATAATGCATGTTTTCTATCAGTGATACTCACCTCCCCTTAATCCAAACTCGCTGAAGTTGCTTTATCTGTTCGTGGATGCTGTAAAGTTACTGTGTAGCGTTGTTTTGATGCTGGAAGTTAAGTATCATGGATCTACAGCTTGCACTGTATCTTCCCATGATGATACATATAGACAGTCTGAATCTCATTCATCTCTTTATGTTATTAATCTTTTATTAATGCTGTTTTGGTATCCTTTTTTCTACGTTGCATTGAATTTTTCTCTATAGTATTGTTTCAGTATGACTCAGGTTCGTTCATAATATTTTAATATTGTTTCTAATTTATGTTCGCTATTTCTTGTACCAGCTTGAGCTGTTCCAGTTATCTTATATTTGATATTTTTCTCTTCGAAATATACGTTCATCCTGTATTTTCACTTCACGTATGGGGGAGGGGAAAAGAGAAATGTTGACATAAAAAACAGGTGTTCTTATTTATCATAAAGAATTTGTGCAGATACAGCACAAACGAGACAGAGCCTGTCATGATTAATAATCCTTGCTGCTACAGAGTTCATTTTTACTTCTCAGAGTCATCAAAATCATCAGTTAAAAACCATTTTCAGAGTTTTTTTTCATTTTTCGTAGACCTTAATATATTTCAGAATTGGATGAAACAAATATGTCGTGTAGTTTACCTTATGACTTTTTGTTTCTGAAACATGTTGATGATAAATTGATTGCCATAGTACTTGAGCTCTGCTGATGATATTGAAATGATATTAGCTTGAATTTTTCTTTATGAAAGCATTGTTTGCCTTAATGTAAAAAAATACATTATGTTTAAATCTGAATTGTATTTTTTTCACATTTATGCTTACTAGAAAAAAGTAGAAGTTTGATTGTTTGATGTAGAACTGAGGGTATGGGCTCATCTACTTGTGTAGTTCCAACAAATGAAAACAGCGTTATATTGTTATCTGGTGGTGTCTTCTGTTGTAATCATCTTATGTTTTAGGGAGTATAAGAGCAAAGTGCACACTAAAGAACAACTCCTTCTGTTGTAAAACATTCTAAGGACTCGTCAATATTTCAAGGGATGACGACTGCAAAAACTGGTTCAAATAATAAAGATAGATAGAGGTGTATGGTGTAGTTTTACAAGGCGGCAGAGGGAGTGAGTAAAGTGAGAAGAGTTAGAAAAAAGATGAGAAAGTATGAGAGTAAGACGAGAATGTATAAATGAAAAACATACAACATCCAATATTTCGACGTGAGCCATTTTCGAGGATTACATACACAAACAAAACACGACATATAACTAAAAGAAAAACTTATCTTAGTGGCATCCTCCTACACGAGTAGATAGGGTCATGCCCTCAGTGCTACATCAAGACAATCAAACTTCTACATTTGTTCCTACTTCTACCTTATTTCAAAATTGGCACTTATTTTAATCTTCAGACTAGAATAGGAGGGAGAAAGGTAACAAAATATATTGGGTCTGATTGTATACATTCCCAAAGCGTTAACGTTAGAGATTAGTAGAGAGAATTTGGAACACCAGTTAAGGAATAAACTAACGATTTTGGTAATTTGCTATATTTTTTTCAGTATCACTGTGTTTGTAAGATCGGCTATCGAGGGAATGGAAAGATATGTGAGATTGTCAATGTGTGTGTGCAGGACAATGGTGGATGCCATCCAAAGGTAAACATTGTCTGCCGGTCTGTAACAAAGATAGATCTTATCAAATTTCATGAATGGAATTTTGCGGATCTCTGCCTTCATTTTCCTCATTGAGATTTCTGGACAGTTGTCTCATCAAAATATAAGGTTTGCATACTAAGCTTGTGTACGGAAGTACCACCACCACCACCACCACCCTTTTTCTTTTCCACGGGGAAGGGGGCAACGGCTTTGGCTGGCTGGCAAAACTATGTTGAGCAGTCATATAAGGGAACGTCTGTCACTAGTACACAAAGTCTGGGACATTGAATGAGGGAGCAGAATCATATAGATCATCGACTCACAAGGCGAAACAGTAAAGTATGTGGCACACAGGAGGCATTTTGGACACGTAAAAAGCAATATGGCTGGCCAAAGTGGAAAAGACAGGGATCGTAGCATGTATAGCCTAAAGACACCAATGAAACCATGCAGAAAACAACTAAGATACGTTGGGCATGTCAGGAAGCATAATACTATACTGAAGATACTTCTTGAGGGCACGATCGAAATGAAGAGCACAAGAGAAAAATAGTGACATAGATAAGTGGACAGCATCAAGAGATGGACAGGAACCAACTTGGTCAAGTTCATTATCAAGAGAAGAAACAGAGCAGAGTGGAAATTCATTGATTAATTGCAGCCAGCCTCCCGTGGGAAGACAGTACGAGATTATATATATATATATATATATATATATATATATATATATATATGACTACTGATTGAAATTTTTGAAACCAGAGCAAAATTATCCCACCACCCCGCCCCATCTACTAAATTGAATAGCCATTCTGCTCTCATCAGCTACAGAGAAAAAGTCCTCGCGGCCCTCCCTTAAAACATGGGAAATTCTCCTGGCCCCAGAGCTATGCACCGGTTGGACCGTATTTCATCAGACCTGTATGTATATATAACAGACACTGCGAAATGTAATATACACACTGGAGTCCCAGCCAAAACAAAAGTGGAAAAGAAAACAAAGAAGAACTGGATAAATTGCAGGACATGAAAAGCAAATTAAAACTATTACAGAGAAAACAATCAAACTTCATTAGACGTGTCATGAGAAGATGGGAGTTACAGATCCTGGCAATTACTGAATAAAGGAGAAAATATAGAGGGAGGCAGAGATAAAAAATATAATGTCTAAATGGGCTAACCAAGTGGCACGAAAAAGGAAAGACAATCAATCTAATCAGAAATACCAAGGACTGCTGAAGATGGAGAAACATGATCGCCAATAAATAATGAATTGGATATTTAATAAATGAATAATTTGACGCATGTTCCTTTCTGTTGACTGAACAGTGGTTTAACTTTGATTCAGAGTCTCACATTTCTTTTAACAAATGCAATAGTATCTTGAACAGGGTAAAGCAAAACAACATTTTATGACATGAAAAAGAAATTAACAAATAAGTCATGTATTAACTCATGCTATTAAGGCAGTGGCTAGATGGGATATGCAGCAATGGATACGTGTACAGTTAAGTATAAACCAGCAAAAAAGTAGAAACAGCTTTATTATTTAACGATTACAAAGGTGTGACGTTTTGTCTCGAGCCTTCATCAAACAAAAACAAACAGGGCGAAGAATCAGAGAGAGGAGACAAACTATAGATTCATATGAATTTTATGTTACCGAAATAATAAAAAAATGAAAACAAAATTAATGGAAAATTGTAAATTACTTATCTTAGGTCTTGGAACAGTACAGAATTATAATCGACTGTATGTCGCACGGAGCACACACAATCTACCAATCTATAATCTAACAATTTTAATCGTTAAATAATAAAGCCGTTCCTACTTTTTCCCTAGTTTATACATTTTGGTATCACAGCTTTATTGCTGTGCTTTGTGTATAGTTGTATACATATACACTAATGATTACTGTACAGTTAATGCAGACAGTGTTGCTATCAGTGGTCGATTGTGGGCATGGACTACTGACCTTATCCAAAACCGAAATTGATAGACTGGACAGAATTCAGAATGAACCTATACGGACTATCCTTGGTTGCACAAATACTCTGACTGTGACCATTTGTTATCTGCTGGGTCTGCCTGATATAGAGGTCAGATACAAAGTTGCACAGGTCAAGGCTTATCTCACTGTGGTGGGCAATACTACTCACCCCCTGCATAAATCACTGGTTGGTAATGAAAGGTTGTCGTATTAAACATGGTAGTTCATGGTGGTTGAGACTGAAACATCCATTAGTTCTGCGTATGCTGTGGAAGATATTGCAAAAGGCATGAAGTGGATAGAAGTGAGAGATGAAACCAATAGGGTCACCAGAGTGATCATCTCCGAGGTTGGCAGAGAATGTAGAGAATGGACTGGAGGCAGGTGTAACACTTATTGGTTGCAAGTTTACATTTTATAGCTAGTTGGTGGGGGGGGGTATTTTATCTAGATGTTATTGACCAACGGTCCTTGGCAATGTTCTATCGTACTCGAGGCCAATCTAGCTCCCCCATCATGACCGCCAACCCAGGTTCTTCCCTCCTTGGTATATTGTATGCCAGTTATGCATAAATCCTGAAATTCAATACACAGTACATTGACATGCATTACAAATCACCAAGTCTGAAATTAAGGACACAGCATTTTTTAATCTCACCATATGCCACAACAACACATACAGCTGACATTAACATCAACATGACATAAAGACAGGTGTCATTATAATGGTATTTAAGCATGGTATCATATGATAATGACTTCTCATGTTGCATTATTGGAAACCTGATGGACCTGGGGTCCCGGGATCTTGGCCCTACACATAGCCTACACTACGAATCTAATATGCAATGGCACTTATTCCACACAGCTACCGCTGCCATGACACACCTCTATATAATCGCGTTGCTACAGCACAAGATCAATCTACATGAAGACATAATAACTAATCAAACATGTTTCCCATCCAATATACTGATAAATCCATATTGATACGTAAATATAGAAAGCTACATCACAGCTTACTGCACAACTACATATCTACACCACATTAGGTAGGCACGGGCAGAATATAGCCAACGATCACCATAATACACATGAATTTACAGCAGATCAGTAGGCACAATTACACAGGACATCGCCGGACCATTGCCTCTGTCTACCACTGAATGCCAGCCAATGTTTTAACAGATATATATATATATATATATTTCCGAAACCGGCTACCAATCATGTGGACGATGGCGCTTCAGTCAAGGTCGTATACCCCTCGATCTAAGCGTCCATACAGGACAAAGTTTGCAGTTCAGAAGCTCGTTTACGCTCACTCTCAATCACACGACACAGTCATCTTCATGGACGACTCACTCAGTGCTGCGAGGCACGGCAAAAAGAGCGGATGGAGCTTCTTTGTCTATAGGCGAGCCAAACCGGTGGCACAGAACGCAAGGGCATCCTTTACGACAACATCAACCATGCGGATGGAAATTGAGGCAGTGACCAAGGCTCTGACTTGGCTAGTTCGGCAGCATGATAAACGTGGTGTGGTGCAGACAGACTCTCAAAGCATGCTTTGCAAGATAGAGAGGGGGTAGCTTTGTCACCATGCCGACGTGGATATATTGCCTAGGGCATGCGGGGGTGACAGGCAATGAGGTAGCCGATCAACATGTAACGCTATTACAACAGACATGATTCCTATGGATATGACAGGCATAATGAAGTCGGTGGCCGAGGACATGGTGCAGGAGGAGGAAAGGACATGTGTTGATACACACACACACACACACAGGAGACGAACGACAGAAGTGTGAGAAGGAGGAAGATTGATTGATTGATTGATTGATTGATCTTTATTTCAAAAGGGTTAAGAATTGGGCACGCAGGCCCGTCTGACATTCTGCCCTTTATCATACATCTTTCACTCTTTTCCAGACATTCTACAGATATGCTGTTCATATAACAAACATAACTAACATTGATGCTGAGAGACATAAAATAACATATAACATTTACGTTTCGCTCTTAAACATTCACTCAGTACAGAAGTAACTACATACATTATAAATGACTATCTACTAAACAAAATTTTCGGGATATTCAGAAAACAATTAATTGTATTTGGTGTCTGTAAGAGCAGTTTAAGATAACTTTTAAGTTTTATAATTCATGGAGGCATGTAGTCGACATCAAATAGATACTGGGAAAGCTTGTAGTTGTAGGAAGGAGTATAATTTATATTTTTTATATAGGATGGGAGGGTATTCCAAAGATGAGCAGCAGAATAACTAAAGCTTTTCTTGTAAAGATCAAGTCTAGGTTTTGGAAGACATATGTTGTTCAAGCGTTGGCTGCACTTTGGGCTAAATTTAAACAGGTTCCATAGCGAATAGAGAAGAGCCGGGTGGCTGGCTGGTAAATTCCAGGTTGCCAGAACCAACAGCTGACCTGTCACAATTAGCGTTCATACTCTTTGGTGGTTACGAGTGCAATGGTGCCAATTCCTAGATTAAAAATTCGAGTCCTGAATAAGATTTTAACACATAAGAAGTCCCTAAACGTGAGGAAAAGAGTTTTACAATCCTGCATAGGACCAATATTGCTGTGTCGTTGTGAAACTTGGACAATTAATAGAAAGATAACAAATAAATTGGAAGGAACAGAGAGGTAGTTTTTAAGACAGATGCAACAAATACTGTGGACAGACAGCAAAACAATCAAAGAGGTTCTCGAGGAAGTTTCAAAACAACAGGAAGTAGTCAAAATTCCAAGAAAAAGACAGTCAAAATTTCTTGGACTTGTCATGAAGAGACCCTAGTTAGAGAACTCAGTAATGACTTGAAAATTGGAAGGAAAGAGGAGGGGAGGAAGACCAGGAGAAAAATATCTCAGTGCACTGACCAAATGACATGGAAAATGAAAAGCATCTGAACTTATCAGAAACACCAAGGACCGCACAGAATGGAGAAGCATTATTGCCAACACTATCTGACATGGCAGGTTATAATAATAATCTCAGTCAGGTTTATACTGTGTCTGTCTCTCTCTCTTTCTCTTGCTCTCTTTTTTCTGTCTCTCATAATCACACTCTTTAAGACATGCTTTCTCAGTATGTATGGGTGTATGTTTTTCATGGCAAATAAAATGCTGTTTACAGGTTTCCAGACAAAAGTACACAAACTCATGGTCTGTTTAATGAGAAACCAGAGTTTTCTGTTTGATTTTGAGAGAGGGAGGAAGAGAAGGAGCAATGGTGCAGCATGTCACAGAACACATTATAACATCTGAACAAATGTTAGACACTCATAATCTCTAAACTGGTGAGAGAAGAGATGGGTAATAACCTCCAGAGTCTAGGCAGTGTGTGAAAAAAAGGTGGATGTCAAACTAAGTAGAGAAAAAGAAAACAAAAGGGGTCAGTGGCTCTCTGCTGCTGGTGTGTTTCTGAGCTGATGAAGAAAAGTTGTAGACTTCTTACACGAGAGTGACTTGAGTTTGTTTCACTGAAGAAATCTACGATTGGTGGCGCACCATGTGGAGCGAAGCCTAACCACTATGTGAAGGAATGTATGATGACACGAAGGCTCCAGAAAGCGTATTTTTTCTGAACTGTGAGCATCATGCAAAATAAAACAAGAAGATGTCTCGAGCACCAGAAATTAACCTTGAACCACTGCTCTTATACAGGCTATCTGTACTCCTTTAAAAGCCGGGGAGAGGAACTGCACTTGCCCAGACAACCTAACTGGTGATGGTATCACCTGTTTTGGGACAATAGCACAAGAGGTGATGGTCCACCCGAACCTGACACGGCTCGCGGAGTTGCTGAAGGTTAGTTATAGCTAGACATAACAGGTTTAATTCACGGCTAGTTTTTGCTACGTTAGAAGTTTAAATTCACAGTTGCTAGAAAAGATCATCATAGATCCTTTAAACCCGCAGGAGGTTTGAGACGGTAATTTGAGCGGATGAGCGATATCCGCCTGTTGGTAAACAACCACTGATTAACCATTTTGTTTTTATCCACTTAGGGTCCACTTTAAGCCCTCCAGACCCCAGAGCAGTGTATTAGCTGGACCCCCCTCCCCCCATTGGGACTGCTCATAATGTTGAGTATTACAATGTGCAGTCAGTTATTTGCATGTCCCTTGCCGGACTTTGCCTCCCTAGCAGCTCTCCTGTAGGCCTCTCGGTTGTGAGCAAGATGCCCTGCTGCTGATGCATCCATTTGCAGATTATCAACAATGTCTTGCACCCATCTTCGCCGTGGTCTTACTCTCTTTCTTTTTCCCATTATGTACCTTCAAAAACAGTCTTATCTAAATTATCATGACATTTAATGTGTCCAACATATTTAAGTTTTCTCTCATTAATCATCTTTACTAGCCAGCCTTCTCCAATATTAAGTTCTTTTAGTAAGGATATTTTTTTTTCTTTTCTGTGTCCATGATATTTGAAGATCTCTTCTGTAGCATTTATGTTCAAAGGCATTAATGTGTTTCTCAGCTGTTTTGTTAAGTGTCCAGCCCTAACAGGCATATGTTAGGATGAGAAAGATGCATGCCTTTAAATATCTTATTTTTGTAGTCCTGTCTGTTCCTCTCCACAGCTTCTTTAGTTGTTTTACTTTTTGAAGAGCGATAGATATCCTCCTTTTAATTTCTCACATTGCATCTCTATTATTAGTTAGTAGTGATCCAAGATATTCAAAACTCTCCACTTCTTCCAATTTTCCTCATTGATACATATTTCAGCTGCCTTATTTGTTTTGTCAGTTTTCATCAATTTAGTTTTCTTCGGATTAAGATAGAGGTTTTGCTCCTCACTATTCTTACGGACTGACATAATTAGTTTTTCCATTCCTTTTTGTGTTGTGGACAGTAATACTGTGTCATCAGCATATCTAATTTGTGGTATTTCATAACCTCCAATTTTTATGGTATCGTAATATTCTTTGTGTACATCTTCTCTAACATTCCTCATTATATTTTCAGTATACAAGTTAAATCAGTAAGGCAACAATATGCACCCCTGACGGACCCCTTGTTTTATGTCAAACGAATTTGTTTTTTTCACCATTTATTCTCACTACTGCCTGATTGTCTAGATACAGCAGTGATATTAATTTATCAGATATGTTGGAAATCCCATTTTTTCCATTATTTCCCATAGTTTCTGGTGTTGTACACAATCAAATGCCTTTGAGTAGTCTATAAAGTATAGATTCACATTAAATTCTCTGCATTTCTCTAGTGTTAATCTTATATTGAATATATAATCTGTTGATCCTCTTTTTTGTCTAAAACCAGCTTGGACCATATCGACTTCTTCTTCTATGTTCTTACGAAGTCTACCCATTATGATTTTTAACAGAATTTTACTGGCATGACTAATCAGGGCAAGTTCTGTAGTTTGTGCATAATTTCAAGTTACACCGTTTTGGCCGTGGTATGAATACAGTTCTTTTCCATTCTTTTGACCAAATACCTGAATGCCATATCTTTTTACATAGTGCATGATAGATTGTTGCACATTCCTTTCATCCTGCTTTAATAAGTTCAACTGTTAGTATAGTTTGCACAATATAGCTGTTTCATTGGTGTCTTTTCGAGATTATCTGCCATCATCATCATTCTTATCGTCGTCACATTGGCATTGATAGAGAAAAATAATCACTAACAATTATAGTATTATTTGCTCGTTGTTAAGATTAAATAACCCTTTGCTGAAACAGATCTGTAGTTTGCTTTAGTGAAGCTGTATAAACAGACAAAGAGTTAAGACACGTTCATCTTTACTGTCTCTTGGACATTTTGGAGAATTGTGTCTTGTATACGTTAAATCCGGTATCATATTGGCATATAATTCTGATTACCAAGAGTCAGGGCCTTGGAGAAGGATGTTGGGGCTGAGAGTCCTTGGCTCCCACCCCCGCCTAGACACAGAAAGTAACTCTCATACTCTACTATAATAAGAAAGGAAAGGAGAAATAGAGCCGCCAGGTCCTTTCAGCATCATGGAGCCCGGAGTACATCCCCCAGCTATCCCTCCTCTCATCGGAGCCTCCTGGAATAGTTTTCTGCCTCTTATTCATATTGAACCCACTGCCTAAACAAAAGAATTATTGGACAGTGGATTCATATATACGTATATGTATGTCTCTTTCCATCACTTCGTATACTTATCTCCCCGTAATGGAGAGTAAGCCGTTATTGTTTGTCGAAACACGCTCAGCCAGTTATCATCAAACTCGCAGAGCTCAATAAATGTCTTGGGAAATCAGAAATGAACATAAAACGGTATAACCAAAGCAAAGGTGACAGCATCATATGAAACGGCGCACCTTCTGATATAAATCCGTAATGGGGAGTGTGTTCTCCATTATAAAGACTGATTTAAGGGAGACTTTGAGTATATGAAGTTTACCAGTCTACTTCTGCTCAGCAGAAGAGATGCAGGCCATACTATATTTTTAAAAATGGTGGTAGTTATTGTTAACCCAGACAGAGGCAGATTTTATGGCTGCTTTTACGTCCAGATAACTCTCTTTCTCTCTCATGGATGTATATTTATGCATAAGCACGCACAAGAGCCGCTGTGTGTCCTGTCGTTTTTTTTTTACAATAGAAATTCATTTATGAACAAAAAATCTCGTCCATTTTGCGTTTATTATTTGAAAAAAAAAAGGAAAGACATTTCAGCGAGTTATCAGATATCATAGAAACCCATCCCCAGGTCAGAAATTACCCGACATTGGGACAGTTTTATACGTGGGCAGAGTTAACCCAGTATGGCACGACCGACTTCAGTACTTCAAATGTATCTTTGTTGGTTTATTTTTCAAATACTCAGACCAATACAAAGATCGCTGGAGGCAACAGATGTGATAAGAATATTATTAGTTTAATGTTTATTTTGGTGATGTAGTAATTCCCATTCTACTGTATTATGTTAATCTGAATTCTTAAGTCAAAGCAGTGATTCTCAGAATGTGAGAGACGACCCATGGAGATCTACCAGTATTGTCTGACAAAATGTAACGAAATAGTTTAAATAAAGCTATAGAAAATCAGCACTTGTTGATAATTTAATTAACATGATTGGGGGTGGGGTAGAGGAATGGAAACAACATGAAAGATAAGCAGAAAGATGCGGAGAGAAAGATAAATAATGAAAAACCTGTCACGATGACCTAGTAGAAATTTACCAGCAGGGATGAGGGACAACATCATGGATCCTGTTCTGTGGATAAATATAATCGTCAACGCCTTTTGTAACCTCATCCGACATCGATTGTTTTGTGTTTCAAGCATTATTATTTGATTTACAAGACTTTTCTCAAATTTTTAAAAACTACTTTGATTTGTTTCTTATGTTTACATTTCGTGCTTTGACATAGCTCATTCTTCCATTTGCGACTGACCAAGCAATTACAATCGCCACTAGATCAAGTGCTGTCTTACAAGGCAAAAAAAGATTTCTCTTAACTTCGCAAGACTCTGTCTTTCTTCATTTGTTAATTGGACGACTGTTTTATCAGTGGTGTTGCTTGTCTTCTCGGAGCATGTGGCTTTTCCTTTTCCAGTGTCTTTTAAAAGTTATTTACATATTTTATTGCCGTCACTGCTTTCTGTTACGTGCTTCAGAATCAACCCCCATTCTGGTGAAAATAAACCAGTTGCCATACGAACACGTAGCAGTATATAATGAAAAATAGCAGTCTATAATGAAAAAATACTAGCAGTATTTAATGAAAAACGTAGCAGCCAGTAAAACATTGTCTCGCAAAAGGCTACCCCACAGACATTTTTGTTCAGTTGTGCATAAGTAGCGATCGAGTAAATATGGATCCTGTAATCGCCATTCCGCCCGCCAGTTATGAGGTACATGGTGTGATTTGTTTTCTGCAAGCAGAATGACACAGCGCATTCGAGATTCCATCGTGTCGTGTGTATAGTGACAAGGTTAGGAATGCTAATTTTGTGAGGAATTAGTGCAGAAAATTCATGGATGAGCATGGGGATGTGCATAACAAGTGGACGAAACAAAGATTAGACTCAGATGTGACTTTTTTTTTTTTAAGTCGAACAAGTCGTGCGTGAAAAACGTCGTTTCACGATTTAAGATCTTTCTGATGAATTTCTTCAGATTTCGAGGACTAATCTGCTTCCAATTGTCCCAGAGAGACTGAGTTTCCACAATTTTTTTTTGGTCCAGTTGGTACCAAAATATCTGACATTCACAGAGCTCAAAGAATAAGCACAGCTTTGATGTTTCTCTGCGATAAGAAGAGAGAGACTAATATCTCGAGAGAATAGTGAATGTGGACGAATCATGTTTTCAGTTCGCGAATCCAGAGACAAAGGAACTACCCAAACTGTGGATGCAGGGTCAGTCTCCAAACAAGTCCATGAAATTCAAGCAAACAAACACATTCTAACCGAAAAAATTATGACTACAGTGTTCTGGGACCACAGGGGAATTTTGTTGACGGCATTCATGGCACCATAGACCACAATAATGTCCGAGGTTTTCTAGGGGGGAAACCCTGAATATGCTTGGGAGGTCGATCCGAAACTTAAGGCAAGGAATGGTCACCAAGAGCATCATTCACTTGCAGGAGAACGCGCTTCCCCATACAGAGGCATTACTCGAGAAGTTCACCTGAGAGATTTTCGATCACTCCCCTTACAAACTGGATTTGACGCCAAACGATTACCATCTCTTGAGAAAGTTAACTGCTTGGCTGGATACTATGGATACATAGTGCTTCGAAACCAACGCGAAGATTATGGATGGAGTAAACAAATGGGTGGATACCCCGAAGGGGCCATTCTGTGACCAGGGATTTCAAAAGATGGTATTACGGTACAAGTGCCTGAATTTTGGTGTCGACTATCTGGAAAAGTAATGCAGTTATGTATGTAATTTTTTATGTAATGATTTTATTCCTGTCTTTGGCCTTTAAAAAAATAATCAGTCAGTCGGAGATCGATTTTCGAATAACCATTGTATCATCTATGACCAGAGATATTCGAAATTTTCTTTAGGCAAAAAGTGTAGAATGAGAACAACTTAACAGTTTTATTTTGTTTATTATCCATCATTCAGTCCATATACATGTTTGGGCAGTAAACAGTTTTAGTAGTTTATTTTGGCTGTAATGGTGTGTGGAGTGAAGAGAGCCAAATGGAAACTTCTGTTTGTTTTCTCAAGTTAATGAAAGTTGTTCTGGCTTTATTTTTTCCGGTTTTGTTGTTGTTGTTTCCTTATGCTTTTGTCTGTCTCGCTATCAGCTGTTACTTTGTGCCAAGTTATAGTGGTACCTAATTCTGCAAGGTTTTAGTTGTTAAGCGGCTAAGAGGCGCCTTAAAACCTCTCGCTCCCGCTGCCTTGCGGGTAGGACGGGGAATCCAAAGGCTAACGGAGAGAGTCCGTACACAAACCGACAGAAGGCAACGGGAAACCACAGTTGTAACTCCCAAGAACAATTATGCTTATTCAGAGCAATAGAATTGTCATGAACGACGTTAATAGATGTTCCTCTGGAACAGCCTCGTCCGGTAGGGCAGCTCACGAGCCACAGGTGAGGCCAGATCGTCATCAAGCTACTGGTGGCAAAACTAACACGTTCAAAATAGCAACATGGAAGGTTAGAACTTTATTCCAGGCTGGAAAATTAGAAAATGTATAAAGGGAAATGGAAAGGATGAAGATCAACATATTAAGAATGAGTGAAATTAGATGGACAGGTGCAGGGAAGATAAACTTTGATAAATATACAATAATATATTCAGGGAGTGGGAAACGCAAACGAGGAGTAGGAATAATATTTGACGAACAAACAGCGAGGACAATTGTAGGATATTTGAACATCTCGGACCGAGTCCTGCTAGCCCAACTGAAAGGACGACCAATAAACATAAATATTATACAAGTGTACGCTCCAACATCTGAAAGTTCTGAAGAAGATGTACAGCTATTTTATAATGACATAGAGACAGCCCCGTAACACACAAAGTCACATGATGTTATTATAGTGATGGGAGATTTTAATGTTAAAGTTGGTAAAGGACATCGTTGTTGACTATGGACCCGGGGAGAGGAATGACAGAGGTAGTAAATTAATTGAATGGGCAAGAATACATAGCATAGTAGTAGGAAACACCTGGTTTAAACAACATCCCCGAAGACTGGCAACGTGGTGCAGCCCAGACAAAAAGACTTTTAACCAGATAGACAAACGATTCCAGAATGCATTACTGACAACAAAAACCATGCCAAGAGCTGACTGCAGTAGAGACCACGAACCACTCTGTGGAAAAATTAGAATAAAACTAAAGAAAGCATGCAGAAAAGTGAGAAACATCAAAATGAATACAGAACTAGTTAAAAATGACTAAGAACTGCGAGAACAATACAAAGTTATTATAACAAATAGATAGAATGCAATAGCAAAGATAAATAATATAGATGAACAATGGGCACTGTTAAGAGATTCTATACACCAAACTGTTAAGGAGATAATACCACCGAGAAAAGAAGCCCCTAAAAATAAATGGATGACAGACGACATCTTAAGACTGATGGACAAGAGGAGGAGGAGTAAAAATAACCAAGAAAAACATAGAAAGATAAATAAAGAAATAAGACCAAATGCAGAGAAGCAAAGGAAGTGTGGTTAAATAAACAATGCAGACAAATAGAGGACTCCTATAATAAAGATAGCAAAACATACACAAACGAATTAGTGAACTCACAGGCAGGAAGACAAAATATACCACAGGTTGCCTGAAATTCAAAAGAAGGTAAAATGTTAATGGGAAAAGAAGACATTGTGGACAGGTGGACAGAGTATATCGGTGAGCTATATGGAGGAGAAAGACCAGAATTAACAGCAGATATTGAAAACTGTGATGGACCACCAATACTTGAAGATGAAATCATAGATGCCATCAAACGCATGAAGAAAGGAAAAGCAACTGGGCCTGATAATATAACAATAGAAGAAATAGAGGCACTAGAGGAAATAGGAATACAAACAATAACCAAGTTACTGAATGACATTTACAACAGTGGTTATATGCCCAGTACTTGCTTAAATCCACGTTTATATCACTACCAAAGAAACAAGGTGCAAAGGAGTGTTATGACCACCGGACTATCAGCCTCTCATGTAACATAACGAAGCTACTTCTGATAATCACTATGAGAAGAACAAGGAAAAAGATAAAAATGGAAATAGCAGATGAAAGTTTGGATTTGTTGAAGAAAAGGGAACACACAATGCCATTTATGCTTTACGTACACTAACAGAAAAAGCTTTAGAAGTACAAAGGATCTCTACTTATGCGTCATTGATTACGCCAAGGCATTCGGCAAGGTGAAACAATGAAATTATTAAAATGCTTGAAGACATCAATATAGACGGCAAAGACCTGAGAATTGTAAAACATCTATACTGGCAGCAAGAAGCAGCAATTCGAGTTGAAAATAGAACTGGAAAATATCAGTCTATAAAACAAGGGGTGCGACAAGGATGTGTACTATCTCCGGACCTTTTTTTCTCTGTACAACGAGAATATTCTAAGAACAATCATCACAGAACCAGGCATAAAAATTGGAGAATACAATATTAACAACCTTCGGTATGCTGACCACACAGTACTTATAGCTGAGAACCAACAAAACCTGCAAAATCTCTTGGATAAATTCGCTAAAGGAAGTGAACTGAAAGGCCTTACTTTAAACAGACAGAGACTATGGTTATATCTAAGAAACAGAATCCACCAACATGCAGTATAAAATTAAATGGAACTATTCTAAATCAGGTTCAGAAATTCAAATACCTTGGAGTAATAATAACTTAGATGGGAAATGCAAAACAGAAATTAGAAACAGAATAGGCCAAGCAAAGACTGGATTTCAGAGAATGAGAAACATATTATGCAACGCATCGTTATCGATAAACGTTAGAAAACGAGTCCTAAAATGTTGTATTGAACCAATCTTGCTATATGGAAGTGAATAATGGACAATAGGCAGGTCTGCACAAAAATCATTGGAAGCAGCAGAAATGTGATTTATTAGAAGAATGTTGCGAATCCCCTGGACAGTAAAAATAACTAATGAAGAATGTATGAGAAGAGCTGGAGAGACAAAAGAAAATCTTGTCCAAAAGATAAGAGAGAGACAATGTACTTTCTAAGGACAGTCAGTGAGAAGAGGGGACATTGAACATTTTATAACAACAGAAAAATAGAGGGAAGAAGATCAACAGGAAGACCAAGAGAAATGACACTGGACAATCTGACGACGGAATGGTATGAGAGGAGATTACCAACTGAGCTGATGGCCTGCATGAAGGATCGGGTACTCTGAAGAAGCATAATAGCCAACGCCAGTCGTCACGGCACCTGATGATTATGATGATGATTTGGTTGTTTCTTGTAACTCGTATTTAGTTTTTTTTCTCACTATCACAAACCTGTTTTCTTTATATTTACGTTAAATCTTATTTGCTTGTTTGATAACTGTATACAGAATGTATTTTTTCTCCTGCATGGGATTATGAGTGTGCGCTGTATTATCTGCATATTCTAATGTTTCTCAGCCTTTTTATATCCATCGACCATTTTTTCAGATACATATAATTTAAGGACTACCCGTTTATGTGGAGTCATATTTAATACCACAGACCCTTGCTTTTTTCAAGAGATGGAAATTAATACCAAATTGATATTGATGAACCTGTGGACTACAGCTTGATGATCACTGGTCTAGATCCTCCATTCCGTTGTGTCAGTCAGACTGCTCTTTGAAAGTCCCCTGAGGGCCCATCATCCAGTCTACGACAATGACAAAGAGAACAACTGATGTCGGTACATTCTTATCTCGCTATAAGCGCAAACGTTATATGGATTTGACCAATCTTGCATATTAAATCAGCACTGAAGACTTTTTTTTTTGTTTTTCATTATTCACGCAAGTCGTATTTTTATATAAGTTTATCTGTAAATATGTACGTGTAGTTGTTTCAGTTTCACCTGCAACTATATGCAGCTCAGCTCCTGGCTGTCAAACCCATTACCTTGTGAGCCATAATACGAGCCAAGGGTTGTGGGAGTAAACACAGATAGAAAATTAGCGGGATTAAGAACTAATAGAAAATCATAGGTAAACACAAGTAGAAAATTAAAGAGGATAAACACTAATTGAAAATCAAAGGGAGTAAACACTAATTGAAAATCAGAGGAAGTAGACGCTAATTGAGAATCAGAGGAAGTAGACGCTAATTGAGAATCAGAGGAAGTAGACGCTAATTGAAAATCAGAGGGAGTAGACACTAATAGAAAATCAGAGGAATAAATACTATTAGAAAACTGGAGGGAGTAAACAGTAATAGGAAATAAAAAAAAAGTAAACACTAATATAATATTAGAGGGAGTAAACATTAACAAACAATTAGAGAGAGTAAATACGAATAGAAAGTAATTGGTAAAGGCCTGGAAATCCATTTTCTGGTATCCTCTACAACTCTTTTCCATTGGTACACTTAAAAGATCTCCTTTTATTTATTTATTTATTTATTTTATTTTTGAGCTCATCAAGATGTCGAGATAGGTTGACTAAGCATGAATAAACTACTTTCTCCATATCACTCGTGCATGTATGAATGCTGTCAGCGAAGACGAAAAAGCCGTTAAACGCTCTGTGTAAAATGTATGTTCTGCTATATATTTCTAGTGCAACTCTATTATGCAAAGACAAGAACATAAAATTAGGGAATAAAAAATAAATGGCAACCCAGCAAATGTGGATAGAAAAGGAAATTCGTAATTGTAGGGCAGAAGAGAAGATAAATAAAGGAATACATCGAAACAAACGATTTTTAAAAATCATGACATATAGCATCAAATTAAAAGGGGTAAGCTATGTGTTTTAAACAATAATTAAGTGGGTAAAAAAAATATAGGCTGAAAATGTTCAGTGTTACGTCGCTGATGTATGTAGGGGACGTGGTTCTAGCTCCTGTTTTTCAGCACATTGAAGAAGTTACGTAGCTAATATCACTTTTGAGCGCCTATCACTTGCTAGTTTCATGAGTTATGGAGCCATTTCTACGGCTGGTTTGATTGAGGCGTCTTCATACGAGATCTAGCCACTCTCTAACTTTAGGCGCAACAAATACTGAAAGCTATATCGGAAAGAAAAGTTCATGCCTCAGGTTAACGGTGCAAATGAGGAAAACTATCAGGTCAATGGACAGTGCTTGCTGGGGATTCATTTTAGCCGCCATTAAAGTAGGATTACATATGAACCTGATAGCCGTTGTTTTGCTTCGTTTTTCATATTATGAACCTGATAGCCGTTGTTTTGCTTCGTTTTTCATATTATGAACCTGATAGTCGTTGTTTTGCTTCGTTCTTGTATTATAAACGTGATAGTCGTTGTTTTACTTTGTTTTTCATATTAGACTCCTCAGAGGGCGCTCGTATAAGCTAAGAAACTAGTGCTTTGGCGCTTTGTAATAACCCTTTCCCCCCCCCCCCCACCCCCACCCCCTGAGAACTTTCAATTGCAGACTATTTCCTAATTATCGGCTGGGATGAGGGAGTACTTAAGCTGAGAGATTAAGTCTTCCTTAAAAGCATTCGTCACAGAGAGTATCGGCTGAGCTTTTAACTTTGTGCCCCATCTTCCGGACAGAAAGCACCCTCAGACTTTACTGTGGATTCGAACCTGTGTTTTCCGAACGAGAAACGAATGCCCAGAGCCACTTTGTACGAACCGTAAAATGTGCCGGCTGTTATTCCAACACTGTACACGCATGATGACACCTTGGCAGTCAGTTTATTCTAACGATAACATGTATTTAACATACATCACGGACCAGGGCGATCCTGGTCGATATCACACGACAGCAGAATGGGATAGCCGTAATGAAAAAAAAAGATGGAGAAAAAGGTAATGTCCTCAGCTATTGAACATAACATCCTGTTCATCATAAAAGGATGCCAGTCGGTATTTATGTTCATCACGTGACGATATGGAATGCTGTTAATTGAGGCGTGCTCCTTAATGGGAATATGTGAGTATACTAGCTTTTTATTGGTCACGTGACATTGAAGGAAGATCCACTTATGTGAAAGAAAGCCAGTCTCACCTCTCTTCTGACAGACACACACACAGGTGTCTTTTTTTTCTTTGTTATGAAGAGACAGTTTTGAGTGCTGATCACAAATGTTTCGTGTGTGCACCTTCACCAGCCTATTATTTGCTGCTTAATGTATGTATGCATGTCATGTTATTGGTCTATGAAGCAGAATTTGTACTTTAGAAGATAAAACATTTGAATACTTTTCTGCTTTTGCTTAGAATGTAAATATGTATTATTTTTTCCCAGTGAAAGTAGATTTTAAAATGTGCATTACTTTGTCCACTGAAAGTAGATTTAAAGGTAGATTAATTTGTCGAATGAAAGTATAACTTAAATGTACAAGGTCAGAGAATTAAGTAATGATTTTATATGGCCAAGACACAAATGCCATCTATGAAGCAAAGCATGGAATCCAAAGAAGCAACCTTCATCTATGATCTGGCAACTTTTCATCGCCAACTGATAAGCAGACGACAAACAGGTCGCCATTTTGTTGACCTAGTTAGAGGTGCATTGTCACTTAATCAGCATAGGGCAAAAAGCTAACATTAAATTCTGTTTAAAACTTGGAAAAGTGCCATTGAGACAGATGAATTGATGCGACAAGTTTATGGGGATAATTGTTTATTTCGTTCACAGATATTCAGGTGGTATTCATGATTCAAAAGTGGTGTGGAAACGATTACAAATGCAACTAGACATGGTGTCCAATTTCTGTTGGTAATGAGAAATTCATTGCAAAAGTCAGAGAAAGGATACAAGAATATTGTAATTTGACTGTGAGGATGATGGGAGATGAATTTGATGTTAAACCAGAGAGCATTCGTAAAATTTTAGTGGAAGATTTGGGCAAAAAAAAAGTTGCTTGCCGGTTTGTACCACATGCGTTGTCTGATGACCAAAAACATCAGCGTGTTGAGTACGCATAAGACATCATCAAAACGTGTCGCAGAAATAAATATTTCTTAAATTTGATTGTTGCAGAGGATGAAACATGGATTTTCCTCTACGCTATGATCCAACAACTAAACGCCAAAGTGCTCAGTGGAAGTCATCATCATCACCAAAAGGCAAAACATTTCGTCTTCAAAAGTCGAAAGTGAAGACAATGCTGGTGTACTTCTAACACAGCAAAGGAGTTATTCACAAAGACTTTATTCCAGAGAGACAGAATGTCACTACCAAAGTTTATTTACGTATTTTGAAACGCCTATTGAAAAGGATTCTCCGAGTCCGACCCGAGTATTCAACACCTGGCAGTTTTTTTTCCTTCTTCATGATAATGCACTGACTCACTAGGCGGTAGTTGTACAGGAATTTTTGGCCCAAAAACAAGTGTGTGTTCTCAACCATCCACCCTGTTCCCCAGAATTGTTTCCCTGCGATTATTTTCTGTTCCTAAAATTAAAGTTACCATGAAAGGACGCTTCTTTTGTGAGACTGATGACATCTAAAAGGCCGTAACATCGAGTTTAAGGGCCATACCAACAGAAGAACTGCAGAGGTCATTCCAGAGTTTGTTAGATCATGCCATTAGCAGTATCAATGCACAAGGGGCTTACTTTGAATAAAATACCTTCAGCTGTTGTTTATTTTATTTTTTAATGGAATTAGTCTCATTACTTAATTGTCGGATCCTGTAGATTAATATTTCCAAAGAAAATAGGATTCAAGTGTAAATTAATTTGTCCAGTGAAAACAGAATTCAGATGTAGATTAGTTTTTTAATGAAAAATTAATCACAAAAGGAATTAACTCTGAAATCATCTGTCATCTTTGCACATAACTCCTTCATCAAGGCATTAGAAACTACATAGGCGAAAGTGGCAAATCTACAAACTCCAAACCTGATATGAACAGTTTGAACGGCAGACAGGAAACCGCTATAAACCTCAATAATGTCTTTCAGAGCCATCGAAAGGGGGCCTCATTTTCTGCAGTACAAAAAAAAAACAGCTGCCTTTTCATTTCACCTTCATTAGCTGCAACTGCCAAGTTCAAGAACCTATATCTAATACACAAACATGAATGCTTCCACAAAATAGTTAAACCTTCCCAGCGCAAATACCTCCTCTCCCCCCCCCCCCCTCTCTCTCTCTCTACCTAAAAAGAAAGCTTTTCAAATGTAGGCACATAATTTTTTCTGCTTAGAACTGGCGCAGGGGCTGTGGCTACATGCACTGAAAGTGCAGTCTTCAGTAGCTAATGCTGTGTATAAAACTAATTGTCACACTATGATGGAGGAAAAAAGAAACTATGATTTTTATTTAAAATTATATAAGAATTTTTGAAGTAAATCTGCAGATCAAATAAAGTAAATTAAAATATTCAATCACTGTATGAATAATACTCTTTGATTTAATTGATAATACTCGTGCAATATTAAAAGAATCATTCCAGAGATCGTTATTGTTTGTTATAACATCCCAGCGTATTAAAGGGATAGATACTTTTTAAACTGCATGTTGAATTGTTCACCTTGGACTGTATTTCATGACTAAGGGGATATCTTACAATAAGCATAAAATTACTAGTGATCTTAATCTATGTATGTAAAGCAAAAACCAAAGACCTCGTTTAACTTGCTACAGTATTTGTCATGGGAAAACATACACCAAAAGTGTGGGTGTTACGTTATTGTGTCTATCAAGAATTTTGGTGTTGTTGTTTCTATAACCCGTTATGTGCTGAGAAGACTCATTCTGGTGGTATAGGTCACTATAACTCACATTTTGAAAACCACTGCCCTGCTTTCCCCAATAAATCAAGAGCTATGACATACTGCAGAATATTGGCTTACTTTATGAGCGAAGCCGACAGGCAAAGTATTGGAATAACTTGAGCTGGGAAACAGAAGAAAAAAAATTATGGAAAGGAATTTGACCATTTTTGGAACATTAGGAGACGTAAGAGATTATAGTTAATCATAACGAAGGAAGACGACAAACGTGCAGAGGAGGGGGGCTGCTAGGGAGAAAGCTGCGGAGAAAGCATTGCAATTTTGGGAGAGTAAGAAATTAAATGTGAAAATCACAAGCAGCAGCTCACCATGCGGAATAAATCAACAAGATGATGGAGGAGATTAAGGTAGACATATTTAATCATTTTTATAAATATAGATTAAAGTTCTCCAGCCAGTGAGCGATTTTTTTTTCTTTCACTCCTGGAGTTCATAAATTCAGGATTATAATTACTCTGATGGTTGCAGTGACGCAAACGAGGAAAAAAAGTTAAGGAACCAAACTGACCGGAAATAACAAGGAAGGCGCAGTATAGTCATGAAGCACCTACTTGCTGCAGCAGAAGCGTGAAAGGATAACTAAAAGTAAGAGAAAAATGGTGCAAGATTTTAAATAACTGTGAATATTGTTAGTTGGAAACAAGACCGACAGGTAGACTAAGACAGAGATGGAAAGACAACATAGAAGAAATACTGGAAATTGGTGTCATCAACTGGAGAGAGAAGATTAGGAATTGGGCGGAATGGAGGCGACCTTTATCTGTTGCAGTGAGCATTAATGCTTTGGAAAGCAGAGAAAGAAGAATGTATATTGTTAGTTAACATTATTTTTCATGGTTAGCTGATCAGCTTTTGACAGTAACTTTCTTGAACTGTTTCTCAGAAAACAAGACGAAAATAAAAACCAGCTTCTAGTAAAATGTAAAGAGATCGGTGCTTGTCAAAATACAGGATTTGTCTAACATTGTGACAGCCTAATGTTTACAGCCATTGGTTGGTGATTCATGCTTTTTGACAGGGATTTCTACGCATTTTCTAACAGTAATAGAAAGCCTCTCGGAAAATGGAAGATGGATTTAGAGATAGAAATGGATTTATTCCATACACTGACAAAACGATCTTGTCTCTGTGATGCCCGGTGAATTAATATAGAACCCGCAGGAGATTAGTAGAACGTGAAGTTAGGGAAAATGTTTAGATGAAACACTTGTTTATCATTTTCAGACCTTTCACTAGCTGATGGGACTTCCGCATGTCCTACTCAGTGACAGCCTGTGGGCTGCATTTCTTCTAGTTGGTTTTCCGGCATTCAACAGTAGTTATCTTTTCTCATGGTTTTGTCATCTCACTGTAGGTCTCCCGGTATTCCATGTGGTATCACATTTGACTGTGTTGAAAAGAATGTCTCATTTGTTAGAGCTTGAAAAGACCTTACTGTACATCAGCACGCTCCTTTATGGAGGAGGATATTCAGTTACTTCAGTTTGTGCTAACAGAATAGCGGCAGACTTTTTTTTTCTTGACGATCGCGAAGTTTGTTCAGAGTCTGCTTCTCGTGTTCGCTCTAAGAACTCAAGCAAGCCACCATATTATATCCTACTCCTAGTACATATCAGTGCATGTATTTCAGGATCTTCACAACGTCTAGTCCACAAATAACTCGGGGACAAAGGCAATAAGAGATCATCAATAGATCGACTGATATTCCAGATAGTTTATTATGCCCCCTACAAATCCACATGCAGCCCTACCGCGCGATCGAACTGGTGCCATATTTTTCTCTCATGGGCTGTTGTTAATGGTAATAATCAAGATGTTATTTCTTATTGTGTTTGGACACTAACTAACCCTATTCTCCATTAGGTCCAACGAAGGTAGATAGTTGACTAAGTTTTAGGCAATGGTAAAATCACGAAACGGTGGAGAGAATGAAGAAAATGAGCAAATTAATATTAATTAGGCAATCTTTGAGTACAAACTTTAATAGTCATTGTTCAGTTTTTATTTTAAATTCTCTTTGTTAGTCATGTAACCACGGCTTGGAGTGCGGCCACTAATAACTTCATATGAGTGACATAAACATGTCAGTACAACCTGTGATCAGAGACTGGCATACCCGCACTCCGAGCATTCCCATTTGTGCATCGCCTTCCATTCCAACACCCACTGAAGTATGGACCTGCTGAAGGAGCCAGTCACACACTGGTTGTGGGTAACGCGCACTAAACCGCTTCTTTCTGAAAAACGTCCACTTCCCCTCTCCTCCCTTAATTAAATCATCCTCCTAATGTGATTATTGTCATTCAAACCGATGTCTACCCCATCCGCAGTCTGTCCAAGGTGGATCTTGCAGTATCTTCTTTATCCATTTTTAGGGTGGCCTGAATTGATGCAGTGCCAGCTAACTTGACTGCTTTCTCGTTGCATTTGACTCCTCCATGACCTGGGCAGTAGATCAACGTCAAACTGGATAACCGAGAGCCCTCTAGAAGCTAGGCCCACTCTCTGCGGAAGAAATGTCTCTCGTTTAACTGTAACAATGTTACAATGACCCCATGGAGTCGTCCTGCTCCACCAACCAGAAATATGCTTTTGATGCTGCCTGCATCTCCATTCTCATGCTCGAAGTTGTGGTTGCATAGCTCCTGATTTGCTCGCAACCGGTTTGCCGTTGCGGTAGACGATAAAGCCATATGCACTTTTTAGGCTTCGTGTCACGAACCCGTGTGTGAAGATCCACAGGGTCATGTGGTTTGTAGTGATAAGAATGTCTGTACAGTATCCAGATATTAGGAAACTGCTTTTAGTTTCTACAAGATGTCTCCGTGACTTCCTTATTCAGTATCTTTGCTTGCCCACATTTCCTTCCGCAAGCCAGCTTGACTCCTGCAGTTATGCATCACAAATAGTTTTCGGTTTTTGCCAGTAATGCGTTTCTCTCAGCTTGCACCAGGAAGTAAAAATCTCAATCGTTGGGACAGCTTTTGTGTTTTACATGGTACTTTCCGCTGTCCAGACAAATGTTTGCCGGAGAAGAGTAAATGTCCTGCTTTGTTTTTCAGAGTACGTAACAGTGTCGAGTATGTTCGCTCATCTGTTAAGATATAGGGCTTATTTGTGGCAAATATAGTTCTCTCTTGTAATACTGCCTATAGTGGTTATCTCAGCAGTCATACTGTTTATGTTTTCAGTGAAATTAGTCAAATTAGTGTAATCTAATTTTAACGTTTCCTCTAACCTTCAGCTTTTACCTTTACTGTCGACGCTTTCGACAGATGCTAGATTTGGTCGCTTTTCATAAATATAAAACTTTATGTATATAATGGCAATCAGTTTTATGGTGGGCTTACGTAGGTAGTGCCTTTTAAAATACAGCTGTCAGTTTATTCTTGGTGATTGCTTCGGAGTCTCTAATTTTTATAACATTCATTAAACCAAGCCAGATAGCACAATAAAAAAACTTGTCTGTGTGCAGTTATTAATTACAGTCGATATGGTGCATGCGATGCTTTCTTGAAGAGGCCTGCATCATTTGATAACTAAAGTGTTCATCATTTACATCACAAAATTGTACATTACCTTAGCTGATGATGATGATAATGATGATGATGATTATTACAACCAAGTTTTATGTTTTGTTATAAATTTTATGTGAGGCCCCCAAGGAAACGAGGGAAAGAAAGAAAGAGCTGCATTCTGGGATAATACAGGTGTCTGTTTGTATTCTCTGTCTGTCTGCCTGTCTGTCCTGTTTGTGTCTGTCTGACAGTCTATCTGCCTATGTTCTCTGTCTGTCTCACAGTCTATCTGCCTATGTTCTCTGTCTGTCTCACAGTCTATCTGCCTATGTTCTCTGTCTGTCTGACAGTCTATCTGCCTATGTTCTCTGTCTGTCTGACAGTCTATCTGTCCACCCACTCACCTGTCCGTCCGTCCATCTGGTCTGTCTGTCTGTCTGTATTATGTTGATCATTGTAGAGTAGAAATTTCAAGCAGTATTGTTGGCATTATTGTAAACATTGTTGTAAGGATTATTGTTAGAGAGAGAGAGAGAGAGAAGAGCAGAAAGCGAAAGAGGAAATGAATCCGTGAAAGAATCCAGTTAGTTTTGTCTACCTGAGGGCTAGAACCAAGATGCCATCGAGGTAGAGGTTCCAAGCTTCAACACATGGTTTGTGTACAAGCATAGATACAGGAGTCCATTACTGGTCTGAAAAAGAATTTATATGTTCATTTCCATATTTTCTGTAGCTTTATTATTATATTTGTGCTACTTTGTGTGGACGTGAACTAGGAAAAATAAAGATCGCTCCATATTGTATCACGTGGTTCTCGAGTGTTACATTCAGTATAGCGGGTTAACGCTTTTTGGTGCAATAGAAAGCAGGCAGAACATTGAAAGTAATGAAGGCTGAGGACGAACAAGAAAGGAGATAGTGGGTAATTTATTCCATGAAACTGATACAGATAACAAGAACAATAAAAGAAACGCTGAAATATCATGAAGAAATCTGGTAAAATGGCATATTAATCTCCAGCTATCGCTAATAGTGATTTTCACTGGCTAGTATCTTTTCAGAAAATCAGTGAGAGGCAGGTAAAGCCACCAGACTGTATTAGCACAGTGTGAGGGAGAACCAAAAACATCGAACATCTCAGTGGACAGAGAACAAGACGTGATAATGTGCGACGTTCATGAGTGTACTATAGAAGTATACATATTGCTTGATGAATAAGATTCATGTTTGACATATCTGTTTTCTTCGCCGTCGTCATAATCGTTTCATTACTGATTTGTTTACTGTGCACTGTACAGCTTTTGTCAAACCACTGTCTTCCTTCCCTGTAATCTTTTGTTCTTCGGTTACAAACTATCCATGCAGAGCATTTTTTTTATCAACTGGTGTGACGCGAAGGATCGGCAGGTGTTCTGTGGATGTTTTGGAAGATAGTAGAAAAGACAAAATGTTAATGGACTTGATGAAATTCACTCTTAAAAAGTAATCTTATGGCGTGGAAATGTTCTCAGGTTGTCCAGCCCTCAGCGTACCGTGAGGTGAATATGTTTGACAGCAGTCTCTCATACTTATTCTGTCTAAGCAATCTTTCTTGCCGTTAAGAAGAATCTCATAAATGTAAGCATTTACTTTATTTCGTGAACAACTAGTTTTGCCTTTACTAATCTTGACTTTTATTATTTTACTTCTACTTTGCCTTACGCTTGTGAGAGTCAGTATCACCGGTGAAAGTGCACGAAAAAGCTTATCACGTGTATCTCGCTAGTAACTCTTTCAGTCCTTCTTGTCAGCCGAGAAATAAACTCAACGAAAGGAGATTTTTTTAACCAAAATAAACTGTGAGGCTTTCCCCCAGTTATGAAGGTTTGATTTTAAGTACTCGATATATCGGAAGGTATAAGTAAACAATAGCGGAATATTAAACCCTATGATAAATAGCTTAAGAATGTGTGAAAAAAAAACAACAGCAAAACTTGCTAGTGAAAGCGTTGATTAAGTAATTTAGTTTGAGATACAGTGCATTAGCGGACAGATAAAAAAGTAGGATATGTGGAGCAGATTATGCAGATATGTACAATTAATATCGCAGCTGTCATTGGCGATTCTTGCGTCTGGCCCGAGAATGGCATGACTGTCTGGATTCAGCTTGTTTTCATCTGTCATTCATGTGTCTATCTGTCTGTCTGTCCGTCCATCTGTTTGTCTGTCTGTGCTGTTTGTGTCTGTCAGACAGTCTGTCTGTCTGACAGTCTGTCTGTCTGACAGTCTGTCTGTCCACCCACTCACCTATCTGTCTGTCTGTTTGTCTTCTCTGTCTGTATATGTATTCATTCATATATCTATTCATCCCTCGGTCTGTCCCCCCCCCCCCCCCTTTGTGTTCCCATTTCAATCGCCCGCGTCCTGCCATCTTTCTGTAATGCCTGTTTAATACATCTGCTTATCTGCACAGATTAATAATGTATTTGTTTATCTCTCTGCATACCTGTAATCTGTCCTACTTCATTCAGTTTTCTTTGGATGCATACGTCAAAGAATGACACGTTTTTCATCATAACGAAGATGATAAGGATGGGGTAAATTTAATATCAGCAATCATGCGATTTATGCTAAAACACTTATTGACAACTTACGCTTTACTTTACGAAACGTGGTGAAGGAAATGATTTTCTCAGCCCGCGCTCAATAATTTGAATTATTATGCTCATGAAATCACATTCCGTGAACTCTAACCTTGTTATGGTGTGAATAACATCAACCAGAATGCATAAGTTATTAGAGAGGCTGAGTAGAAGTAATTCCCTTGACCGATTTTGGGTTTTTTTCCGGCTGTGCCGTCCCCTTTCCCGGAAGTCTGCTTTTACTTTCAGTGTTTTACTTACGAGCCGCTCTGTTGTGTTAAAAGAAACAAATTATTGCTGATTATGAAAGCAAAGAACTGAGCACTTGTGTACTGGTTTTGTTTTTTTTTTTGGCCTTGCACTTGTTTTTTCTTTTCCGGCATTTATTTCCCTTGTTTGTTTTTTTTTCAGCGATGCTTTTTTTTGGGTCTGGAAAATGTTTCTTTCTGTTTAAATCCCATTTTTCTGGGCATCATTTAATTAGTTGGCTAAAGGAAGAAGTTTTGAGAGAAGCTGCAGAACAACGAATACTAATTAAAACTCCGAAAGAGAAGATGATCAGTTTAAAAAAAAAATACTAGACGACAAGAGAATGGTTAGAAAATAACTAACAATCACTGGAAAACTGAAGGGAGAAAGAGAGGAAGAGTGAAAGACAAGTATCTTAGCAGGCGAACCAAGTGGCACTGGAAAACAGAAATATTCGATCAGAAGATAGAAGTAACGGCGCACAAAATGCGAAAATATGGTCGCCAACACCCACATGTACAACATATGATGAATGGTTGTCTTGCCTTGTCTCTTTCCTCATATACCTTTCAGGCTGGAAACTGTGATAGAGAGCAAAACAACAGCACAGCTACTCAGATCATCAGAAAAATTCCCACCCCTCAAGCAAGCGTTTCGGTCTTTAAACTTCTGAGACTTGATACGGGAGGTGGAGCCCCTCAAGAGCCATGACTCTCGGAGGTCTGAGTTGTTAGTTTATAGTCTCTTCACGAGGCTGAAGATATTACTCGATTGTTCATGTCTGTAATTTACCATCAATGTTCAGGCTACAAACAGGCTTCTTGATAGATCTGCACCGCATGTAAAGGTTAAGGTTTTTGTTTTCTCCTCCATCTACCTCCTGAATGGATGGCCTCTCCCTCTGGTTCCTGTCATTCGTTACCATAGTTTTTTCTGATGTATACTGTCTGACAGTAGTAGAAATGAAATTTCGCCACTGTTATTAATTTCATCTAAACCGTTAAGGTACGTCTTTAAACCTTTTTCTTGTCTTCAGTGAACGGTGATATTTACTTAATGTAATGTTCTAGGAAAACGTCATGCGACTGTAGCAGCAAGGAAACGGGTGTTCCATGAACATGGTTTACCTCAGCATTCCCGATAGAGATTATACATTTTTTTTCCACAAACTCCGTCCGGACTGTAATTTCCCCTTTCATAAAACAATCAAACCTCAATTTCCGCTCACCTTTTTTTTTCTGACCAAACAACACCCGCATGCTGCCGTTTGGAAGGCACCATGTTCTGTCTCCATGAAAGAAGCTATTCGTTTGTGCGTGTGTGACTATGTAAACGTTTGTTCATTAGTCCAGGCCTTGGTACGTGGCAGAGTTCACTCGGTGGAGAGATCCAGACACACTATCTTTCACTATAGCCTACATGGTCAGGTCCATAACGTCTGGCTAGGAATTCTACTAGACAAGCAAATCTCCTAGCTTTACTTGGATACCGCTTGCTTCTGCTACTTTATTTATCTCTTTCAGGGCCTCTGGAGCACTGGTTGTAAAAGTCGCGCCCATAAAAATGCTTTGGTAAACATAGAAGTTAGAAGTAGTTGATTGGATGGAGGAAGTGTACAACGTGAGGAAAGCTAACTTTGATGCTAGTTGTTCTGTCTATCTATGTCTGTCTGGCTGTGCGTCTGTCTCCGTCCGCCCATTTATGCATCTGTCGATCTATTTATCAGTGTATTTTATTTTTTAAAATCTACTTACCTGTGTGTGTGTGTGTGTGTGTGTGTGTGTGTGTTTGTTGTTTCTATCAGTCTCTACAAATGTGTCAACTGTTTCAATGCCTGTATTCTTTTATATGTAACTGTCTGTTTCCTGCTAGTTCTTTCTGTCCCCTTTGTTGTCTGTTTACTGAAGTTTCTATGAGTTGATCTCACTCCGTCTGTCAGCCCATCCGTTCATTTGTTCATCTTTCGTTATTAGAAAACTGGATATCTAATATACATTAACTGATACCAAATTATGTCATGATTTATTTTGTTTGATCGTGGAACTCTTATTATTCAAAAGCTGGAAATATGTAAATTACACTACGACTTAATAAAATTTATCTCTCAGGCAGACACAAGTAATATTCTTCACACACTTTATGTCAGATCTATATGTAGATGATATTGGTGGTCCGCAGGGTTTCGTCCCGTGAACATTTGCCATTTATATAAATTATCTACTTCTTCGTATGAAACCTTGGTGCAAACTATTCGCCTTCGAACAGTTAACGCTAGTGCTAGTGCTAGTGTAGAATCATTACTGCAACGCGAAATTAATAATTTAATGAAACTGAGCTAAAGATAAAACAAAATCCATACTCATTACATCCAGACAGAAATTGATAAACTCACTATTATATGCATATAGTTGTATTCTGATCTTTCACAGCTAGAAAACGTCATTGAACATAAAACGATAGGTCTCGCCTTGATCAGCACCTAATTTGTAATTCACATGTACACGGTCTAACAAAATTCATTCACAGAAAGTTTACCAAGTAGCCAGAATTAAACACTTTCTCAAACAAGACCCTATGAAAAAAGCTACATGTCACGCATACAAACTTAGAGACCATTGCTCCGCAGTCAAAGAGAGTTGCCCAGTGTCAGACACACAAAGACTATTCACTTCGGAAAATGAGCATTACATCTACTTAATGAAAAGCATCCAGTACAGAATACAGATAAACACATGCATCTGAAAATTCTACTACTAAAAAGCACACACATATTCAGCAACGGTGAATTTATTCATAACGTCCTATCACAAAATGTTCCGCTTTATTTTTATTCTTACATCTTACACCCTTCCCGTGCCGCTAAACGTCACACAGGGTTCACGTGGTAGCTTGCCAGGATTTCCTGTTTTCGCCGAGCTTTTCAACCTCATCAAGGGATGTTATTCACACTAAACCGGCCTCTTAACAATGTCACCTTTAGAATTTCACGTGGTCGACCTCTTTTTCTTCGGCCTTTCGTGTTCCACTTGATAGCTTGTTTTGGGATTCTCTGGTTGTTTCTTCTCAACACATGACCGACGTAGGTGGATTTTTTTTTTTCTGATCACCCATGAGACAGGTTGTTGCTTGCTCATCTGTTTTATTTCTGCGTTGTTCTTGAATTCATTCCACCTTATACTGAGTATTTTCCTGAGGCATTTGTTTTCAAGAGTCTAATTTCTTGTCTATTTCTTTATTTGTTTTCCAGCGTTCACATGCATAAATGAGGGTGGATATTACATTTGAATTGAATAATCTTAACGTGGTTTTTGTGCTTTTAATTTTTTAATTCCATATGTTCTCAAAATTCTTGAAAGTCAGTGCTGCTTTTACAAATTCGAATTCTAACTTCCTTTTCGGTGTCACCAACCTAGTCTATATGGCTGCCGAGATATGCAAATGGGTTTACTTCTTCAACAGCTGTTCCTTCTATGTATATTTTTCTTTCATGGTTAATGAGAAGTTTCGTTATTTTTGTTTGTGCCTTATTTGTAGTCATTGTTGTCAATTTATTTTTTAAGAAGAAAGTCATTGTTCAGAGCTAATCGTGAACAGTCTGCGTCTAAATAGTTCTTATAAAACCAAATCTCGACGACTTGTACAAGAAAAGCTTGGCTTACTCGGGCACTCATTTTGAATTGCCCCACACTACATGCCATAAGAAAATTTCTTCTCTTATCTGCAAACTTTTTCTTTATCTATATGATATAGATTATATTATGTAGATTATATGACCCCGTAGGGCATCTGCTTTCCTCAGTGCTTGAATTATCAGCCCTAGCTCCATGTTTACAGAATGGATGCAGTAACTCTATGGCTGCAGTAGTACTATTAATTAATTTATGTATCTGCTTGATTATAATGAATATTTTAGACTCTGGAAACATTTAGCATGAACTTAGTTCCTCTACATAATTTGGTGTGTTGATACGAGAGTGTATGTAAATATTTTGTCATTCATCACTGAACGCTTGAGAGCAGAGTGGATGTTGAGAGATGAAGAGACGGGCCTACGTGCCCAGTTCTTTACGCTTCGAAATTAAAGTTTGTTCGTTCGTTAATTCTGTCTGCTTATTTCTCTCTCCCCCCCTCCCTCTCTCTCTCTCTCTGTGGGGGGGGGGGGTGTTTCATTTCCTTCTACGCTTCCGTGTTTTTATAAAATTTACATTATAAATATGTTTGTGTCTGCCCATGGCCTGTATCTGTTGTTTGTCAACTCTCTACGATCTGCTTTATACGCAGCCTACATAAAACTAGAAATATATCTCATAGCCCATGATTTTTTAGAATTTTAAAATAGTGGCCAGTCTTATTTGTTTGGTTAAATGTCGCTCAAAATGCAACTCTGAGAGACGAATAACTTTTCCCCTTTTTTCTGTTTTCTATTGTTTTAGAGAAATACATTTTACTGAAATAATAGTTGTTTTTACTTTTTGTTTTTATTGCAAGCTCTCTCTTGTCCTTTTCTTCTCTTTTCTTTCTACCGTTCTGTAAAGTTTGTGTCATACACCTCCATCTTCTCAATTCAGTAGTACCACTTTTAACCGCAGTCGCTGTGGCATTCATCGCTCAGCGTTCTGTTAGTTAAATAACGAAAACTATGAAAAAGTGCCATCGCACAAATGTAAAGACATTACTGGTGTGCGTGCGTGCGTGCGTGTATATATATATATATATATATATATATATATATACATACATACAAGTATAAAGGTGCCCGAAAAGCGTATAAACAACTTTTTAAATGTATCTAACTTTCTTATGCATATATTCTTATATTTCTGAGCCCCTTTTCGAAGATAGGAGAAATGTGCAATACACTTCTATGAAATGAATTTTAACTGTACATGAACACATGGAATGCGTGTGTAATGTTTCTGTTGTAATCTATATTTCGCGCTTTCCATCAGCATATCGACATCAAGATACAGTTTGCACATAAACATCTTTCTCTGTCCGCACCTCCATAAGGAACAATCAACAAATGCACGATCACAAAGACCGCCCACTGCATTCTGGTTTCACTTACATCACTGCCAGTTCAGCTTGAACGCCCACAGTAGAGCTGAAGCTTCAATCCATTCTTCGTGTACGTCCACAGGCAATCCTAGGCCAAAGACGACCTTTTTGTTTGTTTGTTTGTGGGTGGGTGGGGGATGTTTATCAAATTACGCAAAAGTTGGTTGCATTCCAGAATCTCTCTCTCTTCACCGCCCCCCCCCCCCCCCAGTGGAAAACTCAAACGTTAAATAAGCAATCATTTTTTAAATGGAGTGATAAATTTTTTATAGAAGCTCTCGCATTCTTAGTAAGTTCTCCCGTTACATCTTTCTTTTTCGTTGTAAGTCAAGGCAACGTGTAGAAAACCGTAAGCAGCTTGATGGAGTCGGTCATGTTTAACCATTTACTTGTTTATTATCATCGCTTCCATTAGAATAACGAAGATAGTTTCTTTGAATGTAAATGCTACAGAAGAGTTCTTCAAATATCATGGACAAAAAAAAAATATATATATCCATACTGCAAGAACTTAATATTCAAGAAGGCTGGCTAGTAAAGAGGATTAAACAGAGAAAACTTAGATATTTTGGGCACATTAAACGTCATGATAACCTAGAGAAAATCGTCTTGGAAGGGTACATAATGGGAAAAAGAAAGAGAGGAAGACCAAGGCAGAGATGTCTGCAAGACATCGTTGATGATCTGCAAATGGATGCATCAGCAGCAGGCCATCTTGCTCACAACCGAGAGGCCTACAGGAGTGCTGTTAGGGAGGCAAAGTTCCGCAAGGGACATGCAAATGAGTGAAATGAGTTTCTTGTCTGCGAAAAATATTACCACTGTCAGAGGAGTAGTGGACAATCTTCGGTAAAATTAAATGAGAAAAAAATCTAAGATTGTACTTTTCAGAAAAAATTAGTTACTGGCTGTTATTTTACGTTTGATAATTGAAATATACAGGCTTCTCTGCCTTTCGACTGCCCGCCCGCTCTTTCAACTGTTTTCAATTATAAACAGAAATCATGCATTCGATCGCGTGACCGCTCTATCGACAAATTTGTACCATTTGAATACTATATATTCATCGTTCACTTATGTAACAACAAAATATTTTAAGGTAAGCTTATGTCTGCTTAATGTTAAGCTTTTTAAAATTATCTATTCATAAGTGATATAAAGTGCAGTTGTAAGCTAACAGAGGAACTGGACTTCACTGCTTGACCAGTTCCCTTGTTCGATCCTCTTCTTTTCCCTAACCAGCATTTTATGTTCTACTGAGGTCACAGTTTTATTTTTATCCTACGAGGGACATGTGCCACACATCTTTCTTTATATACACATTTTACCGCTGATGTAACGACATCAGTTGTGATGTATTGCTTTGACTATTAATAAATCTTTTTATTTTGCACAGTCGGCGTAATCTCCAGTATCTCGATACTATCACACATTGTTACTTAAATCAATGAAGTCTGTCTTGATAGTAATTGCAAAATAACCCCGAGAGTTACTGAAGGAAGATAATCAGGAATAAAGGTCAGGAAAACATTTCGGAGTACTGGCTTAAGCGGTCTAAAACTGGGAAATATATAAGGGTAACGGATGTAATTTCCGTCCCGACCCTTAACAACTTAGGTTATATTGGAGGCCAGCGTTCATTCTAGGGTCCGCAATATTCCCCGACCCTTTAGAATAGTTAATCTTTCTTCCCACTTCGTCTCTCATCTTAGTGTAAATACTCATCCCGTTTTCCACTCAAGAGGCATTATGCTTTTTTTCCTCCATTAACCCATATACACCATCCAACTTACTGAATACTGAGTTGTTAAAACACCTCACAGTGAATCGAGAAGATACATTGAATCCTGGAATTATGTTTTAATTTGAATAGAGATTTTAAAATTAGATAGAAAAGTTTGATTTTTCTTGTGCAGTTTGTTTATGATTATACAAGAACTGATTGGATGTCAAAAGCAGACCACAGTTCAAAACCCAAAATCTCTGTTAACACTTGATTAATAGAGATAGTATAGGCATCAAGTGAAATATAGCAAGTAGAGGTTTTGGTCTGTAGGAACCAATCAGTTCAGTGAGGGCAGGTTAATTTTACGTACTGCTGGTCATAAAAGTAAATATGAATCGAAGATTCAGAAACAAGATTTCCATTCTCTGTTCATATTCCCAGTACATACAACTCCAAAAAGCTGTTCCCCCACCCCCATGGACTTTCACTTCATTAATATTTCACAATTTCGTCTGATATTTTATTTTTCTTGTAATTCTATATCCGTTTGAAAAAAAAAATATATATATAATGTCAGCGAATGGTCGTATTATTACAACGTGGGGCTGGATGAGGTATCTGACTGTGCTTCGATGTGGATGTTTGTAAGAGTTTAACAAGTGACAAATAGTTTTACGGTTTATTTTAAACAATAATAATAAGAAAATGACAGCATTAGTTGTGTGATGGGTTGAAATAGTGCTAACAGTAGTTATGCTTTCAAGTGCTGTTCTTGTTGCAGCAGTAATGTTGGAAATTGTACAGGATCCAAAGCATTAGATTTATAGGATTTTTTTTCAGAAAAGAAACACTATATTTTCATTGAACTCACTACCAAAAATAGCACTAAGATGGACACCACGGAGGAACAGAAGTAAGGGTAGACCAAAAGAGACATGGAGAAGAACAACAGAAAGGATGTTGAGCAATAGAGGGCTCACCTGGACAAGAGCAGAAAAAAAGGCAAAGGACAGGCATTTGTGGAAAACCCATGCGGAAGCCCCATGTGCCCTGGACACATAAGGTTCAGAGAGAGAGAGAGAGATTTTCATTAATTCAAATAATTGATATACCACCAGTTTATCATGAGTTTAACAATATTATAAAGTACAAGAATTGTCCCTGCTTCTCTGTGTAAGGGAATCATTTTAACTTCCTGACCGGTGTGTCCAGTTCGGTTGGTTAGAGCGTCGTCCAAATAATGCGATTGTCGTTAGTTAGTTCTCGATATTGGCCATTCATTATCATTTTTTTTTCAATGTTTGGTAAGAAAGGAAGGTCACTGGATGAAGGGCAGAATAGACGGACAGGCATGCTTGCCCAGTTCTTCACCCTTCAAAATAAAGTTGGTTCGTTACCTGCTCGGATCCGAAGTTCTTCAGTCAAGGCAACTCCTTGTTTTCTGCTCGAGTACAAGTTATATGAAAGTTTAAGCATTCAGCTCTTGCCGTCAAAAGTTTAAGCCGGAGAGGAAAAGTCGTGTTAGGGCAGTAAAAGTTATCAGGTCATCAATAAATTGTCTATGTTCGGCTGTAATTTTCAGCCAAAAAAAAAACAAAAACAAAGAGAACGAAAGAATAAACTAGACATGGAAAAAATAGAAGATGATACCAAGTACCTTATGTTACGAGTATGAGTTTTTTTCAAAAGTCAGTATCATTTGATTTGTATGAGGTAGTTTACTTAAACTGAAGGTTTTCTACAAACGCCTGTCCTTCGCTTTTTTTCCGCTGTTGTCCAGATAAGTCCTCTGTTACTCAGTATTCTTCTCCACGTCTTCTTTTGTGTTCCCTTACTCCTGTTCTCCTGAGAGGTCCACTTCAGTGGTATTTTTTTGTAATGAGTTACAGTCATCCAGAGTACATGCACAAATCAGTGGCTTCATCTGCATTTCTACCACCAAGATGTTATTTCTTATGGTATTTGGCTATATATAGTTTTAAAAACCTCGATAATCATCGGCAAAAACTGATTTTTGTAAAATGATTTTTTTAAAGTATGACATTTATAGAGTGGTAAAGTATAAAACTGACTGAAAATATGAACGATAGCCATTTTCGGATTTTCTCCACCTTAATACGCTACCCTTGCGCTCCTGCAATAAATGTTGTTTCTCGCTTGAGAAATACAGCGTGCGTGATCTATCACAGAGTGATCTCAGATAGAACAGGGGCCAGATGTTATGCGGAAGTGCCGCGGTTTCCAGGCGTGGAAATGGACGGTAATAGTGCTAGAAATAGAACACTTTCTTTTCTCTCTTTGCTCTTGGGAAATCGACAGATAGAATACTTAGTTTAAGTCGCTCTATGTCCGAATGTATGGTTGTATATTTGTGTGTATGTGAATATATTTGTAAGAAAATTAGACCAGTGAACGGGTCGTAGATTTACAGCACTGAGAAGAATTGATTTTGAAAATCTAGAAAATGCCCTCTGGCTGCGGCTCAAACACTGTAATTCGGGTGAGTGGTTAGTTCTTGTACAGACACTCACACGACCGATTAGATCACGGTGCGCTTCATTAAGGTTGACCATTCTGACAAAGCAAGCAGATAATTACTGTTGACGTCCATGGAGTCCTATTAGATCCTACACAATCGGAGGTGAAATATAGATTCCAGAACAAATGTTGCAGACGTGTGCGCTCATATACATACATACACCCATCCATACTTACATGCATACATACATACGTACGCACATAAGTACATACGTGCATAAGTACATACAAACATACACCCATACATACCACACATAATTAATACATAGATACATACATAAATACCATACATACCATACATAAATACCATAGATACATAAATACCATACACATAAATACCGTACATACTACATACCATACATACATATATTACATGCATACATACATTACATTACATTTGCATGCATTACATACATGCATACGTACATTACATACATAACCACATACACACGTACGTACTTACTTACGTAGATACGGATGGATGGACGGACGGACGGACAGACAGACAGTTAAGCCTCCAGTAAGAAAAACAAATTCAGTATTTCTTTCATTGACTAATATAACGCATTGAAAGATATCTTGAGAAATTAATTTGAAAATATTTGATATTTTACTTAATCATATTGTGTGGAACATAAGTTATGCAACGATGAGCCAGCACGGTAACCCTAGCATCATTATATGTTAGGTTACTCTAGCCTTCAGTTTTTAATATAGCTTTTTAGGAAAGAAGCAAATAGGGGGCTCAGAAAACTAAAAAGTCCTCGCAGTATTAAAGAGAAGGATGTAGAATAAGTTCTTTTTCTTGTGTGATCTCTGTGTGGTCTTTGAGGCCCACGCCAGGCTCTGTCTCGAAAAGCCAGGCGTAAATCACTCGATTACTAGTAACATTAAGAATAAACGGGATGAGGCCTTGGTTCAGCCCTGATTCGCTGGCTCTGACAACTGCTCTGCCACTCTTGGACAGTCATCTTGTCAGCCACGTAAAGGAACTTAGATTAAGCCACTCAGGGAAAACAGGCTGAAGAAGAATTCTAAAGGACATCTCGGACCGTGTCCTGCTAGCCCAACTGAAAGGACGACTAGTAAACATAAATATTATACATCTGTACGCTCCAACATCTGAAAGTTCTGAAGAAGATGTACAGCTATTTTATAACGACATAGAGACAGCCCTAAAACACATAAAGTCACATGAAGTTATCATAATCATGGGAGATTATAATGCCAAAGTTGGTAAAGGAAGAACTTCAGACATCGTTGGTGACTATGGACTGGGGGAGAGGAATGAGACAGAGGTTATAAATTAATTGAATAGGCAAGAATACACAGCATGGTTGTAGGAAACACCTGGTTTAAACAACATCCTCGAAGACTGGCAACGTGGTGCAGCCCAGACAAAAAGACTTTTAACCAGATAGACTACATATTAATCAACAAACGATTCCGCAATGCATTACTGACAACAAAAACCATGCCAGGAGCTGACTGCAATAGTGACCATGACCCACTCTGTGGAAAAATTAGAATAAAGCGAAAGAAAGCATGCATAAAGGTGAGAAACATCTAACTGTATACAGAACTCCTTAAAAATGACCAAGAACTGCGAGAACAATACAAAGTTATTATAACAAATAGATAGAATGCAATAGCAAAGATAAATAGTATAGATGAGCAATGGGCAATGTTAAGAGATTCTATCCAATAAACTGTTGAGGAGATAATATCACCAAAAAAGCCTCTAAAAATAAATAGATGACAGATGACATCTTAGGACTGATGGGCAAGAGGAGGAGGAGTAAAAATAACGAGGAAAAATATAACAAGATAAATACAGAAATAAGAAATGCAGATAAGCAAAACAAATGTGGTTAAATGAACAGTGCAGACAGATAGAAGACTCTTATAATAAAGACAGTAAAAACATGGACAAACGAATTAGTGAACTCACAGGCAGAAAAACAAAATATACCACAAGATGCCCGAAATCGAAAGAAGGTAAAATGTTAATGGGAAAAGAAGACATTGTGGACAGGTGGACAGAGTACATCGGTACATATGGAGGAGAAAGAGCAGAATTAACAGCAGATACTGAAAACTGTGATGGACCACCAATACTTGAAGATGAAATCATAGATGCCATCAAACACATGAAGAAAGGAAAAGCGACTGGGCCTGATAATATAACAATAGAAGAAATAGAGGCACTAGAGAAGACAGGAATAAAAATAATAACCAAGTTACTGAACGACATTTATAACAGTGGTTATATTCCCAGTGACCTGATTAAATCCACGTTTATAGCACTACCAAAGAAACAAGGTGCAAAGGAATGTGATGAGCACCGAACTTTCAGCCTCTCATGTCACATAACGAAGCTACTTCTGAGAATCATTATGAGAAGAACAAGGAAAAAGATAAAAATGGAAATAGCAGATGAACAGTTTGGATTTGTTGAAGGAAAAGGAATACACAATACCATTTATGCTTTACGAACACTAACAGAAAGAGCTTTAGAAGTACAGAAAGATTTCTGCTTATGCTTCATTGATTACACCAAGGCATTCGACAAGGTGAGACCATAATAATGAAATTATTAAAATGCTTGAAGACATCAGTATAGACGGCAAAGACCTGAGGATTGTAAAACATCTATACTGGCAGCAAGAAGCAGCAATTCGAGTTGAAAATAGAACTGGAAAATATCAGTCTATAAAACAAGGGGTGCGACAAGGATGTGTACTATCTCCAGACCTTTTTTCTCTGTACAGCGAGAATATTCTAAGAACAATCATCACAGAACCAGGCATAAAAATTGGAGGACACAATATTAACAACCTTCGGTATGCTGACGACACAATACTGATAGCTGAGAACCAACAAGACCTGCACAATCTTCTGGATAAAGTCGCCAATGAAAGTGAGCAGAAAGGCCTTACATTGAACATCAGAAAGACAGAGACTGTGGTTATATCTAAGAAACAGAATCTACCAGCATGCAATATAAAATTAAACGGAACTATTCTAAATCAGGTTCAGAAATTTAAATACCTTGGAGCAGTAATAACTTCAGATGGGAAATGCAGAACGGAAATTAGGAACAGAATAGGCCAAGCAAAGACTGCATTTCTGATAATGAGAAACATATTATCAATGAATGTTAGAAAACAAGTCCTATAATTCTATATTGAACCTGTCTTGTTATATGGAAGTGAATCATGGGCAATAGGCAAGTCTGCACAAAAATCATTGGAAGCAGCAGAAATGTGGTTTATTAGAAGAATGTTGCGAATCCCCTGGACAGCAAAAATAACTAATGAAGAATGTATGAGAAGAGCTGGAGAGATAAAAAAAATCTTGTCAAAAAGATAAGAGAGAGACAATGTACTTTTATAGGACATGCAATGAGAAGAGGGGGCATTGAAAATATTATAACAACAGGAAAAATAGAAGGAAGAAGATCAAGAGGAAGACCAAGAGAAATGACACTGGACAATCTGACGACGGGATGGTGTGAGAGGAGATCACCAACTGAACTGATGGCCTGCATGAAGGATCGTGCACTCTGGAGAAGCATAATAGCCAACGCCAGTCGGCACGGCACCTGATGATGATGACGAAAGGACAGGAATGAATGATTATGACAGATCACACTTCACTGATCACAAGCCGTAATCCCCTGATCCCCAGCTCGTGTAATCTGACACCGAAACATTTGAGAAATAAAATGCACAAGGTCGCGCAGTTCTGGCAAACATTTGAGAGTGTTTGAAGCTTAAATGTTTAATTATATGAAAACCAAAAAGAGCATTCCAGGTTTAAAATTTTATGAAGCCGTTTTAATGGGCCATGTGAAATGAACTGATAGGCTAGTGGATTTAAAGATTCATGGAGAGGACGAGGAGGGCATAATCGGACAAATCAGACTAATTATGCAAGTAAGCAAAAACTAAATTTGAGAGCTCATCATACAACACTTCCAACTTCACGAGTGTAGGAGAAACTGGTTATTTCAAGAAAAAAAAATTCAATGTTAAAAAAAAAACTTAGTAAAAGTGTGGAAATTAATATCACTCGAAGTTTATGGAAATACAGATCATGTATTCTGCCAGTAGTCTTTGTTGTTTAGTGAAGAAGATATGTGATTGCAGGCAGCATAAGAAGCAATTTCCTGGTTAGTGGAACAGGACGACACGCACGGGATCATTGTAACAGACTCTCAAAGCATGTTACAGAGAATCGAAAGGCATTTCTTCATAGGAAGTGGGTCCTGCTTCTAGAGGGTCCTCTGTTATCCTCTTTTATCCAGTTTGACGTGGATCTGCTGCCGGTGAAAGTCAGCAAGCATCAGTTAAGACTACCATAAGAATGGACAAGATGGAGATTGCAAGAGCCACTTTGGACAGGCTGCGTATGGAGGAGTAGACATCGGTTTGAATGACAACAATCACGTGAGGAGGATGATATAGTTGAGGGAGGAGGGAGGAAGTTTACATTTTTCCGACAGCGCGTTACCTACAACCAGTGTGTGAATGACTCCATCAGCAGGCCCATACTTCAGTGGGTGTTAGAACGGAAGGCGGAGCACACGTGGAAATGCCCGAAATCCGGGGATGCCAGTCTGTGATTACAGGTTACCTATGACCGAATCATTAATGTTAGTTGTACTGTGAACAGAGAGACTCCGTTTATTCTCATAAATCACGTCATACCTACCTAAGAGTAATTAGAATAAAAATCCAGGAAATACATTCTGTGGTTTCTGTCATCATCACGGCCACCACCACCAAAAAGTGCCAATCCAGCCATGCTTTTTTCAGCTTATGCAGTCTTCCGAGGTTCTGTTAACATCTTTTGTCTTTTTTTTTTCATTCTGTTTGCTAATTTATATGGATAATTCTGCCTGTCTCTTTACTTTCCATTTTTGCTAAGAGTTTTCCGTGGATTATCAGTTCTCAGTCAGTTTAGGACTGTCATCCTTGCACCCCGATCTCGTCCAAATGTGTTCCGATCCTCTTCTTAGTGTATCCATTAGTTTACATTTCCTGATGATACCTGTTATGTGTTAATTTGCAGTTCTTTAGCATGGCATTCACACTAAGTATGACCACATTAATCTCTGAAATATTTAGTCTTAAACTGAGACTGCTTTATTTGTACCTTGTAATTACGTTCCCACACATCTAGAAAAGTTGATGCCTTCGCTTCTTAAACTTCACTCCTGAATTAGGCGTTGTTTGCACATCATTTTTGACAACTTTTACATAATATGTATTCCATGAATCAGCAGGTCGACCTAGGAAGTATTGCTATTTTCTTTCATATTTTATTTTAATATGTGAAACTCTGGTTTCTGTAAATGATGCAGCGATATATTATTGATATAATTCATGTATCAGGGAGTTCATTCGTCCAATTTCCTTAAGAGCACTCTCGCAGTGCTAGAAATAACTTATACATTTTACAGCTTTCAGATATTTCAGAGGTACAAGAGATATTTCAGACTGTCTGGGTGCCACAAAGACGCCAGCTTGGAGAATACAGCTAAATTTCCGGCCAGATATTGCGAAATTGGCTGAAACTTTAAATACTCGTGTGCGCAATAAAGAAATACGCAGATAGCTGACTCTGTTATGTGTTCATGTATACAAATCAAATCTCCTTCTGGATATATGGGCTGGAATCACGGTCAAATCTACTTTCTGTTCTTGCTGGAGGAGGAAGGAGGAATTAAAAATATAAGTACTCATTACATACATTCCAAGGCAGCCACTCATAGCAAATGACCTTAATCTATCAGTCTCAAACATCCCCAGCCGGTAAGACAGACGACATTCACTGCATACTTCCAAATATACGAGTATTTATCATACGGCTGCGTAGGAGTGGCACATAGAATGAGAGAGATAGTCCCTATTGATCCACATGTCCGTGGACGCTTGTCATTCAGCTCAGTGGCATGTAAATGATATCTGGTAGTACTTTTAACAGCTTTTTTGTTTCGTATAAATGTATTGTATTATGGAGAGAGAGAGACAGACAAACAGAGACAGAGACAGACTGAGTGTGTGCAAATATTGCCAGACTTATTGTTGTTAGCATCGCGCACATACATGGGTACTATCGAACCAGTTCCCCACCACACACACATTCACGTTTTTCGTAGCGTTGCCTTTCCTCAGATAAAGTAATTGTTATTATTCCGTGATTAATTCATATAAAGTTGTGGCTTGTTTAGATAAGATACACAGACGACACTGAAACAGAATACCATGGATCTTTATTGTTCAAGTTTTTCTGTTTGTATAGACATTTTTTCAAAAGAAAAATTCACTACAAACTGAAAAAAACGTGCATGGCTACAAACAGGACAAAAATGCCTCTCTACAAACAGGAAAAAATGTATTCTTTACATACATGAAAAGATGCCTCTCTATAAACAGAAAAAATACCTGTCTATAGATAAATCTCTCTCCAAACAGTAAAAGACCTCTTTACATATAGGGAAAAAAACCCTCTTTACATATAGGGAAAAAACTCTCTTTATAAAGAGGAAAAATGCCTGTCCACAAACAGGGAAAAAATGCCTCTTTACAAGTATGAAAAAATACCTATGTAAAAACAGAAAAAATACATGTCTGCAAAAATGACAAAAGGCTCTCTCCAAGCACTAAAATACCTCTCTACAAATAGGAAAAATACCTCATTACAAACATGAAAAAACCATGTCTACAAACAGAAAGTATACCATGTCTACCAATAAGAGAACTGTTGAAAACAGTCAGGAATAACAGAAATGGGACTAAAGTTTCAAACAATAATCTGCTTTGCTGAATAGCGTGACAGGCGCCGAGATAACTAACTTAATTAGGAAAGAAAATCACTCTTAAAACTAGTCTGCTGTATATTGTAAGAATTGGTTAAAAAATTATCGCTCAATGGAAAACTTAAAAGCGTGGAAGCTAATGTGTTAGAATAGGGACATGTCGTTTAGAACAGCGGCTTGACCGCATTTTTCTAGCTACGTTTATTGTGTTTCATTTTCTTTTGCTTCTTTTTGACGGGGATGGGGTAGAAGTTTAATGTGAATATATGAAAGTATTAAAGCCAGCAGGGTAGCTGAGACTAGGTGCAAATCGGCGAAGAACAACGCAGATGAAGAAAGATAATCTGCAGCGCATCTGTAGTATCATAACTGACTGCAGACTGTAAGAAGTGGAGAGTCTGTACCGTACACGACATACTTGATGGCGATTGTTTGGTTTATCAGTGTCCAAGATCATCAGTCAGTGGGGTTCTAAGGACTGTTATAGCCGCAGGTGGGGTGGATACGCTTTCCACTCCAATTAAATGTCTCCAAGGCCTGCGTCTCAAATAGCCACTGACAGTCAAGTCCAGCTCCTGGCCTTCTCATGGCAGAACTGTTCAAACTGACATGAGAAGGGGCGAAAGGCGAATATCTAGAGCCTGAAAACGAGACGCTTCTGTTAGATGACAGTCTTGTTTGGTAGCTTATCTAGGAGAAGGAAAACTCTGATTTAAAACCCGCTGCTGGCGAGATTCTTCAGCTGCTGTGCATGGGGTGAAACTCCTCCCGGCCAGTGAAGAAAAATTCGATTATGGTTGCCGCGCAGCTCCGCCATGGAAAAGGTGAAGGAAAGGATTAAGTGAAATAACTAGTAGTCTCGTTGTCATGACTACTCAAATCAAGGCACCTCTGCTGTAGAGGCCGGCCACGTCCATACTGAGGCAGATTGCCTAAACCGGCTTAACCCAGGGGTTAAACTAAGATACTGCTAGCAAGATTCTTCGGCTGCCGTGCGTGGAGTGAAACTCCTCCCGGCCAATGAAGAAAATTCGAAAATGCTATTACGGTTACCGTGCGGCGCCTCTGTGAAAAGGTGATGGAAAGGATAAAGTGAAGTTTAATCGGTATATCCAGTAGTGTCGCGGCTAGAGCTACCCATACCACGGCATCTCTGCTCTAGAGGTCGGTCACGTCCTAAACACGCTCATACTGGGATAATATGCCTAAACCGGCTTAACCCAGGGGTGAAACTTACTAGTGACGAGGATTCGTCCTCCTGGATAAAAGCTCCGTCCTGGTCACAACTAAGAAGGGTAGCGGCCACGACCACAAAATGCTGAAGTCGGAGACACTGGACCAGTGCAGTCTAGATAGGCCACCACCTCTCACCCGACGAGGATGTATGCGTATCCTAATTACGCTGAGGTTATCCGGTGAGAAAGTACAACGCTGGACTGGATGGGCAAACATCTCTCATCCGGGAGGAATATACTGAAACCCAAAACGCGTCGAGGTTTTCCAGTGAGAAAATCCAACTATAGGTTGGATGGGCAACCACCTCTCACCCGGCGGGGATATACGAATATCAAAAACACGTCGAGGTTTTCCGGTGAGAAAGTCCAACTCTAGGTTAAATGGGCAACCACCTATCACCCGGCAGGGATATACGAATATCCAAAACAGGTCGAGGTTTTCCGGTGGGAAAGTCCAACTCTAGGCTGGATGGGCAACCACCTCTCACCCGGCGGGGATATACTGAAACCCAAAACACATCGAGGTTTTTTGGTGAGAAAGTCCAACTCTAGATTAAACTGGTGCAACGAAAACCACAACGAACCCTACCATCACGCAATGCCGCTTCTGCGACCCACCGAGAATACAGGCTCAAGCCCCGCGATACTCAGAACCTCTTGTGGTCCTCTCCGGGATCTCTTGATCCTCTCGGGGACCACAGGAGGACCACAGGACCTACCAATGACCTCAAGAGTAAATTCAGTAAGGATCACAGGGTGGTCATGGTAGTAGAAACGAACGAAGAAGAAGAAAAGAAGATCAGTCAGTGAGTGGGTGGCTGGGTGAGTGGGTGGGTGGGTGAAGGAAGGAAGGAAGGAAGGAAGGAATGTACAATGCAAAATGTATTCCACAATGAAACATAAACAGAACGGAAACTGTGAATTGATGAAGTGATGCTTCGCACCAAACGTTCGTGAATGGAAACATAATATTGCGTCCATGGGTTATACACGTGGATATTTATACCTGGGACCGATACATGTAAATCATTTTCATGACATGATGCTGATGCCTAAGAAATGTACGTTTCCAGCTTAACATGAGAAACGATGACTCAGACATGCACAGAAAAGAGCCGGCGGCATTGGAGGATACCGTATAAACTTATCTGTAGATATAAAGTGATGGATCTTTGCAGACGACTCATGCCAGGCACAGTGAGAAGGGGACTTAGTCGGTGCATTGCTCCGCGGCCTGGATGGCTTCACCTGTTTCAAGGAAGGGCCCCGAGGGCTTCCTATATGTTTTTTTTTTGGAAAAAGGGGGAGGGTAGGAATGGATGAAAACAGAAAGGCTACTACGGTGAGCGGAGATGTCGGTTGCACCCCTTTACAAAATTGCTGTCGGAAGCCATTACTCGTGCCACACGGTTTGAGAAAATTAATAATGGTATTAACCAGTGATCGCCTTAACCGGCAGTTACCCATAAAAACAAGAAAAGCCGAAAGGTTTGGAGTTTCTCGGTTACCGTAACCGGTTTATATTATAGAAACATAATTTTAAAAAATAACCAGCAAAATCAGTTGGGGGATAATCAGGCATGTGGGATGATGATGCTTATTTTTCATGGCGGAGAATCAGTCAGTTTTGACTTTGGTACAGTTTGTGAGCATTCTGTAAATAGTAAATATCGTTGCAAATAAGGTGAGAAAAATTTCACGTAAACAATTAAATGCCATTGATGTTTGTAAAGTGTGTTTAGGTTTACAATAAAAAAAACTATAATGTACCGATTGTTGTAATAACAAAGCCAGTTTTTTTTTCGGAAAGTGCTTCATGCAAGACAAGTACAATTTTACTGGTTTTGAAAACCTCTGACGCCATCACTGCTATTAACTTGGCTTTAATAGTGATTTAAAAAAAGCTTTGAATTAATCTCAGCTTTTGTCTTGAAATAAGGATGGGTAAAATAACTATGATAAACATATGGCCAGCTATACTACTGTACAAAAGTTAATGGCCACTTGCTAAACCCCTAGCCTAAAAATAATATGGAGCCAATGTCAGAAAAATTAATATCAAAATTAACTGTTTTTAAAGTGCAACAAATTCATACAACTCATGCAAACATGATAATCCGCAGAAAAGTGATAAGCTTGAAAAGTTATTCAGCCATCATTATAAAAGTCACAAGATAAGTACTGTTACACTTGATCTGTCAGATCTGGTATAACCACCATTTGTGGCCAGGCACTGAGTACAATTTTGATTCATGCAGTCCACAAGGATTCTAAGAACATTTTGCGGAATAGCCTGCCACCCGTTATGAATAAACAGAGTCAGCTGTGCAACGTCAACTGGTGGAGGGTGATTAGTTGATACTCTCCATCCAAGGAAGTCCCAGATGTGTTCAGTTGGAGCAAGATCAGGTGAATGACCGGGGATACTCCATCCTGACGATTCGCTGGTGTTGGATGAAGTCATTAACTATACGAGCTCGATGAGGTCGGGCATTGTTATCATGGAAAACTGCATCACCACCGGGGCCTCCAGACCGGGCTGAATTAGAGATCGCAGCATCTCATCTTAGTACCTGAGGCCGGTCAGTATGCCAAGGATGGCATGAATAGGGGTCTTGTCTTGTAGACTGGAGTCACCCCAGACCATGACAGAACTTCTTCCATAGCGATCCACTTCTCAATTTGTGTCATCCGTAAAACGCTGTCCTTGCCTACTCCAGACACAAACCCTACCATCATTAAATGACAGAGTGAACCGGGAATTGACACTCCTAAACTTCTTGCAACCTGATGAGCGGATTCGCCATTCTCATCCCAAGCAATAGCTCGAACACTTTCTAGGGTGCTAAGACTCCTTCTCTGGGATATGGTTTCTGCAACTGGCAAAAGTATATCACCAGTTTTAAAACGAATGAAAAGTGACATCTGTTCAGTGGGAGTCCCTGTTGCACTTGCATCACGAATCAGGACGATTTTTCCACCTTCGTGAATTGGCGGTACGCATGAATCATACCCTAAATTTATGTTTAATATAACGTTATTGCAAGTGACTTTTAACCCTCCATGATAATCAGTGAGTACTTTTCATACCTCACATGCATAGAAGACTATTTGTGGATGGCATTGAAGCAAGTTTCAGTGAAATTATTCTTTATCGTATCAAAATGTTAGGTAATATAAAAATATATTGAAGATAAAAGGGGATGGGCCTTAACTTCTGTGCGGTATTATACTTTAGAAAATGTGAAACGAGATCAGAAGAGACTCGATCTTTAATGATATATAATATCATAGATGAAGAGGGTTAGGAAAAGAGAAGAGGTCCATAAAGCAATATCAGAAGTCGGGGGCGTTCGCTAGCAGTCAAAGCTAGCAAGCAGTGGCCATGCAGGATCCGTACTTCACTTTCTATATATGTTATCTGTGTCATACCTCGTAACAGCCTGTCGAAGGAAGAAAGGATTCTCGTCGTGATTAAGTTTAGTGGGAAGCTTGGCAGTACAGCCGTGTTGGGAAACAACCCGCTGCCTTCTTGTGTACGCCCAGAAAATGCCACTGTCATTACCATCATTAACGCTTGCCAAAAGATCAGGGCACTTGGGCGGGTATTTGAGAACAAGAAGAAGAATATGATCAGAGGTATGGTCCATACGAGGGGAATGTGAAAATAATAGCAATTTGAAAATTACAACCACAATGGATAGGAGTAAAGCGCATTCGCAATAGCTAATAGGTAGTTTAAACATGTGCAGCGCAGCTCTATGCCCTTAGTTTAGTTGATGGCAGTGGTGAAATAAACATGGACGCTCCGATGCGGGATTGTAGCATTGTTCAGCATAGTGAGATTTCTTTGATACCAGTCGAAATATGCCGTAGAACGTTGGCTCAGGACGGAAGTGACAACAGCATGGCTTAAAAGAGACGTTTGTGAATGGGTAAAAAGTTTTAAAGCGGGAAAACAAGAGTAGCCGACGATGTTCGATCTGGTCAGTGTGCATCTCCATGCAACGACCACAGCAATGAAGAACAGCGCAGCATCTGCGGCTTGAACGTCATCCTCGTCCTTGATGTGACGCCATGCCACTATCACATTTTCACATCTTCAGTCCACGTACAGAAGCTCCGCGCAGTCGCAGCTTCAGCCCTGATGATGAGGTTAAGAAAGCGGTGCAGACCTGGATTTAGGAGCCGCCGAGAAACTTTTTCTCACGGAAATAATGAAGCTAATGGAAGAATACAGAAAGTGCATCGACATGCAGAAGGACTATACCAGTTATGTTCATTTGCTCACATTTACCGGTATTAAGGGATATGTGCACTCACTTGTTGATTCTTCTTGTATCTCAAAAGGCATGATTGAAGCTTGTGGCTGGTACGGAATCATGTAACACATACTATCTGTTCTGTTTCATAACGTAAATTAACAGCTAGAAGGATAAGTAAGAGCGTGATCATTCAGGTCCGAAATATTATGCAGTGTTAGATACCCATCCGTGTCGCCAACTTAATTTAGACCAACCATTAAAACGCTCCCAGAAAACTGCCCTCAGTGGGGTAATCCCTGAGACGAATAAATGATTCCTACGGGAAATAATGCAGAATAAGGAGGTTGTCTTTTCTGATGGCTCTTAACACATAATTCCCTGCGGTGCAAAGTAGGTCCAGGTGAAGCTGGAAAACAGTACTCACAGACTTAATCACAGAGTATTTAGTCTTTCTGAAACATTGTGGTCAGTTATCAAGATACAAGAAAGATATAAAGAATCGTGGATAATGACAGAAATAAAGACATTTGGACACTGACTGATAAGATATGTACGTGTTTTCACAGATTACGTGCATAATATTCCTTAATATAACTACAGAGGGATACTCTGGTTTGAGAAGTATAGCATTATACAAAATATCTAAAGCAGAAATGAAAATATTACCTGAAGTTTTTAACTGAAGAAAAAGTGTAAAGTCGAAAGCTAGAAAAAAAGCTGTTTTTATGCAGGGAACATAACATCGCTAATAAAAAAAGAAGTGGTTCCTTGAAAAATATTTCATTTGCAAGGGGGTGCTATAGAACTCCAGCAAAAATATCTCATTAAACATATTTCGCTGTTAAATCACCGACTGTTCTTCTTTTCTGTTTTTTTTTTCATCCTTAATGCTTACTTTCAGTAACTGAAGAGTAATCCTACAATTTAGTAATGAAATCGAGGTCCATTTGCATGATATAGGTATCACAAGTAGAGGTATATTTGTAGTAGGTAGTAGGCTATGTTAGTTATATTGTGAAGAATGTCTAAAGCAGTGGTTCCTAGCCTCTTTATTTACAGTGGATCCACTTTTCGACCTGAGAACGTCGGTAAACCCCTCATTAAAAATAAAACAATAAATTATAGATTATGCTTTTTTTTAATCGAGTCCGTCATTTGTCTGGTCCGTGGACCCCCAAAAATTCTTCTTTAGACCCCTGCTGACCTTAGGTTAAGAATCACTGATCTAGAAAGTAATGTATTATATATATATATATATATATACACACACAGAAAATACTTACGGAAACGGCTTTATTTTTGGCTTGATCCTGTCCTTTAATTTCTCTTTGAAATGTTCCACTCTTCACAAGCAAACAAAGCTGACAGAAACTCTTATTTTCAGGTATAAAGGAAAAGATATTTTCAGTCATTAACTTCCACTTCCTTGCAAAAACTTACGTCCGGGCGTTGTGATACCGACGTTTCAGTTTCCTGTTGGAACACAAACACCAGAACCTAGATATCATTTGCAGTTAGCAATATAGTAATTTATTGGATGTAACGGGAAAAAAAAACGTTACAGATGTCCAGATCAGAGTCCGACTAATGAAGTCACGAGCTTCAATTTTCATCCTCTTACATTTTGTTGTAGCTTTTCTCGTTGTGCATGCATCCCATTAGGCGTAGTGCATCGGTGTACGGTAAATAAGTGAGAAAAATAAGATTATTTGAAGTGTTGCCTCCGTTGATTATTGCTGTTAGACATTTTTTTTTATTTTCCTTTCGTTATGTATTTTTTGAAAATGTATTTTCTCTTAAATTTCGTGACCAGTAGTCCAGATTCTCCCTCGATGGAATCCAGATAACTACTTCCGTGGTAAAAACTGGTTCGATGTTAAATAAAAGTTGGTTTAGAAGTTTAAAAAATTGCCTCAGGTTTTTTCGAGATTAATTATTCGTCCCAAACTCTTTTAAGTCAATGATTATTCGTCCCAGACTCTTTAAGTCGACATCTGTCGCTAACCGACACGAGGTGGCGAGGGCTTGATATTGCTCAGCTCTCGTGTGCCGAGTCTGGCGTCGCACGTCCACTGTTCATCGTTAATTCTGCAGACTGTCTTCTCTTTCAGATCTGACGTTCTGGTAGAAAGATGCTAAATTAAAATAGTTTTTATGTATGAAACAGAAGATGAGTCTGAACAAACGTTTTTATGTATGAAACAAAAGATAAATAAAGTGTGAAATAAGTGTTTCTTTCTCGTATGGTTCGGGAAGTTTTCGTAGAACAGTGGCCATTCAGCTATTTTAGTCAGTCTTGTCACCGGTCCGTGTGGCAGAATATCTAAGACGTGTTGCAAGATTCTGTGTCACAAGGAAAATAACGATTCAACTCCAGGATCGGAAAGGCAAAAGAAAACCCCCACTTCTTACAGAAATTCTTTTGTTTGAGAATATACATGGAAAAATGGGACTATAAATGACAGGTAGATTCTGTAGAAGCTTGGAATTTAAGAGTATAATCTGGAAGGGAAGAAAAATCATAGCTTGCATGTAAATATTTAGGACTTACGGGAGGGTTGAGAAAGGGGGAAGTGGGAGATGATCTCCTGTCCTTTTCTCTGCTTCCTCTTATTGAAACCTGGCATTAGGAGAAGACCACTGTCTTTGACACACTGTCCTAGTATGATGATGTTTAATCTCTGCATATCCCACACAGTGTTTTCTTATTTTCCGTCGGTCTTCAGTTGTATGGGTTATCCATATCCCTAGATTTATCATGCTCTTTCATAAACGCACAGTATCTTGCTGACGGTCTGGTATCACCTGGCTACATAACGAACCTTGTCGGGCGAGACTGCTTCGTTGGAGCAACCTTTTACGCCTTTGCAATTTTTCATAGATTTGTGAAGCATGATTCAATTACTTTGGAACAACAATAACGGCTGATGGCAAATGAACAAATCAGATAAAATCACGGATAGGTAAGGCGAATGCCCTCTCGTAACACGAAGAAGATACCAACAAATAAGGTTTCCCTGAAAGCAAGGAAAAATAAGAGTATTACATTGCTATAAAGAGCCAACATTGCTATAATGTGAAACTTGGACAGTCAGCAAAGCGATGACACAGAAATTGGAAGAAACAGAGGTGTGGTTTTGGCGAATAATACAACAAATACCATCAACAGACAGAAAAACAAACGAATACATTTTAGAACAACAAAAACTAGTTAAAATGATATGAAAAAGACAGTCAGATTTTCCTGGATATGTCATGAGAAATCAGAACCTAGTAATGACTGGAAAATTCAAGAGAAAAAAGGAAAAGGGGAAGACCAGTAGAACTGTGTGGACTGACCAAGTGGCATAGAAGAAGAAATGCATCTGAGTTAATCAGAAACACCAAGGATCGAAGAAGATGGAGAAACATAATCGCCATTTCTATCCGGCATGGCGCATAATAATAATAATAATAATTTTATTTGTCATTTCAGAACTCCTTGTGGTTGTTAATGATATCAGCAACGTCGAAACAAAAAAAATGGCCGTTTATATATAGCTTTGGTATTATTATCATCATTATTTAAGAACCTTATATCAACAACATTGTCATAAAGGTAAAAAAAGCACCCCTGTTCTGTCACAGAGGCACCTAGGGGATATGGTGTTTGTGTCCATTTGTCCTTGATCTGTCGGCGCACTAGAGGATTTGCGGTCAGCATCACGCCTGGCCGGCTTTTATTCTTCATCAGCAGAAGAAGCCAAGCACCTGGTTCTGCAACATGGTAAGTGGAGCTTCTTCTGCTGGATTCGGAACCACCGTTCATGAGAGACTCGTAACCACTTCGTCAAATGTAATGGCACATCCGTGGTATTTTATCAGTATTATTATCAGTCTTACGTTGTCTGTTTTCAGGCCAGGATCAGACGTCATTGTGTCAGTCTAATTTAGATTTTCCCCACAGCACTGCTGGAAGCAGGCAGCTTCACAACAGCCTGACAGAGATGTAAGAATCAGTGCGCTGCTATGATAGATCTTAATGAAGAGCCTAGGAGTGCCACTGATTATGAAAGTCATGAACTATCCTTTGGAAATGAAAAAGCTAGGAGAACTACGGCAACCCAGAATTGTCTTAGCCATCAAGATAGTCACCATTCTTTTATGCTGGAGCTTCACTGAAGAATGGGTCTTGATTTGCAGATCGCGGAACACTCAGTGACAGTGACGACCAAAGGCATCAAATTAGAAGTTTCTTACTCTGCTCCCGGTTGTAACTGGAAGATTTAGGAATTCTCCTTCATTTCTGCCGTGCACTGCTATTTTAATCCTTTCGATGCCATGTTTTTTTTAACGAAAATACTTTAAAATCCGTTTTTTTTAAAAACTAGAACTTGATTTTATCGGTTATTTTCTTTGAATTCTAGTTATGCCGTTTTTATTTTTAAATATTTTTACAGTCTTTTGGTAATTAACCTGGATGATTTTTTTAAGCAGGAGCAATACTAAATTAGACAGACTGGTCCTGTGGGATTGAATGCTGATAAGGAGAATGAGAAAAGAGAGAGAGAGAGAGAGAGAATAAGAAACACCCTTTATAATGACAAAGGATTCGAAGACTAATGTTTTGTTTCAGAGATCTTAACGAACTGTTAGATCTGTCTGAACCGAACCTTAAATAATGAACAAACTTTCATAATTATTAGCCACTTATAGTGAAGCAGGATCACGGCGCCACTGAAGCAGGATCACGGCGCCACTGTAACAGGATTCCCCTTACAAGGAGACTACTGGTTTGATTGATTCTTCTTGTGGAGTACAGTTTCAACTTATAAGTTTCTTCTTGTTGCTGGTGTTCTAACCATCACCTAATTTTCTGTATTATACACTAAGAAAATACAACAAGACACCCAGGCTTTCCACTCCACAAAATTAGTACGAATACAACAACTTGAACATAACTTGGCAGTCTTCCGACCAAAACAAACTGGTCAACAATGAGAATTTCCACAAAGCCGATTTGTTGTAGTTTATCATCAGACAACACACATTTATTACAGAAATTCACAGCAACAAATGCCCGGCGTGAAATATCTACGCCACATGGGCAAGGAAAACCTTACAATGATTTATTCATACCAAAAACCATACTTACAGGCTTACCAAGGACTGCAGCCACACAGAAAAACAAACTAAACTAATTCTGACAACAAGACTCGCTCTACCCCATTCTCGTTCGCCCAACACGTCCATCCAGTTCAACGTTCCACAATAGACTGCCTAACGACCGGCTTTTTCACACGGACCTTTTTAACGACTTCTTTGCACACGTACTTTCCTAATGACGTAGTCTACGCAACACAATTTATTAGCGCTACACAATTAATCTCTGAACAGAATTGCTATTCTGTTACAGAATATCTCCCCACCCCCTAAAGGTAGATATTTGGCCATCAAATATCTCCAACAAAAAATTACTAACTTTTACAGAAAACTCTCCAAAAAAAAAAAATTAATCAAACTAATCACTATCCAACACAACCCTAATTCTACCCACAAGGTGTACCAAGGTGTACAATATTCAATAACTACCTACTCTTATGTGTATATTCAACGCTATGAGTAGTAACGTATAACATATGCAATCTCCATAACAACCTATCCTATATCTGGCACATGAGACTGTCCGCAACATGGACAAAACAGGAAAATGAGTAAAAGGCAATCTGCCTTACAATAAGTCCTATACACATGAAATCATACTCACAACATTCCACCTAAAACCTCAGCCATCAAGAAACCTAATTCCTCCAACTACCAACAAATTTCCACTGCTAGAAACTCTTCCTAAATGAGATTCCATCTACATCAAAACTACTAAAATTCTTCCTACAACCAAACAAGTAAGGCTCTTGCTACACAAAACAAGTAAGGCTCTTGCCTTTAGACTAATTGTGAGTGGTATTTATACTGTTCCTACCCACTCAGTTTTCTCCATGCTGCAAGCCTTTCCCAAGACCCCTGCTCAATGGTCTCAACCAACCTACATCTCAAACAAGGGTACTCACTCTATTAATTATTTCCTAAATACCAATCCTGGGTATAACCCCTAACCTGTACTACTATAATATTCCCCCATCCCAAAAAGTAGAGTTTTGCCTGTCAAAACTTTCAAAAAACCAATCTACTTATCTAAATTATAACTCCAGGCTAATTCAAAGATAATAATCGACTCTCAACATAGAACTTCATACTCTGACTATACCCATAAACTGTTCGTGTGACCTTCGGCTATACTCAGCCCATGTCCACTTCATATACAATCATCTATTTCTATTATGTGTGACTCCTCAATACACATACATAGAATAGGTAAACTCTGGTACCATATATAATCTGCTATCACTGACAAATGCAGCTATATGCTGTACATACGCAGAATAGGTTCATCTGGGTTACAATTATTAATCATCCATTCTTAAACATATGTAAATATCCATTAAACATATGCCGAACAGGCAAAACTTTGGTATCATATATAATCATCCATTCTTAACATATGTAATCATCCATTAAACATATGCAGAATAGGCAAATCTTCAGGTATCATATATAATCATCCATTCTTAACATATGTAATCATCCATTAAACATATGCAGAATAGGCAAATCTTTAGTATCATATATAATCATCCATTCTTAACATATGTAATTATCCATTAACATATGCAGAACAGGCAAAACTTTGGTATCAGGCTAATCCACCTTTTATTTATCCCCAAAGGGACTGTGCCACGTACCATATGTACGCGCAACAAAACAATGTAATATCTAGGTCTTTAAAAGAAAAAAGACCCCCTCTGGTAATTTCACCTTAGGCTCGGTTACATGGAATCTGCATGTTCCGGCCTAGGTACCCAATCAGAGAATCACACCTGTTTGTGTAATCTCCTCATAACATCACATCCGTGGTAATAATGTCACATCCAAGGCAATGCTGTCACATCAAAGATAAATAACCAATTTGAACATGGTAAATGCCATAACAATTGGCTATTGATAAGTCATCATCAGTAATGTCACCTTATTCAAGGCTACATGATCTATCATCCATCCTAATTAACTACTAATAAATCCGTTATACAAAAAATAAACAGAGAAAAAAAATACATTCACTAATTGCTGCACAAGAACTATATAATCTATAAAAAATTATGCTTAATAGAATCTCCACTGCAGCCTTCATCTCCCAGGGACTTCCCATATGTAGCCCTGTACCAGGGCTTCTGGTACATTTCCAATGCACTGCATGACAAAGCCTAACCTCTTCCATAGTAACATGACTCTTTCTGGAAAAACTCAGACATGGAACCAATAATCTATAATAAAACAAAAAAAACAATATTAGCATTATCCAGTCCACTCAAAATAATCCAACCATACTGGCACCTAATACAGTCCAGAATAATTACTGTACTTTTTAGTTAAATAAGTTATAACAGCAAATGGCAATCTTCCAGAAAAATTTTAACTAAGAATCCTCAGTTTTCTAGCACCTATCAGAGTAAAAAACTGGAATTAATGACATATACACTAATGTCAAATATCCATATCATCCTTGCTAATGCAAAATCACAACAAAATGGTAAACTAAATGCTAATTAATTGCAATCCAGAAAAATTCCACATCAGAACAAATTAACTGTCCCTAATGTATAAACACAACAATGTTCCTGAAATTTCTAGATAATCTATCCAGAAGAAGCATATCTGGCAACTTCCAATCAACAGAATGTTCATTTCCAAAAACAAATTTTTTCCACAGGTGAAGGTAGTCCAAAAAGTTACTATATCCCTCCGTATGAATGTCTGGCGACTGGATGAATCAGAACTACTCAATTGTCCAACAAACTTCCAAAGAGAATGACAGTAAATAAATCCAACATTCACTATTTGCTATACTTAATAATGTTCAGTCTGCACAATCTGGCTTGACTTCTTGCTGAAATTTCAGAGGTCACAGTTAAGTTACAAATTGTTACCTGTCCCTGCCCACGTAGTACCAGCGAAATGTACCGTACAAGCTGCACTGATTCCCGGCAGGATACTGTTCAGGATCAGCTCCACTGGACCGGATACAAGCTACTGGTATGGCTTCATCCACTATGCTGCCTAGGGGCCAGGAGCTAGAGGTGCCCACCAAGATTCTGAGCAAGCTGGACATCGTCGCCGCCTTGAGTAGACGCCACCAAGTCTCGCCAACACACCCCTGACGCCAATTCGAAGGAAGAAAAGGACGCCAATGCAACTCAACCCTTTTCCTAATCTAGACTCCTTTTCTTCTCCGGCAGAAGATGTCGGGAAGCCAATGCTGACAGAACTACCAACCGAAATTCGAACGCTAGCTAGCTAACCAACTCCAATCTTGACTCCTTAACTAACTACAAACCTATCAACTCCTAATCTATCTGCAGTCAGCTTCCAACACCTAAGCTAGCTATCCTTACTCTACAACATATTTGCTGTTGACCAAAACAGAGTCTGCCATGTTTGATAGCCGAAAACGAGGCAGGTCATCGACAAGGTAAGCAGGTCATCGATCGACAATCGTAATCTAGGGCATGGTAACAATAGACAAAACTTTGTGGGTACTACACAACTGGAGACAAAAATACTACAACCTGGAGACTTGCCAAGACTTCACAATTAGAAGTATGAGCCGTGCATGAAACCAGCAGCCCACGAGCAACAACTAAAACACTTTGTGACAGACCGTGAAGGAAAGCGCTGGTCACGGCGCCATTGAAGCAGGATCACGGCGCCACTGAAGCAGGATCACGGCGCCACTGTAACAGGATTCCCCTTACAAGGAGACTACTGGTTTGATTGATTCTTCTTGTGGAGTACAGTTTCAACTTATAAGTTTCTTCTTGTTGCTGGTGTTCTAACCATCACCTAATTTTCTGTATTATACACTAAGAAAATACAACAAGACACCCAGGCTTTCCACTCCACAAAATTAGTACGAATACAACAACTTTAACATAACTTGGCAGTCTTCCGACCAAAACAAACTGGTCAACAATGAGAATTTCCACAAAGCCGATTTGTTGTAGTTTATCATCAGACAACACACATTTATTACAGAAATTCACAGCAACAAATGCCCGGCGTGAAATATCTACGCCACATGGGCAAGGAAAACCTTACAATGATTTATTCATACCAAAAACCATACTTACAGGCTTACCAAGGACTGCAGCCACACAGAAAAACAAACTAAACTAATTCTGACAACAAGACTCGCTCTACCCCATTCTCGTTCGCCCAACACGTCCATCCAGTTCAACGTTCCACAATAGACTGCCTAACGACCGGCTTTTTCACACGGACCTTTTTAACGACTTCTTTGCACACGTACTTTCCTAATGACGTAGTCTACGCAACACAATTTATTAGCGCTACACAATTAATCTCTGAACAGAATTGCTATTCTGTTACAATAGTCCTTATAACAAAAAAACAAACGAAACACAAAAAAATACTCCTACATCCGTCTGGTTTTGTTCTTGTTTTCGGAAATTTACATTTTTGTTTTAATACTCTGTAAGAGCCTCCTGTCATTTGCAGCTGACAAATTGAAGGTGTGTTTAATATATATATATATATTGTGGTCTTGAAATTTTTGTCGGTAATTTTTGTTGGTTAATGCAGCTAACATTTTTTTTTAAATTTTGCCTTTATTGTTCTCCCAAAGAAAATTTAGAACTTGATCCTTCTTTTGCTCTTGGAGATCACTGCCCTTCCAAAGTAACGCATGTAATATCGTTTCTGTTTAAAAATACGTTCAGGGACAGTTATTTCGGGCAGTGACGGGCTTATATAGATGATTCCTTTGAAAAAATAGGGAAGGATGAGGACAAAAAAGAATAATATGAGCTATTCCTATATTTTATATATGCACTTCTTCTCTTTTGAACAGGTATAAATAATCTAAAAATAATTGTTAACACAGAGAACGAAAAGATATACATTTGCCAGGACATTATTTTTTTTCCTGCGTTTTATCTTGCTTTTTATCCTTTGCGTCACAAGCTAGCTAGCGAAAGGCAGAACTGGCATGTGGTAATACTGATATATAGTTCTGGCAATTTTGACATGTGTAAACATTTACCATTGCCAACGAAAACTGCAGTCCCGTATACAAAAACACCGAAAAGATTGCCTAATAATAACAGAATAAAATATTTTCTAGCATGCTTCACCTTGAGATTGCAGAAGAACATAAAGACAGAAATCTGAGGATATTATGGTTGTGTTGTCAGGAATTGGTACAAGAGACACTATTTGTTTATCTTCTAACTAATAAATAATGATCCTAAATGAATGTAAAGACGATTCATATATTTATTCTTTATTAAATGCAGAACTTTAATTGTCCTAATGATTTGCGTTCCATACATTCCAAAATACGGAAATGTACGTCGCACGTTTCCGCCTGTCGCATTTATTAATTTTTCTCTTGATATGGAAAAATACAGACATGATAAGAAAATAAAAGCAATGTTGATATCAACAAATCTGTTAAAGTAAGAATATTACAAGAAAGCGATTTGCGTTATATAATTCTGTTGCACACATTTTAACGATTGAATGATTTTTTAAAAATTTACACTACTCTTCAGTGTGAACACATTGTGTAACTTTGCATACATTCAAGCTGTAGTTTACCTCCAGCTATAGGTAACGTTAGCATATCTTTGATAATACTTTCAAGCACATTACAAATACTTCATTCTAATTCTTGCAGCGTGTCTGCTTTCTGACCGTAGACTTTGATTTAACAGGGAATCGGTCCTCCTCTTGCCACTCCACATTCCAGGAAAACTGCCATGTATAAAGGCACGAGCGGCGAGTCCATATCAAGTTGAAGAATACTGCCCTCGTTATTTTCTCATTGTGGAAGAGATTTCCAGAATATCTAGAAATGAGTTTCTGGTTATCGTTTTCTGATCGCAGAAATAACGGCCGTGTGACTCCGTTTGTTAGTCCACATCACACAATTTAGTTTAGAACTGTCTTGCTCATGTTATAAAATATTCTGTACAGTATGCAAAACAGGAGGTGGACCATATGTGCAGTGTACAGTAAATAACACAATTACTTTTTAAAAGTGTAATGTAAGTTTTTTTTTTAAAGGAAGTAAAAAATGTAAATCAAAATCCACTTTCATGTACATTTTATAGTCTTAAAACTTGTTAAATAACTGAATTCTTTTTTTTTTTTTTTAGGGAAACCCTGTATATATTGATAGCACGGGTTTTGTGGGGGGGGGGGGGGGAATGAAGAGGAAAGGCATTTGTACGAGTGTGCAAAAATGACTTGAATTCTGGAACAACATGTGAAAATGATACGGCTGTGCAAACATGTCAACAGAATAATTAATTTAAAACAGGTAAAAGCGACAAGAGCACAAGTATTTGATTGGCTAAAAGTATTTGATTATTTCAGTGATGATGCTGCACCGAAGATTATAGTGATTATGTTGAAGTAAGGGTAGACCAAAAGAGACATGGAGAAGAACAACAGAAAGGATGTTGAGCAATAGAGGGCTCACCTGGGCAAGAGCAGAAAAAAAAGCGAAGGACAGGCATTTGTGGAAAACCCTTGCGGAAGCCCCATGTGCCCTGGGCACATAAGGTTCAGAGAGAGAGAGAGATGTTGGTGATGGTAGAGAACGAAAGAGAAGCTTGAAGATAGTCGTGATGGTTAAAGTACAGGCGCTGGAAACTGCGCGTTGCGTTTTGTCCAGTGATTGCAAGTCCCAAAGATATTCCCCTCTTACTGGCTAAGTCAATTAATTATAGAAATAACATGCAATAATTAATAGGCGAAACGGCAGTCGGCTCACTAAAGAATAATGACTCTCATCAGTTCAGTATAGAAAACAAGTAACCATGTTTCGGCATCACACCGGTCACAGCAGACTCAGGTGCCATCTAGTTAACACCAGTCTCAAGATCGGCTCCACCGACGTGTGCACACATGAGATGATGGGAGAAAATATTCTACAAGAGTGCCCAACATACCATAAACAGAGAAAACAGATGCCTGTTCCAGTCCAAAACATATTGTATGAAGATCACGCTGACCATCTGACTACTTCAAGTCTATAAGTCGATGTCTGAAAATGATGGAAGAATAAGTCCCCTTACTGAATGGCAGTTTTGTGTTCCGTAAAAAAAATCGTGGCAGTTTCTTTTGTATTTTTTAAAGAGATTGCGGCATTCATATTCTTTGAACTTGGAAGTAGAGTCATATGCATTGTAACGGATTTTACGTGAACATTTATATATTCCCACAATGCGCTAACAGACGTCTGTATTCTGCGTATACCCCTGTATCTCACCTTACACGCACACTTTCTTAAAGTCTCTCAGGGACGTGTGCTTTTTCTATCTCTGGATTTACTGAAGTGGAGATTTAATCAATCCACGCCCTACTCCTGTCTCACTGGAAATCACCTTGCATTGAATCTACATTAGAAAAGTATTAAAATTATGTCCCATGGCATTTGCATGGGGTATGGATATGAAGTGTTAGAGCCATTAAATTTCTAAGCCATATCTTGGGAAAAGGAGGGGGGGGGGGAGGGCGGACTAACTTATTTTCTTTCCGAGAGCTCTTGGTACCCATTTCTTGAGACTGGATCAACCCCATAGCTGATCGATCGGACAAACAAATTCTCAGACACGAAACGTTTTAGTCATTTGTCATTTTAATGTGTTTGTAGCACAAAAAAAAAACGTTTTTGACACTGCTAATAATTAAAATCCAGTTTTTCAGTTGTTTGTCAATGACATTATTTGGTCAGGAGCATGTAAAACTATTTGGAACATCCACTGTTGCAGTGTTTCACTTGGATAGTTTGACCTACTATAATTCATTGCAAATGTTGAAAACCATCCTGTAAATATGCCTCCGGAATTTCGGTACTTCAGAGCACTTGATATACATTTTATTTCATGGAATCTATGAAAAATAGACCAAAAAAAAAAAAAGAAGAGAAGAGAGACATTGTTTACAGTTTAATATTCTAGACCAGCACTTTTACACCAAGATAGCTTTTTACAAAATCGATAGTATGCCAGAATTATTTAGAAATGATTAATAATTTCGTGTTCTTATCTCCCTGGATAATGCGTTGTCCTCTATTGACTAGCCCGTTGCTGGTCTTATTTTACGTTCAGTCCACCTGTGATTCATTTACTATGTTTCTTTCTGTCGCGACTAAAGTGTTTTATCTACGACTTTTCGAGGTTGATCATACACACAGTGGTCTGTCAGTTTATGGAAATGCAACCGACGCCGTGGTGATATTGAATCACAAAAATCATGGCTGGAAGAGGATTGGATTACTGTGGCCTGCATGAAGACCTGAAACCGTCCTAAGTAACAGACTTCTCGGCAAACACTACCACTATTAAGGCGAACACAGCGAACCTTACCCGGTTAGCCAGACCGAAGGAGCGCATCATCGGGATGTTGCAAGGGGCACTACAAAGACTTATAAAATGTCTTCCTCGGTCCTAGTTCAACTGCCACAGTACTATCACTTTAGCATAAAAAAAGAAAGAAAATTGCGCGAAATGAGAGTGAAGTCAGAGAAATGTGAGTTAGGGAGGCCAGCATATGTCCTCGCTGTCTTTGTTTTCTCATGGAAAACCTGGGCGTCCATTACTTGAGGTTGCTTCGACCCTGGTGTCTGTCCGAAAAAATTCCGCTTCATAGAGAATCGAACCCGGGACTTGATAGTCTACTGCACAAAGCACTACAATACTGCGACACTATCATATTCCAAAGAGTACTTTTTTCTACTTTTATTAACGTTTCTCTTACGATTAAATTTGCTTCTTAATAGCTTTTTTTTCAAATAGGTAGATTTATGTTGTCACAGAATAAGATACGAAAATACTGGATTTTAAGTTAATTTGTGAGTGAACGCAGTTGTAGTTTAACGTACATGTGCTCCTTCTGGAGGAAAAAAAACCAGAGCAAGGTTTCAAATTTTAAAAATGTAATATTTCTTTTGTTGTTGATGATTTGTTGTAGTTGGTGATAGAAGTCGTCTTTCACATCATCATCTGCATCATTCGTGGGTGCATAACACCGTATTATTGTCATTCTTCCGTGTCGTAGGTTGTATCGTGCTCTTATTATACGACTGTTCACTGGTTCCCATTCTACAAGGCTCCGTGCAGCTACATCTTCTTTAAATTAGACTCTTTTGAAAACAAATGCCTAAGGAAAATACTCGGCATCAAATGGAATGAATTCAAGAACAATGCAGAGATAAGACAGATGACTGAACAACAACCAGTCTCATGGGTGATCAGGAAAAGGAGATGGACATATGTTGGTCACTTGATGAGAAGAAATGATCAGAGAATCCCAAAACAAGCTATCAAGTGGAACACAACAGGCCGAAGAAAAAGAAGCAGACCGCGTGAAACTCGGAAGAGGACATTATTAAGAGAGGCGAAATTAACAGGCATTTTTTTCCTTTGATGAGGTTGAAGGACTCGCCGAAGACAGAAAAAATTGGCGAACTACTTTGCGAGCCCTATGTGACGTTTAACGGCACGGGAAGGATATAAGATATAAGAATATTTCTTTAGGTTTTCGTTTCTGTAAGATTGATTATTTCTCATGTTCTGAAGAGGAAGAAATTGTAAACTTCCTGACCATAAATATATCTCTTTAAATGTCTACTTACAGGTAAGGAAATATCTTTTTAAAATGATTTCACTTTCGAATAGTTTTTCTTTTCAGTTGTTTTCTACTGGTAACAGAACTAGCTTTCACTTGTTTCAAGAATGGCGTTTCACAAGTCCTGGGTCTCTTCTTTCAGTCTGTCAGTTTCGCATTTTATTTTTTCCGAGTATCAATCTGGTCCGCCACCTGGGAACCGTTTGCGTGTTAGTAACCTGAGGAGCCCGTGACCTTTACTGGAGAGCATCCGTGCGTTAAAATAGTTCAAGAGATTTTTTGGGGGGTTAATTTCTCGCCGTAAAACAATTGCTAATCCAACACCTGTGAACTCGTTGCTTTTACAGGCTTTTTTTAATGTGAGGGGTGGGGCGGGGGAGTAGTCCCGTGATGAGGTAAGCAAAAGACAGGGATGTGTGTTGAAAAGCAGATAATAATCAGTTTATTTTCTTTTGTGTGATATTTGATTGCGACGGTTTCGACCCGTTTCATTTCCATACAGGAGGTGGTTTCCGTGAGTGCATAGCTTGGCGGGTCTTGTAATGACGTCACACGCGATCACTCAAAATCATATTAATTGGCGCTATCCAGCCGTACTGTCTACCATCTTATTGATGGCTGAGTCTTTGGCTTTATTCCCTCAGTATGATTTTAATCATCTTTTATGGGTATATGGCAAAGTTATCAAGTAACATATTATCATCCCCCCGTGTCACGCTTTGAGTGTTAGTTGGCTAGAGAAGAAAACAAACAAATAACTAATACTTCAGCTGAAAATGAAAAGAGAAATAATAAACCAGCCAGTTAAAATATTTCGGTCATTTGAAGAGGCATAGTACATTAATGAAAACCAGATTGGAAGGAAAAGTAGAAAGAGAAAGAGCAGGAAATCGGCAACGACTTAGATTAGTTGAAAACATAAAATATTTGCCTGGGTTCAGCTTGATCGGATGCGCTGTGAAAACAAAGCACAGGACACTGCAGCAAAGCTTTCATGGGGAGAGGGCGCATGATGATGATGTATTAGTGTCCGTTGTTTCCTTGATCTGTCGGCACACGCCTGGCATGCCGCCATTCTTTCCTCAGCTACATCCGGGTGATTAGTGTGCCTCTTGCAGGATTCAAACCACCAGTCTCGTCATGAGAGACAAGTTCATTAACCACTTCACGTCATAATTTCTTCGTTTTGTTTCGATTGCTGTAGTTCTAATTTATCAGCTTATTCACTTCTCTCCGTTCTTAATACATCCACAGTTTAGAGAAAGGAAGATAACATCTAGTGTGAAGTAACAAAATTATGAAGTGAAAGTCACAAAATCTCAACATGAATTGTATGTGAAGAGAAATAACTAAACTGGGGGGGGGGGGGGGGGAAACCCGTTTATTTTACTTCTACTTAATGTAATAAGGAACATTTCCAAGAATAAATATGTTACTTCTCCATAAATACATAATTGATGTATATATTATTCCCCAAGCTTGCATATGTTATATCTTTATCAGTACGTATATTATTCTCCAAAAGTAAATATATCATCTCTCTATAAGTACATATGGTGTCACACTATAATTATGATTACCATATGTCTTCATTTTGAGGGTAAAAATTATTGTCTGCATAATTTTTGTAACTTCCCTGTTTTGTTCTCATTTCCAGAGGTTAGACTTTTCTCTCTACTCTCTGGTAGCACCGCATGTTAAACAAAAAATGGAGGATTTTCTTTACTGACTAACAGAAAGAGCTTTAGAAGTACAGAAAGATCTCTACTTAGGCGTCATTGATTACACCAAGGCATTCGACAAGGTGAAACATAATGAAATTATTAAAATGCTTGAAGACATCAGTATAGAAGGCAAAGACATGAGGATTGTAAAACGTCTATACTGGCAGCAAGAAGCAGCAATTCGAGTTGAAAATAGAACTGGAAAATATCAACCTATAAAACAAGGGGTACGACAAGGATGTGTACTATCTCCAGACCTTTTTTCTCTGTACAGCAAGAATATTCTAAGAACGATCATCACAGAACCAGGCATAAAAATTGAAGGATACAATATTAAAAACCTTCAGTATGCTGACGACATAGTACTGATAGCTGAGACCAACAAGACTTGCAAAATCTCTTGGATAAAGTCGCCAAAGAAAGTGAACAGAAAGGCCTTAATTTGAACATCAAAAAGACAGAGACTATGGTTATTTCTAAGAAACAGAATCCACCAACATGCAGTATAAAATTAAACGGAACTATTCTAAATCAGGTGCAGAAATTCAAATACCTTGGAGCAGTAATAACTTTAGATGGGAAATGCAGAACAGAAATTAGGAACAGAATAAGCCAAGCAAAGATTGCATTTCAGATAATGAGAAACATATTATCCAACACATCCTTATCAATGAATGTTAGAAAACGAGTCCTAAAATGCTATATTGAACCCATATTGTTATGTGGAAGTGAATCATGGACAATAGGCAGGTCTGCACAAAAATCATTGGAAGCAGCAGAAATGTGGTTTATTAGAAGAATGTTGCGAATTCCATGGACAGCAAAAATGACTAATGAAGAATGTATGAAAAGAGCTAGAGAGACAACCTTGTCAAAAAGATAAGAGAGAGACAATGTACTTTCATAGGACATGCAATGAGAAGAGGGAGCATTGAAAATATTATAACAACAGGAAAAATAGAAGGAAGAAGATCAAGGGGAATACCAAGAGAAATTATACTGGACAGTCTGACAGGATGGTGTGAGAGGAGATCACCAACTGAGCTGATGGCCTGCATGAAGGGTCGTGTGCTCTTGAGAAGCATAATAGCCAACGCCAGTCAGGACGGCACCTGATGATGATGATGATGATGATGTAGCGTTAAATTTAGAAACAGGCTACTCGACCAGTAGCAGACTAGCTTTGCATTTCAGTCGTGTGAATAGCGTTAATCTTGTGTGCTTGCTGTTTATAGTAATCTGCGGTTTAATGTCTAGATTCATCGAAGCAGTTACTTGCTCAAATCAGCTTACTGTGTAATTAGAAATTAAATTTTGTTTGATACAGTGTAATGTACAGAAACATTTTTATTAAAGAAATCATGGGGAAAAAAACCATCAGATATAATCTAGCAAAGTTTCAAGATCAAGGTTTGTTGTTGCATGCTTAATATAATCTATTAAGTAACAAGCCTTCTGAAAGTTAAGGTTCATCATAGTGTGTTACTTGTATGTAACTCCTGTTGTCTGGAACATTTTTTTTTGTCAGGACTTCATGCTCAACTCCAGGAACATCTGTCTATGTGTGTATGTGGTGGGGGGGGGGGGAGATGTGAGTGGATGGGAAGGAAGGGAATGTCCTCATTTTGGGATTTCACAATATGACGTGGTCATCATTTTAGGCTTTCACAATACTGTAACCCTGTTATTGTATGTTTTCTCTCCATGAATACGTGTATTATCTTTCAATAAATAACATATATTATCTTTTCACAAATTCATATTCCCATCGCCACCTCGACGGCAGCTTTTCCATGACAACGCTACAATCATGTCTTCCCTTTTGTTCCTAGTTCGAGTGTCTATATGCAAATTCCCCAATCTTATTACGCCCCCTTGCGTGACCAAGCTAGCTGTCATTAAAGCAGTGGAATTTTTGCGCACAAATGTAGCTGAATTTTTGCTGAAAGCTCTAGTAGGGCATTATCAACAACTTGTCCCGAATTCAGCTGTAGAGTCATTGTAAGTTATTGATAAATATGTATGTGGGATAAGGCTTGTGAATACGCCTAGTGGGTAGAGAGTGTATCTGTATTTAGTCACCCTGGTTGTGTTGCATTTCTGTGCAGCCTACAGCCTTTCGAATACATTGGGAACGAACCTTTTGTTTCGAATATACTCAGAACGAGCGGTTTGCTTCGAATACTATGAGACCGAACGATTTGTTTCACATATGAGACCGAGCGCTTTGTTCCAAATACTACGAGGCAGAATGGTTTGTTTCGAATACTGTGAGATCGAACTTTTCCTTCATCATTGATAATAATGGCGATGATAATGACAACGATAGGTTACATTGATATCTCTGTCTGTCGTCGTGTTCGTAGTGTTCCGGGAAGTGAATAAAGACATGGAACAATGCTGAAGTACCAGACTCTTGAGCAAACTGCATGGTAAGGACAGCGCGTCATTCTGAACTCTGCTCGCCAGACTATTAACAACATAGCACTCCGAAAAGATGAGGCAGGTTGTTGGCTGACTCTGACTCAAGTGTGTGGGAAGAATGAAAGATGGAGTGATGAAGGGCAGGATGTAAGACGGGCCTGCGTGCCCAATTCTTTACCCTTGAAAAATAAAGATTATTCATTCATTCATTCATTCATTCATTCATTCACTAGTCCTGGAGCTACAGTTAACACGCCAACGCTTCTCAGCTTCTCCAGCAGGGAATGAAAGAAAAAAAAACTATTAAAGGACACAAGAAAAATTGCCGTAGGGGAACGTGAATTGTTACCTTGTTTAAAAAGTGATATAGTGATTGTCTGAGCGTGTGGTCCATACAGAAATCTGAATCCGATTGGCCTAACATTTATACCTTTCTTTCACCCAGTCATAAACGAGCAATGATAACTGACGCGGGACCCATGAAAAGGATTTTTTTTTTAATGTTGAAATTCAAAACAAAATTATTTCAACGGAAAGCAGCGAGTGAGATTGCGGTTGTTTTAGTATTTAGGCGTGAAAGCATAAAGTAGCATGAATTCTCTAAAACTCTGAAATGTTTGTTTTCATAATGTCCTCTTGCGGCCCTACCTCAGACTACCCACGACTCTACCTCAGACTTCCTGTAAGTCTACCTCAGATTTCCTGTAAGTCTACCTCAGATTTCCTGTAAGACTACCTCAGATTTCCTGTAAGTCTACCTCAGATTTCCTGTAAGACTACCTCAGACCTCCTGTAAGTCTACCTCAGATTTCCTGTAAGTCTACCTCAGATTTCCTGTAAGACTACCTCAGACCTCCTGTAAGTCTACCTCAGACCTCGGCGACCCTTCTGTGGATTGCGACTTGAGATTGAGAACTACTGTTTTACACAGCGCCAGTTTCTGAATCTGTAGCTTACAAATTAAATGTTTTTGTGAATGATTTACATTCAACATTATGAGTATTAGCCCTAATAAAGAAGGGATACATTAAACTGTCTGGAGACATTAAGGTATTCAAGGAATCAAAACCTCCATATCCAACCTGACAGCTGAAGGTCGACTCACCAAATACAGGACTAATCATATATAAATACGACCAACTGGCACATCTTGTAGTTTCCAGCCAAAATCACTATCAAAGAAAATGATTAGGAGTACCTCTCGAGACAGAAATATTGGCTCACAGACTTCTGTAAAAGCTGCCCGAATCTTGAGATCGTGCCAACTGGCAAACCAGTTAGTTGTGTTGTTTTTTTACGGGGGGGGGGGGGGGGGGCGGGCTGGAAGGAGGGAAGAAATAAACCAATATCTTTTCAAAATCTCAGTATGTGATGAGAAGCTTTTTATCTTTCGCGCGAACTATCACAGATACATCAAGTAGGGCTGAAGAAAGTTCATTTACATTGATCGATATTTACCACATGTATTATTACTATACTGTTACAGCCATACGTTTTAAAGAAGATCCGTATTTGAAATACTTCTTCTGTGTTTGATCTGCCCTGAACTACGAAATTGTAGCTGTTTTGAAGCCGATGCCATGGCGCTGTTGCAGCAAAGGTAATGTCGAATGTGGAGTGGGTTCCATCTGGATAGGGCACCAGAGCCATGTTGTTACTGGCGAGAAACCGTCGCATTATCAAATCCTCCATTACAGTTCTGTGACAGCTTCCACGACAGATTCCCACTAGCGCACTGACTTCATCAGTGATTCGACGACGCTCTTTGCGGATAATGTAAAACACCTTCTCAGTCATTTCTACCGTTTAACTGGACACTGGTCGACCTGGGCCCTCGTAATCATCAACCGATTTTCTTCCCTTCCCCTTAAACCAGGGAAACCACCCAGATGTCTTGGAACGACTCGAAGCCTGTTCCCCAAAAGTCATTCTCAAAATTTGATGGAATTCTATAACCATTTTTCATAACTTGAAGCAGGATTTTGTAATAACGTTTAGTTGTGAACTATCATATTATTGAATAAGATGAAGTTGTTCTTTGTTGAGTTTACTGTCTTATAATTCTTCTGATTAATATTGTCTTGTAATTCCATCAATTAAATCAATGATATTGCTACATTATAACACAGAATATTTCTGAATGAAATATAGAAAATATATAAAAAATAGAATGTGTATGTATGTTCCAGCATAACTCTGGAACATCTGGAGCAATTTCAACCAAACTTGGTACACAGATGACCTACAATCTGGAAAAAATACTGTGGGGGGGGGGGGAATAAGACACCTCTAGCACTCCTAGGGGTCGGAGTAACATGTAAAATTAATTGAAAACGACCGATAGTAAAAATAGCCCTGTGCTGGAAGGGATGCAACTCCCGTTATATTTATGCGTAATGCCTGCCTAGGGTTGTGATCCGTGCCGGATAACGTTGAAATGAGTAGAACTACGTAGAACTCTCTGGAAAGTTTTAGATATCATTATGCTACGGTCTTTGACTTGTGATGTTCGAGAAAATTCCAGCACTCACCCAAAACTTAGATGGTCCTATATAAGGTGAGCTAACTCGGCAAATCTTCCAGTTTATCATCTTTCAGGGAATGTGACAGTTTCATTTCACTCTTTTAGTTGATTGTATAAGTGTTTCCTACGTTATTTGACAGTGATAGTGTGCAGTTTGGTTTCAAGTTCACTAATACTTTTTTACTTCTGTGAAGAGTTTTATATTTCTACACGGATGTAAGTACTTCATAATTTTTCATTTTAAATGTGTTATTTCCTTACGTTTATATTATCTTTTTATTATATTCTGTAATAGATTTCATTGCTCAGTGACAGTGTGCCTTTTACTTTTCACTGCCTTTGTGCATTTTGTATATGGAACAGAAGATTGTTGTTAGTTTCCGATGGATTTAAATATTGTGATAGATCAATGATATAATGTTTTTAACGTCTTTATACGATAGTATTGATGACGCCATAAGTAGGGGTCAAAGGGCGTATGAATGTAAATGTATCTTAGGAGTTCTGACATAACTAATATTCTAACATACGTAAGCAGTAGGGACTAATTCAAGCAACTAAGAAGTACCATAGAGTAGTTTAAGCGAACGTGTAAGAGTGAAGCCTACTGGCAGCACATGCCTCTTACTCGACAACTATTTCGAGATGATGAAATTAAGCGACTGTCTTAACAGGAAAGGGAGAGGGTGAAACAGTTTTTATCCCACGGACATCACTCATTCCGACGGATCTCCCTTTTTCCTTTTTTTTTTGCAATTTCCAGTGAGCCTGTGTTCTTGTACACGATCAACAAGTCACAGGGGCAGTCTGTTAAGTACTGCGGAGTGGATTTGAGATCGCCATATTTCTCCCCTGGACAATTTTATGTTGCTTGCTCAAGGGGGGTTTACTCAAGAATTTATTTATTTCTTGCTCCTGGAGGTGAAACTAAAAATGTATATAATCAAGTTTTGAGTTAAATTAATATTACAATGAATTTGTAAAAGATTTTACTTTGCAGGTTGTATTCTGTACTTATACTTAAATACCTCTAAATAAAATTACTTCGATCTTACACTATAGATAGATAAATAGCGACATTCCCGATGTCGTTTCCGTCAGTGTTCATCCCCCATCGGCATGGAGGGGGTGAGAGAGGGATGGGGTGACATGTAAATGTAATCAAAGCGACCGATATTCGTATCGATCCCATAGTCTGGGTCGCTGAGATGAATAGTGACACTCTCGATGCCGTTTCTGTCAGTATTCAGCCCCCATCGGCATGGGGGGGGGGGGTGGAGAGGGGTAGGGGTAGGATGGGGTGGCATGCAAAAGTAATCGAAAACGACCGATATTAGTGTCAATGCCATAGTTTTCGGGGTCGCTGAGATGAATAATGACACTTCCGATTCCCTGTACGTCCAGGTTCAGCCCCCAACGGCATGGGTTGGAGGTGAGAGGGGGTGAAAATTAGGGTGGGATCTCCAATGATCTTACTACGGAACCTCGACCGGCAAAAACTGTGCAACGGCGCACGGCTGTGTATAAAGAGGATGCTGGGCAATGTAGTTGAAGCGACTATCTTAACAGGACAGGGAAAGGATGAAGCAGTTGTTATTCCACGAATACCACTCATTCCGACGGATCTCCCTTTTAACTTTGAGAGATTGCAATCAATTTCTAGTGAGACTTGCGTTCTCGATCACGACCAACAAGTCAAAGGGGCAGTCTACACATTATAGAGTCAAGTCTTTTACAAATTCAGTATAATATTAATTTCACTCAAAACTTGATTATATACAATATTTTTAGTTTAACCTCCAGGAGCAAGAATAAATAATTTCTTGGGTGAACCCGCCCCTGAGCAAGCAACATAAGGTTGTCCGCGGGAGAAACATGGCGATCTCAAATCCACTCAGCATTATTAATAATTAATAAATTCCCAGGCAACGCCAGGTAATCGGCTAGTATGTATATAAAGAGAGAGGGAAGAACTGTATGGTTGTACAGTGTTTTATCTTTTCAAAAGTGGTTGTACATCAAGAAATAAAAGCGGAAGCTGAAAATAAGGTCCACGTGAAAATTCAGAGGAGCCATAAAACTGTCAAACAGTACTAGACTGAAAATTGGTGGAGCAATTTAGAAAATAGAATAATATATCTTTTACAAGGGGAGAAAAAATCATTCTCAGACTCTTGAAAAACGCGTTTAAAAAATACAGTATTTTTCATGGTATTGAAAATCGTCCCCAAGATGTTGATTGAAGTAGCTTTCTCTTCCCAATTGTGAAACCACCTAGATTTCAGATTCTAGAGGATATTCTATCAGGCAGCCATGATTACCTCAGCAAGCAGACAGATTTAGACTGTGAAATTCATCACCCGAAATCTGCTTTTCCTGTCTGCAGTGCTGTCGCTGCTGGGAGAGTTTGAAGCACGTGGTGACGGTTATGTTGAAATACTTGGGAGCTTATCACGTCTCCTTATTCATTTCCTTTACCCTCCCCCCTCCCTTCCTTTCCCCCCTCATTTCTCCTCTCCTCTTGCCTTTATTGAAGCATCTCGTTTCTTCTGTTAGTCTTTCTGTGTTCTTTTCCTTTCTGACTTTGTCTTGAGTATATTTAATTTCTTAATATGGGAAAGTAACTTTCAAAATCTTTTTACTTTCTTTTTTTTTTGTTTGTAATCTTTAAAATATCGTCCTATTTTATTCCCTCCTCCTCTTTAACACCTCGTTCTGTCTAATTCTACATTTATTTTTTTTCTTTCCTCTCTCTTCTCTCTCTCTCTCTCTCTCTCTTGATATAAATTGTCTTGTATTTTTAATACAATAATCCCTGTCATTTTTGCAATTCTTTACCAGACTATTAATATAATTATCTATGTGTGTGTGTGTGTCTGAGAGAGAGAGAGATATTACAGCAAAGTAATAGCCATAATATCTTCAACTTGGTCAGTACATGAATATGAAGGCTGAGACATACACGCGTTGTCATTGTAAAACTTAGACTGAATTATGCTCATTGTCAGAGGTAATAAAGAGGAGATTATTAGATAGGACTTTCGCCAGTTTTTTACCCTTTCAAACCACATTTTTGCTCTTTCATTTTCTTTAATATCTTTGTCTCTCTGTCTCTCTCTCTCTTTCTCTCTCTCTCTTTCTCTCTCTCTCTCTCTCTCTCACTCACACACACACACACACACTGGATCACCGTTTCACTTCTCACACATCTTTTCACACCAGATATTTCTTAAGCAGCACGGCTGGTTTTTGTCTCCTCCGATTCATTGCTAGTTTTGTCGATTTTCTCTCCGTGGAATTGGCCGATCAAGTTTGATACACATTATTTTGTTATGTTCCTCTAGAGAACTGTGTCTGGAGTTGTAAATAGCAAATGTCTGAAGTTATAAAAAAGCAAATAAAGCCCAGAGAAGATTGGTATCATGTTTACGGCATTGCATTATCCCTCTGTTTTCCTAGCTACTTAACGAAATCCAAACGCGTGAAATATCAGGCGGTGAAATGAGCCAATTGAAAACAAAAACACACTCAAACAGATTACTAAAATGTATGAAAAGAAACAATTCAGTGTTTGTTTACTGTGGATGGTGCTGTCCAGTCATTAGGTATAGGGGTTGCGGAGGGCTATTCAGATTATGCTATCATGTGCTTTATGTCTAGCTTGATTCTGTTCAGGTTATCGTTTTCTGAGCACTTTTTTAAAATGCGGTTTTTGTCATTTCTTACATCCGATTCCGTCTTTTTTTGCCTCCAATCTCTGCTTTTGTCACCAATCCCTAGCAAATACTCCAGAAAAGATACCATAAACCGATGAAATGTATGCTAGTGCTAGTTCATGACAGGCTTCTGGTCTTGTCTCTTGTGAGCAGCTTTCCTTTAATATCTCATTTCAAACTCTAGTTATTTGTCACAAATATACAATGGAGGATTATGTTTTGGAGTTGTATCAGTATATCTGCCTAGTCATTAATAACACATTTCCTTTTGTTAAAAACAGGAGAACTAGTTTTGGTTGCGATTTAGTTTTCTTTTTTTTTTCATTCTTTAAGATAACCTGGTCTGCATTTGTTAAATGTAGATAAAATTTATTTCATTTCTGATGTTTTTTGTAGTATCTAGTAAATTTTAAAATACGGCATAGCTGTATCAACATATAGTTGGTGTATATTTGATTTCCTTTTTGTCTAATTATTGTTTTAAACAGGATATGATCAAACACATTGCTCTGCCGTTCAGTGGCTATACGATTAAGATATATAATGATGTATAGAGAATATTATTGGCATTCCTCATTTTCCGACTTTACACAGGAATGTGCGGCTTGAGTGCAAGATCTTTACACGTCTTAAAATTCACTTTTTTACTTGAAACAACTTCATTTATTTAATTACAACCAAGCAAAATATGCTCGTATCAGCATGCTTTTCTTACACAACATATTTGTAGAATGTCTGGAATAGAGTGAAAGATGTATGATAAAGGGCAGAATGTCAGACGGGCCTGCGTGCCCAATTCTTAACCCTTTTGAAATAAAGATCAATCAGTCAATCAATCAAGTACGTGTACGTGAAAAAGCAGAAATAAATGTACTAAAAAATCCAAGACGAAGTTTGCTTATATTATCTTAAGACCAGTAAAGTCATAAAATTGTCAGGAATCTAACCTGTCCATGACATTAAGAAATAAGTAATCGTGGAACAAAACGTGAAACGAAATATGTAATCATGGAACAAAACGTGAAACGAAATATGTAATCATGGAACAAAACGTGAAACGAAATATGTAATCATGGAACAAAACGTGAAACGAAATAAGTAATCGTGGAAAGAATAAAATGCTGATGGTCCGTTAAATCAGATCATTTCTTCTTCTTCTTCTTTTCCATCTCTATCTCCCTGGAACTCCCATTGGCGTTCTTTGCAGCCGAAACAGTTAAGATGTTGAAGCACAGCATTGTGTCGGCTTGGGAGCGGATCATGACTGCTGTAGTTTTCAGTGAAGCTAGACAGCAGGGGTGTGCAGTACTTCTTTAGCAGAATCCACCGTCACGGGTGCTGTGGCGATCCCTGCTCCGTTATCCAGGCTGGGGCTGTTACTGAGGGTACCAACGAAGAGGTGGGACGGAGTCTTGGTCAGCTTTGGTTTGCCAGTCCTAACGCTAGCATGTCAGATTGTTAAAACGGACAGTATCATCATGCCCTTTCTGCTATTCGTGTTGTCACTTTACGACATTTCTGTCTTGTTTTTTTTGGTCACTTTACGACATTTATGTCTTGTTTTTTGGTCACTTTACGACATTTATGTCTTTTTTTTTTTTTTTTGGTAATATTCAAATCATCTGTTTGTATCCACAGATTGTGAATGATTCCGACAATTTGTTAGACAACGTAGACGACAATATGACCTTGTTCGCGCCATCCGACCCAGCCATGGAGACGTTTATGTTGAAGTTCAGCACATGGAACAGAACGTCTTATTGGCAGGATGAAGAGAACGTTATATGGTTCTTAAAGTAGGCTTTTTTTATTATTGGTTTGGTGTTTTTTCCACCTGCTTTTAACTTACGCCTTTAACTTATTTTTGGCTTCAGTAAGCTGTTCCAGTTAATATACAGATAGCCTCATTAACACTATACTAGAAATGGTTATGGCAAAACACTATTTCCAAGCTGATGATCACGATAGAGGCTGTTTTAGTACTACAGCTTCTCAAACTGGAACAATGTTTATCCCCATTCTTGTAGAGTCTTCATAAAAATCTGCTTGGAGGGGACACTATTTAAAACAAGGAAAGTTAACACAACACATTTCTAATGCATCATTCAGTCAGTCAGTCATTTGCATGTCACTTAGGAACTTTGCCTTCCTAACAGCACTCCTGTAGGCATCTCTGTTGTGAGCAAGATGGCCTGAGGCTAATGCATCCATTTGCAGATCATCAACGATGTCTTGCAGCCATCTTTGCCTTGGTCTTCCTCTCTTTCTTTTTCCCACTATGTACCCTTCCAAGACAGTCTTCTCTAGATTATCATGACGTTTAATGTGTCAAAATATTTAAGTTTTCTTTGTTTAATCCTCTTTACTAGCCAGCCTTCTTTAATATTAAATTCTTGTAGTATGGATATATTTGTTCTTTTTTGTGTCCATGATATTTGAAGAACTCTTCTGTAGCATTTATATTCAAAGGTATTTATGTGTTTCTCAGCTGTTTTGTTAAGTGTCCAGGTCTCACAGGCATATGTTACGATGGGAAAGATGCATGTCCTTAAAAATCTTATTTTTGTAGTTCTGCCTGTTCCTCTCCACAAATTCTTTAGTTGTTTTACTTTCTGAAAAGCAATAAATCCTCCTTTTAATTTCCCTCATTGTATCTCCATTATTAGTTAGTAGTGATCCAAGATATTCAAAACTCTCCACTTATTCCAATTTTTCCTCATTGATACATATTTCAGCTGCCTTGTTTGTTTTGTCATTTGTCATCAATTTAGTTTTCTTTGCATTAAGATAGAGGTTTTGCTCTTCGCTGTTCTTACGGACTGACATAATTAGTTTTTCCATTCCTTTTTGTGTTGTGAACAGTAATACTGTGCAATCAGCATATCTAATCTCTGGTATTTCATAACCTCCAAATGTTATGGCATCGTAATATTCTTTGTCTACATTTTCTCTAACATTCCTCATTATATTTTCATTATACAAGTTAAATAAATAAGGCGACAATATGCAACCCTGACGGACCCTTTGTTTTATGTCAAACCAAGTTGTTGCTTCACCATTTATTCTTACTGCTGCTTGTTCTTCCAGATACAGCAGTGATTTTAATTGTATCATATATGTTGGAAATAACATTTTTTTCCATAATTTCCCGAAGTTTCTGGTTTTGTACACAGTCAAATGCCTTTGAGTAGTCTATAAATGATAAATATAGATTCACATTAAACTCTCTGTATTTCTCTATTATTATTAAACATTCGGTACTTTATACTTTATACATTTTATGTAAAATGAAATATACTTTCCAAACATCAGCGAAAAGTAAATGTTCGTATGATTTTTTTTTATATTCTTTTGCGATAAGATTTAAACTTTATAAAATGGTAATATGTTGAACCAAAGTCAGAATTGGTTGATTGTCCTCCGTGCATATTGGGCATCATCACCCTACTACCTCAGATATCCTCCAAACGGTTTTGCTGGTTGCATTTTACTAGGTTTTTATAATATAAACCGGTTAAGGTATCGGACGACCTGCAAATGTTGGGTTTTTCTCATTTTTAAAATCGTTAATTTACCCGTAACTGCCAGTTAATGCGATCATTGCTCTAAGTGAAGATTTCTTTTGAACAGTGAATGTAGACGGCGAGGTAATTTATGACGTTACGGTATCAAAATTATTTGAGTAAATTTAATTGTCAAAAATTACTGCTTGTCTAAGAAAATGGGAATATAACAGAAGTATGGGCTGTATGAAGTACCCGTCTTTATGAAGTGTTCGTTGCCGTGGCAGCAAGGCTGTCTTCTTCTTGTCTTTGTGGATTAAGTCGTACCAGCTCATTTTACCACATTACCAGTACATATTTGTTATGTGTTGTTTGTAAATACATTTTAATAAGTGTTGTTTAAAGTTAGTAGTAGTAATAGTAGTAGTTACAGTAATAGTAGTTGTTATTGTTGTCGATTATGCTGTTATTGAACATGATATTGTCGCTGTTGTTGTTTTGGATGATGATAATGATGATAGTGATGATTTTGTTTTGACAAGGGCTCTTCACATTTCTTGCATACACGTCAGATGTTCACATATATCCCTGAGCAGCCGGGGAGGTTAATGCACTGTCTCTCACTTCGAGACTGGTGATTGAAATACGGCCAGAAGCACCCAAGTTACCTACCCCTCTTTAGAAATGGATACCCATTTCCTCTTGGATCTGGGGAAGGAAAGGCGGCCAGATGTTAGGTTGTGTCTATTACTTTCTGGGGTGCCTGCGGGAACAGGAAGATATGGGCATTAACATGATATTCTTTAGGTGCCTATATGGCATATTAGGGTTTTCTTTAATTTACCTCGGATTTTCGGAAAGCTCCAGTCACCCAGCTGTAGAAATGGGTACCCGACTTCTTCTGGAGTTGGGGAAGGAAAGTCGGCCATGCGTGATACTGACCATATAGTGTGCTGACAGGTCAAGAAAAATATGGGCACTAATACCATATCTCTATGTGCCTCTAAGGCATGACAGGATTACCTTTACCTTTACCATGGTAATAAAAAGTTCAGAACTCCTGCAGTAAGCAGTGAACATAGTTTGGAGTCTGTAACGTTGGTTTAATTATTGTTAATCTCTGCGTATAACGTTGACTTAATTGCGGTTCATCTCTGTGTATAACGCTGGTTTATTTACTATTCATCTCCAAGTGAGGAACGTGTTTTCTTCGTTCAGTACTTTGGTGTTGTCCTGAAAATAGCGTTATGGTTGTATAAGTAAAGTAAAGATTTTGGGACGTTTCTGCACGCTTTATTCAAGGGAGCCTGCAACTCAGTGCATTTTTTCCATTATATTGATTAGGGCTTTGTACATACTGACAGAGGTTATAAATTATTCTTGCTCTAATATTTGTTTCCATTGTGTGAACGAACAATCGTAAAACTCAGGAGCATTCTTCGACAGAAATTTTGGAACAGAATTGCACAGACGCCATACGATTTCCCGGGCAGATATTAAATTACCTTTCTGCTTTGTGGTTTTTCGGTGTTGGGGCTGTTAGCATATTCAAGCTGGTGGAATCTCTTCCAAGAGGAGCATTTTATTTTTCTTCCATGAATGTCTACTGGGTGGTGGGTGGAGTGAGGTCAATCAAAATAAATGTTATCATCGAACACCCAGCTACATCCGTGAGCACAGTGCAGGTCATGCCGCTTTTGCAGGAGAGTGATATGCCACAAAAGGTTGAAAACTGCCTACTCGAATAAACTCATGCTGAAGTGAATATGTGCTTTCTAATCAACAAATGTATGCTGGTCAGATAAGTGCAGGAAGCGGTGTCATGCAGTACAGACATTGTCGATTAATTGAATTTCGCACCTCATAATCTGCACACGCCATTTTTGAAATATTAGTCACGTCAAGAAATTACACTAAAAATTGTACTATATTTTCTAGTTCTTTTTTCTTATTTAGAGTGAAGATTAATACTTACAGTGTAGTTTACGACCAGCATTTATTACATAATAAGCTCAAACTCAAATACAATTTTTTCACTGTAATTTTTATTTATTATCGTTAGATTCGGAGAGCTCTTTTAAATGTAAGAAATATATCACTTAACCTACGCAGAATGTACACCCACAGCAAGAAGATCAATCTGCCTGTTCCTACCCTTACTACTAGGTACACTTCACGCATCAGCGGTGCCAATATTTAGTTATACACTTACGTGTGGTTATTAGTACTCCATGTGAAGGTGTATCTCTTATTCAGACTAACTCCGCTAGTAAATTTCTTTCTGCTGACAGGATTCGTGATCTTGATACTGTTTAAGCTTTCATGTCTTTACTTAGTAATCAAGGTTTTTATGTAGGCAGCATACATTTCCTTTCATTACCATATGTGAACAGTCTGGTGGGGTCTTTTCAGAACGTTATTGTTCGTGTCTTCTTTTTTTTTGGCGGGGGGGGGGGGTGGGATTCAGGGAGGGGGGAATTGACAAACTGCACCAGTGCTCTTTTTTTTTCTTATTCAAACATTCGGAATGTGAGAATCTCAATTCTGTTCTGCTGGTTTAAATACATTAAAAGTATACAGAGATAATATTATAATACCAGGATATTGTTAATTGCGTCACTAAAGGAAAGAGAACAGTTTTACTTATTTATTTCAAAGATAATTAATGGAAGAAAAGAGAAAGATGAGGCCTACCACGGTTAACCTGAGCTAAGAAGGTTGAAGCTAAGATAGACAGTATATAACAGCCACGAAACCATGCACCAGGCAGATTGTAGACTAGTGGTTCTCAATCCATGGGCCGCGGTCCAAAGGTGGGCCGTGACAGGGAGTAGTGTGGACCGCGCTGAGGTCTGAAAGCAGCAAAAAAAAAAAAAGAGAGAGAGAGAGAAACAAGTAGATACAATAAAAAATTATTCCGCATTTTTCACGCATTACATAGGGGCAGACTGTACGGATGCAAGCCGCAGAATTGTAGGTCGCTTTATTAGTATGTCCGCAGTGCGGCTATCGGAGAAAGGATGGTCCGGACAGCGTTTCTTCCAGCATCAAAATATTACATAATACTTTATAAAACTAGATTTATACTCTGCAAATATAAATCACTTTATTAATGGGCCGCAAAAATGTTTGACTTTTAAATATAGGCCATGCAGCAAACGGGTCTGAGAACCGCTGCTGTAAACCATAAGAAACGGGGAGAAATTCCTGTTGGGTTGTAAAGTCATCATAAAAATAAAACCGTTCTGGACAGTCATTGTTTTGCCGATCAGCGTCCATGGGTACGAGCGATTTGTTGTTGATGCTGTTCCATCTCCCTGAAATTGCCCACAGCATGTTCTCTGCAGGCAGTGCCGTGAAGGTGTTGGGGCATAATCACCGAGCTGGATGGAGAGAGGATTACGGCGGCCATTTTTTGCAGACCTGGACTGCACCTAAAAAAGAAGAGAAGCGCAATGCTTCTTCAGCAGACTCACCCGCCATGGGGCTCGTAGCCGTCCATGCCCCTTTAATCAAGGCTGAACTGTTACTGTTACAATTACTGCGGTGTTGCTTTTGTTTTCTTTGCATACAGTAGTTGGATGACGATCTGGTATCACCTGTCGCGCACGTGATAGTCCCTGCCGGACGGGGTGGTTCCACTGGAACCCCCATTAACGTCGTTATGATTCAAAGAATTGTGGATTGTCATGATTGTTCTTGGGAATGTACAGAGTTGGTTTCCCCTTGCCTTCCACCGGTTTGTTTATGGTTTATTCCACTAGCCTTTGACTCTGGCCAGAACCAACCCTACAAGGCAGCAGGGGATTTGAAATCAGAGTTTTCCTTCTCCTAGATGAGCTAACAATCAAAACTAACGAGTCTCATCTACCCGAAGCGTCTGGTTTTCAGGCGCCAGATACTCGCTGTTACAGGGAGTACCAACGAAGAAGTAGGACAGTCTTGGTTGGCTTTGGTTGGCCAACCCTGACATAAGCATGCCAACTATGCGTTGCAGATCTCTACCCGGAATGCGTCCTCACTCCCACATGCGTGTTTTGAGACTACCATACTTTCAGTTCTTTAAAATAGTTATCAGAGTCGAAGTCCGTCATCTCTTCTTCTTCTCCCCCCGCCCCCCCCCCAAATTTACAATTACATTAAAAACGCCACCTTAAGCACGACTCACCTCGTATCTTAATGCTTGATTTTTGAAAGCCTTCATGAACACTTTTTCCTATTTTATGCATTCTTGTATCACAGCTTTACTGCAGTGCTTCGTGTATAGTTATATACTTGTACACTAATTATTGTGTGTTCATGAACACAATCGTGCGACTGAAGCATATTAATAACATAAAGTGTATAACCTCGACTGAACTTTGAACGCCTTGTCTCTGTTTAAGAAGATATAATTTTTCGGTTAAATTATTTCTTTAACCAGTCAGCACAACTGTTGTTGTAATCGGTTCAGTCTGGCTACTGTAAACTGGATTTTTAAGTGAAGTGCTGGAAGAAAACTTGGATTTCCCCCACTGTTTACTGCTCCGTAGCGTGGATAACATTAGCTAACTGGATACTGTTTCCGTGACGTGACATAATATTTAGACAGAAAACTTCTGGTTTCTGTTTCCATAGTATTCTGATGTGCGGGAAAACAGTGCGAACTATGAGGAGCAAACAGCTGCGGTTGTGCTTGTTTAGTGAAATCCTTCAGCGTCTTTCGCTGGTACTAACTTGTTGAAGAGTTTTAACGTTTAGTCTTAATCGTCATAGCAACCATCGCTAGAATCTAGGAGGCAAAGCTCCAAGCGATTTAGTATTCAGTTATTTTCCTTGTGGACGTTATTTTAAACACTGATGATTATTCGGGTGTTGTTTTTTTTTAGTATTATCGATTTGTGTTAGCAATGTGTCCTTGGCATGGTACCCGTCTTCTTCGCTATGCCCCAGGAAATAAGGCGATTGCATGACATCATTCTGGTAATGGAAGAATGGGATCAATGTACGGAGTCTAACAGATGTCTGCGTCTTTGATTCGCTCCAAAAATTCAAGTAGGCAGCTGTAACCAGCTCCCTATCCAACTTAACACCAGGGCTTCAGTATCTATCTTCAAAACGGCAGAAGCGGGACAATATTTACATTAACTGTCATGATGGGAGACCACAACGACATTGATTATTAAACGCTGGTCTAAGACCACGGAATAAAATTATGGTTTGTTGTGACTTCTGAAACACAGGCGAATCACTGATTGTCGTGATCCGATATATCACTGTCTAGGTCTGAAAGAGCCGAGTTACAGACGACGATATCTGCAATAAACATTGAAGAAGTCGCATACATTGGAAGATGGGTTGCATGTTTTAAGCTCAGGCTTCAGATTCAGATTTTATTTTTACTTCTAAAGCTTTGGGTTTTTTTTTTTTAACTTCAGTCTCTAACATGGTAACTTCCTGCCAGTTTTTGATGATTAACATTCGTAAATAACTGTTTCTTTTGGCGAAAAAGCGCTCTCGAGTTCCTTGCGTGAGGAGAAAGATTTTCGCTCCCTTCCCGGACGGCGAGAGTTAAGGTGTTTCGATGCAGAAGCGAGAGGTTTGTCCGTCGAGCGAAGCCTATAAACAGCTAGCCAGCCAGGTTCGTGCTAACGCGTCGGTGGTGTACTACGGTGCTGTCGACTGGTGGTCTCGAAATTAGCCTATCTCTCGCAAAGAGTATCGCTGCTGGCGAGATTCTTCAGCTGCCGTGCGTGGGGTGAAACTCCTCCTGGCCAGTGAAGAAAATGCGAAAATGTGACTATGGTTGTCAGGCGGCACCGCTGTGAAAAGGTGACGGAAAGGATAAAGGGAAGTTTAATCGGTATGTCCAGTGGTCTAGTGGCGAGAGCTACTCATACCACGGCACCTCTGCTCTAGAGGCCGGCCACGTCAGATATACACCCATACTGGTGAAATATGCCTAAACCGGCTTAACCCAGGGGTGAAACTTGATGACTACTCATAGCACGGTACCTCCACTCTAGAGGTCGATCACGTCCTAAACACACCCATACTGGGATAATACGCCTAAACCGGCTTAATCCAGGGGTGAAACTTACTAGTGGCGAGGATTCGTCCTCCTGAACAAAAGCTCTTTAGTCACAACTAAGAAGGGTAGAGGCCACGACCACAAAATGCTGAAGTCGGAGACACTGGACCAGTGCAGTCTAGATAGGCAACCACCTCTCACCCGACGGGGATATATGCGTATCCTAATCACGCTGAGGTCTTCCGATGAGAAAGTCCAACTCTGGACTGGATGGGCGGGCAATCACCTCTCACCCAGCGGGGACATACTGATATCCAAAACACTTTGAGGCTTTCCGGTGAGAAAGTCCAACTCTAGATTAAACTAGTGCAACGAAAACCACGGTGTCACACAATCCCGCTTGTGCGACCCACCGAGAATACAGGTCCAAGCCCTGCGATACTTTGAATGTCTCGGGGATCTCGTGTGGTCCTTTCGGGGACCACAGGAGGACCACGGGACCTATTGAGGACCACAAGAGTAGATTCAGTAGGATCACGGGGCGGTCTTGGTGGTAGAAACGAACGAAGAAGAAAAAGAAGAAGTAAATAACTGTCTGTATGCTCAAAATCAACACTTATAACAGAAGACATAAACGACTAAACTCACTAAAAACACTACAGCTCTGTTCTGAAACATCACAGGTAGAAATCGTGTGCGAACACAAAACGCTAGGTGTCACTGTTGACCAACATCTGACCTGGAACTCTCATGTGCACAGTAACAGAATTTACTGCACACAAAATTTAAAATCATCATATTTAGCAGGTGCCGTGCCGACTGGCGTTGGCTATTATGCTTCTCCAGAGTACACGATCCTTCATGCAGGCCATCAGCTCAGTTGGTGATCTCCTCTCACACCATCCCATCAGACTGTCCAGTATCATTTCTCTTGGTCTTCCTCTTGATCTTCTTCCTTCTATTTTTCCTGTTGTTATAATATTTTCAATGCCCCCTCTTCTCATTGCATGTCCTATGAAAGTACATTGTCTCTCTCTTATTCTTTTTTACAAGATTTTTTGTCTCTTCAGCTCTTCTCATACATTCTTCCTTAGTTATTTTTGCTGTCCAGGGGATTCGCAATATTCTTCTAATAAACCACATTTCTGCTGCTTCCAATTATTTTTTTGCAGACCTACCTATTGTCCATGATTCACTTCCACATAACAAGATAGGTTCAATATAGCATTTTAGGACTCGTTTTCTAACATTCATTGATAAGGATGTGTTGGATAATATGTTTCTCATTCTCTGAAATGCAGTCTTTACTTGGCCTATTCTGTTCCTAATTTCTGTCTTGCATTTCCCATCTGTAGTTATTACTGCTTCAAGATTTTTTAATTTCTGCACGTACTTAAATAAAAATTACCAGTTAGTCAAAATTAATCACTTCATTGATCAAGACACTAGAAAGACATACTTTTTATCACATATACAAACACATTTAAATCATTGCTCAACAACCTGGATTGGTTGCTCAGTGTCAAATACAAAGAGACTTTATTCACTTCAGAAGCGAGCGGTAACGCCTATTATAAATGATCAGAAGCAGATCAACACAAAGAAATTAAAATTCTACTTCCCAAAAACATGTTTGTATTCAAGAAAGCCAAAATAGCACTCCCATTTATATCATAGAGTACTTAATTTCGACTACGGAAACTGTTTTAATCTGACCCAGCGCTTAAACAATATTTGTCTTCCAAAACCTAGACTTGATCTGTTTAAGAAAAGCCTTGCTTATTTTGTTGCTCATCATTTTAATACCCTCCCACCCTGTATAAAAATAATATAAGCTATGCTCCAACTACAACTACAAAATTTTCCAGTATCTTCTTGATGTCGACTACATGCTTCCATGATTCATAAAATTTACATTTTATTTGAGATTCTTATTATAGGTTCTGGATTTAATTGATTATTTTTTTCTGAGTAGTACTGAATAGTTGTTTAATAGTCATTAATGTGAGACTGCGAAAATACCTTCTTTTTACATATGCGTATGTTGTTACTTTCTGTATTAAAAGCATGGATAAGAGTGAAAAGTAAATGTTTTATTTTATTTTATTTTAAGTGTTGATTATGTTTGTAACATGCGTGGCATGTTTGCAGAATGTCTAGAACAGAGAGAATGTGTGATAAAGAGCAGAATGTCACACAGGCCTGCATGCCCAATTCTAAACTCTTTGGAAATAAAGATAATCAGTGTTTTATGTTTATCTGTCTGTATCTGTCTATGCGTGTATGAGAGAGAGAGAGAGAGAGAGAGAGAGAGAGAGAGAGAAAAGGGTAGAATGTCAGGGGTCTGTACGCCTAATTCTTCACTCTTGAAACTAAACGTTCGTTCATTATTTCACTGTCTGTTTGTGTCTGCCTATGTGTGTGTATGTGTGTGTGAGAGAGAGAGAAAGAGAAAGAGAGAGAGTGAGAAAAGGGTAAGTTGCCAGGGGCCTGCGCGCCTAATTCTTCACTATGGAAACTAAAATTTGATTCCTTCTCCTGCACATACTCTTTCTCTCTCACTGTCTGTCTGTCTGTCTGTCTCTCTCACTATTTGAATGTGTGTATGTGTTTGTATGTGTGTGTGAAAGAGAGAGAGAGAGAGAGAGAGAGAGAGAGAAGTGTAGAATCTCTCTGCCTCTTTTGTCTGTCTATTACTCTGTGTCTTTTAGTCTCTTTCCATCTCTCTCACTTTGTCTGTCTCTGAATGTATATCTTTCTTCCACATATAGTTTTTGCCTCATGTACATTTAATCACATTTTATTAAATCTTTGCTCAGAAACAGCGTTATGCAAATATATACAGCTATTAACCATCATTAATTTTCTGTACTTTCATAGTATTTCCTCTATTCATTCACATAATATATGTTTGAGCAACATGAAATTCTAATGCTTTCAGCTTTTAATATTTTGTTCACATATTTAACAGCAGTTCAGTAAGAATTATTGAGAAAAAAATGAAGGACATATAAACTATGCTTATTTATATATATATATATATATATATATATATTAATTATACACTAGCTGATTACCCAGTGTTGCTTGGGAATTTATTTATTATTAATACTGCGGAGTGGATTTGAGATCGTCATGTTTCTCCCGCGGACAACCTTATGTTGCTTGCTCAAGGGCGGGTTCACCCAAGAAATTATTTATTACTGCTCCTGGAGGTTAAACTAAAAATGTTGTATATAATCAAGTTTTGAGTGAAATTAATATTATACTGAATTTGTGAAAGACTTGACTCTATAATGTGTAGACTGTCCCTTTGACTTGTTGATCGTGATTGAGAACGCAAGTCTCACTGGAAATTGCAGTCTCTTAAAATTAAAAGGGAGATCCGTCGGAATGAGTGGTATTCGTGGGATAGCACCTGCTTCAGCCTCTCCATGCTCTGTTAAGATAGTCGCTTCAACTACTCTACTCGGTATCCTCTTTACACACAGCCTTGTGTCGCTGCAAAGTTTTTGCGGGTCGAGGTTCCTAGTAAAATACTTGGAGATCCCACCCTAATTTTCACCCCCTCTCATCCCCATGCTGATAGCGGCTGAATTTGGACGTAAATGGCATCGGAAGTGTCACTATGGAATCGACACTATTATCGGTCGTTTTCGATTACTTTTACATGTCACCTCCATCCCACCCAACCCCTCTCTCCCCCTACACCCCCCCCCCATGCCGATGGGACTGAACGTGGACGTAAACCGCATCGGGAGTGTCACTATTCATATCAGCGACACCGAAAACTATGGAATCGACATTAATATCAGTCGGTTTCGGTTATTTTTATATGTAACCCCCACCCGCCACCCCCATGCCGATGGGGGCTGAACTTGGACTTAAACGGCATTGGGAGTGTCACTATTCATCTCAGCGACACCGAAAACTATGGATTCGACACTAATACCGGTCGTTTTTGATTATTTGTACATGTCACCCCATCCTGCCTCCACTCCTAGCCCCCCTCCCCCATGCCGGTGGGATATGAACTTAGACGTAAACGGCATCGAGAGTGTCGTGTCACTATTCATCTCAGGGACACCACAAACTATGGATTCGACACTAATATCGGTCGTTTTCGATTATTTGTACATGTCACCCCCATCCCACCCCCAGGCACCCCTAGGGGAGCTAGGGGTGTCCTACCCTACATCATTTATTTCCAGATTGTAAGTCATATGTGTACCAAGGTTGTTTGAAATTGCTTCAGGCGTTCCAGAGTTATGCCGGAACATACATTCATACATACATACATACACACCACATCCATATAATATATATATATGTATATATATATATATATATATATAATATATATATATATATATAAGGAAAAGGTACTCCTGTCATGCCTTAGAGGCACATAGGGAAATGGTGTTAGTGCCCATATTTTCCTTTACCTTTCAGCACACTAGAGGGTGATATGGTCAGTATCACGCCTGACCGCCTTTCCTACATGTGTTGGGCATCAGTGAAATGCGATGGCCAGAAGCAGGGAAAAGAACGGCGTAAAACCGAGACAATGGGAAATACCAGAAAGGAGTTGGTATAATTATATCATCTGCGTCAGCAAAAAGCCTTTCAGAATGGGAACCAGTGAACAGTCATATGATAAGAGCACGATACCAAATAAGCCACGGAATAATGACAATCACACAATGCCATGCACCCACGTAAGATGCAAATGATGAAATAAAAGACGATTTCTGTTACTAACTACAACAACTCATCAACAAAGTTCCTAAACACGACATCTTAATTATCATGGGAGACTTAAACGCCAAGATAGGAATAGATAATGCCGACGTCGAAAAATTAATGAGAAAAGAAGGAATTGATACAATAAATCAGAATGGAGAAAGATTAATTGAAATTAATTAAAGGATATGATCATTGGAGGAACAATATTTCCACACAAAGGAATACATAAAAGAACATGAATATCTCCAGATGATAGAACCAGAAACCAGATAGATCATTTTTGTATGAGAAAACAGTTCAGAACATCTCTGATAGATGTAAGAGCATATAGGGGTGTAGATGTCAACAGTGATCACAACCTGTGTATATGGAAATAAGACTTAAACGTGTGTCAACACATTAAAGCAATACTCAGAAAGATAAACAGTCATAGCCTACAAGAAGAAAATACCAACAGTGATTTCAATCTGGAACTTACCAAACATTTCGCAGCACTCAGCGAGGTAAACGAGACAGATATAGATGAAGTATGGAATTCTTACACCACAGCCATAATCACGGCAGGAAAAGCAAGTGCTGGACTGCAATCAACAATTATAAAACCATAGATATCAGATAACACATGGAAATACATACATGAAAGAAGAGCAGTCAAATTAATCATGTTGAATGTAAAAACAGATCTTGGAAAAGTTTTGGCAAAATCAATATACAAAGAACTAGACAATAAAGTAAAAAGTTCAGCTAGAAAAGACAAATGAGAATATATGGACAATATAGCAAAAGAAGCAGAAAATTCGGCAAAAACAGGAGACAGCAAAACTATGTATAACATACAGAAGAAGCTGACAGGTGCTATTACCTCCAGAGAGACCAGTCTTTAGCAAAACTGGCAACCTATTAACATCAAGTAAAGACCAAAAGCAAAGATGGGCCGAACGCTTCCAAGAAATACTTAATCGACTACATCCAAATGAATTAATAAATATTGAAACCGATTTACCAGTTCCACAACTAGATGTCAACTTAGATGAAGTTACACTGAGTGAAATTGAAACAGCATTGAATCTAATGGCTGCAGATGAAGATGAAATAACAGTCGAAATGTTAAAAGCTATTGACAGTGACAACATGAGCCAGCTACAGAGAATGTTTAATAAAATTTGAAAAGAAGAAAAGGTCCCTTCTAAATGGAAACAGGGAATCATTGTTACAATACCCAAAAAAGGCAACCTCAGTGACTGCAATAACTGGAGGGGTGTAACCTTACTATCAGTTGTGTCAAAGGTGTTTTGTAAAGTGATTCTGAATAGAATTAAGGATGTAGTGGATAATGCAATGAGAGAAGAACAGGCAGGATTTTGAAAAGGGAGAAGATGTCTCTACCCGATCTTTCCTCCGAGAATAATACTTGAAGAACATATTGAAAAGCAAAAACCAATAATCCTGAACTTTATAGACTTTAAAAAAGCATTTGATAGCATACACAGAGATTCATTGTGGAGAATTTTAAGACTAAATGGAATACCATCTAAAATTGTCAACATCATTAGAGATCTCTACAATGAATATGTTTGTGCAGTCAAGACAGAATAATGAATGAGCGAATGGTTTCAGATTAAAACAGGCGTGAAGAAAGGGATGTATATTATCTCCCTTGTTTTTTGGAATTGTCATAGACTTTATAATAAAAAGATGCAGTACAGGTAAAATGGGCATTGATTGGGTACATGGGACCCAAACAGCAGATCTTGATTTTGCAGATGTCATAACTCTTATCCGTGACAGTGTGAAATCGACGAAGGAAAAAACAGATTCCCATGTCTTCTTTGACTAGTAAAATAGGACTTGAAATTAACAGAGACAAAACAAAAATTATGAAATTTCTTATTAATCAAGAAGGAAAAATATACGTAGAAGGAACATCTGTTGATGAAGTAAACTAATTTGCATACCCTGGCAGTTACATAGACTAGGATGGTGACACCAGGAAGGAAGTTAGAATTATAATTGCAAAACCACTGTTGACCTTAAAAACTCTTGAGAACATATGGAATTCAAAAGTTATAAGCACAAAAACCAAGTTAAGATTATTCAATTCAAATGAGATATCCACCCTCATTTATGCATGCGAAAGCTGGAAATCAACTAAGGAAATTGAAAAGAAATTAGACTCTTTTGCAAACAAATGCCTCAGGAAAATACCTGGTATAAAGTGGAATGAATTTAAGACCAACACAGAGATAAGACAGATGAGCAAACAACAACCTGTCTCGTGGGTGATCAGAAATAGAAGATGGACATATGTAGGCCATGTGATGAGAAGAAACAATCAGAGAATACCAAAACAAGCTATCAAGTGGAACACAACAGGCCGAAGAAAAAGAGGTTGATCACGTGAAACTCTAAAGAGGACATTGTTAAGAGAAGCCAGTTTAGTGGGCAAAACATCCCTTGATGAAGTTGAAAAACTCCCCGAAAACAGGACAACTTGACAAACAACTATGCGAGCGCTCTGTTGGAAAAATACAAAAAATAACCAGTCTTCCTATCTGCTACAACTTCTTACATCCAGCCGTCGGCAACGTTCAGTCTGCCAGTGACTAAGCTGCGAAAATTGCAGCGTCCGCAGCGACATCTAAAGGTAAACACGACAGAGCAAAGTGATAAAGCTTTCATTTGCACTGACATATCACGTCTGCGCAGTCGATCAAGTGCGCACCTAAGAGGAAGAAATGGATTTTTCGTTAGTCAAGTAGGAAATATTGGAAATAGCGCAGAATCTCGTATTGTCCTTATTTACATCCCTGTGTAGATTCCAATATTAAATTTTTTAAAAAAATATTTCCAGTCTTGAACCGACGTGCCGGATATATATGAATTTATTACCGAAAACAAGAGATTGTCTGAAATAACATTAAATATAAGTCTCGACTGTGGTTTATTTCTTTCTTATCCTTTATCACAGATGTCTTAATCTCATCAGTTTCTGTGTTTTACCTCTTGGCTAGTGTTTTCTAAGACACGAGTGAGTGAGTGAGTGAGTGCGTGCGTGCGTGCGTGAGTGAGTGAGTGAGTATGTGGGTGAGTGAGTGAGTGAGTGAGTGAGTGAGTGAGTGAGTGAGTGGGTGAGTGAGTGGGTGAGTGAGTGAGTGAGTGAGTGAGTGAGTGAGTGAGTGAGTGAGTGAGTGAGTGGGTGAGTGGGTGGGTGAGTGAGTGAGTGAGCGAGTGAGCGAGCGAGGAAAATTATGCTTAAACATCGGTGAAAACAAAAATGTGATACAGTATGAGCGAATTCATAATGGGAAAGGGATAGAATCAAAATAGACAGTCTTATCGAGGGCAGACGAATAATTACTTTTTAAGTATACACAACTAAGTATATAACTATACACGAAGCAACTGCGTTAAACAAAACTATCCTCACTCTCCATGAGGGATTCACATGCAAGTCCTGTAATGTGATAAATGTCATCGTATGAAAAAAATGCAGGATAACTTATATTGGTGAAACTGGTCTCAGATTAGGTGACCGCATGCAGAAACATCTGGATATCACCCAGCATGGTTCAGAACCAGTCCCTAATCATTTCAATGGCCCCAATCACAGAGGCAAATATGATTTTCTGGTAACAGCCATCAAACAATGCCACGCCGATGACAGAAACCGTCTAGCGCTTGAGAACCACTGCATTCAGGAATATACAGTATGACACTGGAATCACACTGTTAGAACTCGCAATTCATTTACACCCAACTCCTCTCCCACAAGCATATTTCCTCTGTACCAAGTTCCACTCCTTTCTCATTTGCTACACATATTTCAAAACCTCTTCACGGCATCAGCTTACAACCCCTATACCCCAACTGCAATCACATATTCCACCTTCACCAAGTTAGATTACCATTACACCACTCTCTCCCTTTACGACCCGCATATCACACATCACGTCTCCAGTCTCCATTTAAACATTCTCAACACTCCACCGTGAGCATTTCTGGACACAGCCTCTACAAGCCATAGCTAAGCGCTTCATTTATTTTATTTATTCTATTTTTTCCTTTCCTACTTTTTACATAGCATTCATTTGAATTCATATTTTACCTTCTCTCTTTATTTCTCTGTCTTGTGTATTTTTGTATGATTAAGGTTCACACCGAAACGTTACAAATGTGTACTCGGTAATTAATAATGCTGTTCCTACTTTTTTGCCTCTTTTATACATTTTGTTATCGAAGGCAGGAGCAAGCAAGGCTGACTTCTCGAGGATACAGACAAATGAGATTGTCTTTTCTAAGATACAAACAGGATTGTCTTTTCTAAAATACAAACAGGTGAAACAAGTGAGATTGTCTTTTCTAAGATACAAACAAGTAAGACAAGTGAGATTGTCTTTTCTAAGATACAAAAAAGTGAGACAGTATTTTCTAAGATACAAACAAGTGAGGCTGTCTTCTAAGATACAAGCAAGTGAGATTGTCTTCATAAGCGAGACTATATTCTCGAGGACACAAGCAAACGAGACTGGCTTCCAGAAGACATAAAGAAGTGAGATTGTCCTCTCGAGGACACAGACACGTGGGGCTGTCTTCTCGAAACTCTACACCTTTTATACATCATAGTAAAGGAGTCCGACATTTAGACACTGGACAATTCGTTACGTAGGCAGTTGCTGTATGCCAAAATATTTAGAATTCTAAAACTTAAGACATAGAGCATGAAAGCTATAAGAGCCCCACTAAAACAGCAGCTGTTTAAAATAACGTGTAAACAACTGCGAGTTGTTTTCATTTATTTATTATAGTACACCTGTTTTATCTGGTTGTAGATCACTGCTTGATTAGCTTTTTTCTTATTAATGCTGTTTCAGTCACAAAATTTAGATTACAAATGAAAGTAATGAGGCGTTATACAGTCTTGCATTCATCCTAGCGTTCAAAAGAATCGTAAAGTCCACCAAGACTTGAAAACATCTGAGACTGAGATGGCGTGATAACACTTCGAAAACACGCCTTGTCAGCGAAATTTCATATTGTACCCCTGATACTGTATAACGCAAAGATGACAGATACATGAGGTATAGGTAATTACGAGATTTGCACTATTGTTTTTTTTAAGAGCTCACGTCGTGACAGCTGACTTTCCTCATGATTTCTCTAACAAGGTGCAAGGTCTAACAAAACTCATCGCGCAAAAAGTATATCAGTTACCCAAAATCAAGCACTTCATCGATCAAGACAGAAGGAAGATATACTACATATCACATATACAAACAGACTATTTCTCAGCAATCTGGGATAGTTGCTCAGTATCAAATACAAAGAGGCTATACTCACTTCAAAAACGAGCAGTAAAGCTTATTAGTGACAAAGATCAAGCACAAACAACTAACCAGTACAAACGTATCAAAATACTGCCTCTTAACAGGTTCCTCTTCAACAAAGCCAAGTTGGTACATCAAATTCTTTCACGGCATGCTCCACTTTATCTATGGAACCTGTTTAAATTTAGCCCAAAGTGCAGCCAACGCTTGAACAACATAAGTCTTCCAAAACCTAGACTTGACCTTTACAAGAAAAGCTTTACTTATTCTGCTGCTCATCTTTGGAATACTCTCCCATCCTGTATAAAAAATATAAACTACACTCCTTCCTACAACTACAAACTTTTCCAATATCTATTTGATGTCGACTAGATGCCTCCATGAATCGTAAAACTTAAAAAGTTATTTTAGACTGCTCTTACAAACACAGAACTCATTATTCTGAATAGTAATGATTTTTTTTTTGTAGATGGTCATTTATATGTGTATGTGGTTAGTCATTTATATGTGTATATACTCAGTCATTTTATGTGTATGTAGTTAGTAGTTTATATGTGTATGTAGTTAGTCATTTTTATGTGTATGTAGTTACTTTATTGTTAATTATGTTTGTTATATGAGCAGCGTATTGGTAGAATGTCTGGAACAGAAAGTTGTATGATGAAGGGCAGAATGTCAGACGGACCCGCGTGCCTAATTCTTAACCCCTTTTAAATAAAGATCAACCAATCAATCTATTCTTCTGCGTACGTGTTCTTGTGGTAGGGTGTTCTTATATAGGGAAATCTGTATTCCTTTGGGTTATGGAAATCAAATGGTTGGGAGTGTGGAACTCCATCCGTGAGCACAGTCGGAGAAAATGTTTTGTTTCATCTGTTTTGTTCCGAGCTATTGGCACCTTTTGAAGCCATACTGATATCTGCTGACACTGGTGTGTCATGATGGTTTCGACAGTCTGGCGAAATGTGTGAGGACATAGTAGGCAGTGAAATAGGGGGTCGGTAGTCGTAAAAGAATCAAGTTATAAAGAGTCTGTAATCGTACAAGGATTAAGTTATGATTTGCTCATTTTATTCCCACACTGAATAGAGGTTGTGTTGTCTGACAAATATAAGAAATCGTTTTATCTTTTTTTTTCCCCTTTTATCTTCTGTGCTTTTAATGACAGATGAAATATCGGGATTTTTGTGCTTGGTTGTTTGTTTTTTTTTTATTTCTTAGAAGAATTTTTATAAAATGTCTTGTCTTATGTTGTCTTTTCCTCATTTACATTTCAGAATTGAGGAGATAAATAGACATCTTGATAGGGCTTCGCGATTTGTTTCATTCAGTGGGATATATATATATATATATATATATATATGTATAAGGTTTTTTCTGTGATTTTCCTCCAGGCTTCTCCAACGTGGACGGCTCCTCCCTCAGCTTCCTACAGTTCTTAGCATGAGTATTTTCCGGGCTATAATGTCGCCTGCATCCTCTACTCTCAGCCTACATACACATTAATTAATTATTTATATGACACATTAACTACTCCGAGATCTAAAGATCCGAGTCCTAGATCAGGCTATTGGGAGCATCTGTTTGTTTCATCAAACGGCATAAGTAATTTCCAGTGTTGGGGGGGGGGGGGGGAGGGTCATTCTCCTCATAACGACCGGGGTATGATGTGGTGAAGGGCAAAAGAAAAAAAAAGTTCTTTGACACGGATGATGTAAGGACCTGATTTAGCAGACCACAGATCAGAACCTGGTGTCCGTGCTTATTTATTTTACGTATATTTATATATCGAAGGAAAGTATGATAAAGAGCAGTGTGTTAGATTATGACTTAATGAATGAGTAATAATAAGACAGCGGGCACTCAAGTAACAGATTAACTTATAACCATTCGGGATAAACGTACATCATTATCTAAACCAAAAACAAAATCCAACAGATGTAATAGAATATGAAACATACCATGGCTTTGTATTATTATTTGATTAATTTTCATTTCCTTTGAATTTGTGATCATTCCGGGCTCTCAAAGAGTGACCAAGTGCTAGAGGGGCAAAGACGCTGTCCTTTTTGCAATCAGCGACCCATTACTGACACGACTGCGTCTGAGCAGGCGAGCCACAGCTGACCAGGATACTGTCCCGTGTCTCATTTGGTATCCCCAGTAACAGGCCTGTGCTGGCTAACTGGGCATGAATCGCCATAGTCTCCAAGGCGATGGAGCCTGCTCAAGAAGCACTATACACCCCTTGTTTTGTAGCAGCACTCAGGAACTGAAAAAAGTAGCCGCCATGACCCTCTTTCTATCCGATACGAAGCTGTGCCTCAACATCTTCACCGTATCGGCTATTAAAATTTCCAGCTCGCATTTCCAGGGCCAGAGAAGAACAAGAAGAAGAAGAAGTATTTGCAGCCCACATTTCTCTTAGTGAGCAGATTACTAATATTCATTCATTCATTTGCATGTCCCTTGCGGAACTTTGCCTCCCTAACATCCTGTAGGCTTCTTGGTTGTGAGCAAGATGACCTGCTGCTGATGCATCCATTTGCAGATCATCAACGATGTCCTGCAGCCATCTTCCCCTTGGTCTTCCTCTCTTTCTTTATCCCATTATGTACCCTTCCAAGATGGTCTTCTCTAAGTTATCATGACGTTTAATGTGTTCAAAATATTTAAGTTTTCTCTGTTTAATACTCTTTACTAGCCAGCCTTCTTCAGTATGTAGTATGTATGTAGTATGGATATATTTGTTCTTTTTTGTGTCCATGATATTTGAAGAACTCTTCTGTAGCATTTATATTCAAAGGTATTTATGTGTTTCTCAGCTGTTTTGTTAAGTGTCCAGGTCTCACGGGCATATGTTGCGATGGGAAAGATGCATGCCCTTAAAAATCTTATTTTTGTAGTTATGTCTGTTCCTCTCCACAGATTCTTTAGTTGTTTTACTTTCTGAAGAGCGATAGATGTCCTCCTTTTAATTTCCCTCATTGTATCTCCATTATTAGTTAATAGTGATCCAAGATATTCAAAACTCTCCTCTTCTTCCAATTTTTCCTCATTGATACATATTTCAGCTGCCTTGTTTGTTTTGTCATTTGTCATCAATTTAGTTTTCTTCCCATTAAGATAGAGGTTTTGCTCTTCGCTGTTCTTACGGACTGACATATCACTACAGTAATAAGTCAAGTATTGTTAGCTTTAGTACTTACTAATATTATAGAATTATTTTCTTTGAACAGTTTCCACACGGTATACTCGGACTATTCCACTGCAGACCTCATTGCCTGGGAGGGAGTTCTCAAGACCTTTCCTACGATGTATGATGGATTTTCTCTGCACATTGTCAAAACTAACAATGTAAGAATGTTAACTGGTTTTGTTTTCAGTTTGTGATACATGTTTCGCGTCTTCCACTTCATCTTAAACAATCTGTATATGATCTCATTGGTGAGATTGCAGTTTATACCAGTGACCATGATCTAATTGGTGAGATTGCAGTTTATACCAGTGATCATGATCTCATAGAATGACTACTTAGATACTCTAATGAATTGAAGCAACAACAATTTAATGTTGATAAACAAAGACAAAGTAAAATCCATGCTCATCACAAGACAGAAGTTGCAGAACTCATCAAAACCAGCACTACAGCTGTTTGTTGAAAATCATAGATAGAGTAGATTTGCGAACATCTCAGTTTCCACCAATAATTAACTTGGAACTCTCATGGTCTAACAAAACTGTATCACGAAAAGTTTACCAGTTAAACAAAATTAAGCACTTTGTTGAACAAGAGACGATGAAAATTAGCCAACGCTTGAACAGTATTTTCATCTCAAAGCCTACACTTGATGTGTTTAAAAGAAATCTTGCTTACTTACTCTGCTGCTCATCTTTGCAGTACCTTTCCATCTTACGTAAAAAATAAGCAGTGTTCCTTCCTTTAAACGTTTTTCAATATCTGTTTGATGCTGATTATATACCACAGTGATTCATAAACTTTCACATTACTTTACGCCCTTACAGAAGGCACTGAGTGTAAATTATTTTAGACTAAATTCTATTACTGCTAGTATTTTGATTAATGTGTGAGATTGCTAGAATAACTTTGTTACATTATATAGTTACTTTCTGAATTGAGCGCATAGATGAGAGTTGGAATGTAAATGTTTTATTTTTTAAATTTTCAGTTTTATTATTTAAATGTAATTATCTTCCAATTGTAATTATGTAATTATCACCAACTACAACAAATCATCAACAAAGTCCCTAAACACGACATCTTAATTGCTATGTGGGACTTCAACGCTAAGGTAGGGAAGGATAATACCGACGTTGAAAAAGTGATGGGGAAAGAAGGAATTGACATGGTTAACCAGAGTGGAGAAAGATTAATTGAAGTATGTCTAACAGAGGGCATGGTCATTGGAGGCACAATATTCCCACACAAAGAGATACATAAAACAACATGGATATCTCCAGATGATAGAACTAGAAACCAGATAGACCATTTTTGTATTAGAAAGCAATACAGAACATCTCTCATGGATGTAAGGGCTTATAGGGGTGCAGATGTCAACAGTGATCACAATCTGTGCATAGGGAAAATAAAACTAAAATTGAAAAGTCAACACAAGAAATCAGTACACAGAAAGATAGACAGCCACAGCCTACAAGAAGAAAATACTAACATTAATTTCAATCAGGAACTTGCCAATCATTCCAAAACACCCAGTGAAGTTGAGGAGATAGGTATAGATGAGTTATGGAATTCTTACAGCACAGCCATAATCACAGCAGCAAAAGTAAGCGCTGGATTGGAAAAACCAAATAGAAAAGCATGGATATCAGATAAAACATGGAAGTATATACATGAAAGACGAGCAGTCAAATTAAACATGTTGAATGTAAAAGCAGATCATGAAAGAGATTTGGCAAAAGCAAAATACAAAGACATAGACAAAAAAGTAAAAAGTTCAGCTAGAAGGGATAAAAGAGAATACATCGACAATATGGCGAAAGAGGCAGAAAAAGCAGCAAAAACAGGAGACAGCAAAACTTTATATAACATACAAAAGAGGCTAACAGGTACTATTACATCTAAAGAAAGACCAATCCTTAGCAAAACTGGAACACTATTAACATCAAATAAAGACCAAAAGCAAAGATGGGCTGAACACTTCCAAGAAATAATCAATCGACCACACCCAAAAGAATTGTTAAACCTTGAAACTGACTTACCAGCCCCACAGCTAAATGTCAACCTAGATGAAATTAAATTGCATGAAATTGAAACAGCAGTGAATTTAATGGCTAACAACAAAGCAGCAGGTGAAGATGAAATAACAGCCGAGATGCTAAAAGCTATCAATAGTGACAACATGAGACAACTACAGAGAATGTTTAACAAAATTTGGAAAGAAGAAAAGGTCCCTTCTGATTGGAAGAAAGGAATCATTGTTAAAATACCAAAAAAGGGCAACCTTAGTGACTGTAACAACTGGAGAGGAGTAACCTTAATATCAGTTGTGTCAAAAGTATTTTGCAAGGTCATTTTGAATAGACCCAAAGATATAGTGGATACTGCAATGAGAGAAGAACAAGCAGGATTTCGAAAAGGGAGAAGCTGTCTTGACCAGATCTTTACTCTCAGAATAATACTTGAAGAACATATTGAAAAGCAGAAACCATTAATACTGAAATTCATAGATTTTAAAAAGGCATTTGATAGCATACACAGAGATTCATTATGGAGAATTTTATGTCTATATGGAATACCATCTAAAATTGTCAACATCATTAAGGACTTATACAATGGATATGATTGTGCAGTCAAGACAGAAGAAGGGATGAGTGAATGGTTCCAGATTGAAACAGGCGTGAAACAAGGATGTATACTGTCTCCTTTACTTTTTGGGATTACAATAGACTTCATAATGAAAAAATGCTGCACAGGTAACACAGGTATTGACTGGGTACATGGGACCCAACTAGAAGATCTTGATTTTGCTGATGACATAACTCTTATCAGTAATAATGTGAATTTCATGCAAGAAAAAACAGATAGCCTGTCTTCACTGGCTAGCAAAATAGGACTTGAAATTAACAAGGACAAAACAAAAATAATGAAAATTCCCATCAATCAAAATGGAAAAATACACATAGAAGGGACAGATATTGAAGAAGTCAATCAATTTGCATACCTTGGCAGCTACATAGACCAGGATGGTGACACTAGAAAGGAAGTTAGGATCAGAATTGCAAAAGCAGCATCAATCTTCAAGAATCTTGAGAACATATGGAATTCAAAAGTTATAAGCACAAAAACCAAGTTAAGACTATTCAATTCAAATGTAATATCCACCCTCATTTATGCACGTGAAAGCTGGAAAACAACTAAAGAAATAGAAAAGAAATTAGACTCTTTTGAAAACAAATGCCTAAGGAAAATACTCGGCATCAAGTGGAATGAATTCAAGAACAATGCAGAGATAAGACAGATGACTGAACAACAACCAGTCTCATGGGTGATCAGGAAAAGGAGATGGACATATGTTGGTCACTTGATGAGAAGAAATGATCAGAGAATCCCAAAACAAGCTATCAAGTGGAACACAACAGGCCGAAGAAAAAGGGGCAGACCGCGTGAAACTCTGAAGAGGACATTATTAAGAGAGGCCAAGTTAACAGGCATAGAATCCTTTGATGAGGTTGAAAGACTCGCTGAAGACAGGAAAAATTGGCGAACTACTTTGCGAGCCCTATGTGACGTTTAACGGCACGGGAAGGATATAAGATATAAGATAATTATCTTCGATATATGCATATTATTTCTGTACTAACTGACGTAGAGTGTCTGGAACAGAGTGAAAGTTGGTGATAAAGAGCAGAATGTCAGACGGGCCTGTGTGCCCAGTTCTTCACTCTTTGAAAATAAAGTTCGTTCCTTCATCTCTCCGTTCATGCTGTCAAGTTTCATTATTTTGGCTGCCCCTAAGAAGATCCAGGAGACCACCATCTGATCTACGTGTCACAGCACTTTAAACATAGAATAGTTTGACACTGGTGCCAGAACCATAACATAGGCTCCCAGAAACGTTTATACACTTTTAATTCTTGTAGGCTGCGTATGAATAGAAACAGTGTTTTCTAAGTTTCATTTGCGTATGACAAGTTTCAACAATATCAACCAATAGTTGGCGAACCAGGTTGTCAGGGTGGGGGCCGTTTATATTCTATAAGTTTGATAAGTCCAGTTTTGTATGAAGGTACTGTCATTCATACATTCTGCTTTGCGATAACTCAGTGTAGCGTCATATATTCATTTAACAGCTTCATTCTAAGGGAAGAATGTTTCTTAAAGCAATAAAGTATACCTCGATCGTACTGTACCAACAGTAGAGGCTTTCAAAGTAACATTTCCAGAATGTGGATAGAAACAGTGGGAACTGTGAAGTATCAAAATCTCATGACATAGCAGCGCTGATTATATGAGATGTCATGTTACTTCTAGCTTTTGAAGCACTTTAAAGAATGTTTTGAATGACTCGAAGAGCATAGGGACTGCTAGATTTCCATTACCAAAAGGAAGGTGCGTTATGTTGCTACGGGATATGCAACAGTTCAGCGTTGTTTGCCGATCCATCACAAAGCTGTACCGACAATGTATTGTTTGCAAATGAAAGCCATTTGAACACTTGTAACGTCTAACATGAAAGGGAATGCACATTTTCGAATTATTCTCGAGTTACGGTCAGTCAGACATAATGTTTTTTGGGAGATTTTGCGGTAGAGTTCCAATATCAAAAACATAGATTTGTATTGTGTGTGAACTTTTTTGTACTATTCTTTACAGACATTGCGTATCTTTGTCAACCACTCTGACTTTGCTACGGTGGCTCAGCCAGGAATACCAACTCTGAATGGTTACATACACATCATCGACAAGGTAAGTCAGTGGTTGTGTATGCCTACGAACTGACTTTTTGCTTTATGGAAGATTTCATCATTTCTGTGCGTGCCGAGAGATAAGAGACTGTCTTCCGGGTTTATATTCTGCCAGATGATAATATACAGAGAAAAATAAACTTTTATTTGAAAAATATCACTGAATTAGGTGGAAACTAACAGGCATCTGGTATACTGGTGTTTGGAAATACCGCCTCCCCCAAACATAGAATGTAATTACTTACATGGTGAGGCATGGCAGATTACATTGGGTACAGAGCTGTCCGCACATGAAGGGAGAATGAGCTTTCACATAAAAGTTAGTCCAGTGACTATGTGTTTATCTTGATCCCATTAAGGTTAATATAAACTAAACTGGAACATCCGCTTTAATATGGTTAAATATTCCAGTGCTGATGAAGCCGACAGTTGCACATATACTTGACAATGTCGAAACGAAATGTCCTCGTAAGATCAAAGGAGTTTTTTTTACCAGATACCACAAGAAATGACATCTCGTTAAGAGAGACGAGCATAACACCATTGTCACAGTGACTTAAAAACAGGAAGTGGTAATGTAGGTGGCAGTGGATTGGCCACATTATGATTACGACAGACGATTCATTGCTACAAACAGCCTTGAAGTGGACACCATAGGGTGAATGAGGCATGGAGATGTCCAGTTTACATCTAGTAAACAAAGGATTAATGTGGAAGACAAGCAAGAAGATAGCAAAGAACTGACAAAATGGAAATCTTTTACTACAAACAGCCCTGTGTGTTTGGGGCACTAAAAGGGCGGAAGAGGAGAAGAAGATGGGATTGAGCACTTTGTTGTCGTGACAAGTGATGTAACATGATAAATAATGTTCATGACCAATTGCCATTATGTGCAACAGAATGTGTGGACAGCCTAGCTGCAGTGCTAAGTTTCTTACTAAGTTCCACCACGTCGATTTCTACTTCGTAAGTATTGTTTAACTTTAACATTTGTGAAATAACTGGCAATAACCTGCTTTCATATCATTGTTTTTTAGTTTCAGAATGAATCACTTTTAAAATACCGGCATTTGGGAAGGGGAGAACTTCCTTTAGGCAGAGTATGATTGTAGTTTTCTATTTCAGAAATGTCTCTTCACCCACCCCCCTCCACCCTTTCTCTTTTTACTGCTTGCCTGGCTACGTTGTTTTTGCTTTTGTCAGGTCCTGGAACCTTTTCTTCCTGATGACCAGGTCCCAACATTAAGTGAGGCTTTGGCCTCCCAGCCACAGTACCAGCTCTTCTATGAGGCCCTACAGGTGAGCTTGCTTCGTTTATGAAGCCTGATCAGTGCAGTAGCTGAAGTAGCTTTGTTTATTCGCGTAAGCGTATTTTAACCTTCTACTGTTACCATCTACATCGTCCATCCCGTGTTGTGTCTTATTTATCATTATTAAGTTGCAAACAGAGCAAGGCTTTCTCAGACTATGTTAGCACAAAGTGTATTTGGCCTGCCACCAGAGATAGTAGACATAGCGCTGTAAACGTGACAGTAAAGAGAAATAGTTCAGATAATCAGTATTTCATGAATAAAATGAACAACCAACTAGCCAGGAGCAAGCAACACACAATCAACTGGACCACTTTCCATCCGTGGTTCGAGTCATAGTTTCGCTATATTTTTCTCTGTCCCAATCTAGTGCTTTATGTATTTTTTTTTCATTATTGTAGCTTTCTTTCTTTGCTACTTAGCATTATTCCTGTTTCTTATTTCTGTCTGAGGAAATGGGACAGGAGAAATCAGTACCTGCTTCCCAGTACTTTGTGTGCACTTCTGTCATTCTGTAAACAAATAATTTTTGTTCTTTTTTGGCTTAATTTCTGTTATTCTTTCCCTCACCTCCCACTTTTAGTTCCTGGACCTCATCACCAAACTGACAGAATTTAAAGCGCACGCGCGCGCGCATGCATACTCACTCAATCACATACAAACACACACACACACACACACGTGTCTCTGTTTTGACGCACACAATTTTTTTTTAAACTAGCTGAAACAAAGCAGAAAAGTAGCCATTCTCCTGAAGTTCCACTCCCCCGCTCTCTCCAGTCATTTATAAATACTCATTTATATATGTATGTAGTTACTTTCTGTAGTCATTTATATGTGTATGTAGTTACTTTCTGTAGTCATTTATATATGTATGTAGTTACTTTCTGTAGTCATTTATATATGTATGTAGTTACTTTCTGTAGTCATTTATATATGTATGTAGTTACTTTCTGTAGTCATTTATATATGTATGTAGTTATTTTCTGTAGTCATTTATATATGTATGTAGTTACTTTCTGTAGTCATTTATATATGTATGTAGTTACTTTCTGTAGTCATTTATATATGTATGTAGGTACATTCTGTAGTCATTTATATATGTATGTGAGTACTTTCTCTACTCATTTATATATGTATGTAGTTACTTTCTCTAGTCATTTATATATGTGTGTAGTTACTTTCTTTAGTCTCTTAAATATATATAGTTACTTTCTGTAGTCATTTATATGTGTATGTAAGTACTTTCTGTAGTCACTTAAACATGTATGTAGTTAGTTTCTTTAGTTTTTATATATGTATAAAGTTACGTTCTGTAGTCATTTATATATGTATGTAGTTACCTTCTGTAGTCATATATGTATATATATATATATATATATATATATAGTTTCTGTAGTCATTTATATATGTATGTAGTTACTTTCTGCAGTCATTTATATATGTATGTAGTTACTTTCTGTAGTCATTTATATATGTATGTATGTAGTTACTTTCTGTAGTCATTTATATATGTATGTAGTTACTTTCTGTAGTCATTTATGTATGTATGTAAGTACTTTCTCTACTCATTTATATATGTATGTAAGTACTTTCTCTACTCATTTATATACGTGTGTAGTTACTTTCTTTAGTCTCTTATATATATACTTACTTTATGTAGTCATTTATATATGTATGTAAGTACTTTCTGTAGTCACTTATACATGTATGTAGTTAGTTTCTTTAGTTTTTATATATGTATGTAGTTACTTTCTGTAGTCATTTATATATGTATGTAGTTAGTTTCGTTAGTTTTTTATATATGTATGTAGTTACTTTCTGTAGTCATTTATATATGTATGTAGTTACTTTCTGTAGTCATTTATGTATGCATGTAGTTAGTTTCTTTAGTTTTTTATATATGTATGTAGTTACTTTCTGTATTGAGTGCATAGATAAGAGTGAATTGTGAATGTTATACTTTAATTTTGTTTTATGTCTCTCAGCTTTCCAATGTTAGTTCTGTTGGTTATATGAGCAGAATATTTGTAGAATGTCTGGAACAGATTGAAAGTTGTATGATAAAGGGCAGAATGTCAGGCGGGCCTGCATGCCCAGTTCTTAACCCTTTAGAAATAAAGATCAATCAGTCAATCAGCCTCCCTTTCCCACGGCAGTTCTAAAGTATTTATGAACCTATAGAACCATTCAAGTTCTGTTATTTTGTGCCAGCTCCGGAGCCTCTTTTTTTTTCCTGTTTTCCCCTCTAGTCAGTATTATGTCTCCCAACTGCTTCTATTTTTTCCCCTGTAGTCAGTATTATGTCTCCCAACTGCTTCTATTTTTTCCCCTCTAGTCAGTATTATGTCTCCCAACTGCTTCTATTTTTTCCCCTCTAGTCAGTATTAGATGACTGAACAACAACCAGTCTCACGGGTGATCAGGAAAAGGAGATGGACATATGTTGGCCACTTGATGAGAAGAAATGAGCAGAGAATCCCAAAACAAGCTATCAAGTGGAACACAACAGGCCGAAGAAAAAGGGGCAGACCGCGTGAAACTCTGAAGAGAACATTATTAAGAGAGGCCAAGTTAACAGGCATAAAATCCTTTGTTGAGGTTGAAAGACTCGCCGAAGACAGGAAATATTGGCAAACTACTTTGCGAGCCCTATGTGACGTCTAACGGCACGGGAAGGATATAAGATATAAGAGATATAAGATAAGTCAGTATTATGTCTCCCAACTGCTTCTATTTTTTCCCCTGTAGTCAGTATTATGTCTCCCAACTGCTTCTATTTTTCCCCCTCTAGTCAGTATTATGTCTCCCAACTGCTTCTATTTTTCCCCCTCTAGTCAGTATTATGTCTCCCAACTGCTTCTATTTTTTCCCCTGTAGTCAGTATTATGTCTCCCAACTGCTTCTATTTTTAAACAAAATAATAATAATATTGTCCCCCGCAACTCACACATTGATGTCGTTTCCCATATTTCTTGTGGCAATGAAGGTACTATTGTTGGAAGAAATTTTTTTTTCTAATAAAAGGTACTGGAACTTAGAGTCTAGTCACGGGCGTGTCTACTGGTTCTCTTCCCCCCCCCCCCCCCCCCTCGTTTGTCATAGACGTTTAAAAATAAGAATAGTAAGGCACATTCCTCACCAGAAAATAAAAACCACAGCAAGAAAACAGTTTATAGGTGAATATAATAGAAATTCCTGATGTAATTATAAACTCTTGGCCTTCTGAACAATAGAAATTGATAAGAGTGTATGCACTGTTTAGCAAACCTTTGTTGCTTTATATGGAAAAACCAAAAGGACGAGTTGCAAAAAAGCTAAGGAACAAGCTTTTGGAGACGAATGGAGTACGTTTTGGCGTGCTGCCATCAATTCAGATGTAAAATGAATGCCTGATACGTGACATTGTTTCTGAAACGAAAAATAAATACAAGGAAAGGCTCAGCAGAATTCGCTGTACATAATGAAAACATAATATTTACGTGAAAATGATATATCACTGAAAAATATAATATTTACGTGAAAGTGATATATCACTAGAAACCAATATTTATGTGAAAGTGATGTATTACTATAAAACATAATATTTACATGAAAAAGATATAGTATTAGAAAACATAACATTTACGTGAAAATGATATATCGTTGAAAAGCATAAAATTTACATGAAAATGGTGTATCAGTAGAATAGAGTGTTTTACATGAAAGTGACATGTCACTATAAAACACAATATTTACGTGAAAATGATACACCACTAGTAAACATAATATTCATTCCAAAATAAGTCCCATATAGAATCAACAGCCGCATTTAGCGTGTTGGATAACACATTTCCTCGTGACACTAGGATTCTTGTGTATACAGATGGGTCTGCACACAGTATCATAAAGAAGAGAGGGGTTGGAGCACTTGCTGAGTATCCTTATAACACCGCCAATAAAATATACATACCTACTGGGAATTACTGCAACAACTACGATGCATAAATTCTGGCAGTTATTTCCGCTATTAGAAAAACTATCAATTTCTATCTTTAATACATGTCGTACAGTGGTTTTTCGTGGATTCAAGATCAGTATTAGCTCATCGGTGCATCAAACGGCCAGCCTTAAAGAACACCTCGCCCATCCCACTGTGGAATATCAAGCAACAAGAAACTGACTTTGTGGCCGAAGAGGGCACAGAAATAGAGCAACCAACCTTACCAGTGGCATATAACCAGGAGAAAAACGTGATAGAATTAAAGGCCTGAAACACCACCATAACATGACTGTCACGTGCTAAACTAAAGTGAGCTAGTCATCATTTTCCACAGAGGAACAGGCACAGACGTTTTCGAAATCCCATGTATGAGTTTAAGGTCGACAATTCTCCCTCTTTGTGCATGTTTTCAGGCACCTCAAACTGTGGAACACATCCTTCAAAATTACACCAGCTCTGAAACACAGAGATCCACCTGCTGGCCCATCGAAACTACCAAAGAGGATAAACTCTACAGATCTGTACATACATGAACTATAATTTAGGGAAAAAAGGCCAAATTATCCAAGAAACAAAACGGCAGATATAGACAGTAAATGTGTAGGAAGACAAAAAAGAGTCTCATGTAACATAACTCTGCTAGAACTGAGAGCAGAAAAAAAAAAAAACAGTACTGAACTCAAAACTACGTGGAGCGTGTATTATTTCCTGAAAGTAAATCTTGGACAGTGAGCAAATGATTTAGTCAAAACAGCCTGCACTTGCTCAAATTCCCGAAGTAGTGGACCGATCACTTTGCTGTTCCGCCGAGTGGCGATGATGACTGTATTGTTCGTAAAGAAGATCTGTCACTTCGGCAGACAGTCAGGGCTTTCTTCACTTACTGGGCCTGCACAGTAAAAACAAGTCGAATCCCTTCAAGTTCTTGACCTGTCGAAACTAGCTTCTCCCAGAGTTTCTAGACGATCGCACTGTTTCCGGTCTCGTTTGCCCAACTACAGAAAGATGACTACCGTTCTCCAGCCCTGGCTTCAGTGAGGACGGTTTTTCTCTCCTGATTGTGGGCGTGTGAAGAAGAGGAGGGAACATTAATGTTTGAACCTACCATGGATCATGTAAATGGATTTGTTTAAAGACTGCAATAATAATAATAATATAAAAAATAATAATAATAATCTGCGTTTTTATGGCTTCACTGTAGTTTCGGGAGGTTCAAACTTTAAACTAGTGTCTTCTTCGTCGTCGTTCCATCTCTCACATCACCTTAGAGCTTCTCTTGTAAGGGGCTGGGTTCTGACCAGGTCCTTTGCCTGAGTGTGTTGTATAGCTGGTAACTCTAGAGGATGTGATGTGGAAACTACAATGTAAGCTAATGTAGGCATCGCGTCATTTCCCTGTGAAAACATGGCGGATATGTTTATAATGAATAATCTGGATTTTTTTTTTCATTTCATAAGAGTTTGCAATGCGCAAATATCGGACACTCTGGCCTATATACACGAGAGAGAGAGTTAAGGAAGGAGACAGATGTAAATTTAACTTAAGATCTCGCTTTCTCTCGCCACCTCTCTCTCTTACACTCACATAAAATTACTCATCCAATCACTGACTGGTAATTTTCCCACACAGTTGGCTATCGGAGTCTTTCTCCAGCTCGCCAATTTTCGCCTCGTAATCGATTCTCCCTGCTCATTTTCCCGTGCACATGTCTTGGCACTCTCCTGGCCAGTGTCTTTCCTCTGAGCCCACAAACTGACAGTTTTGAAGCCTATTTCAGAATGTGTACGATAACAAGAAGTTTCAAATTCGTCCGTAATTTCCGAGTTATATGATTACTATAGGTTCGGTTACGTTCTTCAGTTTTCATTCTCCGTCCCGTAGAACAAAGTTCATGGCTTATTTTCACACGTTCCAAACAGACGCTCTCACAGAGCTTCAGATTTGACATATTTTCTTTTACTTCCCACAATTCATCGCTCTTGCAGTGTATTCAGCAGCATATCCCCCACCTCCAAAACTCCTTATGAAATCACACTTTTCACTGTTCTTGAGAAATCTTCACGCCTCCTCGGACGTCGAAAATAATCCAGTTATTAAATGTTTCACGTTGTATTGTGTTTTCTTGGAAGTTAGTCATGCTCTTCCCAACTCTTAATTAACAGTTGCTTGCTTTTTTTTTCTTTTCCGATACCTATTTTCATGATAGATGTCCACATTTCGTTGCTTTTTTACTTTGTTTTTCAACACTCCGTCTTTCTTCTGTGACCATGCCGTTGATGTACCGTCTGTATAACCCAACTTGGTGGCGGCATAGACAGCTGACTCTGAAGTAGTATTCAGTCTTCAGATGATTACTAGGATCTTTTCCTGTGTCGAGACATCACAATGTAATAAGCAAATCTGGTGTTGACAGTACGACAGGGTGAAGTTTTTTGGATGGAATTTGATGATGATGATGATGATGATGATGATGATGAAGATGGATGCTTGGGTAGATGATAAATACATCGTTGAATTACATGTCTTCAGCTCAGCCATCAAACAGTCTGGCCATATAACTGATGTAAAGCTTCCTTTCCAGACAGACAGGTAAACAAGACTTCGAACGAAACATTCGACAATTCTCGAAGTTCCTAGTACTGCCAAAAACTCCATAATACAGCGGGAAAAAAATCCGCAGCTGTCATGCGCCCATCTCGTTCTTTTTTTCTTTTTAATTTAACACACCGCATCCCCCGCGTACCAAGTTAAAGACAGCCAAATCACGCGCAGTCCGTTTCTCGTACCAAACCCAGTCATTCAGGAATGCAGTTCAGAGAATGGAAACGTTAAATCATGGGCTTTTCCACCAAAAACCATAATGGGGTTTACACCCTTAACGTATACAGTTACGGTACCATTGTTCATAAATTCTCAATCAGTTTTCTCTCTAGGCAGAAACATTTCTCTGCTGTTTCTTTACAACAATTTTTCACACTGTATCACCGTTTTCCATGGGTCGCATAATGGCACTTTGTTTCTGTTACACAATAACGTTTATAGTAGACAGAATGGGAAAAGATATATATTATAGCGACTCTGTTTAAAAGTCAGAATCTGTCGCATCCGTAGAAAGTATAGGAGCTACCCCAGTTACAAATGAGTTCCGTTCTTAAGTCTGTTCGTAAGTCGAATTTGTACCTACGTCGGAACAGTTAGGTATGATTCATATTTAACATTAGTTAGTCAAATATTTTCCATACTATGCATAAAAAAAAATAAATAAACTGATGATCATCTGTAGACGCACCATGTTTTGATGCGCGCCGCAAAGTAGCGTCTGTTTGTTATCACGAACCATTGTATGTAACCCACATTTTTAATATAATAGACTTTACGAAGGAATCGTTCGTAACAACCGGTTTACGTAAGTCGAACATTCTATCCTGGGGTTTGCCTGTTTAACACAGTATCAGTGGTTCCCAAAATTTTTTCAGGCTGCCCACTTCTCCCCCAGATTTTCTTCCAATTCACATCCCTGGAGCCTCCAAAAGCTTTTTTTTTTTTTAGCTTAGTTGATTCTGATGCTCCCTGTCTCTCACTTCTCCCTCACCGCTCCCTGGATCTTTCCAACGTATGCATATTAACAGTCCTTATCGTGTGTTTTTTCGTGCATATACATTTAACTTGTCAGTGGTTCCAGTAGTACGTGTTAGCGCATATTATTTTTGCCATATTTTCTGTACCGTTGTTGCTGCGGACGAAGGAACGGACCAGTTTGCTGAACTGCCCAGAGATGTACAAGACAGACGACTGTGTGGTGTATTTAATTTCATGTAACAAAGTACCTTCACAGAGAACTGCCATGTTAGGTTAAAGTGCACTGAAAAGAGAGCATGTCTTTATCTGCCTCTTTGCCAAGCTTTCCTTATACATTCTGTAACTGGAGAAATTAGGGAGGGCTGCCTTGAAGACATATAGGGTCTTGCTAGACTGTATGCACCAGAACTTACACGAGCTCCAACTTGTTTTGTAAGCTTTAAAAAAATGGAGCGACATAATAGAGACCTTCATGAGGAGTATATTCTTTTCCCCTACCAGGTGACTGGTGTACTGGACCAGATTAAAGACTTGGATGAGTACACAGTATTTGTTCCCACCAATGCTGCCATTAAGCAGTTGAACAGAACAGTGGTGAGTGATGTCCAGGAGTTTCAGATCAGTTTTGAAGTTTGTTTTCTTTTAATCTGAAATCATTAACACAATAAAACTATAATCTCAGATCAGACAGATTGGGTGAACACTTTATACCAGTAAACGACTAGGATCATTTTAGAATTTGTGATCATCATCATATCACCATCATGAACCTCACCATATCATCATCATGAACCTCATCATATCACCTTCATGAACCTCATCATATCACCTTCATGACCTCATCATATCACCTTCATGAATATCATCATATCACCATCATGAACATCATCACCATCATGAATGTCATCATATCACCATCATAAGCATCATCATGATGTCCTATTCTAAGAAAGATTGGCTGCGATAATCCTGCAGCTTGCTATGTCCAGAATTTATAAGCAGCTGAAATATCATGAAATATGACTCTTTAAGTCAGATTCATATCAAGTGTTTAACATTTAAAATATGACGACTTAGAAAATATTGCTGAATTTACTTCTACCAAAAATAAATAAATGAAAAAGAAATTTAAAATGGTACCTGTCACATACTGCTTGCTCAAATGACAGCAGAGTAGGGACATTCCACCAGACCTTCAACAGCTCATCATGCATTAGAACTGTAACAGTTTAGTTTTATCAGTCTAAGACTCATTAAATTAGTAATGTTGAAGATAGGTGCAGTTGAAGAGTTTGTCATTTGAACTGAAGAAATGACAGCCTGCACCTGTTGCAAAACTGGCTTGTGTTAAAGAGACGTGAAGAAGGCAGAAACTGATGATGTTGAAATAAGGGGGCCTGCAAGGCTGTGGTGATAGATAACATAAAGTTCAATTTAAAGCAAATGGGAATACAGAAAACTTATTTGAAGTTTTTATGTAGTCTGGAATCAGCTGAGAAGACCTGTAACTTGTCATAAGAGAAAAACTGAAATTCATGAATCTTTTAACTTTCCAAGCATGAGAAAGCATCCTTCCGCTGCAAATAATTTTCCCACAGTTCTGCTCTTTTTCCATTCCTTTATGAAAGCACATTATTAATTGTTCAATCCTTCTACTTACTAGTTTGTTAGTTAGTTAACCTACACATCCATCCACAGAATGCAGAGTTTATTAAGTACTATATAGTTCCCAAGCTGGTGTTCAGCCCATCCGTTCTTGATAGTGATTCCATAGACACCCTGCTTGGCCCTCAGCATAGACTCTTGCTGACCCTCACACAGAACACAGTGAGTATGATTGGTACTGCAAGTAGGCAAAGTACTGGCAAATGTTTAACTTTGTCTTCTTCAGATGTTATTGTGGTTGATTGACAAGTAGGAGGTAGGGTTCAGTGTGCTAGTGAAAGCTACAAAAGGATTTGGACAGATATAGCTGGTTTGTGCCATAAATATAGTGCCCCAATAAAGGCAACAGAGACCCCTTAAGAGTCCAAATCTGACCCATCCAGAGGTAGTGTTACACTCCTCTTCAGCCTGACTTAAGATGTTAATGTTTGACATGTTTTCCTATAATTCTTCACCCTGGGTTAATGTGCTAATGTTTGACATGTTTTCCTATATTTGTTCAGCCTGACTTAAGATGTTAATGTTTGACATGTTTTCCTTTATTTGTTCAGCCTGACTTAAGATGTTAATGTTTGACATGTTTTCCTATAATTCTTCAGCCTGAATTAAGATGTTAATGTTTGACATGTTTTCCTATAATTCTTCAACCTGGCCTATATTGTTAAGGTTTGATATGTTTTCCTTAGTAGTGTTTCATGATAAGCCATCTAATGAAGCCTAATGCAGAAATTCAAGCAAGCCATTGTAATCCACTCCCTAAACCTGAGTCAGTGCTGGTTCTACAGTAGCCTTCATGACGCTGGTAGCATAGTTCTTACTATCATAATTATTTTGGAGCTCACATGGCAGTATACATCATGAACTGTCATCTTTTTTTTTAATCTCTTTTTATATATATCCACATCAGAACATGGATAACTTAGCTTTGGCATGTAACGATCAGAACATGAATATCAGTGCTGAAAAAAATGGAAATCGTGACTATTGCCTGAGAAGAAATCTCAACAAAGATCTTCCTCATCATCCTTTGAAACAAGTGAAGCATTTCAAATACCTAGGGTAATAGAATATCATCCTCTGGGAAAACTGATGCTGAAACTGAGAACAGGTGCAATAAAGCAAATCAGGTCATTTGACAGATGACACCTTTACTGAACAAATATATCACATCTGAAGCAAAAAGCATTGTATGACACAATTTTCTGCTCATCTCTAAGCTGTCATGTTAGACATGGACACTGACAGGCAAAAAGAAAAGGAAAATCATCCAGACACTATCCAGTATTCCCTATATGCTGTCCTGCAGCACAGTCGCACACATTAAAAATGTATGCTGTGTGTGGAATTTTAAATGCTGTGCAAAAAATAATAATAAAATTCCTTCTTTTATTTTTCAGTTTACTTCACAGAGTAATGTTAAAGAAGTACTAAAGAAAAATATGATAGCATTATATGAGCTTGCTTTTCTTTCTTTTGATTTTAGTTTTTTTTTCTATGGTCATTTTAAATTATACTTTGTAATTTTACCTTAAGACACATTTTTCCACACAAATTTTCTTGAGAATATATTTGCACACAGGTTGAACATTTTGCACACAAAGCATGAAACCTTAGAGGGCACATTGATCACCACATAAACCACTATCACACAAATACGTTCAATCCATGTTACAATTTATCTCTAAGATAAAAGTGAATGGAGTCCAGATTACTCGAGCAGACATTTTACTTGATGGAGGTGTTATGCATGAAATAGGAGGAGTTCTGCATCCAGTTCTCAATAGATGTGATTTTAACACTTCAGAATTGAAAGTTGTAAGTATCAATTACTTTTTTACTGTTTCTGCTGTTTTTTAACTGTTATATGTGTGTGTTTCTATCCATTGGTGATATATTTAGTGTTTTTAAATGCGCTACAGCAATTATCTTGTGTCAGTTATTTTCTAAATTTGTGATGACAGACAGAGGCAGCATAACATGATTATGAGATTTCCCTACTTCCACCACTGCAACACCTCACTAGCAGATGCACAGAAGGCTTCATTCATTCATCTTTTTTTTTTTTTAACCTTTGAACTTCAAGAGAAAAGAAAAGAGGAGACCAAGAGAAAAATCTCTCAGTGGACTGGCCAGGTGTCATGGAGAAAGAAGAGCATTTAAACTGATTGAAAACTCTCAGAATTTCACAAGATGAACAAGCACAATTTCTAATGTTATCTAGCATTTCACACATAATGAGCGAATGACTGTTGCTTATATGTTTTTGTGCATAGGTATATTCATATGATGAATGTGTGCATTCACATGATGACTATGTGTACAAGATTGCCAAGTACTGTGCCACATGAAAAAGTCTGGACAGAAATTTGCTGTATCATGTACAGCTAGCATTGTAATCATATTTAGAAGTGATGATACTTCACTGATTTTACTTCAGTAAGTATTCATTACCTGAATAACATGGAAAGCCTCTTAGGCATCAGTTTACCTCATTTTCACATACTGAAATTTAATCATTTTGTTTATGTGTTAGACCTAAATTTAGAAAAATGTGCTTGCTACACCAGTCGGATTCAGATATGAAATTATGATTTTGTTCAAGTAAACAGAGATGTCTCTAAGTGTGGCTGGCAGGGCATGCAAATCGACTTACGCAGTGTTAAATGGAGCATAAAGCAAGCTTGATTCATGTGTTGTGACACCATGACACAGCATAAAAATTTCAAGCTGACATCCATGTCTAGCTCAGGGAGATGGACTCCCCTGGGTTAAATTCTGCCCTCAGACCGCGACTAGCCCAGGAAGTCACCAGTGTATCTCTTTATTGCTTATAGAAAACACAGAAAGAATAGACAGAAACAGCAAGTCAAATGGTTTGGCCATGTTACATGGTTACCACCAGACAATGTAACACAGAAAACATTCACACTAAGATTTGTAGGTAACAGAGGAAGAGGCCGCCCACGCAAGAGATCATTCATTCATTCATTTGCATGTCCTTTGCGGAACTTTGCCTCCCTAACAGCACTCCTGTAGGCCTCTCGGTTGTGAGCAAGATGGCCTGCTGCTGATGCATCCATTTGCAGATCATCAGCGATGTCTTGCAGCCATCTTCCCCTTGATCTTGCTTTCTTTCTTTTTCCTATTATGTACCCTTCCAAGACAGTCTTTTCCAGATTATCATGACGTTTAATGTGTCCAAAATATTTTATTTGAAGGACTTTTCTGTAGCATTTACATTCAAAGGCATTTATGTGTTTCTCAGCTGTTTTGTTAAGTGTGTACAGGTCTCACAGGCATATGTTGCGATGGGAAAGGTGCATGCCCTTAAAAAATCTTATTTTTGTAGTTCTTTCTGTTCCTCTCCACAAATTCTTTAGTTGTTTTACTTTCTGAAAAGCAATAAATCCTCCTTTTAATTTCCCTCATTGTATCTCCATTATTAGTTAGTAGTGATCCAAGATATTCAAAACTCCACTTCTTCCAATTTTTCATCATTGATAAGTATATCAGCTGCCTTGTTTGTTTTGTCAGTTGTCATCAATTTAGTTTTCTTCACATTAAGATAGAGGTTTTGCTCTTTGCTATTCTTACGGACTGACATAATTAGTTTTTCCATTCCTTTTTGTGTTGTGGACAGTAATACTGTGTCATCAGAATATCTAAAGCTGGAGATGGAGAGAGAAAATTACAGAAGCATTAAATATCCCATAATGTGAAGCAAATCACCAAGCCCTAACAAGTAGCTGTAGTTTTTACAAGGCTATCTATGTGGTTCATGGTAATAAAACAAGCTAACATACATTTGTTTCTTCTCTACAGGGTGATTGTGGTGATTGTATTAATCTCAATTTAACATGCCCAGTGGAGTACGCCCCTCTCAGTCCTCGAAGAATCATCAAATATGAATGCTCATTTCAGAGGTACCCAGATGCTGGTCGCCTCACAATTGGCTGTCAGCAGATTTGTGTGAGAAATATCACTGTAAGTATGTCTCTAATGTGAATTATACATTCTTAGCATGTTTGTTATGAAAGATCAGTACTTTGAGACCATCACGTATAGTATTGCTGTGTAGGTGGGATAGAGAGCTATTGTGTTCCCTGCAGCTTATTTGACGATTAATGTCTGAATGCCTCAAAAATACATATTTGTCATGAAGAGTATATAATTAGCATCTTTAATGTGAAAAATAGGAATAGAATAATTTATTAACTATACATAACCATCTTTGGTTGTGTTAAATGACACATTGACCACCATAGAGGGTATGGTTCCTGAGAAAAGACAAAGCTTTCAAACAGTAAAGTAATAGAATGCAGTGTTGTATGGTTAGACCTCATAAAAATCAGACACAAAGCACTTTTAGATATGAGAGGAAGAAAAATGACAAGAGAATTACCTGGGACTTGAACCATGGCCTCCAGTAGAACAAGCAGCCGTCCAGCCACTCAATACCTAAACTTTGCTATCTTACACCAACAAAAAATGTGTTTCATAATGAAACCAGTAGTGCTTGTCTGGTTGAAAATCATGATACCCAGAAAGATATCGAGATCATGACACAGAAATTCTGTTGGTACCTACGGGAGTCTAAGCAACAGACATTACTGTTGACATATGTACATGCTGTTGTCTGTGTCATTTCCCAGCATTTGCTCTCATATAGTAGATGATGTTAAAATATCTTGTGTCTTTATGACTGACTTTAGAGGCTGATGAGTATCACATATTGATGCTTACTGTGTTATGACTGTAAATTATTGTCGGAGATTTTTGGTACATGTAAATCAGGTAAAACATTTGTCTCTGGTCTCAGCAAACATAATTCAAGCAAGCACTAGCTACATGAATGCCTTGTTTTTAACTTGCTACTTGCTCGTTCACTGTCTTAGTCAGGCCCCGTCTATCTTTACTTCTGCATGTCTGTTTGCCTACTTGTCTACCTCACTATCTTTTTACCTGTCCTCCTGCCTTATTGAAATCATGCATCTTCTTCTTTCAGAAACCTGAGTGTTGCAGTGGCTATTTTGGACCTCTTTGCCAAGGTACACATAAATTTTGGTTCTTATATATTTTTTTTCATCTGCTCTACATCATAATGACCAAATGGTAGCTTTAAAGGAATGATAAAGATAAAAATTAAAGTGAACTTTTGGCAGAAGATTTTGAAGTTAACTTCTATATGATTAAATAGCTTGGTTTTTTAAAAAATATCTCTACTACCATATGTCAAACAGTCAGATTGTTTAATTTATGGGTTCAATTGTTAGATTGTCTAATTTATGGATTCAATTGTTGGATTGTTTAATTTATGGATTCAGTTGTTGGATTGTTTAATTTATGGATTCAGATGTTGGAGTGCTTCTTAAACATTCCTTGTAGCTGTAGAGAATGAAGAAGACTTTGCAAAATCTTTGTTATATCTTACCTTATCTGTGACTTTATGTCTACTCAGAAACATACTTTTTTAATTGAAAAAGAACATTATACAAACAGACAAAAGTTGCAAAAACAAAAATATTATCAACAGAGGAGGCTGGTGAAATCACAGAACACAAAAATAAATGTTGAAAATTATTGCATTTAACAGTTGAAAATATAGTCAGAATGAAAAGACTGAAACAAAACAGTAATATAGAGCACAATATAGAGCATAACAGTCATTATTAGAGAGATATAGAACTTAACAGTCAGGTTTAATATGATATAGAATATAAGAAAGATTAGAAAGGAGCATAACAGTCAAGATAAGATATATAGAACACAACAATCAAGATTACAGATATGGAATATTAGAGAGATATTAAACATGGCAGTCAAGATTAGAGAGATACAGAACATAACAATCAAGAAGAGCAAGAAATGGAAGACAACAATCAATAATAATTAGACTGTTTTAAAAATAAGTTTGGAACAGCTGTATTCATTACTAAAATACATTATTTTAACACTTCAGCTACACCTTATTCGTAGAAACTTAGAGAACTGTGGAATACATAGTAAAGATTAGAGAAAAATGAAACATAATAGCATAAATTAGAGATGCTGAACACAACAGTAAAAAAAAAATTATGAATTTCCTCCTATGGCCCCATTTTTTTATTTGTAGCTGAAGTATCTCATAGCCACAGGCAGCAAAAGAGTGAGAGATGAGTGATGTTGGTTTCCTGTAGTCTAAAACTATTTCCACAACATCCAAGTAATTACATCCTAAAAGTGCTTAAAATAATTGGACTCCAGCACTTTTGAAGAAGTGAAATACTAGTCTGTGTTAAGGGAGATTGTGTAAATTTACATTCAGACAGGCTAGACAGATTTAGAAGAAATTATAGTTTCAGATTTCAGTCAATAATAAGAGCCCTTTATAGATCAGTGACAGGAAAATTATCTTCTTTCCCTTTTGTGCTCAAGGAAGGGAGTGGGCTCCGACATGCTCTTAGATAGCATTGGCTGTGCTGGGTTGGTCATGTCCATGGAATGTAAACATCCCTAAATATATTCTTTGCAGACAGTTAGCAGAAGCTAAAGAATATATGGATTTCCACACAAGTGCCATTCAGAGATGTGTGCATTTGAAATGTGGAACACGTGGACAAAAATCCGGCATTCTTAGAAAACATTATTTCTCACCATGTCAAGTGAGAAGAAGTCCTGAGTTATCAACTTAAAAGTGGTGAAGTGAAATTCCTGCCTTGGTCAGATGACCAAAAGGGTAAAGAAGGAGACAGAAAATTAAAAAAAAATTTGAGATAGTTAACTATGCTTCAAAACTGCATAACTCTAAGGTCCAACATTACTTTGAGAGGCAAGTAAAATTGATCCAAATTTATACCAGTAAACTAAAAAATCATTTAAAAACTCCCAATATAAAATCATAGTACAGGTAACAAGCACATCAGTCACCATAACAAGTCATTTGCTTGAAAGATATTCTATAATGCAACAGAATGTCCAGGAGGTGCAGAGAACCCATGCTTAGGAAATGGCAAGTGTTACAATGGACTGGGGGGAAGTGGTGCTTGCTCATGTGACAAAGGGTTTACAGGCCCAGATTGTGGCAGATGTGTAGATACAGAATTAGCTCCACCCTTCTGTAATGTCAGTAAGTATATTACATATATGAACCATGCACAAGTAATAATAAAGTTCATATGTGCTTTGAAAGCATTTTCTTCCGTAAATGTTATGTTTTCAGTTCTTTTGCATTGGTGGTATGTCTCAGTAGATAGAAACTAACAATTTTCAAAAATGCTTTCATGACACTGACAATAGAACTATTATAATAGATAGTAAAGCAAGGATGTAAAATATGTTTTAGATGTAACTAAGAGAAAGATAAATAAGCAGGCAGATATGATTTATGATGACATGAAGGAACAGATAATGGTAAAAGTAAAATCCCCATTTCCATGCTTTAAGGCATATTGAGGATACAGTGTTAATTCCATATTTCCAAGGCCTTTAGCACATGAAAGTGTAATGTGGTTAGCATAATATGTGGCCACAGTTATCTTCCCAGATTTCTCTGGTACCCATTTCTAGAGGCTGGGTGGACCCCAGGGCCTTTTTGGTGTAATGGAACCAGAAAAAATTACCACCGCTAAGACTTGAATCTGATACTGTCAGATTAGTAGGCCAAAGGCCTAATCATTCATCCAGCCAAGCTATCATGAAGGAACAGAGAGGATTAAAATAAGTTCATTTCATGATTGCTGGAGAAATTAAGATAAATAATTATAGTCAGTATAAAAATTGTGTGTAGAATTAAATAAATAAGAATATCTGATAAGCTTATATATTCAATATAAGATTAATAATAGAGAAATGCAGAGAATTTAATGTGAATCTATATTTATCTTTTATAGACTATTCAAAGGGATTTGATTGTGTGGAAAATAATGGAAAAAATGAGATTTCCAACACATTTGATACGATTAATATCACTGATGTATCTAGACCAACAACAACTTGGTTTGACATAACACAAGGGGTCCATCAGGGGTGCATATTGTCACCTTACTTATTTAACTTGTATACTGAAAATATAATGAGGAATGTTAGAGAAGATGTAGACAAAGAATATTATGATGCCATAACATTTGGAGGTTATGAAATACCAGAAATTAGATATGCTGATTGCACAGTATTACTGTCCACAACACAAAAAGGAATGGAAAAACTAATTATGTCAGTCCATAAGAATAGTGAAGAGCAAAACCTCTATCTTAATGTGAAGAAAACTAAATTGATGACAACTGACAAAACAAATGAGGCAGCTGAAATATTATCAGTGAGGAAAAATTGGAAGAAGTGGATTGAATATCTTGGATCACTACTAACTAATAATGGATATACAATGAGGGAAATTAATTAAAAGGAGGACATCTATCACTCTTAAGAAACTAAAACAACTAAAGAATGTGTGGAGAGGAACAGACAGAGTTACAAAAATAAGATTTTTAAGGGGATGCATCTTTCCCATTGCAACATATGCCTATGAGACCTGGACACTTAACAAAACAGCTGAAAAGCACATAAATGCCTTTGAATATAAATGCTGTAGAAGAGATCTTCAAATATAATGGACACAGAGAAGAACAAATATATCCATACTAAAATAACTTAATATTGTAGAAGGCTGGCTAGTAAAGAAGATTAAAGAGAGAAAACTTACATATTTTGGACACATTGAACATCATGATAATCCAGAGAAGACTGTCTTTGAAGGGTACATAATGGGAAAAAGAAAGAGAGGACGACCAAGGCAAAGATGACTGTAATATATCGTTGATAATCTGCAAATGGATGCATCAGCAACAAAGTATCTTGCTCACAACCGAGAGGCCTACAGGAGAGCTGTTAGGATGGCAAAGTTCCAAAGGGACATGCAAATGACTGACTGTCTGATAAGCTGTGATGAACATATTAGTGTGATATAAGTAATTGTGACTAAAATTATCTCCTTTTAAGCAATAGTTAATAAATGATGTTCTCTGAAATTATTTCCTTTTTAAAGAATAATTAATAAATGATGTTCTCTGAAATTATCTCCTTTTAAATAATAGTTAATCGTTTTCTTCTTCTTTTTACACACAGTGGCGATGATGCATGGTACCCTGATTTTTGCGATGCGCCTTTTGGCTGGGTACCTCCTTTTAAACAATAGTTAATAAATGATGTTCTCTGAAATTATCTCCTTTTAAACAATAGTTAATAAATATGTTCTCTGAAATTGTCTCTTTTTTTTCCTTAAAGCCTACAAGAGCTGTGGGTACAGAAATGGTAACTGCAGCACACATGCAATATGTAGTGAGACAGGCAGTGGTGTAAGCTGCAGATGTCCTCTAGGTTATGTAGGAGATGGCTACACCTGCCAGTCACAGTGTGAGCTTCTAGTCAATGGTGGTTGTCACCCGCAGGCTGACTGCTTTTTTAATGTAAATATTACATATTTACTTTCATTTCTTTCTTCTTCTCTGTTCTTTTCCTAAGTGATTTTATCAGAGTCTTCGGTTTTATAAGTTAAACTGGAAGAAATAAAAGTAGTCACCCCCATATAAATAAACATTTAAACAAAAGAAGAAAAATATACAATTATTACCAAGTTTCACACAGTGAGACAACACAGACTCAAAATATACACAAACCACAAGAGAAGATAAACATCAAAACAGAGGGTATGTATTACAAGCAAAGTCTGTTCTAAAATTTCACTGAGAATATTTGAATCTGGAAACAGTTCACAATACACTTGTATTGTACAACAGAACCATAGAAGTAGCATAAGTAGTCTAATCAGTAGCAGTGTATCTTCTCATTGAAAATGCTAAGTCTGATACCAGGTCCTGACTCCTTCCAGCCAACTCACTTGTAGAAATTGATAACCTATGAGCTTATTTTGAGGAAACAACAGCCTCTGAAAACAGAAATCACTTACCTGTAGGACAGGGCATACCAGACTGCACTACCCACATGATTGTCAGTGAGAGAAAACAATATAGGATATCACATGAATGTCATCCTAAAGAATCAAGAACTCTAAGCAAGTGAATCCACACACAAAAAATAAAGAAGCAGCATATTTTATTACACAGTTTATTATTTCTTTGATCTGCAATTCTTCTTTTTTATCTGACAGCATTCATCCAACTATGATAAATCTGTGATTTTAGTTCACTGGCCCAGATCTGTAAATCTTTGTCTCAGGATTCATTTTGGAATTTTTTTCATTTAAAAAAAAAACAAAACACTTTGACGTAAATTGTTGAAACATAATTTTAACTTCCAGTTTTTGTTTTGAAATAGGCTGTAGTAGTTAAGCAGCACCTTCTTTACTGAGCAGTACCCATGATACACCAACATTTTTATAATTAAACATGATAGACATCATGCTTTGCCAGGAAATGATGTGATGCCTCTTTTTAGACTCTATGACAAACTAAAATTATGAACTCCCAGAAGAGGAACAAACCAAATGGCTGAAGTTATATTAATATACATATAACTGGGGATTTGTAATTGTATATACTTCACTTAAATCAAAAAGGAATGCTAGAGAGCTGAACTGTGCTTTTAATTCAAATTTTAAAGATTTTATCAATTGTTTTCAGAAGCAAATAATGGCAACACCCAGCGTTTTTCCCAAACCTTGTAGATTCACAACAGATGAGGCTAGAAAGCTTGTGCAGTCCATCAGTTTTGTAGAACAATAGTTAAATGGCTCACAGTACTTTAAAAGTTGAACAGAATGACCTGTCCCGAGAAGTGACTAAATGACCAGTTTCTCCTAATTTGATATGATGTCTTTTATCCTCTTGTTCAAGTAAAATTAACAAAGAACTTTGTGAAAGGAACAGGAATTATAGCTTTTGAATGATTTATTTTGATAATAATAGTGTCTCTATCTGACCACAGATCTCCAGTGGTGATATTCAGTGCACATGTAAGAAAGGTTTCCATGGTAATGGTGAATGGTGCCAAGCAAACATTAACTACTGTGCTTTAGACAATGGTGGCTGTGATCCTGAGAGGGCTACCTGTACTTATGAGGTACCTAGTGTTACAGATACGGTTCAAGGTGAGATCTATCTGCAGAAGCAAATAATTATTCAGTGTTTCATTTTATGATGGGTAGCAATTGGCTTATACATTTTAAATATTGTGAACTTCCTGTACAGCGACTATTCTTCTCACGTATATATTGACCATTGTGTTGAAGTATATCAGCACATTCAGTGAGAAGTATTATTTATACCTTTTGTTCAGCTGATAGCTTCAAAAGGGAGTACCACAAAAACAACATATCCTAGCAACTTTTTCAACAAAAGTAATTTGAGCATTATTTTTGAAAAAGTAGAATTCTTAAAACTTTTAGCAAAATCAGTTACTGAAGCAAGGAAAATATTGTTAATAGCTTCCCTATTTGAGCCACTTACAATAATTAGTGTATAAGTACATAACTATACATGAAGCCACTGCAGTAAAGCTGTGATACCACAGTGTATAAACTGTGTTTTTGTATGATTAAGGCTCACACTGAAACGTCACAACTGTGTACCCGTTAAGTAATAAAGCTGTTCCTACTTTTTTCCTAGTTCATACATTTTATTTGAGCCACTGACTGCGATATCATGCATTATAAATCTAAGAACTTTATAATTCATTAGATGTCATGCCATAATTTCAGATGATAGTGGGTTTGTTTAAATTTTGATTGTCCCTTTCTGTAGTTAATTTAGCTATCATTTGCTGAAAAATGTAGCCACCAAAAGCCTCAGAAGTGAAAGATAACTAACTTCTCTTGTTTCATAGGGTGAAAGTTTTTTGTTATTCTAGCTCTATACTGATATCTAAAGTAAGAGAACACAGTTTTATAGGATTATACCTTGAAAAAATCATAGACAAAGCACTTTAGTGGAACATGAGAGAAAGAAAAATCACAAGAGAATTACCTGGGATTCGAACACAGACTCCGATAGGATGAACAGCCGTCTAGACACGAGAGAACAGCATACTATCGACTTAGCCAACTAGCACCCCCAAAAAAAAAGACGTTTTACTGACATAGTCTTTAGTAACTGTTCAGTAGACATGAGGGATCGTGACACCCAGAAAGAAACATGGTCATGGCACAGAAATTCTGTAGTTTAGATATTGATATCTGTCCTTCACTCAATTTAATATATGAGTATTCCGTAAACTGATTGTAGTATTGTGAATACTTAATTTATTGGAGAAGTATCTTCTTACATCCTTCCTGTGCCATTAAACGTCAAATAGGGCTCACATAGTTGTTTGCCAAGATTTCCTGCTCTCGGCGAGTCTTTCAACTTCATCAAGGGGTGTTATGCCCACTAAATTGGTTTCTCTTAACAATGTCCTCTTTAGAGTTTCATGTGGACGACCTCTTTTTCTTCAGCCTGTTGTGCTCCACTTGATAGCTTGCTTTGATATTCTCTGATTGTTTCTTCTCATCACACAGCCGATATATGTCCATCTTTTTTTTTCTGATCACCCAGAGACAGATTGTTGTTCAGTCATCTGTCTTATCTCTGCGTTTTTCTTGAATTTGTTCCACTTTATACCAAGTATTTTCCTTAGGCATTTGTTTAAAAAAAAGTCTAATTTCTTGTCTATTTCTTTAGTTGATTTCCAGCTTTCGCATGCATAAATGAGGGTGGGTATCACATTTGAATTGAATAATCTTAACTTGGTTTTTGTGCTTATAAATTTTGAATTCCATATGTTCTCAAGATTTTTGAAGGACAGTGGTGGTTTTGCAACTCTAATTCTAACTTCCTTCTTGGTATCACCATCCTGGTCTATGTTGCTGCCAAGGTATGCAAATTGGTTTACTTCATCAACAACTTTTCCTTCTACGTATATTTTTCCTTCTTGATTAATGAGAAGTTTCATTATTTTTGTTATGTCTTTGTTAATTTCAAGACCTATTTTGCTAGCCAAGGAATCTGGTTTTTCTTGTATCGATTTCACACTGTCACTGATAAGAGTTATGTCATCTGCAAAATCAAGATCTTCTATTTGGGTCCTATGTACCCAATCAGTGCCCATTTTACCTGTACAGCATCTTTTCATTATAAAGTCTATGGCAATTCCAAAAAGCCATGGAGATAATATACATCCTTGTTTCAATCTGAAACCATTCACTCATTCCTTCTTCTGTCAAGACTGCACAAACATATCAGTTTTAGAGATCTCTAATGATGTGATGGTATTCCATTTAGTCTTAAAATTCTCCACAGTGAATCTCTATGTATGCTATCAGATGCTTTTTTAAAGTCTATGAAGTTCAGGATTAATGGTTTCTTCTTTTCAATATGTTCATCAGGTATTATTCTTAGAGTAAAGATCTGGTCGGGACAACTTCTCCCTATTCGAAATTCTGCCTGTTCTTCTCTCATTGCACTGTCCACTACATCCTTAATTTTATTCGGAATCACTTTACAAAACACTTTTGACACAACTGATAGTAAGGTTACACCCCTCCAGTTATTGCAGTCACTGAGGTTGCCTTTTTTGGTTATTTTAACAATGATTCTCTTTTTCCATTTAGAAGGGACTTTTTCTTCTTTCCAAATTTTATTAAACATTCTTTGTAGTTGGCTCATGTTGTCACTGTTAATAGCTTTTAACATTTCGACTGTTATTTCATCTTCACCTGCAGCTTTGTTGTTAGCCATTAGATTCACTGCTGTTTCAATTTCACTCAGTGTAACTTCATCTAAGCTGACATCTAACTGTGGGACTGGTAAATCGGTTTCAGGATTGATTAATTCATTTGGGTCTGGTCGATTAAGTATTTCTTGGAAGCATTCGGCCCATCTTTGCTTTTGATCTTTACTTGATGTTAATAGGTTGCCTGTTTTGCTAAAGACTGGTCTTCTGCTGGAGGTAATAGCACCTGTTAGCTTCTTCTGTATGTTATACAGAGTTTTGCTGTTTCCTGTTTTTGCATTTTCTGCTTCTTTTGCTATAGTGTCTATATATTCTCTTTTGTCTCTTCTAGCTGAACTTTTTACTTTATTGTCTAGTTCTTTGTTTGTTGATTTTGCCAAAACTTTTCCAAGATCTGTCTTTACATTCAACAAGACTAATTTGGCTGCTCTTCTTTCATGTATGTGTTTCCATGTGTTATCTGATATCCATGCTTTTCTACTTGTTGATTGCAGTCCAGCACTTGCTTTTGCTGCTGTGATTATGTCTGTGCTGTATGAATTCCATAATTCATCTATATCTGTTTCATCTACCTCTTTGAGTGCTGCAAAATGTTTGATAAGTTCTGGATTGAAATCACTGTTGGTATTTTCTTCTTGTAGGCTATGACTGTTTATCTTTCTGAGTATTGATTTCTTATGTTGGCTTTTCAGTTTAGGTCTTATCCTCCCCATACACAGGTTGTGATCACTGCTGACATCTGCACCCCTATACGCTCTTACATCTGTCAGAGATGTTCTGAATTGTTTTCTAATACAAAAATGATCTGTCTGGTTTCTGGTTCTATCATCTGGAGATATCCATGTTGTTTTATGTATTTCTTTGTGTGGAAATATTGTTCCTCCAATGACCATGAAGAGGACATTATTCAGAGAGGCCAAATTAACAGGCATAAAATCCTTTGATGAGGTTGAAAGACTCGCCGAAGACAGGAAAAATTGGCGAACTACTTTGCGAGCCCTATGTGACATTTAACGGCACGGGAAGGATATAATATAAGAATGACCATGCCCTCATGCAAGAAGTATCTTGCATCCTGATTAAAGCATAGAAATATTTTGTTTACTGATTATAGGATAGAAGTATTTTGTTTACTGACTGTAGTATAAAAGTATTTTGTTTACTGACTGTAGTATAGAAGTATTTTGTTTATTGACTGTGGTATATGCTGATGACACAGTATTACTGTTCACAACACAAAAAAGAATGGAAAAACTAATTGTCAATCCATAAGAACAGCAAAGAGCAAAACCTCTATCTTAATGTGAAGAAAACTAAACTGATGACAACTGACAAAACAAATAAGGCATCTGAAATATGTATTAATGAGGAAAAATTGGAAGAAGTGGAGAGTTTTGAATATCTTGGATCACTATTAACTAATAATGGAGATACAATGAGGAAAACTAAAAGGAGGACATCTATCACTCTTCAGAAAGTAAAACAAATAAAGAATCTGTGGAGAGGAACAGACAGAACCACAAAAATAAGATTTTTAAGAGCATGCATCTTTCCCATTGCAACATATGCCTGTGAGACCTGGACACTTAACAAAACAGCTGAGAAACACATAAATGCTTTTAAATGTAAATGCTACAGAAAAGTTCTTCAGATATCATGGACACAAGAACAAATATATCCATACTACAAGAACTTAATATTGAAGAAGGCTGGCTAGTAAAGAGGATTAAAGAGAGAAAATTTAAATATTTTGGACACATTAAACATCATGATAGAGAGGAAGACCAAGGCAAAGATGCTGCAAGACATTGTTGATGATCTGCAAATGGATGCATCAGCAGCAGGCCATCTTGCTCACAACTGAGAGGCCTACAGGAGTGCTGTTAGGGGGGGGGCAAATTTATGCAAGGGACATGCAAATGAATGAATGGTATAGAAGTATTTTATTTACTAACTATGATATAGAAGTATTTTGTTTACTGACTGTAGTATCTCTCTCTCTCTGAACCTTAAGTGCCCAGGGCACATGGGGCTTCCGCAAGGGTTTTCCACAAATGCCTGTCCTTCGCCTTTTTTTCTGCTCTTGCCCAGGTGAGCCCTCTATTGCTCAGCATCCTTTCTGTTGTTCTTCTCCATGTCTCTTTTGGTCTACCCTTACTTCTGTTCCCCTGTGGTGTCCATACTGTAGTATAGCAATATTTTATTTACTGACTGTAGTATAGAAATATTTTGTTTACCGACTGTAGTATAGAAATATTTTGTTTACCGACTGTAGTATAGAAGTATTTTGTTTACTGGCTGTGGTATAGAAGTATTTTGTGTACTGATTATAATTGTAGAAGTATTTTGTTTATTGTATTGTAGAAATATTTTGCTTACTGATTATAATTACAGAAGTATTTTGTTTATTGATAGTATCATTCTTGTTGCAGGCCCTGTAAACTGCACTTGTAAAAATGGCTATATGGGTGATGGGAAATTGTGCAGCACAGATATCATGGATGCTATCTCAAGGATACCAGACTTGAGATATTTTTATAACTGGATTCAGAGTGATGTAATGTCATTTTTGTTCTTCCCATTTTTGTGTTTACTGTGAATTTATTTCTGTTGCTAGTGTATCTTGAAATGGTAACATGAGACTATCATGATCTGGCATATAAATTGATGTGGTTAAGTATGAGAAGATTTATCTCAGTGTGATAGATATGAGAGGATATATCTTTAGTAACACTGAGTACTAAAATATATACTGTTCAAAAAAGAAACGCAACACTACTGTAGTCATAATGGACATTAAATTTCAAACTTATATAAAAATTTTATTTTACAGAATTAATGTTTGAAAATTGGCATGAAGAAACTTTAAGACTTTAACAGTGAAGTGATGTTCATTAAATTTGGTTTGGACTTTTATTCTTTGCAACTGAGGTCTCTGTTTCAGTAAGGTGTTTGGCCTCCTCTGGCCTGTAACAGAGAACATCTCCTTGACATGGATCCGATTAGCCATTGGATCTGTTGTTGTGGGATGGCTGCCCACTCTTCCCACAGTGCAAGAAACAACTGTCGGAGATTGGTTAGAGCCATATCTCACTGGCAGACTTGTCTGTTGAGTTCATCCCATAAGTATTTTATTGGGTTCATGCCTGATGACATAGATGGCCACGGAATGGTTTGGACGTTATTGTCACCGAGGAACTGGGTGGTGAGTTGTGCCATATGAGGTCGAGCATTATCCTGCTGAAAAATCGATCCTGGTGCAGCCAGAAGTGGAAGGAGAGAACGAAGAATTTCAGTGATGTATTGTTGGGCATTCAGGCATTCTTCAATTTGCACCAGGTCACTTCTTCCCATGAAGTTTATCGTCCCCCACACCAGTACACCTCCACTACCATGTGGAGGAGCCTCATCCATGCAGTTCTAGGCGTAGCACTCATGGACTCAGCGATAAACTCTTCTCCATCTGTTATGTTGCTGGAGCAGAAAGAATGATTCATCACTAAACCAAACCATTCTCCAATCATTTGCAATGGGATTGATGATGCTGGTTCACCCTCTGTGTGGTCTTCTACTTCAAAGGCCAGCATCGCGCAGCCGGTTCCTGACCGTTTGATCTGAAATTCGATGAGCTGCTGTCATTGACTGGACTGTTGAGGACGCAGATGCAAATCAATTTCTGAGGTGATGTAGCCATATGAAGCAGTCTTTGGCAGGAGTTGTGACCATGGATCTTCCACTGTGCGACCGGTCTGCAACTGAGCCAGTTTCTTGAAATATCTCCAAAGGCGACTAATGGTGCTTCCAACCACATTAAATTATCTGGCCACTACACTTTGTGACTGTCCAGTCTGTAAACTTCCAATGATGATGAGTCGTTGTTCTGTAGTGAGATGAGCCAAATTTGCACATAGAATTTTTAAATGAATTGATTTGAGGAGCGTCAATCTTTTATAGGCATTCAATAACATGGTCAGTGAGTTTTGTGTTCAGTAAGTTTCATGGGATTCTCATGAACCTATCATGAGTTATTGCCAAAAATGCTTTTTTGATTAGTGTCACTTTTCTGTTCTCATGAATCATCTGCTGAGTACAATTCAGGTCATCACATGAAGTTGATGTCCAAATGAGCATTTCAGGCAATTTTCCATTGTCTGATCAGCAAACTTCAGTTTACATCGTAACATCATATTTGTTGCGTTTCTTTTTTTGAATAGTATATAAAGATGTGGTAGATATGAATAGGTATATCTTAATGTGGTAGATATGACTAGCTATATTTTCATATGGTAGATATGAGTGGTTATATTTTGATGTGGTAGATACGAATGGGTATAACTTGATGTGGTAGACTTGAGTAAGTTTATCTTGATGTGGTAGACAAGAGTAGGTGTATCTTGATGTGGTAGACATGAGTAGGTGTATCTTGATGTGGTAGACATTAGTAGGTATATCTTGATGTGGTAGACATAAATAGGTGTATCTTGATGTAGTAGACATGAGTAGATGTATCTTGATGTGGTAAATATGAGTATTTATATCTTGATGTGGTAGATATGAGTGGGTATAACTTGATGTGGTAGACTTGAGTAAGTTTATCTTGATGTGGTAGACAAGAGTAGGTGTATCTTGATGTGGTAGACATGAGTAGGTGTATCTTGATGTGGTAGACATGAGTAGGTGTATCTTGATGTGGTAGACATTAGTAGGTATATCTTGATGTGGTAGACATAAGTAGGTGTATCTTGATGTAGTAAACATGAGTAGATGTATCTTGATGTGGTAAATATGAGTATTTATATCTTGATGTGGTAGATATGAGTGGGTGTATCTTGATGTGGTAGATGAGTAGATATATCTTGTGGTAGATATGAGTAAGTATATCTTGAACTAATAGATATGGGTAGGTATATCTTGATATGATAGATATGAGTTGCTGTATCCTGATGTGGTAGATATGAGAGGATATATCTTTAACAAGCATTGAATCCTAAAATATAATTTGATGTGCAAAACAAATCTTGACTGAACTGAAGAGACACATCTTGATGTGGTAGCTATGAGAGGATATATCTTGACATGGTAAGCTTCACATGATGCATATTGATGTGGTAGGTATGAGAGTATTTATTATGCTGTATGAAGGAGATGAATGAACCAGTTAGTTCTGTGACAGAATTATTACTCATTTTAGACTTCAGTGATGATAACAACAAAATGATCATGAGCACAGGATTATCAGCCAGAGTGAACTGCTTTCACACATCTAATATATGAGTTATGGACCTGCTACCAACAAACTGGTCAACTCAGTCATTAAAAATGACTACCTGATACTTTGTGCTTAGGAAACTGCTTCTTGGTTTAAGGGATGACTACCAGCATGACAAGGCACACAAGAGTATACAATGCTCATGACTATGATCATAGTTTCAGGTGTTTTCATATTTTTCTTAATTAACACCGGCATTAGCAGGGCATGTGACCATTTTCTGATTTTTAGTGTAGAACTGCCGTGTCCAGCTTAATGGCCTCAAGGGCCACAACTGTATGTGGAAATCGAGAGATGGGGAGCATATATAGGCTTACCAGACGTCCCACTTTGACTGGGACTGTCCCGGTTTGATGATGTGGTCCCTGTGTCCCAGCCAGTTTATCATTTTGTCACGGTTATTTGGTAAAATTTTTAAAGTGCCGAATATACAAGAAATAACAAAAAACAGTGCAGCCTCTGGTAAAATGGCGATTTGGCAGCTAAAATATCCCCTCTGTTACACTCACTGTTGCCAGTCTAATATTTTGTATCTAGATCTAAGTACTTTTAAAGTTGTCTAGCTCTTCCTGTGCCTCGGATCGCTATAGCGATCCTTCCGGTTTTCTTATTTGTACGTAGGGTCGATATATCGACTCTTGATTTGTTTCAATAAAAGAACCAGTGTAACATTTAGATTGTACATATTTCGTCCGCGTTTCCGGTGACACTTTTCAAAATGGTGAAAGAGTGCTTAGTTACGAGCGATGCCGAGTGAGAAAAAGGAAGAGAAACATCGAAAATTTTCCATTTTTGATGATGTAGATAGGGGTATGGACATGGCCTGTGACCACCCCACTGCTTCTGAATGTATCCCAAGTAGATCTAGACATATTTAGACGACTGGAGAAGTAGTTAGGAGGTTATTTCAGACATTAATTTAGCGAGAATGCAACATAGAATCACAATACAAGATCGACAAGTAGTTCTAGACATCTCAGATGGTAAGTAGTGTAGATCTAGACCTAGCCGATGGTGAGCTGGCCACAGTCATTGTCCAAAAACATCACATTACTTCTTTTTTCCTAAAAAAACTCAGCATTTATGAAATCTTCACACAGTTAGTTATATTTTGAAACCTAATAAGTAGATGGAAGTACATAGAAATACCATGTTTCATTCAATTTTACAACTATACCCCCTAACATATCAAGACCCACGCTTTTAATTTGGCATCCAACTGAATGTCCGCGTTTTTCCTGTGGCACAGGAAGAACTAGATGTTTTCCCCCAAAATTTAGAGCATGTGGCCTAATGAATTTAGATGTTTTATTTTTTCATCCAGATATTTTTTCACAGAACATATAATAGCATGTAGCCTATGAGATCCAGATATTTTTATTTCATTTTTTAGATATTTTGTTTCAATTAGAATTGGCTACACTGGAACTTACACTGGCCATGTCATTGTTGCGCATGTCCTATCTTAGTTGAGTTCAAATTGCAAGTTGGCATTTGCCATCATTCTGTACTGTACATTAATTTAATCTCCAAAATGCCAAAAAGAAACTGCGTGTTTACTAATGAATTAAAAAAGGATTATCCATTTTTTAAAAAAGTTTGTGATCATATTGACAAAGTGAAATGTGAATTATGCTTTTCAGAATTTTCAGTAGTCATGGTGAGCATTCGGTCATTAAAAATTACAGACATTAAAAATCACTTGAAATGTGCGAAACATAAGACAAGCAAAACAACATTTTAAAATACTAGAAAATAATGACAGATGTATTTATTACATTGAGCTATGGGAAAACAGTTTTGGTGGAGCAGAATCTTTTACTTGGAACAACAATGAATTAACATGGTCTGAAATTGAAGCTTCACGTGAAAAAAATTAATGAAACTGTTGCAAATAATACAATAAACATGGATTAACTGTTTGATGAAGTAGTGACTGCAAAAGAATTTTGGTCAGCAAACTATGAAATTTGGAAAAATACAAGTTGTGAAGAAAAATGGATGCAACTTTTCAGTCATTTCAAAGAAAAGAAGATTTCATTGCCCAATCTTGTTCGAATTATAGAATACATTTTCAGCATGCCAGGCACATCTTCACCAGTGGAAAGAGTATTCTCAATAATGAATATCATATGATCTGAAGAAGGAGGTAGAATGACTGAATCAACCGTCAAAGCTTTACTACGATGCAAAATTAACAGTGAACTAAATTGCAGTGAATTTTTCGATGCCATTACTCTTCTTCTTCGTTCGCTTCTACCACCAAGACCGCACTGTGATCCCACTGAATTTACCCCTGTGGTCCTCGGTAAGTCCCGTGGTCCTCGAAAGGACCACACGAGATCCCCGAGAGGACCACAGGAGATTCAGAGTATCTCAGGGCTTGAGCCTGTATTCTTGGTGGGTCTCAGAAGTGGGATTGCGTGACACCGTGGTTTTCGTTGCACCAGTTTAGTCTAGAGTTGGACTTTCTCACCGGAAAACCTTGACGTGTTTTGAGATACCCGTGTATCACTGCCGGGTGAGAGGTGGTTGCCCATCCGTCCAGTGTTAGACTTTCTCACCGGAAAACCTCAGCGTGATTAGGATATGCTTACATCCCTGCCGGGTGAGAGGTGGTTGCCTGTCTAGACTTCCCTGGTCCAGTGTCTCCGACTTCAACATTTTGTGGTCGTGGCCGCTACTTTTTCTAGTTGTGACAGGATGAAGCTTTTGTCCAGGAGGATGAATCCTCGCCACTAGTGACTTCCACCCCTGGGTTGAGCCGGTTTAGGCATATTATCCCAGTAGGGGTGTGTTTGGGACGTGACTGACCTCTAGAGCAGAGGTACCGCGACATGCGTAGCCTTCAAGTTTCACCCCTGGTATGAGCCGGTTTAGGCATATTTCACCAGTATGGGTATATATCAGGCGTGACCGACCTCTAGAGCGGAGGTGGTGTGACATGCCTGGCCATCAAGTTTCATCCCTGGTGTGTGCCGGTTTAGGCATATTTCACCAGCATAGGTGTATTTCGGACATGGCCGGCCTCTAGAGCAGAAGCGCCGTGGTATGTGTAGCTCTCGCAGCGATACTACTGAACATACCGATTAAATTTCTCTTTATCCTTTCCTTCACTTTTTCACATTGGCGCCTCACAGCAACCTTTATTTCTTTTCCACATTTCCTTCCTTGTCCCAGGAGGAGCTTCACTCCACACGCGGCATTCGAAGAGTCTCACCAGCAGTGTCTTAACCTCTGGGTTAAGCCGATTCATGCATTTCACCTGATATGACTGCACTCAGGACATGGCCGACCTGCAGACCAGAGGTGCCGTGATTTGACTGTTTACTTCGTTTTATCTTTTCTACCACTTTTTCCGCAGTGGTGCCGCACGGCAACCCCGTTTGCACCTTTCTTCATTGGCTGGGAGGAGCACCGCTCCATGCATGGTAGCTGAAGAATCTCGCCAGCAGCGGTCAATGCCATTAAAAATAACAAAGAATTTTTACAGAAAGCTCACACTAGTGATAAATATTAATAACTTCTTAATAATAAGGCATGTTCAGTTGAGTTATTAAAAATTGCTTTTACTTATTGTTTTTTTTAACAACTTCTTTACTTAGCCTTTTCAATCATAGGTACTTATCCTAGTAGGCTTTATTTTCTGTTGTGAGTATTTTCTCAAAATTGTCCCGGTTTGAGAAAAAAATATTATGATAAGTGTCCCGGTTCAAGAAACAAATATTATGTTTCGTGTCCCTGTTTGAGAAACAAATATTATGGTAAGCCTAAGCGTATAAATCAACTAGTTTTTTTATATTTTGCATAAAAATAAGAATAAATGATAGTTATGAAGTAAAGGTGAGTTGGTTTTATTTTAAAAGTTTCAGTAGAATATTTTAAAAACCTTTTTTTACATGTTTTGAAAAAAATCAGTCAAGTGCCGTGCCTTGTGGCATAGGCAATCATTTCTCTCCACAGTTCCCTGTCTTTAGACTTGATTATGAGATCCGCCAGTGACTTTCTTCCTAGCCACACTGACAGCCCATCCAGTAACTTCTCTCTCTGTCTTCCTCTGTTTCTTCTTCCCTCAATTTTTCCAGTTGCCACAATGTGTTCCAATTTTCCTCTTCTCAAAAAATGTCCTACAAATCTCGCTTGTCTGGCTCTGATTGTTGTTGTAATTTGCCTTTTAACTCTAGCCTCTTAAGACTTCTTCGTTGGCTTTCTTGGCTGTCCATAGTACCTTCAACATCCTTCTTATGAACCACATTTCCATGGCCACCATTTCTTACTGTACTCTCTTATTCATGGACCATGCTTCACATCCATAAAACAAAATTGGCTCAATGTAACATTTAAGTACTCGGAATCTTGTTTCCATTGCTATGGATCTGTTGCACAAGATATTTCTCATTTTCTAGAATGCTGAATTGGCCTGAGCATGTCTGCTTTTTTATTTCATTGTGATATTTGCCATCAGCTGTTATAATTGTTCCTAAGTACTTGAATCTATCAACTTATTTCAGTTCTGTGCCATCGATGGTAATGCTACATTTTGGTGGTATTCTTTTCTTTGAGATGACCATCACTTCAGTTTTCTTTTTATTCAGGCTGAGACCTTTACTTTTACTTTCACAAACCACGATGTCCAGAAGAGCCTGTAGCTCTCCTTCACTTTTAGCAATCAGAACTGTGTCATCTGCATATCTGAAGTTGTTAAGCTTGTACCCACCAATTGATATTCCTGGCAAGCTCTCTGTATTTCTCATTATGTTTTTCACTGTACAAGGAGAAGAAGTCAGGAGATAGAACACATCCTTGTCTCACTCCCAGTTTTGTGTCTTGGAATGCTCCTATTTGGTTCTCAACCTTCTTTGCTACTGATTGCTGCCAGTATGTTTTTGATGAGTTTCAGATCTTTCCCATCTATGTTGATGTCTTCCAGCATTCTTATAATTTCTGTGTGTCTCACTTTATCGAATGCTTTACAGTTGTCTATGAAGCATAAATATAGGTCAGTCTTTACTTCTGTTGATCTTTCCATCAATGTTCTCAATATATATATGGCATTACTTGTGCCTTTTCCTTCAACGAAGCCACACTGTTCTTCAGCAGTTTCTGGTTTTATTTTGCCCCTGACTCTTCTCATGACAATACAAAGCAGGATTATGGTAACATGGCTCATAAGACTAATGGTTCGATGGTCTTCACATTCAACTGCACCTTGTTTCTTTGGTAGGGCAATGAAAACTGATTGCGAAAAAAAAAAGGAAATTATAATTTTAATCAAATAAATCAAATTTGTATAATAACCAAGCAGACAACAAAAAAAGAAAATCTCACAGCTGCCAGTTAACACCTGTGGTGTGTAGCTTTTCTCATTTTTTTAACAAAATTTTTGTAAGGTGTGTGGGGATTTTGCAAGCATAAAAGTTGAAAATTTATGAGGATTAACCTGTCACTGTTGTTCTGTTACTTAAAAATATTGTTTAAAAGTGTGAATATTTATTTGTGTGAATTTAAGTATATAACAACAGATCGTTCATATGTTTCATTGTTGTAGGAAAAAGCAAATGATTCAAATGTGACACAGATGTTAGGTGACAGAGAAGCCAGAATAACAGTTTTTCTTCCAGTCAGCAAGGTAAGTTTAATGGAATCTTATAAACTGATTATCATAAAATTTGCCATACTCATGGGTTTGGGGGGGGGAGGGGGGGTTGTGCCAGTTATTGCAGTGAAATGTCAGTTTCTTTGATTCATGTGTGTCATATGTCAGTGATCTTTTGTCTTTTAATTGCTATATGGAACTTTAGATGTTTAGAAACTGAGATAAGCTAATATATTTATATTTTATATTATATATTATATATTAGGGTGTCTGAATGGCAAAGTGGTTAGTGCACTGGTCTCTCATGGTGACAGTCGGGGGTTCGAATCTGACCTGAGGCACCCCAGTCACCCAGTTCTAGAAATGGGTACCTGACTTCTTCTAGAGCTGAGGAAGGAAAGGCAGCCAGGTGTGATACTGACCATATCACCCTCTAGTGTGCCGACAGGTCAAGGAAAGTATGGGCACTAACACCGTATCCCTATGTGCCTATAAGGCACAACAAGATTACCTTTACCTCTTTACCTTTATTATATATTATATTTTATTTTATATTATTTTATATTATTTTATATAATATATATATATATATTTATGAAAATAAGTTTATTGTTTTCTTTCTCATGTTGATGTAACTTAGTATAAGAAGTATTTTAAGTGAAAACCTTAAAACTGCAATAGAGATTCTAAGCACCATCCTGTTGTCACATAAGTTGACAGCATTGTTATAAGTGATGAAAAGAATATCCTGCAGGTGGAAGTGGACAGACAAACAAATGAATAGACTTTCTTTTCAGGGGGTTAAGAATTGGGCATGGAGGCCCATCTACCATTCTGCCCTTCATTATACAACTTTCATTCAGTCACAGATATTCAGCATTTGTTATTGAGCATAATATGCATGAAAAAGCAAAAAATCAATAAGTAAATAATTAATAAACCCTTTCTTTCCGTACACTCTACATTCTGCTTTATGTAACTACATGAAATAAACTTAACTGCATTCTCATGTTAATTTTAAACTAACAAATCTAAAGGACAGCAATATAATAGATACAACAATCAAGCCATACTTTAAACTAATTTAGACTTTGATAGTACATACACCTATACTTTTCGTAAAGCAGATACATCTTACTTACATCTTACACCATTCCTGTGCAGTTAAACATCACATAGGACTAGCCAAGTTTTCCTGTCTTTGGCAAGCTATTCAGCCTACTAATTTGGCCTCTCTTATCAATGCCCTCTTTAGAGTTTCACATGATTGACATCTTTTTTTCGGCCTGTGGTGTTCCACTTGATAATTTGTTTTTGGATTCTCTGACTGTTTCTTCTCATCAAGTGACCAACATGTGTCCATCTCTTTTTTCTGATCACCTATGAGACTGGTTGTTGTTCAGTCATATGTCTTATCTCTGCATTGTTCTTGAATTCATTCCACTTTTTATACCAAGTATTTTCCTTAAACATTTGTTTTCGAAAGTCTAATTTGTTGTCTGTTTCTTTAGTTGCTTTTGCATGCATAAATGAGGGTGGATATTACATTTGAATTTAATAATCTTAGCTTTGTTTTTGTGCTTATAACTTTTGAGTGCCTTATGTTCTCAAGATTCTTGAAGGTCAGTGTTGCTTTTGCAATTCTGTTTCTAACTTCTTTTCTGATGTCACCATCCTGGTTGCAGCATAGCTGCTGAGGTATGCTAATTGGCATACTTCTTCAATGGTGAGCTACATAGTATGATTTCATAGTAACAGTTTAAAGATGGCCTCTCCTCTAGAACATGCATGAAAGTGGAACAACATTCTATTGTCTGTTTTTTTTTTAGATTTTCAGTTTTGTTTTCAATTTTTATTGCTTAATTATTCATGTTAATATGTAACCTAATTTGCATAAATATATATATATATATTCACATATATAATATATTAACATATCAGCTGTTTCACTTAATTAATTAAGTTAACTTATCATGTATTTTTCTCCTTTTTTAATAGGTTAAGTTTTCACCACTTTTACTTCTTCAGTTTCATTTGATTTTCATTTAATTGTTCATCAACATCACTCACCTCTACCTAGTTTTTTTAGGATGTTGCCAACATGGCATATTATTGGCAGTCTCTGTTAATATATCATCATGGTCATCATCAGTTTAAAAAAAAAATTAAAGAAACTTATTCAAATTCTTTAACTTTTTTTACTGTTTTGGTCTGTAATTTCTCCTTCAGTGAAAAAAAAACATCAAAGTAGGAGATGACCTGAAAAAGTAAAGAACGGTAAAGTCCTAGGAAAGAGCTGAGAATAATTAAGCAAATACATAAATGTATAAACTAGAAAAAAGTAGGAAGAGCTTTATTATTTAACGAATACACAGGTGTGACGTTTCGGCGTTTGCCTTCATCAGACAGTAACAAACAGGATGAAGAATAAGATAGAGGAGACAAAATATAGGATTACATTAAACTAAGTTAATGAAATAACAAACAAACAAAAAATGAATGAAAAATACAAAATAAAACTTTAAAATTAAATGGCACTGCTTGTTTACATTGGTGACGCCGAAAAAGGGACACCCCACAGCACTCTCAATTATTCCAACTAAGTGCCGTTTAATTTTAATGTTTTATTTTGTATTTTTCATTCATTTTTTCTTTTTTTTTTTGTTGTTATTTCATTAACTTAGTTTAATGTAATCCTATACTTTGTCTCCTCTGTCTTATTCTTCGCCCTGTTGTTGTCTGACGACGGCAAACGCCAAAGCGTCACAACTGTCTTTTCGTTAAATAATAAAGCTGTTCCTACTTTTTGTCTAGTTTATACATTTTGATATCATAGCTTTACTGCAGTGCTTTGTGTATAGTTGTATACTTATACACTATTTATCATAAGCAAATACAGAATCAAATAAATGGGTTTTGTAGCAGATCATTACTAACAGGTGAAACTGAAAGTGTTCTGTTTAGTTTTTGATTATGCATTCCTAGTGACTTGAGTATTGGACTGAGAAAAGCAGGAGATCTGCTGAGAAAAGCAGGAGATCTGACAAGTATGGTGATGTGGTTCAGAAGAATGATGTATGAAAACCTCTTTATGGAGCTAAATTTCCCTTTGTGTAACCAGCTTTTTGCATTATACAAGGTCTGACAATTAAGTAGTGAGACTGATTCTGTTATGACCAAGACAAAAATGCCATCTATGAAGCAAAGCATGGAATCCAAAGAGGCAACCTTTATCTTTGATCTGGGAACTTTTCATTGCCACCTGATAAGCGGGAGACAAAGAAGCCAACATTTTGTTGACCTAGTCAGAGGTGCATTGTTATGTAATCAGCATGGAGCAAAAAGCTAACATTAAATTCTGTTTAAAAATCGGAAGAAGTGCCATTGAGACAGTTGAATTCATGCGACAAGTTTGTGGAAATAATTGTTTATCTCGTTCACAGATATTCAGTTGGTATTCACGATTCAAAAGTGGTGTGGAAATGATTACAAATGCAACTAGACATGGACACCCAATTTCTGTTCGTAATGAGGAACTCATTGCAAAAGTCAGAGAATGGATACAAGAAGATCGTTATTTGACTCTGAGAATGATGGCAGATGAATTTGGTGTTAACTGAGAGACCATTCATAAAATTTTAGTGGAATATTTGGGCAAGTAAAAAGTTGCTTGCTGGTTTGTACCACACTCATTGTCCGATGACCAAAAACATCAGCGTGTTAAGTACACAAAAGACATCATCAAAACATGTCGCAGAAATAAACATTTTTTAAATTTGATTGTTGCAGAGGATGAAACATGGATTTTCCACTATGATCCCACAACTAAACGCCAAACTGCTCAGTGGAAGTCATCATCATCACCAAAAGGGAAAAAAATTAGTCGTCAAAAGTGAAGACAATGTTGGTGTGCATCTACGACAGCAAAGAAGTTATTCACAAAGAATTTATTCCAGACTGTCACTGCCAAAGTTTATTTACATATTTTGAAACACCTATTGAAAAGGATTCTCCGAGTCCGACCCGAGTATTCAACACCTGGCAGTTTTTTCCTTCTTCATGATAATGCACCAGCTCACCGGGTGGTAGTTGTACAGGAATTTTTGGTCCAAAAACAAGTGTGTGTTCTCAACCATCTACCCTGTTCCCTAGAATTGTCTCCCTGCGATTATTTTCTATTCCCAAATTTAAAGTTACCATTGAAAGGACACTTATTTGATGATGCTGATGACATCCAAAGGGCTATAACATCGAGTTTAAGGGCCATACAAACAAAAGAACTGCAGAGGTTGTTCCAGTGTTTGTTAGATCGTGCCACTCGCTGTATCAATGCACAAGGTGCTTAGTTTGAATAAAATACAGGCCAAAGAAAAAGAGGCAGATCGCGTGAAACTCTGAAGAGGACATTGTTAAGAGAGGCCAAATTAATAGGCATAAAATCCCTTGATGAGGTTGAAAGACTCGCTGAAGACAGGAAAAATTGGCGAACTACCTTGCGAGTCCTAAAAGTAAAAAGTAAAGGTAACCCTGTCATGCCTTAGAGGCACATAGGGATATGGTGTTAGTTCCCATATTTTCCTTGACCTGTCAGCACACTAGAGGGTGATATGGTCAGTCCTATGTGACGTTTAATGGCACAGGAAGGATATAAGATAAGATATCTTCAACTGTTGTTTACTTTATTTTTTTATGTAATTAGTTTCATTACTTAATTATCAGACTTTGTATGCTGTGGAATCATTTGCTTCCTTACACTGCTTTCAGTTAGCATCTGTGTGTCAGGGATTTTTTGCTCAGTATTCATCAGTTTCTATCAGTCTCAGCTTTTCTTTCAATCTCTGTTTCTTTTAGCTTCTTCTATTGCTTTTCTATGTATTTATTTATGTCTGTCTAGAACTGGCAAACTTTGGATCTGGCCAGCCTTACAGTTGTAGATGATGTACTCAGACTGGCAGATGACAAAGACAACAGTGATGGAAACAAAATCAGAGGCAGTAAGGAGGATACACAGTTTACTGATGGTCAGATCAGTCAGCAGTGGGGGCTAGTATCATTAATATCGCTGAAAGGTGAACTCATCAATGTCACCATCAATGAACAGCATCAAGTGAGTATAGTCACTCATATTTGGCTGAGACCAAAGTGCAAACGCAGTTCAGTTAAATTTACAATTACAAATGTTGGCATATTTTTCTAGTAATGTTTGGCATACTTACATATGTTGGATACTTCTGCTGAACATTGATGTCATCTCAAGAAAGCATCCCTCTAAAATTAAAACATAAGGAATCTTTTACAAGAGTAGTTAAAAAGCTACTCTTGTAAAAGATTCCTTATGTTTTAATTTTTTTTCATATGTTTTTTCTTTATTTTCTGTTATTATATTTCTTGTGTCAGAAATCTATTATATACCTACCTTTGGTATTTGTTTCCCATTAATAATAAGATATACATTTCTAGACAGAAAGAAAATTTTTTACAGAGCTATCTCTCTTCCTCTAGTTTCTTGCCAATGATGTCAGGATAATCCAGGCAAATATAGAAACATTCAATGGAATCGTTCATCTTACTGAAAGTCCTATAGTGACATCTGTAAGTAATTATTTGTGTGTGTTTGTATGTGCATATTCAGAGAGAGAGACAGACAGAGACAGAGTGTTTGAAAAAAGAGCTTCAGCAGTTTAACTTGTAAATATTTATCAAACATACCAACACAGAGCCTCACTGTAGGCATTTTATGAAATGCTTCATTTGTTACCTTCTTGATGAATGACTGCTTGTTATTGTCATGTATTAATTACTGTTAGTTACCAGCAAGTGGAAGTAACTGTGAAATTACTTATATAAAACAAGATGGCATTATTCACTCAAGGTACTGTCAGAGTAAAAAATGTGAAGTTTGTATCATTAAAATCAACTGTGAATTACTGGAACCAGTATGCAGATTTAGTACTCTGAGCTTCTTTCTGAAGTTCTTTTGATTATATATATGATTCTTAGATATAACTCTGTCTGTGCATACACGTGTGTGTATAAACACACATTCAAATCCACACACATGCACACATACAAGTATATCAATACTAACAGATGTGCATTCATTAAAAATAAATAACTTGAGATGGCTTTTGACATATTTAAAATGGTACTTGTGTAAGAAATTTCTACCATGCATAAAAGTTTACAGAAAGCGCCTCCACAAAACATTTGAAATACATCCAAATTTGAATTCAAAGAGCCAGGTCTATAAATTTGTGAACAAATTGCTGGCTGGTGAATGTGGAAACAGAAAAACAAAGGGGAGGGAAGTATAATATAAGCCTCCCAAAATACAGCCAGCCCTTGAAACTAGCATCCATAAGCATTCAGATGATGGAAAGAAGATGTCAGGAGTAACTTGTGGCTGCAAGCTTCTGGGTGATATGTGTTGGTCTATGGATGGTGTATAAAGGCTTCTAGGAGCTATATGTAGACTTGCAGTTGTGGATTTTGAGTGGTGAATGTAGTCTTATAAGTGGAATATATAGTATATAACCTTTGATGGAGATATGTGTGAGATTATTTTGGTGATTGTAGTCTTATAAGTGGAATATATAGTATATAAGCTTTGATTGTGATGTGTGAGATTATGGGTGGCGATTGTAGTCTTATAAGTGGAATATATAGTATATAAGCTTGATGGTGATTGTACCCTAGTATTTCTTCTCTTTTTTTCTTAGGAAAGTGCACGAGTGGGAGCATCCGCAGAAGGCAGTGGTTCAAATGTAAGTTCATCTCTTTTTTTTTTCAACTCCTGACTTATTATTGTTCTAAATCAAAGATATTAGAACTTACATCTTACATTCTTCCTGTGCCGTTAAACATTGCATAGGGCTTGCATGGTAGTTTGCCAAGTTTTCCTGTTTTACGGGAGCTTTTCAACCTCATCAACAGATTTTATGCCTACTAATTTGGCCTCTCTTAACAATGTCCTCTTTAGAGTTTCACGTGGCCGACATACATTTTTCTGCCGTTCTTTTCCCTGCTTCTGGCCATCACATTTCACTGCTGCCCAGTACATCTGGGTGGTATCTATCCATTTCTCAGATTACTTGAGCAGTTTTTGATGGTGCTGTCATTGTTTTACATTCCAGAATCCAGTCTTTGTCACATATTTGGGGCCAGTGAATGCATTCTTTCAATCTTTGTCTGAGTTCTTTGGAGTTAGTATCCCTGATTTGTCACCCTTGACTCAGTTGATTTTGTTTCGAGTTTCCATAACAGTTTCTTTTTTCCCCATCTAGAGTCACCTCTAGGTGAGTCTCAAGATAAGGTTATTAGTCTTATGCCCAACTACCAGTTCAGAGTACATGATGAATCAAGCAAAAATTTTATATATTAATTTTGTATATTGGCAAGAGCGTTGAAAAACGCCCGACATCTTGTATATCTCTTACACCATGTTTATTTGCTCTTCATATTAATCTGTGGTGGTTTTAAATTATGAATTTAAAAGTTTTGGAACCACTGTTCTAAATAAGCGTTATTGTTGTAGAAGAGCAATGGATGTGTTAGCTGTAGCCATATTAGTATTGTTATTATCAGAGTTAATTGTTGTATTTATGTCATGATTATGTCTACAAAGTCATAATATTAGAGTTACTAGTAAATTGTTTTTATGCTTTTCCAGTCTCCTGTAGTCATAGCTTGTGTTGTGGTGGCAGTGATAATTGTGGTGCTGGCTTTAGTTATTGGTGCATTCATCTACATCAAGAAGCATCACGAGGGCTTCCTCAGTATTTTCAAACGCTCCCAATCTGTAAGTTACCTTCATAATAATTAAGTTACAAAATAAAAAATATGTTCTATTTATTTCCATGATGTTTCCAGCTGTTTGAAATATGATCATTGTTGTTGAGATATATAGAACACATTGTGGCAGAAACAAAAATATATAGTCTTGTCGTATGACAAGGCACTCAGGGATGTGGTTTCAGTGCTCATATTTTTCCTTCACCTTATGGCACACTAGAGGATGATAAGGTCAGCGCCATGCCTGGCTGCCTTTGATTCAGCTGCAAAAAGGAGCTAGATATCCATTTCCAGAGCTTGCTGACTGGGATTACTCCAGCTGGACTTAAACCACTGACCTCTATATGAGAGACAGATGCGTTATTCTGTTCAGAAGCCCAGCAAAAATAAACTCAGTAGTTCAAAAAGGCCCAGAGATTGATGGACAAATCACATTCCGAATAATTCTTGACTGATAGAGTAGTCAGAGTTGCGGCATCTTGCAAAGCAACAATAAATTCCACTGCTCATGTTCTGCAGCCAACCAATCCTTGAAAATGTTTGAGTTTAAAAAAAAAAAAAAACCAGATAAGAATAGTTCTGACATAAAGGAATGTGGACATGAAGCTACAGAAGAAATGATTTTGATGTGATTCATGAAACAGAAATAAAGACACATGTTATAGGCTATTAATGAGTAGTTAGAATATTTTCAGATGTTATAACAAGAGAAAATTAGGCAAGCAATAGCAGAAAAGAAACTTCATAAACTCTAATTAAGTATTGAAGCTACCAGATGGGACACAGCAGGACAAAGAGAGAACATTGTTGAGAGAGGCTAAATTAGGAACATAGAATCCCTTGACGAGGTTGAAAATCTCACAAAAAACAGAAAACCTTGGCGAAGTACAATGCAATCCCTATGTGACATTTAACGACATGGAAAGGATGGAAGATGTAATAAGGGTTGAAGAACCCAAGGCATAATTATCTTTGATAACATTAGCAGCATTATGCATTTACTGTTAATCAAAAACTAATCATTTTTTGAGGTTTTTGTTTCAGTACATTGAAAGATAATTTTAGAAAAGTCATTCCAGTCATTTAATTACTGTATTATATTCCTGTGTTACCCATTTTCCAACAGAGCTCAGAGAGTAATATCTCATTTGCCCGACTGAGTGCTCAAGAGGAAGAAGATGATACTTTCAAGTCTCCAGACAATACCCAATATGACAATCCTATATTCAATGACCCTGATCTATTGTAAAAGAAAAAAAATGGTGTATGAAAATATGCTATTTCTTATTTTGTTTGCTAATGATTATTCCTTTTATGATATCTGTAAAACATTTTCTCATGTTTATCACTGGATGTAACATAATTGTCAGGCAGACAGTGCCTTTTAATGTTACAAGGTGAGGAATCCATTTGCTGTGGTGCTATTAGTTGTGTAGCAAAAAAACTGTCTTTTTTGTTACCTCCAATACACCATGCTCTTTGTTATCATGATCAGTGTCATCATCACACATGGTTGTGCATTGCATCAAACAGTTGGCTCACAGTCCTAGAAGAACAGGCACGCCATGAGAGACAATTGTATGTCAAATTCTTTCATATTTAGATTCATTTCTTCTTTTTTTTGTTTGTTTGTTTCAGTCACTGATGAACCTGCTTGTTTTTAAATTTGTTTTCAATCTTTCATGTACTGAACCAATTTTTTTCTTATTTTGATTGTCATTATCTGCACAACCATTTGTAGAATGATTTTTTTAAACTTTGCTTTCAAACTTCTATTGAACAATTTGTTTCGGGTTTTGTTAGTTTTTTTTTTTATCAGATTTCATTTTGATTATTTCCATTTACTGAACCAGTTTTTTTTTAATATTCACTTTAATCACTTTCATTTAGAGTAAGTTTCCATTTTTAAACTTTTATTTTAAACACAAATACTGACCCAATACTTGCATTATCTTTCATCTTAACAGAGCAGGCTGTTCTGTTTTTATGATTAGTTTTGTTTATAGTTAAATATGAAATTTTTAAAATTTTTATTTTTAAAGTCAGCCTTAATTGGAAAAGTATTGATAACTTACAAGATTTGTTTAATGTTTTGTTTTTTTGTTTTGTTTCGATATTCATCTTCTGTGGGCTTGGATAAGTCTTTTATTCTTTGAAACTGAACTTCACTTGGTATATTATTTTCATTTTATTGACTGACATCTGTATATGTAATGCAGTGTGATGTGCCTGCCCATACATGCAGATGTTCTCCATTTCAGAAGTTGTGTCCCCAGTAGTGCTGTCTCAGAAGCTCTTTTTTTACAGCAGAGTTGACTGGAGAGCACTAGTAGTGGGTACAAAATCTGAAACAGTCAGGGTGAGAATATGAGTTAGTACTGACCAGCATAATTCCCTGCCCCATGCTAAAAAAATGGGTCCACTCAATAAGAGGGAAGCATAAATGTCAGTGAATTTTTAAGTAAAATGAAATGACTAAATACCCACATTACATAGCTTCTTTGTATAACTAGCCAGCCTATAAGCTTTGTTTCTTTTCTTTTGAGTTTTTTTTTAAGCATCAATAGGAGAGAACATAGATTACATTATCTCTTTGCTTTATGAAATGTAAGTCAGTTTATGTGTATCATATAACTTGACAACATTGCTTGGATGGTCAGTGTTTGATACATAACTGACCAGCTTGAGTCATGCAAGCTTGTCAATGAGTGTAATAATGTGTGTACATGGCATAGAATGAAATAATAAAATAAAACTTACTGCACATACTGAGGGATATCAAAATCATAAGACAGGCTGTTACAGGGTTTCATATTTTCATGCATGAGTGTGACTGTGCTTGTGTTTCAGTCTGTTGCCACTGGTTGTTTCATAAAATTGTTGATTACACTCCAGTGTGCTCTTTTAAAATGTGAAGGTTTCATCCCAGTGTGGCACTCAAAATATTACATCATGAATTGTAATACAACCTAGGAACACAAGGAGGCAGTGCTGTAGGGTGTTCGTATAGCAAATGTTCTTTAAAGATCACTGATTTTTTTTTTTTTTTTGTCTTTGAAAAATATTAAAAGCTTTGCTTAACCAGAGAAGGACCATAACCAACAGATTTATGAATTGTTGGTATGTGTCATTCATTAGGTGCTATGAAGTGCTGTTAAACATTGACATTCATGCTTCACCATGTAGTTTTTGGTATTTCTAATTAGATCACTTGAGTCTCTTTTCTCGTGCCACTTAATCAGTCCATACAGTTATTTTTGCTTAATGTGTTCCTCTCTTTTTTTTCCATTTGGGTTTTTTTCCATGTTTCTCCAGTATCTGCCTTCTCATGAAATGTTCTAGAAATGTAGTCTTCTTCTATGTGGTTTTAATCAATTTTCTATTTTCTTCAACTTCTCTGAGAACGTCATTTATTTTTATGGCTACCGAGGTTTGTATTTTTTGCTTTTTTTTTTTAAATGACATCTCTGTTTCTGTGTCTAGTTACACAGATATGCAAAAGGATTTCTTATTAAATGACATGTAACACATTAGAATGGCAAAATGTATATGGTCTATCTGTATGAATATGTTAATATCATCATCCTGTGCCCTTTCCTCTGGGAAAAGATGCAGTAATCTTCCAAATTGTTCTGTCCTGTGTTTTCAAATTGCACCCAGTCAAGCTGAACCTAGTCCATATTTGTATGTTGTCCACATATCTTTTATCATTGTCAACCCCCTGCTCTTTTTCCTTCTACTTTACCCTCTAGTATGGTTTCATCATTGTCTTATGGCTCATCAAATATTTGAACTGTCTGGTTCTAATGTTCTTTCATTATTTCTGCTTTCAGTTTCAGTTGTTTTAGCACTTGTGTTTGCTTTGAGCCCTTGGAATTCACACTATGCTTCTGTATATCCACATTTCAAGTCCCTTGATTTTCTTTTCTATTTTCTTATTTAATATCCATGCTTCTACACTATAGAGCTGTGTGGAGCATACATAACACTTGATGTTAATGTAAGTGAACAGGAAACTTTACATTTTTTTGTAATCTATGGCTTTGATATAGGATGCCTTTGGCAGCCCTTAGCTTACAGGGGGATCTGAAATAGCTGACATTCTTATCAGAGCCAGGAATCACAAACTTAATCAGTTTCATTACAGTGTCCATGCACACAAGATGCTCGGGATATTATCTGAGTTTTCTCATAGCAAGTCTAGCTATGGCCTTGTCTCTTCAAATCATATCTTTGATTCTGCATGAACTAGTGACAAGCATTCAGTGTTGAATCCCAGTATACTCCCATCTCTTTCATCCTGACCTGAGATCTTCTTTCTTGCCAGCCTGTATGACAGTGTTAATGATCTTGTTACATTATGCTAGGTTAGGAGGTTGGTGTTGTACATGCTGCCCCAGTGAATCTTCTTGAGTCCCCTCTAGGAAGTTATGAAAGCCTCCCTTGCAGACTCCTCAGGCTTGCTGGTGCCTTCTTCCCAACTTCATCACCTTGGCTTCATCAGGAACCTACAACAATTTCACATCTCTGAACCATCTAGTTTGGTGTATTCCGTATGTTTTATATAGTACTAGTCTAGAGCAGGGAAGTAGTGCACTCAGAAAGGTGGTCGTTTCTGACTGGAAGTGTACCAATCATACCAAGCTATCATATCATACTGGCTACCTGATTCTTTGAGTTGGTTAAAAAGGCTGCCAATCCTGAGACTGATCACATGACCCTCTAGTGCAGTAGTTCTTAATCTGGAGGGTAGACTGATGGATTTTGGGGGATTCACAGATCAGTAGATGAACTGATTCAATTTTTTTTTAAATCTTAGCATCATCAGGTTTTGTTTATTACTTTATTTTCCGTGAAGAGTCCACGGCTGTTGTCAGGCTGGAAAGGAGGTCCACAGCTGTTATCAGGCTTGCAAAGGAGGTCCACAGATGTTGTCAGGCTAGAAAGGAAGTCTACAGCTGTTATCAGGCTTGCAAAGGAGGTCCACAGATGTTGTCAGGCTGGAAAGGAGGTCCACAGCTGTTATCAGGCTGCAAAGGAGGTCCACAGATATTGTCAGACTGGAAAGGAGGTCCATAGCTGTTATCAGGCTGCAAAGGAGGTCCACAGATGTTGTCAGGCTGCAAAGGAGATCCACAGCTGTTCTCGTGCCAAAAAAAAAAAAAGATCAAGAACCATAGTACAGTGGCAGGTTAAAGAAAATAAGGATACTAAAAACCAAATTCATATATACCTCTCTATCATAAAACAGAGCTCCTGTCTATATACTGCCACGATGACGTTTTTATACGAGAATTACTGTAGAGATAGTTATTCTATAACACAGTTTCAGTATCTTGAATACAGTTTATTCTGCTTAAGTGACAAATGGCCGTATGTTCACAATAACAGTATTCACACATAGAGTACATATGAGCAATTATAATCAGCTTTTTTTTCCTTCAAGAACAATTCAGAATAGTCACCATGCAACCTGAAACAAAAAACGTAGCTATACTTTCACTATGTCTAAACTAGGAAAAAAGTAGGAGCAGTTTAATTAACACGTGTGTTCGTTAATTAATAAAGCTATTTTTACTTTTTCCTAGTTTATACATTTTGTTATCACAGCTTTACAGCAACGGCTTCGTGTATAATTATATACTTAGTTTTATATACTTATACACTAATTATTCGTGTTACAATACTTTCACTGTGTTCTGTCACTACGTTGCGAGGACAAAGTAAACCATAACCTGCACTGTTAAAATGATAAGTAATAAAGTCAAAAAGTTATTATTTACAATTTGATGACGCTAATCCATTAAATGCAGTGGTTCCCAAACATTGAAACTGAAAGCCTCTGAAGCCAGTGAAACTTAACTGCTTTCTTTCTGTTAAAAGGCTTCACACATATCTAGTATCATAGATAATCTTAAATCAGGGACTGGTAATCTGCAGGTCGCGCCACACTATGGTGTCATTGTTACATAATATTACGTCAGTGAATTAGCTACTATTCATAGTTTTATAGCATTTTATTCTAGGTTCATTTATTACTTATACACGTGAATGTAGCCCGCAGGCCACTCAAGTAGGTAGCATCCTGCCCCCATTATATCAGAAATTTGTCCACCGAGTCACTCCTGTTTAAAAAAAAAAAACGCGATTACGTCCTTTTAGATTTTCACTATTTTGATGGGAAGGTTGCCAACCCCTGCTAGACATTCGATACATACATCTTCTCCCCCCCCCCCCCCCCCCCCCCCCCCATGCATGACCGCTGGCTAGGGTGACCATACGTCCTCATTTATGCGAACATGTCCTTATTTTAGCGGTTAAAAAAAAACCTTCCGCATAAATTTTGCTAATTCCCTGTTTTGCCCACATTTGCAGTGACTGCACGTTTTCCTCCTCTCTAGCGGTATCCCACCCGAAAATGGGAATTTTAACACATAGCGTTAAATTTAGAATTCAGAAGTTATCTACTCAGGCATTTACACCAGCAAGAGATCGCTGTTTTACTTGTGATATTACATTTCTAGCACTGATTTTCTTGCTCCGCCTTTCAGCCTTAGGAATTAGTACCAGCTAAGTGTTTCTGTCATATGTGGATAGTGTTAGCTGTTGTCCTGTTTGCTGTTTATGATAATCTACAGTTTAGTATACGTGTAAATTCATCGAAGCTGTTACTTGTTAAATCGGCTTACCGTGTAAGTAGAAATACATTTGTATTCATTACAATATATACAGAAAAATTCACAATATAGGGGTGCTCCCATTTTCGGCTTTCGCGTATAGGGTTGTCCTCATTTTGGTTTTTTATAACATAGGGAGCGTCCCCATTTTGGTTCTTTACAATATAGGGAGTGTCCTCATTTTGGTTTTTTTTCAACATAGGGAGTGTCCTCATTTTGGTTTTTTTTTACAACATAGGGAGTGTCCTCATTTTGGTTTTTTTTTACAACATAGGGAGTGTCCTCATTTTAGTTTTTTACAACATAGGGAGTGTCCTCATTTTGGTTTTTTTTTTACAACATAGGGAGTGTCCTCATTTTAGATTTTTTTTAACATAGGGAGTGTCCTCATTTTGGTTTTTTTTACAACATAGGGAGTGTCCTCATTTTAGTTTTTTACAACATAGGGAGTGTCCTCATTTTGGTTTTTTATTACAACATAGGAGTGTCCTCATTTTGGTTTTTTTTTACAACATAGGAGTGTCCTCATTTTGGTTTTTTTTTACAACATAGGGAGTGTCCTCATTTTGTTTTTTTTTTTTACAACATAGGGAGTGTCCTCATTTTGGTTTTTTACAACATAGAAATGCCCTCAATTTGGTTTTTTACAACATAGAAATGCCCTCAATTTGGTTTTTTACAACATAGAAATGCCCTCAATTTGGTTTTTTACAACATAGGAGTGCCCTCGTTTTGGTTTTTTACAACATAGGAGTACCCTCATTTTGGGTTTTTTACAACATAGTGCCCTCATTTTGGGTTTTTTACAACATAGGAGTCCCCTCATTTTGGGGTTTCACATTATTGTAACCCTAGCCCAGGCTGATTCCCGCAAGTTGCGTCATTTTCATAATTTTAAATAATTATAATGTTTTCACTGAAATTATCTTATATCGGATACTTACTTTCTAGAGATCTAGAAAATAAAACTTGAGATTTAGGCTGGAAAATATCAGTTATGAGATCATTTTAAAAATCTGAACTTCCCATATTTAATATAAGCGAAACAAAAGACACACCTATTCATTCACTCATTTGCATGTCCTTGCGGAACTTTGCCTCCCTAACAGCACTCCTGTAGGCCTCTCAGTTGTGAGCAAGATGCCCTGCTGCTGATGCATCCATTTGCAGATCATCAACGATGTCTTGCGGCCATCTTCGCCTTGGTCTTCCTCTTTTTCTTTTTTCCCATTATGTACCCTTCCAAGACGGTCTTCTCTAGATTATCATGACGTTTAATGTGTCCAAAATATTTAAGTTTGATCTGTTTAATCCTCTTTACTAGCCAGCCTTCTTCAATATTACGTTTTTGTAGTATGGATATATTTGTTCTTTTGTGTATGTGTGTGTCCATGGTGTTTGAAGAACTCTTCTGTAGCATTTACATTCAAAGGCATTTATTTTTTAAATCTCCGACAGAAACAACCTTGCGTGATTCGAACTAATATTCCCTTGAGAAGCCATTGTTCTAAGCGCCCAACCACGTCATCTCATTAAAGAATTTCCAAAAAAAAAAAAAACCTGCGCGCGTGAAATAACAACGAAATAATTATCTGACATCGTCCCACGCATATTTCTCAAATTCTCTTGTGAGTTTCAGAAATATACCAGCTTAATCTATCATGGATGTTGTTTTTAAAAATATATGAAACTGGAGATTTAGACATTAGACACATCAGGTGGGAGTGAGGGCACTTGCTGCTGTCCAGTCGATTAAGGACTCCGGCTAGAACTGAAACCTTCCTTTCAATGAAGATACCAAAGAACATATGAACATGTGTCAAGAGTGCGATGATGATCATGATGATGATGATGATGATTATGATATACCCTATACACTACGTTAGTTTTGAGTGTCGACTGGAAGTGTGGGCCATGACTCTAAATCGTTCTAATCTAGGACATTGCTCGTCCACATCTCACGTGTGCCGCCAATGTGACCTTTTGTTGGGTCACCCTTGGTGAAAATTCTGATCTATAGCCCCGAGTGATTCTTATCTGTCTGAGCCCGTAACTCTGCAGGTAAACGGACCCATGACAAGGTAAACAGTCAGTTATTGTTTGTCTGCGCATATCTAAACAATACATTGCTGACTGTGTAAGAGCATTCCTGTGTTTTTCCCCTTCAGTCCTTATTTCTGGCCTAATCATGTTAGGAAAGATGGCTCGGCACTTGCATTGAAGATGTGGTCCAGTGGAATGTAGAGAATTAAAAACATTTCCTGGATGCTTTTTTTTCAGATAAAATAAACATCAAGATCACACTCATCTGGGGATCAAAGAATCGTTTGAGAGCCCAGTGAACCACGTGCCTTCGACAGCAGCTGCATCGTACATGTTATAGCTGTCGTCACTCCATCATGAGTGTCATTAAGATAATGCTCTCTTGTCATTTAACTGTAGCTCTATCCCATTTATTTTAGTAGTTTCTTTACTTTCACGTGCTCTTATCGTTGACATATTTTCCAGTCCTTCTCCACTCAAGGCACACCCAGCTTCATTAATGTCTGCAGACAAAGAAGAAATCAAATATCTTGTTTTCCTTGTTCAAAATGACCTTGAGAGACTCTTTCATCTTTATAAAACGAACTTATTTTTTAGAAATACTTTGGTATGGTATAACAAACAGCTTTCAATGTGTTCATACTAAACATATTCAATATACAGAGTAATAAAATATTGCTATTGTAGTCTTTTCTAGGATTCACGTCGTCATATACTTGTCCTTGATCTAAGATCACTGTATGATCTACACGGGCAGTATTGTTAATGGGGCCCATTTAAGAAAGAGGTAGCTTCGTGTAGCAGCAAATGTTTCATGTAACAGCATTAGTTATTAAAACGTCCCCTCTAAGCTTCTGCACGCTCACTGAGAAAATATGGACGTTTTTATAATAGATGATAGACGGAGGAAAATGTTTCAAATACGTTAGAGAAAGTGCAGTAAACGCGTGATAGAAAATGAAGTAAATGCGACTGGTTGTAAATATCAGTTAAGCACAATACGTCCTTCAGATAATCTTCGTGGAGTGCGAAACGGGAAGTTTTTTAAAAAGTCTCAAAGCGTGGCATTACTTAGACTGCTTGTGCCTCACAAATAAATAGAAATATAATAAGCAGCAAGTATACAAAATGTTACAGAATACTTGTCAGTTACAAAATACTTATTAGTTACAAAATACTTATTAGTTATAGAATATTTGACAATTATTCCTAGGTTTTCTGAGTGTGTACTCGATAACTGGTCATGCAGCATAGTTCTACAGCTTACGGTACTAATTTAGCAAGTGCGAGCTTGCTCACACTAAGGTTGTCCGTCGTTCGAGTCATGGACTTTCTGTCATTAGTTTTTATTTCTCTCACGTCTTACTGTGTTTTGTAGTTTTGCAAGGCTAATCATACAAAACTATATTCTATTCGTTTTATATGTCAGTTTTTTTCTGATTTCTATATTTCATTTTTAATATGACAACCATCTAGAATATTTTGTGAATTTAATTTCTTTTCAACTTTAAGAGAATGAATGAAAAAAATTGCAAAAACATTTCACTTGAGTTTTGTAAAACACCGTATTTTAGCAGAGTGGCAGAAAAAAAAGCTGCTATAGAGAGCGAAATAACAGCAACAATTCTCAATTCATCACAAAACTGTTCTATCCGCCATCGTTTCAAACAAAACAAAAGAGCAAACTTATCGGCTCTTGAAATTTTCCGGTATGAAGTAGAACTCCCCAAGGTCACGAATCTCATAAAGCCGGTGAGTTGTTAGTGGATACAAGAAAATATAAGCTAATTCTTCTCAAACTGTACATCTAAACCGAGCCTTAAACAACCTAATGAAGTTAATTCACTTTATTACGTCGTTTATTTATTTATTTATTAGCGAGACTCATAAATTCGTAGCCTCGTCCGTGACGCCGTAAAACTATTATGTAATCTCCACATTTTGTGGGGAAACTGGGGCAAAAACAACTTGAAACGTCCGAGGTGTGGGAATATCAATTTAAACTGCACTGCCAGGTCTTCAGCATGTACTCTTCTTTGAGATGTAGTAGGATAGACGATGGACGTGGTTCTGGCTATTGTTGTTGTAGCCGGTGTCGTGGTTGGCTGTCTGTTTAGGCAAGCAGTGATGGAGACAGAAGATCCTCTTGAAGGTGGTCCAGAATTTCTCCGAGAACCAGCAGTACAGGACAAAATTACAGGAGGATTTCAGGGCCAGCAAAATGTTACAAATGTTTCGAAAGTGCTTCCAAAAGTCGGAGTTGGTCAGGGATGAATCTCTGAAGACGTCGAAGTCCTTAACGGCCATGAAGAATCTGGGGTTGAGGAAAGAGTGTTTTAAAATATATAAGCGTCTAAACAAGAAACACCGCGTTTGAACATTAAACATTTAAATATTCGCTTTTTGTGAGGAAAAAGTGCGTGGGTGGTTTTAACGAAATGAAAAATCCAGAATGGATATGAGAAAAATAGAAATTAAAACTGAGCAGTACTGACACTAAAAAAAATAATAATAATGTATGGCTGTTTTTTTTTCTCTTTTAAGTAAAAAAAGAATCGGGCAAACAGTCGTTTGAAAGTGTCTCAATTTTCACACTTCTACACACATTCAACATCTCTCTAGCAGTTTTCTATACAACTACGCAGAGTAGCATAGCAGTAAAGATGGACATGATGTAACTGAGATAATAAAAATGGAAGTTACGGCTACTGGAAAAAAAGGGGGGGTAGACAGGTTAGGAGACGATGGGCTCAAGACATCATCGACGTTCTGAACACCACATTCACTGAAGCAAAGGTCCAGGCTAGACAACGAGAATATTTCAGATTTGCCAGGAAGATAACAGCCTTCAGCGAAAGGGCAGATAAATCTGCACATACTATACACATAATGGGGGAAAAGCACATTAAATGTTTCTTTCAACAACATGAAGTTACAAAAACGCATTCAACATAACTTCTTGGTGGCCGACTTCCCCGCTTTAACAGAACTATTGTCTTTAAAATAATAGTCCAACTTACGTGTACATCATATATGGAGTGTAGCACACAAAGAAAGCCACGATGACGCTAACCAACATCATGGTCATCTTAAGCTCTTCTCTAGACACCACTGACCGGACATGCCAGTCGGTTCCCAGGTGATACTGAAGATAACGAGACGACTTCCGGATTTCCTGAATGAGCCGGACGTTGAGTACCATTAGAGTGACCAATGGCAGGACAATCATGAGGACTCCTGTAGAGGATTGGAAAAAGCTACACAAGTTTGGGCTACTAGTCTTGGAAAAACACCTTGCGGTTGATCTACATTTCCAACAGATAGAAACCTTTCCTTGATTAGTTTCAGGGAAGGTTAGCTGCAAGCAGGGCCGACTCTATACCGATAGTGAAACGTGTGCTTCTGCACGTGGTGACAATTTTTTTCCCTGGGGGTGGGGGAGGTGGAGGGAACCGAATGAACTCGAGAAAAATTAAAATAATATGAAAACAAATTATGAAAAAAAAAACATTTTCATTGCTGTTGGCTCCAACATTGTCTTGGAGGAAAGGATTCAAAATGAACTGCTTAGTTACAAAGTGTACTCAGGGTGTAAGACGTAGTGGACAATTAGCGCTGAAAGATTTCTTAACCCTAACTCTGACCCAAGTGATATCAGTGTTGATGAACATCTTCGTGGTTTCATTCGTGTAGAAGCTAATATAGGCTCAGTGTTTACTGAATGTATTCTTAGAAAATTGTTAGACATGAGTATGCTAGTTGCTAGCATGAGTGGCCAGGGTACGACAACCGATCAAATATGAAAGAAAACAGTCTGGAGTTCAACAATGCATTAGAGCCTTGAACCTGTGAACTTATTATTATTATTATTTTGATCCCTTGTTGATCTCATTCTCTCATCTTAGTTGCCAATGATGCCGCAATCTCATCTACAGAACTTTTTTTTTTCTATTTCTTTAAAGCAGTTCAGAAACTGTTTTTCTCAGCTTCAGTGTTGTGTTGGGGAACCCTTATAAAAACGTATTACAACGCCGACGCTGAAGTCATTAAGCAGCACCCGCTGGGAATCCAGAATCCAAGTCATTCGTCCTTTAAGTTAGTCTAATGACGAATTTTTTTATGATGTTTTGACAGAAATTGTTGATTATGAGTCAGGGGACAAAATGACAAGAAATGAAATACTGGCTCTTAAAGTCTGAGATTTAAAATTTTTATGCTGTCTTGTTATATGACACTTTTAGATGGAATTAATGTTTGCTAGTAAACTTATTCGCGACCAACAATGGCTAAAATTCGATTGGAAGGGCTTGCCATGATTTCAAATGAACATCAAAGCGAAAGAGACTATACTGACTTTTTTCTGTTTTTGCGAATATGAAAGCAAGGAAACAATCTTTTTAAAGCTAGATAATGAATTGCTAATAATAAATATCGTTATAAAAGTGATGAGCATTATGATGATGTAAGTGTATATATCTACATTCATTTCTTTTAAAGGCTTCTCATTTTTAAATAAATATATAGATTACCTTCTAGTTTTTTCAGTAATTTATAAATTATTTTGAGTGCTATTTAAAATAATGAGTGGATATGTTAAAGCTTACTTAACATAATCAGTTATAAAATATTAAATGTTCATTTGAGAATCTGGTGAGAGTGCAAAGTATGCTACTGCACGAGGAAGCAAAATGTTCCTGATTGCAAGCTCATCCTTTCTGTGATATAAGATCATTCTCCGACCAGTTGCCTCGACGCCAAACAATATTTAAAGCTATTTTCATGTATCTTTTGTCTGTTTTTAGTCTCTTTTCTGTTCCTTTTTTTTTTTGTGTCTTTCAGACTTATAGTTTTGTTTCTTCTTTTTGTTCGTCTGCCATACAAGGCTAAATGTTTTATCGTCTGACTGTAGCCTCTTCCCCGACTGATTTGATGGCTGTATTCCATGGACTTCAAACAGCTTGGCATGTCTAGAGAGTTTCTGTCGCAGTCTCATGAAGATATGGAAGCAACACTTTTGAGAATTGTGCCTGCCAAAGTTGGGGACAAAAGATCCCTAGTCCCACTCTCAAGCACAGTATCACGTGTCACTGTCAGTTTTACACTGTCACGATTTCTATTTCAGTGATGATACTTTTGAGAATCTGAAGTGTTAATCCTCAGCAGGATCAAATTCAGTATGAAGCATTCTTAGTTCTCGGCTTTTGATAGTAAAAGGTAAAGGTAAAATCCCCCTTTATATGCCATTAAAGCATATTGGGGAATACGGTGTTAGGCGCGTATTTTCCATGACCTTCGTCACATGAAAGTGTGATGTGGTCCGTATCACGCCTGGCCGCTTTACCTTCTCAGATTTCTCTGGTGCTTTTTTGTTTTGGTAAACAGCCTAATTTTACTCAGCAGAGTGATCGCGACCTTCGGTATCTCAAGAACCTTTCATGTTTGTGGTTATCATTTTCATTGTTTTTACCCGGGCCCGATGAGAAGAGAGAGGAGAGGAAGGAAGAGAGAAGGAGATGGGGAGAGAGAGAGAGAGGAGAAGGGAGGGAGCGAGGAGAAAAGAGGTGTACCCCTCAGGCACTGACTTCTGAGAGCACCCGGGTTTTTCCTCCCCTCTTATTAGACACAAAATTCAAGAAAACGCTATAACATGGAGTTTGTGTGTTTCTATTGGAGGGGCCCCGATAGTAAGTGACTCCTAGGCCCGACATGGCTCTCCTTGGCCCCTTTTTTTCACGTATACTATCACTTCCGGTAACTTACCAGTTACGATATAGGCGTAGATTGCCTCATTGTACAAGTAGACACTGGTAACTACAAGGGTCCTCTCTCCACTTTCTGTTGTGATGTAACTAATATCCAGATCCGAGAATTTAGGCGACATGAGAATGACAGCGATGATTGTTAGGACGATGATGATTATGCGGGCTCTTTTTACCTGTGTCAGAGTGTAACAAAAGAATAATAAAATTCAGTATGAGGTATTCTCTGATATAGTTCAAAATTTAGAATGTTGTCAATGTACGGTGTGTAAATATTCATGTCGTATAAAATTATATTTATGAAGATTTATATGGTATAAAATTATATTTATTGATATCTATATGGTATAAAATACAGTACAACAAATAGCAAGAAAAGTTGGGAGGTTGTGGAGGTGAACATTCGAGCACCATCTTCAGCATAATGAAGCACTAATAAACCAGCAACTCACAGACCTCAGGGAGCCATCATTCCCCCCTCCTTTCCCCACCCCCAAAGCTTCAGAAGTTGGGGTGCACGTATTTCGCTTCCCTTGGGGGGGGGGAATTCTTCTCTGGTGATCTGAGGAGCTGTGTTGTTGTTTGCCTCCCAGCAACAGAGAGTAACCTTCCTACATGTAGATAAACATGGAGACTTCTACAACTGATTAGATTCAGATGTGATTCATAAAACAACAATATCTATGGTAATTATGATCAAATTAAATCCATCTTGGATTTCATCAAATTAATTTCATGTTATATTTCATTAAATAATCTTATCTTGGCACGTATTTCGCAAGCTGTACGATGAAGAACTATCGCATATAAATGTTTTCTTCAGAATCGAATCATTATCATGTGCCAGTTCTTCAGAGGCGGGCAGATATAATAAATCTCCGTCTAGCTGTGTCTCTTGCCTTTCTGGCTAAACTGGTTTGTCCTGATGGTGTCCATTAATCTACTTCATCTCTTGCCCTTCTAGCTAAACTGGTTTATCCTGATGGTATCCGTTAATCTACTTCATCTCTTGCCCTTCTAGCTAAACTGGTTTATCCTGATGGTGTCCGTTAATCTACTTCATCTCTTGCCTTTCTAGCTAAACTGGTTTGTTCTGATGGTGTCCGTTAATCTACTTCATCTCCTGCCTTTCTAGCTAAACTGGTTTATCCTGATGGTGTCCGTTAATCTACTTCATCTCTTGCCTTTCTAGCTAAACTGGTTTGTCCTGATGGTGTCCATTAATCTACTTCATCTCCTGCCTTTCTAGCTAAACTGGTTTATCCTGATGGTGTCCGTTAATCTACTTCATCTCTTGCCTTTCTAGCTAAACTGGTTTGTCCTGATGGTGTCCGTTAATCTACTTCATCTCTTGCCTTTCTAGCTAAACTGGTTTATCTTGATGGTGTCCGTTAATCTACTTCATCTCTTGCCTTTCTGGCTAAACTGGTTTGTCCTGATGGTGTCCGTTAATCTACTTCATCATCTTCTTTCTCTCCCCCCCCCCCCCCAAAGCTCTTTTTAATTTAAAATTCGTTTGCTCTACAACAACAAGGAAAAAAAAAACAACTGAGTTTTGTCTCACCATGTCCACAATTTCTGTTCATAATTTGTCAGTTCAGGAAAGTAGTCACTAAGAAGGCGAACTTTTGAAAGTACATTTCCCCCTTCAGCCACACGCAGTCAAACGCGCATGAAATATTTCAGTGATTTTCGCAACATTTAAAACATGTATTATTTTTCTGCCGCATCTTTCTCGACTGAAATCAAACGCTTAAACTAAACGTAAGAGCCATCTTTCTCGACTAAAATCAAACGCTTAAACTAAACGTAAGAGCCATCTTTCTCGACTAAAATCAAACGCTTAAACTAAACGTAAGAGCCATCTTTCTCGACTAAAATCAAACGCTTAAACTAAACGTAAGAGCCATCTTTCTCGACTAAAATCAAACGCTTAAACTAAACGTAAGAGCCATCTTTCTCGACTAAAATCAAACGCTTAAACTAAACGTAAGATCCGTCTTTCTCGACTAAAATCAAACGCTTAAATTAAACATAAGAGCCATCTTTCTCGACTAAAATCAAACGCTTAAAACAAACGTAAGAGTCATCTTTCTTGACTAAAATCAAACGCTCAACCAAACGTAAGAGCTATCTCACTGCAGCGAGAAATGAAATATTTCTTGTCTATTATCTTTAATTATTTCTTGGGGGGGGGGGGGGGTGTGCTTGCTTTCTTTTTTGCAGAAGATGTCCTTTTCTTGACATGTAATAAGAGGGGTCTACTGGCAAAAATGTTTTTAATTTGCTTGAATAATTGCAAAGCACTTACCGTGCAAATAGCCATTGCTTTCATTGGGTGACAAATTGCAATGTACCGCTCCACAGCCAACATGACAGTGATGCCCACAGTGAGGTATTGGAAGATGTCCATAAAAATAACTATTAAAAAATGATTAAACATACAAATAAAAATAAGATACTTTTAAAATATTAAACGTGCTCTTTCACCTAATGAATTTCTTCTATTGGTCCGTGGTGTGTTTTCAGTGAAATGTTTTATTTTGTAAACGTGCGCAGGGAATATGAAGGCAGTGACAAGACACAAGTTACGTCCCTTAGATGTAATACAAAGCGGAGCAACTCCCGTCACTTGTGTTGCCTTTAACAAAAAAATTTAAAGAACAGTTTAATCAGATTTACATACATTTTATTGTTTTTCTTCGCTTGTATTTTTATTTTTCACTCTTTGGGCGAATGCACCGGGCAGTCTGGCTTGTTTTTCCTGGATCTGACAGAAATGAGAATCCGACATCGTCACATTCAGGACAGCCCCATACATGCTCCGTCGCGTACCCCAACATTCACTAATAAGTTTGTTGACTAATGGTTCCTGTCAAATGCTGGTTGTTGATTGTACTTTTTCTCAACCGAAGTTTAAATTTTCTACCAGTACCCCTCCTCTGTTCTAACATCATCAGTCTCTATATATGCACATTTTTCATCCAATCCCTCTCCTCATCCTCTCGCAGCCTGTCCAAAATGGCCTGTGCGATGTTCTCTTTGTTCATTCTCAGCCTGCTCTCTCAGCCTGCTCTTTGTTCATTCTCAGCCTGCTCTTTGTTCATTCTCAGCCTGCTCTTTGTTCATTCTCAGCCTGCTCTTTGTTCATTCTCAGCCTGCTTTTTGTTCATTCTCAGCATGCTCTTTGTTCAGCCTGCTCTTTGTTCATTCTCAGCCTGCCTTGTATTTCAGCCTGTCCAGCCAGTCTATCAGCCAACTCATTTCCATGCACTCCCGCATGTCCTGGTCAGAAGATCCCGTTAATCCCCTCACACGTGACTGTCCCAACAGGTTCACCCATTCTCTTCTGACAAAAAAAAAAAAAAAAGAAAGTTTTTTGCTCAATCTGCCTTCTTCGATTTGACAAGATACCGCCTGTTCATTCAGGTACTTGAAAAAGTTAGAAAGAGAGATGCAGCAATGTTTGACTCTACCCATTCAAATATTTTTAAGGTGATCGTGAAATACTCACTGTATAGGATAGGTTATTAGAGATGAAAGTCTCCCGAGCGATGTTTTACCAGTCGAGGGTCGGATGCCGAGCATTTAAGAGGGAGCTGTTAGTGTGTTTTTGTGTTTGTGCTTTCGTGAAGTTGTAGTGATTTAGTAGTAGTTATAGTGCTGTAGTAGTTACAGTGCTGTAGTAGTTACAGTGCTGGAAGAGGTAGATTTGTGTGTGTGTGTGTGTACGTAGGCAAGTTATTAGATACAAGAGCAATGATCTCACTGACTCTTTGCTCACGTGTGTGTGTGTGCCCGCGTGCGTTGGTGTGCGTATTCGTGTATGTGTGTTTTCTTTCTTGTCGCGTACCAAAATCTGGATGCATGGCAGGTCATTATTCTGGGAGTAGTGTGATGATATGAGTATCTGTTCTGCCGTTCTTATGGACAGGGCGGAGAAAGGAAATGTTGGGATGTGCAAGGTGTTTGACCTTGTCACCAGAAATTCTGAAGGTGGGAATTTTGACTGAACATTGATGTCCCTCCCCCCTCCCTTTTTTTTCTTGTACGATGTACGAACAATGTAATGAGAGGTGTGTGCGATGCGAATGGATCCAAGACCTCATGTAAGAATGACTGCGACAGGATGATCACAGTGCGAAGTGATACTATAACTTTACTGTCTGATTAAAACAGCGACATGCCTTTTCACAGGTGTAGAGCTGAGCGTGTGAGTCTGTAATGGCAGAGAGAGAGAGAGAGAGAAAGAGAGAGAGAGAGAGAGAAAGAGAGAGAGAGAAAGAGAGAGAGAGAGAGGGTAGAGCACAGAGAAGGAGACGGCCAGAAACTTCAGCAGTCACGAACCTGAACAGTTAACCACTGGAAGGTAAACATTCATCGAGAACCAACAGGGGAGCACGTGTTAATGACACAAACATTCTCAGTACAACTGTACGTTAAGATAAATAAGGGATGTTTGATCATTCCTACAGCTGCACAGTACAGTATGTCGCTTGAGATCTTTCAGTGCAGCAACAAATTCTCTTCATTTCTCACGAACTGCACCCAGCCTGTGTATAACGTGTATAACGTCTCAAAACTATACTGCTTGCTGACCATCCCAAGTTCTATTTTTTTTTTTAATCCAGGCTGTCTTTGTTGACGTTCTTCTCTATCTCTCTCTCTCTCTCTCTCTCTCTCTCTCTCTCTCTCTCTCAAGATGAATTTAGCGATAGTGTGGTTGTTAAACCCACATGTAACATAAAACGATGTTGAAACTCACCAATCGCGTTAGCCGGCAATTATCAGTTAATTACCGATAAATTAAAAAAAAAGACAGAGAAACCAAAACCTTTTGGAGGTCGTCCGTTTATATTTATCAGAGACCTATTTTTATTCATCAGAAATCTAATAAAAAGCAACAAGTGAAATAAATTGGAGGATAATCGGGCCAGTAGAATGATGATGTTCATTTGTGTAGAAGAGAATCAGCCAGTTTTCACTTTGATTCAGCAAGTGAGCATTTTGTAAATAGCATATTTCGCCACAAGGTTATCGGGGTAGGGGTATCTCCTATCAAAGGAGAAGCAAGACGCCTCCTTACCTCCGTTGGTCTATGGGACACCCTTTGGCAAGGTGAAGTACCCGTATAGCCATCCGATCAGGGTGACGTGAAGCCATGGGAGCAGGTGGTGGATGGAATGGGGGAACAGCCGACAGATAATGTTGATTATGGTACCATTCTATGATGGTAGGCAGATGATCTCAATGTAGGGACAATGGCTACGATCACTGACTAGTACAGTCACTGCCCGGAAAGAAGATAATGATAAACTACCTTCTGTAAATATACAAAGAAACCCAAACAGCAACATGGAAGATCAGACAGGAAAAAGATCTGGTAGCGAGTCCCCCAGGCCAGATAGATTAAATTTTTTTTTAACAATGGGGAAGAGAGTGAGACAAAGGTCAGTACAAGTAATTGTGATGATGGACAAAATCCTGCGGTGTTACTAAGGAAAACACCTGCATCAAACTAAAAAGAAAAATAAGAGTAGGAACATGGAATGTGAGAATTATGTATGAGGGAAGGTATCAAATAACAAGTGACGAGATGAAAAGAACGGGGACACACATTGTGGGAATCTGCGAACATCGATGGAAAAGATCAGAACACTTCAAGAGCGAAAATGATGATATCTTTATATACTCTGGTAGAGAATTAGGAGGAAAGAATGGAGTGGCTTTTTACTTGGACAAATTAACATCAAAAGCGTTACTAGATTACAGCCCAGTAAGTGATAGAATCCTCACAGTCAGACTTAAAGGCACTCCTAGATGTGTAGCAATTATCCAGATACGAGGGGTGGTTGATAAGTTCGCGGCATAAGGTACAAATACTTGAAACACAGTTGATATTAGGTGCATTTGTAGATCAGGTTAATGTAAGATTAAACACCAAGTTTCAAGAAATTAACTGCAACCATTTTTTTACAGGCTACTGAAGTGGTAAGGGGTGGCAGAAATAGAGAAAATGGATACAATTTCTCATCGAGCAGTCATTCGCTACCTCTGCATCAAGAGCTTATCATCGAAGGAGATCTATGAGGATATGGTGGAGACTCTGTGGGAGAGTTCCCCTTCTTACAGCACAGTGAAGAAATGGGCAGCTCAATTCAAACATGGAAGAGGGAGTCTGGAAGATGATCCCCGTCCATGAAGACCAAGAACGGTAATCACCGATGAAACCACCGGTAGAATCCATGACACGATCAACGACTAATTGAGTGGTACATTGATACTAAGTTGGGCATCTCCCATAAACATGTTCATGCCATTATCCACAATGATCTTCAAATGACAAAGTTCTCTGCTCGATGGGCCCCGAAACGTCTTGGAGCTGATCACAAACGACAGCGTCTCAACATGTCAAGAGACGATCTTGGCCAATTTTATGCAGATCCTGAAAAGTTTCTTTAGCAATTTGTGACTATGGATGAGACAGGTTCATCATTTTCAGCCAGAAACCAAAGAACAGTTAAAGCAGTGGAAACATCATGGATCCCCACCTCCAAAGAAACCAAGGGTGGTTCTGTCTGCATGCAAAGTGATAGCTTTCATCTTTTGGGAATCAGAAAGTGTGCTATTGGTAGACTATCTTCAAAAGGGCAGAACAATCACCTGGGCTTATTACGCTAATCTTGTGAAGCAACTGCGGGTCAAATTGAAATAAAAGCGTCGAGGGAAATTGACGAGAGGAGTCATCTTTCATGAATGCGTTCCAGCTTCTTGAACATCCTCCTTATTCCCCAGATTTGGCCCCTTCGGACTAATACCTATTTACCAAACTCAAAAAGGAGCTCAGTGGTCGCAAATTTTCCTCAGATGATGACATCATTCATGCTGTAGACCACTTTCTACTGGCACAAGATGCTGATTTTTACAAAGATGAGATCCGTATGCTCCAGGATCACAGAACTAAGTGCATAAACTTGCAAGGTGACTATGTTGAAAAATAACCCAAAAAAGTTGTCCACAAATAATCCGTTGTACCTTATGCCGAGAACTTATCAATCGCCCCTCGTATATGCACCCACATCAGCACCAGAAGAAGAGGGAGTAGAAGACTTTTATAACACACTGCAAACGACGATAGACCAGGTACGGAAAATGGTATTGTATTAATAATGGGCGATTTTAATGCAAAGGTTGGTACAGAAAAAGCAGAAGACAAAGGATATGTTTTAGAAAAATTTAGTATAGGACAGAAATGAGGTAGGTGACATTCTAGTGAAAACTAAACTGATGACAACTGACAAAACAAACAAGGCAGCTGAAATGTATATATATCATTGAGGAAGAATTGGAAGAGGTGGAGAGTTTTGAATATCTTGTTACTAATAATGGAGATACAATGAATGAGGCCATATATCGCTCTTCAAAAAATAAAACAACAAAAGAATCTGTGGAGAGGAACAGACAGAGCTACAAAAATAAGATTTTTAAGGACATACATCTTTCCCATTGTAACATATGCCTGTGAGACCTGGACACTTAACAAAACAGCTGAGAAACATATAAATGCCTTTGAATGTAAATGCTACAGAAGAGTTCTTCAGATATCATGGACACAAAAAAGTACAAATATATCCATACTACAAGAACTTAATATTGAAGAAGGTTGGCTAGTAAGGAAGATTAAACAGAGAAAACTTAAATATTTTGGACATATTAAACGTTATGATAATTTAGAGAAGTCAGTCTTGGAATGGTACATAATGGGAAAAATAAAGAGAGGAAGACCAAGGCGAAGATGGCTGTAAGACATCGTTAATGATCTGCGAATGGACGCATCAGCGGCAGGGTATCTTGCTTACAACCGAGAGGCCTATAGAAGAGCTGTGGGGGGGGGGGGGGCAAAGTTCCGCAAGGGACGTGCAAATGATTGACTGACTGATACGAGAGGAAGTCACTAAGTAAGTCGCAAATGCCTGTTACAAAAACAAACAAACAAAAAACTAAATGCGACAGTAATTTGAAAACTTTAAATTTTTTAACCTATATTATTCCCCTTTTTCTCAAGTAATCGCCACCAACATTGATACATTTGTCCCATCGTGTAATCAGTGATGTTCAAGAACTTCCTAACCCAACTGGCTAATTTTCTCTTGGGTTAACCGAGCCGTATGTGGTCTGGCATTGTCATGAAGGAGAAGCACACCTCTAGTCAGCAGACCAGGACGTTTCCTTCGAATTTCATCCCGTACCATTGACAGAACATCACAATACGATACAGAATTCTCACTGTCACCATACTTCTGGAACTTGGTTAACAACACTCCTTGATAATCCCAGAACACTGTTAGCATAACCTTCCCCACAGAAGGCGTAATCTTGAATTTTTTTGCGCATGGCGATGACTGGTGTTTCCATTGCATTGAGGCACGTTTTGATTCGGGTTGGTAGTGGTGCACCCAAGATTCGTCTCCAGTAATAATCCTGTTGAGCATGTATTCACCTTCATATGCGTAATGACAGAGATGCTGCAATGACAAACCAAATCGGTTCATTTTGTGTTCATCATTCAGATCTCTGGGTACCAAACATGAGCAAACTTTCCGAAAACTCAATTGCTCATGCATTATTCTGTAGGCTACGCCATGTGAACATCCGACTGCACTTGCTACACTGTCTATCGTTACTCGTCCATCAGCTCTGACAATCTCATTCACACATTGCACAGTCGCTTCTTTTGCAATCTGAACAGGACGGCTAAGTCGGACTTTGTCAACAATTTCGGTGCATTCCTGAAAAAATTTCTTTTACCCAGTTATAGACCGCTTTACGTGATAAACACTTTTCAGCATAAACTGTAATCATTTCCTTATGAATATCCTCAACTGAATGTCCTTTAGCCAACAAAAATCGCACTACACTTCTCTGTTCTTCTTTGGTAAACACTAACAGTTGGGTAGCCATTTTTTTTTGCTTTGCGCATGCGCACGTAACTCCCAGCGCCCCCTACATATAACTATTATAAAATTAGATGATGATACTATCTAAGGATATATTTAAATACTACCTGATAACTGCCACTGATAAAATATTTCAATTTGCGAGTTACTTAGTGACTTCCCCTCGTATCTCACCATGATGGTAAGAAAAATTTGACGCGTACATTTAATTCCTGCTGATGTTTGTAAAGTGTGTTCAATTTTACATTTTAAAAAAGAGTATAAGGCGCCGAATTTAATTTTTTTTTAATCGGTGTTGACAAAACCAGTATTTTGGAAAGTTCTTTATGCAAAGTGAAAAGGAGGTACAAGTGTAACGGTTTCGACAAACCCTTGTACAGTCACTGGCAACTGTTTCTGAGCGTGAGAACCTCACCAAAGAAAACCGCAGGGGAGTTTGTGTGTGTGTGTGTGTGTGTGTATGTGGTGTTTATGAGACTCTACATTTTCCCTAGGACGTAGCTACGTAACACTAGAGCACAGTTAGAGCTTTATTCCTCGACTATCCAACGTTTCTGGGGACTAATCACATGTAAAGATCACTTTCATTTTAACTCGCTCCTCCGTTACAAAAAGCATTTCTCGATTCGTAATTATTGATAAAGAGAAGTATCAAGATCTTCGCTACGACACGATCTTATCGGGACCTTCACGATCTTATCGGGACCTTCACTACAACACGATCTTATCGGGACCTTCGCTACGACACGATCTTATCAGGACCTTCACTACGACACGATCTTATCAGGACCTTCACTACGACACGATCTTATCGGAACCTTAACTGCGACATGTCGGGACCTTCACTACGACACGATCTTATCGGAATGTTTACTACGATACGATCTTATCAGGACCTTCACTACAATACGATCTTATCGAGACCTTCACTACAACACGATCTTATCGGGACCTTCACTACGACACGATCTTCTGGATCTTTACTACGACACGATCTTATCGGGACCTTCATTACAACACTATCTTATTGTGACCTTCATTACGACACGATCTTATCGGGACCTTCATTACAACACTATCTTATTGTGACCTTCATCTTATATATCTTATATCCTTCCCGTGCCGTTAAACGTCACATAGGGCTCGTAAAGTAGTTCGCCAATTTTTCCTGTCTTCGGCGAGTCTTTCAACCTCATCAAAGGATTTTATGCCTGTTAACTTGGCCTCTCTTAATAATGTCCTCTTCAGAGTTTCACGCGGTCTGCCCCTTTTTCTTCGGCCTGTTGTGTTCCACTTGATAGCTTGTTTTGGGATTCTCTGATTGTTTCTTCTCATCAAGTGACCGACATATGTCCATCTCCTTTTCCTGATCACCCATGAGACTGGTTGTTGTTCAGTCATCTGTCTTATCTCTGCATTGTTCTTGAATTCATTCCACTTGATGCCGAGTATTTTCCTTAGGCATTTGTTTTCAAAAGAGTCTAATTTCTTTTCTATTTCTTTAGTTCTTTTCCAGCTTTCACATGCATAAATGAGGGTGGATATTACATTTGAATTGAGTAGTCTTAACTTGGTTTTTGTGCTTATAACTTTTGAATTCCATATGTTCTCAGGATTCTTGAAGATTGATGCTGCTTTTGCAATTCTGATCCTAACTTCCTTTCTAGTGTCACCATCCTGGTCTATGTAGCTGCCAAGGTATGCAAATTGATTGACTTCTTCAATATCTGTCTCTTCTATGTGTATTTTTCCATTTTGATTGATGGGAATTTTCATTGTTTTTGTTTTGTCCTTGTTAATTTCAAGTCCTATTTTGCTAGCCAATGAAGACAGGCTATCTGTTTTTTCTTGCGTGGAATTCACATTATTACTGATAAGAGTTATGTCATCAGCAAAATCAAGATCTTCTAGTTGGGTCCCATGTACCCAGTCAATACCTGTGTTACCTATGCAGCATTTTTTCATTATGAAGTCTCTTGTAATCCCAAAAAGTAAAGGAGACAGTATACATCCTTGTTTCACACCTGTTTCAATCTGGAACCATTCACTCATCCCTTCTTCTGTCTTGACTGTACAACCATATCCATTGTATAAGTCCTTAATGATGTTGACAATTTTAGATGGTATTCCATATAGACATAAAATTCTCCATAATGAATCTCTGTGTATGCTATCAAATGCCTTTTTAAAATCTATGAAGTTCAGTATTAATGGTTTCTGCTTTTCAGTATGTTCTTCAAGTATTATTCTGAGAGTAAAGATCTGGTCGAGACAGCTTCTCCCTTTTCGAAATCCTGCTTGTTCTTCTCTCATTGCAGTATCCACTATATCTTTGAGTCTATTCAAAATGACCTTGCAAAATACTTATGACACAACTGATATTAAGGTTACTCCTCTCTAACTGTTACAGTCACTAAGGTTGCTTTTTTTTGGTATTTCAACAATGATTCCTTTTTTCCATTTAGAAGGGACTGTTTCTTCTTTCCAAATCCATTCTCTGTAGTTGTCTCATGTTGTCACTATTGATAGCTTTTAGCATCTCGGCTGTTATTTCATCTTCACCTGCAGCTTTGTTGTTAGCCATTAAATTCACTGCTGTTTCAATTTCATGCAATTTAATTTCATCTAGGTTGACATTTAGTTGTGGGGCTGGTAAGTCAGTTTCAAGGTTTAACAATTCTTTTGAGTGTGGTCGATTGAGTATTTCTTGGAAGTGTTCAGCCCATCTTTGCTTTTGGTCTTTATTTGATGTTAATAGTGTTCCAGTTTTGCTAAGGATTGGTCTTTCTTTAGATGTAATAGTACCTGTTAGCCTCTTTTGTATTCATTACGACACTATATTATCGGGACCTTCGCTAAGACTGTATTTTAACTCCACTAAGACTGCAACCCATCTAAGACCCACTCTACTTCCGCTAAGACTGCAGCTCTTCTCTGTTAAGACCTAATAGAACATAAATTTATAGAATGAAAGTTAGACAACTTATCATAGAATTTGAAAGTTGGTATAAAAAGGGTTAGGTCCCATAGAAATCAAGAAATCTTTGTACTTAGATTTATTCCCTTTTTTAAGTCAGATGCTTGCATATCAAGTGCTGGGCATGCTTCACGTGTAATTTATGAGAAAGAAACGTCGTGAGAGAGAAACCATATGATTTATGGTAGTTGAAGTTTGGGTTTCGGATAAGGCAGTTCGTAGGTTAGTTTGTCTGTGAAAATATGTAGTTGTGTAGTGTTGTAGATTAGCAGAATAGAAATGTAGTAGAAGTTCTGTTGGCGACGAAGTCTGTGGACGTTAGTAGTCGCTTGGAACTTATTCTATGTTGTTTTGAGTTGGAATTTCATCCTGTCATGTCTCCTTGGATTGTATTATGCCACGGTTATACCCGTCACATCGTTCATCGTCATCGTCACCTCGTGCACCAATAAAGTCTTCATAACTTAATATTGCTGCTACTGTGCTGCTATTTTGCCACTGAGAGAATGATCGTTCCTGGGAAAGTAAGTCTGTGAAGTGGATAGGTAAAATAGACGTAGAAAGAGATTGATGCTCGACTGTAGTTGAAAGAGTAAAATCTCGACTTTAAGTGAAGTAAAGTTAGTATTAACTAGTAACAGAAGAGAAGGTCTGATAAACAAAAGTAGTTAAAAGATTCCATAGATAGCACTTTCTATCTTGATCCTTGTAGAAATTCAAAAAATTCTTACAAATCATTACACTAGATTTCTTAGCTTGTTAGCAGCTCAGAGACTTCATCAAATGAATTTGGTGCCAACTTTAGGCACGACTTCAGCAGTCACAATATTGAATTAATACATACAGTTCACCTATATTGCACTACTACTTTGATTGTTACTGTATCACTACCACGGTACGTCTGAAACAGGTGCCTGTTTCAAAAGCAATACTGCATTAGTCCTACTTCTGCTAAGGGTGCAACTCATCTCCGCTAAGACCCATCCTACCTCCACTAAGATCTTACCCTACCACGACCAAGACTGCATAATACAGCTGCTAAGATTGTAACCCCACTTCGCTAAGACCTATTCTACTTTCACTAGAACTGTATTTTACCTCGAAAAGCACACATCTGTCTCACCTCAACTTGTCTAACTATGGATACGACATATTCCAACAGTGGCGGAACTTGATGAAGTATACATCTCAGACCCGCTCTTAAAATGTTGTAAGAAACCACCAAAACCCATTCCCCATCTGACTAGATGCCTGTTTTCAGAATCCTCATATGGGCAGCACTTGTCAAGAAATAAAGTTCAGTGAGCAAGAGGTGTAAATGTGAGCAAGAGATTTCCATCTTCTTTGTGCATGAGCGATGAATTTCGTATGAGGATGCGCATAAACATATGAGGATGCGCGTAAACATATGAGGATGCGCGTAAACAGAAACCACATTTCAGAGCTCTGTTGCACGCGTTACATTTATGGACCATCTACATTTTTGAAAACATGGCTATTGTAAATGCGTTCATCGAGTCCACGAAAACACAAGTGATAAACAAACATCCGTTATTTTGTCATTGATAAATGTCTTGTCAGAAAACAGCTTACTAGCCGACGCAGGCATTTTTGCAGCTCACAGAACCCGAATAAACGATTTCGTTGGCTCCCTAACACACTTATCTAGTTTGCGGTTATTGTTAACATCCGCTGTCGCTCACACAGATCAACAACTATACCAACAACTTATATATATAAGAGAGGCAGTACCCTACTGCCACTCACCAGTAAAGTATTTTGCAGAATAATCATCAACAGAATTGTACCAACACTTGAGGAAAAACTTCGGAAAGAGCAGGCAGGATTTAGGAAAGGAAAATCATGTATAGACCACATATTTGTACTTAGACAAATATTAGAACAGGCAAATGAGTGGCATAGCACAACATATGCATTATTCATAGATTTTGAGAAAGCCTTTGACAGTGTCAACAGAGATGCACTGTGAAAAATCCTAAGATGGCATGGCCTCCCCCATAAAATAGTTAATGTAATCAAAGCCCTATATGAGGGTTTTCAGTGCAAAGTGATCTATGGAGAACATACCTCCAGCAGCTTTAGGGTACAAATAGGAGTGAAACAGGGATGTGTACTATCACCAACATTATTTATCTTGGTAGTAGACTGGTAAATGAAGGAGGCAACATCAGACAAACGCAGAGGATTACAATGGACCCTTGACACAGTGCTGGAGGACCTTGACTTTGCGGACGACATTTGTCTATTATCAAGAAGTCACAAAGATATGCAAGATAAAATAAACAAGCTAACTCAGAATGCAAACAACATAGGACTAAAGATCAAAGTAGGAAAGACAAAGTTAATGAAGCAAAATGTGAACAACAGAAATGTACTCAGAGTAGATAACAAGTTAGTGGAGGAGGTCAACGAATTTGTATACCTTGGCAGCAGAGTAGTAGAAAATGGAAACAGCACAGAGGACATCAACAGCAGACTTACTAGAGCAAACCAGGCTTTTGCAATGCTGCAGACTATATGGAAATAAAAAAAAACTAAGCATAAATATGAAAATCAGGATATTTAAGAGTAATGTTCTAAGTGTACTACTCTATGGAAGTGAATGCTGGAAAATCACCAAAACCATAGAAAACAAGTTGAATTCTTTCCAAACTAAATGTTTACTACGAATTAGAAAAATATTTTGGCCAAACACCATAAGAAATAACATCTTGTTGGCAGAAATGCAGATGAAACCACTGACAACAATTATTGAGGAAAGACGCTGGCGATGGCTGGGACATGTGCTCCGAATGACGGAGAACTCACTACCAAAAATAGCACTAAGATGGACACCACAGGGGAGCAGAAGTAAGGGTAGACCAAAAGAGACATGGAGAAGAGCAACAGAAAGGATGTTGAGCAATAGAGGGCTCACCTTAAGGTTCCTTAAGTGCCCAGGGCACATGGGGATTCCGCAAGGGTTTTCCACAAATGCCTGTCCTTTGCCTTTTTTTCTGCTCTTGTCCAACATCCTTTCTGTTGTTCTTCTCCATGTCTCTTTTGGTCTACCCTTACTTCTGTTCCCCTGTGGTGTCCATCTTAGTGCTATTTTGGTAGTGAGTTGTCAGTCATTCTGATCACATGTCCCAACCATCGCCAGCATCTTTCCTCAATAATTGTTGTCAGTGGCGTCATCTGCATTTCTGCCAACAAGATGTTATTTTTTATAGTGTTTGGCCAATATATTTTTCTAATTCTTCGCAAACATTTAGTCTGGAAAGAATTCATCTTGTTTTCTATGGTTTTGGTGATTTTCCAGCATTCATTTCCATAGAGTAGTACACTTAGAACATTACTCTTAAATATCCTGATTTTCATATTTATACTTAGTTTTTTTTTAGATGTTTTTTTTTAGATTTCCATATAGTCTGCAGCATTGCAAAAGCCTAGTTTGCTCTAATAAGTCTGCTGTTGATGTCCTCTGTGCTGTCTCCATTTTCTACTACTCTACTGCCAAGATATACAAATTCATAGACCTCCTCCACTAACTTGTTATCTACTCTGAGTACATTTTTGTTTTTCATATTTTGCCTCATTAACTTTGTCTTTCCTACTTTGATCTTTAGTCCTATGTTGTTTGCATTCTGAGTTAGCTTGTTTATTTTATCTTGCATATCATATCTTTGTGGCTGCTTGATAGTAGACAAATATCGTCCGCAAAGTCAAGGTCCTCCAGCACTTTGTCAAGGGTCCATTGTAATCCTCTGCATTTGTCTGATGTTGCCTCCTTCATTAGCCAGTCTACTGCCAAGATAAATAATGTTGGTGATAATACACATCCCTGCTTCACTCCTGTTTGTACCCTAAAGCTGCTGGAGGTATGTTCTCCATAGATCACTTTGCACTGAAAACCCTCGTATAGGACTTTGATTACGTTCACTATCCTATGGGGGAGGCCATGTCATCTTAGGATTATCCACAGAGCGTCTCTGTTGACACTGTCAAAGGCTTTCTCAAAATCTATAAACAATGCATATGTTGTGCTATGCCACTCATTTACCTGTTCTAATATTTGTCTAAGTACAAATATGTGGTCTATGCATGATCTTCCTTTCCTAAATCCAGCCTGCTCTTTCGACGTTTTCCCTCAAGTGTTGGTACAATTCTGTTGATGATTATTCTGCAAAATACTTTACTGGTGAGTGGCAGTAGGGTAATGCCTCTCCAGTTCCCGCAATCTCTGAAGTCACCCTTCTTTGGTAGTTTTACTATAAGGCCAGTTTTCCACTCCTCTGGAGCTTTTTCTAGATCTCAAATTTGTTGTAGTATCCGGCAAAGTTGTTTTGGTGTTTCTGTTTCTTCTGCTTTCAACATCTCAGCAGTCACTTCATCTTCACCTGGTGCCCTATCTAACTTTAGCTTCTTTATCGCCTCCTTTACTTCACTTATTGTTATTGGTCCTGTATTGATGTTTAGTTCCGTGTTTGCTTCAGGTATGTCTATTGTTTGTGCTGCTTGTGTTCTGTTTAGTAGGGTGTTAAAGTGTTCCTTCCATTTTTCAATTTTTTCTCTTTCTCCACTGACCAGTTGACCTTTATGTGTCCTTACTGCATTCTCACATCTTGTGTTGAAGTTACCTGTCATCTGCTTTGTGATTTTGTGTATGGTTTTCATGTCATTTGCATATGCTGCTTTCTTTGCAGCTTCTACTAAGTTGTCATAGTATTGACGTTTATCTTGACGGCATGATTCCTTCACTTCTTTGTCTTTTTGTGCATAATTACTTAAAACTTGTTCTTTTAGCCTTTGTGATATGGTGTTAAGTAACTTTTTCTTGATTTACTTTCTTTGCTCTATCTTTTCCCATGTGGTCTTGCTTATCCATTCCTCGTTTCTCCGTTTCCGATATCCCATCATCTCTTTTGCTGTTTTCTGTAGTGTTTTATTGAACTCTAGTATGGACATTTCTGCTTCGTCTTGCAGGACACTGAAGCGGTTCTTAAGTACTATTGAGAATTCATTTCTTGTTTGCTTGTCTTTCAGTTTTCTTGTATCAAAAGTATCTTTCTGTGGTCTCCAATTTTGGCTTTCTTAATTTTAGTTTTATTTTTGCTACCAGAAGGTTGTGATCACTTCCTACATCTGCTCATTTTCTTGCTCGCACATCTTGTAATGACCATTTCCACTTGTTGTTTATTAGTATGTGATCGATTTGGTTTTCTATGGTTTTATCTAGGGACCTCCAAGTCACTTTATGGTTGTTTTTATGTTGGAAAATTGTCCCCCCGATGGTCATCATGTTTTCTTCACAGAAACTGTACAGTCTTTCTCCATTTTCATTTATTTCTCCAATTCTTTCTCTTCCCATGATTCTTCTTCTATCTTCGTTTCCTTCACCTACTTTGCATTGACGTCGCCTAAGAGGAGTAGCATATCATGTTTGGGTATTGTTTCTATTGTGGCTTGGAGGCTGTTGTAAAAATCTTCTTTTAATTCCTCTTCAGTTACTTCTGTTGGTGCATAACAAACTATAATAGACAGCTTCGTGAATCTTGAGTTGAAGCGTGCATATAATAATCTCTCATTTATAGGGGTCCATTTCAGCAATGCTCTTGATGCTTCTTTTGTTATAATCAATGCTACTCCTCCTTCATAATGATCTTCTTTACCTGACCATATTATTGTATCTTCTGTGTGCTGTGTTGTTAATTTCCTTCTGCCTTGTCCTGTCCATCTTGCTTCTTGTATTCCTAGTATGTCTAGTTTGTATCTATGCATTTCCTCGATGGTTTGTGCTAGTTTTCCAGTCTGGTTAAGTGTTCTTACATTCCAGTTGCCTATTTGCATTTTGTGTTTAGGTTCCATGAGGTCTGCAGTCGGGCTGGGGACTTCCAGTGGCTGGCTTTCATCCACAACCTTCATGTGCTCAGTATCCTGATAAGCATTTCTCCTTCCACCTGCATTTGTTTTTTTTTTTCCATGCTTCTGTTTCTGTAGCAGTCTGATAGGTTTTTTTTTAACCAGATAGGGTTACCGGCCCTATGCCGAACCCTCCTTAGTCGCCTTTTACGATCATACGTGGTAGGGTACAGTGGTCCTATTCTTTGCAGATCCCGGGTACCACACGGATTCACGGAGACGACCTTCTCCCTGTTTAGAAAGCTGAGCATACGGAACAGAAAGCAGAAGAAAACGATTTTTAAAAAAAATCATAACAAACTAATATAGCATTTTCACTGTTGTAAGTTTAGTAACAGTTATACAACATTACGAGCAATTATTGCTTGAAGCAATAAACTTTTTCTAATCAAAATGCACTTGACTGAAAACAAGACGCTCCTGCAACTTCGTCTTTTAAAAAGTTATGTGTATTCATTAAATTCTTCACAGTTCCAACAACAGCTGCTTAATAACGGAGCTATTTACAGAAACTCTCTCTCTCTCTCTCTCTCTCTCTCTCTCTCTCTGAACCTTAAGTGCCCAGGGCACCTGGGGCTTCTGCAAGGGTTTTCCACAAATGTCTGTCCTTCGCCTTTTTTTCTGCTCTTGCCCAGGTGAGCCCTCTATTGCTCAACATCCTTTCTGTTGCTCTTCTCCATGTCTCTTTTGGTCTACCCTTACTTCTGTTCCCCTGTGATGTCCATCTTAGTGCTATTTTTGGTAGTGAGTTGTCAGTCATTCGGAGCACATGTCCCAACCATTTACAGAAACTAGCCCAACATTTATTATCTCAGATTTTTTTTACGAATAAAAAAGATACTTTATAGATAAACACAACTGCACAACGCAGACCTTTCCTCTGGGCTAAGGCATGCTATTTGCTATTTAACCCTTTCTTATAATTTTCTAAACATGAAGATTTGCTGCAGAACCTAATTATTTCCTGTTACACGTTTCTGTTTTCGATTCATGTGCATGCCAAATTAATATCTGATAGTTTTCTAAATGAAATGATAAATGAATGAGTTGTACTTTTCCTCAGAAATTGAGCAACTATTTTCCAGCAACTTAGATTCCTGAGCCTCGGTAAATTAACTGGAGAAAGATTACAAATGGACTGTAGAATATTTTTTTTTAAATATAAATTGCGTAAAGCAGTCACAACTAAATGCAAAATATTGGAATGCGACCAAAAGAGGCAACGTAAATAATTTTTAAAATGGTGAATTTTGCCAAAGATGGTCTCATGAGAGAAAGCACAGCGTGCACTAAGCATGACGCCATCTAGCGGTCGTCCACTACACTACGTGGGGAGTAACTCTGGACTAAACTCTGGCCATTAGTTTCTTAAAAAATCGATGATTATCAGTCTGTAAACAGGAAATCTGAGTTTAGACCTGAGCTGGTTGTCAAGGAAATGTTAGACACAGGCCTGGGACACCAAAATCAAAGATAATGTTTAAGAAATCTTTAATAAATAACAAGGATCTACTTTTCTATTGGTCACTTCCTTGAGATATTTTTTCTTTTGGTCCCCTTCTTTTTCGTTTCATTTTTTCTAATCGTTACCAGCTTCTCTGACTCCTGTCTTTTCGTGACAAATTCAAGAATCTTTTTCTTATAATTTAAACAACCTCTCTCTTTTGTTTTTCTGGCTGTCCAGAAAACGCGCTTTTCTCCAAAAAAAAAAACCTTATCTCTGTTGCGTCCAGCATCTTGATCATGTGTTTGCTGACTGTCAAAGTTTCACAATGATATAGCAGTACGCTGTAACATTCATTTCCTAACTTTTAGGGGCAACTTCTTAACTGTTAGTATCTTCTTCGTATCACTTAAAAGAATAAGAGACTAATATTGGTCGAACATCTTACTCGTGTAAAGCTGAAACAAAGCCGCTTCACTGCTGAGATGAAAGGTGCAGTCTTCAGCCCTGTTGACGTAAATCTGAGATGACAAGATCAGGAGAAATAGCAGGTCTGCCACGGCAAGAGCTGTCAAGTAGCAGTTTGTGGAAGTGCACATCGTCTTTCGACTCAGCACGATCATAGTGATGATGATGCCAACAATTCCACATCCGCAGATGATGGGCTCGACTATAGTCTTGATGACGTGAGATGAGACCTGGAAATAAAGAATTCACAGCCACAGCTCTAGGGGCTCCACCGAGCTCAGATTATATGCACAATGGGTCAAAGATTTAGTGTGGATTTTAAATGATTCTTTTGATGGAGCTGCTAACATTCAAGCAAAGAGAAAAGATGACTGTTTTAGAAGTAAACGGCCGTGGACAACTAATATGGGTCCCAGGGGTCAGAATTATACCCCATATTCAAACTGCAGGTAGTCTTTTCCTGAACCTGGTCTCTAATAAAAAAAAAGAGGGGAAAAACAGTGTTACCGGATCCCATCAACAGCCTCTCTCTCTCTCTCTCTCTCTCTCCTTCTCTCTCTTTCTCTTACACACTCATTTCCCCTCCTCCCACCACCCCCCACCCTGCTTTTGGTGGGCCCGTTAATACTCCTGTTATAAGAAATAGAACGCAACACGCTACCTCTTTTAGAAACACACTACAGCGTTTTTTAGTTTCGCCGAAGGTGTTTCAACTGGTGCTGGAACCAGCTAGAAATCAGCTTCTAAGGTCAGCTTCAGGTATCAGAGAAAGCGCTGATAGAAAATCACTTTTCCTAGGACCCCATCGCTTGTTTTAGACCACCTTAAAAATGATCGTTGACTGCCAAGGAAGGCAGTTACAATGAGATCGATAACCAGCAGTACAATCCCGGCCCAAGATATCCTAATATGAAGACTGAAAGAAAGAAAAAAGAAAGAAAGAAGGAAAAAAAGAAAGAAAGAAAGGGATCAATATAGAAAGTGTCACGTTTATATCAGGTATTTCCAAATTTCAGGAGGAAAGAGAGCGCTATACCAAACAAGGAAAGCGGTTCTCGCGATATTTCTTCTGTAACTTCAGACCAGGTAACTTACCTCAAAACTGTCACACGAATAGTTGCGCCACTCCTCGCTAGAAATGTTTAGCAAGTCATCGTAGTCAGAATAAATCGTGCCACGTGTTTCCTCCACGCTTTGTAGCATCTCCGCTGGACCATCTGTCGTGCCAGTCGGACTCTCAGCGCTTCTGTTAACCACTGCAAGGCCAAGGTTGGCAACTGCTTGCCCCTTGGATCCCAGCAAACTCGCGGCCGTTGTCCAGATGACGGATGGATATCTGTGAGTTGCGTTCAGGACCATAATGGCGATTACCCCAAAGACATCGATTAGATTGATTATGATGACGTCAGCACACCACTCCGTATGTCAAGTCCTGGAAATGAGGTAAGGACATGAGTGATCATGACTGGGCGAGGATGAGCCTAGACGCCATCACACTAGGCGTCCTCTCTAAAAATTAACATTTGGAACCCTTCACTGCCTCAACTAATAACAAACACGCAATGGGGGTAGATAGAGGAAAGGCAAGTTTTGTTGGAAGAAAGGCAATAAAGAACCATTAATAGAAACTGCCCTACTGATACTGATAATGTGAAAGTAATTTTACAAGAGTCAGGCAAGCGCTAACCAGGCATTTATCAACAACGTAAACTTTGCTGTATTTTCCACTTTCTGAAGTACTAACAATATATGGACTAACATATCCTCATCTTTGAAAATATTTAAACATTTCTTGTACCTAGCTCAACACGTTTTTTTTTTAAAAATGTACTTAACGAAGATTTCAATGACCTCATTTTGATGTTAGGTCTGCTAGCACAGATTTCAGGAAGTCGAAATTTAGAAACACTAAACCAGTGTTTCTCAACTTGGAGGAAGATGGTTCCTCGGGGAGGAATTTCAAGTCTAAGGGACGAATTTAAAATCTAAGGAGAAAATATCAAGTCTAAGATGAGGAATTTCAAGTCTTAGGGGAGGAATTTCAAGTCTTAATGGAGGAATTTCAAGTCTTAGGGGATGAATTTCAAGTCTTAGGGGAGAAATTTCAAGTAATAAGGGATGAATTTCAAGTCTTATGGGAGAAATTTCAAGTAATAAGGGATGAATTTCAAGTCTTAGGGAAGGAGTTTTAAGTCTTAAGGGAGGAATTTCAAGTCTTAAAGGAGCAATTTCCTTGTGGTAGGGATTTCAAGTCCTAATGGAGGAAGTTCAAGTCTTAGGGGAGGAATTTCCAGTTTTATTGGAGGAATTTCAAGTCTAAGGGAATGAATTATGACAGTAAAAGAATTATAATGTTGAAAATCCATACCGGATATCATTTAATATGTACGGGAAGATTCGGGGGGCAGCCTCGAATATGGAGAGCTCCTGTACTAAACAATATACAAACAATATACAAGCCTAATTAAACAGAACATTATTGCTAAAATAAAGTTCCTTTAAAAAAACTAAACCAAACAGAATATAAATAATCAATCACATATAAATTACGCAATATTTTGTGTTTGTTTTTCATTTTGGATGTTAGATTAGTAATTGTCGTGTGCTTGGAATATTGCAAGAAAATAAACTCTAAGAAAAAAAAATTGACGGACTGATATTTCTGGTTAAAAATAACACTTTCACAGAATAATATAAGTGAGATTACACGAAAGCAAACATTGTTTTAAAACAACAGACCATCTTTAATGTACCAGGAACTAGGAAGTTCCTAATTATCTCTTGAGATGGTTGGTTTTAGCTGAAATCTACCATATCATGGCGGGAAAATAAAGAGAAAGCTCTAGCGACTCTCGGAAAGAAGCAAAATATGAGGGAAACAGAAACTGGTGCGAGTTTTAACAAATCAAACAAAACATACCGAAAATAAAGTAAAAAAAAATTTAAAAAAAAACTAAAATATTCAAATTAAACTAAATGTGTGGACATAAATGGTTAGATTTGTTTAAAAACAAATTTAACAAAAAAAGTGTTTAAACCATATAAATTGACCCACACGGTGGCAAATGGAGCATAAGGCGAGCAAGCTTGATTCATGTGCTGTGACATCATGACGCAACATAAAAATTCTCATTTATGTTCGACTAAGGGAGATGGGCTCCCCTGGGTTAAATTCTGCCCTCAGACCGCGACGATGTATCTCTTTATGGCTCATAGAAAACACAGGAAGAACAGGCGGACTGATATAAAGGTAAAACGACTCGGAGACGTTAAACTTCAAAGAGATAGAAGAAGCGATTCTTAAAGTATGTGCTATCAACATATGTGGCATAAATGTTATCAACATATGTGGCATAAATGTTATCAACATATGTGGCATAAATGATGAAAAAGAGGAATCAGTGGAGGGAATGAAAAGGAGAAAAATCATGGGAATTGCAGACACCAAACTCAGAGGTAAACGCTGTAAACAAATACATCAGAATTATCTACAAAGTCCGACAAGTAAGAAATGAGACGAATTACTTTTAAAAAATAAAATAAACAACCTATATTTATTCAAAATAAGCCCCTTGTGCATTGATACAGCGAGTGGCACGATCTAATAAACACTTAAACGACTTCTGCAGTTCTTCTGTTGGTATGGCCCTTAAACTCGATGCCGTCAGTATCGTCAAAGAAGCATCCTTTCAATGGTAACTTGAATTTTCGGAATAGAAAATAATCGCAAGAAGACAAATCTGAGTTTGGATGGTTGAGAACACACACTTGTTTTGAGCCAAAAATTCTGTACAACTACCGCCCGGTGAGCCGGTGCATTATCATGAAGAAGGAAAAACTGGCAGGTGTTGAATACTCGGGTTGGACTCGGAGAATCCTTTCCAAAATACTTAAATAAACTTTAGCGGTGACAGCCTTTCCTCTGGAATAAATTCTTTGTGAATAACTCCTTTGCTGTCGTAGAAGCACACCAACATTGTCTTCACTTTCGACTTTTGAAGACGAATTATTTTTTCCTTTTGGTGATGATGATGACTTCCACTGAGCACTTTGGCGTTTAGTTGTGGGATCATAGCGGAATATCTGTTTCATCCTCTGCAACAATCAAATTTAAGAAATGTTTATTTCTGCGACACGTTTTAAGGATGTCTTTTGCGTACTCAAGACGCTGATGTTTTTGGTCATCAGACAACAAATGTGGTACAAACCGGCAAGCAACTTTTTACTTGCTCAAATATTCCACTAAAATTTTACAAATGGTCACTCGGTTAACACCAAGTTCATTTGCCATCATCCTCACAGTCAAACACCGATCTTCTTGCATCCGTTCTCTGATTTTTGCAATGAGTTCCTCATTACGAATAGAAATTTGGCGTCCATGTCTAGTTGCATTTGTAATCGTTTCCACACCACTTTTGAATCGTGAATGCCACCTGAATATCTGTGCACGAGATAAACAATTATCCCCATAAACTTGTCGCATCAATTCAACAATCTCAATGGCACTTTTTCCGAGTTTTAAACAGAATTTAATGTTAGCTTTTTGCTCCGTGCTGATTACATGACAATATACCTCTAACTAGGTCAAGAAAATGGTGGCCTGTTTGTCGCCTGCTTATCAGGCGGCGATGAAAAGTTGCCAGATCATAGATGCAGGTTGCCTCTTTTGATTCCATGCTTTGCTTCATAGATGGCATTTTTTATTTGGCCATAATAAAATCGGTCTCATTACTTAATCAGTCTCATTACAGACCTTGTATGCCTATACTCTGGAGTGAATGAGCAAGACAGAATAAAACAGGGTGTTGGATTGATCATAGAACCAAACACTGATGGTAAAATTCTGGAAACAATATATATATATATATATATATATATATATATATATATATATATATATATATGAGAAAGAATTATAACTGTCCAAATAAAAGAAAATGAGGAGAGAACAACATATGTCCAAATATATGCTCTTTATAATGCGCTAGACATGGAGGAAAAATGTGAGGAGTTCTTTGACAACCTCCATGGTACACTAAACAGCATAAGTAAAGAGGAAAATGTTATAATCATGGGGGACTTCAATGAAAGACTGAGAACTACTATAGTTGATGTAGCAGTCCACCTCGGTGCCGTCGGTGACCAGCAGTGTGTTAAAAATGAAAATGGTAGCAGACTCCTAGAACTGTGCGGCTAGCATGAACTTTTTATCACAAACACATTCTTTTCAAACACCGTCTCAAATATATACTTGGTACAGATGGAATGATTTGACATGCAGAAGCCAAACTGATTTCATTCTAGCAAGAACAAGAAAAGCTCAGTAATAGATGTAAGAGCAGTACCCAACCTGAGTTCATGCACAGACCACAAAGCAGTCGTAGCGGTCATCAGAACACACAGGAAAAGCCATAATAGAACTCCCAAGAAGAAAAGTGAAACAATAAAACTAAACAAGTTCAGAGAAGAGAATGTGAAAGAAGAATATGAGAAGAAATGAAGAGAACTGTTCGTAAACTTACCAGTAGAAATAAAATTAGTGGAAGAGGAATGGGCCTTGTTCAAAACCAGCTTTTTGTGAGCAGCAGAGGAAACATGTGGTACATAGAAAAAAGGAGGCAGAGAAATGAAAATAACAACATGGTGGAATGATGAGGTGAAAGAGGCCGTAATAGAAAAGAAAAATGTATATAAAGAATGGATAAGAAGTAAGGAGTATATAGACTACATTGAATATCGAATTGCAAGAAGACACTCTAAGCGGGTAATAAAAGAAGCAAAGGTAAAATCATGGCAGGAATACAGCGAAGTATTAAACAACAGTCACAAAGAAGCTACGAAAATCTTTTATAAAAAAAAAAAGATCATTGCAATGAGAAAGCGAGAAGAGAACTTCAACACAACATAGATTGGGAACGATGTTTATAGTGATCCAGTATGCGAACCAGAGAGGGTAGTACAGCGATGGAGACAGTACTTTGAAAAGTTACTCAACATACCATCCGAGGCAAGCCAAACCCATGATAACAACACAGCTGGCCCCATAGAACTTGAACCTGACATACTACAAGCTGAAATCAGGGAAACCGTCAGAAAGGTCCCAGTGAACAAAGCCCCAGGATGTTAACCCATGAGTTAAACAAATGTGCGAAAGAGTTTGGAATAGCTTGCCTTCACAGACTCTATAACTTGGAGTGGGAAAACAAGAAACACTACGGGACTGGAGAAACAGTGTAATTATTCCAATATGGAAGAAAAAGGGCAGTAAAAGGGACTGCAACCAATATAAAGGCATGTCTCTACTAAGCCATACTGGAAAAATGTTCTGTAAGATCCTAGAGAACAGACTGTGACCAGTGATTGAACTACAGTTAAATGAAACTCAGATGGGATTTAGAAAAAAATAGAAGCTTTACAGATGTCATCTTTTCCCTTATACAACTAACAGAAAAATCAGTTGAACACAATCAGATACTGCACATAGCTTACTTAGATCAAGAAAAAGCATTTGATAGAGTAGACAGATACAAACTGTGGGACATCTTACAGCATTATGGAGTTAGTACACGTCTGATCAACCTAAGCAAAGACCAATGTGAAAACAGTTAGTGTACAGTTAGAACAAATGCAGGACAATGAACCATTCATCATAAAATATGGCGTGAGGCAAGGCTGTGTACTATTTCCCTTACTATTCATAACATACATTGACAACATCTGCAAAGAAACTAACATACAAAGTAAAAATTCCACCATAAACCTGCCCTAACCCAGCCTTAACAATCCCGTTATATGAAGCAAATCGTCGCGCCCTATCAGTACATCTATTTGTCAGTCAACATTGAAAGGTATATGAGGAAGGAGACAAGACAAGGTGTTTAAAACAAAACACATTTGAAAATTTTGACCCAGATTTGTTCAGTTGTGAAAGACAACCCGAAACTCTATTGAGTTAAGCATCATAAAAAAAAAAGTAGAAAAGGAAAACTGTACATGAAAAGATACGAATAAAAACAGACTGAGAACTGTTTTTATTTTCCTCCCATTTTATCAAACACAAATAAAACAATAGTAAAGAAGACAGATGCAATTTCAATAATAAAAAAAAATTGCTTTCCTGACTGAAGAAACGAAATCAATTTCTGTAATGGCGATATTATCATTTACGTGACAGAAAAATTAACACACACATAAATCATAAAAATAATAATCATCACAAATGAACACCAATATGAATGAAGAAATATCAAACAGAGAAACTCAAAGTGGCATACTCACTTTCGACCTATCTACAAGGGTCACACCGAAAGTCGTGAGAAATTTTTTTTATCAGAACTTATAGATAGAGAAAACATAAATGTATCACCTTATTCTGCATCCTTTTGTTCATTTTTAAACATAATCTCCATTTCTCTGCACCCATTTTCCTCATCGCTCTGCAAGTTTGAAAATACCCTCCCGATAGACGTCCAGCTGTCCGACGGCACAGACGCACTGCTTTCTGGACGTTCTATCCCATGGGACCCAGCTGCCACAAACTTTTCTATAGCCTAGGGTTTCAGTCATTTCATGTACTGCGTTTTGTCCTATTCCAAGATTTACAGCGATTTCAGATACACGTCTGTCTTCTTTAATGTCGTCAACCCTTTCCACATTGCGTTTAGTGGAGGCAGTTCGAGGGCGACCGTTGCTCGGCACATCTTGGATGCTCGTGTTTCCACTTTTGAAATGTTTCACCCACCTCCTAACACTGCTAGCACCCATACACACATCTCCATAAGCAAGTTGAAGTCTTTGGTGAATTTCAGCAGTAGGGATTTCCTCTTTAACGAGGAACTCAATAACAGCACGTTGACGAAAATAAACTTCAGCACCCGCCATTTTGTTTATGCTCCGTGTGGTCACGTGACACATTATGATGACGTCATGTGACCTCTACATGAAGTGCAAAGGATGCAGATTAGGGTGATGTATTTATATTTTCTATATCTATAAATTCTGATTTTTAAAAAATGCTCATGACCTTCGGTATAACCCTAGTAACTGAAAGCATATGACTAAGGTCTTTTCTGTGTGAAACTGAAAAGATTTGACCATTCACCTCGTAAAATATTCTTGACATGTACATCTTGAAAATTTGGCTTTTATTCAGATTCAGATGTTGTAATTTAGTGTGTGAGTGTGCGTGCGTGCGTGCGTGCTTGTGTGTGTGTGTGTGTGTGTGCGTGCGTGTGTATATGCGCAGTTATGAACAAAATTTAACATAAAAATTATTCGCATGAAATGAACAGGCCGCAGTGTCACCTCCAACAATGTGAGAGAAACATGTTAACTTTATCAAGGCCCTCCGCCCCTTCTGTACAAGATCAACAGTAGAAAGAAGAAAAATAAACTGAATGTTGGTTGTGATGTATGATAAGAACAAAAAGCTGATGTAAACACAGCGTGTTTTCAAGATTACATAGAACCATGCACCTGCGGCCACTTGTGGGGAGGGGGGGGGGGGAAGAGGTGGTAATAGCCAGTTTAATGAGGTCGTAACGACCACAAACAAACTGCGCGACAAGCAGCAGTTCATCAAAGCTTCCCATAGGCAGATGAACAGATAAACTGTACAATCAGAGAGGCAATCTGACAGACAGAACGAACAAACGAACTCTTATTTTTTGTTCCCAAGGTTCAAGAACTGGACACGCAGGCCCGTCTGATATTTTGTCCTTCATCTGTCGACTTTTATTCTAAAGTAATCATTAGACATCATTATAGCACTATAGAAATATAAAAAGCAATAACAAATATAAAATGAAAAACTTTTATTCCTACCTATATAGTCCACAAAATAATATATAATCAAAACTTTCCATAGGGTGTTTTTTTACATTCTCAGACATTAATTACAACCAAGCTGACAAAACAAATCGTGTACTACAATTATCTCGGCTACTCTCTGTAAACGGGCCGCGATTGTATGGATGCTACAGCTATGGCGAAAGTAAATGCCTTCGCGGTGCACGTGGTCAAATTGAGAAGGATTTGAAAAAGTTTGAAGTTTAAAGAGGGAATGTCGCTTATGAGTTTATAATGGGATGGAAGGATACTTCAGAGGTGATCGGCAGAGTAATCAAATCTTTTCTTGCACATGTCTAGGTTTTTGGAGAAAACAGTTGTTTATAAATTGGCTATGTTTTCTGTTAGATTTTAACAATGACCACAGATAGGACAAAATATTCTGAGGAAAAAAAATTCATTTGGCTTTGTCGAATATAAACCTATTACAAACAGACGAACGAACAGATAGACAGACAGACTAGACCAGACCAGACCAGACCAGACTAGACAGACAGACAGACGGACGGAAGGATGGATGGA